>OZ020509.1:135636712-136964150 GCA_963971375.1 Platycheirus rosarum | reverse complement strand
ATAAACTAGTGCATTTACAAGAAATAAAGAAAGCAAAGGCACCCGTGTTAAGCAATCAAGTTAACTGAAACTGTACCACTGCAGTTTTTTGTACTTAATACGGTGATTCATTCTTTCAATTGAGGGAAAATGGACTTACATAGTGAATACTGATGAAGTTCTTTTCTTTTATTAAATAATAAATTAATTTTTTAAATTAAGTTTTATAATTCTAGCAATAAACTTGTATTTGCGTTTTCTTTATAATTGCTTCAATGCTATTTTTTTATGTACTAGATGACCCGCCTGGGCCTGTTTCAAAGAAAATGCATGACATACAATGTATAAATTTTGGTGTTTTGATGTTATATTTCTGTTTCACAGATTTGTAATTGTAGTCATACAAATCTTAGTTAATGTTTGCAATTTTATAACATAAAAAAAATTGTTGTAAGTCGTTACTTTTTCGAATAAAGATTAGAAAAATTAGTTTATTAAAACTAAGATATAGGAAGGAAGAATAAAGAATTTAAAACTGAATGTATAAATATTGTATTTTTATTTCAAAAATTAAATAGAAAAAAAACTTTAAATATTGGTGCTTCAACAAATACTAAAATTCAAGTGTAAAGAACAGTATGGCAAAATTCAATTATCAGACAAAAATAAGACATTTGAAAAAAAATAGCAAATTTGCATTACAAAAATAAACAGAAAAAGTGAAAAATCTGATAGGGGGTTTTACTCGTCTTTTCTCCTAAATTAAATTAATGTATTAAATAATAATTCTTAAAAAAAAAATTAAATAATATTATAGCTGAAAGGTATATTATACCAAATCTCTGAAAATGTAAAATGTGCGATGACAAACTCTTATGAAAATATTTGGACGAAATAAAAATAACTATAACTATAACTGAGTTTTTGTATCCTTTCTACTTACGATATAAGTACACCTAACTTTTATAACATAAGGGTAGATTTGCGTGCAGAACAAAAAAAAAAAACGACATAATAGTTAAACATGTTATTACAGTGGTGAAAAAATACAATATGTTGATTTTGGCAGTACACGTATATTAGATAAAGATCGACACACTACCACAAGGTATACTTTGGAGAGCCTCTACATTTAATAGAGAATAAATTTGACAATGAACCATAAGGAAGATATCGACAACATTAGCTCTCTATAGAGTGTTGCAATCCAATTTTCGATAACTTTTTTTCAAATTTGTGGCCGTATATCGGCAATAATGCGGCGAAATGTTTCCTCCAATTGGTCAATCTTTTCGGGCTTATCGGCGTAGACTAGCGACTTCACATATTTCCACAGGAAATAGTCAAACGCACGATCTTGTAAGCCAATTCACGGTTCCGTAATGTAAAACCACAGCTCCTTTACATCATGGTTGTTTAATTGATGAACGAAAAAGTCAGAGATCATGGCTCTGAAACCGTCACCATTGACTGTAACGTTCTGGCCAGCATCGTTTTTAAAGAAGTACGGACCAAAAATTCCACCAACCCACAAAGCACAGCAAACAGTCAGTTTTTGTGGATTTAACGATGTCTCAACATACACTCCTGTACTTGAGAATGTAAATTCCATGGGACAAATTTTTCCACACTCGTTCAGTAGCAAGAGTTCTCAAAGATCTCGATATGCACAAATCCGCTGGCTCGGATGGTATACCCCCGATTCTTCTGAACAGATGTTCTTCCACACTGGCAAAGCCACTGCGTAAGCTTTTCCATCGCTCCTACTCTTCTGGAATCTTTCCTAGAAGATGGAAAACAGCATTTGTCCAGCCTGTCTCTAAGAAAGGTGACCCATACTCCCCCTCCTCCTACCGACCCATAGCACTGACATCCCTTCTTTCTTAGGTCATGAAAACACTGATTAACCTTCAGCTTAAGGAATATCTCGAAGACCGAAAGCTTCTCCATGACCGTCAGTATGGCTTCCGCAGCAACCGTTCCACTGGTGATCTGATGGCATATCTCACCGAACAGTGGAACAAATCTTTACATCGCTTTGGTGAAAGTAAGATTATTGCTCTTGATATCTCCAAGACATTTGATAGAGTTTGGCATGAAGCTCTTGTTCGTTGGATTAGAAGCTATCTTCTGGACCGTTTAATACAAGTTGTATTAGACGGATTTAAGTCTGATTCCCACAAAATAAATGCTGGTGTGCCCCAGGGCTCTGTTCTGTCTCCGACTCTTTTCTTCATTTTTATAAATGATCTTCTGTCTGTTACTTCTAATCCACTTAACTGTTTTGCTGACGACTCTACCCTCAGCTTTTCATATTCGTTCGATAATTCACGTCCTTCACCTTCGGACGTACAATTGCAACGACGTCTCTGCGGATGCAAATTATCATTTAGACTTAGAGTAAAAGTGGTGCGAAAACGTTCCATAAGTTAATCGAATTAATTGCTCTGATGGACGATTATGTTGACCGTAAAATGAACGCAGTGTCCGATACGTATTTCCAACAGAACTATGATTTTCAAAATAATGTTTCACAATTTGGAAGCGTTGTTCAGGCATCAGTCTGTTCATATTGAAATGCCAAACCAAACTTAAATTAAATCACTTGACAGCTGTTAAAATGGCCGCCTGATAGTGTTGCCAACTTAAAGTTATATACATCTAAAAAAAAATACCTTTTATTTGTATAAACAGCCCCTGAGGAAACCAGAAAGCAACTGAACGAAACGTAGGGTGAAAATATTGTGATGTATTTGTTTCCAACTTAACGACATCTGCAGGATACATTGTTTACAACAAATATTTTAACATGTACAACAACCATGCTCCTAAAAGTGTGCTACATATTTGCAATATGATCTGACTGAATACTAATTTGAACTCGAATTAATACAAATTAACGAAAGCTTAGATTGTGCCAGACACAGACAAAGGCTTCCAGAAGTTTGTAAATTTGTATAAATATACGAGTTGATGGCATTGAAAGTTTAGTTTATTATCGAAAGTGGAATTGTTAACAACTGGAAGCGTTAGTAAAAAGTGATTGAATTAAGATTAAATAAAAAGTGTTGAAGTATAAATAAAAACGTATATGAATGGTGAATACGTGGAATAAGTTAAATTTGCTGTTATATAAACTGAGAGACATTGTGTTTCTTAAAATAAAGAGATTTGTTGTATTATTTTGGAATTTTTATTGAGTTTTATTTGTCGAAGCCCAGGCCAAAACTTCACAATATGAATTAGTTTTATTAACTAAATGCATAATTTACTAATTGGTCATTAAGTCTAATAATATCAACTCTATGAAATGACATATGATTAAAATACTATACAAAAAAAAAAAAAAAAAAACATAGAGTTTTTGGCAAAATTCAAATTTTTCGTACTACAAGGCACGATTTTTATAAATGTCTTGAAACTTCCCTTTCAATCGGTTGGTACTGTTTTCGAGAAGAATAAGCTTTCCCGAACTGTTATATGGCGGGTTCCATTTTTTGAAGAAAAAATTGAAGGATATCTGTTCTTTCGCTTAGGTCACAAAGCCATATATACATACCGATGGACCAGCATTATGTGTCATTAACTTTTTTTAGTCTTCTCTACCGTTTGATTCACAAGTCAACAAAAAAAATATTTTTCTTTGAGTCTGTTATTTAGTGAATATTTTCTGATTGTATACATCGAAAAAAAAGCAGAAACTCCATTTATAATAAATAAAGTTTGCTATTGTACCTTTACACAATGTAAAACGAATATTATAGTGTTTTAGCATTTTTTTTAGGAGCCGTTGCATATAAGATGCAGGAGAGGGGTAGGGGGGCTGTGGGTGTGAAGCGGGAGTGAGAAACTGTCAACGGCAGTGTGCGCGTGCGCTTTGCAAGGGAATAACGTATTTTATGTGTCGTGAGGCCTAAAATACTTCCAAAAAGTGCAAAAATCCCGTGGACTCTTTATGTTATATTTGCGGCGAATTCATTAAAGTGAGAGCCAAAAAAATTTGTTTGTCGTCAAATACGAGACTTTGTGAAGCCTATGAAGCTTATTTTAATTTACCCGTACGAAGTCAAGATAAAGTATGGGCACCTCATTTCTCATGTAGTAACTGCAAAAACACTTAAGAGGGTAAGAAAATACATCATACTTTTCATTAAAATTTATATATATATAACTATACCTATTCTGACACATACATTAAATGTGTCATTCGTTATTGAATAATGTTAATTTTTTTCCAGCCTGGTACCGAGGAGAAAAAAAAAGTATGAAGTTTGCAGTACCAAGAATATGGAGGGAACCAACTGACCATATCCATGATTGCTATTTTTGTGTAGTAAATCCAAGTAAGCGTCGCGCTGGTAAAAATGCCAAAAAGATTGAATACCCAAACCTACCATCAACGTCTGCTCCAGTACCCCACAGTGAAAATTTCCCTGTGCCTTCGAGCCCAAAGCAGAAGGCACAAGAGCAGTTACCGCTATCACAAATATCTAGTAATAGCGGAGACAGCGAGTTCGTGATCACATCACCGTCTGTTGAACCACATCTAATTAATTCAGAAGAGTTTGATGACTTAGTAAGAGATTTAAATCTACCTAAACTTAAAGCAGAAATATTAGCTTCACGACTAAAACAGTGGAATTTGCTCAAGAACGATGTTAAAATAAGTGACCAAAGAAAACGTCAAAAAACTTTTTCTGGATTTTTTACAAAAGAAGACGGACTTTGTTATTGCAATGATGTGAAAGGTTTGTTTGAAGCAATCGGAATCCCTTGCATTTCTTCTGAATGGCGTCCTTTAATCGACAGCTCTACAAGAAGCTTAAAGGCAGTTCTTCTTCACAATGGAAATAAATTTCCATCTCTTCCCCTTGCTCATTCTGTAATGCTAAAAGAAAATTACGAGAGCGTTAAAATGTTGCTTCAAGTTTTAAAATATGAAGAGTACGTCTGGCCAGTGATAGGGGATTTCAAAATGGTTGGATTTCTGATGGGAATGCAAGGCGGGTACACTAAATATCCGTGTTACATTTGCTTATGGGACAGTAGAGCCGATGCACTTCACTACCAGCAGCACTCATGGACACAACGGAGCGAGTTTCAAATAGGACAACATAACGTCAAAAATGAACCAATTGTGAAGCCCGATCATATTTTAATGCCTCCATTGCACATTAAATTAGGTCTGATGAAGCAGTTCGTAAAGGCTCTGCGTCAAGACTCTGAGGCCTTTCAATATTTAAAATCATTTTTCCCGAAATTGTCAGAGGCTAAAATAAAAGCTGGTATTTTCATCGGTCCACAAATAAAGAAAATAATGGCCAGTGAACAATTCCTACAGCTCCTCAGTACCCACGAAAAACAAGCGTGGCTCAGCCTTAAAGCAGTGATTCATGGCTTTCTTGGCAACAGAAAGGCAGAGAATTACACGGAGCTTATTACTGATATGCTTCACAACTTCAAAGTTATGGGTTGCAGAATGTCTTTGAAAGTTCACATGCTACATGCTCATTTGGATAAATTTAAAGACAACTTAGGTGCATATTCAGAAGAGCAAGGGGAACGTTTCCACCAAGATGTAATGAACTTTGAAAAGCGTTATCAAGGACAATATAATGAAAACATGATGGGCGACTACATTTGGGGGCTCATACGAGAAAGTTCCAACTTACACAGAAGAAATACCAAATCTGTTCATTTTTAAAGTTTTTTTGTATTTGTATTTGTGGGTTTATTTATGCCGTCTTGTATAATTAAAGTCAATAAAAAAATGTGAATTCAAAACTGTTTTCCTTTTACATATAATTGAAATTAAAAAATAGAGCTTTTTCATAAAAATTAAAATTTCGTTTTAGTAACTATAAAAGCAAACTTTATTAGATACAAATATTTTTTCTTTAATTAGTTAGGCATAAGTAATGAAAATTAGAGGTACAGAACTCAGACTCAAAATTCGTGTTGACCCGTGATCAATATTAAAATTCACCCTTGTGCCCTTCAATGCCTTGGAATATATTTCCTTTAATATCTTAAACCTCATGGTCCTCAAACAATAATTCTTCATTTTTCAAACTTTGTTTCAGCAATTGTTATTTTTTCAAATTAAACTGAACTGTCAAATAATACATTTCTTACAACAAACATTCACTACATAAAATACTTCCAATGTGATACGTGAAACAGAAAATTGTATGTGATGTATTTATTAGTTTGAAATGTATGTTGTATGTAATCTACATATATGATGCATATTATGGTCCCTGGAGTTACTCGATAATAACGTACTTCTTCTGGATCCCAAATCCCAACAACAGCGATTTCCGAAGGTACTCGTAACAAACAGCCTGTTAAGAAATAACATTAACCGAAGCCCCCTTTGCACTTAGGTAAATGCTACGGCGGAAGCCATACACCCACACAGACGGACATACATTTTGAAAAAATTGTACCGTATATACTTTCACATGCATCTAGTAAAGAGCTTTTAATTTGAGATTACAAATAAACAGTTCAATTTTATTCATTTATATAGATAAGGTTAAATTTAATATTCTTATGGAAAAATAAAAGAGTGTTTTTTTTAATGGTTTTCAATCTGGCAATACTTTTGTCGGAGTTGGTCTTTTTGACAGCTGTCACTTGATTTATGCTCAGTTTGGTATACCATTTCATAATTAATAGACTTACTCCTGAACATCGTTTGCAAATCGTGCAAATATATTACCAAAATAATGGTTCGGTTCGGTGGAGCAGAGTATCGAAGAAGACCCGAAAAAGTCGATCCGCCAACGCGCGCAACAATTGGAGCTGTGCCCATCCATTTTATTAAAGATATTGGTTTTTGGGTTTACAAAATCAAACTCGTGCAAGGATTGAAGCCGAACGACCATCAAGCGCGTCCCACGTTCGGTGAATCGGCCCAAAACGAGATGGCCACCGATCCCGATTTTCACAAAATTAGACCTTGGCTGGAATTTATTCGAGTCACTTCCCCGAAATCATTTTTAAAACATAATGCAAACCCTTTTCTTTATAGTAAAGCTTAATTCTTGGCCATAACATTAAACTATATGCGTTTTATTTCTTCTTGAAAACCAGACGTCTAAAAACACCCTTTAAATTTAGTTCAAAATCCACTTACTGGGTCAAAATTTACCAAATGCTTTCTTTTCAATTTTTTTATGTGAATATTATTGATTTTATATGATGTCATTTTGTGTCAAATCGTCCTATAGATAAGAACCCCAGCGCCACCAAAGTTTAACAAAAATAGCCTAAGTTTTTTCTTTCAACATCAGCTTTCTGTCGAAAAAGTCCCGACAAGATCGGTGCAGCCGTTGCCGAGATTAGCCGGAATAAACAGACAGCCAGACAAAATTTAAAAAAAAATGGTTTTTTTTTTGATTTTTTAGTTTTGGTTTTTCAAAAAAAAAATTAGCTTGAACTTAAACTCAAAAAAAAAAAAAAAACTAAAAGCTAATCAAAGGGGAAAAGAGGGATACAATTACTATGGAAGGGTGTCAAATAATGAGTTAATATCGTAAATTCAATTTCACAGTTAATAGCAGCCGTATTGTTGAAACTAAATAATAATAATAATAATATTTAACTATGTGTCTGTAAGGCACATTGCCTTTTAGATTGCAAGAAAGAAAGATTTTTTTCAGCGCTGTAGTAGAGAATTAGGTGACTATTTTCTAACTTAAAACCCACGGACTGCATCTAACTTGCACTAGGAGTTTGAAATATTGCAACCCAGCTGGGATTCGAACTCATGATCTATGGGTTTACAAGCAAACATCTTTTTTTGTATATTCTTTGTATTGAATTTTTATTTTATTTTTATCTTATAACTACCTAAATGCTAGACAAAAATGTTAAAACTAAAAGTATTATCTTAAAGCTAAAAGTATCAACTTAATTAACTTACTGGCCTTATGCGGGCGCCTAAAATAATTAGGTCTTTCACCTTTAAAACTATCTTAAATTAATTTTAATTATTAATCTTAACTTAAGTGGGTTTTATTTTTTATCCAGAAAATGAAAAAAAACTGGGTTACAAACAAAAGTCTTAACTACTGCACAACTGCCGCCCGCAAGTCAAATTTATTGACTTATCCCCAACTTCTACAACTTTTCTTCACTACCATCTAACAACTGTGTTAGTATAGGCCACTTTAGTATTTCCAAATAAGATGTAGGAATAGCCTTATTAATCCTTAAGGAAGAAACAAATGCTGGTCCAGATGGGATGCCCTCCTATACTATTAAAAAATTGTGCTACCATACTATCTGGAATACTTTGTCTTATTTTTAATAGCAAGGTGTTTGATAGGGTGAATCATGTAAGACTATTATCAAAATAAGAAAAAAATGGGCTTTCATTCAAATATGCTAAAATGCTTCACGTCGTATCTTAAAAGACGAATTCAATGCATGGATTCTAATATTTCAAAACCTACTTTGTTTCATCTGGTGTTCCCCAAGGAAGTCATCTAGGTCCAATTTTGATTCTTTCAATTATAAATGACTTACCTACGGTACTTTCTAATTCAATTTGTCTATTATTTGCAGACGACCTCAAATTTTTCAAATGTGTACAAAGTTTGACCGACTGTGTGCTGCTCCAAGACGATGCAGAAAAGTGTAAGGTCAACCATTTAAGGCTTAATATTTCAAAATGTCAATACATCTCTTTTACTTGTTGTTTGATTCTAATTGTTTTTGACTATATTATTGACAATAATTTAGTTGATAGAGCTTCACTAAAAAAAAAATTTGGAGTTATTTTTGGCTCTTAGCTCTAAAGTATGAAATCTATTTTGTAACGTTTATTTGATTGAATAGAATCGAAAATGTCCAAAGAATATTTACGCGTTTCGTAATTAACAAACTGCAATGACATATTGAAAATCCGTTTTATAATACCAGACCTCAGCTTATTGGCATCCAGACATTGGAAAACCGTCGCAAGATGTTTGCCATAATTTTTATTAGAGATATTATATCATATCATATAAAATGTCCTTGTTTTTTTTTATCGTTAATTGACTTATATGCCCATTTTCGAGAGCCAAATGTTTCAATAAAAATCCCATAGGGTAAACTATGCCATGAACGTGCCTATAACTTGATGTGTTTGAGAGACTAGTAAGGGGTGTTTAATTAAGTGCTTTCTAATTTTAAATTTAAATAAAACAAATTGTGTGTGAGATATCATCGAAATTTGTATTCTCTTGAAAGGCCTATTAATGTCATTAGGTGTGAAATATAATATTGTTTAAATATTTGCCTCGGCTTCTCTTTGTGGCGTGCATCCGAAGTGTCCAATTTTGTATGACAGGATGAAAATTGACCGATGGCATTGGTTATGTTGGCTTTGAGAGCGGCTATAGTTTGTGGCCTGCGACTTAAGAAAACCCGACATGAAAAAGTCTAACGGGGTCAAATCACACGATCTCGGTGGCTGGTTCACATCCACCTCCACGTGAGATGACCATGCTCTCAAATCTCTCGTTTTTTGGGGTTTTCAAATGAATGACAATGAAATGACAATTTTTTTTACAAATAAAACGCAAACCATTTGAGATATTTCAAAAAACTTTATTTTCAGCTTGAAGTACAATCAAAAATTTTATGAATGGAACTCAACTTCGTTCATATGACCACCGCGGGCACGTTTGCAGCGGTCGATTAGTTGGACACAATTTTCGATGAATCGGCCACACATTTCGGCGAAACGGCCGCTATTTCGCGTTCAATGTTGGCTCTGAGCTTTTCCAACGTCGTCGGGTTATTGGCATAAACCAATGATTTAGCCCCAAAGAAAATTTTCTATTAAATCGAACGAACGAGGCGGCCAATCGACTGGCCCATTTCTTGAGATAACACGCTCATCAAACTTATTCTTCAATAAATCGATTGAAAGGCATGCTGTGTGACTTGTGGCACCATCCTGTTGAAACCACATGTCGTCCAAGTCCATATCTTCCAAATTCCATCCAAAAATAATCGTTAATCATGGGGCGATAACGCTGGCCATTCACAGTAACGTGACGATCGTTATCGTCGACGAAAAATTATGGCCCAATAAGGCCGCCGGCATGCAAACCGCACTAAACAGTTATTTTTTGTGGATGAAGTGAAGCAAATGTGGATTTTCACCCGGTCAATAACGCATATTTTGCTTATTGACGAATCCATTGAGCCAACAAATGATTTTGCGATGAAATTCAACAATTCAACACCTTTAAAGTTGCGGTCACCAACTCTGAATTACGGTAGAAATTTTTTATAATTTGCAGACGTTGCTCGCTCGTGTACTTTATTTAGATGAAAATGTTGAGTTTAGTGAATAAATTGACAATGACAGTTCGATGATTAATGAAAGGGTTCGTTCACAAATTAAATTCAAAAATGTCAAGTCCCTATTGGAAAACCCGATACAGGCTGGACAAATGATTTTCTTTCTCATCTACTCAGAAAGAGGCCTGCAGTCTAGGACAGATGCAAAATTGTTCTGTGGCAGCCCAAATTTTAATGTCTGCACACTTTATTTGAAAATCACTCGAGAATTTAAAATATTTGTAACGGGTGATTTTTTTGAGGTTAGGATTTTCATGCATTAGTATTTGACAAATCACGCGGGATTTCAGACATGGTGTCAAAGAGAAAGATACTCAGTATGCTTCATCATGAATAGACTTACTAACGAGCAACGCTTGCAAATCATTGAATTTTATTACCAAAATCAGTGTTCGGTTCGAAATGTGTTTCGCGCTTTACGTCCGATTTATGGTCTACATAATCGACCAAGTGAGCAAACAATTAATGCGATAGTGACCAAGTTTCGCACTCAGTTTACTTTATTGGACATTAAACCAACCACACGAATGCGTACAGTGCGTACAGAAGAGAATATTGCGTCTGTTTCTGAGAGTGTTGCTGAAGACCGTGAAATGTCGATTCGTCGCCGTTCGCAGCAATTGGGTTTGTGTTATTCGACCACATGGAAGATTTTACGCAAAGATCTTGGTGTAAAACCGTATAAAATACAGCTCGTGCAAGAACTGAAGCCGAACGATCTGCCACAACGTCGAATTTTCAGTGAATGGGCCCTAGAAAAGTTGGCAGAAAATCCGCTTTTTTATCGACAAATTTTGTTCAGCGATGAGGCTCATTTCTGGTTGAATGGCTACGTAAATAAGCAAAATTGCCGCATTTGGAGTGAAGAGCAACCAGAAGCCGTTCAAGAACTGCCCATGCATCCCGAAAAATGCACTGTTTGGTGTGGTTTGTACGCTGGTGGAATCATTGGACCGTATTTTTTCAAAGATGCTGTTGGACGCAACGTTACGGTGAATGGCGATCGCTATCGTTCGATGCTAACAAACTTTTTGTTGCCAAAAATGGAAGAACTGAACTTGGTTGACATGTGGTTTCAACAAGATGGCGCTACATGCCACACAGCTCGCGATTCTATGGCCATTTTGAGGGAAAACTTCGGAGAACAATTCATCTCAAGAAATGGACCGGTAAGTTGGCCACCAAGATCATGCGATTTGACGCCTTTAGATTATTTTTTGTGGGGCTACGTCAAGTCTAAAGTCTACAGAAATAAGCCAGCAACTATTCCAGCTTTGGAAGACAACATTTCCGAAGAAATTCGGGCTTTTCCGGCCGAAATGCTCGAAAAAGTTGCCCAAAATTGGACTTTCCGAATGGACCACCTAAGACGCAGCCGCGGTCAACATTTAAATGAAATTATCTTCAAAAAGTAAATGTCATGGACCAATCTAACGTTTCAAATAAAGAACCGATGAGATTTTGCAAATTTTATGCGTTTTTTTTTTAAAAAAAAAGTTCTCAAGCTCTTAAAAAATCACCCGTTATCTTCGCCTTATTTTTTGAGTTTTTCTGACATTTGACAGTATAATTTAGAAGAAGCAAAGTGCAAATAAATCATACATATTCACCTACTTCCGGAAGATAAATTTAGAGAAAAAAATAAATCTAATATAAATCATTGTAAATGATATTATTAAAATAAAAAAAAAACGATTCACTTGTTTTATTATTACAAGAAATTGTTCTGTAGTGTTGGAACTTATCTTATAAGTTTACTAACTCCAATCAATTATCATTTGGAATTTATCGGGATTGCCAAAATAAAACCCACACTTTGCGTCAATAAATTACCAAACTCGATTCACGTAATCCCATAAAAGAATAAAATAAACACATTAAACGAGAACTGTTTTCTATTCCTCAAGAAAAGAAAAACACCGTGTCCTTATCCATATATAAATATGTGTACATACACTTGAATATAACCACAAGTTCATAAGTCATGGAAAAACCCTGCTCCAGCCAGACATGCAATCGTTTATTCTTGCATATGGACATACCTATACAATCCAATCCAATTTATAACTCTTTAGTGTGAAATGTTCATATATGTACACAAATATAGCCATTTTCCTCCCAGAAGACCACCCAACACATGCGACTCATACTTTTGGCTGCCTTAATTTGAAAGCCTAGGGTTACAAGGTTATGTTTGTTTCGAAACTCTCAAATCCAATTAGTGCCTTGGGATTTGACAATCTCTCAGTCTCTGTGACTATTGGACTACATGAGGTGGTATGTGTCATCTTAATTCAAAGGATGTATACCTTTTGTCAAAGAATTAGTAATTTTGAACCGACAAAGTCCCATAAAATTTCCCACTAAAACTGTTTTAAGGAATACCCAATAACAACTCCTTAAAGCCTTCTTAGTTTGGTATTCTTTTCGCAGAGTTTTTGAAAAACAAAACTTTAACTTTTTGAAAAAAACACACCCAAATGGAATAGCTGATTATAGAAACAACAAAATGGGTACCGTAATTCTGTTCCAAAATGGAGGAAAACAGGAAACAATGAGTCTGTATACTTACTGCCTGTCCTTGCGTTGTTGCCGTTTCTTCTTAAAGGCTTTCTTAACTCTAAGTAGAAGAAAAGCCGCCCGATCAATCGACAACGTCGGTGTCTTCTTTGCAGTAGCATCATCCATTGTGAATTTCTATAATGTCCTTTCCGTTTCCGATATTATGAGCTGAAGTCAGGTGGTGGATCTGGTTTTGATGACGACTTTTTTATGGAACTTTTCACATATTTTCACTTTGTACATTGAATTTCCCTAGGAATTTATGATAATGATTTAAGTTGTGGTGGAGACATCAAGAGGGATTATCTTTTTTTCTTTTTTTTTTCACCCACACAGAATATGGTAATCCATTGCCCTATGGAATTCCCCAAAAAACGGTTAGTTGAGGAATTCCCATTTAACTTTCATGTCGGAATGCCGGAAATTCAAATTGATTCGAGAACTTACACAAATAAAAAAAAAAAAAAACTCCACTAAGTCCGGATGTGAAAGGTTTTCAGTCACCCAAAGGAGCGACAGAAATCCGACCTTTTATGGAAAATCCAATTTGTGTTTTGCTTTCGAAGGACAGAACTGTAGTTTCATACATCACCAGAGGTAGGAGGAGTTATTTCCAACTTTCTCATTAAAACTTCTAAAATGAATTGTTGGGAGGAGTGAGTGTTTCTATCGCATGATATTTTCAACTCAGCTGTCCTAGTCAGATAATTGATATCTTGAATCCAAGAACTGTTATGTGTGGAAACAGGATATCTTGGAAGTCAAAGGTCAAAGATGAGACGCTCGGTGATCCATTCAGCCCTTTTAAAGACCATCATCAGTGCAAAACATTTTTTGTGTGTTCAGCTTTGTCTTCTCAGGCCATTAACTCGAAGTACCGAACCATTAGATTGATGTTGACATCAGTAAAATTCATAAAATTTTATTTTTGCCACTGTGTCGTCATTCATGACCTTTCTACATATTTCGCAGTTAGTGATCCACTTGCAGCTCAAAATTCATTGGGCGAAGAATTAGGATCCTATCCATGAAATTTAATTGAGTTAACAACGCACATATGGTAGACAAACTCAGATTGATTTGTGGTGGGAATTTGAAAGGCAACCTTGTGTCATTAGTAAATCTTGTCCTTTTCCATTTTCCTTAAATATTTCTGTTATTTTGTTCTATAAAAGGTCCTTTTATCCAAACAAAAGGTCCATATTGAATCACAACTTAATCAAGTATCAATTCTCTTATTCTTTTCAAAACACTTATAGCCAAAGGATCAAGGACAAAAAATAACAAAAAAAAAGGATACTAAAAATATACCCGATTCTGGTCACACAGTTCCCGTTCTTAACAAAACTGCAACACAATAGAAACAATACAAACTACAGTATCCGAAGGAAGCGGAAAATAAAAACAATGTTGTTTTCTAATATTCCTGCCAACAAGGACTTTCCCGACGCGACGCGGGTGACGCGGGCGGGTATATGACATTCATCCGAGCAATTGAGAACAAAAAATGAATCCAACGAAAAGAGGTCCTTCCGTGGAAGGAATTATTACACAAGAGATTGCAAGGATTCGGTTTATCCGGTGAGTTATGATGTGTGTAACGGTTTTTTTTTATTTTGTTTTTTATGATTTTTTTTATTCTAAATCACTGTTCACTTCCGATAGAATGTTAACGGTTGCCGAATCGTGAGAGGACTAATGGCCATTGACAGGATATGGTATTGTGAAGCAGTGAGCTTTTGAGTGTTGTTTCGTCAACATCTCCTAGGTGAGGAAATGCGAGAGAAAAGCTTTTGCCTAGGATGTTGCCTGCGCTAAAGTGGACATCATAATACAGTTTTGGAATAAAAATAACAGTGTTTGGCTTAAAATCCTAGAAAAATAGTCTTAAATTTAAATTTACTGTTAAATAAAATTGTTTGTGTCGGGTTCTTAAGTGATGTCTCGCCACAATGTAAAAGCTGTTATGTGATTGACATGTATTAGCAGTTATTTCAAACTGTGTTAGTATGTTGTGTTACTATAGTTTCTATTTGAAGTAAAATCGAATTATGTTGCGGTGTAGCTTGCGGAACCGAACGAATAGTAATTGATTAAGACGTAAGCTATGTTTGGTCGGATGGACTTTACTAACATAATTCTTTGGTAAATTTGGCTATTAGCTTTCAATTTGTGAGTACGACGATTAGGACATATATTAAGGATGACAGAGTGTGATTTTGTCAAATTCAATTTGGAAAGATAGTAGCTTCGTTTTATCATCAAAATAAAATTTACTTTTTCAACGCGGCGCGCCGTCAAAACGCCGGCTTTTGGTAAATTAAACATTATTTTTTTGACGCCGCGTCAGAAAAGATTTTATTTTAATTAATTTTTGTTTGGCGAATTAAGTCATTTTGAATTTGTTGTAGGAATTTACAAATTACATTTTTTTGCCTTATTTTCTGTCATTTTCATTGTGAACATTGTTTTGAAAAATGAAAAAAAAAATTGACATTTTATGAAAAACTACAAATCAAGATTCAATTACTTAGCGCGGGGCTGATAGCTCTTTGTCTGATGTTCTCTAACGTTGCGTTTAGAAAGCCACGCCGCGCCGCGTTAAAATAATTTCTAATCTGCATTAAATAATCTCAACTCCGCGTTAAGGACGCGTTATGTTGGCTATAACCATCTACTTATGATAAAAGTATGTCATTCCAATCATCATCTATACACATAAATAATAAATTGCACCACTGGATCGCACGTACTTGCTTTTATGTGCGGTCACAGCTTGGAATAAAATTTTAAGTATATTAAGGGAACTTCAAATATTATATACGATTTTTCTGACTTTTGATTGTTTGAAAAAAGTACGTAAAATAGTTTTCAGCCGAAAAATTTAAACGCCATTTTATTTCTTAAAAGAAATGTAAAAAAGCGTGATTTTTTTTTAAATCGTTAGAGCCGTTTTTAAATAAAACGGTTTTTTAACAACTTTTTTTAAAAAATTAAAAAAAATAATTCAAGAATACAAACTTAAGCACAAAAATAATGTGCATATAAAAACAAAAACACCCGTTTTCAAAATATTAATTTTTCAAAAAAAAAAAAAAAAAATTTAAAAAAAATATTACAAAATACAAAAAAAAGTTTTCGAAAAAAAATTAATGCAAAATTACTCAGACTACCTACATCTTCTTGAATATCAATTTTGATTGTAATCGAATCACCAGTTTTCGAAAAAGTGGGAGTATGGGAGGTACCGTTTTTAGCCCATTTATTATTTTTTTCACCAAAATATAATGCATACCTACTGATATTTTTTTATAAAAAATCTTGGAGCCGTTTTCGAGAAAAATAAGCTTTTATATAACGGTTATATGACAGGTACCGTTAATTTTTGAGCTAAAAAAAATTGAAATATCACAGGCAGAAAGGTGATATTGTAAGGATTCTGGGGTCATTTCACAAGCATATAGCTTATTTTGTAAGAAGTAACTAAAGCTTTTTTAATAACACCTTAATTACGGCGCCACGCCGGGTTCCTTTTTTCGAAAATGTATGCTATACCAGAGCAACGCCGTGTGGGTAAGCTAGTTAAATAATAAACCAAACAATTAGCCAGCTTTGTATAAGAAAACCTTTAAAACTTAATGAGGTCTATCTAACCTGAAATTAAAAAAAAACATTTCCAGTACTTGTAATCTTGGTAAAAAAAAGGATTCAATGAATCTTTTATGTCTTCAAATTGAAATTTAAGGAAAAAAAATCACCTAAGCAACACAGTTGTCTCATTTAGATATCTTGAAGTCAAATTGCAGAAGAGAGATTAAAACCCAAAAGTTTGATCTGGAACATAGAAAAAGAGAAAAAGGTACTGCGAACCGTACCGGCCCTGCAAACCCTGAAATTTTATTTTGTATATGTGAATAATTGTGAGATACGTGTTTCCTACTCCCCAAAAGTGCAGACGTATTAGTAGTCCCATAAGAAACATACAGGGACCGGTACACATACATGCTGGTGTGCCCCAGGGCTCTGTTCCGTCTCGGACTCGTTTCTTCATATTTATAAATGATCTTCTGTCTATTACTTCTTTTCCGCTTAACTGTTTTGCTGACGACTCTACACTCAGCTTTTCACATTCGTTCGACAATACACGTCCTTCGCCTTCGGACGTACAATTACAACGGTACCGTATGTCAAGCTCATTAAACTCCGATTTATACAGCATTGTCAAATCGGGTAATAGGAATCTTGTGGAGTTTAATGCTTCGAAAACTCAATGCTGTCTTCTGTCGTTAAAGCTAAACATACCCCCAATGCCATTGTCCATGAATGGCACTTACATAGGTTTTCTGTATCAGTGTAAGAAGTATTTTTCCCCATCTGATCTGGCTACAATTTATAAAGCGGTTATACGCCCTAATCTCGAGTATAACTCTCACCTCTGGGCAGGTTCTTCACAAACATCGCTTCACCTTCTTGATAGAATACAAAATCGAACGTTAAGATTGATAGGAAATAGAAATGCCGCTGAAACAATTGCTCCTCTCGAACATCGACGCAATGTTTCATGTTTTCTTTATTTTATCGTTTCTTTTATAAAAAAATGTTCATTCGAATTAGCCAGCTGCATTCCTCCCCCTAAAAGTTTTGTCCCGTACTACAAGTCTCGCAAAGAAAGCTCATCAGCTTACTCTTGAGTCCGATTTCGTGCGTACCATTAAATATAGGTTTTCTTTTTTTAGCCGAACAACACGAATTTGGAATAGTTTACCCGGCGAGATTTTCCCTTGCCATTTTGATCTGCAAACATTCAAAACCCATGTTAGTCGACACCTCCTGTCCTTCCCGTCCCTATGTTTCTAAAAGCCGCGCAGTGTGCTCTACATTAAAATAGTAACAAATAGTTCCTTGTCTACGTGTTAATTATAAAAAAAAACGTCGAGTGCAGCAGTTTGGGGTGACTCGAATTTATCAGAGTGGTTTGAAACATCTCCAGGTATACCGCATGGATGCATTTTGAGTCCCTTACTATTCGCACTATACATCGATGGTATATGTGATATGCTTCATGGGGGGTTTCATCTTTGCCGGAATTCTAATTAATTAAACAATCCCTTCACACTTCCACTCCAAATCAATATAAGCTAGAGGCTTACTGTAAGACGTGGGATCTTCACATTAATGTCCAGAAAACAAAAATTATGATTTTTGAGAGTCGACAGGGAAGAAGGCTACTACGTTAAACAACGAATCTATTGATTCACTCACTCACACTCGGAGTGTTACTGACTCCAAACTTGAACTTTAAAAAGCACGCAAAGGATAAAAGCAGTGAAGCTAAAATAGCTCTAAATATGATGTGGCCTAAGTTCTTTTCGAATTCAAACAATAACATTCGTAACCTGAAATCTCAGGCAGATTACCTAAGAGGAGTGATGCGGTTAAGTGAAAACAGCCTTGATAAATCAATTGCTGTAAGGCTACTGGAGTCTAATGCTTATCCTTTAAGAGAATATATCCAGCTGGCCTTGTCGTACGACATATCACTATCTCTTACAGAAAGGAACGCCCATGAGTGCCAGGATTTATTTTTTACAATTATAGCCAAAGTAGATGATAAAATAAACGACCAACACTTACCCAGAGCTTCTTCATCAGCCTCAAGAACATACTGAAGAAACCTTAGCCATCAAATGCTTACTGATGAAAGCTACTTCTATTCTTCCGAGGCTATAAGCTTCATTTTCAAGGCTAGATTAGAAATTCTCAATCTGAACTGCATTCCACATAGAATTATTGGCACTGCCAATAGTTGTACTTTTTTAAGTGCCAATAGTTGTATCTTGTAAAGTTTGTTCACAAAAAAAGATCTTAAGTCTTATATGCCTAAATCTAGTCTTATTAGCTACCTATTAGATATTTAGCTACAGTAAATAAAAAAAAGCTAACAAAAATACAAATTTCTTTGATTTCAAGTGTGCCAATAATTGTATTATATAATATATAATTGTATTAATGTATATATATATATATATGTATATATTAATTGTATATAATGTAATATATAATTGATGCCAACGATTGTGGTCGGGTGCCAATAATTGTAATTTTTGGTAAGATTTTTTTAATTTACCATTTTTACCATCTTTATAAAAACAAAATAAAAATAAAAAAATATTTTTGAAAACAGAATTTTCCAAATTACAATTTGGTATATTTGACATATTGTGACGTTTTGGCCTGGGGTTCGACAAATAAAACTCAATCGAAATTCCAAAATAATAAAACAAATCTCTTTATTTTATGAAACACAACGTCTTTCAGTTTAAATAACACCAAATTTATCTTATTTCACTTATTCACAATTCAAATACGTTTTTATAATTCAGCACTTTTTATTTAATCTCAATTCAATCACTTTTTACTAACGTTTCCAGTTGTTAACAATTCCACTTTCGAAAATAAACTCAACTTTCAATGCAATCTACTCTTGTATTTATACAAATTTACAAGCTCCTGGAAGCTTCTGTCTGGTTCTGGCACAATCTAAGCTTTCGGTACTAATTCGAGTCTCGAATTAGTACTTTAAGTCTTTGTATATAAAATCTAGATTTTATATACAAAGTTCAAGTTCGATTTAGTATTCAGTTAAAACATATTGCAAATATGTACCATACTTTTAGGCGCATGGTTGTTGTACACAATGAATGTTGGTTGTTGTACACAATGAATCCAACAGATGTCGTTAATTTACAAAATGTATCCTCCGAATATCTAAACTTGTTGCCACATCACAATATTTTAAATTCCATAAAAGCGAGATATACACGCGTTTGCATCTCAAAATTTCTTAGGGGTGCCAATAACTGTATCCGTTACGCTATTTACCACTTCATTGCCATCTGCCCAATATTAAAAGAAATACGACGCTTGTATTTCCAAGAAAGTTTTCTATCACTTAATAGTCTATATGAAATATTAAATGAAGCTCGAGGATTACGGGGATGTTCCAACCTATATAAATATTGCAAACTTGCTCTAATGTATCGAAACAGCTTTTGAAAGCTTCGGTTACTTTTTTTTTTTGTTTTTTTTTGTCTCAATAGATTTATTTGAATTTTCAATTATTGAAATTTTTGCTCTTGATATGGTAAAACATTAAGAGTACAGGAAATGCCAGACTCATCGCTCACTCATTTAAAAATCTTAAATTTTAAATATTAAATTACTTTTTAAGTTTGAAATCAATTGAAATTCTTTAATCGAAAGGCAAAGAGGCTTAAGTCTATTTCAAGCATTTTTCAGGAGAGCAATTTCAAACTTTAAAAAATTATTTAGAAAAAACTATTTTGAGTAGGGGGCTCAATTTGTTTTTAAAATATGAATTATTTATTCAACTTTGTATGGTATTCAAGGATTCAAAAAATCACTTAAAACAAAATAGTTATAGGCAATAAATCACATTTAAGCCTTTTTGCCTTATTTACTTGTTTATTTAAAATTGACTTAAATCACATAAGCCAGTTTTCAAAATTATTTTTATTATATTTTTATTTCTTCTTGTAGTTACGTATACATAAGCCTCCTTTCTTTTTCTTTAAAACAATTTTGAAACAACATAAGACTTCTTTAATTTTGTTTTTATTTTTAGTTGTTATTTAATATTAAAGAAGTACAAAGAGGAAAGAGAATACAATAATAAAAATAGTAATCAAATGGATATAAGGACACCAAATTCAACTACTCCAAAGCATCTTCGTCCTCTCTTTCCGTTAGGTCGGGATAATAATCAGGTTTAGATTCTGAACAAAGGCTTTTATAGAAATTGTGAAATTGCTCATCGATCAATGGAAGAAGGCTTATGAGGTCCTCTTTTTTCGCTTCGTTTATTTTATTTGGCCCATTGTAAAGTGGTTCCAGGCTTTCGAATGATAATTGGCTACATCCTCGTTTCCTTATACTTAGCGTATTAAAAGGTACGTTTTTATCCAAAGTATGCTTATAGTAAATGTTGAAAGGTGCATCAGATGAAAAACGGAGCCACCTTATATTTCTCCAGTCTACTTTATTATTGTCTTCATCCACCTTCCGGAAAGTGCATTTGTTTTTAATGATCGACGAAAAGTTTAGGAATTTAGCTTGGGGCATCTCATTGACCAAGAATTTGTTTTTGGTTCCAACGCCCCGTATAAATTGGTACCAATCTCTTGGGTGGTGTATTTTAAAGGAAGTTTTTTTCTTTTTTCTTTCGTTAATCGAATGATCAATGTCACATTCCATGTGTGTGTGGCCGGGTATCAATAACTTGTGATCAATATGTTTTATATTATTAGATACATCACAAACATGCATCAGCATCATAATCGCAACCATTTTGTTTTTATTTTGCCCGAAGCAGTTATCACTATAAACAAATTACATGCTCGGTAGTTGATGGTAGAATTAATTTTGAATTCAGATGTTCCAATAAACACGATGCAATTTCATTCCCACCCCTGTTTGCGACACCTTCATGCCACATATAACAATAGGGAGTACCTTTTCCACAGTCGTGCACAGTTAAATTGTAAGTATATAGTTGTCTCTTGTAAAAAGAAACCGAGGATTGCAAAAAAGGAGTTGGGAGACACTGTTGAAGGTCAAAAGCAAAAACCTCCAAACCTTCTACAATTTTTGCGTTTTCAATGTCCATCTTTTTCGATTTATATGAAGTATCTGTATCTAAATGGTGTTGTTTTTGTTCCATTTCTACAGCAGCAAGTTCTTCACCTGTGGTCAATGCAATTTTAGCTGCGATTATGTCACATTTTGTGCATGTATCAATTTTAGGTTTCTTAAATTTAATATTAAGGCTTTTGAAAATTTCGGAGTATTTTGTTATGGAAACTGGATTTTGTGTTATTTCAGTGTAAGATGCATATGACTTTGATATGGTTAGCGAGCTTTCAAAATATTTTTGGGTTGAATATTTGCGCGTATAATGACTTTCATAGGCCGGAATGCTGTTGATATGATCCATGACTTCTTTCTTCCTTGCCTCTGAATCTTTGTTTGTTGGACTTTTCTTTCCACGCATATCTCGCAGTGTTATTGTACCCGGAGATTCAATTTTTTTTGAAATAACCGTTTTCAAGAAGCGGTCACTCTCACCCAAAACATTTTTAAAACATTTTTGACAAACTTGTGTTCTAAGATTTTTCAAATTGAGAAAATATTTATAGGTAAACTGGCGATTTCGGGAAGTTTTGTCACTCTGTTTTGCACGTGTTGTTTTCTTATCATGAATTGAAATCAAACCAGACACATATGCCAACTTCAGATTGTAGTTACCCAGTTCCCAATATTGTTTAAAGATTGTTTCTTGGTCTGTTGTAGAAATTTTGTCCATACATTTTCGTTGGCAAGCAGTAAGTGGTATAATTTTTCTTGAGGGTACAGTTTTTCCAGTACGTTTTGACAACACAAAAAATAGACTTCTGGATGGAATAAAAACACGCTGATACGACAAAAAAAGCTAATTTTTGAATAGGTTGAAAACTGCAAAAAAAACCGTTTTTGGCTTAAATCGACTTAAGCCACTCTGCCTTATGTAAAAATCTAAAAATTGCCTTCTTTAAGAACTATCTTTGAGAACTACTACTTACTACTAGTACTTCTTTTCTTATCAATTAAATTATACATTTTTCTTTTATCTTATATTCACTTTCCATGAAATGTGATATCCGGCAGACGGTTTAATTGCCATGTCTGTATTCTATACTTTAAAATTATTAGTATTGCATCGAAAAAAAAAGAATATTTTTATTATTATTATTAGATAGTACGCCTGACTATACATTTCTATATAACTTAAGGTGTCAAAGGAGTGATTAAGGATCACACCGAAAATGTACCATTAGTTATGCATTATTAACCCAAATTTATTACCAAATCGAAGCCTAATGATTCAATAGATTAACAATTCGTCCCTGAGAAGCTCTCTGTCATCATAATTTAGTTTAAAAAAAACTTGTATTGAGTCCTTGAATAATTAGTTATATTTATTATTACTTGTATTAGGTATTATTGATTTCGATGTATTCCAAAGTCACTTAACAAATCTACAGCACAGAAAAAGAGGACGAATAAAAATTGAAGTTAATAAAGCAGTTTATTCATTTTCCAAAAGAAAATTCCTTTAAGGACATTTTGTTTCTAAAATTCACAAATCTATTAGGAGGACTACACTAAAGACGATTTTTTCTTGGCGATTACTTCAAAATACCACTTACTTTGTACACCAGATGAACATTATCATTTATCATCAGCTGTCTTCTTGGATTTCGTTTTGTTTTTTTTATGATGACAGTATTATACAAAGTGGCCGGCCAGCCAAATTGCCTTTTTAAAGGATTTCAGGAATGTATTAGGATTAGGCCACATTGAATAGGATCAACCAGCAAACGGAACAAGTGTTGGGAAGCTTAGAAGTAATGAATGTCCTATTGTCGGAATTTTGTTGTGGGTGCTTGCTGATAGCAAGACATTAGGTAAGAGTTTTGACGCATTTAAAGATATGCTTAAAGGAACATCCTTTCAAGTATATATAAGTCATAAATTGCGAACAATTGTAACCGAATTCTGGTGAATTTCCTCAGTTTTTTTTTTAAATATTGTTATACAGTGTTCTGCAACTTCTATTTCATATCTTCCACTGTATCCATATTACATATATCCGTAACTGATCAATAAAACCCATTTACACAAAATCATTCCAACATTGTTAAAGTTTCAAAATCGTTAAGCAGTCTCAGCCACTATAGAGATAGACATATACTTTATTGTTATGTCTTTGTTTTCAAGATGAAGATAAAATATAAATCACAAAAAAAAAAACGACGAAAATAGCATTTAATTACTAGTCAAACAAAAACTAAGTGATTTCATTTAAATACGCCAAACTGTTTGCCTTAATATTCACACTGTTTGGTTTATCCGTAATAATTTATTCACTTCATCAGGATTCACTCTCATTATCACATTTTCATGTATCCCAGTTAAGTTTTTCTATAAAATATTGCTTTTTCCATCATAAATCGATATTTAATAATGTAATAGTCCTGTGAGTTTTGTTGTGAGAGGAATTTGTAACAAGAAGGACGTAATAAGTTGGCAAACAAAAATTAGCTATCGTCGTTTATTGGAAGTAATTAAAAGTTTATGATGGGATTCTCTCCATTTATTATGTTTTGACATAGTTTAAGAGAGAATAATTTTATGTTAAGCACGATAGCATAAATGTTGATATGACAAATAGTACAGGGAGGTTCAAGTGTCCCGGTTATATATTCCTTGGCATTATGATGCGATAATGACAATTAATTCCAGCATAACTGAATTAAAAATAAGTTAAAGTTAAGTTAAGTTAAGTAATTTTATTTAACATAATAGTTTAAAAAAAAAACATTAATATATACAAAATCAAGCATAGCATGGCATTGTCGTCTGCCAGGTTGACATATAGATTAAAGAATAGCTGTATAGTTAACAATTTTAACACAAAGGTATTTATAACAAATATAATTTACTCTACAGTAAAAAAAGAAGAAACAAAGAGCATATTAAAAGTTTTCACTGATAATCCTATCACGATACGCTAGTGTGACCTTGCAATATTGGAACAATTTTGGGTCTTCCATTTCATTTAAAAGTCTTACAATATCTTCTTCTGATAATGAATTAAAGCCAAAGTATAATCTCCTTGTTTCCTTTAAGACCTGGCATTTTCCTAGAAAATGGGACACATCATCTCTTTCCCTCTGGGTACATAGACTACATAGTATTGGCAGGTCTTCTCTGTGAAGAATATAGTTGAGACGTAGGAATTCACCACGCAATTTTACCATCATTGATATTTCGTCCATACTATTCTCATCTTGGAAATAGTTTTTCAGTCCTAAATTGTGACACAGTCGATTGTATATCGATCTATGAACAGAGCTGGTAGCTTCCTTAATGTATTTCTCTCGATATTTGAGATCAACAGCCTCAATCAGTTTGTAGAGTGTGCCTTTCCATGCACTAAGGTTGCCTATAATTGCCCTCAGAACTGATCGGAAGTGTTTTTAGTTTGCTCCCTTAATTTTCGTTTTTGCATAATTCGAAAAAAAAAAATTATTTTTCTTGCCCATTTCTCGCGTCACGACACAATTAAAAATAATAATAATAAATTCAATTTTTCTTGCCTACTGCTCGTGACCTACATTATTAAGTTTCATTTTACGCAGCCTGTATAAATTGCTGAGTGTTGAAATTATAATTGACCCACATTACTTAACTATCGAAATAATGTCGTTTGCCAATCCAATGTGTAACAACGCTGACGTAACCGCGGAGTTACTTAAATGCAACTGTATCTGTGGCAAATCCGTTCATCCCTCCTGCATTGGTATTACTAAGAGAGCGAGTGTTTACTTGAAAGACATAAATAACTTTATTTTTTATTGTGATGAGTGCGAAAACATTTCAATCGGTGACATTTTGATTGCGATCACTTTAACTTTTTTAACCCAAAAAAAGATTTCAAACCTTTCCAAAAAATTTGATCTCCTATTTAAAAGTATTGAGGAGTCTAATTCTCAATCACAACAATCCTCTGCTCAGTGTTTGTCTAAAATAAATAATCTGGAAAAAAAAATTCATTACCATCAAATCCTTAAACCCTCTTTATGATTCTACGCTCGACTTGTCCATTGCTCTGTCCTCGGGTTTTAAATCACTCTGGTCTGACATGGAATTTAAACTTAATTCCTTACATGCATCAGCCCAAGTTATGAACACCAATTTCAATCAATTTCGATCAGATTTTGAGATCCAAGTGCAAAGTTCGGTGTTCCGCGTTCCACTTCTTCCCACGCCCATTACTGACCAAACGCTGGCCGAGATTTTCACTGAGCTTCAAAACATAACTGCACACTCTCTACTGTATGTGCAGCTGTAAGAAACCAGGAAAAAATTATAGCTGGTATTCAAAATCATCTAGAAAATAATATGAAGTTCTTTCTAAGTGATGCCCTTCACCAACAGAAGCAACCAATTTTGAAAACGAACAATACTTCAATCTTCGAAGAAATACTTTCTGCCAAAGTGGTGGACAGTGATCTTCTTAAACCTCAAGAAACTTCGGCAGTGGAAACGATCATTAAATGTGGACATGCTTGGAATTTATCGGACTGGAATAAAAGACTCAGCAAACTGGATTCGTCCAATAACTCCTCAGTCATCTGCTTCTACATCCTACCCACACAACCTATTGAATCATACGAACAAACTACTAACGCAGTTGATGAACTCTTAACCCTAAGTGAACCCCAAGATGAAATCCTTCTTTTTGGTGACTTTAATCTTACTCACTTAATATGAAAAGCATCCGAAGATAAATCACATCTTATCGAATGCAATCCAACTGCCAATAAAGAATATCTATTCATCGATCGATTAGCTGATTTAAGCCTTTTCCATGTAAGTGGTGTCTGTAACTTTATGAATAGACAACTCGATCTAATTTTCTCAACAGACCCCATGAATTCTATTGTATCATTAAGTACTCTTTCTCTTTCAACGATCGACAACTATCATCCACCTATTTTTCTGTCGTTATTTCAGGAGTGTCCTAACCAGAACTCTATTATTTCAATTCGTTCTTTCGACTTTCACAAAGCTAAGTTCAGAGAAATTAACGAATATCTCAGTAACACATCTTTTAATTTCGTAAATCTTTGCGTAAAACAAGCCAATGGTAAAATTCTATAGAGAAATTTACAATTCCATTTCTCTCTACGTACAAACTTCACAACATAAAACCTCACTTACATCCCCCCCTTGGTATAATCGGAGATTGTGTTCTTTGAGAAATAGGAGAAATAAATTGTGGGAACATTTTCTCCGTTCTGGATCCACCACCGATTATTCTAATTATCTCGGAGTTTATCTCCAATTTTCTGAACTGTATAGTAACTTTTACCAGAAACTCAAGCGAACCTCATTAACGATCCCAAGACATTTTTCCAATTCTTTAACTTTAAAAAAAAGTCTGATGGATATCCTTCCTCTCTTTTTCTTAACAGTGAAACCTCAAGTGATCCTCTACATAATTCAGAGTTGTTTGCCTCATCTTTCAAGCAATCCTTAACCAATGATGCTTTTCAACCAGACGAAGCTTATTTTAAGTACTTACCGAATTTTTCAATTTGCCCTTTTTCCCTCTCACAATCGATAAGAATCTTGTTGAAAATAAGTTAAGTCTACTACGTGAAGAATTTTCACTTGGGCCAGATAATATCCCGGAAATTCTTCTAAAAATATGTTCCCAAACTCTCTCCGTTCCCCTATGTCAAATTTTTAATTTATCTTTATCCCAAGGTGTATTTCCAGAAGTAAGGAAAACTTCATTCGTTACACCGATTCACAAAAAAGGCGTAAAAAAAACGTTAAGAATTATCGCCCATTGCCAAACTATCCTTCATCCCCAAAATATTTGAATGCCTCATATACGAAATAATAAGTTTTCGTTGTAAGTCGCTTATATCCCCTAGACAACATAGCTTCCTCAAATGTAGATCCACTACCACTAACCTTATTGAATTTGTTTCCTTTGCCCTCTCAGCATTAGAAGTAGGGATGGAAGTCGATGTTATCTCCACTGACTTTAGTAAAGCATTTGACAACATTTCTCATAGTCTTATACTCTTCAAACTTAAGGCTCTTGGCTTTGAACAGATCTCTTTCAAATGGATATCTTCTTACCTCAGCAATCGTTCCTATAGTGTGCGTTTCAGGAATGCACTTTCCAATCCATTTCTCGCCACTTCCGGTGTCCCTCAAGAAAGTCACTTAGGACCTCTCCTTTTCATCCTTACCCTTAATGACATCGAATTGATAATAAAGCATTCCAATATCTCGTTATATGCTGACGATACTAAGTTTTTCAAAACCATATCTTCAGTAAATGATTCAAACCTTATTCAATTAGATCTTGATCGCTTTTCAATTTGGTGTAGCAAAAATTGCCTGGAACTGAACGTGGAAAAATGCTAATCGATAACTTTTCACGTAAACGCATAGTTTTACCTCCTCGTCAAAATTTTCTCTCCAATCAATCCATTCCCATTGTTGATTCGATCCGAGAATCAATCCGATCACACATCGATGAAATAATACAGAAGGCTAATTCAACTCTAGGTTTCGTAAAACGATGGTCTAAAGAATTCTGCAACCCTTATGTGACTCCTTCCCTATATATAACACTCGTTAGACCTCTTCTTGAATATGCTTCTCAAGTTTGGCGCCCATACCACCACGTCCATATTTCGAGAATAGAAAGCATTCAAAAACGATTTCTTCTTTTCCCTCTTCTCGGCCTTTAATGGCAAGATCCTTTTATTCTACCTCCATATCATGCCCGTCTCCAACTTATTAATCTGAGAACTCTAGATTAACGAAGATTTGTTGCCGATATTCTTTTCATTCACCGACTTTTTTCTGGTTCCGTTGACTGCCCTTCATTATATAATTCCATTTTCCTTAACACTAACCCCCGCAATCTCATAAATCCTAGGCTTTTCTATACACCCTCCCACCGTACCTCCTATGGCTCCAATGAACCTATTACACGTATGCTGCGAAGTGTAAATTCGATTGCTAAATATTTTGACCTAAATATCAGTACACCGAATCTAAAGTTACGCCTCAACAACTGTCCCAACCTTCCCATTCCATTTAGATTTAATTAGTCTTAAGTTAGTTTTAGTTTTGTAGCTTGAAATAAGCCAAATAAATGGGGTTGCTGCCCCCACCAAAATTAAAATTAAATCCAAGCTAAGTGGAACCCCACACCACTGCTCCAGCTCCATCCACTCAGCATACCAACTGTTTCTTCGTTCGATAACTTGAAGGGCCGCTTTCTTTGGTAGTCCTTCATTGGACTTATGCAGTACCTTGATAATATAATCGAAATGGAGCTTAAGGGTATGAATGAAGAGCGGAGAGAGTCCTGTTTCCAGCATAACAATATAGTTGGGGGTATTATAAGGAAGATGAAAAATTCTTTTAATATAAAACCTCCAGAGTTTTTCCACAGTATCATAATGCTTGTAACCCCATGCTTGTGATCCATAGAGCATTATCGATTCCGAGGCCACTTCAAAGACACAAAACTTGCACGTAGCCCCAATTGCATTCTTAGCCTTAACAAGTTCCTCACCTAGGTGCTTTTCCATACTAAGATTCTTTGTAAAACAGATGCTTAGATATCTATATTCCTTAACAACTTCAATTCTTTCTTCGTTATAAGTCCACCTTTCATTTGGACAACATCTCCCACCACCATCTTTAAAAGTCATAACTTTTGATTTGTCCAAATTTACTATCAGTTTCCAAGTTTCCCAGTACCTATAAACTTGATTAATCATCAGCTGAAATGATTCGGGTGAACGTACTAGTAGAACACCTTGATAAAAGTTCCTGCAAACTCGATACCACTAGCTAAATAATCAGTGAGGTCCTCAATATATAGAGCAAACAAAAGAGGGCTCAACGCACATCCCTGACGAACTTCTGTTTCGGTTTGAAACCATTCCGATAATTCTTTTCCATTCCATACCGCCGCTTTTGTATCACCATAAAGGCTTTGAAGAACTCTACCAAATTTTTGAGATATGCCTAGTCCAAAGAGCTTATATATTAGCCCATGTCTAGCTATCGCGTCAAATGCTGCTTTGAAATCTACAAAGAAGCTGTATAATTTCTTTCCTTTATTTATATATGTTTGAGCGATGCTTCTTAGTACGAAAATGTGATCAGTGGTGGAATATCCGGGGCCGGGCCTAAATCCAGCTTGAAATTCTTTTATCAAATGATTTTGTTCTATCCAGGAGCTTAGTCGGCGTTGAAGGACCGTAGTAATAATTTTTTACGAAGCGTTGAGAAAGCTAATCCCACGATAATTTTCCGGATTCTGCGTGTTTCCTTCTTTGTGGATCGGAAAAATCAGTGATTCCTTGAACTGCTGCGGAATACTTCCGGTATCCAAACTCTGGTTAAACAATATATTGAGCTTGGTTATTAACTCCATGGTCCCATATTTGAAAAACTCGACTGGTATTCCATCCAAACCTGCAGCCTTCCCATCCTTTAAGTACTTCACGACATTAAATAGAACACTAGGGGTCAGGTCTTGATTGATTGTAAACTTATTTCCATTCAGAGTTCTTACTAATTTCCAAAAATCGGTTGAATTATTGCATTGCGCCAGTGTTCTAGCCTCAGCCTCGAAGTAGCTTATCTTTTTCTGTTTGATTAATGATTTAAACTCTTTATTTGCTTCCATATACTGTTTTTTTACAAAATTCATCGGCTATATGTTCGGAATGCTCTTAGCCACGCAAATGATGTTTCTCTCGCATTTTTACAGTCCTCATCAAACCAGGTTGCGACTGCATTCTTTTTTTTTTATTTGAACCACTGCAAGTAGGGTAGGATGATCTTATACTGTCCATAATAGCTGTAAAGTCAGAAACATTATCTCTTCCAATCAAACTGTTCAGAATTAAAAAAAAATTAATCCAATTAATTTATATATAAAAAAATCAATTTGCATGTGGACTGCAAAACGTCATCGATTTTTTGTAATTTATTTTTAGAAAACAAACAAATCGTTATTTATTAATATTTTTTATTTACAGCTTTGAATTGTTGAATTTCATCTCAAAATCATCTTCAGTGACGGAGCTCATTTTTGGCTCAATGGGTTCGTCAATAAGCAATATATATGTGTAATTGGTCGGATGAAAATCCACATTTGCTTCAAGAATCACCACTTCATCCACAAGAAATAACTGTTTGGTGCGGTTTGCATGCCGACGGCGTTATTGGGCCATATTTTTTCGTCGACAATAACGATCGTCACGTTACTGTGAATGGCCAGCCTTATCGCGCCATGATTACCGATTATTGTTGACCCGAATTGGAAGATATGGACTTGGACGACATGTGGTTACAACAGGATGGTGCCACAAGCCACATAGCACACTTTACAATCGATTTATTGAAGAGTAAGTTTGATAAGCGTGTTATCTCAAGAAATGGGCCAGTCGATTGGCGTTCGTGCGATTTAAAGCCTCTAGACCTCTAGACTTCTTTGGGGCTACGTTAAGTCATTGGCTTATGCTAACAAGCCTTCGAAGTTGGAAGAGCTCAGGGCCAACATTGAACGCGAAATAGCGGCCGTTTCACCGAAATGTGTGGCCGAGTCATCGAAAATTGGGTCCAACGAATCGACCGCTGCAAACGTAACCCCGGTGGCCATATGAACGAAGTCGAGTTCTATTCATAAATGTTTTGATTGTACTTCAAACCGATAATAAAGTTTTTGAAATATGTATCTTAAATTGTTTGCGTTTTATTTAAAAAAAAATGTTGTAAAGTCCTTATTGTGCCTGGGTACATTGACGCAAATGCACATGCAACTTGAATCAACGTGTAAAAGAGATGGAAAGATTTTTAGTAAGAGGGAAAGAGATGGGTTGGTAAATTAAAAATCAACACGAATCTCATAAATTTTCATGAAACTCTGAGCACTGATTCAAGTTTCATTCTTATATTGTTTCATTTTTGACTGATAATCACAATTTTATTTTTTCGTCAAAGAAACAGGTTCAATTTTTTTTTAATTTTTCAGTTTTGTTACAATTTTTTTTCAGATTTCTTTCTTACATTTTTAAAAGTGGTTGCTAAGAGGTGGAGACTAAAAATAAAATTATTCCAAAGAAATTATATTTGCTTTACTCATTAAATATACATATTCTATAGTACTCTCATGGTGGTCATTTTTCGCCTGGCCATCTTCCTGGTTGATTCGAAACTAACTCTAAATAGTGAAGACGAGAACCTTAACCGATATTTTACCAATATTTAATACACTTTTGTTGTTTGTACTTATTCTATATTCACACCAATTGGCAATTTCAGCACGCCTCATTGCGACTTGATTCAGAACTAAAAAATGATGCTTCATGATAGTATGTACAATAGGCAGTGTATATAACGGGTGATTTTTTAAGAGCTTGAGAACTTTTTTTTTAAAAAAACGCATAAAATTTGCAAAATCTCATCGGTTCTTTATTTGAAACGTTAGATTGGTCCATGACATTTACTTTTTGAAGATAATTTTATTTAAATGTTGACCGCGGCTGCGTCTTAGGTGGTCCATTCGGAAAGTCCAATTTTGGGCAACTTTTTCGAGCATTTCGGCCGGAATAGCCCGAATTTCTTCGGAAATGTTGTCTTCCAAAGCTGGAATAGTTGCTGGCTTATTTCTGTAGACTTTAGACTTGACGTAGCCCCACAAAAAATAATCTAAAGGCGTCAAATCGCATGATCTTGGTGGCCAACTTACCAGTCCATTTCTTGAGATGAATTGTTCTCCGAAGTTTTCCCTCAAAATGGCCATAGAATCGCGAGCTGTGTGGCATGTAGCGCCATCTTGTTGAAACCACATGTCAACCAAGTTCAGTTCTTCCATTTTTGGCAACAAAAAGTTTGTTAGCATCGAACGATAGCGATCGCCATTCACCGTAACGTTGCGTCCAACAGCATCTTTGAAAAAATACGGTCCAATGATTCCACCAGCGTACAAACCACACCAAACAGTGCATTTTTCGGGATGCATGGGCAGTTCTTCAACGGCTTCTGGTTGCTCTTCACTCCAAATGCGGCAATTTTGCTTATTTACGTAGCCATTCAACCAGAAATGAGCCTCATCGCTGAACAAAATTTGTCGATAAAAAAGCGGATTTTCTGCCAACTTTTCTAGGGCCCATTCACTGAAAATTCGACGTTGTGGCAGATCGTTCGGCTTCAGTTCTTGCACGAGCTGTATTTTATACGGTTTTACACCAAGATCTTTGCGTAAAATCTTCCATGTGGTCGAATAACACAAACCCAATTGCTGCGAACGGCGACGAATCGACATTTCACGGTCTTCAGCAACACTCTCAGAAACAGACGCAATATTCTCTTCTGTACGCACTGTACGCATTCGTGTGGTTAGTTTAATGTCCAATAAAGTAAACTGAGTGCGAAACTTGGTCACAATCGCATTAATTGTTTGCTCACTTGGTCGATTATGTAGACCATAAATCGGACGTAAAGCGCGAACATAGGCACAGGAACAGGATACTTGCTATCCAGTCGTTAACTTTATTTTGTACTTACATAAGTGCCAGGGATATGCATTGAGTCTTTTAATTATTTTCATAAAGCTTCGCGAATTTATTTCGATTCATGTTGTTTGCGTTTTTGTAATCAAATATGACATTAAAAAAAAGAATATTTACTCAGTAAAGAGTATAAAACTGGCATTACATATATGTATAATAAAGTTCAACCCGGATAACTCATATGCGCTAACTAAATGAAAACTGGTTAGATATAAGGACACAGCGCTCAAATTTGTGTCATTCCATTATAATTAAAAAAATATTATTCCTTGTTATTTTGTATCGAAAAAATAATGTAATAATAATAATCAGAATGTATATAAAAAATCAACATAGCAGTTACGTTGCGTAACTTATTCATGTCGAGCATTCACGTCACCCGGCCGTAAATGGATACATTCCAAACTGACAGGACGAATGAAGGGCAGAAAAATATTCGTTTTTACTCAAATGACAAAAATCAGGGGTGAAATCGGCTAAGGTGATATTAATGATAAGTGATTGTCACAATCAACAAATTCAGTCTGCGTAAAGTGATTGTCATAGGTGACAGTCTCATTTTTGAGACTTTTTCTTGTGATTTTTATTTAGGTGTCACTTTCATATTGAAGACCGAAGGGAAACGGAAAACACAAAATATGAAAATGCACAACAATCAAAACGACTGCCTCTTCGGAATGGAATTAAGATTAATTTTTGATTTTTTTTTTTAAATCAATATTTTTTAAAACTATATTAATAAACTCTAAGAAACTGCCTACCAACATTTCAAAACAATTTGTTTTTAACTAAAAATGAATAAAAGGCACGACTGGGTCGCACGTACTCGCTCCCGTGTGCTAATGCTTTTTAGGTAAAGGCGTCTTTTTGACAAAGATTTAATTTTAATGTTTTTTTGACGTGCAACTTCTTTAGAATCGTTGTGGTTTGAAGCTCGAACGAACATGCGTCACGATAAAGGGATAAACACATAAATATATAGGATTGGTAGCTTTGGCAGTTTTTTTAGTTTATTATCTTTCCACTTGTTGTTTACTGTTTATAATATAATTTGCTAATAGAAAGATATAAAGGACTTTTTTCAGCTTAATTTTCATTTTTGTATGGAAACATTTGAAAAACTGCTATAAAGATTCGTGGGAATCAGCAGTAGGGCTATAATGGTGTAGGGACCAATAATTTACTTTTTGAAATCAAATTAATTAAAATAGCTTAATTATGTTTGATGGATCGATAAACGTATGGTGTGGGTAGGTATTAATGGAATTTATTAAGGATATCAGGTACCTATAATAAGGTTGGAAGGAAGGTAGGTACTAAAATTAAGATACACATTCCAACTACTTTTAAGCGAGTGGGTATAGACAATATTAAAAGTTAACACAGTGGTTATGGTTATTTATAGGCAGGTGTAAGCTTTTGTTTTCTCGATTGAAATTTTTGCATTCAGTAGTAATCGAATAGTTTTTTATTTGTTAGTGGTTTTTGTGTGTTTATCATAGGCTTCCTTATTTATTCTGTGTGCTACTATGATGATGAAAAACTTTTCGAAAACATATTTTAAAATTTTTTTGAGTATGTCAATTTTAAGAAATCTATAGTTTATACTAGGAGAAATTTTTTTAAAAAAAATCAATAGATCCGTTTTCAAAATATTCAGAAAACAAAATATTTTTTTTTTAATTATTAAAAAATGAAAAAAAAATGTTTTTGAAAATTTTAATAAGCAATATTATTTAAATCATTTCATCAAAACCCGTCAATTAGTTAACGAGAAAGTCTGATTTTAAAAAAATCGGTCATATGGGAGGTACCGTTATAAAACTTTTTCTGAAAAATCCATTAAAATTAAAAGATAGATTTTGCATAGAAAACATCATTCTGAAAGTTTTATCAAAATCGTAGGAGCCGTTTTCGAGAAAAATAAGTTTTTCATTAAAAGTTATATGGCAGGTACCGTTTGTTTTGGAGCTAGAATGCCAATTCGAAAAACCATCGGGTAGAACACTCTAAAAATACTATATACCAAGTTTGAATCAAATCGGCCCAACCGAATGCATAACTTGCCTTATAGTCCCTATAAATCGCAAGTAAAAACAGGATTTTATCAAAACCCGTTTTACAATTTTCGAAATACTTTTTTTCATAAATTCGTTAATATACAAGACGTGTGATGGCTTACTCCATGTTTACCAAGAACCGTTACGTGTTGTGATTTTGACACTTTTTTAAGTTGTTCATGAACGACACTTTCATCGAAGAAACCGAAAATCTTTCAATACTCGGCATGCGTGTCAACGACGACCTGGCTAAAATTTATAAAGCGTGTATACGCCCAAAACTCGAGTATAACTCACACCTCTGGGCAGGTGCTTCTCAAACATCGCTACACCTGCTCGATAGAATACAAAACAGAGCGTTAAGATTAAGATAGGAAATAGAACTGTCTCGGAAACAATTGCTCCCCTCGAACATCAACGCAATGTTTCATGCCTTTCCTTATTTTATCGTTTCTTTTATAAAAAAAATTTCACTCGAAGTAGCCTTTAAAGTTTCTCCTGTAATACCCGTCTCGCAAGGAATACTCATCAGTTCACCCTTGAGCTCAATATCGGATGTACCGTGAAAAATAGAGATTCTTTTTTTAGCCGAACAACACGAATTTTGAATAGTTTACCCGGCTGTGGTTTTCCTTGCCATTTCAATTTGAAAACATACAAGACCAATGTTAATCGACACGTTCTGCCCCTCCTTCCCTAAACTTACTATGCTCGCGCAGTGTGTTCAAAATTAGAAGGGAAGCACAAATCCCTTGTGCGCGTGCACCGTTAAAAAAATGTGTTATTTTTCTACGTTAATGTTACTTATTTTTTTAAATGTGACCGCACATATGAGAAAGTACGTGCGCGATCCAGTCGTGCAATTTATTTTATATTTGGCTCGCACTAAACGGGTTGTGATGTGACTAACCTTAAAATGTTTACACACAGTGCGAACATTTAGGAAGATTCTATTAAAAAGAATGTAGGAAATTCTTATTTTTGTGCAATTAAATAACGACTTACCGTATAAAATAGCTCATATCTGATGAATTGCATATTGCCAAACTGCAACTGGGTAGTCTTAAGAAATATTATAATTTTAATACCATGTTTTATTCGTATATTAATTTTTTATTCACCAATCTAAAACCCATATAATGGGTGATTCTTATTGTGGTTTTATTTCCAATTGGCTTTTTTTTGACAGATCACGCGTGACTCCTATCAAACTGCTTTGTCAATTTTGTTCAGTTTCGTTTGACAAGTCATCATGGAAAGACTCAGAATGTTACCGTCAATGGTAACCGTTATCGAGCTATTTTAACGGACTATGTGCTACTTGAAACTTAACCCCATGGTCTCCGTGAGATCTGGTTTCAAGACGTGTTACGAACGATACAGTGCGTGAAACAATGGACTTGTTGAGAAATTTCACGTTTTGCTATGGTAAATTGGCCGCCTACATCATGCGATATCCCAGCCTTGGACTACTTTCTCTGGGGATATGTAAGTCTGAGGTCTTCAGGAATAAGCAAGCTACGATTGACGCTTTGGAAGCCAATATTACTCGGGTTATTCGCGTGATACCAGTCGCTATGCTCGAACGAGCCGCCCAAAATTGGACCTTCCGAATGGACCACCTCAGACGTAGTTGTGGCCAACATTTACATGATATCAAAATTAAGCTCACTTTGAAATGTATGTGTTTTATTTAACATTATAAATCAAACCTCACGTTGAATCACCCATTAGTATCAGCCATTAGTATCTACTACATTTCACAATCCTCTAAGGTATCGAATAGCGATAACCATAAAACAAGGGTCGTTGAAACCGGTCGAAGCACTAAAAGGGGGTAGTCATAACGATTCAACTGCCTGCTGCTACTGGATTTTTTCCAAAATTAGGGCCTTTGTCAACGCTGAAAAAATTCAAAATCCTTTCATGTTGCCACGAACCAACCCTGAACTGGCTCAAAGCCAAAATTGATGAACTGAAGAATAAATTTGAAGGGGTAACTTTAGAATTTGCCCTCGAAAAAGACCTTCGCAGAAAAGTCCGTATGAATATACTGGGCCCGCACTTTTGGAAGGAATTGGCAGGTCATGGGATTTGGAAGCGCCTACCAAAACAGGCCAAGAAGCCATAGTTATGTTAAACCATGACACAATAGCGTTGCTTCCATCAACCGGCTATAAGGTAAGATTTGCCATCGCTGAAGTAAAGGTGAGACCGTCATCGGTAGCCAATCAAGCAAATAAGAAATAAAATGATGAAGCTCGTTCAGCTAAACCTTCAACACAGTAAGCTGGCTTCGGCCAACTTACTCTCCATATTGTTGAAGGACAATATTGACGTATCACTTATTCAGAGGAACCATTGATAAACAGAGGCAACATCTGCGGACTGAGATTCAAAGATTATATCCTGTATTGCAAAACAGGGCCCAATGAAGTGCTGTATGACAAGAGTGAAGTGCGAAAGAGAAGGGGCACCGCCCCTGATACTAGCCCCCACCTACATGCCAGGTGATGTTACCGGGGCCTTCACCGTTAGCTCTAGCAGAACTGGTGACAGCAGCTAGTAGAAACGGCTTGAGCCTACTGGTAGCCCACCATCGCAGTGGGGTAGTACAAATATCAACACAAGAGGTGAGTCACTTTTTGAATTTATTATAAGAAATAATATATTGATACTAAATAGAGGTAATGAAGCAACCTTCATTACCGGAAGTAGAAGAGAAGTGCTCGATGTGACACTTTCCACAAATTCTGACTCCATTGTGGTCAGGACTGGGTAGCCTATAGCAATAAACTGGCCGCACTGCTGGGCCAATACGAAAACCAACCTCAACTATGTAGCTCCGACATTGAAAAAAGTGTAAATGCGCTTAAGTCAGCCAATCTCAATGCATACGAAAGCTCATGCCTCATTAACAAAGGCAAACGTAATCTCAACCCCGTATGGTGGTCTCAACAGTTGGCTGCCCTCAGAAAAGAATCAAGGAGGCTTTTCAACAGAGCTTAATATAGTAATGAACCTTCAGGCTGGGATCTCTATAAGTCCAGTAAAAATTTATACAAAAACCGAACAATAAATGCAAAAAGGGCTGCCTGGAAAAAAATTTTATTCAGAAATAGAATCTACAAATGATGCTGCTAGGCTCAGAAAAGTCCTGTCCAAGATCCACACTGCTCCAGGTTACCTTAAAAACTGGACAGTACCTGGACTGACTTCTGCAGAGAAACCCTACAGTTCCTTATGAGAACTCACTTCCCTAGATGTGTCTTCGGCAAACAGAACTTCAAAGGAGGCCCTTACATAAGAATGAACTCAAACATAGGCAACCAAATAATTGATAAGAAGGAAGTGGATCTGCTGAGACAGCTCTCCACGAGGTAGTGGGTATTATCGAAAAATCAATCCAATTCAAAGAATTTACTATAGGAGCATTTCTTAACATTGAAGGGGCCTTTATTAATAACAGCAAGCCCTAGACTCTGTCAACATTAGTCCTAGAATATCTGAATGAATACACCATATGCTCCAAACAAGAATTGTAAATTCTGAATTAAGTGGTAAGGAACTCACCGTCAGAGCTTTTAAAGGAACACCACAGGGTGGGGTTCACTGGTCGTCAATAGGATTCTAGTGAAACTGAATCATACTGGAGTCAAAGTAGTAGCTTATGCTGATGACATTGTTTTAATGCCATCAGGAAAATATATTCCCACCCAATGCGAACTTCTACAAGCTGCCCTTATTAAACTCGACCAATATTAATTGGACCAATAGCTTCGGACTGGAAGCAAGTCTGCTCCATACCGAATTAGTTTTATTTACAGGGAAACGAAACGCCCAAAATATAACTGCGCCCACTTTAAACGGGACACCGCTTCGTATATCAGGTACAACCATAAATATTTTGGGTTAGTATTAGACCGTAAACTAGACTGGAAAGAAAACATAATAAAAAGAGAAAGGAAAGCCTCAATAGTTTTCTATGCTTGCAGTAGAATTGTTGGTAGGAGATGAGGTCCTAGCCCAAAAACCATTCATTGGATGCACACTGCCATCGTCAGACCAATTCTGACATACGCATGTTCGGTTTGGTGGCCTGCCCTTGACAAGGCAATCAATCTCAAATCGATGACAAAAATTTAAAGATTAGCGTGAATAAGTACTACCAGTGCTTTAAGAACTACTCCAACCGCAGCCCTAGAAACATTCCTCTCTAGCTCCAATAGGCCTTTTTATAAAGAAGCTGGTGGCCAAAAGTGTATTAAGATTAAGGCATTCAAACAACTGGAATAAGGACCAGTATGGCCATAAAATTATAGAAAACTAGGAGTATATAGACACTGATAACCAAACCGACTATATTTCACAGCACTTAGATTTTAACACAGTGGCACTAACAGACTTTCCTACAAGAGAATGCTGGAAGGAAAACCGGATCATACCTCAATAAAAATCATACCTCAGTCTATACAAACGGTTCTCAAACGGAAGCAGGGGTAAAGTTTCGAACTTCAGAAGTGTTTTTCAAGCAGAAGTACTTGTAGTAGGCAAAGCCATAAAACAACTTTTATCTTTTAACCTGGAGAACAAAAACATTGATATTTCCATGGACAGCCATGCAGCAATCAAGGCCAAATCGGCAATCGTCTCCAAGTCTAAACTGATGGATAGATGTTGCAATTATCTGCGGCAAATCAGTGAAACAAACCTGGTTGACCTCCGATGGGTTCCCGGACACTGCGACATTCATGGAAACGAAAAGGTGACGAATTGGCCTAAAACGGTTCATCAATTGAACAAAGCTAAACTGTTCCCTTGGTACTTGAGCCACTGGAAAATAAGAAAAAAAGAATTTACGAGTATTTCCTCAAAGCCGCAAACGAGAGATGGTCAAAAATTGACAACTGTCGGGTCTCAAGAATTCTTTGGCCAAACATCTCAAAGAAAAATACAGAATACATTCAAAAGCCAGGTAGACCTCAACTGTCCCTTCTGGTTGGTGTCCGTACGAGTCAGACTTATGTAGAAAGTGTTAAGACGTGGATGCAAAAGAGGGCTCATATCCCTTCCTTTGTGAATGCCCAAACCTAGCTCTCGGAAAATATTTTTTCGACGATTTGGGCGACGACGTTTCAAAAAAGCCACTGAAAAACATTCTGAGATTCAGAGGCACCCTATAACTATTTAAATGTCCTCCAAATTCCTCACCTATTTTTCCCATTCCTGGGACCGCAATGGATCCTTGGGATTCGAGTGAGATGATTTGACTCTATCGAATCAACCTAACCTAACCTAACATTTCAAGTGAAAATATCATGAATTGGATTTAAATTTCTGCAGCAATGAACGAATTTTTGTATCACAACAAAACAAGGATAACCAAACCCTAAATTGTCTAGATGACAATCCAACAACAAGAGCAATCATATAATTGCAACTCACGAAACAAATATCTCATTTATTTGTATCCGCAGTAAAAAGATAAACCGTGTAGAGCGACTCGCAAGGATGATACTCCACAATGTAAAGAGTCCTCGTTATAACCAAACAATAAGCTCCTGTCCACCCGTTCATTCAAGGGGTTATACCTGAGAATCATTACACAATTTCCAATTGAAACGTTCAATTTATTTTTATATTTATATATTTTTATTGCCTCAAGGATGAACGTGATTTAATTGAAAAAAAAATGAAAAAAAAAACAAAAGTATGGAAGACCCATCTGATAAAAAAGCAAACCGGAAGCCATTTTGTTTAAGAAATCTCCATCCTTGCGATAATTAAGTAAGATATCATATTTGGATTTTGTTTATATAATTTTATGAATGAAAATATGACAACTAGTCATGACTCATGATTCATGAATCGCAAATTCAGAATTTTGTTTCTTGTCCTGCCTTATGTCCTTACAAAAAAAATAGTAGAAGCAACAATTATCTATTTTGGGTTTCCAAAGGAAATCATTAATATTAAACATATGTTGTTGTTGCTTTAAGTTTTTGTTACTTTCAGACTTTTTTCTCCAAAAGAAAAATTAGTAAATAAGCCCAGATTTGTGTGAAAATCCTTTTGGCAACAGCAGGTAAGCCAACCGACATGGACACAAGAGCCTCTTGTCTATCGCTAGATAGAAATCGATAAATTTATTGGAGAAAAGGGAAATCCTTTTGGGATCTTAGGAAAAGTAGGATTAAGGATGGTAAGTCGATGTATTAAGTATATTGGAAGTAAGCAGACGTAATTTGATTTATGAAGGTATTGTCTAATTGATTGGCTAAGAGAAGCCTTCTCACGGGCATTTTATTTGATACATACTCATCCTTGTGGCGATACTTTTAATGTTTCTTTTCAATACCTGATTTATTATAAGCCAAATATCTTTGCAAATCTTCATCATTACATTATCTAGAATAATAATGTGTGTATAGAAATAATAGAATCTACGTAGTCCTGCCATACGTTCTGTCCCTAACTTATAAGACGCCAAAAAAAAAATGTATTGATCTGTTTTTGTTCTCAAAATATATAACGGACAAATGGATACCTTAAGTAACAGTTATGAGTCAGTTGAATTTAATACGCGAAACGATAAACATGGAGTGGGGCACAAAAAAAAACCGCGTCGCTATTATTGCACTGCACAAATGCAGTAAAACTCCCACTGAGATTTTCGAATTGCTGAAACCACTCAAAATATCGAAAAAATTCATCTATCGCGCTCTAAAACGGTACAACGAGATCTCCTCTGTTGATGATAGAGCAAGAAGTGGCCGACCTCGCCAAGGTAGGACGCCAGCAGTGATCAAAGCAGTTGCGGAAAGAATCCGAAGAAATCCCTTCCGGAAACAGAAAGTTATGGCTCGAGAAATGGAAATACCCACAAGAACGATGTCACGCCTCATAAAACAAGACCTAAGACTTGACGCTTACCGTAGAAGTACTGGACAACGCCTGACTGAGGCTCTGCGCAAGATAAGAGCGACAAGATCAAAGGTGTTGCTTTTAAGACACAAAAATATTCTTTTCACAGATGAGAAAATTTTCATAGAGGATTTACGCCCATAGCTCCAAGGAAGCTGCTGAAAAGGTTGGAAAAGTCCAAAGAGGCCATCATCCAGCTTCAGTGATGGTTTGGTGGGGAGTGTCGTATGACGGTGTTACAAATTTGCATTTTTGTGAGCAGGGAGTGAAAACACGTGCTTCCAACTATCAAAGTGGTGTTTAAGAGAATTTTGTGAAGCCCTTAACTAACACCTTAGTTGCGGGCAAGCACTGGATTTTTCAGCAAGACTCTGCGCCGGCTCAAAAAGCAAAAACAACCCAACTTTGGCTTAAGGACAATTTACCGGGGTTTATCGCCGCTGAAGATTGGCCCTCGGGCAGCCCGGATTTAATCCGCTGGACTATTTTCTATAGAATGTTTTGGAGGAGAAGGCTTGCTGTAAGCCTCACCGAAATATTGAGTCTCTTAAAGCTGATTTGGTGAAGACAGCAGCTTCGCTATCACTGGAAGTCGTGCGTGCGGCGATAGACGAATGGCCGGATCGTTTAAGAAAGTGTTTCAAGGCTAAGAGTGGCCACTTTGAATAATTCCCGACAATTGTTTAACGTCAATTTAATACAAAATAAATATCGTAAAAAGAATTTTGATAACTTGTTTATTATTTGAATAAGACGTGTTTGTGTGAGGAACAGAACTTATGGCAGGACTACGTAAATGAGTAAGATGGGGAGGGCTTATACTCTTTTGAAAGGTGCTAATCTGTGTTTTTGGTATACAAGTTTTGAGTGTTGGAAGTTCCCGAAGGTTTAATTAAAGATAATAATTTACTTAGTTAAGTTGATAAGTGTCCGCACATCCTTTGAGTATTAATGTTCAGACAGAAATAAGCTAATTAAGGCACCTGTATTATTAATTAATTTTTTAATGATACCAAAAGTTGTAATTAATTTAAATTTATAAAACTCCGATTTTGAGGGAACCTTATAAGGTATGTTAACTGAAAAGATTCAATTCAGTTGCTTAGTAATGTTAATTTTGTTCTTTCGCAGGTAACAAATGTTTTAGAGGTAATTCATCTGGCTATTTCGCTGGAGCATTGTTTATAGAAATTTCGATGATGTTCAATTCGAAGCAAATATTAATGCTGTGCTCCTATCTCCCACAGTTTTTATTATCACTCTTCTGCATTCTCTTCTTTTTTTGGCGACGACAAATAAGAGTTCGTTCTAAAGGTGATAGTTTTTGATACGACTACCTGTTTCGGTTTCCTCGATATGCAAGTGCCATTGGACAAGATCAAAACTTAATGATCTTATCATACGCATTGCAGTTCCATTTCCAGATCCTAATAAGTAGATTCTCAGTTTCTTACCAAATCTGAGAAGCTAAGGGCACTATCGTCTGTAAAATAAAACAGTTTAGCGCATTATAGGGGCGCTTTCATAATTGTAAAATATCTGCATGGGTACACAAAAAAATGTAAGAAAAAAAAACAATTGAAAGCAAATAAATGGCGAGAGTGGCATATTGTCTGGTTTTCGAATGAAAAATTGATTGTTTAATTTAAACCGACCTGATTTGAGAAAGGATAAAATACAACTTGAAAGGCGACAGAACAAAGGAGTTCGACTAAAAGCATGCGCATCAGTAAGCTTTTAGGCAATTGCAGAGATTGATTTTCAAAATGGCCGCGATATACACTGGGCCTGCCTTGAACATCATATATGTAAAACGTAAGAAAATGGCGAAATCCATTTCCGAAATTTCATTAAATTAATAGGAACAGCTTTATTCTTCATGAAGTGAGACACCGATGGTAAGGTAGTACACATTACTGACAGTAACTGACTCTGTGGGTCAACAGACAAGAAATTGTTTACGGACGGTTTAATACGACAGTGACCACTGCGGACTTCATGCCCTCATACACCTACCAAATGAGCTTGTAACAATTTAAGTAAGGCACGTTGACCACGTTTTTCCAATACCTTGATTAGAGAACTCCGCTCAAACAACATAGTACCTCCAAACGACAGGAATCTGTCGAACATAGAGATCAATGGATACCTGCTTCAGATGGATGGACTTATCAAACAAACGATGGGCAGAACCATCCCACAATACAAAGAACAAAACGCAACTGAAATTTACAAGAACGCGACAATAGAAGCACTACACAGATAGAAAAGTGGTCTTCTGACAAGATTAAAACTCTTGTCCAGGCGATTTACTGACAGAAACGATCTGGAGATTATTAGGACACTGAATGTAAAAAATGTAAACTCTCTCATTAAACAAAACTATCGATTGTCTATTAATTCATATACTGGGATAACAGAATTCGAGCCATTAATTCTAGCAACCCGAGTGTATTTCCCGAGATTAATAAAATCTTCAGAAGAAACAATCAAAACGATCTTCCGTGTCTTAAGCTTCAGAGAACGACGGTCAACGAAAACATACGCAGGAATAGATCTGGCGGACGCAGTCTTGGACGACGATTTCTTTCTGATCGAAGATCCATTGGAGAAGGTTGAGACAGTGGATTCTGCTTTTCAGCATGTGTATAAGGTGAATGATTCCATTTGCTTGAAGCACGACCTGGACGACCTGGGCGAGTAAAAGTGTAGGCTGGATCAGTTTCTATATTTCAACCGACATGTAGAAGTTACTCTGGCCAGGGCTAGGGGAGCTTTTGCCCTGACAAGACGGTTGTTTTATAGCAGTCGCCTTGACAGCAGGGTGAAAGTGATTTGCTACATTGCCCTAGTTAGGCGGATGATTGCCTATGGATGCCCTGTGTGGTACAAAACGTTGCATAATCTCTAATGAAAAAGTTTCGGGTGTTTGAGAGAAAGTGTCTTCGCACTTGTCTCGGACTTTACAGAACATCAGAGTCGGAGTAGAAACACTATTATATTCCAACGAGGTTCTATACAACGGGGCCAATATAAACAGGATAGATAATTTTTTAATTAAGCTCCTTCGCGGACACATGCAAGGGCGGTGACGTCATCTCATGGACAATTTTTCGGGGCTTACTATCCCCAAGATGTATATTTTAAAAGTACACGTTCGTGTGGTTTCATCCCACCCGCGGCTTTTCTATACCTTGATAGTTGAGGGTTGATTCAGGGTAGATTCGCTATTCCATTGAGTTACCACGTTGGTCGCAGAACTGTTGATAGGCGGCTCCTCTTCGACCGAGACATAGTCGCTGAGAGCGAAGCAGAGCGCCTCCGTTTTAGTAGAGCCGTGCCCCACCGGGATCGGAAGGAAGCACTTGATCAGGTCCACCAATTTTGGTGGCTCAGGTAAACACTATATTTTTCAGTCGACATAGACGGAATATCGCCTATGGCCGACCTAAATGATCTGATACTCAGTTTAATTAACATAAATTTAAGTTAGTTTTAGACCGAAAGGTAATTAAAATTAAGATATATAATAATTCAACTAGTTTTTAAGATTTTTGTCTAGATTTAAGTAGTTATAAGATTAATTGAATAAAAATCAGGAAATACTTAGCTATAGCCTGAGCCTATGAACTTGGTGGTAGTACACACAAGTTATTTCATTCAAAACGTTCTAATACAAAATTATTATTATTCGTTAATTAATCTATTCCAAAAAAAAATCTAGTTGTTTTAGTAACCTTTAAGTTTCTATCAGTTTGATTTCTTTACTGTTTATAATCATGTGACGCTGAGTGTATTTGTCGCGTATTTTATTAAAACCATCCTTAAAAAAACTTTTTTCCTACATTAATTGTGTTGTTTACATATTGAAATGCTTATTAAAGATTTTGGCTATCTATCCTTCTAAAAAAAGCCAAGAGAGGAATTTCACCGTTATTACTTTTTTTTCACGTTGTATACGTTTGAATAATATCATCTCGATGACGATATCAAAAATTCACACTATATTCACACCATTGCAATTTTTTCTCTCCGAGTATAAAAAAAAATTGCCTTCTGTGCTAAACTGCTGGAATAAATATGATGTCCCAAAGGCTTTAAATCCAATGTTGAAGAAAAAAATTCATTTTTGTATTTTTTTAATTTCAATTTTTTAAAGAGTCCTGAAAAATGATGTGCCTTCAGGTATTTTTAAATTCATTTCATTTTTTCGTCTGCCAAATCTACCGCTCACATCAAGATTCTCCTTCATAATTTATGGTAATATTCTTTACTTACGCTTTTACCCTACATTTTTCCCCTAAGCTGTGTTACTGCATTAAAATATTGCCATCAAACAGGGTGGTTTTGTTCAAAAAATACGAATTCAGGGGTTTTATATCGTTGCTTTTTGCGTTTAACTATATGTTCAGCGTACTAATATTTTTCTGAAAACATTTTTAAAAATGCACCACCAAAATACATACCTATCGTAAAATAATATAAAAATGCAAATGGGCAAGCGGCGAGCTATTGTGCATGACGTGAATCGACTTTTCCACAGTTGTACATATGGCCATATAGTGACTTCAGGGAATTTATGAATTGATGTAAAATATGTTATTACTACATATGTATGTCGGATAGCCAATTCTGTGGGCACACACCCTATGACGAACGAACGGGAATGAAACTGACACAGACAGAAATGCAGCTATGAAATACGTGACGAAGAGAATAGACGTGAATTAGTCTTAGCATTAACTTCGACGAGAGAGGTCGTGCTTCCACCAAAGTATATTACTTGCTTATTAAAAGTATTTATTGTATCAATCAAAATTATATTAATATAAAACTATATGTATTCAAATTAAATTATGTTTCATCGAATCATTTCGTATAATAAACCCCTAGAAGCCTAGAAGACTAATAATGGAAAACTAATTGTGTATTAAATAATATTTTCTACATTTAGACTCTGTAATCTTACCTTGATCACCCTGTTTGTACAAATATTTAAATATTTTTCAAAACAAATGAATTATTTATAAAAAGTATAAACATGTGTCACACCCTCATCACCCAACGGAAAGGACTTTTAATGCAAGAATCTAGTAAAAGAAATCAGTTAACACGGCATTCATAAGTACCAGGACTTGGTGTAATCTCTTGAAAAGATGTACATATATGTACACATATGTATGTACGTCACGTCTTTATCAAGACAAGCTGGTAGTAATGGCAACAACAGCTTTTGGTGGCAGCATTAATATTCAAGACGCTTTGCCCCAATTAAAGGATTACGCGTTTTTTATTCATCCCTCATTACATCCTATTAGTCACTTAGGTAATCGTCCTAGTGTGACGAAAACTAAGTTACCGTTAATTATGCGAGTTATCTTAAGTCTCGCCAATCCAACTTACCAATGCGACACTTGCCGTTATGAACGCATCACACTACTTCGTGAGTTAGTTACGAAGAAGGAATATCAATAAGATTCTTTGCGAAAAACGTTATGATTCAACTTCACTCCGCATCCATTTCTCATCAAAAATAACGTTAGCTAACCAAGACAGTTTTCTTAGTTAGGATGTCCCACTATAGACAGAGATTGGAATAGTTTATCCTTTTGTTTTCTAGTTATCGAACCTTCACTCGCCCGCAAAAAGTTCCCAACAAACAAAAGTCCTTTTCTGCTAAGGACTTAAGGAACAAGATGGTAAGGGCGATATTGGAAAAAAACTTTAGTTGTTAAAAAAACTTTTAGTTAAGGAACAAATATGTAACGAGATTTCATAGTGCATGCACCAGAATCTCATGTTCGATTATTTTTCCATCCTATTCGGGATAGATCCTCGAAGATACATTTGGAATATGTGATGTGACTAATGTAAACCATGATTAACTTGTAAGGGTTGACAATCTCGTCATCGTATGGACTATTTTGAAATTTATTCCAATCTGGGTTAAATGTTTCTGTACTCTGTAATTTATTAAAAGGAATAAGACCGTTATTGGTGAAGATTTACGTCTTGAATATGATAATCAGAGGACTGAGGAGCTTATATCTTGATTCTTTTTAGAACCTCATTCCTAAGGTGTTTCGTGGAGTCCGGTATGCTTTAAAGGTTTTTTTTAGTCTAGAGTGGGGTATAATTACTAAAAACTGTATTCATTTAAGAAAAAGAGGACTTCTAACTGTTCCCACAGACATTCTTGTAATAAACAAAAAAACACATATGCAGCTATAAATATATCAAGTTAAACGAATAAAGGCGGATAAGTTCTTATTAAACCGATATCTTTTCTTTTTATTTTATAAGCCTAAAAGGGTTTTGAATACCCTTGTAAAGTTGATTTCACACAGCGGGTCCTTTATGAAAATAAGGAAGGATGTACAAGAAAATGCCGATGGACATTTGTTTAAAGTTCTACATTGCAAAATGGTATAGACAAATAGAGTACGACAAGGCATTCCATATTCGCGTTGTACGGTTTAAGAAAGAATCCCCGTATTTCACAGCACCTCCGAAGTTGAGTTTAAGGGTAAATTTGTGGTTTATCCCCGCAAGTGCAAGTATTTAGTGGATTGGTTGTAGTGCGAAATCCAGAAATATAAAAAAAATAGAATACCAGATAGAAAAAGAAGGTTTAATATACATATAATACGTGTATATATGTATATAATATATATACACCTATGATAAAGCTGAATTAGACATAAACTAAATGGATATTGTAGATCTATTTAATTAATAATACTGAAAGAATTTAATATATGTATAATTAACGTACATTATACAATGACCATTTGACATGGAATTGTATACATTTATTTATGTATACGAAACACGAACTAAACGATAAAGATGATTTCAACTGCATCGCTGCCAAAGTGACGTATTTATATACGTATATTGAACGTGTTTTTTGCTACATATTTCGGTGGAATATTGTAGATCTCATGTACATATAATATTTGTTAATTATCTTACGATTCCGATTTTCAAATCTGAAGTTATTCAATGAATGTATAATATACGTATATTAAACATCAAAGATTGAATTTGAATTATATGCATTGTTTGTATGTATACGAAACATCTACAAAACGATAAAGACGTAATGACGTATTTATATCTCGGTGGAATATTGTACATCTTATATATATATATATAATATTTGTTAATTATCCGAAAGGTTAGCGATCCAAACAATTAGTGCCACAGGATTCGGGTTCGATTCTGATACGAGGTAAGTACTTTTATTTACCACAAATACAGGGTGTCCGCCGGGAAGGTATACAACTTTGTTTGTTTATAATTTTTGATTAAATGAAAGAGAATGGATCTTATATTAATAAATGTTTTATTTAATGTCGGCAATTATGTATGGAATACAATATCAGGTAAATGTCCGCTTCTGTTAGTCTCACAAATGCAAGCCCTTTTGAGCACATTTTTCATTACATTCTCACACATTTCACGCGGCATTTCATTAATTTCATCACGAATATTTTGTTTGAGTTGCCCAAGCGTTTCTGGTTTGTTTGCATAAACCTTGCTTTTCAGATATCCCCACAAAAAGAAGTCCGGAGCAGTCAAATCAGGCGACCGTGGCGGCCCATCAACATCACCATTTCTTGAAATAACTTGTTGTGGAAAGAGGTCTCGCAGTAATTCCATTGTAATCCTGTCTGTATGCGGTGTGGCACCGTCTTGTTGATACCACATGTTAATCAAGCCCAAAGCATGCAGTTGTGGCGTTAAAAAGTTTTCAATCATATCACGATATCGCCCACCATTCACAGTTACCGTTACGCCATTTTCATTTTCAAAGAAGTAAGGTCCAATGATTTCTCCTGACCAAATTGCACACCAGACTGTAACTTTTATTGGATGCAAAACTGACTGATGAATAATTTGAGGGTTTTCCATTGCCCAGAACCGACTTTTCTGTTTATTCACATATCCATTCCAATGAAAATGTGCCTCGTCACTCATTATGATTTTTTCATGAAAATCGGGGTTGTAACATCTTATTGGCATATGTACGGCGGCGTAAATGGTCTTGTGGAAAAAGCTCTTGTGTCAACTGAATCTTAGATGAAAACAAATGCAGATCCTTGTGCGAAATTGTGGCCAAAGTTGTTCTTTGAAGAAGCACGGCGTCGAATTGAGGTTGATGGATTGTTTTGAACACTTCCTTGAGCAGCAGTAATGTTTTCAGCCGATCTTGCAGTACGTTGTGGTCCATGCTTGGGCCTGTCACCTACAGACCCTCTTTCTTCGAAATCATTCACTAGACGATAAATAGTGCGTTTTTGTTTCTCCCAAAATGTTCACGTAACTTTCTCATCGTCACAGTACTCGATGATTGATTTTGATAAAATGTTTTAACGATTAAAACATGTTGGTTTATCGAATATTTTTCCATAATAAATTTGCCACGTGTCTACTTCACGACTGCCAAATATGAACTGTCAAGACTAATGTTTACCAAAATGGCGGCAAAACAAAGTATTATACCTTCCCGGTGGAACCAAAAAAAATTATTTTTAACTTCTCACCTATGTATGTCTTACAAACGTCAGTAAGATGTGTTTCGTATGTATAACGAAGAGCTAAAGGTTTGGCTAGTATCCGTATAATATATTTATATTTTACGTTTATGTATATATATATTTAACGGATATTAGCTCTTCAGTAAACGTCTAACAGACGTATATGGCGACGTCGTTTTTATGTTGAATTTACGTCAATGTTCTACTGTCATCAGCGAAAAAATTATTTGGATAAGAGTAAATTCAGACAAAAGGTCGTTGGTAGATACAAGGTGGGCAAAAAGAAATCACCCTATTGGAAAATGCTCTCATGTTTGCAAATGGCCGCCAATTTGAAATCTGTTTTGACATTTGTGAACTAGACAGATGCAGAATACAAGTGAATAAGCCATGGAACGATACATGAACCGATATGAACCGATTTTCTGAAGGCGGTGTTCCCGGGTTGCCTTATCTCTCGTTTTGGCGATTTGCACTGGCCTGCAAGGTCGCCCGATTTAACCGTTTCAGACTTTTTTTGTGGGGTTTTATTGAAGTTTCGTGCTTACGAAAACAAGCCCGAGACTCTGGAAGCCCTCAAAGACAACATTCGACACGAGTGCGAGAATCTGTCGCCCGAAGTTCTCGCTGAAGTGATGAAAAATGCCATAAAACGAACCCGTATGACAATATAAAATAATATAATCAAAAAACAGAATCGAAGTTTTTCATTTAGAAAAAAAAGAGAGCCAAACAACATCGGATGGAGACAAAACAGAGCCCTGGGTCCCACCATTAATTTTTTTGAGTGAATGTTAGGCTTGAGTCCTTCCAATACAACTTGTACTGATTGATTCGAAATGTAATTACTAATCCAATGAAGAAGAGTTTCATCAAACCCAAATCCACACATTTTTGATAAAATATGTAGGTTGATGCCAAACTGTATCAAATACTTTTGAAATATCAAGAGCATTAATATTACGTTCACCAAACTAACGGCACGCCGCATTGAGTTTGCCGCCAAAGCTGAAAGCAGATTTGCTTTTTCTTGAGAACTGACAACAGGAGTATCGTTGAAAACCAGCTTTGGGGTTGGTCGCATAAAAGAGGAGTCTTACATCTTTTAAACTGATAACTTCTTTACAGCTTGAGTCGAACCATGCCTTATCTTTAGGTTTGATACTCACTTACTCCATTCTCGAATGAAATAATATTTCTTACCAAAACTTCGTTGGAATCTATGTCACTAATAGTCAGATGTGGCTAGAGGCAATAAGACACGAACAGTGCATTAATCAGGAGAAGAGGTAAGAAACAAGTCTAGAGTGCTGGCGATTTAGCCCGCAATGTCAAGAATTCAGGTTGGCTCAAAAATGAGCTGAGTTAGTTGGTACAACTCAGCAAAAATCTCAACATACCTTCCTTCGGCTGTTGTCTGGCCAGACACGTAAAATTGTGCACATTGAAATCAACCGTAATAACGATTTCAGTGTGAGGATAATGGGACACAATGTTTTAAATGGAATCAGACAGAAAATTAATTTGAATTCACACTCTTTCCTGGATCCTATAAATAAAACAAGTATTTATGAATGATGCGCTTATTAACCGTAAGTTTTAACAACATTAAGTTAAAATCTTAGTTTGAACCCAAACCGTATTTTGGTTGAATATTGTATGCAACATCAAAGATAATGGCGTCTCCATGCAGGTTAAATTCCGAGTTGTCAGCATATATTTTATGAATATTATCAGTATCGAATCAAGAAAAAAAAAATAACTTAAGAAAAGAGTTGGTTGTCTGTAAAGTCGGTTTACGGACGATAATTTTACGTGATAACTACGGCTATTATAAACGTTGGCGAGGATATCAGACAGGCATTAGATGATGACTTTGTAACTTTTTTAGTACTGCTTGATTTCTCAAAAGCCTTCGACACGGTGGATCATAATAATTTATGTTATTAACTCTCTTCCCTGTATGGTCTATCACCATCTGCGGTCCAATTAATGAAAACGTTTTTGCGGTCTCAGTAAACAACACAATCCCAAGCTTTCTTCCAACAGTTAGAGGAGTTCCTCAGGGTTCAATTTTAGGTCCACTTCTTTTTTTCGTTGTATATCAATGAACTTCCAGCAATGATCTCAAGCTGTTCAATCCAAATGTATGCTGATGATGTCTAGTTGTTTAAAAGCTGTCCTCTCGGACTAATTGATGGTTGTGCGCGTACAATTAACAACGGTCTTGCAGAAACCTCAGTTGGTCACAGGATAATGGACTTTTCCTCAACCCACTAAAGTCAAAATGCATTGTGATTAGCAAAAAGGTGCTTAACTTAGATTATTTCCCAAGTATTTTTTTGAATATACTTCCAGTGTAAAAATCTTGGTATGTTGTTTAACAGGACGCTAACTTGGGACAGCCATATAAATGCGGCCGTAGGTAAGACCTATGGAGTACTTAGAATGTTGTGGTCATCGCAACATTACACGCCCTTGAATACTCGAATGATGCTGGCCAAAACTGTAGTTGTGCCGATATTAACTTACGGTTGCGAAATCTACGTTGCCAGTAGGAGAAAACTTAACGTGGCTTTCAATAATACGGCACGCTACACATTCGGCCTACGTCGTTTTGATCGCATATCAAGTTTCTCGATTCAAATATATAATATTTCCCTCGATCATCTTTTTCGGTATAGAACACTTCTCTTACTATACAATATAATTCAAACCCAACAACCTTGTAGTTTATTTAATAGGATACAGTTCAGTTCCTCTAACAGATCCCAAATGCTTGTACACCCTCGATTTTCTTGTCGGACCTCAGAGCAACAATTTTTCGTCAGTGCTATACGTCTGTGGAATCTCCTTCCAAGGAACTTAAGAAGAACAAGTGGTGAAAGACAGTTTCGTAGAGAGCTTCGATGTTACTTTCAGAATGCATAGGATGTAAAATTTTCTTCCAATCATATTAATAAGTGAGATGTATGTATTAAAGTTCTATTCTTGTTTTTGTGATTTTATAAATTTATTTCAATATTTTTTTTTTATATACACTTTCTAAATGATGTAGCTTTCTCCATTTATTATAATGTATAAACTAGCAGAACACTAATTTATAAGATTTGTTTCTTACTGTGTATGCATTAAATGAATAAACTAAACTAAAACTAAACTATAACATCATAAGAAAACATTGATGGCAGCAACATCAACATACAGCCCGTTAACTCACACCCACAAGCCCTCTTGTTAAATCCACATATATACACTCCAATATCTAAATAAAATAAATTAAATAAATTTATTGGCGCGACAGATCCTTAAGGAGCAAAGGCCTAGTGACTTATATCCTCAACCATTCCTGTGTGTGTGTTGTTATGAATGGAAGGGACCTACAGTTTACCGCCGAGTTCGAACGGCTACATGAGATGCACTTTTTCGAGACAAATTTTACTCTTGGAGGTTTTGTCAGTTCCTCACAAGAGGCAGTACCCCAGAAAAAAAGGTGGCTATGAGCTGGATTTGAACCCAGGTTCTTTCGCTTAGCAGTCCGACACACTAACCACTAAGCCACGGGGCACTACTACACTCCAATATCTATATCTACTTAAACAAAACTCCGCCTATTTTGTATTTCTTTTTCTCTTCTTGTCCTTTTTGAATTTGAGTGGAATTATTTTGGGAACTTGCGCCTATTATTTTTCTCGTTCGCCTGGTGCTTGCGATCGAGTCTTATCAGCATGAGTTATGTTATTTCGTACGTGTAGCCTGTCATCGATTTATAAGACTTTATCACGTCAAAATTAAATCGGACAAGTAACTATAATTTATTATTTATCTACTAAGACCAAATTTGATGTCTCTTTATTGTTAAACATGCGTACTCAACCCGAGATGTCAAAAGCAAGACTTATTTTATAAGGTCGAAAATCACTACTTTTTGGTGGCCATCCAGAATGCCATTCGACATTTTATCGTTTAAACCAACTTTTAATAAAATTTGACAAGGTAACACAAAGGTTTAAAAGGCCTGCAAGTTGGACAGGTCTTATTGTTGTTGCTGCCCCCCTGAACCCAATCCGCCCATCAAAGCTCCTCTTATACAGCCACCTCCACTGCATTAATCTTGGTGCATTCAGAAACTTTACTGACGTTGATTGTCATACAACTCCTGGCGGATGTGAATGTTGGTGTAATTTCAAGGTCAAAGATTTCTCCCTGCCTGAAGCCTGACCTGTGTCAGATTTATTTAATTCCGCTTTATTGAAATCCTGTAAAAGGAAACCCAGGCCACGACATGGTAGAATCCTAGTATCTGCAGTTTTTTAATATGGCTTACGTTCGGAGTGAAAAGTTTTCGATGGAAAGGCTGGTGGTGGCAAGAATCAACGCTATACTGAAGGAGGATGAAAAAGGTACACATTTTCCGTATATTTTCTTTTTGAATGTTGAATGAAATTCATAGGTGAGTCTGAGTTTTGAAAAAAGAAAATAAAAAAAAAAACTTGACTTGTGAAAAGATACATTTAAGGTGTTGACATCGATTTGAACTTAACAAACAGGATGCGAAGAGAGGGAAGGAATATTTGCATTAGGGATTCCCAGAGATATTTCAATGATTTTGAAGAATATTTTTCTTTTAAATTCCAACTTCTTAGGAAAAATGTTACGTATCCTTCAAATAAAGATAATTTGTATATTAAAAGAACAAAAGCTTTTTTCTGAATTTGTAAATAGATATTAGCGAAGGTACATACCCAATTCGCTTAAGTGTTCAACAAGCATAAATCAATAAAAATATATTCAAAATAACCGTTTATCCTTTTCACAATTATGTATTATCTTATAAAGAAATCTTGTTGAACAAAATTTTTTGATTGAGTTTCAAATTGATAGTCAACATGATTTTGAAGGGAAAATGACGTGTATTTATTTTCCAGTAATAATTCTCTCAAATGTTTGCCAAGAGCCTTTTCGATACCTGATTTCAAATAAATACAAATACAACATTTCAGCAGCCAAATAAATAAGTTTCGGGCCCAATACCTTTGCGGACCGGTGTTTATTTTAAGTTCTTTTATTTAAGTTTTTAGAGTTAAAGTAAAATTGACGGCAGTTGAAATGAAGATGCTGCGCATGACAGCAGGAATGTTAGAGCCTGATCGACTTTAGAAGTAAAAGTCCCTTAAAAATTAAATATGTAAAAAACACTCTGGCAATTTCATAAAACCCTTACATACAAATAAAATTTTAATGTAACCATATCTGCCGATTGCCTATTGGCAACCATAGAAAAAAGAAATAAATTGCACGACTAGATCGCACGTACTTGCTCATATGTGCGGTCACATTGTAGAATAAAATTTAAGAAAATTAAAGTGAACATCAAAGCATTTATTAAATTTTTGGGATTTTTGATTGTTCGAATAAAATACGTTAAATTGTATTGTGTAAAATAATTTAAACCCCATTTTATTTCTTTAAGAAATGTAAAAAAGTGTGATTTTTTTTCAAAATCGTAATAGCGGTTCTTAAATAAAACGGTTTTTATTAACAACTTTTTTAAAAAAATAAAAAAGTCAAGAATACAAACTTAAGCACACGAATATCATACATTTATAAACAAAATTTTAAAACAATTAACTTACCCGTTTTCAAAATATTTATTTTTGAAAAAAAAAATTATACAAAAAAAAAAGTTTTCGGAAAAAATTAATGAAATATTACTTACTTCTTGAATATCAATTTTGATAGTAATCGGATCACAAGTCGAAGAAAAAAAACGGTCCTATGGGAGGTACCGTTTTTAGCTCTCCATGTTACATTTTTTTTCACAGTAGTACAAGTAAAAAGAACTGCGACCCATACCGACATAATATCTGTTTTATGTATTCAAGACGTTGAAAATACGACAAATATATTGTTCAACAAACAAAGAATATATATATATTAAACGGATACTAGCCAAACGTTTAGCTCTTTATCATACGTAATAAATACATCTTACAGACGTCAACGGCGACATGATATTAACGTATATTTGACATATTATAGATAGAACATTGACGTATATTAAACATAAAAATTTTTGATGTTTAATATACGTATATTATACGCTCATTAAATAACTCAAGATGCGAGAATTGAAATCGTAAGATAATTAACAAATATTATATGTATATGGGATGTACAATATTCCATAGAGATATGTAAAAAAAAACACATACGTCATGTTGACAGCAATGCAGTTGAATGCATCTTTATCGTTTAGTACATGTTTTGTATACATACATATTATAAATGTATATAATTAAATGTCAAATGTTTATTCTTCACTATATCAATTAAATAGACCCACAATATCCATTCAGTATATTATGTTTAGTACAAATATATCAAAGACGTATACATATTATATATACATATATACATGTATTAAACCTTCGTGTTCTATCTGGCAAACTTCTTTTTTCCAAAATATAATTCCTTAAAACGCATATATATTAAAATTTCGATTTAATCAAAAGAAAGTCTTAGGAATTCGCCGAATGTCAAATGGTGCTCACGAAATAGCCACACTTAATAAATATTCATTTCAATGAATCCGTCCCTGTATTTCTCAACCCCTTAGTCAAGCGCTCCATGCCAGGGAAATTCTTTTCCTGTTATAAATAAATATCAATAAATTGTCAGTGGAGACACGTTGAGGTTGAATTTTGTTATATCACAAATTATTTATAAATGAAACAGGGTGTTAACATCCAAACGTGTAACCAGGAAAAACATATGGGCACACGATTGGGTCGCACATTGGAAGACAAGATCTTTACCAAAAACAAGTACCATTTACGAAGAAAAATAACACGTTCTGAACTTATGAAAAGATTCAAAACCATAACACTTATAACAGTTTTAGTATGCCATGTCTTAAATAACAACGAATTTATTAAAAAAGTATTTCGAAAATTATAGGGCCAGTCATGATAAAATCCTGTTTTACATATTAATTTTTTTTTTATTTTTATTTTTAAGAGTGCGCTATGCAATTTTTGAGAGTTAATTACGGCTACATGAAATTTGGCTTCAATGAAAAATTACCCCAAACAAGAAATTAAAAATGGCTCCAAAAAGTTGTATGAGAAACAAAAACAAAAAAAATCGATAAATTTTTTTGCGATTGGGGTGTTTTTTGATTTATTGGTGCCTTTTTTCATTTCTAATTTTGGGGCCAAATTCCATAATGAAAAATGGCCCCATATTTTTGCACTTTAAAATATGAAAAATCAGGCCAAAAACTGGTGTGATTTTTCATTATAAAAAATGGCCAAAATTTAAAATTGGAAATATTGCCCCAAACCAAATGAAGAAAGGCCCAAAAAAAATTGTTGAAAAAGAAACTATTAAATTGAAAATGAAAAATGGGGCGTTGCGGCAACAAATTTGAAGATATGTCCCACTTTGATAAATGTTAGTATAAAGAAGGTATCGATGGGCATGCTGCAGAAGGTGCAGGGTTGGGTATGTTCAACGTTTCTTTTTGATTTAAAGAACTTTTGCATAAACCCAATCTCGCACATACTCCAAATGTTATAGTGAACCCAAGCAGGGGGTGCATCATGCCCCCATACCTACCTCATACTGATTGTGAGATAAAATCTCAAGAAATTTCTTTGTACACTGATTCGGTATAACGCCGAAACTCTGATCTACCTTATTGCCATTTTTGTTGGAAATAGAGTCGACCTCAAATAAAACCGTGTTTCGCCTTTATTTCATCCCAAACTTAAAAATGAAAAAAACGCCCCAAAGTATGAAAAATCACCCCAAACCGTCGAAATAAAAAATAAATTGTTGTATATATTTTTGGGGTTATTTTTCATTTTCAGTTCTTTTTTTATTTTTGGGGCTTCTTTTCATTAACTTTGGGGCCATTTTTCCATTTAAAATTGGGGCCACTTTTCATTGTAGCAAAATTTCATATAACCGTTTATTACTATGAAGCTGATCAAAAAATTTAAATTCTAGAATATTAAATATTCAAAAAATAATTATAAATAGAATAAAAAAAACATAACTTTATTGAAAATGTTGTTATGTAAAATTAATTCGGCTACTTAGATATTTTCAAGTATAAAATTTGATGGAAATCCACAAGTCGTTAAGGCTGCAGATCGTTATACATACAGGCAAACAGACAGACAGAAATTTTTTGTCACTAACTTTTTTAGGCTTCTCAATAATCGTAATGTCATGTTTGATTGTTATTTAATTTTTTTTTTGATATATATTCACGAATCTTATACTTGTTTTATAGTACCTAGAATCCCAATTAAAAAGGCTAACTTAATGCTAAACGCTGGGCGAAGTAATTTAACGATCGTTATATTATTCTCATTTTGAATACGCCACACAAGTTTGGTATTGAAGCCGTTCAGCATAAATTTGTCCAGTTTGCTTTAAAAGGGTTATTTGTATTTATATACAATGATCAGTCCAGCCTTATATTCGTTAAGCTCTTTTTCGGTATCAAATTGGTTATTGAAGCACCTATCTGAAAATTAAACTGTAGCCAGGTCAGACAGGGCGAACAATTTTGTCATCTGCAAAGGAAACCTAGAAATTTCCGTCATTTCACGGAATTTGGTTTGTAATCACCTTTACCAAAAACTGAGCGGTGTTCGGTTTCTTTGACGCAAGTGCCACAAATGAATGATATGGAAGCTACTTCTCGCCTTAACGCAATTAGAAAACATCCAGTTTTTGAACTATAAAGGTCGGTGCGATTTCCTTAGCAGGATTAAACAATGCTTTCAGTACCGTACATTTTCCGGATCCCGACAATAATGCCATCTATCGGGTTTAACTATAGCTAACAAACACCAGTTACCTTGAATTTGGTAGAAATCCTAGGAGTTGTTAGTTAGAAGAAGAAAGACGCTTTCAAAAAAATATGTTTTTTTTTATTATAAAATAAATAAATTTATTGGCGCGACAGCTCCTTAAGGAGCCAAGGCCTAGTGACTTATACTCTCAACCATTCATGTGTGTGTTGTTAATCTGCAAGAATGGAAGGGACCTACAGTTAAGTGCCGAGTCTGAATGGCTAGATGAGATGCACTTTTTCAAGACAAATTTTACTCTTGGAGGTTTTGTCAGTTCCTCGCAAGACGCAGTACCCTGGAAAAAAAGATGGCTATGAGCTGGATTCGAACCCAGGCTCATTCGCTTAACAGTCCGACACACTAATCAGTAAGCCAAGGGGCACTTTTCATTAAGACAGCTGCAACGTTTCAGCTTACGGATAAGTAAGTAAACAAGGTTAGGTACTTTGTGTCATCTCGATGAGATATTTTATATAGAAAAAAAAAACAAATATGCTTAATTATAATAATTCACATAAATAGTCAATATTACAAATAACCAACTGACTGATATTTTAATAACAAAATATTTTAATTATTGAATGTTATTAAGTTTTTTGAAACATTTATGTAGGATAGTACTTTTGCTCCTATTACAAACTGCCAAACATTTAAGATGTACACTATTTTTTATTCTTTTGTATTGTAATCTCACTCTATTGGAAATGAATTATAATTTACCGTTTAATGTTAATATGTCACAAGACTAATGCTCTATAAATTCTTTCTATGCTGAGATAAGAAGCTGTAAAGATATGTTAACCAGTCACACGCGAAGCCTTTTAATTTCTTTTTTTTTAATAATGAATAATTTAAATTGTTTTCTTCTCCTTATTTCCTACAGGGTAAAGTTGGGTGATATGGCACCAAGGGGGATATGGCACCCTTTCAATATCTCCCACTTAATGACTTCTTTTTAAAACAAAGTGAATTATATATCATTCAATATTACGTACGCTCTTGACGTGTCCAGTTAAAATGGCCATAGCCCGTGAGATACAATATATACAACCGGAGAAAAAAAATTTGAGTGTATGTAACGGGTTTTTCAATAAGAGCGCTACAAAAGTTTTTTAATTAAAACAAAAACGGTTTTAGATATCAATGAAATTTTTTATTCCTGTGAAAGTACGTTTAATGCCATTATGTATGGAACTCGATTTCTTTTGCATGGCCACCACGGACACGCTTGCAGAAGTCCAGACGCTGAACCCAATTTTCGACAGTTTTCAAGCATAAATCGGCCGATACCGCTGCAATTTCACGTTCAATATTCGTACGAAGTTCATCAATCGTCGCTGGCTTGTTGGCATAGACCATAGACTTGACGTAGCCCCACAGGAAATAGTCTAACGGCGTCAAATCGCACGACCGAGGCGGCCAAGCGACTGGACCATTTCGTGCGATACCACGTTCCCCAAACTTGGTTTCCAATAAATTGATTGTGACATTCGCTGTGTGGCTTGTGGCGCCGTTCTGTTTGAACCACATGTCCTCCTAGTCCATGTCACCCAATTGGGGCCTAAAATATTCGGTTATCATTGAACGGTAGCGATCCCCATTCACAGTAACGTGCCGGTCTTGATCATCACGGAAGAAGTACGGCCCAATGACGCCGCCGGCCCATAAACCACACCAAACCGTAATTTTTTCGGGATACAATGATGACTCATGGAGTACGTGTAGATTGTTGCCTGACCAATACCGCATATTTTGTTTATTGACGAAGCCATTCAGCCAGAAATGAGCCTCAATCGCTGAAGATGATTTTTCGAAGAAAATCCGAATCATTTTCAAGTTGTTGCTCAGCCCAATTCACGAACATACGACGCAATCTGGTGGTCAAGCGGCTTCAGCTCTTGGGTCAATTTAATCTTGTAAGGATGTAGGCCAAGATCTTTTCGCAAAATTCGCCAAAACGACGTCACAGAGATGCCCAATGCTTGAGAACGATGTGTGAGAGACACATTTGGGCTTTCTGCAACTGAAGCCTCAGCGGCAGCAATATTCTCGACACTACGGTCACTTCTTTGTCTCACTGGCACGGGAACATTTTGTACTGTGCCTGTGGATTCAAAATTTTCCACTAGACACTCAATTGTTGATCTGCTAGGACGATTATGACGACCATAAATTGGACGTAGCGCTCAAAACGTTGAGGCCACTGACTCCGAATTTCGGTTCGGCTCGTATATCTTTCCATCATGAAATGGCAAACCTAATTGAAGAGAAATATTAAAAGAGCGGCAAGAAATATGGCGTCGTTTGCTGTTCCTGTCGCTGTACTTTTGTAGCGTCCCGATATATAAAGCAAAAAGTTATTTTTGTGTATTAGTGAAGTTCGTGGAAATACAAAATTATTTGACTCTAGGTGTTTATTTCAAAAACAAAAGAAAGAAACAATCGTGTTTGTTTGTGTTTGCTTACTGCTATAACTAAGCATGCATGTTTGTTTATGTTATTTGGAATAGCAGAATTAAGGTCAAAAGGGTGATATGGCACCTCAGAAGCTCGGAAGACATGGCACCGATTTCATTTCCCCCGCTTATGCATTATGATATTGTCTTTTTCATGTTTTTTAAAGATCCAGACGCTAAAAAGCTAAAAATACAACAAGAAAATGTGTTGTGGCATTTAACCCGCAAGCCGGTGCCAAAAAAATATATTTATTTGACTATAAATACAAAAAATGTTTCTATTTTTTGTTTATCAAGTTTTATAACAAAGTTATATTGGTTTTAAATAAAAATCTTTTTTAATTTGGAAATTATAAAGAAAATGAAAAATGGGTAACACATTACCCGACTTTACCCTATAAAAAAACATTAAACACATTTTTTTAGTGTTTACAATTATTTGAATTCAAAAAAGTTTAAAGTAAATATATTGAAACGTTTTCATTTCCTCCCTCACTCCCAACATTTATTTCTTTAAAACGTTTTTTTGTTTGCATAATATTATCATTTATAAATCGTTTATTATGTAAGCCGGTGTACCCGCCTGGCACCCTTTATGTACTCAGGAATGTAATCGATAAAATAAATAGAAACTATCAAACAAAATAAATCAACGTCATGTCAAAAAAAAGAAGACCTCAAGGATATTCGTACAAAATAAAGTGCTCAAAAGTTTCACAAGTATTAGTGGCTGTGGAACGTGTGGGTGTTTATTGATTCTTTTATCTGAACTGCTCAATAAACTAAAGAATTCCGCACCATGTGCGTTTTGTTGATAAGCCAAATCCTTTGCAAATAAATGTAAACACAAATATTTTCTGCTCATTTGTTTGGGTTCAGGATTATGTTTGATTTTTCCACTCATTCATTCACAAAAAAATATACACTCAGCATGGTTAAAAAATGTGGGTTTAGTATTTGCTTTGTTGAATTGTCTCCTGGTTTAAAAAAAAGAGAAACATTAATAGTTTCCATCGACAAGGATTATGTTTAAGTTGGTAAGGTTATGCTTATACCCAGATAAATTTAACGAGGTTATGTGAAAAAGGGATTTATAGCAGACATCAATGATTTTTTACTTCCGATTATAGGTATAGTACCTATGCATGTTAAAATTTTGAGATAATCATCAAACATGACATTACGATGGTAGAGAAACGTATTTGAGTTACTTGCAAAATTCTGTCTGTCTGTCTATCTGTCTGTACGTACTACAGCCTAAACGATTAGGCCAATCGTTTTCAAATTTAGAATATAAGATTTTTTTGACATTCTACAGAGTAGTTATTTGAATTTTTTTAGCTCAAAAATTAACGGTACATGTCATATAACCGTTATGTAAAAGCTTATTTTTCTCGAAAACGGTTCCAAGAATTTGTATGATAAAAAATCTGTGTGCTTTTGTAGATAAGCGTAACATTTTGTTAAAAAAAAAAATATAAAATCATGGGCTAAGATCGGTACCTTCCATAGGAACGTTTTTTTTATTCGACTTTCTCGTGAACTGGTTAACCGATTACAACCAAAATTAATATTCAACAAGATGCATGTAGCTTAAATAATTTCAATTTAAAATACTTTCGAAAACTTTTTTGCTTGTATTTTTAATATTTTTTTTGGAAAATCGATCGATATTTTTTTTCTATTTTAATTAAAGTTATTTTTGTGCTAAAGTTTGCATTGTTTAATTATTTTTTTTTTTATTTTTAATAAAAGTTGTTAAATAAAAACTGTTTTATTTAAAAAACCGTTCCTACGATTTAAAAAAAAAATTCACACTGTTTTATATGTTTTAAAGAAATAAAATGGCGTTTAAATTTTTACGCTGAAAACTTCTTTACGTACTTTATTCGAACAAGTCAAAAAACATCGAATAAATACTTTGATGTTCTTTCTAATTGTTAGAAAAGCGAAAACATCATGTGGCACGTGCATAGGCCACACCCCTTTCCATAGTGACCTCTTGGTCGCTAATTACTAGGAAAATAAAAAAGGGTGACTATGGAAAAAACCCAAACGCCACACATAACACTACTGGCAAGCAATCACAGCAAGAAAAAGGATTGCTTCCATAAGAAAACATCTTACACGACAACGATTCAATGTGCAAAATAGCGGTGGTTGCGACCGACAATTGGAATCAACACGATATGCGGTGCAAGCTACCAAGAAGATGCTTTTCGGTTGAGAGTCACTGTGTTATCGTGTGCCAGATAACAGTGGTTGCGACCGAAAAATAGGAAATATTCATCGCGATCGTACGTGGCAGACATACAAGGCAACGGTGGTTGCGACCGAAGGGTTGCAATGGAAAAAACCCAAGTGCAGATTCATAATGCCAAATATGTGAAGGTAGCGGTGCTCAAATTCGGTAAGGCGACAGCAGGCTAGTGCAGCAGCAACGATCTATATATGGCGGGACAATTATTGACTAGACCACAGTCCACTAACATCTGTAGAGCGGTGCACAGTCCACAAAGAGCAGCTGAGCGATACAGTGCAATGTGCATTTGATTTTTAAATAAAGACTTTGGTATATATTGTGTCAATTGTGCGTTTTGCTTTTTTCTTTTTAAATTGGAAGTTTTTCTTTGGTTTCCATTCTTGTTTTGCTAAACACTAATGTTTATCAAATTTTATTCGACGCTGTGACCGCACATAAGAGCAAGTACGTGCGATCCAATCATTTATTGTGACATTTATATAATGTACATACATATATAGTTATAGTTAGGAATATTCGGTAAAATTGTTGCCTTAATCAGAGTGATGTATGAAAATAACGTGGCTTACGTATGGGATGGCGAGTTTGTTTCCGAAGAGTTTTCAACAGAAATGGCAGTTAAGCAAGGTTGCGTATTGAGTACCTTACTATTCATTCTATTTATCAACGATACTGGGGGAGGAATCTTGTTTGGGAATGCGCTGATACCATGTCTTATTTTTGCGGAGGATATCGTATTCTTTTCCGAATCGGTGGATGGTATGCAACGGCTGAAAATTGGAATTTATCCGTTAATTTGCAAAAAATTTAAATTATGATATTTAGGGATGATGGCGACAGATATGCAAACAGCGAAAAATGGATATATAAAAGTGAAAATATTGAAATAGTCTTAGAATATAAATATTAAGGTGTACTCGTCACTTTAAAACTAAGCATGAGGAAACATTTTGAATTAAAACTAGCGGAAGCAAAAAGAGCTGTTTCTTACAACGAAGGTAAAAATTTTTTATGCAACCTCAGCTTCTGTATTGCTTTATGGTGCCCAAGTTTGGAGATATACTCCCAATTCGAAGAGGTGGAAAGGTTCCTCAGATACTTTTTAAAGCGCATCTTTCGGTCACCAATAAACACACCAAATCGATCTTAAGCTTTAAAGAAAATAACAATATTCACTCGCGTGTAAGTATTTTTAAATGGTAAGTGATTTTTGTGTCGTGTATTCCAATGTTCATGGTTTGAGAAAGAATTTCTTTCACCTGTACGTCTACACTGTTCAATACAGGCCAGCTGTTTTGGCATTAAGTGAAACCCAGGTTGGAGTAAATACTGATTTATCAGAGTTTGCTCTACATGGGTATAGCTTGGTGCCATTACTCTTTTCCCATCATGGTCTCGTGGTCTATGTTAGAAATGATATTGCTTGCCAGATCCTTACCCCATATGGGCAATATTCCAACACGGACTTTAACGTCTTATGGCTCAAATTCACTGTCCGCAAGCATGTCATTCATTATTGTTTTATTTACAGGAGTCCAAATCTTGACAGTAATTCGACTTGTAACGAGTTTGATGCAACATCTTCGGTTCCAACGCTCATCGACAATAACAAAACAATTGTTTACTCTTCAGAGAAGGAAAACTTGCTCGCTGCCCATTTCGCTACCAGCTCCACGCTGACGCATAGCAACGTTGCCCCTCCTGTGCTTGAGAATTTAGATTTTTCCATGGGACAGATTTTTTTCCGCACTCGTACAGTAGCAAGAGTTCTCAAAGATCTCGATATACACAAATCCGCTGGCCCGGATGGTTTACCCCCGATTCTCCTGAAGAGGTGTTCTTCCACACTGGCAAAGCCACTGCGTAAGCTTTTCCATCGCTCCTACTCTTCTGGAATATGTCCTAGAAGATGGAAAACAGTATTTTTCCAGCCTGTCCCATGCTCCCCCTCCTCTTAACGATCCATAGCACTAACATCCCTTCTTTCTAAGGTCATGGAAATGCTGATTAACCGTCAGCGTAAGGAATATCTCGAAGATCGAAAGCTGCTCCATGACCGTCAGTATGGCTTCCGCAGCAACCGTTCCACTGGTGATCTGATGGCATATCTCACCGAACAGTGGAACAAATCTTTACATCGCTTTGGTGAAAGTAAGATTATTGCTCTTGAAATCTCCAAAGCATGACGCTCTCTTATCAAAAATGCGTGCTTTTGGGATCGATAATACTCTTGTTCGTTGGACTAGAAGCTATCTTGTTGTATTGGACGGATTCAAGTCTGATTCCCACAAAATAAATGCTGGTGTGCCTCAGGGCTCTGTTCTGTCTCCGACTCTTTTCCTCATTTTCATAAATGATCTTCTGTCTGTTACTTCTAATCCACTTAACTGTTTTGCTGACGACTCTACCCTCAGCTTTTCATATATGTTCGATAATTCACGTCCAGCGCCTTCGGACGTACAATTGCAATGGTGCTGTATGTCAAGCTCATTAAACTCCGATTTATACAGCATTGTCAAATGGGGTAAAAGGAATCGTAAGGAGTTTAATGCTTCGAAAACTCAATACTGTCTTCTGTCGTTAAAGCTAAACATTCCCTTCATGCCACTGTCCATGAATGGCACTTGCATCAAAGAAACCGAAAAGCTCTCAGTACTCGGTATGTGTGTCAACGACGACCTCCGTTGGAACGACCATATATTTGAGATCGCTTAAAATGTTGCTAAGTGCTTAGGTCGATGTAAGGAGTATTTTTCTCCTTATGATCTGGCTACAATTTATAAAGCGTTTATTCGCCCTAAGCTCGGGTATAATTCCCAGCTCTGGGCAGATGCTTCACAAACATCGCCTCACCTGCTTGATAGAATACAAAATCGAGCATTAAGATTGATAGGAAATAGAATAGAAGTGTCGATCTTAAGCTCATAGCGGCCGGACGTCGGGTCGAGGTGCGCGCATAACAATTAAACAAAAGTCAAAAAAAAAAAAAAAAAAAATTATTGCGCATTGTTATCGCGAGTGTTAAAAAAAAAATTATATTACACACTCGTTTGAGAAATTGGCAAAACCCCCTCGCGTGTGCTGTAAAGATAATAACAATATCCACTTGCGTCGTTGGAAGACGATAAGATGCCCATTCGCGCTGTGAAAGAAAAAAAAAAATAATTCACACTTGCATAACAAATTAAATTATCCTCCTATCTGTCCCAACCCTTTGTGCTTAGCTTAACTGCCTCTTTCTTATCTACTGTAGGCATCGTATGCTTGCGGTAAATAGATAAGGGCATCTGAGTTTGTCCTATTGTGCTGAATATTTAAATTGATTTTTTGTATGCAAGCTGTCTTATGGGCATAACACCTAAGACAGTTTGATTATTACAGAGATTAATTTGGATTTTCACTGCATGGTTCGACTTATTCAGAATTGTGTTTTGTGTGTAAGTATTTTTAAATGGTAAGTGATTTTTGTGTCGTGTATTCCAATGTTCGTGGTATTAGAAAGAATTTCTTTCACCTGTACGTCTACACTGTTCAATACAGGCCAGCTGTTTTGGCATTAAGTGAAACCCAGGTTGGAGTAAATACTGATTTATCAGAATTTGCTCTTCATGGGTATAGCTTGGTGCCATTACTCTTTTCCCATCATGGTCTCGTGGTCTATGTTAGAAATGATATTGCTTGCCAGAGCCTTCCCCAATATGGGCAATGTTCCAACACGGACTTTAACTTCTTGTGGCTCAAATTCACTGTCCGCAAGCATGTCATTCATTATTGTTTTATTTACAGGAGTCCAAATCTCGACAGCAATTCGACTTGTAACGAGTTTGATGCGCTGTCTGATTCTATCTCGAAAATTGTTTCCCTTTGTCCTCGCACTGAAATCGTTATTGCGGGCGATTTCAATGTACACAATTCCAATTGGCTCCGCTATTCTGGTCAGACAACACCCGAAGGAAGGTATGTCGAGCTCTTTGCCGGGTTACATCACCTTACCCAACTGATCGATGTGCCAACGCGTATACCGGATGTTGCTTGGCAAGCCGCCCATACTCTTGACTTGTTTCTTACTTCTCACCCTGATAAATATACCATTAGTGTAACTTCTCCATTTGGCACTTCAGACCATTGTGTCATTTCAGCTAATTTCTCATCCTCCACCCATCCAGTTAAAGAAAAACTTCCCACCAGGACCGTTTGGCAATACGAGAAAGCCAACTGGGACGGCCTGAATATTTTTTTCCGAAACTTTAACTGGTCACTATGCTTCCTCGATAGTGACATTGATGCCAGTGCTGAAATGATCACAAATGTGATTCTTCTAGGGATGCGTGCTTTTATTCCCAACAGAGTAAAAAGCATCAAACCTAAAGAAAAGTCTTGGTTTAATTCTGAGTGTAAAGAAGCTATCAGGCTCAAAGAAGTAAGTTTCCGTTCTTACAAAGCCAACCCTACAGAGGAAAATCGGAAAAAGCACAAACAAGCAAGAAACTCATGCAACTCCGTTATTGAAAGAACCAAATTTTTGCATGACCAAAAATTACGGCAAAAAATTCTGCAGTGTCCCAAAGGCAGTAAAAATTTTTGGTCATTTGTAAAAAATATTAAAAACTCCTCAACATCTTCGGTTCCAACGCTCATCGACAATAACAAACCAATTGTTTACTCTTCAGAGAAGGCAAACTTGCTCGCCGCCCATTTCGCTGCCAGCTCCACGCTGCCGCATAGCAACGTTGCCCCTCCTGTACTTGAGAATGTAAATTTTTCCATGGGACAGATTTTTTTCCGCACTCGTACAGTAGCAAGAGTTCTCAAAGATCTCGATATACACAAATCCGCTGGCCCGGATGGTATACCCCCGATTCTTCTGAAGAGGTGTTCTTCCACACTGGCAAAGCCGCTGCGTCAGCTTTTCCATCGCTCCTACTCTTCTGGAATCTTTCCTAGGAGATGGAAAGCAGCATTTGTCCAGTCTGTCCCTAAGAAAGGTGACCCATCCTCCTCCTCCTCCTACCGACCCATAGCACTGACATCCCTTCTTTCTAAGGTCATGGAAACACTGATTAACCGTCAGCTTAAGGAATATCTCGAAGATCGTAAGCTTCTCCATGACCGTCAGTATGGCTTCCGCAGCAACCGTTCCACTGGTGATCTGATGGCATATCTCACCGAACAGTGGAACAAATCTTTACATCGCTTTGGTGAAAGTAAGATTATTGCTCTTGATATCTCCAAGGCATTTGATAGAGTTTGGCATGAAGCTCTCTTATCGAAAATGCGTGCTTTTGGGATCGATAATACTCTTGTTCGTTGGATTAGAAGCTATCTCCTGGACCGTTCAATACAAGTTGTATTGGACGGATTCAAGTCTGATTCCCATAAAATAAATGCTGGTGTGCCCCAGGGCTCTGTTCTGTCTCCGACTCTTTTCCTCATTTTTATAAATGATCTTCTGTCTGTTACTTCTAATCCACTTAACTGTTTTGCTGACGACTCTACCCTCAGCTTTTCATATTCGTTCGATAATTCACGTCCTTCGCCTTCGGACGTACAATTGCAACGGTGCCGTATGTCAAGCTCATTAAACTCCGATTTATACAGCATTGTCAAATGGGGTAATAGAAATCGTGTGGAGTTTAATGCTTCGAAAACTCAATGCTGTCTTCTGTCGTTAAAGCTAAACATTCCCCCAATGCCATTGTCCATGAATGGCACTTACATCGAAGAAACCGAAAAGCTCTCAGTACTCGGTATGTGTGTCAACGACGACCTCCGTTGGAACGACCATATATTTGAGATCGCTAAGAATGCTGCAAAGTGCTTAGGTTTTCTGTATCGGTGTAAGAAGTATTTTTCCCCATCTGATCTGGCTACAATTTATAAAGCGTTTATACGCCCTAAACTCGAGTATAACTCCCACCTGTGGGCAGGTGCTTCACAATCATCGCTTCACCTGCTTGATAGAATACAAAATCGAGCGTTAAGATTGATAGGAAATAGAACTGCCGCTGAAACAATTGCCCCTCTCGAACACCGACGCAATGTTTCATGTCTTTCCTTATTTTATCAGTTCTTTTATAAAAAATGTTCACTCGAGGTAGCCAGCTGCATTCCTCCCCTTAAAAGTTTCGCCCGTAATACTCGTCTTGCTAGGAATGCCCATCAGTTCACCCTTGAGCCCAATTTCGGACGTACCGTGAAATATAGAGATTCTTTTTTTAGCCGTACAACAAGACTTTGGAATGGTTTACCCGGCGAGATTTTCCCTTGCCATTTCAACTTGCAAACATTCAAAACCAATGTTAATCGACACCTCCTATCTCTCCCCTCCCTATCTTCCTAATGCCCGCGCAGTGTGTTACATTAAAAGGGAAACAAATAGTCCCTTGTGCGCGCGTTAATTATAAAAAAAAAAAAAAAAAATATGCTGTATTTGGAAACAACAAAACCGCCTTTGTTCCTAAGGACCCTAAAGCTGCATTTTAATTATGTTTTGAAGGTGATGGAGATGGATGAAAGAAGACTACCTAAACAGGTCCTAAAGAAGATGTTTTCTTCCCGGGGTTATCTCGTAGAAAAGTGGGAGGAACTGGCTCGTGTAGGTGAAAACTTCCACTTTTTACCCGACACGAACATTTCGTTTGGCACAATATTAGAGAAAGTAGGCCACTTTACGTACACAAATTTTCAACAAAATTTGTAAATCGAAATATTTGTTTGCATGAACCTGAATTGAAAGTATTTTCTAATGTTTATTATGTTTTAGATTGGTTGCGAAAAAAAAAAATCAATTGCAGCAACATATTGCTACTTCACTTCTCAGAAGATCAAAAGCATCCAACAACAACGACGAAAATGCGCATACCTCTAGCAACAGCATTTTTTCCGACAAATTCAACAATGAATTTAGAGTGGATTTTTGTACAGCGTTGGTTGCCGGAAATATACCATGGAATGTGCTTAGCAATGCTACATTTAATAATTTTTAAAAAAAAATACACAGGGCAACTTATTCCAGATGAAAGTACTCTTAGAAAGAGCTACTTGGATTAATGCTACCAGCAATCAATCTAACAAATTCGCGACACTATCAAAAACGAAAGCGTTTGGATATCAGTGGACGAAACGGACAAACTAGGACGATATGTAGCGAATTTGATTGTAGGAACATTCAGGGAGAATGGATCATCAAGTTAATTTTTATTGTCGTGTAAACAATTAGAAGAAGTAAATAATGCATCTGTTTCTCCATTTGTGAACGACAGCATTTGTACGTTTTGGTCACAAGGGAATGAGTCAAAGGTTTTGTTGCTTTAAACAGATGCTGCTGCATGTATGATCAAAGCTGGTAAAAATTTAAAAGTTTTTTATCCGAATCTCATACACGTAACTTGCTTGGCACACGGTTTAAATTTAATTGCTGGGAAAGTAAGAACATCGTTTCCGGTCGCTAACTCGTTCATATCATGTGTAAAAAAATGTTCATAAAAGCTCCGCTCAGAGCTAAGGAGTTATCACCAGAACCGATCATAACCAGGTAGGGTACATGGTTGAAGGCTTCATGGAGGGAATAACAGAGGTAAGATAAACAACAACAATTTAAATATATAATCTTTCTCAAAAAAGTTCCTGGAAATCTGGCAGTTACAAAATCCTGCATCTGAAAATCTAGCAGAATTCTGTTAGACAAAAATCCAAATATTAAAAATCTCGCATACAAAAAAAAATTGTTCAATTATAATAAATAATTTTTTTAATGCGATATTTAAAAATAAAAGGTTTTAAGAGTACGAGATTACGTAATGCGAGATTATTTAACATTTGCGGGATCTCGTTAAAGATGGTTTTAATCTTATGTTAAAAGTAGTGCTCCAAGCTTTAGTTTAGCAATACAAAAATCTGAATTTTCATTTTATAGGTTCTTGAAACACTGAACCCAGAAGATGCTGAATGCATAAAGTTGGCAAAAGACCTCATAAGAAATCCCCAACTACATCGGGATCTTATATATATAAAATCTTATTTCGAGAGAGTTGCTGACATTATAACTTCCTTGGAAGCGAAGGGTCTTTCATTAGAAAAATCAATGAATCTATTTCAGGTAGCTGAGGTGAGGAACTGGTGACCTTGGTGTTGATTTAAGAAAGAAATTTGAAGCAGTTTTAAAAAGAGTCCCAGATTTTAATATAATTTCAAAAATAAACAATATTTCAAATTTCAACTTGGAAGATTTGTCTGGGCTTGAACCCGTTAGATATGAAAATATAAGTAAATATAAATTTGCTCCAATTACCTCCTGCAACGTTGAAAGAAGCTTTTCAGCCTACAAAATGATTTTCGGAGAGAAACGTCAAAGCCTCTCAATTAACAATTTAGAAAAAAATTGTTGTTGTATACTGTAATACTAATTATCTTGAATAATTGTTAAGCCTTTAAATAAACCTTTAATATCTTACTACTACTACTAACTGAATCACTATTATATGTTTTATTTTTTTTATTTATTTAACATAAGAAGTTTTTGCATATTTTGCATATGTTTTGCATATTTTTTTTTTTTTTTTTTTATATATATAATTAAGCCGCACTAAAGGGATTTTGACTACCCTTATAATGTTAATTAAACACAGCGAGGGCTTTAGGAAAATAGGGAAGGATGTGAAAGGAGGTAACGATGCACATTTGTTTTAAAGTTCTGCACTTCAAAGTGGGAGGGAAAAACAGAGTCTGGCAAGGCATTCCACATTCGCGTGGTACGACTAAAGAAAGAATCCCTGTACTTGACAGTACGTCCGAAGGTATAGTGATGGGCATTCCTTGCAGTGCGAGTATTACGGTTAAAGCTTTTCAGGGGAGCAATGCAACTGGCTATTTCGCTAGAGAATTGTTTATGGAAGTAGCGATAAAATAATGAAAGGCAGGAAACATTACGTCTGTGCTCCAGAGATGTAAATGTTTATGTTATTGTTCGATGGCCTATCATTCTTAAAGCTCTTTTTTGTATTCTATCTAGAAAACTCAAGTGGGTTACAGGAGCACCTGCCCGAATGTGGGAGTTATACTCAAGTTTAGGGCGAATACATGCTTTATATACTATAGCCAGATCAGACGGGGTGAAGAACTTCTTGCATCTTCGAAGGAAACCTAAACATCTCGCGGCATTTTTGGCAACGTCAAATATGTGGTCATTCCACAGAAGGTGGTCTGTAATGCACATACCGAGAACTGAGAGGTGGTTGGTTTCCTCTATGCAAGTGCCACTCATGGAAAGTGGCATTAGGCATTAGGGGTATATTTCGCTTTAACAACAAAAGACAACATTGTGTTTTCGAAGCATTAAATTCTACGCGGTTTCTTATTCCCCATTGTACAATGCTGTCAAGATCAGAATTTAATGAACTTATCATACGCTGCCGTTGCAGTTCCACATCCGAAGAACGAGGAGCCGGAAACGAATACGAGAAGCTGAGAGTACTGTCGTCTGCGAAACAATTGATAGGATTAGTTGTTTCAGATAATAAGTCGTTGATAAATATAAGGAAGAGAGTCGGAGACAAAACAGAGCCCTGGGGCACGCCAGCGTTTATTTTGTGAGAATCAGACTTGAATCCGTCCAATACAACTTGTATTGAGCGTTTCGAAAGGTAATTACTAATCCAACGAAGAAGAGATTTGTCGAGTCCAATTGCACGCATTTTCGATAAAAGAGCTTGATGCCAAACTCTATCAAATGCCTTAGAAATATCAAGTGCAATAATTTTGCTTTCCCCAAAACGATGGAGAGATTGGTTCCAGTTTTCGGTGAGATATACCATCAAATCACCAGTGGACCTGTTGCTACGAAAGTCGTACTGCCGGTCATTAAGAAGCTTTCGGTCCTCAAGATATTTCTTAAGCTGAAAATTAATCAACGTTTCCATGACCTTGGAAAAAAGGGACGTAAATGCAATTGGTCGATAGTTTGAGGGAAAAGAAGATTCGCCTTTTTTAGGGATTGGCTGGACAAATGCTGTTTTCCATCCACTCGGAAAGAGACCAGAGGAATAGGACAGATGGAAAAGCTTACGCAATGGTTTTGCCAGCGTTGAAGAACTCTTCAGAACAATAGCGAGGATTTTATCCGGGCCAGCGGATTTGTTTATGTTAAGATCTTTTAATACTCTTGCGACTGTACGAGTGCGAAAGAAGATTGGTCCCATGAAATCATTTACGCGCTCGAGTACAGGAGGAGTACTAACACCTGCTGGCAGCGTTGAGTTAGCAGCGAATTGGGCTGCAAGCAGATCTGCTTTTTCTTGAGAACTGACAACAGGAGTATCATTGAAGACAAGCTTAGGAACCGATGATGACGAGGAGTTCTTTACGTTTTTAACAAATGACCAAAAATTTTTACTGCCTTTGGGACATTGCAGTATTTTTTGCCGGATTTTTTGTTCATGTAAAAATGTAGTCTTGCGAATGTGAACATTACAGGCCTTTCTAGCTTGCTGAAACTTTTTCCGGTTTTCCTCGGTTTTGTTGGCTTTATAACATCGGAAACTTACCTCTTTCAACCTGATAATCTCTTTACAGCTCGAATCAAACCATGAGTTCTCTTTAGGTTTGATACTTTTTGACCTATTCGGGACAAAATTTCGCATACCTAAGAGGATAACATTTGTTACCATAACTGCGCTGGAGTCTATGTCACTACCGAGGAAGCAGAGCGACCAGTTGAAAATCCTGAAGAAATTATTGAGACCGACCCAGTTGGCTTTCTCGTATTGCCAAACAGTTCTCCTAGGGGGTTTCTCTTCAACTGAGTTTTGTTGGCACGAGAGATTTGCAGAAATGACACAATGGTCTGATGTGCCTAGAGGCGAAAAAACACGAATTTTGTGTTTATCAGGATCGGAGGTAAGAAACAAGTCTAGTGTGTTGGCGGCTTGGCCTGTGATGTCAGGAATTCGCGTTGGCTCATCAACAAGCTGAGTAAGTTAGTTTAACTCAGCAAAGATTTCAACATACCTTCCTTCGGGTGTTGTCTGGCCAGAATAGCGAAGCCAATATTTGGCATATATTATGCATATGCATTTTATGCAAATATGCAAAAAATTTTAAAATATGCACATCGCTTTCAACTTTATTTTCAATGAAACGAACTTTGGTGTCATCTCAGAGTTTATCTATCTTAATTCTTCAAAAATATGCAAATATGCAAAATCCTACAGGTCTACACATAAACATGATAAATGTAATATTTAAAGTTATAGGCGCATTAATAAATTTAAATTATATACCACATCGTCCTGACCTGGCAATTCTTTGCGACCTTTGTAACCTCAAGGAGAGGGAAGATGTAAACCATTTCATCGCCAGATGTCCCATTTTAAAAGAGTTTCGTGTGAGGTACTTTGGAGTAGCACGTTGGATGTCCCGAATGGAGAAATAGGCTGGGAAGTTTTATATAAATATACTACAACCGCACTCAGTTATAGACAACGCATCCTCGAAGGAGACTTTTTTAGCTTACCAAATTGTCAATCTGGTAGACGGCCGTGTGCCAAACCATATTTAACTTAAGGTTATCAAATTGTTTATTTTAATTCTATATTTTTTTTTTCAAATAAAGTTTTTCAACTAACTATATAGTTATCTGAAATAAGGAATCTCTGACACAAATAGTCTGTTTTTTGAACTGACATAAGCTTACAAAATATGCATCTATTTATGTTTGTATATATGTATGTACATACATACATATTTATTTATAACAAATCAATTCGATTGCAGGGCAAACAAATGTCAATTCAATACATAACTGATCTAAAACGGTAACGTGCAGCAAGTATAATTTTTTGGATAATTTTTTGATTATCAGTTTTTTTCAAATAAAAAATCACAGCCGCCGTCGATTCAAACAAAAATTTTCAAGTTTTGGTGAAATTTATAAAAGTTTTTTCTTTTTGTTCGAGTTCTGCAGTATCCTGTAAACCAAGCATGTACAGAAAATTACGTTGTCAGCTTATTATATGGATCACATGTAAAAGATGATGGCGTAGTAACAGCTTGCATCATCAAACATCATCATCATTGGCGAAACAGCCGGAATCAGGTCCAAGTTCTTCCTTAAATTGCGATCACTGGACGTCCTAGTCAACGGCATCCTCTCAATGTAAGCAAAGTCTACCATGATGCCTCCCTCCTGTAAAAGACTTTTTGAGCTGATAGCTCTTCGCTCTTACGAGCCGCCCGCGTATTTCTTCTTTTAAAGTATTAACGGATGTTATACTGTTGACCCAAGGTAGTTAAAAGATGTCACATCTTCAAATTCACGCTCCACTATCCTGATTGTTGGACCAACACTTCTCGCAGACGTTAATTTTCATATCATTGATATGGAGCCCCATGGCTGCGATCTGGATAAAGTAATCTTGTACAACTTGCTGACTTCTACCGATAATGTCGATGTGGTCTGCGTTAACCAATGTTTGGTTGGACTTGGTGACGATAGTACCTCTTGTTAACCAGAGTCACGGATTGCTTTCTCCAACGTAAGGTTTTGGAGGGTGTAAGCCAAACCATCCCCTTGTCGGAGTCCTTCGCCTACTTTTACTTGGCTTGTAACGTTGGCCATGGTCAGCCAACATATTCGTGTGAATTTATTTGGGATTCTCTCATGGCCTTATAAAGTTCTACCCTGGCTATGCTATCGTAGGCGGCTTTAAAGCCTATAGAAAGATGTTATGTTGAAATATTAAATTCCATACTTTTTTCCATCACCTGGCCAAGGGTTAAGATCTGGGCCTATTTCACAGATTGATACCTTCCGATTATGGATTTCACGTATTGAGCTATCCTTTCTTTTAGGATAGAGGAGAATTTACTCAAACCTGAAGATTATGATTTTGATATCTTCCTTCCTAAATACTTCCCAGAAGACTCCTTTAAGCTTAAGTCTTCTTGGACTTCTTAATTTCCCAATTCGTGTACCGTAATTACAAAAATTTCATGATGTGGTGTTGGCCTACATGTTTGATCAGCTCGACAGGTATGTCATCGGCTTCCGACGCTTTGTTATCTGTCAGCCTATCATTTTAATTCTCTTCAAATCTTGAAAGCTGCGGCATGAGGTCTCTCTTAAAATAATAAAGTCTGGATTTCTTCCCTGAGCTATCCGTTCAACAATTCATTTAAGTCGCTTCAGAATGCCTACAGGATTGGTGATCAGATTTCCTTCTCCGTCTTTACAGTGTGTCCATGATGGCGTTTATTACGGCATGTTTCAAACGGAGAACTTCCGCGCCTGGTATGGCTCTCTAATTTTCTATTTCTTTGTTTTTCATAATGTTTACTTACGATTATAGGGACTATAAGGCAAATTTAGGATTCGTGAATATAAAAAAACTTCAGATAACAATCAAACATGACATTACGATCATGATGATGAAGTGTAAAAAAGTTAGTGGCAACAAATGTCTGTCTGTCTGTCAGAATGTATAACGAGCTGCAGCCTAAACGGCTCAAACCCAGAAGGGAAATTGAAATTTTATTTTTAAACCTAAAAATAAAGGTACCTGCCATGTGACCGTTGAGGAAAAGCTTATTTTTTCACGAAAACAGCTCCAACGATTTTGATGAACATTTTTGAGAATTTTTTTTTTGGTATTGGCTATCATTTGACTAGAACCAAATTTACGGGAAAAGTCTATTAACGGTACCTTTCATATAATGGTTTTTTTTTATTTGTGGCCTTCTCGGTAACGGCTCCTTTATTTTTGATTCTTTTTTTTGAAAAATCAATGTTTTTAAAACTAATAATAAAAACATTTAAATTTAAAAGTCACATGTATGTATATTAATAGATTCTAAAAAACTGCATACCAAATTTCAAAACAAAAAAGAGTTGGTTGTCTGTCGGTTAAAAGGCGATAATTTTACGTGATAACGTCATAAGAAAACACCAACACACAGCCCGTTTACTTACACCTACAAATCCTCTCTATCCTAATATCATCTACTTTCTACTTTAACAAAACTCCGCCTATTTTGTATTTCTTTTTCTCTTCTTGTTCTTTTTGAATTTGATTGGAACTATTTTGGGAATTTGCGCTTGTTCTTTTTTGGTTGAAAGAATCACGGGATCACGGTTAGCATCGGTCATGAGTCTTATCAGTATGAGTCATGTTATTTCGTACGTGTAGCCTGTCATCGATTTATTGGACGTTATCACGTCAACAAAAATTCCAAAAAACTAAAAATGAAAAACTGGATTTTATTAAAATACGTTCTAAATTTTCGAAATAATTTTTTCATAAATTTTTTATTATACAAGACGTGTGATGGCGTACTCCATTTTACTAAAAACCGTTAAGTGTTGTGATTTTGACAGTTTTTTTCTGATAGTGTTATTTGTATACGTTAATGTTACTTACTAACTTACTTAGGGGGCGCTACAGTTCGGAACGAACCTGGGCCTCAACCAACATGCCTTTCCAGCCAGCTCGGTCTTTGGCTAGCTGCCTCCAGTTTCGCACTCCAAATTGGTTGAGGTCGTCCTTCACTTGAGCATACCACCTAAGGTCTTTCTTGACTGCGTCTACCCTCTGGGATGGAATCGAAGATCCTGCGAGCCGGAGCATTGTTGCCCATTCGCTCTACATGACCTAGCCATCTTAAACGTGATATGCGTATTTTTTTGACCAGGTCAATGTCGCTGTACAGCTCGTATAGTTCTTGGTTGAACCTTCTCCTCCAAAGCCCGTTAACGCAGATAGGGCCAAAAACCTTCCGAAGAATCTTACGCTCGAAACGACTAAGGATATTTTCATCCGCTTTAGATAGAGTCCATGCCTCGGCGCCATAGAGCAGGACTGGGATGATTAGGGTCTTATACAGAGTCTCCTTTGTCTTTCTAGATAGGGCTTTGCTACTCAATTGCCTTCCTAGCTCATAGAAACAGCGATTGGCAAGAGTAATTCTTCGCTTTATTTCTGACGAGATGTTGTTGTCAGATGTTAAAGCGGATCCGAGGTACACAAAGTCCCTAACTACCTCAAAGTTGTACCTGTCTATTGTAATGTTTCGTTCAATCCGCCGGTATTGTGTGTCCCTTTTTGTGGACAGCAGGTACTTCGTTTTGGCCTCATTGACTGCTAGTCCCATCTTAGCCGCTTCAACTTCAATACTAGCAAACGCTCCAGTGACAGCTCGCCGAGTTCTGCCAATGATGTCTATGCCGTCAGCGTATGCTAACAATTGCCCACTACAATTGACTTGCGAGTTTCTTATAATTTTTTCAAGTATTAAGTTGAAAAGTCAGTCGGACGAGTTTTGTGGGGATGCCAAAACCAGACATGGCTCGTCTCTATAAATGCTATCGTACGCGGCCTTAAAGAGGTGGTGGGTATCGATTTGGAATTCTTGGGTAGTTTCCAGGATCTGCCGTAGCGTAAACATTTGATCGATTGTGGACTTTCCTGGTCTGAAACCACACTGATAGGGCCAATTAGGTTGCTGACGAAAGGTTTCAGGCGTTCACATAGTACGGCAGAGAGGATCTTGTAGGCGATATTCAGGAGACTTATTCCTCTATAGTTGGCGCAGTTTAGAGGGTCTCCTTTTTTGTGGATCGGGCAAACGATGCTGAGGTTCCATTCATCAGGCATACTTTGTTCTGACCAAGCTTTAGAGATGAGTTGGTGTATGCACTCCACCAGGTCATCTCCGGCCGCTTAAAAAAGTTCGGCTGATAGTCCGTCGGGGCCAGCAGCTTTGTTGTTTTTTAGTTTAGATATTGCTATCCTTACTTCATTTTGGTCAGGTGGACGGAAGTTTTGTCTGTCATCATCCATCCACTTCTTGGGCAGACATTAATGGAAAACGTCTTCATCTTCTTCGGACTCCTTTTTAGACGCATAAATGCTTATGGAGCTGATGTTTTTAAGTTTGCCTCGCAAGAGAAGTTTGCATAGCCACTTTGCATCGGGAGTTGAATTTCAGATAATAAACCAAGAAGTTTAAGATACATTTTTACTACTCTGAACATGAACCCACTGAATCCTTAAACTGAAAAGGGTAAAATATCTCTCAGTCATGTGACAAACATTTTTATGTGTATTGTTAACTTGTTATATTCAGAACACGTCGGCGTCGCTTTACGGTTTCTCTGTTGCCACATGGATTGTGTAAAGAAGCAAAAAGAGGAAGCAGCAGAATAGGCACTGATTGGTCCCAATTTGGATAAAAGGACTTGCTTCGACCTATGAATTCAAAATTGTTTCAGATCATCCTGTCTCGTATATTTTGCTTCCCTCAAACAATGTCAATTACATGAGAAATTAAAATCGGAAGCAGTAAAAAATTGGAAGCCATGTAGTCCCATACATACAATCTTCATACATACAGGAATAATGTATATACTTGTATATACGCCAAACGATGGTATTAATTTAATTATGACGTGTGATTTATTGGATTAACTTGGAAAAAAAGGGAAAAATTATAAATGAATCAGACGTAGACAGGATGTCAAAAATTATTTTCTTTTTAAGTGAAATAATATAAAAATTAATTATTTCTATATTGGACGGACGGAAAGATAATAAGTTTCCATATGCCGAATTGACCTCAGAAAACTCCGGCAAGCATCCCGGGTATTGAAGTGCTCAATCTACATATAGCTATGGATGAGATTTTTGAATCGACAGGATAAAAGCCGGTATACTCTATGGATGAGCTTATGAAAAGATATGAGGACCATGATGAAGGATGAACATACTGGATGAAAAGAGTAAGAAGAGTACAGAATCGTCTTCGGAAAACTCCATAGGCGAAAAACAGTTGCTATTTTGAGATGTTAGGGAGCAAATGTTGTATGATGTTTGATATGCGGCTATGAAAGACTGCAATACTGAACCTTTACCAGTCGTCGAAACAGCTGCCTTCATAATAAGCAGAGGTATCCAGTACAGAGCTTATGGGTTAATAATGATTATTTCTAAGCGATGAGTTTTTGAATGGTGCTGAAGATTTGATGCCTCTGACATCCTCAATGCTTTAATGAATGCCCTAATCCCAAGAAAGAAAAGTTTTGACAAGAAAAGGGAAAAGAAAACAGTAACACGCCACCATTGAAACCATCCGTTTCATCATTCATTTCTCCGATCCTCACGGGTCAAACAACTTGGTAAATTTACTGACTGGCTTGCGGCTTATGCCTTCATACTCTGATACTCTGCAACTGAAATTCTAATACCTTTACCATCTTTCAAAAAACTACACCTCAAAAAATATTTCATAATCATCGGTGCAACAACCAGGATCCTGTCCGGGCCTCGTTCAAAAAGTTCTTCCATATATCTCGGATTGCAGGCAGACGACGGCAGAAAAACCAATAAATTGAACGACTGGATCGCACGTACTTGCTCTTAAGTGCGGTCACAGCCTCGAATAAGATTTGAAAATTATTAAGGGAACTTCAAAGTTTTTTTTTCGAATTTCTGACATTTGATTATTTGAAAAAAGTACGTAAAATAGTTTTCAGCGAAAAAAATTTAACGTCATTTTGTGGCTTTAAAATATGTGAAAGAGTTTGATTTTTTTCCAAAATCGTATGAGCGGTTTTTAAATAAAACAATTTTATTTTAATAACTTTTTCTCAAAAATAAGAAAAAACATAATTTAAGAAGCAAACTTGGCAAAAAAATAATTTACATTTAGAAAAAAAATTAAAAATCTACCCATTTTCAAAATATTGATAAAAAAAATTAATAAAATTATTAAAAATACAAAAAAAAAGTTTTGGTCAATATTTTAAAGTAAAATTACGTAGGATACCAACATCTTCTTGAATATCAATTTTGATTGAAATTTGATGATCAGTATTGGAATAAGTCGAAAAAAATAACGATTCTAAGGGAGGTACCGTTTTTAGCCCACCATCTAAAATTTTTACTTGCGATTATAGATACTTTAATTACGGTGACCACCTGTCCCGTATTTTCCGGGACAGTCCCGTATTTAACTCGTCTGTCCCGGCTAAATTTTGAGAAAACCCCGTACGTACAAATGTCCCATATTTAGTTTATTGTCCCGGGTTTGTCCCTTATTTGCATATACATATTCGAATAACAAAACGTTCGATTTTTTTTTAATTTTATTTACAATAATTGTGTTTTGCGTTTAATATTTTTGTGTGTGGTCTATTAAAGTTAGTGTCAAAAGGATTGTTAAGCAAATATTCATGAATCTTACATAGCCTGTTACGTATTACGAATATTCAAATCAGTGGGATGTTTCAAGGAACTTGAAGTTTTTAGTTGGGAAGTTCACCGATACGTTCTTATCCGGTCAGAAATAGAATCTTCATTACCTTTTGTCAACCAAAAGCGGAGAGAGAGAGAGTGAGCCAACTTCTTTTCTTCGGCTCAATCGATTTGAATGAATTTTGTAGGTGATTTTAGGACACTTTTGGTGAGCGCATAATAAGAAATCTGTTTGCTGTGCGATGTCTAGAACCGGAATTAAGACCAAAAATGTCACTCACATGGTAAAAATTGAAAATTGATAGTGTACCTAAGCAACAGCGAGAGGATCAGCTAGTGATTTTATATTCTTTTCTATTTTAGATTTTTTTTTTTGATTTTTTATCAAATAAAAAATTATTTTTTTTTTAATTTTCAAATTTATGTCCCGGGATTTGCTCTGAGAAATATGGTCACGGTAACTATAATGCAAGTTATGCACTCGTGCAGATTAAAAATTTTGAGATAACAATCAAACATGTCATTACGATGATAAAGAATCATATTTGAGTTATTGGTAAAATTCTGTCAGTCTGTCTGTCTGTCTGTCTGGTCCAATCATCTTCAAATTTAGAACATAACGTTATTTTGACATTCTAAATTCAATTTTTTTAGCTCAAATTTTAACGGTAACTAAAAAACCTGTTAAGTAAAAGCCAATTTTTATCAGAAACGGCTCCAAGAATTTTTATGAGTCATATTTTTGGTGAACAATAATTTCAAACTGTGGTCTAAGAACGATACCTCCCATAGGACCGGTTTTTTTTCTTCAACTTTCTCGAAAACGGGTCATCCGATTACAATCAAAATTGATATTCAAGAAGATGTAGGTAGCTTAAGTAACTTCAGTTTAAAATATTTTCGAAAACTTATATTTTTATTATTAATAATTTTCCCATTTTTTTTGAAAGATCAATATTTTGAAAAATGGTAGGTGATTTTTTTTTGTTTGAAATTAAGATTTTTTTGTGCTTAAATTTGCCTTCAAGAATTATTTTTTTTCATTTTTTGAAAAAAGTTGTTAAAAACTGTTTTATTTAAAAACGGTTCCTACGATTTTGAAAATTCACATTTTTTCAAAATTCTTAAAGAAATATAATGGCGTTTAAATTATTTCGCCCAGTAATTTTATGTTTTTTTTTTTTCGAAAAATTAAAAGTCACAAAAATCGAATAAATATTTTGAAGTTCTCTTAATATTTTTAAATTTTATTCAAATGTGTGACCTCACATATGAGCAAGTACTTGCAATCCAGTCGTGCAATTTATTTTTACCAACGACGACCTTAAATCCGAGAGCTTTAAATATAATTTAATTTTTCTAAGCCGACAAGACTTTGTACGTAAATTAAATTTAGAATTAAGGAACTTAAGTATTTTTAGTATTTAAAAAAATATTGTAATGTTAACGTTGTAAGCATTTAACGTATTAATAAAATTAAAATAGTCTTTGGAAAAATTTAAAAAGTCATCTGTAAAATGTCAAAATAACCTTATGTTCTAAATTTAAAGTGATGGATTTTCACCTAGCCTTTAATAAAAAAAAAATGCACGACTGGATCGCACGTACTTGCTCATATGTGCGGTCACATTGTAGAATAAAATTAAAATAATTAAAGTGAACATCAAAGCATTTATTCGATTTTTGTGACTTTTGATTGTTCGAATAACGTACGTTGAAATGTATTGGGTGAAATAATTTAAACGACATTTTATTTCTTTAGGAAATGTAAAAAGTGTGAATTTTTTTTCAAAATTGTAGGAGCCGTTTTTAAATAAAAAGGTTTTTTTTAACAACTTTTTTTTAAAAAATTAAAAAAAATAATTAAAGAATACAAACATAAGCACAAAAATAACGTACATTTAAAAACAAAATTAAAAAAAAAATCACCTACCCGTTATCCAAAATATTGATTTTTCAAAAAAAAAAAAAATTAAAAAAATGATTAAAAATACGAAAAAAAAGTTTTCGAAAAAAAATTAATGCAAAATTACTCAGGCTACCTATATCTTCTTGAATACTAATTTTGATTGTAATCAGATCTCCAGTTTTCGAGAAAGTCGAAGACAAAAAAACCGGTCCTATGGGAGGTACCGTTTTTAGCCCACCATATTAAATTTTTTGTTCACTAATATATAATGCATACCTACAGTAGTACACTGATATTTTTTTATAAAAATTCTTGGAGCCGTTTTCGAGAAAAATAAGCTTTTACATAACGGTTATATGACAGGTACCGTTAATTTTTCAGCTAAAAAAAAAGTTGAAAAACTATTCTGTAGAATGTCAAAATAACCTTAAGTTCAAAATTTGAAGACGATTGGCCCAACCGTTTAGGCTGCAGTCCAATATACATCCGTACAGACAGACAGACAGACAGACAGACAGACGGACAGAATTTTTCCAGTAACTCAAATATGTTTCTCTATCATCGTAATGTCATGTTTGATTGTTATCTCAAAATTTTTAATCTGCACGAATGCATACGTATTATAGTACCTATAATCGCAAGTAAAAAATGGATAATTGGTAATTGGATCTCGTCCGTGAACGGCGAAACCTCGAAATAAGTCAATCAAAATTAAGCTTTAGTGTTGAATTACTAAATCATGTCAGAAAGCATATCTCGCATCTTAAATATTCTTTGTAAAAAATAAATAAATATTACCACCCACAAGCCCGGCGTTCTTTTTTTCTAAAGCAAAACACTTTATGCCAAAATAAACTTACGTTATCTTAACTGTTACTGACAATGTTTTCACTTTTTCATAGATAAATGCCATAAAAATATAGAAATTTAAAAAAAAAAAGATTTTTTCTTCAGATTTCTTTCAACAAGACAAGGGTTGACACCACATTGACAGGTTTTATTGAACAAACTTTACTGATTAGGTTTTCAATTCAATATTGGAAATGATTTTTTTTTGGCGTTTAATGTGATGTGTGTTGAAACATAAGGTTTTCTTTCAATTTTCATGTCTTTGTCAAACCTATCTGAAAAGAGAGTAAACTTGAATTATTTATCACTGAGTTTGGGGGGTTTGAACCCCACCATCTGCTTTGGTAAACAAAATAAGAAAGAAACTTTTGTTTTGATAAAGCGTAAGTGTCAAAATGTTCTTTTATAATTTGTCTGTCCTTATTTAGTTGTATGACTGACGTTTTTTATATAAATGAAAATGACCTCCGAGGCTTTCATTTTTAAAGATTTCTTTTGCCCTTTTTATTTATGACTTCCTCATCTATAAATTATAACCATTTATCAAAATGACACTTTAAATGGGTCTGTCGTGTGTGTTTTTAGTCAACGTTTGATGTTTCATAAAAAATCTCAATTATTTAGTATCTATTTCTATCTGGTCATTGTTATATGAAGTACACTTGGTTGTACTTACAGGATTTTTTGTTGAATTACAATTCGTTCTTTCGTTCTTGGTTTCTTTTATTAGAACAGGACAGATAAGATACAAGATATGAAGAACTAATGGTACGAGTCCATGTCTAATGTCCACCTCAAGGTTAAAAGCATATATCAAAAATCAATCAAGTAAAACGCTTGTTTTGTTATTGTAATTGCCGTTAAATTTAACCTACTCAATCAGAAAGCCCTAAGCTTTTTTGTGTGTGTTGTCTATTGGTAAGTATGTGCAAGCATTTGTAGATACATACAGTGCTGTGCGAATAAATGTTACACTCTTTTAAGGCATTATGGATTTTTTCTTAAATCTTTTTTTTTCTTTGTTACTTCTTTTACATCTTCGTCTTGCTCTTGATCTTCTTTTTTATCTTTTTGTCATACAATCAACATATAACCTATATTTTTCATTTTTCATTTTCATTTCATTTTCATTACATTTATTCGTTTCTTCAAAAGTGAGTACATTAAGAACTAAATTCTTTTTACTTGTACCTTAACAATTTTAAAAATACATTAATTTAGAAATAAATAAAAATTAAAGAATGTGCAGATTAATCAAAAGAGAATGAATATAGTTTAATTTAACTAAATAAATTGTTAGGTCGATTACTTTTAACAAAAGAATGCAGCATTTTTTTGAACTTAAAGGATGCTATGCAATAACGAATAGATATAGCAATAATCTTATAGCGTGAACAAAAAATAGGCGCTTGCTATTTAAATAAGTAAAATAAGGGATATTCATAATTTTTGTACGTGTTGAGTTAGCAAATGTTAATCTTTCAAATAGATTTGGTTGGTTGATGACTTTGAATGATATTATGAAGGAAAATACAATTTCTTATATTAATGTGTTGTCTTAATGAGAAACCTGTTATATTTGAGGAAAATCTCGATATGTGGTCATATTTACGAAGTCCGTATACAAAACGTACTGAAGAGTTAAAGGCGACTTCAAGTCTGCGAAACGAGGTGGCATCAGGATTGCTATAAACCACAGAGAAATAATTGATAAGAGGCATACAGAGAGCTTGCACAAGCCTCAGTTTAATTTGGATGGGAATAACATTGGCGGATATGTAGAGTTGCCGTAAACCACAATAAATTCGTCTCACAACAACATTTATATGGCTTTCACATGACAACGTACGATTGATATAAATACCTAGATTGTTAACTTCTTCTACATATGGCACAGTATTGTTTTTGAGAATTAATGCAGGTATGCTGGAACTACCAATATGGTTCTTAGAAATTATTATTCCTTTTGACTTAAGTGGGTTCAGTCGCAATTTATTTAGACAAGCCCAGCTGTCTATACGCTCTTAATCTTCATTCATCCTCACGACACAGTCTTCTACTAGGCCGATAGGTGGTGAAAATTTTATCTGGGCATCATCTGCGTAGAGATCCATAGCAACATCATGGCAAACTTCTGGTAAGTCATTTATAAAAATTGAAAAGAGGAGCGGACCTAAAATAGATCCTTGAGGTACCCCACTTACAGCTCTTATAAATGAGGAGACACCAGAGTCAGTGCAGACATATTGGAATCTTCCTCTCAAGTAGCTTTCGAGCATAAGTAGAGATCTTCTGCTAAATTTAAAATTACGTTTGAGCTTATTAAGAAGAATCTGGTGATCAACACTGTCAAAAGCCTTTGAAAAGTCAAGCAGACACAGAATCGAGACGTTGTTTTGGTCATAATGATACCTTAAATCATCAAGAATTTTTACTATTGCCGTTGTACAGCTATGATTCATACGAAAGCCAGACTGACAAGATGTTAGTAAGTTGTTTTGACTTATGAAATCATTTATCTGATCACGCATAACTATTTCGAAGACTTTCAGGGACAGGCAGGGTAGAATGCTTATAGGTCTAAAGTCTTCAGGATTACATCTTTTAGTATTTTTTGGCACAGGAACCAGTTTGGCAAACTTCCAAGTAACTGGGAATTCAGATCTCATATACAAGCGTTAATAATGTGGGTAAATGTGTAATATTTATGAGATAAAATAAGTTTTACAAATTTAAGAGATAACCCATCATATCTTATGCCATTAGATTTAACACTTGCTATTGCTTTCAGCACTTCGGACTCAGATATACATCGAAACTCGAAGAGATTTGCTGTTGATTCAACTACGTTCTGTATACTTAGCATGTTAATGTTAATGTCTGTTACCAAGAAAATAATTATTTAAAATATTAGGGTCCGGATCACATTTTCTTGACGTTGTGTCTAAAACTTTTAACGATTTTAGATTCTTCCAAATTTGAGAACTACCCTGAATAGGATCAAGTTTACTCGAGAAAAAGATTGATTTAGCTTTACGAATCTCAGCGGTTACTTTATTTCTTAGGCTAGTGTATATTTGCCAATTGATTCTACTGCGGGTATGGCGCCAACGAGAGTATGACTTGCCTCTCTTTTTAATCCATTCCTCAATATGCTTGGAAAACCATGGCATTCTGCTATCTCTTACCCTTTTGTTTTTGATTGGGACATGACGGTTAAATAAATGAACGAGAAATTGGAAAATTTCAATCTTATGTTGACATGGTAAGATGGGATTCCCGGAAGGCTTAGCTGATTAAAAAATTTCACTAAGCCTAAGTCTGAGGTAAGTATAAGATCAAGAAGACTTTCTGAACACCCAGGTCGAAAGTGGGTTGGCAAGGAGGCATTACAAATATCAAGTCCTACCATCGAATTTTTGAATTTTTGTGAAATCATTGTGTCATTCAACAGGTTAACATATTCATACATCAATAATCGTGTTTTATAGAAGTGAAGAAGTGGCAAACACCAACAAACCAAAAGTGCGATGATACCATTAAAAACTTTTCGCACAGCATTATTATAACAAATTGGAATGATGTCTGTTTCATGGTAGATACAAATGGGAATGAATTTATAGTGTGATTTTATTTCAGATTTTCATGCTTCATAGTTTTAACACGTTGACTGCCATCATACAAAATAAAAACTATTAAAAAATTTCAAAGTGTAAATATCGTTCCATATTGGTTATTACTCGTGTGTTAAGTGTTCTGTTATTGTCTTTTCTCGTTTGTGATGTCTTACGCGTGTTTTTAGGCTGTGTCTACCGGTGGCTCACATGGCACTCTGTTAATATGACAATTAATATGGTGCCACGTGTACCACCGGTGGTCTCACAATATTTGCTGTTTTTTCCGTTATTTCCATTCTGATTTTTTCTTCATTTTTCAGGCTATTCATATAAAAGTGTGTGTGCAATCGGTTCCAATTATTGCTAAAATTTCTTCACTTCGCCGACAACGCAACTATCGAAGGTAATCGTTTGGGAAAAGTAAGCCATTTACTTGACATTTTGGAAAAAAAATTCGTGAGTGCCCGAATTCCGGGAGAAATATTGGCTGTTGATGAGAGCATGATTCCCTGGCGAGGAAGGCTCCAGTTTCGTCAGTATAACCCTGGGAAATCTCACAAATATGGAGTAAAGGTGTACAAGCTCTGTGACACTAATGGATACACATACACCAGCTCAATTTATGCCGGAAAATGTGATAATAACAATCAGAGAGGAAGACCAACTGAAAGCACTTCACACAGCACCCAAATTGTGTTAGACCTTGCTGATCGGTATTTGGGCAAAGGCAGAACAATGACCACCGATAATTTGTATACATCAGTATCGCTGGCCAAGCATCTGGTTGAGCGTGAAATGCACCTAGTTGGAACATTGCGAAAAAATAGAGCTGGAAATCCAAAGGATGTGACAAACGCTAAACTAAAAAAAACCGATATTATTGGGAGTGAAAACTCGGGAATAGTGATTGCAAAGTGGAAGGACAAACGTGACGTGCTTATGCTTAGCACGAAGCACGACATAGAGGTTATTTCCACGGGGAAGAAAAATCGCAACGACGATGATATAAAAAAATTGAAGATGATCATGGAGTACAATAAAGGCAAACAAGGGATAGACATTTCAGATCAAATGGCTTGCTATTTTACGCCATTACGAAAAACAATAAAATGGTACCATAAGATCGCATTCGAGTTTTTACTATGTACATCTGTTGTAAATGCATTAGTGATTTTCAAACAGTTCCATAAAAATGCAAAAATACTTGAATTTAGGCAATCGATCTGCGAATCTCTTTGTCAACTTGAGTTGGAACCATCGACTTCTGCCAACATAAATGTCAAACATGTTATAAAAGAGTTTGAAACTCGAGACAAAACAAATCGAAAAACTCGAAAACTTTGTTCCAGTTGCTACAACGATATTCAGGAAGAGGAAGGCAGAGTTGCAGCTCAAAAAAAGGCAAAGAGGGTGTCCACATATTGTGACAATTGTGATGGTAAACCCGCAATATGCTTGGATTGTTTCACCAAAAAACATTAATTTTGTATTATTTTGTATTATTATCTTTTTATTTTTTTTTTAAGACTTAGAATTTCTACTTTAGTTACGTTATATATCATGAATTTAAGAAATAAGTTATAAAAAAAGTCAAATAAAAGAAACCAAAATTTTGAAAACTATTTTCATAATAAAAGAAAAAAGCCAACAATATCTTCTCGTTTTTTTACATCATATGAAAGAACAAACCTTTACCCAGGTGCCACTGGAGGAAAAATTTACTTTTATCAGCAGACCGTAAAATTATCTTTCAAACAAATAAACAAGTCCTGTGTACCACCGGTGGCTCACGCGGCAGCCAACGTGTTTTAAGCAAGACCCACAACAATTGTAGGAGTTGGCCCAAAGGCAGTTGAAGAAAATGTTGTTTTTGGAAGATTGGTTAACAAAAGGCGTTGCGTTAGGATGAAAGAAAATTTATTTTCTCATTATGTATCTTATGATAACTTGATGCTTGGTGATACACTTAAGAATTATTTGTGCTTTTTATTGTAACAATACAAGGGTTAAGAAGCTTAAGGCACAAAATTGATGTTTTATTTGATGTTGTTTGTTTTATTTCATCTTTGTATTGTGCCATATTGGACAGTTGATCTTTTATCATATCAGCACGTGGGCATTTAAACAAATATATGTATGTTCATAAAAAAAAACTTTTACTTATGTATGTATGTATTTTATTTTATTAGAGAAAAATCAAACGTTCTCATTTCACTGCCAGTGTGATGCTTAACATTTTCATTAGAGCTGCGGTCAATTAACCTTCATTATGTTTTTATTGAAGTTAATGCGCTAAACAACAACTCAGAATTACTTCGTTTTATTTTAATCAAATATACTTTGAATCTACAATATGATTTTTCTGATATAATATTTTATAGGTACTATAATACAAGTTATGGATTCGTGCAAAAAAAATTTAACAATCAAACATGACATTACGGTAATAGAGAAGTCGAAAAAAGTGGGTCCGGATATTCCGTCCGTTACAGCCTAAACGGATGGGCCGATTTGATTCAAACTTGGTATTTAATATTTATTTGATAGTATCCGCGGGGTGTTTTTCATTTTTGCTCTAGCTCGAAAAGTACCGGTACCTGCCATACAATTTTTAACAAAAAGTTTGATTTTCTCGAAAACGGCTCAACAATTTTAATAAAACTTTCAGGGTGCTATTTTCTTACAACAACATTACATTACATTACATATTGATCTGCTCCGTAGATAAATCTACGAAGCAGAGACACTTATGAGCACTGGCTGCTGAGGCCATCGGCTCAGACAATTACAAAGACAACACACAAGACGACATTGATACAGGACAGAACAGAAGATAGAGGGAGGACGGAAAAACAGAAAACACATAACACATGTCAACAGCACGCAGTTGGTTTCGCGACGGTCCACCATCTTTCCACTAACCACGCGCAACGATGCTTGATTTCGCTGATCTCACGGGAAGCGATGCTTTTTTACTTTTTACTTTTAAGGGATTTTTATTTTAACTTTTTCTTATATCTACTTAAATGCTAGACAAAAATCTTAAAACTAGCTAAAAATATCATCTTAAGTAACTTACTGGCCCTATGCGGGCGCTCTAAATTAATCCCGCATCCCTCTAAATTAATCCCGCACGGGAAGCGATGCTTTATCGGAGCCAAGGCCGTTGACTCTTACAACAACACATCTTTCATTTAGAATGAATTTTTCGAAATTTTGTCAATAACGGTACCTCGCATACAACCGGTTTTTTTTTCAAATGCGGTTTTATCGTAAACCATTATCCCAATTTCAATAAAATTGAACACAGGAAGGTATTTATAATTCAATTAACTTTGCATTTCAAATTTTTCAAAAACTTTTTTTTTCGATTTTTTTAAATTTTCTAATATTTTGAAAACTGGTTAATTGATTATTTTTAAATAATTTTCTCGGATGGAAACTACAGACATACTAAAAAAAATTTAAATATTTTTTCGAAAAGTTTTCCAAAAAACGACTTTTTTAAAATACTGATCGAACGATTTTCAATATTTCTTTTCCTTGGTAGACATTTAGTTTTCAAATTTTATTGCATACTTAGTTTTTTCTGAAAAAAAATCTTAAACTAATTAAAAAAAAATAAAGGAATTTTCGAACAAAATTAGTTTTTTTTTATTTTAATATTTACAAACATACATATGTATGCAGCCACTAAGCAATTTTCTAGCAGAAGAACAAGTTCGTGCGACCCAATCATGCAATTTATTTTAATTCGTTAAAAAGCTTTCAAATTATTCAAGTTAATGTTCTAGTAACTTCGTAAATTATTTTTTCTTCTCCTTAATATACATACATAAGTATGTACATACTATATGTAAATTTGGTTTTTGAAACCTATTTTAAGGCTGATGACTAATGACAGATGACACATGACAGATTCCAGATGACAAAAGACAGGTGACATTGACATTATGACAGATGACAGATGACAAGTGTCAGGTGACAGATGACAGGTGACAGATGACAGGTAACAGATGACAAGTGACAGATGAAAATGACAGCTCACAGATGACAGCTGACAGATGACAGATGACATGTGACATATGAGAGATGACAGTTGACAGATGACAGATTACAGGTGACAGATGATATGTGAAAGATGACAAGTGACAGATGACAGATGACAGCTGACAAAAGACAGATGACAGATGATAGATGACAAATGACAGATGACAGATGACAGATGACAGATGACAGATGACAGTTGACAGCTGACAGCTGATTGAAGATTTTTTTTTAGATTTAAATTTTTTATTATTAATTTCAAAAGTTTTTACAAATATTTGTGTTACCCACGAAGCTTTATGCTTATCTGTGGGTGGTTGAATTTTCAAGAACTATTCGAATTGATTTGAAGTGATTGTTATTAATTATTAATTAATTACATGTAACTTCAAATCAATTCGAATAGTTCGACAGAAGACAGATGACAGATGACAGGTGACATGTGACATATGACAGATGACAGATGAAAGCTGCCAGATGACAGATGACATGTGACAGAAGGCAGATGACGTATGACAGATGACAAATGACAGATGACAGGTAACAGATGACAGATAACTGATGACAGGTGACAGGTGACAGATGACAGATGACAGGTGACAGGTGACAGATGACAGGTGACAAAAGACAGATGACAGATGACAAGTGACAGATGACAGGGGACAGATGACAAATGACAGCTGACAGATGACAGCTGACAGTTTAGAGATGACAGATGACATATAACTAGTGAGAGAAGACCGATGACAGGTGACATATGACAGCTGACGGATGACAGATGACAAACGACAGGTGACATATGACAAATGACAAATGACTGCTGAAAGATGACGTATGACAGATGACAGTTGACAGATGACACGTGACAGATGACAAATGACAGGTGACAGGTGACAAATGACAGATAACAGACGAGAGGTGACAGATGACAGCTGACAGATGACATGTGACAAATGACATCTGAGAGATAACAGTTGACAGATGACACGTGACAGATGACAAATGACAGCTGACAGATGATAGATGACAGGTGACAGATGGCAGATGACAGATGGCAGATGGCAGGTGACAGATGACAAGTGACAGATGACAGATGGCAGGTGACAGATGACAGAGGACAAGTGACAGATGACAGATGACAGATGACATATGACAATTTCCAAATCAAATTTTAGAATGAGCCTAATGCAATGAAAAATTATTTTTTCGTGATCCAAAACTCCATCCATAATAGTTCTGTTCCCTCTATTTTTTCGCAAAAAAATCACAGCTGTCAGATTTTTGAGTATGGGATCTTTTCTCTGCGAAAAAGTACAGGAACGCTTTTTACTAAAAACTTTGCAGGATTCTTTCCTAGTGTTGCTTAAGCATCGATATTATGTATGTCCGATAGTATCAATGGTTTTGAAAAAAATGATCGATAATACGGGATAGGCAAAGACAAATTATAAAGCATTTAAGACACACCATTTCTATCATTAAAAAAAACTGAAAATATAATTTAAATTATTCATAGTTTTTTGCCTATTTGTGGCATCACCTGTACCAACAAAGCAAATAGTAGTTTTGTCTTATGTGAGTGCTTTCAGGCTTCCAGCCATAATTCTTTCTCTACTACTTCTTGCAAAACTGTTGGCTTTAGAGGACTCTTAACTCTTTAAACTCACAATACTCTATAACAGTTGATTGAACTAAAATGTTCAAAGAAAAGTTCATAGAACCATGAGTGTTCCTTAGGTTTGATACTTTTCGACCTTTTTGGGATAAAATTCCTAAAACAATCAAATTTATAACCATGTCTACCCTGGAATCAATATCATTATGGAGGAAGCAGAGTGACCAGTTAAAGTCCTGAACAAGTTATTGAGACCGTCCCAATTGGCTTTCTCGTATTGCCAAACGGTTAACTGGAATGGGTTGGCACGAGAAACTTGCAGAGATGACACAATGTTAAGATGTGCCTAGAGGCGGTCCAAAAGTGTGCATTTATCAGGGTCAAAGGTAAGAAACAAGTCTAGGGTGTTTGCGGTTTGGCCTGCAATGTCAGGAATTCGGGTTTTCTCATCAACGAGCTGAGTAAGGTGGTTGGGCTCAGCAAGGCAAGAAAAGAGAAGCCAACTAGAATTGTGTACATTATGAAATCACCCATAATAACGATTTCAGTGTGAGGGTAACGGGAAACAATTCCTTGAATGGAGTCAGACAAACCGCATCAAATTTGTTAGAAGTTGAAACTCTGTCTACAGATTAAAATGATTTATTAAGATTAACTACATTACGAAATTGTGGAAACGTGCTATGCAAAATTTACAAATGTCATGTGCGACTGCAAAAAGTAAGGAAATTAGAGAGAGTGAAAGTGAATGACAGTTTTGAGTACAGTGATTAATAAAAAAGCTATAGTGCTACCAAGATAATTTGTTCTAGAATAACTTAAGGTTATTGTTACATAAGTATGAATTTTTGTAACAAAACTATTTCTTTCCTAATGTAAGCTTCTTGAAATTGCCTCATAGAGTGCATTGCATAATGCCACATGTCCTTGGCCCTAACTTTTCGAATTAAACTAGACAGAATTGCACCTAATTCACGCCCACAACATGGCACAACATCGTCCGGATAAACATATCTATTTGTACATATACACATTATGTTCATACATATCCACTGAACGAAAACATTTCTGCATTCAAAGGTCAAAGTGGGACACTTTGTGTACACAATCCTCCGAAATCACGTTACAATTTAAAGTGTAAAATACGCATCCATAAGGACCATCGACACCATCTACACCAGAGACCAGGGGATCCTTACAATGTTTAACCGTTGCTTCCCTCTCGCCTGACCAAAGTACACAGTCTTTAGATTCAAGGAAGTTCAATACATAATAACATTTACAAAATACATTTCTGTCAGTATTGCCGCCACCACGTTCGTTATTCTCCTGTTGTAAGTCAACGAAGTCTCGAAAGACATGGTGGCATTGTTGGCTTTCGTCCAGATCCTTTCAACTCATAAGGGCCACCGAAGTAGGCACATTTATTGGATTAAATTTACTTCAAAATTGATAATAAATTATCGACGATGCGACGCAACGCGACGGTAGGAATAGGAAGTTCCTAAAACATAGCATATGGCAAGGTCTTGAAAGCCCCTCTGAATCCATTTTTTCTATTCATGTGTGAATGAGAGATTAAAGATAATATATGCGCCTCTTTCCAGTTAATAATAAAACAAAAATTAATATGCGAGTATAGTACATTAGACAAAGAATTCAAATTGTTTGTTTTCTTTGTATGTACTTCCGGTAAGTTTATAGGCACAAGCGGAAGTATATGTTTGTATGCATATATACTTAAGTGCCAATAAGTATTGTTTCCCTTTTTTTGTTGCATTCATTAAAATTGAGGATGAGCAAGAATAAGAAAACAAAAATAGGATACCAACAGGAAGAGGTCCTCCAAAAGAAGTAAAATTATGAAATTGAAAAGATTCGCTGATCCGTTAAATTATGAGATGAGATATGTCAGGATTCTGGGATTCCCCTAGAATAAGTTTTTGAATATCAATTTTGAGTGGTCAAAGCCAAACCAGTGAGATTGCTAGAGAGAAAAACAGAGAGAGGCAAAAATAACAAAAAAGAATGAGAGATCGAAAAGCTTGTGTGCTGTGTTCAATAAGAAAAGATGTGAAAGCAAATCAAATAAATTGCATGACTGGATCGCACGTACTTGCGGTCTAATCGTCGAATAAATTTAAATAAATGCACGACTGGGTCGCACGAACTTGTTCTTATGTTAGATAAATTGCTTAGTGGCTGGATATGTATGTATATAAAAGGTGTTTTTTAGACGTGTGGTTTTCAAGAAGAAATAAAACGCATATCCATTGTTTAATGTTATGGCCAAGAATTTAGCTTGATTATAAAGATAATCCATGATTTCATGGAAGTGGCCGCCGCTCGAATAAATTCCAGCCGAGACCCAATTTTGTGAAAATCCGGATCGGTGGCCATCTCGTTGGGGCCCATTCACCGAAGGTGTGACGCTCTTGATGATCGTTCGGCTTCAATTCTTGCACGAGTTGGTTTTGTAAGCCCGCAAACCAAGATCTCTCCCCAAATTGGATGGTCACATCTCCAATTGTTGCGCGCGATGGCGGATGGACTCATTCGGGTCTTCTTCGATACTCCCCTCCACCGAAACGAACCATTATTTTGGTAATAAATTTGCACAATTTGCAAACTTGTTCAGGAGTAGGTCTATCCATTATGAAATGGCAAACCAAACTGAGCATAAATCAAGTGACAGCTGTCAAAAAGACCAACTCCGAAAAAAATATTGCCAGATTGAAAACGAACGAGGGAAAAAAATATAGAAAATCGTTCGACCAGTTTTTTTAAAAAGTCGTTTTTTTTTAAACTTTTCGAAAAAATATTTTAAATTATTTTCTAGTATGTCATTATAAGGAAATCTGTTGTTTTCATTTGGGAAAATTATTTAAAAAAATTCAATCAACCCATTTTCAAAATATTTCGAAAACCAATTTTTTTTAGAAGATTTAAAAAAATCGAAAAAAAAGTGTTTGAAAATTTTGAATTGCGGTATTAATTGAATTATGAATGACTTTCCGTGTGCAAAATTTTCATGAATTCGGGATAATAGTTTACGTCAAAATCGCATTTGAAAAAAACGGTTATATGAGAAGTATCGTTATAGAACAAATTTCGAAAAATTCATTCTAACTGAAAGATAAACCGTTATTTTTCGACCTAGAGCAAAAATGAAAAATACCCCTGAGATACTACTTAATAAATAATATAATACCAACTTTGAAGCAAATCGGCCCATCCGTTTAGGCTGTAGAGGCGCGAACAGACAGGCATACAGAATAGAATTTCCGGGCCCACTTTATTCGACTTGACTGTTAGAAAAAAAATTTTTTTTTTGCACGAATCCGTAACTTGTATTATAGTACCTATACTCGCAAGTAAAAATTAAGGTTTAAATATTAACGGTACCTGCGATAAGTAACTAGCTCCTTTTTTATGTTTTTTTATCATTACAGATACACAGTACGAGCATAAGAAACGTGGAGCGGTGGGGGAATTTAAAAAGACGTGTCGGTTTTCAAATTGGTAGCTTGGTAGAGAATATCATATTCATGTTGTACGACTAAAGAACGAATCTCTGTACTTGAAAGTGCGATCGATAATGGGCTCAAGAATAAACTGATGAGCATTCCTAGAAGCGTGGGTATTGATTGATTGAATTGTTTGAGGGGAGGAATGTATCTAGTAGCTATATTTCTACTTGCTTACTTTTCCAAATGAAATGACCAACCTATACATGGACCAGAACTTGTGGATAAAGATAAGAAGTTCTTCCGAAGCCCAAAGGGCGATGCTGTTGGTTGGTGATATTTACGAAAGTGTAATTTTCCCTAAATAAAGTTCTGGATTAGAATAGCTGGTTATGTATATGTAGCCGTCAAATTTCTTAAAAGATACCACTAAAAACATGAAACTATTTTTCGTTTTTTACCAACAATCTTAATCATTATAATGCCATTAAAAAGAAATTTTTTTTTTGTTTGTGTTTTTATTTTTTCATATAGATAAAATAAATATAATTTTGTCATTATTGTATTTCACGGGAGCATATTTTCAACATTCACAAAACTTTTGCGAAGTATTTACTGTTGTAAAATTAAGACAGAGCCTATTAACTACTGCCAGTTGAAAAAAGACTGGGTTGCATTGCTCATTCCACCCTGAGTTCCATGTCGATGAAGACATTTTTTATTTATCATTTATGGTACACCTAGAAAAATAAATGAAAAGTTTACTTTGATCCAAGCGATAATCTTTAATTCTTCAACCATATTACTTATAGATAAATAAAATAAGCTTAACCGAACAATACAACAATGAGAACGAAAATCATTTACCTCTGAACTTGCCTAATGACACCCTCTGGGACTAGCTCCAGACTCTATGATACAATTGACCGCATTAATATCAACATCAGCAGCCGTCGGGCAATCTGGGAGACGTGATTATCATACATGCCACACATTCCTTTCACACGTCCTTCCAAAATTCCAATTTGTTCAGTTCCTGTACATCCTGTCATTGACCATTCCACTATTACCTGAAATTGCAAATACATGAATTAATAGCTTCGTATGGTTAGCTTGTTAAAAGGCAAAAAGGGTTCGATGGCTTAATGTAGCAATTTGGTAAAATCATTTTCAAAACAAAGGTTCTATACCACAGTGGAAGGTCGTTAGTAAAGGAGGGGGTAGTTCTGAAAGTTGCCATTTGTGTGACTGCGTTTAACAGTATTTCAATTTATCAAACATAGAAACAAAACACACGAAAGTATTTTAAATAAAAAGTGTATCGTAAATTATTCATCTCGCACTTTGATATTCTATAAACATATATATATCCTAAAGACAGAAGTCATAATAACTAACGAACGAAATTACAATTTTGAACGGAACAGCGACAAGTACATAATGGCGAACGTGACCGTGAGTAGACAAACGAACGACGCAGTGGATACGAGGTAGATAGAAAACGATCAGACTACATACACACTCACGAACGAAAAAAGAGGGGAAACCAGAATTAATCGTAATGTGAGCCTGCCTGAGGATGAGGAGTTAGTTGCAAAGTAGTCGTCAAACCACCAACTCAAATTGTAATTCAGAGGCAGAGGTTATTTTTTAAAAAAAGATTTCATTTTAAGAGAAAAGTACTTATTAAAACGTGATTTTTATTTGTTTTGCATTCGTAAATTGTTTAGATAACACAATATTTTGTTTAAATAAAATCGTTTGCTTTATATTGAAGTTTTCTGTGGTTAATGTGTCAGACTGTTATGTCAAAAGGTCGGGACTTGATTCCCTGTCAGAGTCAATATTTTATTTGATGTGGTGCCTCTTGCGAGGAAATGACAAATCCTCCAAAAGTAAAAGTTTGTCTCGAAAAGGTGCATCTCATCGATCTCATGTAGCCGTTCGTGATTTTTTTTATTTAATTATTTATTTTTCAATAAGATAATTTTTTCTCACAGTAATAACATAAACCCTATAAGTTGGTCTATTTACAATGATGTGACAAGAACAGGCTATGAGCGTTCGCAGTTCGCACAAATTGCATAGATCACAAAATGTTCCTGATGAGACTGCCCCTACAGGATTAAAGTATAAGTTTTGCTCTAATTAATCTATACACATAATAAAAATGAAGTGTCTATTTTTAAATACAAAATAACAGCTTTTAACAAGATGCATATGAAAGTATATACAATACTTATAACGAAAACACAACTTTTAAAAGTTTTGTCTGACTTCCTGTCTGTTTGTTCCGGTTAAACTCGGGACTTTCAAAGGCAAATAGCTGATGTTGTAAGGAGTAACTTTAAAGCTATTTTCATCAGAAAAGTCTGTTAACGTTGCCTTTCATATAATGTTTTGTTTTAAATTGTCGACTTTTTCCATAACGGCTTCATTGATTTCTATAATTTTTTTAATTTGAAGACACCTAAGTGGACAAATTTAATCTGCATAGCGAAAAAAATTAATAAAATTTTGTTTTATTTATAATTAATTTTGAATTTTCAATATTTTTAAAACTAATCAATAAATTTTATTTTAAATTTTATGGTAAGCTGTATATTAATCACCTCCAACTGCAAACAAATCTCAAAACTAAGTTTCGAAAAAACTAAAAATAAAAAACATAATTTAATCAAAAACGGTCTTATTCCAAATACTTTTTTTCATATATTCGTTGTTTTTTAATACATGTGACGGCGTACTCCGTTTTTTACTAAAAAGCATTAAGTGTTGTGGTTTTGAGACGTTTTATAAGTTCATACGGAGTTATTTTTCTACGTAAATTGTATGTCTATCTGTAAAAGATCTTGACTTCAGATATGATTATGCACATGTGAGCAAGTACATGCGACGCAGACATGCCCATTTGCTTATTGTTTTCCGGTTTTATTTCATAATCATGAATCCTTAATTTTCCCTTTCTTCTATCTACAGAACAACCTACATATATGGCAATAAAAGTCCACATGTGACTAATAAATATAACGACACAATAAGATTTCTTCATTTTTACGGCATGTACACTGGTACACATGAGTTGGCTCAATTTTCATAATCAGTTCACACAGCAGAAATTCGCTTGGTAATTCAGCAAAATTGGATTTTGTGAATCCATACCCACTCATTTCATTCGAAAATTGCATTAAAGATTTGAAAATCTCTAAATACCAGAACACATGAGACATGAATTTAGTTTTTGGTTACGCTTTTTGATGTATTCAACCAAAATCTTCATTAGGTTTTTGGAATAATGCAAAACTGGGTTCTTTTGGATGAAAAGAACATGGTGCGTTATTGTAATCGCAAAATGTGACAAAATGACACCAAATTAACGGAACTGAATCCTTGTTTTAAGTTTAAGTTATACCGCATGAGAAAATTAGAAATTAGATTCAATTTCCTCATACCCGCTTCTCATGTTATCCTGCTCCTTCTGTCATCACCGCCAATCGCCAAGTATGCTTCCTGTTTAAATGCATGTGCTTGCCGAATCTCATCTTCAAAACAGGAGTTTCATTGTGATGGCCGTAATTCCTGGTAGTTCCACGAGAGAATTAAGAAAATACAAATGCATTATGCTTAGTATACGAAGATATTAATACACACTTCTAACCTAACATTATGGAGAATCGTCCTCTAATTCTTCTTCGAGGATAACAAGGAAGGAGATATGAGTTCTGTTAATTCTATTGGGCTGTGGCGTAATTGAGCTATTAATCTTCAGTCATACTCTTATTTTTTGTGTATTATACCATGAAATAGCTTTTGTTTAAATGTAGGATAAGGTGGATCTTAAGAAGTTCATACGTATCTACTCATCACCAAGTGCGTCCTCTAACAATTTTACAGATGAACAATTCCAGAAAGGGAAGTCAGAGGACAATTGTGTTACTCCAAATTGTTATAAGGCTGTCAGCTAGAAAGTGTTTTGTCTTGCTAGTTTTAATGGTTTTCTAAAAATTATGAATATAATTGCACTCGCTTTAGAATGTAAACCATTTGCAATTTTATCCTAGATGAGCCGATTTTTTTTATGTTGCTGATTTTTTTCGGAATGGAATATGGTTCCTCCAATTGGGAATTAAAATTCTGCATAACGATGAAGAGAAAAATTCTAAAATCGCAGGAGTTACTCGTATTCCAAAGCCTTCTTCTTTTCGTAAGATTAAAATCAACAAATCTCGTACAATAATCTATTTTTAAATTTTATAAATGCAAAGATTTATCCAACACAAACAATAACACTATCAAATCCAGTAGAATAGGTATTTTAATGAAAAAGATATTTGAACCGGAAGCACGACAAGATGAGAACGTTTTGTTAACGAACTTACATTCAATGCATCGATTATAAAGGGTGTTTTTTTTTTAGACGTGTGCTTTTCAATCTGGCAATCTTTTTCGGAGTTGGTCTTCGGAAGTATCCAACTCGTGTAAGAATTGAAGCCGAATGACCATCAAGCGCGTCGCATGTTTGCTGAATGGGCCCAAAACGAGATGCCCACAGATCCCGATTTTCACAGAATTGGAAAAATTGGGCCTTTCGTCTGGAATTTATTCGAGCCAGCCTCGGCGGCCTTGCCTAAAATCATTTTTAAGACATAATGGCAAACCCTTATATTTATAATTAAGCTAAACTCTTGGCCATAGCATTAAATTTAATGCATTTTATTTCTTCTTGAAAACCACACGTCTAAAAAAACCACCCTTTATTACTCAGTATTAACAGGATCCCGTGAAATCATTGTCAATTATCCCAGATTCATGCAAAGGAAAACACGTTCTGGTTGCTTCAGATATCAACCCACGTTATTTTATATGAGTAGGGAACTATGACGAAGACGGAAGTGAATTAAGGAATTATTGTCAAGCATTAGTAAACAGGGCATGTACCACAAGACACCTATCAAATTGACTGATTTTCGTTAGTGATGAGGATTTTCTTCTCCAGGTAAACCGTTGATTTGAAATGTTTTTTTTAGAAGCGAAATGTCTTAACCAAGTTTTTCTCCAGGGTCTCCAAATTAAATCCTACATGATCTATACACGTATCTTAGAATACCCCATTCACATTAATGTCAATCCAACTATAATTTGGTAATTTTAAGATAAATGTAAAGAAATTACAATTGGAAATTGAATGAAAAAGGACCTTCAAATTCTGTAAGCATTAAGGTTTACTTTCATGGTTTTCCAATCAAGATAGTCAATCAAATTTAGTATCCTTTGATTTCGAATGGCAACGGTATTGGATTATCTATTTTATTATTGAACCACCAATGGTTTCAAAGTCATTGCCTTCCTGGGATTAAACTCCCTGTGGGCAATAAGCTGTAAAAAATGCGAATTGCAATTCAATTTCAAATAATTGGAATCTGGCTTAAGGCAGATAATACCCATAACCTCTAATTTCAATTTGATTTCACAATTTTGTGGTAGATGTTTGATAAAGGATTTCAGAAGATGATATTCAGTTCCAAAGTAGCTGAAGAGGTTAGACACAAGTGTTCGGTTCATTTTTATTTAAGTGGCAGTTTTGAAAGGAATCGCATTCATTTAATTGGAATAAAGATTTGCAACGGAGTCGGGAATCAATCTTTCATGCTTCCATTTTTGAAGCAAAATAGGATCTATTTTAAAATGTATCATTAAGAATCAAATAGTAACATTTTTAAATTTTGGTAAATAAGCTTGACAAGTAGCACCCAAAATTCAATTAAATAAGAAAATAAAGAAAAAAATTAATAATAAATTATTTAATAGCTAAGAATTTCGTGTAAGTTATTTTCATAAATTCATGGAAAAGGGACACAATTAATGCGCATGAAGACGTTGAAACGGTCTTATAGTTTATATCTTATCTAACTTAAGGCTTTACTCTTAGGCAGGTGATGGAAAAAAACCTTGACTTTTACATTACAATAAATCACCTTTTATAGGCTTACGATACCATAGAGAGAACTTTATAAGTTAAGTTTAAGTTTCCTTAAGAATTCAAAGCAAGGAAGTGCCAGAAAGCCCAAAAGAAATGCCAAAACGCCCAACATTTTTTCTCCAATGTCGTCATGAGGGCCAGATCAAGAAATGTCATAACGGCCAAACGATAACCTGTTTTTGAATTTGAGCATTATGACTTCTAAGCGGTATGACATAAACTAAGAGATTAAATTTTACAATCCATCGATCTTGCTCGTGATACCCAAAATGGAAGAGTGTCATAGGGCATGTTTTTGGGTGATATGACAATCCATTTGGGTCTTAAAATTATATTTTTGGGTGTTATGACATTTTTTGATTTGGGATTGATGCTCTTGGGCGAAAAGACACTTACATTACATTACATTATAAACTTACGTTTACCACGTAAGTCTCATAATGCCCAATATCAATGTCAGTTTGCACAAATTTCAATAAATTTTGCAACAACCAATTTTTCAGAAAAATTTAGGGCGTTATGACATTTTTAATTTGGCCGTCAAGGTTTTGGGCGATAAGACCTAACGCCGGCATTTTAGAATTGACAATGTTTTTATAACTCAACAAGATTTAAACATTTTTTCATGACTGATTCTACTGTTAAAGTGGGAATTGCCTCAATTATTAATTGAATGCATTTTAACGCATTAAAAGCCATTTTATTTCTTTAATAAATGTAAAAATATGTGATTTTTTTTGTTCAAAATCGCACGAGCGGTTTTTAAATAAAACGGTTTTTTAACAACTTTTTTTAAAAAATTTAAAAAAAATATTCAAGCATGCAAACTTAAGCACAAATATAACCTACATTTGAAACATTAAAAAAAAAAAAAAATTACAGACCCGTTTTCAAAATATTGATTTTTCAAAAAAATAAATTTTTTTAATTATTAAAAATGCAAAACAAAAGTTTTCGAAAATATTTTAAAGTGAATTTATTTCAGTTACCTATACATCTTCTTACGTTTAATTTTGGTTGTAATCGGATAACCAGTTTTTAAGAAACTCAAAAACGGTCTATGGGAGGTACCGTTTTTAGCCCACAGTTCTTTTTTCACCAAAATATAACCCACCCCTACAATAGTACTCTGATTTTTGTATTAAAGTTCTTGGAGCCGTTTCCGAGAAAAATAAGCTTTTACTTAACCTTTATATAGCAGGTACCGTTAATATTTGTGCTAAAAAAATTGAAATAAATAAAATTGTAGAATTTCCAAATAACTTTAAGTTCTAATTTCTATTTGAAGACGATTGGCCCAACCGTTTGGGCTACAGTCCAAAATACATTCGTACAGACAGACAGACGGACATCATTTCGCCAGTAACTCAAATAAGTTTCTCTATCATCATCATAATGTCATGTTTGATTGTTATCTCAATTTTTTTTTTTACAATGCATAACTTGCATTATAGTACCTACTCGTATAATCGCAAATAAAAATTTGTTGCAGTTAGGTCTGGACATCTAGGGGCCAAAAAATATTGAGTTTCTTGAAGTAATTTTATTGTTGAATTTCCGTTTCAACTCTGCCATAAAGGGTAAAGGGTCAGACTTAAGAAATTATCTTTGCCGTAGTTTTGTGAAAAAAGTCTCTCAACATTTTCATATAACAGTCTCCAGTGACCGGTAGCCTTATGAAACTGCACACCACACTGTGACTCGAGATGGATGCAGTTCAGTCTCATGGAGTATTTCAGGATTAGAGGCACTCCATATTCGACAGTTTTGTTTTAACATTTCTGTTTAAGTTTAAGTCAGCTTCACCTGACATAACAATGGAATTGGGCATTGTTTCGTGCTCGTGCACCATCTGAAGCAGCTTCTGGCAAAACTCCAAGCGGATCGGAAAGTCTACAGGGTTTAATTTGCTTGAAATTTAAATCTTTTAAGCAAATAAGTTCAAATCCGGAATAGTCTACTGATAGCCATTTCAGCGGATAAATAACTTGTCGAAACGCTTGAAGTGGCCTGTATGGCAGAAGTTAACAGCAGCAGTTGTTTTCTCTGTCCGATCTCGAGGATTTCGGTTGTAAGACTTTCGGGTGATTGTCCTACACTGTGTAAAATATCATTATCCCAACTACCAATAATTTTCTGTTAAGATAAATAACGGTCTGCAAATTAAAGAAAGAATAGAATTGATAATTAACTCAGCAAAAAAGTTGTTAAATTTTTGTTGGTAGCGCGATTATCAGCCACCCTTTTGGACCATGTCTTTTAAATAAAAGAAGATTTTTGTTGTTGAACAAATTAAGCTCGATGAACTCCGGTGGGTTTTACCCCTAACTAACAGTTATCCACTTTTAATAGCCAAACATAAACGCTGTTATTTTCAACTAGCAAAGAAAAGATAATCACTCCGTTCAAATGTTCTTTTTATCGTCATTCCATTTTATGGCTGACACACCGTTCCCTGTTATAAAAAAATGTATACTCATTTTTACCAAAATAGGCATAACCCCAAAGCACGCAACGACTCTAAATCCTAGATTTGTATCTAGAACGTTGGGCGGAGCTGAACGGTGTATGTGTAATGGAACTAAAATGTAGATTTGACAATAAAAAAGGCTCACCAAAAATAGTATTTAAACAAGTCCTGCTGGAAGTAAATACATCAAAGTTTGAAGAATAAAAAACGATTAATATTTTGGGATCTTGGTTATAAATACTATATTAGAAACTTAAGTTATAATTTAATTTTTTTGTATCAAATTCTATTAAATTGTCTCGTTTACTGCAATGAACGAATTTAACCATAACAAACATATCCGATAGGTGGCGATGTGCACGTTTCAACCATTTGAAGGATTTATATGAAGTGCAGGTGAGCCAGTTTTAAGCGGGAATGCTTACGTATATTTCATGTGGTAATTTAGAAATATTTTTCTTTGCCCAGGTAAAGCATAAGCTTGAAGTAAGACTTTTAAGAGTTCCAGACGGAATTTGTTTTGCTGATAAAATTTATTAATTATGATTCCAATCTGCTATGAAAAACTTGATTTCATTGTGAATTTTGAAAAAAAAACTAAATGAAGTCGAACATTTCAACATTGTTTTAATAAGCACTATTAAAAAAAATATTAATTTATGTCAATGGTGTAACTATTTCTTCTTTCGAGTCCTTTGCTTCCACGAAGCTAATAATTTTCAATACAAAATATATTGCAGCGACAAAAACTATTGCTAGTTGTTTGTTGTTGTTTTTTTGTGGAGTTTTTGTTGAATTAAATTCAATAAAAGGGTTTTGTGTTCTTTACTCCCAAAGGTGTGCGTTTCGCGTCGATAATCATCGACCTACAGTCTCTGGAAAAATTATTTACACATTGAATAGCTCGCAGTTTGACCAACTTTTAAGGCTAGAGAACTTTTGAAATAAGAACAAATGGCTTATTTACTTTTGCCGTTTTTGTTGTTTCTAGTTTTATTCAAACAGTACAAACAAATTAAATCAAATTCCTACAAGTAACTGTAAGAATCATAAAAAAAACTAAATGGCACAATTATTGTCACACCCAACAAAGCTGGCAAAATTATTTGCACAAGGGCAATTGACGTGTTTTACAACCTCCTAAAGCCAAAAGAAGCACATTAAAATAAACCAAAGTAATGGGGTATCGTAAGCAAAGCATTACCTAGTATTTTGTGTTTCCTAATTTGGCAGCAATAACCTATGCGATGCGTCTTGGATCAGAGTCAATAAAATTTCGAATTTGTTCTGCTGGAATAGAACTCCAAGCCATTATAAATGGTTTCCATGTTTTATCTGCAGACTGCCCATACTAAGTGGAATTTTAGACTTCGCAATATGCCAAACATTTTCTAAAACATTTAAGTCAGGACTTTGCAGTCCGATTCAAAACTACTTGCTCTACTTCTGATAGATACATTTTGATAGTCCAAGCCGTGTGTATGGGTGCATTGTCATGTTGAAGTACAAAGTCGGTTCCAATGGACCTTGATCGAGCGAGCAGTGCTACATCATTTAGAAGCTCTAAATAATGAGACTGATTCATACGATCTGAGCACCTCACAAGTGGTCCTCTACCACTATAGGATATGCATCCCAATATCAATACTTTGCCTCCATATGAGTGCCTTATGGATCGGGTGGTGGATCTTGTTGCTTTGGTTTTTGGATTGGAATAAAAAAATCTTCGTCCATAAGTGCCATCTAGAGAATAAGCAGTCTCGTCGGTCCAAAGAACTTTTCTCCAAAAATCTGCTGCTTTATTTATGTGATCCCGTGCAAATTTCAATCTTGTTTTTCTGTTTTTCTTTTTTGTTATGAAGGGTTTTTTGGGAAACGTAAGCTTTAACTTGGTTTTCTTTCAACCTTCGTCGCAGTGTTCTTTCACTAATATTGGTCTCATGATTTTTTAAATGTTTTTTAGCCCACCTTGGACTTTTTCAGAAGGGTTACATTCAAAATGTCAAACGATAAGTTTGTCTTCCCGACTCGTTGTTATTCTTTTTCTTCTTCTTCCGATTTTATTTTTTTAAACTGCAGTGATATTTTTCAGCGATTTTTTCAGCCGGAATACCGAGTTTAAATTCTGCAACAATCGCCGCACGTGTTTCTAATCATTTAAAAGAATCCAATTCAATACTCAACCTTTGATACACATGTCCCATTAAGATTGATATTCGTTTAACATTTTCCTATTTAAAAATCTTTTTTCAATTTCAAAACCAAATGTATTTACTTCCTTTAAAATATCTAATAAAAGCACGCAATCCTTTTTCTTATGTCAAAACAAGCTCTATTGAATAATTCTAGCTTTAGGGTGAAATAAAATAAATACATTCGTATGCCCAAGGTCGAATCATTCTCACAATAAAAGTTAGGGTTAAGTACCACATTCCGAGAAAAAAGGGTCAACTAATCAATAAGCAATGTGCAGTGTAGCACCATAAGAACTTAATGCCTTGGGTCTTAACCCGTTTCAACCCAATTTCGTGAAATTAGAAGAGTAAAAGAGAAAAAACATACAAACAAAGTCCTTAAATAATTCACTGTTTTTGTTTGATAGCTTCAGGCCGCATTTATCTAATATATAAAAATTTTAATTTTGTTTGTTCGTATTTAATTCCCTGCCATACCGTCCATCCAATTGCAATGAAACTTTGTCAGTTTATTGTCTGCACTTAGGGGAAGGATTAAGGCATAAAAAAATTTGTTTCCAACAGGTGGCGCACACGTCGTACCAGGAAATGTGTTTGAAAGAGCAATAGAAAATTACGAATTAATGAATTATTATAAGAAAGAAGGAAATATGTATCCAAATAATATTGTAAGGAAGGTTCTTAAATAATTCGAATAATTTCAAAATATTTAAAGACCAATTTTTTTAGAAAATTTAAAAAATCAAAAAAAAAGTTTTTGAAAATTTTGAAATACAATATTAATTGAATTTTAAATGACTTCCTGTGTGCAAAATTTTATTGAAATCGGGATAATAGTTTACGATAAAACCGCATATGAAAAAAAACCGAGTGTTGTAAGCAAAGTAAAATAAACATCCAACAGGTGGCGCGCAAGTCGTAACACAAAATGATGTATTTTAAATAGCAATACAAAATTACAAAATAATGATTACTATACGAAAGTGGGAAAATTAATCATTCTGATCACATAATGAATTTACTTGCTTGGTTCGAACAATGCCCTTCAGGTGGCGTTTTATATAAACAATTAAATAGCCGAGCTTATGCTAGTAACATATAAAATAATTTCAATAAATAATAAATAATAAAAAAATAATTTGTCTGTCTGTCTCTCTGTCGGGTTGTACATCGAGCTGCAGCCTATACGGGTTAAAAGATTGCGTTCAAATTTGGTACGTGTGTATCTCTTGATATTCCTCAGAGTAGTAATTGAAATTTAATTTTTAGGCCTAAAAATAACGGTACCTTTCATATAACTTGTTTTTTTTTAATTTGCTACTTTCTCGGTAACGGCTTAATGGATTTCAACAAAATTTTATATTTGAAAAGATTTAAGTATCAAAATTAATTATACATACAAAAATTTTGAACAATTATTTTTTTTTTATTTTTAATTAATTTTTGAATTTTTTTTTTAAATTCAATATTTTTAAAACCTATCAAAAACAAATATTTAAAATTTTAAAATCATATGCAAGTTAATAAATTCTAAAAAACTGCATTGCAAATTTTCGATTTTTTCAAAAATCTAAAAATAAAAATAACTGGATTTTATCAAAACCGGTCATACATTCGAAATACTTTTTTTTTCTTAAATTATTTGTTATATTTAAAGCGTGTGATGGCATACTTCATTTTTACTAAAAACCATTAAGTTTTGTGGTTTTGAAACTTTTTATAAATTCAAACTGTGCTATTTTCAACATAAATGTTAATTGTTTCTGTCAAAGATGTAATTGGCCACTTAAGAGCAAGTACGTGCGACCCATTCGTGCCCATTTTTTTGGATTAAGATGCTATGTGCTAAATTTGCTTTGAGTATTTGTTGCTTCTTTTAAGCTTAAAAACAGTGAGACAGGTATGGGGGGCTTGCTGCGCCCTGCAACAAAATGCATGTGTGTTAAAGTTCATTTTGTATGTCATATTCATCATGTATTTAATATAGTTCATTATTGTAATAAAGGTAGTAAGTTCAAGACTGACGGCCGTCAAGTAAAGACGGAATCTATCAAACGAGTGTTTATTTCTATTATCTGAATCAGGCCATTCTAATTAAAACTATGTAGTTTTATAAATTACTTTAAAATATTAACCCCCTTAAAGAAATAAGGTTGAGGCCTAGGTCCACCCCGGACAGTAGTGCCACCTAAGGTAAGGTATGTAGGTAAGGTAAAGAAATAAGTTTTTTTTTCCAAATTACCTAATTTAAAAACCATACGATACGATTTTCGTTTTTCAATATATGTAAATGTTTTTTTTTCCAAAAATTGCCACTCCCGCCCAAAAAAAAGGGGGGGGAAATACCCCTGATATACAAAAAAGGTTTCTTTTTACACCTTCTACACCGTTACACCGAAGCCGTTATCATTTTGCGCCGTTAAATGTATCGTACTTTCCCCACAGCACGTTTTGGAAAATGTTGCATCATCAAGATGCGAATACTTGAGCTTATATGGAATCTTTATTCTAATTCTGACTGTTTCCTTGCGATATATATATACGTAGAAAAATAACACGGTCTAAACTTATAAAAAATGCTACAACCACAACATTTTTAGTAAGAACGGAGTATGCCATCACATGTCATAAATAATTCCTTATGAAATATGAACAAAGTACTTCGAAAATTGCTAGACTGATTTGATAGTCTTATATACATATTTAGTTTCTTGAAATAATTTTTTTTAGAGTTTATTAATATACATCTGATCATAAAATTTTAAATAAATTTTATTGATAATTTTTTAAAAATATTGATATCAAATACAATTTTGAATAATTTATTTTAAGCAGAAAAAAAAATTATTCAAAATATTGGGATGCAGAAATAATTTGACTACTTATATCTTTTCTATAATAAAATTATATAGAAATACAATAAGCCGTTACCAAAAAAGTAGATAATTAAAAAAAAAAACGGTAAGTTTGTTTTTTATAAAATGATAACCAATATTTACCAAAATACTGTTAAAAATGTTCATCATTATCCTTAAGAACATTTCAAAATCCCTTTTGAAAATTGAAAAAAAAATGCACGACGCACGTAGTTGCTTTTATGTGCGGTCACAGCGTTAAATAAAATTTGAAAAATACTAGGGGTAATTCAAAGTTTTTATTTGATTTTTGTGACTGTTGATTGTTTGAAAAAACTACTTAAAATAGTTTCCCGGGGAAAAATTTAAACGCCATTTTATTTCGTTAAAAATGCGAAGAAGTATGAATTTTCTATTCAAAATCTAAGGAACGGTTTTTAAACAACGTTTTTAAAAATTAAAAAGAAACAATTCAAGAATGCAAACTTAAGCAAAGAAATAACCTTCATTTAAGAAAATAAAAAAAATCATCCACCCGTTTTCAAAATATTGATTTTTTATTTTTTTTTTTACTATAAAATATACAAAAAAAATCGAAAATATTTTAAATTGAAATTACTTAGGCCACCTACATTTTTCTGAATATTAATGTTGGTTGTAACCACTGGACCAGTTCTCGAGAAAGTTGTATAAAATAAAAACCGTCCAATGGAAGGTACCGTTTTTATTCCACGATATTAAATCTTTTGTTCACCAAAATATAATATTTGTTTACCTACAATAGTAAGTTTTGGAGAAAAATAATCTTTTTCTTAACAGTTGTTGGATTTTGAGAATAAAACACAACGGCCTAGGAACGTTATAAAAGAAGTACTTTATTCGAAGAAGTGTAAGAAGACTTAAAAAACGGTAAAAGTAAAAATTGCATTGATATATACAGACGTGAATTTAGATATTTTTAATTACATAGGCAAACAATCTTGTTCAACACACAGTAGTGCTAAAAAGTTATGAACTACAACAGTCCCCCTCAATGCAGTTATCAAAAGTTAATTTAAGTTAAAAAAAAATAGATATCATTACTTTTCATATTTCAATATTTAATTCCCATTTAAGCTGAAAACCTCTCGTGTTTGGGTCTGGTCAGATGCTTCGTTAGGACATCAGCGATCATTTCAGACGTTGGTGTGTATTTTAGTTCAACCAAACCATCTTCATACAGTTGACGCACAAAATGATATCTTATATCTATGTGCTTGCTTCGAGGATGAAAGACTGGATTTTTTACAAGTTGCTTAGGTGCACAGCATCATTTGGATTAGTATTGATTTAAATGATACCTTTTTACATCCGAATTCATTCAAAAGATTGCGAAGATATGAAGCCTCTTTAGATGCCTGCGAGAGGGCCATATATTCGGCTTCTGTGCTGCTCAAAGCCACAGAATTTTGTTTCTTGGATTCCCATGAGACCACTCATCAGAAACACAAAACCAGTATACGATCGACGATCGTAAAGTATACTTGGCCAATCTGCGTCTACGTATCCAGTTAGCATAGGTGATGCTTTTCCAAATGTAAGCTTAGCATTATTGGTAGTATTCAGGTATCTCAAGAAGTGATTTGCTGCTACAAAGTGTTCAGTGAATGGTTCCACGTTGAATTGTGAGAGCTTACAAACGGAGTACATTATATCAGGACGGGTTGACACCGCAATGTAGAGAAGTGCTCCTATCAACGACTGATACTTTGTTGAATCTACGCGTTCTCCTCCACAATGATTACCTTTTGTCAATTTCATGCCAGGGTCCAAAGGTGTGTATCGAGGTTTACTTTCTAGTAAGTTAAATTTCATAGCAAGTTCCTTGATATATTTTTCTTGATGAATTTCGATCTGATCACGTCTTCTATCCCCAAGTAGTAACTTAGCTCACCCTTGTCCACAATATCGAATTCCGATCCGATCAGAGATTTAACAGTTTTCAAATCCTCATAGTGTGGAGAAGCGATGATCATATCATCCACGTAAATTCCAACAATACATATGATATTATCGTCACATTTTGTGTAGACACACGGATCGCCACTGCAGCGTCGAGAACTGAGCTTTTGCATGGTGTCATTCAGTTTCCTATTCCATTCTCTGCCTGCTTGCTTGAGCCCATACAGAGATTTTTTAAGTCTGCACACTCGATGAGGGTATTGCGAGTCAACAAACCCTTCTGGTTGATGCATAAAAACGGTTTCTTTCAAATCACCATTTAAGTAAGCCGTTCTGACATCCACATGGTGCAGATGAAGATCAAACTGTGCAGCCATAGCGAGTATAAGCCGAATTGTAGAATAGCGAACGACAGGAGCAAATGTCTCGTAGTAATTTATCATATATTTTTGGGCGCAGCCTTTTGCAACTAAGCGGCTTTTAAAGCGATCAATAGAACTATTTTCATTTTGTTTTATGCTATACACCCATCTACATCCAATTACCTGGCAGTCATCAGGAGGGTCAACCAATTCCCACGTTCCCATCAATGAGAGTGCATTAAGTTCAGCCTTCATAGCTTCTCTCCATTCCTTTTTATTCGGATGAATGATTGCTTCTGTAAAAGAACTAGGAATTGACATACCTTCTTCAACGGCATTGATGGCCTGCTGGTTGTATTGCTTTGCTGGACGACCTACTTTTCCAGTTCTTATTATTTTGGGTCATCTGTGGTACGACGCCGGAACATGATGTTGTTGGCTCTCCGGACACATTCTCTGCCTTCATTGGAGTTTTTTCTTTGGATTCTATAATATTTTGCGACAATGACTCTAAATCTGTGTCTAAAAAAACATAAACGTTAGTACTCACATTTTTATCGTTTTCAAAAAATTGTACATCACGACTCTTAAAAATTTTACCTGTAGCCTTGTCTAATAGTCTATAGGCTTTTGATTCCTCGGAGTAGCCAACAAGCGTATACTCCTTACCCTTTGCTTCAAACTTTGACTTACTAGGTTGTTTCATTAAAGCTATTGCCCTTGAGCCGAACAAACGAAAATGACTAACTGAAGGTTTCACACCACTCCAGACTTCATGAGGTGTTTTATTTCCTAAAATCTTAGTTGGACATCGATTTCGCAAATAAGCAGCAGTGCAGATTGCTTCAGCCCAAAAAGACTCAGGAAGAGACGAACCTATGAGCATGCATCTTGCCATTTCCACAAGTGTCCGGTTTGCCCTTTCCGCCACACCGTTTTGCTGTGGTGTATAAGTTACAGTCAATTGCCTTCTTATCCTATTATCTCTCAAGAACTCCGTAAACTGATTGGAAACGTATTCTGCTCCATTATCGCTACGAATCAATTTAATTGCTCGCCCTTTTTCTCGCTCTACATCTTTTTTAAACTGTTTAAAAATTCCAAGAACTTCGTTTCTTCTTTTCATGATGTAAACATGTATTTTGCGCGACTTGTCATCAATAAAACCTACAAAATAACTGCCACCTCCAGCTGAAGCTGTCTTCATCGGTCCACAGATGTCTGTGTGGACTAAATCAAGTAATCCCTTGCTCCTGTTAAATGATTGCTTAGGAAATGGTTGTTCAATTATTTTGGCTTTTGGCACAAACTACACATTCTAGACAATTTTCACTGCCAAGCTTAAGACCTAGAACCATATTTTCTCTACAAAGTTGTTTTAAACTGCTTCCATTCAAGTGCCCGAATCTTTCGTGCCATTTATTGTAAGAACTTGGATTCACACTCTGAGTCCTTAAGCACAATGCTGTTTCATGCCTCAAACCACACACCACGAACAAGTCTTGACGTTTTTTTGCCTTTAAAATAATGTTATTGTTTCGCTCTCTTACAATTCCAAGCTCTCTACTAAATTCAACTGCATGCCCACTAGCCGTAATCTTGCTTACTGATAAGAAATTTCCTCTCAACTCGGGAATATATAAAACGCTTTTGAGAGTGACGTCACAATCGTTTGTAATAAATCGGACTGTTCCTACGCCACTGGATTGAACGCAAACATCAGTTGCAAGCTCTACTGGAGTCCCAGGATACATTTCTAACGAAGCAAACAGATTCTTATCACAACACATATGAGATGTGGCACCGCTATCTATGCACCATTCGTTCCTACCTAAAACTCCATTTCCATAGGTAGTATAAGAAACTATGCCAAAAGCTGTCTCGTTCCGATTGCTCGTTGATGCAGTGCACTGAGAAGCGAAATGACCTCGAACACCACATTTAAAACATTTGCCGCGTTTGTTTCGTTTTTTATCAAAATTGGATTTATTTGAATGTTGAAATGGACCTAGCGTCGATTTTGCATTTATAGCTAACACATGCTGACTACTGGTGCTCACATGCTCCTTGTCCCTATCATATCTCCTTTGTTCCTCCTCTGTTAATTTGACCTTCAAATTTTCAAAAAAAATATGCTTTTCCTTAACGGTTATATGGCAGGTACCGTTATTGGTAAACCCTCTGAGAAATTCCAAAAAATCAGACATACTAAATATGGAGGAAATCACTTTAGCAGTCTTGACTAATCCAAAGATTGCTCGAAAATTTAATCAAAATCCATAAATCAGTTTTTTTTTTTTTTTTTGGAATATCTATTTTAAAAAAAGGCTACTATTGTTACCTGATCTGAGGTGTAGTTTTCTGTACTGGACATTTTTGAGTAATAGACAATTTTCTCAATTTGTCAAGCATCACCTCTCGATGTATTTTTATTTGAATGCTTCCTTACTACCTTACTCTTCTTCTAGAGCTTCAATAAACCTCTATTATTATAAATCATTATGAATGATGTGCATTTATTTGACAGGCAATTTACTTGATCCAGATAATTCCGTCTTCATTTCCTTTCATCTGTAAATCCGGAAAAGACACATTTCTATACGTGTATCTGTATATATCATGTGCATCAATAATAATATACAAATACAAATTCCTTTTCCAGGATACGGATGTTGGTGGGTGAATAATGGAAATAGGACGATGACGATCTATGCGGAACTGGTGTCTAATTTGATTGAAAATAACTGTAAATTGTTTGAAGAAAGTCGCAAGTCGCTGATTACATGGTTATCGCATAGATGTTTTCCCAAAAGCTGATTAAGTATAATCAAACTGACAAGAGGTAATAAACTTAGTTTTATTTTATTTTTTTTATTTAAAAATAATGTAATAATAATAATAATGCATATTGATGCTTCTCCTAACTGCTTGACCGATTTTCAGTAAATTTTATGACATCAAAACCAATTTAACTTAAAAATCAACCGCCAAAAACTGTTCTTCACAGAATAAGGAAATCCTTAATGGAGTGTCCACAAGTCTTCCTCTCTCATGAAGATGATTATGATGATGGCGATGAGCAGTGATGGAATCAGCAAGGCGTTAATGGGTGGATGGGTAACTTTATAACCGTTAATTATCTGAAGACTGAGACACACTACTGCAATGCCAACTAGGCGGGTGCCATAATTTAGTTGAAGAACATGTGGTTAGAGAAGCCGTCACAGGTTCCAAGCCACCCATTGTTGATGCTTTAATTAAGAACACAAAGCCAATAGTGCTCTCAGGACAGAGCAATACTAACTATGGACACGAATTTAATAAATTATTTGACAAATGAGTTGAGTAAAAGGTGTTCCAGAGGAGCTGTCAGTCTGTGTTTGTTCTTGTAAGAAAAAAGGATAATTTGATTTGAGAAAATGATAAGCTAATTAGTCGGTGCAAAGGTGTTAATGTTGATATAGTTTTTTTTTTGTTTTTATCCACAGAAGGCTTGTTGCCTTTTATGAAAGCTTATAAACAACTTAATTAGTATTTACTCCAGAAGATGTGCTTTAAGAGCAGAGTAATCATTCTTGAGTTTGGTCCTCCAAACGAGTCGTCATCATCAACACTTCGCTGAATTGGTGAGGACAGTCGGAAAAGCTAAGTAAATTAACACAGCGAACTTTATGGGAGATATATAGGGTGGTAATGGCTTTAAGAAGCTTGTTTTGCTGTTTCAAATATTTACAGCTTGTGAGTGGTGCGGTAAATGGTTTAAGGGTTCACTGGCTATTCGGGGTAAGGATATTAGGATTGGTTAAATGTTTCGTGTGTTTTTTTAAACTTGATTAAGAAAATAATTTAATAAAAGATTTATTATGAAGGAATGGGAGTAGAGTACAAGTTAATTATCGGCCGTTCGTAACTAATGGATACGACTCAACTTAAAATTTTGGTTTCTTATATTCTAAAAACGTTAATTCGGATTTTTCTATTTCCAAGATAAATATGGACTTTTGAATGGAAATGGAGTAATCAAAACCTTTTTTTTATATAAAATAACTTTCCACGCGAAAAAGTTACTCATTCTATTGTTTACTGAAACAAAAATCTTAATATTGATTTTAATATTTGGATAATTTTGATATCGATGCACAAAACCAATTTATCGTGTGATTAAGCATGGTATCGATAACTTGCAATTCAGCAATGTTAAATGAATTGGCTGAGAGAAATATTTTCAGTTTCCAATTTTCCATCATAAACAGCATGTTGGATTCGAATTAAAAAGAAGATAAAGGAAAAGTTTTGCATTTATGTATATGTTTTTTGTGTTCAGAATCTGGCTCAAAGGCTTACAAAAACTTTTGGTCAAAAAGTGTGTTTTTTCTTGCATCAATCCAATTATTATCGTTTGAAAGCAATTTTTCACCCACAGCAGCTTTGAATTCAATGAAGACATGTAAATTTGAAAATCAACTAAAAGATTTATTAATTAATAAAAATAAAATTGGTCAGTGTTATTTGAATTCAATTCAATTCGTTTTGTTTGCACTTATATTCAATTCATGTTCGGTTTATTTTTAATTAAAATAAAAGGCACGACTGGGTCGCACGTACTTGCTCCTGCACGTGCTAATCCTTTTTTTAGGGTATTATCTTTCCACTTGGTATGGTGTGGGTAGGTATTAATGGAATTTATTAAGGATATCAGGTACCTATAATAAGGTTGGAAGGAAGGTAGGTACTAAAATTAAGATAAGACATTCCAACTACTGTTCAGCGAGTGGGTATAGAGACAATGTTAAAAGTTGACACAGTGGTTTTGTTTATTTATAGACAGGTGTAAACTTTTGTTTTCTTGATTGAAATTTTTGCATTCAGTCGAATAGTTTTTTATTTGTTATTGTTTTTGCGTGTTTATCATTGGCTTCCTTATTTATTCTGTGTGCTTTTATAATGATGAAATGCTCTAAAATACGTAGGTATGTATGTAGGTTGTCAACTTCTTTTATTTGACTAATGGCTAGGGCTTAGCCGAGCAATATGAAATAAAATTTTGGGAAAAATATTAAACAAATAATTTTTTTTTATGAAATCAAAAAAAAACACAATTTATAATGTTTTTTTTTGAAAAACTTTTCGAAAACATATTTTAAATTTTTTTGAGTATGTCAAAATAAAGAAATCTAAATCTATACTAGGAGAAAAAATCTATAGATCCGTTTTCAAAATATTCAAAAAAGAAAATGTTTTTTTTTTAAATTATTAAAAATTAAAAAAAAATATTTTTGAAAATTTTAATAAGCAATATTTTTTAAATCATAAAACACTATATATTTTGAAAATTTCATCCAAATCCGTCAATTAGTGAACGAGAAAGTCAGATTTTAAAAAAACCCGTCATATTGGAGGTACCGTTATAAAACTTTTCTGAAAAATCCATTAAAACTAAAAAATAGATTTCGCATAGGAAACACTATTTAGAAAGTTTTATCAAAATCGTAGGAGCCGTTTTCCAGAAAAATAAGTTTTTCATTAAAAGTTATATGGCAGGTACCGGTAATCTTGGAGCTAGAATGCCAGTCGGGTAGAGTACTCTAAAAATGCTACATACCAAGTTTGAATCAAATCGGCCCAACCGTTTAGGCTGAAGAAATCGATACGGACAGACAGACAGACGGACGGAATTTCCGGACCCACATTTTTAGACTTCTCTATCATCGTAATGCCATGTTTGATTGTTAGATTTTTTTTTACGAATGCATAACTTGCCTTATAGTCCCTATTAATCGCAAGTAAAAATTGGGAACACTAAACTTATGCCTTCTGTGCAAAAGTTGAAACTTTTGAGTAGATAGATATTAGAATTAGTGAAGCTTTTTTAAAATGTCCGCTTAAAGCCTTGTTCTTGCTTTAGTCTTGACAACTGAGCAAATATTTTTTCATTTCATTTCATTTATTTATTTGGTAACATACACATTAAGAAATATATACTCTTATAAGTAGTGATGCTTTAAATTGAAGTTAACAGAATAAATAAGGGTTAATTAATCAGAAAGGAAAACAATTGTAATTTAAATTTAAATTTAATCAAATCTAAATAAAGTTTACAATAAAAAAAAAACAAGTTTATTAATAAAATTTAAAATTAACAACAACATTCTATTACAATTTAAACTTTAAACATTAAACATTAAACATACGCCGCCATTAAGCAAGGAAGGAAGAGAAAATAAATCTTAACTAGCCTGAGGTTTGAATGCCGTTCTGATGTTAAGCAGGAGAAACGAGGGTAAATAATTTGACTAGATCTAATGGATGTACTAAAACTTATTTTATTAAATAGAAAACTAGGCTGATTCGTTTGGATCACATTGGAAAGCAAGATAAGAGATCTATAACGAATAAGATGATCAAATGACATGTTATACAATAATTTAGAAAAATGGGAAATCCTGTCAAAACGCCTTACATTAAAAACATAACGCGCAATATTGTTAAAAGCCACGTTAAGCTTTCGCCTGCTAGAAGCATCACAGTTGCAGAAGACCTCACAGTCATAAATTAAATTAGGAACGATAAGCGTTTTTGCTAGCAATATGCGTGTCTTGAAAGGAGTGAAATGGTGGGACAGCCAGAGCTGGCGTAGTGTTCCATAAACTTTTCCAACTGCTGTGTTGATATGATTATTCCATGTAAGCGTCCTGTTGAAAACCATACCTAAATTTTTTGTCCTGTCTATATATTCGATTTTGGAGCCACGAAGCAAAATATCAGGGAAATATGATAGGTCAAATTGTTTCTTGCCTATAACTAAACATTTTGTCTTTAAGGGATTCAGAAATAGCCCATTTTCATCAGACCAGGTGCAAATCCTATATAAATCGGTGTTTATAGCATTTGCACAGTCTTCGATCATGCCAAGATGGCAGCTTCTATATACTTGGACATCATCGCCGTACATGTGAATTGAAGAAGAAACTTTTGAGGGAATCTCATTCACATATAGGGAGAACAAGAGCGGTCCAAGAATAGAGCCCTGTGGCACAATTCTACAATTTCTTAAAAAGTTGGACGTTTTTGTACCTATGGAAATAGCTTGTGATCTGCAATTTAAATAAGATGACAAAAGAGTGACTGCCGAGCTCGAAAAATTATACAAAGTTGAAAGTTTATTACATAAGTAAGTGTGGTCAACCGCGTCAAAAGCCTTCGAATAATCCAAAAGAACTAAAAAAGTAACCTTTTCATTATCCAAAGATTTCCTTATATCTTCAACCACTTCAATAATGGCGGAAACACAACCATGGTGTTGCCTAAACCCTGATTGCATTGGAGAGAGCAAATTATTTGTGCTAATATGCACGTTGATTTGTCTTTGAAGAACTCTTTCAAATACCTTAGACAGAAAAGGCAGTATGGAGATTGGTCTATAATCTTGACTGGTAGAACTTTTTCGAATGGGTACAATTTTGGACTTTTTCCACTGAGACGGGAAAAATCTTGTTGCTAAAATAAAATTGAAAATGTGCACTAAAGCTGGAAGAATGACGGGAAGTATAATTTTGAAAAACTTTGGATAGATTCCATCAAAACTAAACGCATTTGACATTACTGATAGCAAGCAATCAACTATTTCAGGGCTGTCTACGCATGAAAATTCAAAAAATCTTGAAGTAGTATCCTGAGTATTCAATGGAGGTACATTAAGAAATTGGAAGGGTAAAGTGACAAAACTCTTATTCAATTTGTTTAAGTCCAAATTATTGTTAACATTTTGGTTGGTTTTGCCAACGCCGATGTCTCTTAGGTTACGCCAAAGCTGGCGACCTTTGACTGAAGGGTTAATTTTATTTGGAAAAAATATATTTTTTGCTTGTTTAATTTTTTAACTATTTGATTGCGCAGACTACGATAAAGTTCAAAATCAACCTCCAACCTGTAACGTTTCCAATTTTCATATGCGTGATTACGTCTCTGGATGATTTTCTGAATTTCACTTGTAAACCAGGGACGTACACCATGTTTAATGCGCTTAACTTTTATTGGAACATGCTTATTGAAAAGAAAACATATGTTGCTGTTGAGAAATTCAATCTGATCATACACAGAGGACATAAAGAAAACACTATCCCAATCAATGTTACTAGCATCTAACTCCAGTTGATGGTAGTCAATATTAAGAAAATCTCGGTATTCATAATTTAAGACAGGTTGGTTCACAGAAAAATCAAAAATTAAAAATATCAAATCATGCTTGGAAAAAGCGGAAGCTGACAGCTGGTTGTAGAAAAGAACACTATTTAAGTCATTCACGAAGAAGACATCTAAAAGAGTGCTAGCATTTCCAGTAAAATGAGTTGCGCTAGTTGTATTTACTGGAAACAAGTCCAAGGAATGCATGCTCTCGATGATATTTATCTCCGTCAGAAGGTTACTATTCAAATCTCCAGTAATGATAATTTTTTGATAATTTATCGAAACTGATTCGAGAAGGCTGAAAATTGGCGCAGGATCAATTTGTTTTTTGGGTCTATAAATAGATCCAATCAAGAGAGTACTAGAAAAGGATTGCATTTCTACGAAGACATAATCTTTTTCACTGCCAACTATCGATTTAAACTTCAAACTACATTTTAAACCTTCTTTCACATATATTGCAGCACCACCACCCATCCTTCCTACTCTATCCCCGCGAAAAATGTTATATCCCTTAACGTTATAAACCTCATCCTTCAATCTATCACAAAACCATGATTCTGAGATACAAACAACATCAACCGTAGAACCTTCAAATAAAAATCTAAACTCATCTAGTTTAGGCAACAAACTCTGCGTATTTAAGTGGCATATCCGCAATCCATTCCTTCGGTTTCCTAAAACATTAATCAATAACCTAGGTATCCCGTGAACTCCGCCGCCTATGGAATTCTCACAATCAAAATCTGATTGCATGAATGTTATAAATTAATAAAAACAAAGGAAAAAACATGAAACAAGAGGCAAATGGCACGACCAGGGTCAGCATAAGGAAGGATATACCCTCATTCATTCCAACCTGACAAGAACAAAAAATAACACAAAAGAAGAAAGAGAGCGTATGTAAAACAGAAAATGAAAAATCATATTAAATATAATTGATGAAAAGAGAATATTAATTCGAAAATAAAATAATAAATTAAAAAAACATTTAAATTAATTTAGTAATTAATGTTTGATTAAAGTTAATTTAATTAAAAAGAAACTTAAATAAAGTTAAGTTGAACTAGAAGCGAAAATAATTAATACAAAAAAAAATATATAATAAATAAAGTTTGAGAACAACTGAAAGACAATTATTAAGAATATTTTCAAGCTGCATTCATCTTTGGAGGCTGGCAATGTCATGCAATTCATCAATGTTGTCAATATTAGTAGCTTCATCATCAGAATGACGTTTAACACACACACATCCACGCATAGTAAATACAGAGAAAACATGTTTTTGTTTTTTTAATTGAAGTGCAGCATGGAGTATGTTGTTGTTGTTTTTAGTTAGACATTCGCGCAGGTAAACCGTCGATTCAGAATCTAATCCAAAGTCTTTTAAGTTTAATTGTTTGTTATTTTTTTGTCTCCGATATCGTGCAATAGATGTGAGAACATAGTTTCTATCAAATGCGGAACGGAATTTCATAACTATAGCGGGAGTGTTATTATTTTTCCGAGTTCGGGTTCGAAAACAATCATTTAAAGTTGGTGGTTGTATGTTTATCTCGTGGCACAAATGAATTAGATAATTTGTGATGTTTTCGTTTTCAATGAAAGGAATTCCAAAGAGAACAGCGTCGCGAGACACATTTTTGTTTTCAATGTCTTCCTGGTTGAATTTAACTTCAGCAAGTTCTGATCGTGTGTTAGTGAGATCGGAGTAGTTGGTGGACAAGTCAATGTTTACATTTGACAAAGATGATTTTACTTGTTTTATTTCAGTTTGGAGTGATAGGATATCATTGTTAGACGCGACTTGATTATTTTCTAATTGCATGATTTTCGAATTGATTACAGCTATAGATTTATTAAGTTCAACAAATTGCGAATCAATTTTTGTGTTGTTATTTTGTTCTATTTTTGAAGATATAAGTGAAATGATAAATATTCAGTATTGAAGTTTTCTTTACCTGCAGTAAAGAAGCATTCATTTAGTTTTGAGACATCAAATAAGTTAAAATAAGTAAAGCAAAAGCAACATTCTTACAAAAAGTTAACTTCATCGACCCCTAGGAATAAGTTGTGTAGTTAGTTAAAGTTATCGAAGTAAAAGAAAACAAAAGAAAATATTTGTATACTTTTAATTTTGACTGGGCAACAAAGTAGTGTTATTGGGCCTTCATCCAGCTTGAACTCTAGCCTGTCGTCTCCAATTTCGCAATTTCATAAGTCGAAGATCTCCCTCTACCTGGTCGATAATCGAAGCTAATGTCTACTTGGCTCATGGTTTTGAAAACGTTGCGTCCTGGAACGTCGATGTTCATTCAATCTACATGGCCTAGCCATCTTATAACTGGATTTGAATTTTTTGACAAGGCTTATGTGGCTGTATAGAACTAATAACTGCTTGTAATATCTTTTTTATCATTCATAGGTTTCTGGATCGAAAGCATCGTAGTATTTTTCTCTCGAATACAGCAAAGAAGTTTTGATATAACTGGGAAAGGATCTAGGTTTCTACACCAAATAGTCAGACCCGTATGATACATTTTTTTTTTAAAAACATCTCCTTGGTTCTTCTCGATAGGCAAAGGAACACATTCTTACATCAGCGCCCATATAGATAAATTCACTGACTTCCTCGAAGTTATACCTATCAACTGTCACGTTTTGACCAAGTTGATGGTGGGATTAGACTTTTTGTTAATGAAACATATTCTAAGCTTTGTCCTTTTAATGTTCAGTCTCATTTTGATTTCTACTGACTCCATGGAAACTGAAACTAAACTAAAAGCACCAGTTTCTGCTTGCTTAGTTAATATATTAAAGAAAGTGCTTGAATTTTGCGTATTACTACTGCATTTTAAAGACAAATGTTGAAACATGACGGTGTGTCACATTGTCATAACCCTCCGGTTATGTGAGCCTCGATATTAAATTCATGCGTTTTCGTCAGGATCCGGGGTTATTTTTAAGAGAAGAGAAAGCAAAAGCTTACGATTAACATCAATTTTGCATTGGAAATGGCACGGGAAAATATCGACCATTCCAAATTCATGTTGTGCGGCTAAAAAAAGAATCTGTGTATTTCACGATACATCCGAAATTAGGCTCCAGCGTCAACTGATCAGCATTCCAAGCGATACAATTATTATGAGTGAATTTTTTTAAGACGAAGAATGTAGCTGGCTACCTCTAGTCAATAGACAGTAAGGCTGTCACCCTCGACACAGCACTACTACAGCGCTCCTGGTACTTGTTGAACAGGTGAGAAAAGCATTAGATGCTACATAAGTTTCTTTTTTAGTTCTCCTTGATTACTCTTAGGCGTTTGATACTATAAACCATAACATTCTCTGGCAACTTACAATTTTTCGCCGGATGCAGTCATACTTGTTTCTTCTTACCTTTCTGGGAGATATTAGGCAGTTGTTTTGGGGAACAGGACAATACGTAGCGGAGTTCCACAGTGTTCTATTTAAGGTCCATTACTTTTCTCAACTTATTAAAATGAGGCACCAAAATTTTAACGCCACAGTGAGAAACACCTTTTAGCTGATGACCTTCAGCTTATAAAAAAGTTGTCATTTTAATATGGTTGATGACTGTGTTGATGCAATTAATGAAATGAAGAAATTGGTCACTCAAATGTGGTCTTGCTTTCAATTCAACTAAAAGCAATTGCCTCGTTATATCGAAGAGCTCCGTGGATTTGTCCGGTTTTCCGGATATTCTTCTTGGAGGATTTAAAATTGATTCCGTGGATACGGCCAAAAACTTTGGCATTTGCTTTAACAGAACCTTAAGTTAGAATGACTATATTTTCATGCCTATCTTCAGAGTGACAGTTTTTCATTAATGCAGCTCGCTTGTGGAATTCCCTCCCACAACATGTTAGAAATGCGGACACAGTAGAGAAATTAAAAAAATGTCATCATATACTATTCGTTCTATTAGTGAGTTCTTTGATTGGCTGATTGCTGTTGACCTTGCTATGTTTTGTCCACTTATTTTTCCTTACAATTTATTGTTTTTTTTTCTTTTTTCCTTAAATTAAAAAAAAAATTTATGACTTTGTAACTTTATTCATTATTATTATAGCTATTTCTTGTTCTCTCTAAGCTTGTATCTTATTTATTACTAGCTATTAAACGCGACTTCGTCCGTCGGAAACTTATCAAAAGCGCCACCTACGGGTAGTTCAAATAGCTTAAGTTATTCCTTTCAAAATAAGCTCCCTGCCTGTGAAAATCCCCTCAAAATCGGTCCATAAATAAGAATTTTCGAAAACAAAATGACACCAGCGCCACCAAGTGAGTAATTAAAAAAAAGTTACTTCTTAGGAGGTCAGCTACCTGCCAGTGAAAGTCCCGTCAAAATCGGTGCAGCCGTTCCCGAGATTTCCCGGAACAAACAGACAGAAAGACAGACAGACGATTTAGTCCAAGCACTAGTATTTGTAAATATTATTTAATTAATTATTCCGCTTAAAATTGTTTCGAGTACTTTTTTCGAACAGTGAAAAATTCACAAAATTCGAATAAAGGCTTTGAAATGTACTTAATATATTTCAAATTTTATTCGTCGATGTGACCGCGCATACGAGCAAGTACGTGCGACCCAGTCCTGCAATTTATTTATTAAAATTTTTGAAACCGTATTCGAGAAAAATAAGGTTTTATGGTTATATACCAGGTACGTAAATATTTGAGAATAATTTTAATTAGTCTTCTGTAGAATGCTAACAAAACCCTTTGTTCAAAAATTTGAAGAAAATTAGCTTAAGCGTTTCAGCTACAGTTCGATAAGCGTCAGAAATGGCATCAGACAAAATCTTACAAATAATCAACTTACTTAAATTAACATTTTGTCTTTGTATTTATAAAAATAATAAGGAAGAGTAAAGTCCTGGTTATTTCCGTCTCATAGAAACTTTTTCATACTTTTTGTTCCTATTTAAAGGAATAATCTCAAGCTGTATCTTATTTTTATTGTATTTACAATAAAAAAAAAAGACCTTCAACAAAGCTGTCGTTTTTCAATCATCCAAACTTTGAAAAAAAAAATCAAGATACATATACACAATTCACTGAACAAAATAACAAACTTTAAAAAGTTTGTTTTTTATTTCAATAAAAAAGTTATTAACAAAGTTTTTGTCTCCAAAAAGTTTGCCTCACAAAAAAATGCTAAGAAACTTCCTTTCCCACATACACTTATTATATTCACAGTGATTTTCTTAAAGCATTAAATCCTGTAGGTATTTTAATAGGTGTATCCTATCAAGGTTTTTGGTATCAGCCCTAACCCAACCCAAGCCCAAGACTGACCTCAGTGGAAAGAGATGAAAAATTGTCTCAGTTTATATTCTGAAAAACGGTAATTAAGTGAAACAGATGGATCAAAGGAGCAGTCACCTGTTAAAATATAAATTTCTGAGTAACCTAATCCTAATTAGGAAAATTGCTGGTTTGTAATGAACAGCTTTTAAACACACCTTGTTACTTCTTCCTAAGTCACTTGAAATTTCTCCTTTGGGTGTTGCGAAACGCTGGAAAATAAAAGCCAGCATTCTAACCGCACCTTTACACATAAGATGTGGTAGAAAAAAAAAATTCAGTGATGTAGGGCTGACAACAGAATCCTTTTTACCACTTCCAGTTTGACATTAAGCTGGTCCTTATTTTTGAATAAGATGAGGCTTCTTTAAGCGGGCATGGACATGGAAAATGTAGAGACACCAGGTATGGCTAGTTACTCCAATTACGCTCCAAGACTGATCCAAAAAAATAAGAAGTTGTACCACTTGTCATTAAGGAAGGAAGCTGGATTAGTGCAATAAACAAAGACTTGTCTCCTTAAATTTTTTAAACATATTCCTGAGTAACGCTATGATAGACTCGCATACATACATATGTATCCATATGGACACTAGAAATATATAAGGAATAAGACCGAACTTACAAGCTTTGACTGATGTGACTCATAATTAACCAATAAAATTCCACCTCCTTCCTCACCTCGATTCCTTCATATGAACATTGATTCATACGAAAAGTATAGGCTTGTGTGCTCTTAAACTCCAAGCGGATGACAAGGAAGAAACTCCTCGTGGTAGAATGGGGTTGCCAACCTCTTGAATACGATTATCTGAAGAGCACTTTTATTGGATTTCACAATTTACTCGTGTCTCGTTTGTCAAGGAAGATTGTAGGTAGCTCAGGGTTATTTTATGCGGCCCATGGTGGGAGCTTACGATATGAAAACCAATGTCATTTTAAGCTGAGGAATGTTATCATCCTGAGAGATATTTATATTAATCTATGAAATAAAATAATAACTGAACTTGAGCACGTAGAGATGCATCAATGTAGTAGTCATCCTTGTCAGGCTTGTTTTCCAATGAATATATAAAGTCTCTTGGCACGCATTTGCATATGGCTAGGGAAATGCTAGTTACGATATAAGAATTAATAAGCATACCTCGTCCATTCCATAGCAAATTATGGTGGTGCTGCATCCATCAGACAAAAACTCATCATAAAACTGTTGGACATTCTTTCTTTGTAGTTTGGTTCAGCAATTTGAGGAGGCGACACAAGTTGTGTTAAAGTTATACTGGACAAGCTGATGTTTCTACTCCTACTACACTGCCGACTCCTCCATCATGATTCCTGCTACAGCAATTTTTTATTGTTTCAATGGTTAAGAGGAGCTATTGACACTGATATGATGGGATGCAGTTTTATAGGGCAACAAATTTTCTTTGTCTAGTGATGGTCGATGAGTATCATCCTTGTTGGACAATAAAAGCTTGGGTATCCTGGAACAATTATAAAAATAAAATTAAAAAAAATCACATTTTAACTTTGATGTGTACGTAGTGACGTTCTTTGATTGAACGGATATGATACAGGATGATGGAAGTTGGAAAAAGATACATTGTCATATATTTTTCGTTCAAACCTTAAAGGTCAGCAAAAAAGATGAATAATAATAAAAATAAAAAAAGAGTTGGTTGTCTGTAAAGTCGGTTTACGGACGATAATTTTACGTTGATGGCAGCACCACCAACATTCAGCCCGTTAACTCACACCCACAGAACCTCTCGTTAAATTCACACACACACACCCCAACATCTACATCTACTTTCATCCTTAACAAAACTCCGCCTATTTTGTGTATCTTTTTCTCTTCTTGTTCTTTTTGAATTTGAGTGGAATTATTTTGGGAATTTGCGCCTGTTTTTGTTCATGTTTGCCTGGTGGTTACGATCGATGTTGGTTGAAAGAACCACAGTATCACGGTTAGCATCAGTCATGAGTCTTATCAGCATGAGTCATGATATTTTGTAATTATTGTAGCCTGTCATCGATTAATAAGACGTTATGACATCAAAAAACAAAGATAAACTTGAAGTATTTAAAGTAAAACATTTAAAAAAAACTATCACATGGTGCAGTAAATTGCAACCGAATTGACCACGTGTTGAAAGATTGTCGCTACAACTTAAACTTAATGAAGATACCATACATATGGAAATGCCAACAATGACTCCATCACTAACTTCTTGGTATGATGTTCTGGGGGCAGATGACTTTGAAAGTCAATTTTGCATCCGGCGCAATGGAGAAAAAGAACCAGATTTTAGTGAGGCTTTCGACAAAGTTAACCATAACCTTCTTATATTTAAAATAGAAAAATATGGAATATCTGGTAATTTATTGAAATCGATGGTCTTATTTGGACAGTAGAACACAGTGTGTTAGGTTTTGTGGCGTCAATTCTCGTGAAATAAATGTAAGTCTAGTGTGCCTCAAGGTAATCATCTTGGTCCTCTCCTATTTTTACTTTTTAAGCTATTTTATAATATCAATAGCGAAATCGATGGATTTTTTTAAAAGAATATCAAGATACTCTTGTCAGCTGGTGTAAAAAGAATGGCATGTTGATAAATGTAGAGAAGTGGAATATTATTTCATTATTAAGAAAAAAAAGTGCAATAAATGTTGACTATTTTATTAAAGCGCACAAATTAATAAGAATTGACGCTGTTAAAGACTTAGGAGTTATAATTGACAACAAACTTACTTTTAAACACCATGTTGACAAAATACACTCTAATAGTTTTGGTATGCTAGGTTTTGTAAAAAGAAGGTCAAAAGAGTTCAACGATCCATATATACTACAAAGACAATTTATTGTTCATTAGTTCGTTCGTTATTAGAATATTGTTGTGTTATTTGGCCTCCGTTGCATAATATTGATGTGAATCAATATATTGAATCCGTTGAAAAGCAATTTTTGTTGTTCGCTTTAAGAGGTCTTGAATAGAACACTGAATCTTTCGTGTTACTTCGTTATTCCCATCGTATGGAGCTTATCAATATGTGTAGTCTTGCTAATCGTAGAGAGTTATCTGAGGCTTTATTTGCGTTTGATCTTATAAAAGGTAGATTTTTATGGTAATCTTAATATCTAAAATTCATTTAAAAGACTGTCGAAAAGCATAGAGAAAACTTTGCATGCCAAATAATTTGACAAGTCAAGTTAAAGTAGGTCGATTTCTGTCCAGAACAATCAAGATGTTGGATGAACTCTGACAGAAGATAGTCTGACTTTCTTCAACTTCAACATGATGTTAAAGGACGCAATACATGACTCTAAAATATTAACAGGAGGGACTATCATACCAAAATCAGCCATATACTGGCTTACGCAGACAACATCAACAGTATTGGTAGAAGACAACAATCTGTAAAATACTCCTCTATACAGATCGAACTGGGGGCACAAGAACATTGGGGGTGCAAATGCGGCTTAAGTTCAGAATTGGAACTAAACTAGGGAACACAATAGATTATTTTAATTAAATGCTTGATCCACGCTTTAAAGAGCTACCAACCAATATCGAGCTGTTGTTACTCGAGATATAAAAAAATCGAATGAGTACCGAGAAGCTCAAAAGAAACAAGTAGGAGCCCTAAAGACGAATTATGAAGAGCTAGAACGGCGTTTTGAAATCTCCTAACTGCAACAGAAGAATCGCAATTCTTTCTGCTAAGCACGAACTAAGATTACTTAGAAGAGCTCCTATAAAATACTTGCCAAAGTCTCTAATTGTAACTGATTTTAATTTAATTTGTATTTTGTATTTATTTATTGACTTCATATCATAGTATATTAAAACATTATGTCTTTTGCTATACTTTTACATTTTGGTTAAGGTAAATTACATTTATAATAATAAAATAAATAAAAGTAATGAAAATGAAAGAAATAAATGTTATACATAAAACTAAAAAAAAAAGAAAAGGTAAATTGAAAGCAAGAAAAACAGAGTAGTAAAAATTTTGATTTAAAGACTAACTAACTTTTAACTTTTAATGATTTTGTCTTCTGAAATAAATCTTTAAGAGATTTTGAAAGGAATTTTGGTTGTTTGGTCTCCTCAGGCTGATTGGCAGGGAATTCCAGAGACCAACTATGTGCACGAAGAACTGTCGCTTAGAGATTCGAAAATTAAATAAGGGTGTGATTAAAATGTTACTCCTTTGTGATGATGGAAACAAAAGTTTTTCAAACAGATACTCAGGAGTCTTATGTTTAATCAACTTAAATAGGAAGATGAGAGCTTGGAAATCAAGAAATTTGCTCAGGGGCATTCCGAGAATACTGTTGGCATACCCAGAGACATGATCAAACCGATTTAAGCCGTAAACGAAACGAGCAATGTTATTGACGGCCACTTCTAGCTTCCGTTTGCTTCTACTATCCGGACAACAGAAAATAAGGCTACCGTATAATAATATAGGAAGAACAAGGGTTTTTGCCAGTATAAGCTTTGTGTTTATGGGCAGACATCTACAAGCAATATTAAGAACCCTCAATGCAGCGTAGGTTTTACCCAGAGCGCAAGAAATATGGTCTTCCCACGACAAAGTTTGATTAAACCAGACACCTAAGTTCTTAACTTTTTCGACGTAATTTAATGCAGAGCCATTTATTTCAATGCTTGGAATATAGGATGTTTCGAGCGCAGTATTACTGATAACGATAGCCTGACATTTATTGGAGTTCAGTTTCAAAAGATTCCGATCAGACCATTCAACCACACGCAACAGATCTTCATTGATTCGAGCAGTTGCATCTTCAACCATGCCACTCTTATAGCTCAGGTAAATTTGAACATCATCCGCATACATATGGATCCTGCAAAATTTGAGGATCGAGGGAAGATCATTATTAAAGAGAGTAAAGAGAAGTGGGCCCAAAATCGATCCTTGTGGTACTCCAGCATGCGTAGGGAGGAAATCAGAAAGTTCATTATTTACCAGAACAGCCTGGGTTCTATCAATAAGGTAATCCTTTACGAGGGAAATGGCAGTGTTTTCAAAGTAGAAATTGTGTTTTAACTTTTTCAACAACAAACAGTGCGGAACCGTATCAAACGCCTTAGAGAAATCGAGAAGTACCAGGGTTGTAACAAGATTTTTATCCAGTTCTTGCCTTATGTCATCGACTATTTTAAGCAATGCAGTATTGCAACTGTGTTGAGATCTGAATCCAGATTGGTTGGGTGATAGTAGTCCATGGGTATTTAAAAAAGAAGAAATCTGCCGGCTCATTAACTTTTCAAATGCTTTGGAAATAAAAGGTAAGATTGAAATTGGGCGGTACTCTTTCTGTTTAGTAAGGGACTTTTTAGGAACCGGAATTACTTTGGAGGCTTTCCACAGCTTAGGATAGCACGAGGATGTTAAGATGGAATTGAAGATATAGGAAATATAGGGTGAGAGAAACGGAAGAAGCAGTTTGATGAATCTGGGGTGAATTGCATCTAATCCGATAGCATTAGACTTAATCTCACTCAGAGCTTTATACACTTCCAATTCACTGACTCTATGGAAGCTAAACGTTTGGATAGGGTTGTCAGTTTCAGTAGTCAAGTTCATGTCGTTATCAGAGTCATCATAAACACTTAAGGCAGAAGGAGTATTCACAAAAAGGTTATTCAGCTCATTTTTATCGCAGACAACATCACCGCTTTCAAGTTGTTTTGTGACACCAAGAGATTTTATATTCCTCCACAACTGTTGAGATGTAAGTTTTCTAAACTTGGAGACATAAAACCTTTTCTTTGAGTTTCTAATCTCAGTGTTAACAGCATTTCGTAACGTCTTATAAAAATCGAATAGAGTTGGAATTCGGAATCTTTTCCAACGCTTGAATGCCGCATTTCTCTTAGCAATGAGTTGTTCGACCTTTGCACTAAACCATCCTAAATCATTGCTTCGTACTTGGATTGTCTTTGTGGGAATAAAGTTTTCAAACAGGTTGTTTATCGTAGAAGTAAAAAATTGCACTTGTTCATCAACGGATACAAGGTGGAAAATATTTTCCAAGTTGGAGTTGCACAAATTATAAACAAGAGCTTGCATGTTAACTGATTTAAAATCTCTGAAACAAATTGTATTCCTTGTTGGGTTGGAAGTAAAGCTGAGGCCATAAAAAGCAAGTATGAGATCGTGCTTTGAGAAACCTGGAACATCAAGTTGATGGTAACAATTCACAAAGTTTGGTTGGCTTACAAGGAAAACATCTAGCAAAGTAGAGCTCGTATTTGAGAAATGAGTAGGGTTTATATGATTAATCGGATGGAGGTTTAAAGAAGCAATATTATCATAAAAGAATTTAACTTCACTGTTTCGGGAATTCAAAAGGTCCACATTTAAGTCACCAGCAGGATCTCAGAAAGTGCTCGACTGATTTATTCGAAATAAATTTTGTAATATTCTTTAGTATTATAAGATTGTTTATGGCTACTTTTGTTCAATAATTTGTTGTTATATTATTAATATAAGTATTTTTTTTAAATCACCCACCGCGAGGTATCTTTGTACATAAACTGCCTATAGTACTATCATGTACTATCGCATCATTTTTAATTGCGAATCAAGTCGCAATGATTGGCGTGACGATACACATTTTTTTCTTATTACTTCAGCTGTGAATTATGACAATTTACAAGGCTCACGGCCAATCATTTACTTTTATTGGGTCGATCATAGGCAAAATGTCCTTTTCAATGGTCAGCTTTACGCTGCCCTTTTAAGAGTGGGCTCAACAATTAATCAGTAACTTCTTCTGCCTGAAAAAATAGGACTGCTAAATTGTCTATCCTGAGGCTTTAATTTAAAAAACAATAAAAATATGTACAAACATCAAAAAAGTCTATTCCTTTAAAAAGTGTTTGTCGTGAAACAGAATCGAATTCTATATACGTACTGTAAACTGTTGGTTGATTTTATGGGAGAAACTAGGGTAAGCCCCATTGAGCAATGTTTTCATATAAATATATACATTACATTACATTATATTTTTAATCTACTCCCTAGATAAATCTACGAAGTAGACGCACTTATAAGCACTGGCTACTGAGGCCATCGGCTCAGACAATTACAAGACGATGTTGATACAGGACAGAACAGAAGATAGAGATAGAACATGTGAACAGCACGCAGTTGTTTTTTTTGGTTTCTACTAACCACACGCAACGATGCTTGATTTCCCAGATCTCACGGGAATTGATGCTTTATCGGAGCCAACTTTTCATATATGTATATATAGGTAATAATATTTATAGTAAACATAAATTTGTCTTTATACTTTTCGAAGCAACGCGAGTACGGGTCTGCTAGTAAACATGATATAGAGACTCCGTACAATTTAAGAAACATTCTGCACATTTCTTCTGCTTACATGATGTTAGACTGTCGCCCAAAGAAGTATCAAGAGATCGACAAATTCATGAATTACAGCCACCTCCGTACTTTGCACAATTTTTTCGATAGCAGATTCTGTGATTTGTACTGTACTTAGTAGACTAATATCCATCTAGAGTAATATAATACTAGAGTAAATGTTTGATTGACCAATATTTAAGAAGGATCTTAATGTAGCAGTCACAAATTGTAGAATTATTGAAATTCTTAGGCCATAAGACCATCTGAAGTGATCATCCAAACATTTGGCACTTTTAATACTCTTTGTTTAAAGGGAAGCTTTGAGCTATTTATGAAAAACAAAGCAGATGAGTTCTTAAAACCATAATCTATGCTTATAACTATTTCATCGACAAAGTACCTGTTAAAAAAAAAATCAAATATTATTCTTCTTCAAAAACGATTCCGCCAAATGCCGTGTTATTACCTTTTTGAGTTATTTTTTTATAATTGTTTTTGGAGATACTACTGATTCATCTGACTAAATGTGTTAAAAGCATCATTCTATCAGAAGATTTCAGATATGCTGTGGAAGAGGATATCCATAGTCGACCAACTAAATAATTAAATGCAAAGAGTTTAACCCATTTTTGATAGCCAACTTTACAAGCCCCAAAATTCAAAGAAAATATCAAAGATTTTACTATTACGAATGCTGACACAAGGAGTTCAATTTGGCATCAATTCATATAAATCTCTGCATTGGAGTCTATGTTCAGTTCCCACAGATAAAGATACATTATTTACAGATAAACTAAAATATTTGTGTTTATTCCTCGTGGTAAGGTTTCATGACAACAATTGCCTAAAGTAGTTTATTACATGGCAATGAAAACCCAAAACACATTCTCGAAATCTGAATGTGGTTAGATTAATATCTCTATGAAGATATTCATATCCTGGTTACACGGAACATCTTCTAACATTGCGCACTCTTGCCTATAATGTATGTATGTAACTTCTAACCTAAAATGCCATGGATATACTTACTATGGTTATATTACAATTAGAACTTCATTATTATGAACCTTTGCTTCTAATTTAAACACACATGTGTAAAGATGTACATGACTTTCCATGTGATATCTTCTTCTTAATAAGAATGTCACTGACCAAAATTTTATTGAATTCATCTGAGATAACAAGAACAATACGGATACATTTTTTGAAAAAAAAAAAAAATTAAGAAAATTATTAAAAATAGAAAAAAAAAGTTTTCGAAAATATTTTTAAATAAAATTACTTTGGCTTCCAACTTCTTCTTGAATATCAATTTTGATTGAAATCCGATGACCAGTTTTCTAGAAAGGCGAAAGAAAAGAAACGGTTCTATGGGAGGTACCATTTTTAGCCCAACATCCTGAAGTTTTTATTTCACAAAAGCATAACCTACACCTACTTTAGTACACTGATTTTTGTTCATAAAAATTCTTGGAGACGTTTCTAACGTTTACTTAAGGGTTACATGGTAGGTACCGTTAATATTTGACCAGAATTTATGAAAAAACTATTTCGAAAATTGTAGGACGGACTTTGATAAAATGCAATTTTTTATTTTTATTTTTTTGATTTTTTTTTTAGAGTTTATTTTTATACAGCTAAACATGAAATTTAAAATAATGTTTGATGATTAGTTTTTAAAATTTTGAATTTTGAAAAAAAAAATTCAAAAATTAATAATAAATAGAAAAAATAGATATTCATAATTTTGGTATGCAGAAATTTAAAGTGGTCTATGTTTATTTATTTATTTTTTATTGCAGTTCGATATTTCTTACATTTATGTACATAGTTTATTTAAGAGATATAGAAAATTAAATCCTTAACAACCTTAATATTAATAATGCTAAAATGAATTAAATTTAAAATATTTTAACAGAGTTTCAAGAGAAAAGCTACAAGAAAAAAAAACCTTAATTTATATAAAAGAGATATAAAAAAATATGTAATTCTAATTTAAGAGATTAAGAATTTGCTTATTATCAGAGTAGGGACATCTTCTAAAAAAGTTGTCTTGTAGGTTATATATTACATGCTTAATTTGCTTAACATTAGCTTTATCATGAAGCTTTACTGTTGAAAAATGCCATGGCAAATTTAGCATTAATTTTAATATTTTATTTTGTACTCTTTGATATTTGATATTTGATATTTATTGAATAAAAAACATCTGTACAACGAGCTTAACTTTAACTTTAAAGATGTACAGGATAGTTAAATACATACATAATCACAAATTATTAAAAATTACATAATTAAGAAAATTAAAAAAAAAAGAATAAGAAAACAGATATTATAAACTAAACAAATCAAAGCAAATAAGAGCTTATTAATTTGAACAAAAGATGAAAATAAAAATTACTAATATATTAAAGAAATTAAAAAATTTAAAAAATTAAAAAAAATTGAAAAATTGAAAAATTAAAACTTTAAAGTCGCAATACGAAACATAAAATAAAAAAAAAAAAATTAATATATTCAAGTATGTTCAATTCAAATTTGAGATATGCTTAAAGCAAAGTTCATGAAATTTTCGGTGTTCGATACTTGACCTCAGACGACTGGGAAGATTATTCCACAGTCTAACAGCATAAACGAAAAATTGCCTGCGTGATGTCAATGTAGTAAACATCGAGGAGCGTAGAAGAATGTTACGACGAGACGAACAAAAGTTAAGTTTATTAAAAAGATAGTGAGGAGTCTTGTTAACAATTAATTTAGAGAGAAAAGAACAACATCGATATTTGAAGAAGGCTTCCAAGTTACATCCTAAAAGTTGACGAGTATAAGACGAAACATGATCGTATCTGCTAAGATTAAAAACGAATCGTGCAGTAGCATTAAGCTTTTGAAGTGACTGGGAGTCAGGATCTGAAAACAATTCACATCCATATGATAATATGGGTAAGATAAGTGATTTAGCGAGTTTTAATTTGACCTCGGTTGATAGAATAGATTTAGCAACAGATAAACCTCTGAGTGAACCATAAATTTTAGCAATTACTGAGTTAATATGAGTATCCCACGTCAGTCTATCGTTGAATGTTATACCTAAATTTCTTGCGTGGGACACAAATTGAATTGGACATTAATTTAAAAATAAGGGCGAAATGTTTTCAAGATTAAGTTTATTTTTAGCAATCGGGATGGATTTCGTTTTTTCAGGATTCAGTTTGAGTCCATTTCTGGTCGACCAATTGTATATGGATTGCAAGTCATGGTTCATTTTAGCTAACGCAACGTCAATCTAACCCATAGGAAAAGAAGTGTATAGTTAGACATCATCTGCGTAGATATGATATTGACAATATGACAAAACAGATGGCAAATCATTTATGAACAAAGAAAACAGTAAAGGTCCCAATATTGATCCTTGGGGAACACCAGTATTAACGGAAAGATACGAGGACAGTTTATTATTGCACGATACTGCTTGCGAGCGACTTGTCAAATATGAATAAATAAGATTTTTAGCTGTGTCAGAGAAATTAAAATACGTTGTCAGTTTATCACACAGAAGATTGAAGTCAACACAGTCAAATGCTTTTGAAAAGTCAAGTAAAGTTATCACAGTTATAACGGGTGATTTTTTTGAGGTTAGGATTTTCATGCATTAGTATTTGACAGATCACGCGGGATTTCAGACATGGTGTCAAAAAAAAAGATGCTCAGTATGCTTTGACATTTCATCATGAATAGACTTATTAACGAGCAACGCTTGCAAATCATTAAATTTTATTACCAAAATCAGTGCCCTAGAAAAGTTGGCAGAAAATCCGCTTTTTTATCGACAGCGATGAGGCTCATTTCTGGTTGAATGGCTACGTAAATAAGCAAAATTGCCGCATTTGGAGTGAAGAGCAACCAGAAGCCGTTCAAGAACTGCCCATGCATGCCGAAAAATGCACTGTTTGGTGTGGTTTGTACGCTGGTGGAATCATTGGACCGTATTTTTTCAAAGATGCTGTTGGACGCAACGTTACGGTGAATGAACCGAACACTGATTTTGGTAATAAAATTCAATGATTTGCAAGCGTTGCTCGTTAATAAGTCTATTCATGATGAAATGTCAAAGCATACTGAGCATCTTTTTCTTTGGCACCATGTCTGAAATCCCGCGTGATCTGTCAAATACTAATGCATGAAAATCCTAACCTCAAAAAAATCACCCGTTATAACTATTGTCTAAAGCTAGCCTAACATCGTCAGAAACCTTTAGAAGTGCTGAAATACAGCTATGTCCTGGCCTAAACCCTGACTGTAAAGGGTTAAGAAGACGTTTTTCTTTAATATATGCTTTCATTTGATTACTTATCATCATTTCGAAAACTTTAGATAGAAAAGGAAGTATAGCTATAGGTCTGTACTCTTTCTTCTTACCCGGCTTAGGTATAGGGATAATTTGGATATTTTCCAGGATGCAGGATAAGTTGAGGTCATGATTATTGTATTAAAGAGGTGTGTTATGTGAGAGAGTATAAAAGGAAGAAGGATTTTAATAAAGTCTGGGTGAATATTGTCAAGACCGGTTGATTTGGATTTAATAGAGAATATTGCTTTTCCAATTGGTATTCATCTACAGCACATAAAGAAAATGTTTCCTGTCTATCGTTTGCTGGTTGTTCAAGTCGCATAATGTTCGGTTGAAAAGGGGCAGTTAAAAACTTTCTATTCAAGTCATCTAAATCAAAGTCATCATCAAAAACTGACGTATCCTTTTTTAAACCAATATTCTTAACTTCTTTCCAGAAAAATTTGGAGGAACGGTCGGAGTTAAACATATTATTGTAATAATTATATTTGGCGGATTTTATTAATCTTGTAACCAGATTGCGGGATGATTTGTATTGGGAAAAGATTTCTGGGCATCGAAAACGTTTCCAACGGCGGTATGAGACATCTCTAGTTTTAATTGCGTTAAGAATCTCAGGGGAAAGCCAAGGACAAACTTGTGATCTTATGACTCGCGTCTTAATAGGTACATATTTATTAAAAAGATAGTCAATAGTAATGTTAAAAAGTTCAATTTGATTATCAACGTTAGATGTTGTATATATTGAGTGTAAGTTGATTAATGAAGAATCTCTAAATAAGCAATTGACATTTATATTACGAAAGTCACGAAACTGATACGACTGTGGTGGCTTATTCTCAAGATGTACATTGAAGGTAGCGAAGACAAGATCATGATGAGAAAAAACAGGAACAGATAATTGACTTGAACATTTAACAGAATTAACATCACTAACAAGAAATACATCAAGCAGTGATGGTGCACAACCTGGCGAAAAATGAGTTGGTTCAGTATGATTTACAAAAGATAGTCCCAGAGAATTCATTGATGTTTTAAAAATATTAGATGAACTTTGAAGAAGATTAATATTTAAATCACCACACACAATTAGTTTGGGTATACGACTACACATATGTTCCATAATTGGGGTAATTAGATTGGAATTTGCCATGCGAGGTGGCATATAAATGGTTCCGATACTGCATTTATTATCACCCTGTAATATATCAATAAAATAATAATCACATACTTCTGTGCCATCAGAGCTCTTAACATGAATTGATTTTATATTGTTTTTGACAAAAATAGCAACGCCACCTCCGGTTGTATGAGTTCGATCTGCTCTGTAAGGTTTTTTAAAACCCTTAAGTGCAAAATAGTTACAACTCAACTCTGGATAAAACCATGTCTCAGACACACAAATAATGTCAACTAAACTATCTTCAAATATCATTTTAAACTCATCAAATTTGTTAACAAGACTTTGAGCGTTAATGTGGCAAATATGCAAACCATTAGCACTTTTGCAAAGAGTATTAAGTAAAAATTTATTTTTTTCGTTTATGCTGTCAAAGCCAGCATCATTGTTGCTGCCCATTAACAGATAAAAAGTTAAAATGAGGCCATAATCGAACATATAAACATTGTCAACATTAATTACACTTGCAATGAGAAGGAAGAAAAATAGAGTAATGTTTTGAATTGAAACAACTTGAACATAAAATAAGAACAAATAAAAAGAAAAATCGAATTGCGACAAAAAAGAAAACAAAGTAAAAAGAAAACAGTCAACAAAAATAAAAATTCTTGCAAAATAATTTCAATCTTAAGTACCATGAAAGTTCAAATCATTATTACTGTCGGGTCCGACGGCATTCCTCAGATTATCGATGTTGTGGATGGCTATTGAATTTTGGCTGTTAGTTGTGCGTATGAAGATTTGACCATTGAAAGTGTGCACTGATGATATAAGAGACTTTCGCTTCAAACGTAGTGCATAGCGCTGCAGCTGATAACTGTTTTTCGTCAGACTGTCATTAAGGAAAAAGCTTTTTGGCGAATCGATGCAAATATCAGAGAGGCTAAGCGGAGCTTTTTTTGTTAACTTTTTTTGCAACTTTCTTAAATGGGTCTCAGCGCAGTCAAACCATATTATAGGCTGAAAAATTGATTTGAATATCAGAATTTTATTATTCATGCTAAGACCTGATTTGCGGTTAATAAAAGGGTATAAAATTCTTATTAAAAAAATTGTTTTGTTTATTGTATAAGCAATATGTTTGTCAAAAGTCAGTTTCTTATCAAGTGTTATACCTAGATATTTGCAACTTTCGGACCAAGCGATGTCAGTTAAGTTTATCTGTAACAATGTTTGTGGCAAAAAATCTGTTTTTCTACGTCTAGAAAACCAGATTGCCTGTGATTTTTGAGCGTTAACCTTTATTTTCCACTTATGAAAAAAAGTTTGTAAGGCATTTAATGAATATTGCAAACTTTCAAGAGCATTTTGAAGCAATAAGCTAGACGCATAAAGGGCTGTGTCGTCGTCCAAAGATGGTAAGTCAGACATATACACATTGAAAAGTATCGGTCCTAACACAGAACCATGCGGAACACCACTTACTATATCATACAGTGAAGACTTTACAGAGCCTGCATACACAGCAAACTTTCTGTTAAGTAAAAAGCTCTGCACTAATTTAATTAGATATGTGGGTAACTTAAATATAATAAGTTTGTAAAGCAGCCCCTGGTGCCATACAGTGTCGAAAGCCTTTTCAATATCTAAAAGTACTAATTCAGTCGACAACTTAGATTTTAGGTTAATATTTACATGTTAATATTTACATATTGACATGATTTTTAATTCTTAAAATTTGATGGCTTGTAGAATGACCAGATCGGAAACCAAACTGCTGTAGGCCTATAACTATTAGGATTATCCTTAGCTTTACCAGGTTTGCAGATAGCTACAACTTTTGCTATTTTCCAATCTTTACGGAAATACGAAAGGATCAAACAATAATTGAAGATTATTGTAAGAAACTTTGTAGCCGTTGAAGGTAAGGCTTCAAGTAACCTGTTGCTCATACCATCAAGCCAGGTGATTTTATGGATTTTAAGTCTTTAATTAACTCTTTCACTGAACTATTCTTAAAAAAAGTTGCTTCTATTAACGTTGCTAGGTAGAGAATTAAGTTCAATAAGCTTATCATTTACAATATTTTCAGTGTCAACATCACTGAGATGGGATGAGATTGTATGATTTTTGGAAAAGGAGTCAGCCAGTGCCTCGACCTTTTCCAACTGAGTAACTAAAACTTTGTCGTTAACTCGAAGAGCCGGAATGATTGAGTTTTTTTTTCTGATTATTTTCGTAACCTTCCAAAAAAGTTTTGATCCCTTATCTAAACTAGTTAAGAGGTTATTTGAATTTTTATTTCTAAAATCTCTATTTATTTTTTTATATTTTTGTTCAAAATCTTAACATTATTCTTAAAAAAATTAAGTCTAAATCGAATCCATTTCCTTCTTTCTGAGTTTCGCAAACGAATCAATTTTGAAATAGATTCAGGCAAAATGAGTTGATTTGAATAATAAGATTTGGTCTTAGAAATTGATAACTCAGCCGCTCTGCTTGTAACTTCCATGAATGAATCTATGAGGCCATCAATCTGATCAGACGAAGTAATGTAGTCGACCGATAATCTAATTCGGTTGAAATTTTCAGAAACATATGAACTGTAACGATTCCAATTTGCAGCGGAATAATTATAACTCACAGGTATCATATTAGTTTGGCTTACAGAAATCTGAAGAAAAGTGCAGACAGGCAAATGATTAGAACTTAAAGCATTAATTGCGACTGGTTGCGAAAAACGATATGCATTATTTGAAACAAAAAAATCAAGCGTTGATGGATTTTGGGACGCGCATTTTGGAATTTATGTTGGTTCAAGACTGTAGAGCAATGTAAGAGATATGTTAAAAGCAATAATATCATGAAAAATATTACCCCAACAGTTTGCTCTCAGGCATCCCCACGATTGGTGTCTACAGTTTAAATCACCTCCGATCAAAAAATTATCATTTCTTTTAAACAGTTTTAAAATATCTCTTTTAAATTTGGTTTTATTCTCATTGCTACCATTTCCCCCAGAAAAGATACTAAATCTAGTTGAGTCCTGTAAAACTATCTCAATACCCATAGCTTCAAATAACGGGTGGCGCACGAATCGTGCTGCAAAAATAAAACGTAATAACTTTTTTTCTGTGTGAGTAATCGGCTTATTTTTTTTTTTTTTTATTTTGTAGGTTACTATTTAGATTTATAAAAATGGATGCTTGGGATACGGAGAAAAGAATTTGGATAGTGCAACGGTACCATGCTTTGCAGTCCGTCATTTCCGTCCAAAGGGAATTTAGGCGGGAGTTTGGCGGTAATCCCCCGAGTAGATGGACCATTATGAGGTTTGTAAACATGTTTGCCGAATCTGGAAGCATCGCACGAAGGCCGTACCATCGAGATGCCAATGTTCGGGTTCAGGATACAATCGCAGCAGTAGCATCTGCAATACAGGCCAATCCGAGCGTTTCGACCCGAAATTTATCGGGGCAAATTGGAATTAGTAGACGGTCATTACAACGGATACTTCATGACGATTTAAACTTGTTTCCGTACAAAGTCCAAATTAATAGCAAGTTAAACCCTCAGGATTTGCCTGTTCGCCTGGAATTTTGCCAAAAAATGATATCAATGGCCGAAGAAGACAACATATTGATCAATTGTTTGTTCATGTCTGATGAGGCCCATTTTGATCTTAACGGCAATGTAAACAAGCAAAATTGCCGTATATGGAATGAGTCTAATCCAGAAATGCTCCATGAGACGGAACTGCACCCAGAACGAGTCACTGTGTGGTGCGCAGTTTCATCAAGGTGTATTGTCGGGCCGTACTTCTTTGAAGAAAACGGTGTAACCGTTACTCTCAATGGGGACCGTTATTTAAAGATGTTGAAGGAGTTTTTTTACCCAGAACTGCGCCGGAGACGTATACCATTCAACAGCGTTTGGTTTCAGCAAGATGGAGCAACTGCACATATAGCCAGACCAGTTATGGCCAAGCTAAACAAAACATTCGCAAACAAATTAATTTCTAGGAACTCCACTCTTAGCTGGCCCCCAAGGTCACCTGACCTGACTGCACCAGACTTCTTTTTATGGGGTTATGTCAAGCAAGAGGTGTATAAAACGAAGCCCAGGAATTTAACTCAATTAAAGCAGTCCATAACGACAATAATTGAGGCGATCCCAACTCAACTCTTCAGGCCGCAATGAATAATTTTTTGACCAGGTGCCGCATATGCGTGGGAGAGCGTGGAGGTCATTTAATTTTCTAACCAATAAAAAAAATAAATGAAATACATCGATTAAAAAAAAAAGTTATTTGAATTTCTTATTGTAGCACAATTGGTGCGCCACCCTGTATTTCAAACTTAACAGCGGGAATGGCAAAATGTTTAATAGATTTATTTATCAAAATAGCAACCTCACCTCCTTTTGAATATTGCTTATCAAGTCTAAAGTATTTTTCATTTTTAAGCCAGGTTTCAGTTAATAAAGCAATGTCAACTTTATTGCGGTTTTTATATATATCTCTGACTTTTCTACTGAATATTGGAACGATTGAAGTTTTATTTTAATTATAAAAGTGAATAGTTTTTATTGACCTAAGCCTTTTTAGGCAAGCCTTACACAAGTTGTTTGAATTTTAATTTTTAGTAAACATCTATGGAAGGCCTTATACAGGTCATTTTTAAAATGTATCTAAAAGCATTGTATAGAGCTTTCCAAACTAACTTTTAAAGGCCTTATAGTGTTTTAATTGTCAAAGTTTGAATTGTGTTTGAAGCAAATTAGCTCATTATACAATCTTATACTTAAAAAATGAACCAATGGGGTTTTATAAATCAAGCTAAATTGTCATTTGAGAGAGATAAATTCAAAGGGTAATTCTTTACGTTAGTATTTGAATTAGTTTCTGTGAACTTAAGAAATAATTTCTGTTAAGACTTCTTTTCTATTTATAAATATTCAGTTGTCACTCTCTTATTTTATTTACAACTGATTTTATTTATAAAAAACTTATTTATAAGACTCTTGATATTAGCAAATCAATTCAGTTTGTATAAGGTCTTTATAGACAAGCCTTAAAAAAGCTGTTTGCATTGTCTTGTCATGGAAAGCCTTATAGCAGCAATTATTTGTTTTAATTTTCAGTAAACATCTTCGGAAGGCCATATACAGACGGTTTTGAACCTTTATCTACAAGCCTCGCATAGAGCTCACCAAACTCACTTTTTAATTCCTTATAACTTTTTTTTTTATTGTCAAAGTTTGAAATGTGTGGCTTGCGAAAGTTTGTCTTATACAAGCTCCATGCAAGCAATTGCTTGTATGGAGCTGTGCCCATTCACTTTATGGAAGATTTTGGGGGAAAGATCTTGGTTTGCGGGCTTCCAAATTAACCTCGTGCATGAATTTAAGCCGAACGACCATTAAACGCGTCGCACATTCAGTGAATGAGCCCAAAACAAGATGGCCACCGATTCCAAGTTTCACAAAATTGAGAAAACTGGGCCTCTCGGCTGGAATGTATTCAAGCCCGCCGCAGCGGCCACTTGCCTGAAACAATAATAAAATACTAAATTTACAAAAATGTTGTTGCATTAAATACAAATACTCGTGTACACATTAAGGTACAACTAGTCTTGTAAAAGTGGCTATAATTTGGCTATAATTTTGCTATACTTTTGCACTTTTACAGTACCTCAACCCAATTGCAACAGAAAAATATAACGGTGCATAATTTGCTTTTATGTATTTGACTTTTCGCAAAATGGCTTTCTTACAAAATGGCTGTGTTCACATTTGCAGTTTCCGAAAAAACCAAACCACATATATTTCCTCTCAAAATTCGAAGCGAAAGAGAAACACAGTCAGCTGTTCATTACACATGTTCCTACAGACATAAAAGTATCCAACAAATTTTAGGACACCTTTGGATTTTCTCTCTGTTTCCATATGTTCCACAATCAGCTGTCTATCAGCTGTTTTTTACTATGCTAATTACAACAAAAGGAATGAATCAAAACCGAGGAATACAAATGTGTAAGTTCACAATGTGAACGCACCCAATAGTTGTGTTGCAACATACTGGAAAAAGTTCGTTCACGATCTGCAAAACAAAAATAAAATTTTGCAATTTTACATGACTTTGGATCATGAATACCACGTCGTGTACATTTATCAAATCCTCTTTCAAAAAATAGGCTTTTCCTTAAGAGTTAAAAACTATAATTTGAGTTACAATCAAAAGTCAAAAGTTAAGCTCAAAAATTACGTTTTTTTTTTTGAAAATACGTAACAATAACGACCTTTTTTCAATCACGATTAAAATATGAAAAATTGCCTTTTTTGTGTAACTTATGTCCAATAAAAAAAAGAGATAAAATGCTGAGATTTTCTTTCAGTGCTTTCAGTGCACAATACGTTTTTGTTTTTCCTGAATATTTTTCTTCCACACACACCCAAAACATGAACATCTTTTCACAAAATTTTCCAATTGGTTCCTTACATTATTTTTTCGTAATTTTTGTCTTATTGCATCAACAGGAAGTAGTACATCAAAAGAACAATCCTCTAAAAGGAAATTGTTTCGTAGTTAAACCTAAGCATATAGACAACTTCTCTAGCTTTTCGTTCATCAAACACAATTTTCTCCATAACAACTGGTAAGACTTAAGAGACATTTATGTTGGGGTGGAGACAGGAACAAGATAAGTTTGAAAATGAAAGCAAACAGGGAACGCGGAATTCCAACATTTTATTTTCTTGGAGGTTCTTATGGCTCCACTTAGACCAGAACTCAGGACTCAAAACCCACTTAGACTCAGTGCACTCCAGCAAGGAATGTTGAGAAGAGTAAAATACAACGCTCGGAAAAAGGCAGGGATGCTTGTGTGAATGCGTGTGTATATACTACATAAGCCAACTATATTTTTACCATAATTAAGACAAAGGCTTCACAAAGTTACACATCAAAAAGTATGTTGAAAAGTTTTGTGCAAAAAAAAACTTTAAACTTATGAAAGGAAGAACCCACTTTGTTGAGTGGATGAGGAAATTCGTAGTTCGTAAGTAAATAGCAATTTTACACCTCTTTGATTTTACAGGATTCTGATTAATAGAACTACTTTAGCTTCCGTTTTCTTGTGGACCAAACATAAATGACAGACTGGAAAAATATATGAAACTATACCTAAATTAGATTTGAAATATAAAATACATATTTATACATTAATTTACTAATTAAATTAGGAATTCAAAACTATTGACCTGGAAATTTTAAAATTGATGTTAAAAAGTATTTGGTCACTCTGGCGTATACGTACTATTTTTTGTATATATAATGGGCTTTCCAATTGGCATCTTACAATCTTAAGCTTTCACTGTGAGCGCTCCCCTAAACCAACAACAAAACTGCCAATTTCAAAAACATTCAGTAAGACCAAGATTCTTACCTAGTGTTGCTATAAGTTCTGTTACAAGTATAAAACGCTATAAAAATGAAACAAACAAATTTTATTGATTAAAAAATAAAAATTGGATTCACTCGAAATGACCGCCTTTTGCGTTAACACAAGCTTTCAAACGGTGTGGCCACTTGCTATTATGGCACGTACGGTTTCAATTGAGATCGTGGACGCTGCTCTGTTTAATGTTGTTCTAAGGCTTTCCAATTTCTGTGGGGAGTCTTGAAGGTCATGTTCTCCAATTCTAACTACAAACCATAATGCAATGAATTCTGATCTGGATTCACTGACGGCCAATCTTCTGCTGCTATAAAGCCAGGAATATTGACCCTGAGCCACTCCTTGGGCGCTGCAGCAGAGTCCTGTTGTATTCATTGAAAAGGGTATTGTTGAAATCCTTTACAACACCTTCTAGCACATCTTTTTGGTAAACCTTTGCACCAGTTTTTAAGCCTTTTTACAGAAATGGAGGGATGTGACACCATGGTGAGAGATCTTCCACCAAACCGTTACGGAAGCGGGATGATGGCCACATTGAACCCTTGGAAAAATTTTTTTTGCTTCCTTAGACGAAGTGGCATAAATTTTGTCATTTTGTCTGTTGAATACTTCTTCCGCGCTAAAAATTTTCTTATCCGTAAACAAAATGTTTTCATGGCCATTTTTCGCGTGCCACTGCAAAAGTTGCTTGAATCTTACCAGCCAATTTATTTTTTAGTTGAGGAGTTAGATGATGACCCGTGGACCGACGATAGGCTTTCATGTGCAGATCATCTTTTATCAGCCTAGACAATGATCTGGTTGATATATCCAATTCCTTGGATATGATCTTCCGCTTCCTAAGGGGATTTCTCTGAATTTGTTTACGCACTGCCTTTACTACCCTACTCGTACGGACGAGCGCAGGTGACTACTTGTTGCCTTGTCCTCTACTCCAGACAATTCGCCGAAGCGAGCAATAGTCCAATAAACGAATATTCTTGATATACCGTGTGGTTTTAGCAACTTAAAAATTTAGCCAGCACTCTTTCCGCTCTTATGCAACGCTATTAACGCGACGCGACTCTCTTTAACGCCCCACTCCATATTACTAGTTTGCAAACTGAAACCAAACTGACTAGTATTCTTCACTGATCAGTGCATGTCATCTGAAAAAAAGTTAATGATTCTATTCCCGCAAGAAGTTTTAAAGGATAAGCGCTGGAAATTGTGTAACAGAACTTATGGCAGGACAAGGTAGCTATGAAAATAATAGCCCAAAAATGTTCAATGTAGATCGCTACAAAGATGTGCCTGCCAACGTTATTTCTGTTGTCAAATACATAAAAAAATAGACTGGAACGAGGAGCACATGACCCCTTCGACAGCAGCTAAGGTAGCAGTAGAATAAAGATATAGTTGAAAAGTAACCCCATTTTCCGAAAAGGCCTCCGGCATCATCTATTTACCGAATGCGCATGATAAATAATAGATTTTTTAACAAGATTTGCTAACTACTTGCATCATGTATTTTGTTCATTCTGAACATGGTGCTCCATTTATTTTTTCTTCTGTTTTTATTGCACCACTGGACTGGCAGAAAATTTCAAGTTTCATTCAATTAAGAGTCCTGTATTCCTAAATTAGAGATAAAAATAGATTTCCTTTTATTTTTATACCGTAACTTCATTACAATAAAGCTGCTGTACCAAATCACGATTAAATTACATTTCTATCCTGTTTTTCACACTCTATCGTTCTTTCTGTGCACACAAAGTTCCTTTCAGATTCATGCTCTTGAACAATCTGATTGCCAATTGAATTCAATTAAGTTTTTTCTTTTTTCTCTTGTGAACTGCATATTTCGGTAATCCTTTTTAGTGTCGAATCGATGCAGTGCGAGAGTGCAGATACTTATTTAACATTAAGTTTTTTACTCTATTTTAAATTTTGAATAAACCTATGAATTTTGTTTCACTATAAATTGTTTATTCAAAAATTAAGTCGAATTTTTAATGGATTCAATTGATGCAATTATCCAATAAATTCAATTTAGAGAAAATAATATATTTGTATGTATATAAAGTGCATCACGTATCCTGCTACATACATAATATAACTATCAGAAGGATTAAGATATGACATGGAGCACTATACGTGTTAAACAATCAAAACACACATTCGGAACCAACCTATGAAACAAATTTAAAAACAATAGAAGCTTCATAATGGCAATAAGTACATAAAGGTTTACCTGACTTTATAAAGGCATACGTTACCAGACAAACAATCGACACAACGGATACAACGAGATACACAAAAAACGATCAGACTATATACACTCACACAATCTCACACGAAAGGGCGAACCCAGAGAAGGAGAAAATCAGTATAAACGCTAATGCATTTGCCTACTGCCTACGATACTATGGAGTTCAGTTGTAAAATAGTCGTCAAACCACCAACTCACCTAAATGGTAGAGGTTATAATAAGCAAAAAAGTAAATTTAAAGAGAAAATACATTTATCAAAGAATGTATATTAACATCCACGAGTTTTATTTGTTTTTTACATAACTAAATAAATCCCTAATTTATGTAGAACTTAACAAAAAGATAGTTATTAGATAAAATACTAGACCACCTTGTTTTTTAAAGTGAGCCCGATGGAAAATGTAGATACTTGAATAATCAAGAAAAATCTTTTGATCAACTTTATTTATAAGGTCTTTTTAAATTTTTATGGATAAACTACCAAAATCTTCCCAAAGAAGAAAACAATGTGAAATTGATGGAATGCTAAGATATAGTTTGATGCATCTGTTATATTTAGCATGAACAATATTTAAGATACTAAGATTCATCATTGATATAAATTCAAATCAAGAGGGGTCCTAAATGACTCCCATGAGGAATAACAGAGAAGTTACAATTAAGGAATCAGATAAAAGATTGTTAATAAGAAAAAAAAACTAGATTTTAATAGTAGGATAAGAACTTTCAAATTTTAACAAGTTTGAGTGAAAAGCTAGACTTCAAAATTTAGCAAGAAGGATTGCGTAATTTTATTTATTAAAAACTTTTGGAAAATCATTACAAAATATATTGCACTTCAGGCATTTTTCGAATTTTTTAATGTAGCATTAGGAAGATAGGGAGGGGGAGGATAAGAGGTGTCGATTAACATTGATTTTGAATGCTTACAGATCAAAATGGCAGAGGGAAATCCCGCCGGGTAAACTATTACAAATTCGTGTTGTTCGGCTAAAAAAAAATCCCTATATTTCACGGTACCTCCGAAATTGGGCTCAAGGGTGAACTGATGAGCATACCTTCCGAGACGAGAAGTTTTTAAGAGGAAGAATTCAGCTAGCTACTTCGAGTGAACATTTTTTTATAAAAGAAACGATAAAATAAGGAAAGACATAAAAAATTGCATCGGTGTTTGAGATGGGCAACTGTTTCAGCGGCAGTTCCAATTTCTATCAATCTTAACGCTCGATTTTGCATTCTATCAAGGAGGTGAAGCGATGTTCACCTGCACAGAGTTGGGAGTTATACCCGAGTTTAGGGCGAATAAACACTTTATTAATTGTAGCCATCGATCTAAGCACTTAGCAACATACATTTTTTAACGATCACAAATATATGGTCGTTCCAACGGAGGTCGTCGTTGACACACATACCGAGTACTGAGAGTTTTTCGGTTTCTTCGATCCAAGTGCCATTCATGGACAATGACATTGGGGGTATTTTTAGCTTTAACGACAGAAGGCAGCATTGAGTTTTCGAAGCATTGATTTCCATACGATTCCTATTACCCCATTTGACAATAATGCTGTATAAATCGGAGTTTAATGAGCTTGACATAAAGTACCGTTGCAATTGTACGTCCAAAGATGAAGGACGTGAATTATCGAACGAATATGAAAAACTTATACAACTATGCTGTTGAGGAGAAATAATTTCTTTTAATAAGAAAACAACTTTTTTTCAAAATGATTAGGGATTGTTGAAATCTTAATTGAACGGTATAAGTATTATTAATTTTTTGAACCTGACTAGAAAACTGGGGTTATATATATAAGTTTCCAAGAATCAGAAAAATACTTTGACGAAAGTGAAGAAAGTGTAGTAAATATATTCAAGTGGAACATCAGCTTCAGCATTAGCACATCTCTATAAAAGCAAAGGAGCAGGTCCATCAAAACTTGGATCTCAGTTTAACCTGAAGACTCGTAAGATAAAACCTCATGACAGATTAAAAATGGCCAAAGCATCCATATCTATTTCTCAACCACATTAAGGCATATCAAACCTAGTGCCCAGGGAACATTTAATAAGGATTCCACAACGAAGAATTCCAATTAAGCTTTAAATATGAAAGTCGGAAATTTAATTTGTTTCCAAAAAAAAAAAAATTAAAAAAATTGAACAACTAACAAAAGTCCAAATGTAAAGTTTTCAATCAACCAGAGAAAGGAAGTAACCGGACCTCATGTATGAGATTCCAATTTATGTTTCCCTAACAAGAACCGGACTAAATATATATATATATAGGTTACACACATCCTAAACCACAGAAGTCATTTTCAACTTTCTCATTTAAACTTCTAATGTTTTATTTGATGTCCTGTGGGAAGTGTTTTTATTGCATGATATCTCTGATTGTGTTCTCATGTATTTACCAAGAATTTAATTCAGATCTACCAGTTTGAAATCATGGACAGAGAGCATCATTTACGATCCTAAAGACGTTCAAATCAGTGCAAACTAAACATCCTTAAGGACCATCACAAAATTCTAGTTTGTTTATGACTTCATTTTCACATGACATTTACTTACTGAAAGTTTAGACACATTAGATTAAAATACAAAGTAAATCTTCAAATAAGGTCAAAAAACCAAGACGCATGTAAGTAGGGATTCAGTTGAGGATTCGGTTGCTTTTAGAGAAGAGCTTATTCTTTATAGAAGATGCTTCTAACCAACACAAACTTATTATGCAGTTATAAATTGCATTTCCTTAATCCCAGAACCAGGCTTTGTAGAACTTACATATATAAGTAATTCTGGCCACAGAGAAATAACACATCATATAGCCAAAATGGAATAAGAACCGTTTTCCAATTAAAAATAAATAAATTTACTGGCGCCACAGCTCCTTAAGGAGCCAAGGCCTAGTGACTTATACTCTCAACCATTCCTGCGTGTGTGTTGTTACTCTGCAAGAATGGAAGGGACCTACAGTTTACCGCCGAGTCCGAACGGGTACATGAGATGCACATTTTCGAGACTAATTTTACTCTTGGATTTGAACCCAGGTTCTTTCGCTTAGCAGTCCGACACACTAACCACTAAGCCACGGAGCACAACCGTTTTCCAATTAACATTCCAAATAAGTTTAGTCCAATGTGTGTGCAATAATAATGAAAAATGGTTTAATAATAAAATTAAAAAAGTAATCCATGAGGGTGATCAAGCTTGCAAGCGTTGGAAACGTTTCAGACTTGATGTGCTTTTTAATGTGTATAAAATTTTAAGGAATCGGGTAGTTTGTGAAATAAGAAATTCAAAGAGAAAATTCTATGCCTCTCGTTTAAATCCTTTGATCGCTAGAGCAAAGCTATGGAAAAATATTAAAGAAATTGGGATTGGCAATAAAAGATCCAATCCGACAGATATTGACTGCAACGAACTTAACAAAAAATTTGTCTGTAATTCACCTCTTTTTGCTTTAAATCAGATAACCGTCCCCCCGCAAATTGGCTCTCAAAATTTACAAGGTTTCAGCTTTTCAGTTGTGGACGAAGCCGATGTATTAGAAAAATTGCTTTCTGTAAAATCAAATTCAGTTGGTTTTGATGCAATACATCCACAGTTCATAAAAATCAGATTGCCATACTGCTTGAAATACATTACTTATGTCTTCAATTCAATTTTAATGAGAGGGACCTTTCCTACCACATGGAAACAATCAAAAATTATTCCTATTCCTAAAGGCTCAAGTTGCGACTATAGACCTATAAGTATATTGCCATTTCTTTCTAAAATTCTCGAAAAGATCATGAACACACAAATACGTAGTTACTTGGCTGCCAACGATATTTTATGTGAGAATCAGTCCGGGTTTCGTCCTAAGCACAGCTGCACTACTGCCCTAATTAATGTTGTTGAAGATATAAGGAAATCTACAGATGAAGGAAACGTAACGTTTCTTACTCTGTTAGATTTTTCTAAAGCATTTGATAGGGTCAACCACAACATGCTCTGTAATAAACTGTTAAACCAATACAATTTTTCGTCATCTGATGTAAGCCTAATATCTTCTTACTTAAGTGGTAGATCGCAAGCAGTTGTTTCGAATAACAAAACATCAGATTTCCTTCCTATTTTTATGGGTGTCCCTCAAGGATCTATCCTAGGGCCATTGCTATTTACACTCTATATTAATGATCTACCTTCCCAAGTTAATTATTCTTCTACATATATGTATGCGGATGACGTACAGGTATACAAAAGCTTTCCATTAGGACTAATTGAGAACGCTGCATATGAAATGAATAAAGATCTTGAAAGTATTTCGCTATGGTCAAGAAATAATGGATTATGCTTGAATTCCACCAAATCAAAATGTTTAATTATATCCAGAACAAACATAGATACATCATACTTTCCAAAAATTTTTCCAAACAACGCACCAATAGAATTTGTTGAGACGGCTAAGAACCTTGGCGTAACCTTTAACAAAACTCTTACCTGGGATAATCATATCAGACTAGCGCTTGGAAAAGTCTACGCCGGACTACGAACGCTTTAGACAACCCAATATATAACTCCAATTAAAACTAGGATAATACTTGCTAAGACTTTACTTATGCCCATAATTCTTTTTGGATGTGAAATATTTGCCAATTGTGACTATGAGCACAAGCGCAGGCTTACTGTTGCTTTCAATAGCATTGCACGTTACATTTATGGTCTGAGACGATATGATCACATCTCTCACTTTTCAAAATCGATATATGGTATCACTTTCCAAAACCTTTTAAGTTTTAGGACAATTGCTCTGTTGCATAATATTGTGCAGACCCGCCAGCCACGTTACATTTTTAATCGGATCCCTATGTCGCGGTCCACTAGGATACTCGATATTGCACCTATACGTTACTCATTTTCTGTATCCAAACGACAATTTTTCGTTAACGCTTTCCAGCTGTGGAATTCCCTACCTAGACGTATTAGATTGATAGGTTGCACGCGTAGATTCAGGCAGAGGCTATGGGAGCATTTTCGGGAGCTGAGATTATGAATTTTTGATTTTTGTTCCCTTTTTTTATTGTTTTTTGGTTTTTAATTATTTAATCTTCCACTTCTTTTAAAATTTAACATTTAATTTTAACAATTATAACAGTTATATTTTGTTTCTCTCTTTTTCTTTGTAGTTTTTATATTGTAATTAATAAGTCGCTTAGTACCACATATTGATTTACCATATGGTATAACATACCGAAGCTTACACAAATTTTATAAGATATTGTATCTTTTAGTGTTAAGACTATTACTCATATAAATAAATAGAAATAAATAAATTTGTGTGTGTAGCGGCGATTCAAAGAAACGACCAACCATAGAACTCCTCCTGCCCAATAATATATTTCCCAAGGGATTCCAGGAATTTCGTTGATCCTAGAAGTTAAGACGCGAAACCGTTTTCTTTATCTTCGTTTTTTTAAATTTTATTTTACCGCTATAGTATAAACAGTCGCTGAATTACAAGAGGACTAAATGTCAGATGCAGGATGTGGTATCCTTAAACATTAAGCCCTGGAATATTTACATTCTAAAGATGAAAATAGAGAGAGAAAAAGCTTTTGCAAAAGAAATAAGATGTTGCCTGCGCATTATAAAGCTACTCGTTGCATGATTCAATATTTTGTTTTATTTTGTAGTCCAATTCCATAGTAACCGTTAAATAAGAAATTCAATTAAAGCTTTGCCAAATCAATTAAGTAGTTTGACACAAATTACAGTAAATTGAAAATGTGGGCACATGTGAAGCTTATATATTTTTGAATATCAACAGGACATTATAATTGACATCAAATCGAATTATGTTGCACGGAAGCAAAAACGGAATGAACAGTAATTGATTTACACCATAGCTACGTGTGCAAATAAGGACAATTGTAGCAGCAGCAGCAGCAGCAGCGTTACTAAGAGCAGTTGGTTGTAAATTTGGCCAGAAGCTGTCAGTTTATGAGTGCGATGATGTTCTGGACATCTATTTCGGATGATGGCAGATTGTGACTATGCTGAAATCAATTTTGAAAGGGTTGAGGTTTAATTTTGTCACAACTTGTTTCTTACTTCTCACCTTGATAAATATACCATTAGTGTAACTTCTCCATTTGGCACTTCAGACCATTGTGTCATTTCAGCTAATTTCTCATCCTCCACTCATCCAGTTAAAGAAAAACTTCCCACTAGGACCGTTTGGCAATACGAGAAAGCCAACTGGGACGGCCTGAATATCTTTTTCCGAAACTTTAACTGGTCACTATGCTTCCTCGATAGTGACATTGATGCCAGTGATGAAATGATCACAAATGTGATTCTTCTAGGGATGCGTGCTTTTATTCCTAACAGAGTAAAAAGCATCAAACCTAAAGAAAAGTCTTGGTTTAATTCTGAGTGTAAAGAAGCTATCAGGCTCAAAGAAGTAAGTTTCCGATCTTACAAAGCCAACCCTACAGAGGAAAATCGGAAAAAGCACAAGCAAGCAAGGAACTCATGCAACTCCGTTATTGAAAGAACCAAATTTTTGCATGACCAAAAATTACGGCAAAAAATTATGCAGAGTCCCAAAGGCAATAAAAATTTTTGGTAATTTGTAAAAATTACCTCAACATCTTCGGTTCCAACGCTCATCGAAAATAACAAACCAATTGTTTACTCTTCAGAGAAGGCAAACTTGCTCGCCGCCCATTTTACTGCCAGCTCCACGCTGCCTCAGAGCAACGTTGCCCCTCCTGTACTTGAGAATGTAAATTTTTCCATGGGACAGATTTTTTTCCGCACTCGTACAGTAGCAAGAGTTCTCAAAGATCTCGATATACACAAATCCGCTGGCCCGGATGGTATACCCCCGATTCTTCTGAAGAGGTGTTCTTCCACACTGGCAAAGCCGCTGCGTCAGCTTTTCCATCGCTCCTACTCTTCTGGAATCTTTCCCAGAAGATGGAAAGCAGCATTTGTCCAGTCTGTCCCTAAGAAAGGTGACCCATCCTCCTCCTCCTCCTACCGACCCATAGCACTGACATCCCTTCTTTCTAAGGTCATGGAAACACTGATTAACCGTCAGCTTAAGGAATATCTCGAAGATCGTAAGTTTCTCAATGACCGTCAGTATGGCTTCCGCAGCAACCGTTCCACTGGTGATCTGATGGCATATCTCACCGAGCAGTGGAACAAATCTTTACATCGCTTTGGTGAAAGTAAGATTATTGCTCTTGATATCTCCAAGGCATTTGATAGAGTTTGGCATGAAGCTCTTTTATCGAAAATGCGTGCTTTTGTGATCGATGATACACTTGTTCGTTGGATTAGAAGCTATCTTCTGGACCGTTCAATACAAGTTGTATTGGACGGTTTCAAGTCTGATTCGCACAAAATAAATGCTGGTGTGCCCCAGGGCTCTGTTCTGTCTCCGACTCTTTTCTTGATTTTTATAAACGATCTTCTGACTGTTACTTCTGTTTGCTTCGCAAACATCGCTTCACATGCTTGATAGAATACAAAATCGAGCGTTAAGATTGATAGGAAATAGAACTGCCGCTGAAACAATTACTCATTCAATTTAATATTTTTTTTTTTATAATCTGCGCGCACTCAATTGATTGTTATTACCCTTATCATGTACTAAAACAGTGCGAGCGTATAGGAAAATTGGATAGAAGATGAAAGGGAGGTACCGATGCACATTGGTTTTGAACGTTTGTAAATCGTAATGGAAGGGAAAAATCGAGCCGGGCAACGCATTTCATATTCGTGTAGTGCGGCTAAAGAATGAGTCTCTATACTTAACAGTGCGTCCGAAATTAGGCTCAAGGGTACATTTATGAGCATTCCTAGCAATACTATTATTACGCAAAAAACTTTTAAGGGGAGGAATGCAACTGGCTATTTCGCTGCAGCATTCCTTATAAAAGAATCGATAGAATAAGAAGAGACAGGAAACATTTCGAGGATGTTATAGTGAATCAAATGTTTCTATTATATCCTTATCCCATATCATTTTCAAACGCAAGTGAGTAATAGGGGCAATTGCCCAAATATGAGAATTGTACTCAAGCTTCGGGCGAATGTACGCCTTATAAACAGTAGCCAGATCTAACGGGGAGAAGTATTTCTTGCATCTTCTAAGAACACCTAAACATTTTGCATTATATGGTTCATATGGGTTCATTCCACAGAAAATGGTTTGTGATACACATACCTAGAACGCGGTTCTGTTTCCTCTATACAAGTACCACTCATGGATAGTGGGATGGGGGGTGGGTTATGCTTTAACGACCGCAGCATTGAGTTTTTGAAGCATTAAATTCCACACGATTAATATTTCCCCATTGAACAATGCTGGACAGATCGGAATTTAATGAACAAATCATACGTTGCCATTGCAGTTCCACATCCGAAGAACAGGGAAGTGAATGTGGAAACGAGTATGAGAAGCTGAGGGTACTCTCGTCAGTAAAACAATTTAATGGATTAGAAGTCTTAGACAAGAGATCATTGATAAAAATAAGGAAGAGTGTCGGAGACAGAACGGAGCCTTGGGGCACACCAGCATTTATTGTTTTGTATTTTGTAACTATCAGACAGGAAGCCATTCAAAACAACGCGAATTGAACGTTCCGAAAGGTAATTTCTAATCCATCGAATAAGAAGTTCGCCTATTCCAAATGCACGCATTTTCGATAAAAGAGCTTGATGCCAAACTCTATCAAATGCTTTTGAAATATCAAGTGCAATAATCTTACTTTCTCCAAAACGATGTAAAGATTGATTCCACTGTTCGGTGAGATATACCATCATATCACCAGTGGACCTATTGCTACAAAACCGTATTGCCGGTCTTTTAGAAGTTTCCGTGTCTAAAGATATTTCTTAATCTGATAGTTTATCAGCGTTTCCATGACCTTGGAAAGAAGGGATGTAAGTGCAATTGGTCGGTAGTTAAAGGGAGAAGATGATACGCCTTTTTCAGGTATGGGCTGGACAAATGCAGTTTTCCATCCTCTTGGATAGAGGCCTGTAGAATAAGACAGATGGAAAAGCTTACAGCGTGGAAGCACACCTCTTCAGAACTATAGGGAAAATACTTTCCGGGCCAGCGGATTCGTGAATATCGAGATCTTTAAGAACTCTTGCGAACGCGAAAAAAGATTTGTCCCATAAAACCATTAACTTTCTCAAGTATATGAGGAGCCATATCACACTGAGGCAAACACACTAGCTGCAAACAATGTTGCAAATAAATCAACTTTCGCTTGTTCAGCTCTGTGAAGATCTCGGTAAACCTTCCTTCGGGTGTGGTCTGACCCAAAAAGGACATTGCAATGGTTTAAGTGTTTAATGTCATATCCTCAATGTGACAATTAGACATTTGTATGGTTTTTACTTTTAACGTGCTGGTATTGTCATGCATTAATTTTTTTCTTTAAGTTGATGGCAGGATGAAGCGTTTAGCATTTTCATATTTGCCAGCACCGAAACGATTTAAATGTGCTCTTTGTCATTATAGAAAAAAATTATGTAAAAAAATTAAGTAAATTGAAACTCATCTGAAACAATCTGACCATATTGATTAAAATTCACTCTGGTTTTATTTGACTTATATTTAAATGCTGATTTCGTCCTTTCTTGGGATAAATATTCATATCTTTAAGTTGATGTTTTGTAAACAAGGACATAACAATAAATTGTCTGTCTTTAATTTTTGGCAAGAACCCAAAAATGTCTATAGTCATCCATAATTCTGTAGATTTTAATTGGTTTGTTCGATTTGTCCAATAAACTTTGTGTAGCAGAAAACCTTAATATGCAAATATACTTTCAAAGTGTTTAATTGTCCTTGAAATCAGTTCAATAAAGTTAATTTTATTAAGTTATTTCCATTAAAAGATTCTGTTTCTTGTGTTATTATTCTAGATAAAGGTTCTAGGTTGGAAAATTAATAAATTTTTTTTTTGTAGAAATAAACACCATTTAATTTTATGGAAAATCTTGGAATGTTGTTTGCATTGCGGGGGATGGATCCCGGAGTGATGACGAATTGGCAGCGGGTTGGTTACATAGGACCTGAAAACTGTACAAAATGGACATGATGAAAGCGAAAATCAAATAGCAGAATAGACTCAGAGCCGAGATTAAGAAATCCAAAACAACAGAAATAAATTGCACGACTGGATGGCACATACTTGCTAATATGTGCGGTCACATTGTAGAATAAAATTTAAGAAAATTAAAGTTAACATCAAAACATTTATTCGATTTTTGTGACTTTTGATTGTTTGAATAAAATACTTTAAATTGTATTGAGTGAAATAATTTAAACGCCATTTTATTTCTTTAAGAAATGTTAAAAAGTGTGATGTTTTTCAAAATCGTAGGTACGCCTCTTAAATAAAACGGTTTTTAACAATTTTTTTTGTTTTTAATTAAAAATACAAAACTTAAGCATAAAATAATACATACATTTAAAAACAAAATTTAAAAAAAATTCAGCTACCCGTTTTCAAAAAAAAATTGTTTTTAATTATTAAAAATAAAAAAAAGTTTTCGAAAAAAAATTAATGCGACATTACTAAGGCTACCTACATCTTCTTGAATATTAATTTTGATAGTAATCGAATAACCAGTTTTCGAGAAAGTCGAAGAAAAAAACAGGTCCTATGTCAATGCCGTTTTTAGCCCACTATATTAATTTTTTTTTTCACCAAAATATAATGCTTACGTACAGTAGTACACTGATTTCTTTTAAAGAAATTCTTAACATAACTGTTATATGACAGGTACCGTACATTTTTGAGCAACAAAAAAATTGAAAAAACTCCTCTGTATAGTCCAAATTAAATTTAGGCTACAGTCCAAAATACATCTGTACAGACACACAGACAGACAGACAGAATTTTGCCAGTAACTAAAAAATGTTTCTCTATCATCGTAATGTCATGTTTGATACCTATAATTGCAAGTAAAAAGTAGCGTGGAGAAAGGAACATATGTATTCCAAAGTACGACGAAGAGAAATTTATATTTTCAGGAAACACCAACCTTCCAGAAACTAGACGTGTTCTTTGGGAAAGCTATCGGCAGTGCAGTTGGATTTCCTAAAAACAAATGCATCCGCAGTAGGCTAGTTCTTATATTTCAAAGTTGACACTCTTGACACTCTAGAAACCCCTAGTTCGACTTCGAATGTGCTCAGGCAAACATAGCCAATACGGAGGAATACAGGTCATAGCTCCACAAAAGAACTAGAGCATCTTATAAGCTTAGGAGAAATAAAAAACATCACCAGCAACTTGAGGTCGAGGTATTTTGACAAAAAAGTGGTGCGAAACTTCTACAGAAGAGTGAAACAGTCATCACAAGGTTTCACTAGCCGTCTTGGGCCATGCAAAGATTAAGATGGAAAGGAAACACCATAGTTGATACGCAGTCGATGGAGAAACTACTTCAATGATCGACTTAGACCAGTCAATCTAGATGTCAACCAAGAAGTACATTCTGCCGACCAAAATAATATGTAAGAAGCTATTGCCAGACTTAATAGACCTCCGCCATTTTTTTTCTTAAAAAAGCGAAAGATTCCACAAACGCATGCGAGATAATTGAAGTCCATAGTGAATGTATTACAAAAATTTAAATTGCGTATCCAAGAATGGTATTTTAGCTTTGAAACACCTGAAACCTTTTTTTATTTTTTTATTGTATTTTCGTTTTATTTCAATATTTCCGTGACTTGTTTCGTAAAAACTGCCCAAAACCGCTCTACTCAAGTCTTGTGTTAGAGAGAGAGAGGCTTAAACCAGTTAAACTATATATGTCGTTTAAAAGGTAATGAAGTTGTTCCAATTAAAAAATTTCTTATGTCTTACTTGTCATTAACAAAATTGAATTTATATATAAAACTTAATTTTAATCTTAACTTAATGTAAATCACTTTATAACTTTTACATATTATTATAGGCTTTAAAAGCCCATTGTAAAAGATACTATTACTTAATAAATGAAATGAAATGAACAGATCTTTAAAACGTCTAGAGAAGATTTTTATTTTTCATATAATTTTTTAGAATAATCTGGCCTTGAAAATGTGTACTTTTTTATTATTTTCTAATGGTTTTTCTTTCATCTTTAAATACATTACAAATACCACATAGCTTTTTCAATATGAAAAATATGTTTTCTTCAACAATTTAAGAAAAAAAAAAATGTTTTAAAAAGTCACAAGTTTTTTTTTTAAATATAGTAAATTTTATAAACCTGTATTTTTTGTTCAAAATAACGTTTTTAGAAAATCAGACACATTTTTTAGTTCACAAACTCACAACAAGATGGATTAATTCCGAATTACAAAAACACAAACAAGCTATTTTGGATTTGGAACTAAGTTTTATCCAAGTTTTTAGTTAATTTGTTTCTAAAAAAAAAAAAAAGAATCATTGACTAGGTATTTACTTTTTTATTGTAGTTCTAACGCACACTTTTTTCAGGAAAAAAGGACTTCCCTGAACTGATGGAATAGTACTTTCAGATAAAAGTACAAATCTTACTACTTCAGTACTTCCATTACTACTTCCTAGAAGTAGTTTTGAAGTACAAATACCGGTATTTAAATGGCAGGGAAAGTGAGTAATTTTTGTTGGGTAAGAAGGAGATAGTGCTTGCATGTTTTCTGATATACAGAAGGAGTTTTTTCCTTAACTCCTATATTTTTTCAGTTTAAAAGAAGTCCTTCTCTGACGTACATATTTCACAGTTTATTTCAGTAGTTCTACGTTTGCTGGGTCTTCCTTTGTCCTCTATGAATGAGAAAAAATACTACACAAAATATCCGGCCCCTACATAGTTAAACAACTCTCACTCTCTAACTACCGCCACCGAATCAAAAGAAACAAGAGATGCATATGACAACAAAGGAAATGAAAAGAAGATATGTTGTTTCCCGCTGTGTAGGTATTTCCTTCGAATTGTGTTGATGACCAACATTTGTTTGCCTGCTTTCGAACTTGCTGGTCTTCGAATTTGAGTTCGACATTTTGTACGGAGTCCTCTTAATTTGGAAGTCAGTCGAAATGTGGTAACACGGCTAACATCCACAGTTACAAGAAAAGACTGAACTTACAAGTTTGCTCGTTTAAAAATGGACTTTTGACTCTGGAAACTGTAAAACTGGATCGGGAACCATACTGGAAAATGCCAATGGGAAAGGAGCTTAAAGAGAAGTGGCCAAATAGTTGGAAAAAGTGGCAAAAATCGATGGATTTAAACTAAACTGATATCAAAGTCGTGCTTTTGCAAAGCAGATTAAGTAATTTCAAAAAGACATTCTGGAGGACCTTGTATTGGTTATCCAATATATAAATATATATATATATATATATATATATATATATATGTGGGATTCTTCTATCCCTGGCTCAATTTCTTTTCGCAATAAGCACTCCGACTCTCATTAACGTTACAAAGATGAATTTATTATATTAATTTTACTTAATAAGTAGTTAATAAAGTTTATTTTTATAGGAAGAAAGGGAGGTAAAACGGACGCACGGCCAAATTCACTCTTATATACCTCGACGTTTTAAATCAAAACCGCGACTGCTCACTTTCAAAAAAGAACTGATGTTCGTGGCTGAAATAGAATGGTCGCACTTTCTTTCATTCTCGGATGGTTCGTTTTTTGTAAGTGAGTCGTATTGTGTGTGTGTCTGGGGGTGTCTTCGTCGTTCGTAGTCTAGGGGTACTGTAGGGGGTTTGTGGATTTGCCCAATCCTACATATATGTGATAAATAGAGGTAAGGCGGTAGAGATCATTTTGCACCCATTTCATGAAAAAGAATTACTGCAACCAACAATCGCTTATCCCTTCTTTGGTTGAAAAGTAAGATGTACTTGTATGTAAGCAGCCGAGAGAGTGGGAGGGGGTATAACGGGTGGATTACCCCCGGGCCAGTAGTTCTTGCAAAGGACATGAAAATTACTATAAATTCTTAAATTGTTCTTAAAAAAGGATGGCCCGTACATGGACGCGAAAATTCTCTCGGCGGCCCTGTTCACATTAATCAGTAGAATAGAAAAAAACTAAGAAAACTCCTTCGCATAATGTGGCTTTTACACTTAAATATTCTGTAGTCCACGTGTTTCGTTTATCTTCTTTTAAAGGGTTTTTCAATAAGAGCGCTACAAAAGTTTTTTTTAAATAAAACAAAAACGGTTTTGGATATCAATGAAATTCTTTATTCCTGTGAAAGTACGATGCCATTATGTATGAAAGTCAATTTTTTTTGCATGGCCACCACGGGCACGCTTGCAGAAGTCCAGACGCTGAACCCAATTTTCGACGGTTTTCAAGCATAAATCGGCCGATACTGCTGCAATTTCACATTCGATATTCGTACGAAGTTCATCAATCGTCGCTGGCTTGTTGGCATAGACCATAGACTTAACGTAGCCCTACAGGAAAAAGTCTAACGGCGTCAAATCGCACGACCGAGGCGGCTAAGCGACTAGACCATTTCGTGAGATAACACGTTCTCCAAACTTGGTTTCCAATAAATTGATTGTGAAATTCGCTGTGTGGCTTGTGGCGCTGTCCTGTTAGAACCACATGTCCTCCAAGTTCATATCATCCAATTGGGGCCAAAAATATTCGGTTATCATTGAACGATAGCGATCCCCATTCACAATAACGTGCCGGTCTTGATCATCACGGAAGAAGTACGGCCCAATGACGCCGCCGGCCCATAAACCACACCAAACCGTAATTTTTTCGGGATACAATGATGACTCATGGAGTACGTGTGGATTGCTGCCTGACCAATACCGCATATTTTGTTTATTGACGAAGCCTTTCAGCCAGAAATGAGCCTCATCGCTGAAGATGATTTTTCGATGAAAATCCGAATAATTTTCAAGTTGTTGCTCAGGCCAATTCACGAACATACGACGCGTCTGGTGGTCAAGTGGCTTCAGTTCTTATGTCATTTTAATCTTGTAAGGATGTAGGCCAAGATCTTTTCGCAAAATTCGCCACAACGACGTCACAGTGATGCCCAACGCTTGAGAACGACGTGTGAGAGACACATTTGGGCTTTTTGCAACTGAAGCTTCAGCGGCAGCAATATTCTCGACACTACGGGCACTTCTTTGTCTCACTCGCACGGGAACATTTTGTACAATTGTTGATCTGCTAGGACGATTATGACGGCCATAAATTAGACGTAGCGCTATTAACGTTGAGGCCACTGACTCCGAATTTCGGTAGTAAATTTTAATAATTTCGAATTGTTGTTGGCTCGTATATATTTACATCATAAAATGGCAAACCTCATTGAAGAGAAATGTCAAAAGAACGGCAAGAAATATGGCGTCGTTTGCTGTCCCTGTCGCTCTATTTTTGTAGCGTTCCTATTGAAAAAACCCGATATTTATTTATAACGTTTCAAAAAAAAAAAATATAAAACAAAAATTATACAAAAATTGATTTTCCTCCGGTTTATTTTTTTTTTTTGAAAAACCGGTTTTTTGGGAGCGGTTACAACTGCTTAGTTACCGAAAAACTTAAAACCGGTTTTGTTTTTCAAAAACCGCGCAACCCTACAATAAATGAATTAGGCACCGTACCAGTTATATTTAGGTTTCTTTTTATTCCGGAATAAAAATGTGTTCCTGAAGGGGAGACTTAAATGAGGAAGTTTAAATGTTTTGTGATGGGGTGGGGATGTTTGTTCTGCTTTCAACCCTCAACGTCTTTATGTATGTATAAGTTATTAGAATTACTACAAAGACTATTTTTTATATAGAATCTACATAAATGATAATTTTCCCTAATCGATTTACATATGTACATAGATTTATATGTAAAATTATTTTTAGACCTCCAGCGGTCCAATGAATTATAGCTAACAGAGTTGAATAAAAAACATACATATATGTTGAAGCAATGCACGGACACCTGCTAGCGATTTAGTACTAAGGCCCAGAAACAAAACATTGGTCTGCTTACTGGAATCTCCGAAAATAATAAGTAATAAAATTTGTTTTGACGAGAGCGTTGTTGTTGCTTTATAGATCAATACCAATGCTGAGAAACAAGAACAAGATACGCGGAAAGTTTTTAACAAAGCTTTTAAGGCATTTTTAACGCGGCGTGCCGCTGCGTTGAGATTATTTTGACGCGGCGTTAGAGAAAATAAGTCAAAAAGGTAATTTATAAACTTCTATACAAATTCAAAATGATTTATTTCACCAACCAAACAAAATAATAAAAAAAAAAACAATTTCTAACGTGGCGTCAAAAAAATAATCTGTAACAACGCGGCGTTTTAACGCCCCGTTTTGACGCCGCGTTGAACTTGACGCGACATTGAAAACACGCTCTATGTGACATGGGATATCTATTACTGTACACCTATTACAACACGGCATTGAAAAGCGGCTGATTTCGTGGAGGAAAGTTCGAAAAAGGCGCGTAATTATAAGTTTGTATCACTTCACTTCACTTTTAAAATTTATTTCATTCCTTAAATATGAAAATCGCAACTCATGTAAATATGTATTCATGTTCTTAACAGGCATTATGTACATAACTTAAAGTTGGAGATTTGGAAATACCAACATCAAGCACTTACCTCTTACTGGACACAAGCACCTCCAGGTGTTATTAACAAGCTAAACCATTTGACTTGTTGTTTCATTGTTGTTAAACTTCTGCCATTCCACCATCGCGTTTTCGACCATACGCTGCTGCATCCGCTGATATTTCAATTTAGTACCTTCAGGCGACATGACGTTATTGTTGTTTATCGTGGTGGCACCTGCTGTGGACGCGAATCCTGATGTAATATCATGGGGCAAAGAATTTTCCTTGCCTGGCCCGTGTCCTATAGTTTGCTTTGCTCTTCGTTGAATTGAAATCCTGTAAGCCCTGGGTACCGACAATGTAGGTGCTGGAATACACCCATTTTCCGTGTTGAGGTGCAAGAAACGTGGTGTTTCTCCTGGCACCGACATGAGGTGTGCGAATAAAAGCTTGTCCTGGGGATGAAAAGAAATCATGGCATACATTATATTCCAATGAAATAGTCCAGTACCAGAAAAAACGTTTAAATGGCCGAAAAGATTTCCTTTTTTTTTCTTGTAATAACACAGGACGTTGACAACAATGTCAACAAAATTCAAAAACATTGCTAATATTTTTGATCTTAAATTCTTTACGTTATTGAGCAAAATTCATTGATACTTTAATTGTTTTAAGGGTAATTCAAAAAATCAAAATCTAATATTTTGAGGAAAGATTGGCAACTAAAATGCTCATGCATTTAAGTTCTAAAAATAAGTGTGTGCAAAGTGAAAAATGTAAAAAAAATCTCAGTCATGACACAATCGTAGAAAAAAGCTACGTTATCTTAACTGGTTACTGTCAATGTCCTGACTTCTAACATAACATTTACACGCTGACATTAGATTTGATAGAAATTTAAAAATAAAAACTGATTTTTTGCAACAGATTCCAATTCAATAAAATACCCAAAAGACAAGGGTTGACACCACATTGATGGGTCTTATTGAACAAACTTTACTGATTAGGTTTTCAAGACGGTTTTTAGATTGATTTTTCTGTTGGCTCTTTCCCTTATGTGAGTTGAAACATAAGACTTTTTTTTAGGTTTTCATGTCTATGTCAATGTCGAACCCATTTAAAGGCGAGAGTGAAGTTCTTTTTTTTTTAAGTCACTAAAAAAGCTATCCTTTGTGATTTGTAGTCATTTTTATGGACAAGCGGACAGATTTTTTAAATATATGTATATGTCCTTTTAAACGTTCTTTGCTTTGAATGTTTTAAGATTTTTTTTCTATTTTTTTTTTTAATGTATAACTCCTCTATCTTTTTCCATTTATCAAAATGAGAAGGAATAATAGATATATATGCATAGGAGTAGCATATGGGCTGGTTCCGATAATGAACTTAATAATTTAAGTATCCGGTTGTTCTTTCACCCTTATCGGTTAGGCATTGCGCCGTAATTATCAATTTGGTTTACTTACATCAATTTATTTACTTTCAGTAATCAATTACTGAATTTGAATATTCTATTCAGTATTTTGTTTCTTTTGACGTTAACGACACATAAGATAAAAGGGAAAAGTAGAAAAAATGTAATGATTATTGTATAGGTAGTAACTGTTTACTTCAAAGTAAATTGCATACATATGTACATATATCAAAAAGCAAACAATGAAAATAGTTTTATTTTATTGTGATTGCTGTTTTTTGTTGCTACTCAGTTGTTTTTTTTTTCAGTTTCATTTTTTATTTGTAGCAAAAGTGTTTACATTACTTACATTTGATAAATTGTTTTAGAGATTTAGATATATTATTCTTTACAGCTATAACATAAATATTAGTTTATAAGGATAAATTAAGAAGAGTATATACAAATATGGCAAATTAAGGGAAAACACTACAAGGAAAAACCCTTATATTAAACTTAAAAATACTAGTATTGCACATAAGCCCAAAGTGTTAGAAATTGAATAACATATTTTTTATAAGTTTTGAATAAGATCATTATCGGAAAGAGAACATCTCACAAAGAAGGTGTCTTGTAATTTGTAGAGAACGAATTTAATAGGTTGACATTAGCTCTTTTGTGGAGTCTTGCGGTAGAGTAATGACGAGGCAAATTAAGCATTAGTTTAAGTACTTTATTTTGACATATCTGTAATTTTTTAATGTGAGTTTCGGCACAATCAAACCAAACTGGGGCTCCATAAGTAAGGACCGGTTGGAATATGCTTTTATAAATTAATATTTTATTATCTATGCTAAGGCGGGACTTTCTATTGATAAAAGGATACAAAATTTTAATTAATAAGTTAGTTTTGTGGATTGAGTGCGATATATGACTTTGAAAAGTGAGTTTTTTTATCGAGCATAATCCCGAGGTATTTGCACTTTTCGGACCATAAGATATCAGTTGCGTTGATAATAAGTGTCGTTTGTGGGAGAAAGCATTGCTTTCAGCGTCGAGTGAACCAAATAACCTGACATTTTTCGGCATTAACTTTAATTTTCCACTTGGTAAAATATTTCAGAACTTTATCAAGCGAACGCTGTAAATTATTAAGTGTGACTTCAGGAAAAACACTTGATGCAAAAAGTGCAGTATCATCTGCGAACATGGCCATTTCAGTATTTTCCAAACGAGGTAGATCTGATAAAAAAATATTGAACAGAATTGGACCCAGAACAGATCCTTGCGGAACACCAAAGAAAATATCAAATAAAGAAGAATTTGCTGGTCCAATACTCATGAAGAATTTTCTGTTTAACAAAAAAATCCGTATGATTTGGATAAGGGTATCGTGGAAAATTGAACAAAATTAGCTTGAAGATCAACGCGTCGTGCCAAACTGTGTCGAAAGCTTTTTCAATGTCCAGTAGTACAAGACCCGTTGATTTTTTTGAATTGAGCTGTTTTTGACATAGTTATTTATTCTGAGAACTTGGTGGGAGGTGGAGTGACCGGCTTTAAATCCAAATTGTTCGACAGGATAAAGATTTGTTTCATCGATATGTTGCAAGAGACGGTTCTTTAACACCTTTTCAAAAAGTTTAATTATATTACTAAGAAGACTTATAGGCCTATAATTTGATAGGCTATCTTTAGGTTTACCAGCTTTGGCAATAGGTATAACCTTTGCAACTTTCCATTTTTCAGGAAAGTAGTTATATTTGATACAAACGTTAAAGATAAATGTTAAGAAAATTATTCCTTTTTTAGGCAACGCTTTTAATAACTGATTGCTTATTCTATCAACTCCAGGGCATTTTTTGACTTTCAGGTGTTTAAGTAACCTTTTAACCAAAGCGGTATTCCGAATCAGAGCACTGGGTTCGAAAATAATGGAGTCATCAAACTCTATGAGTTTTTCTGTGACGATATTTTCGATTGCACTATTGCTCATGTGGCCAGACACAGAATGATTACTATTGAAGGTTTGGGCAAGGATGTTTGCCTTTTCTAACGGCGTAATATAAACATTATTTTGAACTCTTAGGGGAGGAATAGCTGAAGTTTTTTTCTTGGTTATTTTTGTTGCGTTCCAGAAAGGCTTTGAACCCTTGTCGAAACTCAACAGTAAATTATTCCATTTATGGCTACGAAATACTAAAATTTCGTTTTGAATTTTCCGATTCAGGATGTTAATATTAGTTTTAAAGGAGTCTAATTTGTAACGAATCCATTTTCTTCTTTCAGTGTTTCGTAAACGGATCAAAAACAATATACTAACAGGCAGAGGTTAAAGATTTGAAGTGAGACTGGTATTTCTGACTTTGGGGATGGATATTTCAGCGGCGTTGTTTATAGTTTGCTCAAACTTTTCAATAGTCCGATCCACATCAGCCAGAGATTGAACATCATCAAGCAACAAATTTCCGGTAAATAAGTTGTTAGATATGTAGGATTGATATCTTAGCCAGTTTGCAGCATGAAAATTGAAACGAACAGGTGTATTGTTTAGCGCACAGTTCACAAGTAATTCTGTGCACACAGGCAAATGATTTGAACTCAGGGCGTTAATGGTTGAGGGTTGCGTGAAGCGCGCCGGGTTATTTGTGGGAAATTAATCAAGCGTTGAAGGATTTATGGACGAGGAACTTGGTATATATGTTGGTGAAAGGGGATATAATATTGAAAGGGACCTGTTATATGCAATAATATCGTGAAGTATATTACCAAAACAGTTAGCTCTCAAGCAACCCCATTGTTGGTGCCTACAATTAAAATCACCTCCAATAATGTAGTTTGAATTTAACCTTGTTAACTTTAGAACATCTTTTTTGAATTTTGTTTTTTTCTCGTTGGTAGCATTTTCACCAGGGAAATAGAGAGAAAATATACTTAGCTTCGAAGAGTCCTGAAGAGTTATCTCAATACTAATGCAAAATTTGGAACGCTTTACGATTTTGCGTGTCATCCTTGCGCAGGGGCCATGCTAATCTTCTCTGTATCGTTCCAATTTTAGTATATGTTCTGCCGAAGCAAGAACGCTACTCAGTTGTACTTGTGTACAGGGCTGTGCAAAATTTAAAAGATTTGCTTTTCCCCTGTTAAAAGTAACTCAATAACTTTTCAAAGAAAAATCTCATTATTGGCTTTTTTGGAATTTAACAAGGTTTTTGACAATTTAGGTAATTTTAAACTGGTGTCAAAAATGTTTTCATAATTAAATGTTTACTATCCTGCAGCCTTTTTGAATAAATGGTATCATTCTTACAGAAATCAATGCGTAATGCAACTCCGAATGTTTAATATAAATAAATATTGTTCCACGAGGCTCTATTTAAGGCCCTCTTTTATTTTTAAACTTCTACAATGTCTTTGACGTGCAGGTGAATCAAATTAAATTATGATAGCGTCTCTCATTGATACCCAAAACAAATAAATTGCACGACTGGATCGCATATACTTGCTCACATTGTAAAATAAAATTTAAGAAAATTAAAATTATAAAATAAAATAAAATTTATTCGATTTTTGTGACTTTTGATTATTCGAATAAAGTACGTTAAATTGCATTGAGTGAAATAATTTAAACGCCATTTTATTTCTATAAAAATGTTAAAAAGTGTGAATTTTTTTCAAAATCATAGGAGCGGCTTTTAAATAAAACCGTTTTTCTTTACCACTTTTTTTAAAATATTAGAAAATGCAAACTTAAGCACAAAATTAATATACATTTAAAAACAAAATTTAAAAAAAAAAATCATTTCTTACTCAAGAAAGGAGATAAGGCAGATATTGCAAACTATAGGCCCATTTCTAAATTATCTTGCATTCCAAAACTTTTTGAACAAGTTGTCTGTGAGAGTATGGTATTTTTAGTAAAAACCTGATATGTGAGCAACAACATGGATTTATGAAGCATAGATTAACTGTTACAAATCTTCTAACATTCTCCTACAAATGTTCAAATGCATTAGAAAAAAGGTTTTGAAGTTGACTGCATTTACACTGATTTCTCAAAAGCATTTGACCAACTAAGTCACGAAATAATTTTGTTCAAGTTAAAAGCTTTTGAATTTCCTCCGTATTTTTTAGCTTGGATCAAATCATACCTAGAGAATAGATCCTACTAAGTTAAATTAAGAAATTGTCTTTCAGACCCTTTCGTGGCCCACTCTGGCGTACCTCAAGGAAGCCAACTTGGTCCTTTACTATTCATTTTGGCAATGAATGATGTTACTTCATGCATACAATCAAGTGACATTCTTATATTCGCTGATGACATGAAGATATTTAAGACAATTAAGTCTAGGGATGACCACAGTCTTCTGCAGGTAGATATTGATAGCTCTATTATTTGGTGCAGAAAAACTGGTATATATCGCTTAACCCTGTAAAATTCCAGATGATTACATTTTCTAGAAAACGTATAGTAAGTGCATTCGATTATCATATTTCCCAGCATAAGCTCTGTCGCGTCTTTAGTTTTAAGGATTTGGGTGTCCATTTTACCTCCAACTTTGAATTTACTCAACACGTTAATTTTATTGTGAATATAGCTAGCTCTATGCTAGGATTCATAAAACGCTGGGCAAAAGAATTTAGTGATCCATATGTGACTCTTTCTTTGTACAATTGCTACGTACGCCCTCACCTTGAGTATGCTTCACAGGTATGGACTCCCTATTACTTAATTCATAAGAACCGTATTGAAGCAATCCAACACAATTTCATTCGTTTTGCCCTAAGAGGTCTACCTTGGAACGATCCATTCAATCTGCCACGATATGAACAGCGAATCCAGCTTCTGCAGTTGCAAACTCTTCACCAAAGGCGTGTTAATAATGATTTAATATTTGTTCATCAACTATTAGCCTGTATTGGTTTAAATTACCGTGGAGGATCTTATCACCTGCGTGGATCGGAACTTCTGCATGTTGACTTTCATAGAATAAATTATGGCATACATGAAGCTCTAAACCGTATGAGCAGACTTTTTAATCTAAACCCTTCTTTAATAGACTTTAACTTAAGTAAAGTTAAGTAAATAAATAATAATTATTTTATTTAACTCCACCATTAAGTTGCATTTTAACTCATAATTAGAAGCTGCAAAAGGACACAACCAACTCAATAAAGAAACATGTTAGTGAAATGATGATGATGTCTGTTCAACAAAAAAATTCATACAGGGAAGATAGGACTAGCCTCTCGGTTTGGTTGCATGGGCATGCATATTTCTGTTTCAAGTAAAAGCTCTAACAGGATTTCCGTACTTTTCATTTAGCAAATGGAAGAGCAATGTTCGTAGGGTTACCACTTGCTTATTACAATTTAATACATTACTATTAATTTACAAAAATATACGTTCACATTTATTGAAAAACATTAGGACTTAACAGTTTAAAAATAATTAAAACCAATTTCAGTGCAATGTATTTAATAATACTATATATACTTATTTTTATAAATTACAATACCACATCACTCATATTAAAACACAATATTATGCATTGGTAAACTTCAAGAAAATCACTTATTTCTACTAAAATACCAAAATACAACAAATTTTACCTGAATTTTAAAGATTTTCCAACTATAAGTACTATTAATACACAAATACGACAACACCTACCCTCTCACACTACTAAATTTGTTCTCAAAAGCTCCAAAACCAAAAGCCCAATATGATAAAAACCGATGAAAAATCTATATAGTAGTGTTTTCAAAGGTAACTCTGTTGGTGCAATACCTTTTTTCAATTCACACAGAAAGGGTAGGTACTAGGTAGAAGTGAGTAAACGATCATAATAACGTGGTGATCGGTTATGGTGGAGTGTACGATTTTTTTTAAAAGAGATACACAGAGTTTATGTACGTTTGTATCTTTTCAGTAGAAGTTTTCTCAATTCAGTGTCGTGATAATAAGTCTGTCTCCAAACTCACACGAATCTTCCCAAAACTACCCAAATCTTACCAAAAAGTGTTTCTTTACTTTTTGCTGGCACGAAAGTACCAGATCTTTGATTGATCATTTTGTTTAGCCCCTTTGATTGTTAATGCTTTAATTTTTTCTTTAATTCTTCCATCATTCGATTAATTTTTTAAACAAAAATTTTCGTTTACTTACAATTAGCTTGTCATGTACGACATTTAACCAGAAACAGCCCAAAATGCGTTTTTTTTACTTTTAAGCTCTTTTCTTTTTCCAAACTCTTATCTAAAAAGTACGGAAAGAGACATAATATACACCGGCCCCACTGTTTTGAAAAAGCTCGCCCATAAGCTCTGTACTGACAATTCTTACTGAACAGATTATAGTATAAAATTGGCTTTAAAAGCTTTCTCTTGCATTATTAAGATGAAAAAGCACACCTTGAAGTTATTAACAGACGAGGCAAGTAATCAGGATATTAGGGATCCAGGAATTGCGACATGCCGAATTTTACAAGGTCACAACTTTTTTCAAAAACTGTCATGGAAAAGTGCTCAAGGCTAACGTTTTGTGGATTGCGAAAAAAATCTTCCCAGATGCTCAGAGTATTGTGAAGAACCATTTTCTAGCTTATTTTTTCAACAGCTTGACCTTGCAACATAGAAGTTCCCGATATTACGGATAAAAATAATTGCTGCCGCGAAAATTCATTAAAAAAAAAACTATCGGGTTGGGAAAAAAACGTAGTGTTATATTCTTGATCGCGATTCTCTTCTCAAAAATATATAGTGTTACCCAAATGCCTAAGGGATAATAAGGTACCAAAGCAGCAAAGGAAAAGGTGATACACGAAATTTAAATAGTTACCGTTAAATCGAGCTGATGTCACACACCATGAAGATCGTTGAGCGGGTATTGGGCTTTGCACAACTGTTTGTGAAGATAACAATACGGATTTCTTCGAAAGAAATCAAAAAAATCTTTAAGTATGATGAGTGACCAAACAATAAAAAAACAAATTCGCATCACTATCGTTATTTCCATAAACTACTAGCTGACCGGGCAAGCGTTGTACGGCCATATAAATTATTCCTATAGCTAATGTGATACAATTTTTTATCACTTGATTCCGATCAGGAAGGTGAGCGAGAATCATTTATTAATTCACTTAAAGCAGCTTCCATGTTTATATACATACTTATGTAAATTGATTATTTATTTAAAATTTACAAGTTTTTTCACAATCGAAGTAAATTACAGAGCAAAAAGACATTTGTCAAGCAGGCTACTCTAAATTTTACTGGTATTAGTGAATAGAAGGATAAATCCGCCGAAAAATCGAGATCTGAAAAATTTACTGACATAAAAATGTAACTCAAAAACTGTAAAAATTTGTGTTTTGACAGATCTAGATCAAAAATAAATTGATTATTTTTTTCCAAATGAAAAGCCTTCTTACTCCGCTCTTTCCGCTTTACTTTAAACAATATTTCGTATGTTTCTTGCTGTATTCTTGCAATGGCCCCTTATGTCTTTCTGGCATTATTCACTGTAACAAACAGAGATAAGAAAAGGTATGCGAATAATGAAGTATTTTACCAAATTTTCATAATCACAAATCACGTATATCTAACTTTTTTATCAATAAAATAAATTGTGCAATTTCTAGTGATAAATAACAAATTCAGAGAAATGTCAAATTGATGCGACATCTGTCAATCAACAACATAAATAATTTCATTCTTTTGGCAAACGAACTACAGTTAAATTATTTGTGTATTGTTTATAGACCAAGAGCCGACAGCAAATTTTGGAAGTGGAGGTATAACCGAAATTCGCTATCGTGTATGTGTAGATTTTCGCTCTAATATATCAAATCGATAAGTCTGGCAGGGATTTTTGTCAGCCGGGGCTGTAGGGGGGGATGTATTAATTTTGTATGTATGTGTGTCCGTTATGGACTCTTAAACAGCCCAACGGATTTTTATGAAATTTCAGGGTAGGTAAAGTTTAGTTGAAAGATGGTTCCTGTGAAGGTTTGGTGCTAATCGGGTGGAAGGCAAAAAAATGCAGGCTTTTAACAATTTTTTGGTTGAATTTGTTAATAATTTCTTTTTTTTAATGCATTTGGGGATACTTTAAGGACGTCTAGCGGGGTGACGGTTGTAAGTTATTTATCTGAAAGTTACATATTCATAATCAGGACTTAAGCAGAGTATTTCGATGTGACCAACATATGGTTATAGTTGAAAAGAAAAAAGTATTTTCGAATTTTATTAGCAAAATATTCATTTAAGGATGCTTTATGGCCGTCTGGCGGGATTAAGACTGAAAAAAACGTTTGTGGGTTACATATTTGTAATCAGGAGAGTAATCCTGAAAATTTGATGTATCACACATGTGGTTATACCTCCGACATCCAAAGTGGATTTTTCGCGTCTTTTGGGGGGCGTCTTTTGGGGGGCGTCTATCAAGGGAAAAGCTGAAAGTAAAACGTCTGTCATCTATGTATTTAAAATCAGGGCGCAATTATCTATCGTTTTTATATAAACTCAAGTGGTTATACCTCCGACATCCAAAACGAAAAAAATTACCGTTTTCGAACGGCCCCCTACAGCCCCGGCTGAAAAAAATCCCTGCCAGACTTATCGATTTGATATATTAGAGCGAAAATCTACACATACACGATAGCGAATTTCGGTTATACCTCCACTTTCAAAATTTGTTGTCGGCTCTAGACTATTATACTAAAATACTAAAATACTAAAATCGCGATTAAAAAATCGGTGTTGGTTATAGGAGGGTGAAAATTTGGTGTTATCAATATTTTGTTGAATCCAAATCTAATAAAATACAAAAAAAAATCGTCAAAAAATAGAAAAAAAGTCTGCATATGGACACCATAATCACCTATCGGTATAAAATTACTATTAATACAAAATGTCATAAAAATTGGTCCAACCGTTTCGGGGAGTACGACCACAAACACCGTGACACGAGATTTTTATATATTACATGTTCTTGTGAAGCAGTCAGCCCTTTCCCTGGAATAATATAAGCTAAATACACGCGCCACTAGGAGTGATAATAAGATTACACTTGAGCCTAACTTCGAACGTACAGTCAAATAAAAAAAAAAAAAACCAAAACCTAAAAACCCCAAACGAATGTGAAATACCTTGCCGGACTCCAGTTTTTCTTCCGATTTTGAAGTGCAGAACTTAAAAACAAATTTGTATATTTTGTTCTTCCATATTTACCTAACACCCCTGCTAGGAATAATGTGGGAGCAACTCGTGGTCTCAAAAACATAAAAACAACAAAATTATGGAGAAAGACACAAACTGGTCTTTATTTCTGCAAGGCTTGACATAGAATGATGATGGCTTGCTTAGAAACTGACTTAAAATAACGTAAAGCTTTAAGGCTGGGTGTACCTCGAAAAAATGGATGTTTTTTAACAAATTGGCGGATAACTCTTTTATTTAAAAAGATATTTTATCGAAATAAATTTTAATATTTAGCTAACATGCAAGACTTAAAATGTTTATTATAATAATTTCTTATTTTGCAAAATTGTAAGTTAGAGATCATAAAAAGATGTAAATTTATCGTTCTTTTTCTCTAATCTTAAATCTTGGGGTTTTTTTCTTAGTAATTTTATTTTTTTTATTTTTGTTTTAAAATTAAATTGAGTCAATACCGCGAGTAAAACAATTTTTTTTAAATTAAACTTAATTTTTTATGAACAAAAATTCATCGATTAAGACGCATTTTTCTCGATTTTACCGTGTTTGAACAGGTGTCACTGCTTCAATTTTCAATATAATTTATCGAAACAAAAAGAAATAAAAAGACCAACTCAAATATTTACAACAAAAATTATTATAAAAAAAATATTTTTATTTTTTTTCGGTTTTAAAGAAAAAAAACTTAAATAATTTGATTTTTGTTGTTACTTTTAAAATCTTTGTGAATGTTTTCTATGGTTTTGGAAGTTCAATTTTATTCTTAATTTTATATGAAAGCTGAGTTTTTAAGCTCAGGAGTAAAACTATAGTTTTTTTTAAAATATTGTTTTTTAACACTCTAATCGCTTACTAAAAAAGCTAAAATATCGATTGACTTTATAAAGAAAGTAACGTACTAATAATTTTGGTTTTATTTTTTTTGGATAATTTTTTTCAACATTTTATCTTTTTATATCGACTTAGAAAATGTATGTAACAATAATATTTTTTTTTATATTAATTTTTAAAAAAATGGTCTGATATGCGTTTTTTCCATAGAAAGTTCATTGCTAACGCACACAAATAAATTTGTTCGAACGATTTCCGCAGCAGAATTCGGTGCTGTTCAGCTCTTTTACTTTGTTCTCTTCTATTTTTTGTTGTTGTTATTACATGTGTTCTGCTTTCTACTCTCTAGTCTCTACCCTGGCTGGTTCTGATATTTTTTGTTTTTCAGTCTCTGATTTTGGTTGCCTCATTTGTCATTTCCAATTCTACTGAGACTGACTGATTGGTGAAGGGAGATACATATTATTGGTAGGGTGATTGCGGTGGGAAGTATTTTTTGTGGTTCTGTTTTTTTGGTGTGAGAGTTTTTTTTTTTTTTTGGTTTATGGACCATTTTTCAGAAGGCGTTTGGTGCCACACTCAGGAGTTGTATTTTTTTTTTTGGAAAAAAGGAAAGGTGGAAAGAAAGCAATAAACTATGTTATGATGCAAATTGAATTGTTTCTTTTGTAAAGTTTACGTTCATTTCGTTTTCTATGCAAAAAAAAATAATTTTGGTTTGGAAATAAAATAATTTTTCTGGTGTTTAGTATGAGCGATATACATATGAAGGTATACATTTACATATGTACATATATGTAAACTAGATCAAAGATCTTTGACAGATACAAGTATTATACAACATATACGTAGAAGAATAACATGATCTATGCGTATGTGAAATTTGGCTCCAATGAAAACTTACCCATAAAAACGGTCCAATTTTTAAATTGAAAAATGGCTTGAAAGCTAGTGAAAGGAAGCTCCAAAAATAAAACAGATTCGAAATGAATACGAAAAATGGCCCCACAAAATTATTAGCAAAATAACAATAGCAACAACAATTTTTTATTTCAGCGGTTTGGTTTATTTTTACACATTTGTGGAAAATTATATGTCTACTTTTCTTACTTTTGCTCTTCTATACAGGGTGCCTCTTAATTCGTTTTCAAGATTTTAGGACATAATTCTCGGGTTTATTCTATTCTCAATTTTTTATATAATTTATCGGGAATTTAATAAAAGGTTTACTTTGGTGTACTTTGGCCCATGTTAACGATAATTGCACTGTTATTACTAACGATAGAAACTTTGTATTTTTTCTGCCCATGAAAACTTTTTGAACTTGGTTTCAATTTTCTCCAGAAAATATGTAATGAACATAACATTTTATTTTTTTTATATTCTGCCCCTTATAACCTCCTCTGCTGGGATCTGTCTTGGGTCTTAAGTAGGATTAACCAATAAATTCTAAAACTCTCCAATTTTTACTTGCGATCATAGCAAGCAAGTGGTGAATATAAAAAATTGAGATAACAATCAAACAAGACATTACGATCATAGAGAAGAAAGTAAGTGGCAAACAATTTCTGTCTGTCTGTCAGTATGTATAACGAGCTGCAGCCTAAACGGTTTAAGCGATTATCTTCAAATTTGGTTTGTGTGATTCTTTTGGCATTCCCCAGAGGGCCAGAGGGCAGATTTAAATTTTATTTGTAGGCCTTAAAATAACGGTACCTTCTATATTGCCTTTAAGGAAAGCTTATTTTTCTCGAAAACGGCTCCAACCATTTTGATGAAAATTTTTGAGGATTTTTTTGTTGGTATTAGCTCTTATATAATCAGAACCAAATTTACCGAAAAAGTCTATTAACGGTACATATCATGTAACGGTTTTTTTTTAATTTTTGGCTTTCTCGGTAACGGCTCTTTGGATTTCTGTCAAATTTTATATTTGAGAAGATTTAGATAGCCAAATTAATTCTGCATATCAACATTTTGAATAACTTTTTTGTTCTAATTAAAACTTTTTTTTAAATTTTTTTTTTAACATTTTTTTTTTAAACCAATAAAAAAACATTTTAATTTTTATAGTCACATGTATATTAATAAAGTCTAAAAAATTGCATACCAAAAATTAAAAAAAAAATGGTTCAAAAAACCAAAAATAAAAAACAAGAATTTATCAAAATCCGTCCTAAAATTTTCGAAATACTTTGTTCATAAATTCATTCAAGACGTATACTCCATATTTACTAAAAAACATTAAGAGTTGTGGTTTTGACACGATTTATAAGTTTAGAACGTGTTTTTTTTTACGTAAATGTTACTTGTTTCAATCAAAGATCTTGCCTTCCAATATGGTTAAGCACATAGGAGCAAGTACGTGCGACCCAGTCGTGCCCATTTTTTTTGTATTGATAGTGTCTTATTCAGCAATTTAGCTTAGGGTTATATTTCCATTTTCTTTTCTTTGTTTCTTCTTCTTTTTTTTTTTTTTGATTTCAGATTCATTTTCCACTATATATATTTTATAAATATAAAACTTTATCTAATATGAATATCGTCCGCGAAAATAAAAACCTAAAATCTCATTATGCAATATCATATCAACTTTAACTAATTTTGCTCTCCAGGTCCAGTTTTTTTTTCAGTTAGCTAATTGAAAATAGCTTTTCTTAAAGCGGGAAGAGTGGCTTGGCTTGGCTTGTTCTTGAGCTTTACAACTTTTTGTGGTGTGGTATGGTAACACTAATGTTAAATATGTAGCTTTATGTAACTCGCTGTGTTTTATCAACATTATATATACTAGCGCGGGCTAGTTAGTAGTTTCGAAAAATTACGTGCGGACGATCACGTCAAAACAAAGGTAAGATGATGCAATAAAAATGAAAGTTGGTGTTCACCAGGGAAGCGTCTTCAGACCTTTGCTAGAAGTAACGGTCTTGTACCTGAAAGAATGTCTGTACGAGACAGTGCTTTCATAAGGTTCACAATGTTAGATAGTGTTAGACGTTCAAGACGAACAAGATTACCATCTTGCAATAAATATAGCATGACTGACATAGCTGGTACTGCCATTGAGATAGAAGATGCAGTGACAACCAATTTCAAAGGGAAATAGAATGCCACATTACACCATTATCGCGGAAGAATAGCGGGAGCAAAAACTTCGTTAAATTAAACAAACGAAACGATACCTGCATTTGGGGGGGCCTACACTAAAGAGTAAAACAACAAAAAACCGGGAAGCCTGTTAAATTTTTCTTAAATGGAAACTAACTCGAAGCTTTTTCGAGGCATACATTTTTCAGCTGAAAACTATTAACCCTTCAACTTGTAAGGTCTTTTGCTAACATTTGTTGCACAGCAGTGTTAAGAATGTCTGTTTTTGATATAAATTGATTGCCTCGAAGGCAATTGAAAAAGGTTTAGATGTTTGTATGAGTGGTTAGAAAGGCGTTTGAGTGAAAGATCACTTATTTCGTATATCTTATAACATGTGTAATACCCTTAGGAAACATTTCACTGTTTTATGTTTTGTTTCGATTTTCGATTCTAGGTTACACAAAATATTAGCACTTAGTTCATGGAAGGAAATCTTAAACCTTTAGGCAGGTTTTTAAGGTTTTTCACAACATTTGTTCGTATAGTCACAAAATGTTGAGTTAATATTAATATTCAATCTTTTCAAATATTCACATAAATAAAGGAAATGAAAAGGATAATAAAAAAAACATATAAATTAAGGAAAATAAGTAACTTTCCAAATAATAAAGTAATAACAATAATAATAAAAACCAAACACGAAAAAGGTTTTTTTTTATTTTATTCGAAAGTAAGAAAAATATATATATTAAGGAATAATGAAATGCTACGTGGCAACCATTTATTCAGTTCTTCGTACCAACAATTTCCTCATTGCTACTCATGTAATACTTTCCCAGGAAAAGAGGAATGTGCATCAACATTCAAGAACTTTTAAGGAAGTCTTTTCAACCTTCAACTTTCAGTTATTTAGTTGGAAAAAGTTTAAGTGGTTATTTATTTACGAAGAAAAATACTGAGAAATAGTTTATAACATTTTTTCGTAAGTTTCTAAATGTATAATGAAACATTTTTATTTGAATGAAATTTCGAGTAACATTATAATATCCTTAATGCGAGAAACTTAATTTAAAAAAAAATAACTAAGTAGAAAAGGATTTTTTGAAATGTTTATGTTTCAAGTAGGCATTTATAAAATGTAATAGCACTTGGGTAAAGAAATTTTTTTGGAATATATACATACAATTTGTTGAAACATTTTACATACACATCTTTAAATATTCCTTACCATACGTAGCTTCCGTCAGTGTTTGAAAAATCTATAGTAAATGCATCAGTATGTGAACATTGGAAAATTTGCTTGACTTGTAATCCGAGAATCATACAACTTTTTTTTTTTTTTTATAATTAACGCGCGCACAAGGGACTATTTGTTTCCCTTTTAATGTAACACACTGCGCGGGCATTAGGAAGATAGGGAGGGGAGAGATAGGAGGTGTCGATTAACATTGGTTTTGAATGTTTGCATGTTGAAATGGCAAGGGAAAATCTCGCCGGGTAAACCATTCCAAAGTCGTGTTGTACGGCTAAAAAAAGAATCTCTATATTTCACGGTACGTCCGAAATTGGGCTCAAAGGTGAACTGATGGGCATTCCTAGCAAGACGAGTATTACGGGCGAATCTTTTAAGGGGAGGAATGCAGCTGGCTACCTCAAGTGAACATTTTTTTATAAAAGAAACGATAAAATAAGGAAAGACATGAAACATTGCGTCGGTCTTCGAGAGGGGCAATTGTTTCAGCGGCAGTTCTATTTCCTATCATTCTTAACCTCTATTTTGTATTCTATCAAGTAAGTGAAGCGATGTTTGTGAAGCACCTGCCCAGAGGTGGGAGTTATACTCGAGTTTAGGGCGTATAAACGCTTTATAAATTGTTGCCAGATCAGATGGAGAAAAATACTTCTTACACCGATACAGAAAACCTAAGCACTTAGCAGCATTCTTAGCGATTTCAAATATATGGTCGTTCCAACGGAGGTCGTCGTTGACACACATACCGAGTACTGAGAGCTTTTCGGTTTCTTCGATGTAAGTGCCATTCATGGCCAATGGCATTGGGGGTATATTAAGCTTTAACGACAGAAGACAGCATTGTGTTTTCGAAGCATTAAACTCCACACGATTCCTATTACCGCATTTGACAATGCTGTATAAATCGGAGATTAATGAGCTTGACATACGGCACCGTTGCAATTGTACGTCCGAAGGTGAAGGATGTGAATTATCGAACGAATATGAAAAGCTGAGGGTAGAGTCGTCAGCAAAACAGTTAAGTGGATTAGAAGTAACAGACAGAAGATCATTTATAAAAATGAGGAAAAGAGTCGGAGACAGAACAGAGCCCTGGGGCACACCAGCATTTATTTTATGGGAATCAGACTTGAATCCGTCCAATACAACTTGTATTGAACGGTCCAGAAGATAGCTTCTAATCCAACGAACAAGAGTATTATCGATCCCAAAAGAACGCATTTTCGATAAGAGAGCTGCCAAACTTTATCAAATGCCTTGGAGATATAAAGAGCAATGATCTTACTTTCACCAAAGCGATGTAAAGATTTGTTCCACTGTTCGGTGAGATATGCCATCAGATCACCAGTGGAATGGTTTCTGCGGAAGCCATACTGACGGTCATGGAAAAGCTTTCGATCTTCGAGATATTCCTTAAGCTGACGTTTAATCAGTGTTTTCATGACCTTAGAAAGAAGGGATGTCAGTGCTATGGGTCGGTAGGAGGAGGGGGAGGATGGGTCACCTTTCTTAGGGACAGGCTGGACAAATGCTGTTTTCCATCTTCTAGGAAAGATTCCAGAAGAGTAGGAGCGATGGAAAAGCTTACGCAGTGGCTTTGCCATGATAATGAAATTCTGTAAACATTTTATTGTTGGCTACAGGACAGGATACCTATTTTGTAGGATATTGCAATTTTCCGTGTAAACAAATAGCGTGTAAACAAACGCTATCAGGGCTACCAGGATAAAAATAAATCAATGCCAATCTGGCTCGTCAAAATTGTCAATTTTACCTTCTCTTTACTTCATTAAACGTTTTGCATAATGATTTCTTCATTTAAAAATCTATAGAGTTTTGAATTTTAATTATTTGTTTGGCGTTTGAATTCTCCATTTAAAATTAGGGTGAGTTGTAAGAAAATTCTCTCACTTTCTCATATTAGTTAGCAAGGTTGTTGAAAGTGTTTAAAATTGAAAAAAAAAGTTAGTTGAGGGTTCTCAACTAAAAGTCCATATTATCTAGAGTCGGTATTATTCCTTAATCGACTAAAATTTTGCGGCAATATTTTTAAAATTATTTCGATATCTTGTAAAGTTATAAAATTCATGCTATCAATTCAAATCTATTAATAAACCGCTTTTTACTTCTTTATTCGAAACATCGGACGAATTTGAAACTACTTTGTACATATATCCAGAAAGTCAAATAAACTGAGGTAATATTTTTGTTTTTTCATTTTAGTACAAAGCAATATGTTAAACATAAGACGTTTAATCACAGAAATACAAACAAAATCCGCAATTTTTTAAACGGTTATTTATTGAGTTTGTAAAATAAAATGGGATATTAAAAAGAAAAACAATAATTAGAAGTGCCCTAAAAAATGCTATTTTTTGTTTTCGCTGTATTTAAAATTCATGTTTTTTTCAACGTGTTATTCTTGAATGACAATATGTCACCTGTCATCTGCCATGTGTCATCTGTCATTTTTTGCCTATTTTTGCATACAAATAAATAACAAATCTGTCAGAAATAAAAAAAACCGATGCCTTACTTGCCCGTACCAATCTTTCAATTCAAAGATTTGCAGCAACAGTTTTTTTTTTCAAACACTCCAATGCATCTAATGCTTAAGCACTTGCTCTGCATACTAGTCGCCATACTCAAATGTCAAATCCAAAAAACATACCTAATGCTAACTTTATTTTTAAAGCACAATTACTCTGTGCTGTTCGTATCCGAAACGTCTGAAACATTCCTATTGTTAGCTTCTTGGCATTTTTACTTGCGATTTATAGGGACTATAAGGCAAGTTATGCATTCGTAAAAAAAAAATTCTAACAATCAAACATGACATTACAATGATAGAGAAGTCAAAAAAAGTGGGTCCGGAAATTCCGTCCGTCTGTCTGTCTGTCCGTATCGATTTAGGCTGTAGATCTAAACGGTTGGGCCGATTTGATTCAAACTTGGTATATAGTATTTTTAGAGTGCTCTACCAGATAGTTTTTCGAATTGGCATTCTAGCTCTAAAACTAACGGTACCTGCCATATAACTTTTAATGAAAAACCTATTTTTCTCGAAAACGGCTCCTACGATTTTGATAAAACTTTCAGAATGATGTTTTCTATGCAAAATCTATCTTTAAGTTTTAATGGATTTTTCAGAAAAAGTTTTATAACGGTACTTACCGGTTTTTTTTTAAATCAGACTTTCTCGTTAACTAATTGACGGATTTTGATGACATTTTCAAAATATGTAGTGTTTTATGATTAAAATAATATTGTTTATTAAAATTTTCAAAAAAAAATTTTTTATTTTTTAATAATTTAAAAAAAAATATTTTGTTTTTTGAATATTTTGAAAACGGATCCAGATTTTTTTTTGATTTTTCTCCTAGTATAAACTATAAATTTCTTAAAATTGACATACTCAAAAAAATTTTAAAATATGTTTTCGAAAAGTTTTTCAAAAAAAAACATTTTTTTGAAAAAAACTGGTCCAACGATTTTGAAATGAAAAATTTATAAAATAGAAAACAGCAAAAGAAATAAGATGGCTTACAACATTTTTTCTAAAAAACACGTTATGAATAGTGCTTTTTTGATTTCAAAAAAATATTTCCCCAAAATTTTATTTAATATTGCTCGGCTAAGCCCTAGCCATTAGTCAAATAAAAGAATGTGACAACCTACATACACAGTTGGTCAAAAAAATAGGTGTGACTATTTATTTTTTTATTAGTTAATTTTTTTTACATTTTTTCAGTTGCATTATAATTTTTTATGTTTTTAATAAAACTTCAATAACAAAGAAAATAAAAGACTTTACTAGGATTTTGAATTAATAGAACATTTTCATAATAAGTGGCCGAAACTGTCGATTGACGCATTTTAGCCTGGTCAATAAAATAGGCGCGTCTTCCTAAAGTAATAAAAATATTGATTTTATTAACATTTAATCTTAGTTACCTAAATTTTCGATTACCTAACTCTAATAACCAGAGTATCCTCCATTGTTAGCTTGAACTTTTTGGAGTCGGTGTGGCATTGATTCCACCAATTTTTGGCATGTCTGGTTGGGTATAGAATACCATTCTCTTTGAACGGCTTCCCACAATTGGTTTCCATTTGTGAAATATTGCCCGCCTAACTTTCGCTTGAGTGCATTCCACAAGTTCTCAATGGGATTGAGGTCAGGGGATTGACTTGGCCACGGGATAAGAGATACTTCCTTCTCTTGGAACTAATCTTTTACGAGACCCGCCGTGTGTTTTGGATCGTTATCCTGTTGAAAATGCCATCGGAGGGGCATGTTTTCTTCAGAAAATGGAAGCATGACATTTTCCAAGACATCCCTATACCCATATTTTGTTAATATGGTTTTAATGAGAAATATAGGACCGTCACCATAATATTGCCACCTCCGTGTTTGATTGTTTTTTGTGTATAGCGGGGATGGTATTCTTTTCCTTTTGGGCGTCTTACATTACGCCCGGAGTCCGAAGAAAACAAATTTATTTTAGTCTCGTCGCTCCACAGGATATTACGCCATTTTTTCAGTCCTTCAGGTCCATTCCAGTTCGCGTGTCTAAGAGCAAGTTCTTTCTTCACACCTATTTTTTCGACTAGCTGTGTATGTACATACTTGTATTTTAAAGCATTTCATCATCATAAAAGCACACAGAATAAATAAGGAGCCTATGATAAACACACAAAAACAACTAACAAATAAAAAAAACTATTCGATTACTACTGAATGCAAAAATTTCAATCGAGAAAACAAAAGTTTACACCTGTCTATAAATCAACAAAACCACTGTGTTAACTTTTAATATTGTCTATACCCACTCGCTTAAAAGTAGTTGGAATGTGTATCTTAATTTTAGTACCTACCTTCCTTCCAACCTTATTATAGGTACCTGATATCCTTAATAAATTCCTTTAATACCTACCCACACCATACGTTTATCGATCCATCAAACATAATTAAGCTATTTTAATTAATTTGATTTCAAAAAGTAAATTATTGGTCCCTACACCTAGCATTATTGCCCCACTGCTGATTCCCACGAATCTTTATAGGAGTTGTTCAAATTTTTCCATACAAAAATGAAAATTAAGCTGAAAAAAAGTCCTTTATATCTTTCTGTTAGCAAATTATATTATAAACAGTAAATAACACTTACTTACTTACTTAGGTGGCGCTACAGTTCGGGACGAACCTGGGCCTCAACCAACATGCCTCTCCAGCCAACTCGGTCTTTGGCTAGCTGCCTCCAGTTTTGCACTCCAAGTTGGTTGAGGTCGTCCTCCACTTGAGCGCGCCACCTAAGGCGAGGTCTTCCTTGACTGCGTCTACCCTCTGGGATGGAATCGAAGCTCCTGCGAGCCGGAGCATTGTTGTCCATTCGCTCTACATGACCTAGCCATCTTAAACGTGATATGCGTATTTTTTTGACCAGGTCAATGTCGCTGTACAGCTCGTATAGTTCTTGGTTGAACCTTCTCCTCCAAAGCCCGTTAACGCAGATAGGGCCAAAAATCCTCCGAAGAATCTTACGCTCGAAACAACTAAGGATATCTTCATCCGCTTTAGATAGAGTCCATGCCTCGGCGCCATAGAGCAGGACTGGGATGATTAGGGTCTTATACAGCGTCTCCTTTGTCTTTCGAGAGAGGGCTTTGCTACTCAATTGCCTTCCTAGCCCATAGAAACAGCGATTGGCAAGAGTAATTCTTCGCTTTATTTCTGACGAGATGTTGTTGTCAGATGTTATAGCGGATCCGAGGTACACAAAGTCCCTAACTACCTCAAAGTTGTACCTGTCTATTGTGATGTTTTGTCCAATCCGCCGGTGTTGTGTGTCCCTTTTTGTGGACAGCAGCTACTTCGTTTTGGCCTCATTGACTGCTAGTCCCATCTTCCGCTTCAGCTTCAATGCTAGCAAACGTTCCACTGACAGCTCGCCGAGTTCTGCCAATGATGTCTATGTCGTCAGCGTATGCTAGCAATTGCACAGACTTGAAAAAAATTGTCCCACTACAATTGACTTGCGAGTTTCTTATAATTTGTTCAAGTATTAAGTTGAAGAAATCGCACGATAACGCATCACCTTGTCGGAATCCTTTTTTGACGTCAAAAGCTTCTGTGAGGTCAGAACCAACCTTGACGGAGCAGCGAGAGTTCTCCATCGTCATCCTGCACAGTCGGACGAGTTTTGTGGGAATGCCAAAACCTGACATGGCTCTGTATAGCTCGTCTCTATAATTGTTATCGTACGCGGCCTTAAAATCGAAAAAGAGGTGTAGGGTATCGATTTGGAATTCTTGGGTAGTTTCCAGGATCTGCCGTAGCGTGAACATTTGATCTATTGTGGTCTTTCCTGGTCTGAAACCACACTGATAGGGGCCAATCAGGTTTGCTGACGAAAGGTTTCAGGCGTTCACATACTACGTCAGAGAGGATCTTGTAGGCGATATTCGGGAGATTTATTCCTCTACGGTTGGCGCAGTTTACAGGGTCTCCTTTCTTGTGGATCGGGTAAACGATCCTGAGGTTCCATTCATCAGGCATACTTTCTTCTGACCAAACTTTAGAGATGAGTTGGTGTATGCACTCCACCAGGTCATCTCCGGCCGCTTTAAAAAGTTCGGCGGGTAATCCGTCGGGTCCAGCAGCTTTGTTGTTTTTGAGTTTAGATATTGCTATCCTTACTTCATATTGGTCAGGTGGACGGAAGTTTGGTCTGTCATCATCCATGTTGAATGGTTCATTCTGCCTGACAGCGGGATTTTGGCCTTCATCGCCGTTTAACAGTCTGCAGAAATGGTCCTTCCATGTACTCAGCACCGACTGTGACTCTACTACGAGGTTTCCATTCCTATCTCTACAGGCTTCTGTGCGGGATTTTTTTCCTTGGCATGTTCTTTTTACCTGTTGGTAAAACTTCCGCACGTTGTTCCTGGAGTAGCACCTCTCAATATCTTCGATCTTGCGCTTCTCATGCTCTCTCTTTTTCTTTTATAGAAGCCGGTGTTCTTCCCATCTTTTCTGCTCGTAAAGCTCGGGAGCAGCTCTCGTCATTCTTTGCAGCGTCGCTTTATATGCCTCTTGTTTGGCTGCATGGGCCTGCCTGCATTCGTTATCAAACCAGAGGTTTCGTGGTGGTGGTCTGGTGAAACCTAGCACATCAGTTGCGGCATCTCTGATGGCTTGTTGGTAGTGTTGCCACTGATCTTCGGCACTTGATGCTGGCGGTACTGGATTTCTTGAGAGGTTACGGGATATTCGATCGGCATAGGTTCTGGCGGTTTCTTGCGATTGCAGCTTTCCGACGTCATACTTCCTCATAGTATTACTCCGTTGTTGTGGAGTTCGGGTTATTCGCATTCTTACCTTTGCTGCAATAAGGTAGTGATCCGAGTCGATGTTAGCTGCTCGGAAGGTGCGAACATCCAAGATACTGGAGGCGTGTCTTGCATCGATCGCAACGTGATCAATCTGATGGACGGTTCTTTGATCTGGGTGTCGCCAAGTCCCTTTGTGTATATCGAGATGAGGAAACCGTGTGCTTGCAATGGTGACGTTATGTGCCGCTGCGAAGTCAATTAGCCTAAGTCCGTTTTCAGACGTTGTGTCGTGTAGGCTATGTTTTCCGACAGTCCTACCAAAGATTTCCTCTTTACCGATTTTGGCAAAATCGCCTAGTACGATCTTAACGTCGTATTTAGGGCATTGCTCATAGGTTTTTTCGAGGAGCTCATAGAAGTCATCCTTGGTGGCGTCATCTTTGTCCTCTGTGGGGGCATGAGCGCATATTAGGCTAATGTTGGCGAATTTAGCCTTGATACGGATTGTCACAAGTCGCTCACTTACGTGTCGAAAGCCCAAGACTTCTTGCCTAAGTCTACCGCTTATGACGAATCCGCACCCAAATAAACGCTGTGGTCTTCTTGCGCAATCACCGTAGTACACGTCACAGTTTTTCATCCTCCTTTTGCCCGGCCCATTCCATCGCACTTCCTGGATGGCAGTAATTCCTGCTCTGTAGCAGTCTAGGGCCTCCGCTAGTTGTTTGGATGCACGTGGTCTGTTAAGAGTTCTAACATTCCACGTGCAGATCCGAAGGTCGTTGTCCTTGATTCGTTTTTCCGGGTCGTCAACAGTAAATCCGTCCTTTTCCGAGGCTATTGGTCGCTTCGCAACTTTTTCTTTTTTCCGTGGCAGGGTTGTTAACCCCACGCACAACCCCCAACCTGGAGGGCCAGGTCCTTTGTTGGATTCCTTGGACAAAAGGAACCGGAGAATCCGGAGTCAGTAACCCACTTCGGGGATATGAGCGCTGCCGTTGGCCCATTAAGGGTTCATCCGCCACCATCTCTATTTCAATGCCCTGACTTGCATTGAATTGTCCTAATGACCTTATCTCCAAATACGTCGAAGTAGCTCATTAGGGCGTCTGCTTCGTTGACTGTTGACGCCACCGTTGGTCCAATTGGTTGGGCTCATCCGCCGTACGTCCTCTTTCTGAGGGGCTCGTGCAAGACTTCTGCGAATCGATCAGAACAGTCATTAAAGCAGAGCATTATAGTGTTGCTATTTTTTCTGTGTTCAACACTCGCGCTTATAAGTTTAGCAGGAATGTCCGGGTGGACAGACCAGTACCCGGTGGTTACCGCGGGGAGGTAAAATAAGCACAATTGATGTGTACGATATAGTTGCAGCGACTGTGCATCACCAGTTTGATGCCTTTCAGTGCCTACCCTATTCATACAGCACCCAACCACCAAACAGTAAATAACAAGTGGAAAGATAATACACTAAAAAACTGCCAAAGCTACCAATCCTATATATTTATGTGTTTATCCCTTTATCGTGACAAAACATTAAAATTAAATCTTTGTCAAAAAGACGCCTGTACCTAAAAAGGATTAGCACACAGGAGCAAGTAGGTGCGACCCTGTCGTGCCTTTTATTTTCGTATATGAGGGCATTTGAAAGTGCCACACACCCTTGGGTGTGACTTTTCAAATTGAACTTTTATCTCGCAGAATACCTCAAACAATATAATTTCCTTTTAGTACAGAATCTCACCTCATTCAAACCCACAACACTTGGTATCTAAGAACATTTCAGCGATAAACTGGGACACTTTGAGTACCATGGTCCACAGAGATGACGCCGAAACTCCTGCTCTACAAAACGCATCCTTAACGAACATCATCACCATTGCACCAACCATCCTTGTAGTGTTTAACAGAAGCTTCCCACACTATTAACTCAAAGTACCAAGCCATTAGATTCAAGCAAGTTTATATTAATAAGATTTACAAAATGCCATTTTGTCATTGCCGAACACCGCCTTTGTTCTTTCCCTTTTGTCGGAGCTGTGTTCGGAAAACTTAGTTCGTTCATGCAAGTGCTCCTGCAATTCACTGCACTGTATTGATTTTACTATAAATTTAAAAACAATAAATTGCGAACGACGCGACAACAGCAAGATTCATACATTTTAAATTAATAAATTTAACCAGTTATAGAATATGCCGGCAGACAGGAAGGATGATTTATAGCAAGGTTTCACAAGCCCTTCTTAAAGCTTTTATTGCTGGTTGTGTCGCCCATTAATGTTAATGGCAAGATATTAGTCCTCGGAATCCCTCAAAAACTAGCAAATTTCAATTATCCTTGTTGCACCTTTCTATTTAAAGGTAAAAGTAAAATTGTATTAAACAAATAAACTCCATTTTGTTCAAACCTCACATAATCCACGTTAAAAAAAAATACTTTGCTATTAAAAACTATAAAAAACTTCTTTTTTTTTTTTCTTTTTTAAATAACTGTGCATAAGTGCCAACTACGATTGCTTCTGCTTGAAATGATCCAAACATATGACAAGCAAAATTTTATAAACAAAAAGGTTCCAACAAAAAAGGTCCTTCACATATAAAAATCATGTAATTTAAAAGCTTCGCTGATCCGTTGAATTATATGTTAAACAAAACGTAATTATTTTATTTCAAAATGGTTGCTTCCTTCCGGTCGACTCCTAACTGCTTCTGAATCATGAGAATACTGAATGCTATAAGCAACTTAGGAATGTTTTTTTAACAGCTAGCTTTTTAATGTCGAAATTGTCATTGACATGGCAAGGAGAAGGAAGTGAGATTTTTAGAGAAGAAGAGATGGAATAGCTAAAGCTTTTATTTATTCTGTTACCTGCGCAGATAAAAAACTAGAACAGGATGTGTAAGAAAAGGAAAAAAGAATTTGAATAATTCGTTTAATATGCAAATTTTCGGTTTAAAATGCGGAATTTTTTCACTTTAATTTGAATAATCATACCACACAATACAACCTTCACTTTCCCTTACTAGATAATAATTTTTATCTGAACTTATTGAAATAAGCAAAATCAATAAATTGTCTCTTTTGTATTATCCCTTTATTTCATGTTTTTCTTAGATTTAACGATTAACGGTACCTGTCATATAACCTTTATAACTATAAAAGCTTATTTTTCTCGAAAACTGCTCCAACGAGGTAAACTATTCAAAATTCGTGTTGTTCGACTAAAAAAAGAATCCCTATATTTCACGGTATGTCCGAAATTGGGCTCAATGGTGAACTGATGAGCATTCCTTGCGAGATGGGTATTGCGGGAGAAACTTTTAAGGGGAGGAATGCAGCTGGCTACCTCGAGTGAACAGTTTTTATGAAAGAAACGGTAAAATAAGGAAAGACATGAAACATTGCGTCGGTGTTCGAGAGGGGCAATTGTTTCAGCGGCAGTTCTACTTCCTATCAATCTTATCGCTCGATTTTGTATTTTATCAAGCAGGTGAAGCGATGTTTGTGAAGCACCTGCCCAGAGGTGGGAGTTATACTCGAGTTTAGGGCGTATAAACGCTTTATAAATTGTAGCCAGATCAGATGGGGAAAAATACTTCTTACACCGATACAGAAAACCTAAGCACCTAGCAGCATTCTTAGCGATTTCAAATATATGGCCGTTCAACAGAGGTCGTCGTTGACACACATACCGAGTACTGAGAGATTTTCGGTTTCTCCGATGTAAGTGCCATTCATGGACAATGGCATTGGGGGTATGTTTAGCTTTAACGACAGAAGACAGCATTGAGTTTTCGAATGATTCCTATTACCCTATTTGACAATGCTGTATAAATCAGAGTTTAATGAGCTTGACATACAGTACCGTTGCAATTGTATGTCCCAAGGAGAAGGACGTGAATTATCGAACGAATGTGAAAAGCTGAGGGTAGAGTTGTCAGCAAAACAGTTAAGTGAATTAGAAGTAACAGACAGAAGATCATTTATAAAAATGAGGAAAAGAGTCGGAGACAGAACGGAGCCCTGGGGCACACCAGTATTTATTTTGTGAGAATCAGACTTGAATCCGTCCAATACAACTTGTATTGAACGGTCCAGAAGATAACTTCTAATCCAACACACAAGAGTATTATCGATCCCAAAAGCACGCATTTTCGATAAGAGAGCTTCATGCCAAACTCTATCAAATGCCTTGGAGATATCAAGAGCAATAATCTTACTTTCACCAAAGCGATGTAAAGATTTGTTCCACTGTTCGGTGAGATATGCCATCAGATCACCAGTGGAACGGTTGCTGCGGAAGCCATACTGACAGTCATGGAGAAGCTTTCGATCTTCGAGATATTCCTTAAGCTGACGGTTAATCAGTGTTTCCATGACCTTAGAAAGAAGGGATGTCAGTGCTATGGGTCGGTAGGAGGAGTGGGAGGATGGGTCACCTTTCTTAGGGACAGGCTGGAAAAATGCTGTTTTCCATCTTCTAGGAAAGATTCCAGAAGAGTAGGAGCGATGGAAAAGCTTAAGCAGTGGCTTTGCCAGTGTGGAAGAACACCTCTTCAGAAGAACCGGGGGTAAACCATCCGGGCCAGTGGATTTGTGTATATCGAGATCTTTGAGAACTCTTGCTACTGTACGAGGGCGGAAAAAAATCAGTCCCATGGGAAAGGACAGGAGGGGCAACGTTGCTATAAGGCACCGTGGAGCTGGCAGCAAAATGGGCGTCGAGCAAGTTTGTCTTCTCTGAAGAGTAAACAATTGGTTAGTTGTTGTCGATGAGCGTTGGAACATTTTTTTACAAATGATCAAAATTTTTTGCTGCCTTCGGGACACTGCAGAATTTGTTGCCGTAATTTTTGGTCATGCAAAAATTTGGGTCTTTCAATAACAGAGTTGCATAAGTTCCTTGCTTGTTTATGCTTTTTCCGATTTTCCTCTGTAGAGTTGGATTTGTAAGATCGGAAACTTACTTCTTTGAGCCTGATAGCTTCTTTACACTCACAGTTAAACCAGGACTTTTCTTTAGGTTTAATGCTTTTTACCCTGTTAGGAAGACAAGCACGCATCCCTAGAAGAATCACATTTGTGATCATTTCAGCACTGGTATCAATGTCACTATCAAGGAAGCATAATGACCAGTTAAAGTTTCGGAACAAAATATTCAGGCCGTCCCAGTTGGCTTTCTTGTATTGCCAAGCGGTCCTAGTGGGAAGTTTTTCTTTAACTGGATGAGTGGAGGATGAGAAATTAGCTGAAATGACACATAGTCTGAAGTGCCAAATGGAGAAGTTACACTAATGGTATAATTATCAGGGTGAGAAGTAAGAAACAAGCCAAGAGTATGGGTGGCTTGCCCAGCAACATTTGGTATATGCGTTGGCACATCGATCAGTTGGGTAAGGTGATGTAACCCGACAAAGAACTCGACATACCTTCGTTCGGGTATTGTCTGACCAGAATAGCGGAGTCAATTGAAATTGTGTACATTGAAATCGCCCGCAATAACGATTTCAGTGCGAGGACAAAGAGAAACAATTTTCGGTATTTGCTATCATTTAAATAGAACCAAATTTACGGGAAAAGACTATTAGTGGTACCTTTCATATAACGGTTTCTTTTTATTTTTACTTTCTCGGTTTTTTTGTCAAATTTATATTTAAAAAGAACAAAGTAGCCAAATTAATTCTGCATATTCCAATTAAAATTAATTGTTGAATTTTTTTTTATTTTTTTTTATTTTTTTATATTTTTAAAACTAATCAAAAAATGTTATTTTAAATTTTATAATCACATGTATTTAAATAAACTCTAAAAAACTGCATACCAAAATTTAAACAAAAAATTAAAAAAACTAAAAATAAAAAACAGGATTCTATCAAAATCCTTCCAATAATTTTCGAAATACTTTTTTCATAAATTCATTGTTATACAATGTTTTTTACAGAAACCTGTTAAGGGTTGTGGTTTTGGGACTATTTATAAGTTCAGAACGTGTTATTTTTGTACGTAAATGTTACTTGTTTCGATCAAAGATCTTGCCTTCCAATATGACCTGGAGCAAGTACATGCGACACAGTCGTGCCCAATTTTTAATGTATAAAAATATAAACTGAAATGGAAAACAAAATAGAAAAGGGATTTTTTTCTTTTTTAATCTTTACAGATTTTTGACGAAAAGTGCAAATAAGGTAGCCGCAAAAAAGAAAAATTATAAAATATTCAATTGAATGAACCTAGCCACTTATTTGGCTTAATACAAGCTATTTCTATATCTAGTGGTGCAGTAGGTAAGATGTTTCCTTGCGAAACCAGTGATCGTGAGTTTGAATCTTTGCTGGGTTGCAATTTTTCAAACTCCTAGTGCAAGCTAGACGCCGTCCGTGAGTTTTAGGGTGAAAAAAGTCACCTAATTCTCTATCTACCGCGCCGAAAAAAATCTTTCCTATATTTCTAATCCTTCTAACTAGTATCGTGCAGCATCCAGTTGCATTCTAAAAGGCAATGTGCCTTACATCTTTCCTTAGCCATTTATATAAACTTAGGAAAATTGCATAATATTTTAAATAGTAAATGAGAAGCCATATACGCTTTCGCGGCTTCCCAATTTATTTAAAAAATATTTCATTTATATCGAAACTAACAGTCTATAATCTATAGCCATTGTGAGGAACGTGCCTATTCCTTCTTACTGAGTAACTTCGTATTCATTTTAAATGCCACTTTCCGAATTGCAATTTCAATTTGCAGTTCCTTCCTATAGAATCCTTCATTGACATGATTGGCCACTATTACCTGCCTTTCACTCTTACTGTTATGGATTTCAAAAAGCTATCACCATTTTAAAGCTCTCAAATGGTTGCCACACTGGGCATTATAAATTGTATAATTATCACACAAATGTAGGTATGGTTACCAACTGTTTATTAAAATTTTATGAAAACTATGAAAATTTTTAAGATAATTGGCGCGTTTTTATAAGAGTTCCCCAGAGGAGGGAAGTATTTTGAAATAAAATTACTTAGGCTACCTACATCTTTCTGAATAACAATTTTGATAATCGGAATTGCAGTTTCTGAGGTACCGATTTTAACCCACCAACTTATATTTTTTCACCAAAATATAAATATGCTCTCATTCGTTCTAAGAAAGCTTCAATTCTGGAACTTTCATAACAAAAAACCAAAGAAAAAGGTATTATAATTTCCATTAATGGCGAATGGTAACTCTGCAGTTGTGCATTTTTTTTAAATAAACACAATAAGCGAGAGGCAAATTGATAATCAGATCGGTCTCTCTTCGCAGCCGGTGAGCAGACAGGTCTTGGTAGAATGTACGTGGGTTAAATAAAATATTACAACAACAATTTCAATGTTGAGTGCGATGCAAACACTTGTAGGTACCAGTGTGTTTGAAAGCTCTCTTTCATAAAGTCTGTACTGAAAATATAAATTAACCAGAGTATAGAGAGAAACGTCATGAACATTTACAGTTCTCAATCTCAATGAATAAAAAAACTAGATAGAGATCAACGACTGCTGCAGAATGTTTCCATCATTTATGAACACATCCGTTTGGATATTTAAATCGGTTCTGGCAATATTGTATCAATCTATTCAATTTGATTTGCAACAAAATATTTATTAGAACAAAATTGACGTAATAAAATATTAAAAGCCCAAAGCCCTGGTAGCTAGTGCTTTGTTTTTTATTATTGATAAATGTAATTTACTTTTTTATCAATAAAGTTATAATAATAATAAAAATAATAAATAAATTCAATTTAATAATATTAAATATGATTGCCTATCCAGGTGATTTTGAATAATCAAATTTAAATGAATTTATAAATAAAATAAATTGCACGACTGGATCGCACGTCAGATGTGCATTACATCGTCGAATAAAATTTAAAAAAATAAATAACATTAACGTGGAACAACAACACTATCTGAACTTAAGAAATGTGTCAAAACCACAACACTTAACGGGTTTTAGTAAAAATGGAGTACGCCATCAAACGCCTAGTATAGTAACGAATTTATGAAAAAAAGTATTTCGCAAATTGTAGGACGGATTTTGATAAAAATCTGTTTTTAATTTTTAGTTTAAAAAAAAAAAATTGTAAATTTTGGTATGCAGTTTTTTAGAGTGTATTAATATTATATATAATTATAAAATTTAAATTAATTTGTAGGATTAGTTTTACGAATATTTATTTTTAAAAAAAAAGTAATTTTAAAAAATTAATTTTAATCATTTTATATAAATTGCCTATAGTACTATCATGAGACGCGAAAAAATCTTACCCAATGTTAATCGACACTTCCTATCTCTCCCCTTCCTATCTTGCGAATGCCCGCGCAGTGTGTTACATTAAAAGAGAAACAAGTAATCCCTTGTGCGCGCATTAATTTAAAAAAAAAAAAAAAAAAGCTCCAAGAGTCGCTTGGAGCGCTGGTGTAGTGACATTTTATTTAGAGAAAGAGAATAAAGAGCATGGTTTTTCGTGTTTTATTGCGCATGTGCAATGTGAGGCAGGAGACAGGACAGGAAAAAAACTGAAAGAGAACATGAAATAATTGGGCATCTAGTTTCGTTACAGCAGCGAAACTAGATGCCCAATTATCCATGCTGCAGAAATGGATTTTTGTTTTGAATTTTGCTTACCATTCGAATAGGTGTACAAATTAAGTGCAAGCTATGTGTAGAAATTCATTCAAAAAATTGTTTGTAAATTGATTGTAGATTTATAGTAACAAAGATCTTTTGTTTGTTTGAGGTTGATATAATACTAGTTGATCTACCCAGATTTGCTCGCGGGAAAGGAATTTATAGTTAAACCAAAATATTTCTTTCAACTATTCTTCTATAGAATTGCTAAAAATGCTCTGTCTTTTTTGCATTTGTAATATCTAATTGTTTAATTTTTTTACTTGCAATTATAGGTTGGTACCGAAAAAGTCGGATTTTTTTAATGAAATTTTGTGTGTAGTTCTTCCATTAATTATAAAAATGCGTTACAATAAGTTTACCAAATCAAAAGAATTTAAAGAAATGCAGGACGACATCTGCCAGGCCCGCTAGTAATATATGTATATTTTCAACAAAAACACTACTACACATCTAGACATACGAACTAACTCAAATAATAGTCCCCACCTTTTCTTATTCCAGTTCTCTTATTCCATATGAAAATAAATTGCACGACTGGATCGTACGTACTTGTTCATAAATGCGGTCACATTGTAGAATAAAATTTAAGAAAATTAAAGGGAACATCGAAGTATTTATTCGATTTTTGTGACTTTTGATTATTCGAATAAAGTACGTTAAATTGTATTGAGTTAAATAATTTAAATGCCATTTTATTTCTTTAAGAAATGTAAAAAAGTGTGAATATTTTTTTTAATCGTAGGAGCGGTTATTAAAATAAAACGTTTTTTTTTTAACTTTTTTTTTAAATAAAAAAATAATTCAAGAATACAAACTTAAGCAAAATAATAACATACATTTAAAAAGAAAATAAAAAAAATTCATTTACCCGTTTTCAAAATATTGATTAAAAAAAAAATATATAAATAAAAATATAAGAAATAAAAAAAAAGTTTTCGAAAAAAATTAATGTGACATTACTTAGGCTACTTACATCTTCTTGAATATCAATTTTGATAGTAATCGGATCACCAGTTTTCGAGTCGACGAAAAAAAACGGTCCTATGGGAGGTACCGTGTTTAGCCAACCACATTCAATTTTTTTTTTTCACCAAAATATAATGCTTGCCTACAGTAGTACACTAATTTTTTTCATAAAAATTCTTGGAGCCATTTTCGAGAAAAATAAGCTTTTTACATAACGGTTATATGACAAGTACCGTTAATTTTTGAGCTAAAAAAAAAATACAAAAATCTGCTCTGTAGAATGTCAAAATAACCTTAAGTTCTAAATTTGAAGACGGTTGGCCCAACCTACAGTCCAAAATACATCCGTACAGACAGACAGACAGACTTCATCGTAATGTCATGTTTGATTGTTATATCAAAATTTGTAATCTGCACGAATGCATAACTTGTATTATAGAACGTATAAATTCAGGTAAAAATGTAAACAATGAAAATCTTGGATCGCGTACAAATCTTTACAAAAATTTATTCAACTCAGAGAAGCATTGCATATAAACTACCTACCTATATCCATACATACCAACTTTCTTATGAACAAAGCGCAGCACCGCAAAAAAAAAACAAACATCTTTCATCTGCCCATAGAATGAAGGTAAACAAATCATGTTTTCAACATCAAGCTTACCTCGACACATTTTTTTTCTTTTTCATTGTCTTTCTCCTTTTCTATTTTATTTCTTAACCTACCTCTTTTATACATTACTTTTAAATACAGACAGAATTTCCCTTCTTTTTGTTCGTTTCTTTCAACTTGCAGAGTTATTTACTTTAAGAGCCGCTTGGAGCGCCACGGTCCACACGTCGCCATGACAGTACTATAGAAGTTTATATAAACAATGATTTTTTAGAAAACAAAATTATTCAAAATTTTGAAATGCAGAATTAATTTGGCTACCTAGATCTACTCAAATATAAATTTTTGCAGAAATCCAAAGAGCCGTTACCGAGAAAGACAAAAATTAAAAAAACCCGTATTTGAAAGGTACCGTTAATATACTTTTCCGGTGAATTTGGTTCTGTTTAGATGATAGCTAGTACCAAGAAAAAAATTCTCAAAAAATTTCATCAAAATCTTTTAAGCGGTTTTCGAGAAAAATAATCTTTTCCTTAATCGTTATATGGCAGGTACGGTTATTTTTAGCCCTAAAAATAAAATTTCAATTTCCCCTCTGAGAAATGCCAAAAGATATGAACAAATACCAAATTTGAACGATGGACATTTTTGTCAATGACTTTCTTAGGCTTCTCTGTGATCGTAATGTCATGTTTGATTGTTATCTCAATTTTTTTATAGTCACAAATCCTAAACTTGCCTTTTATAGTACTTATAATCGCAAGTCAAAATACAGTTTTCAATAGGCAAACTAAATAGTTTGAAATAAATCTGTTTTTGAGGAAATGCAAGAAAACTAAAAAAATTATTGAATGTACCAGCCTGAAAAAAATATAAGAACGAAAGTTAGGTTTAGACTGTTTTATATTTATATTATTAGTTAAGAAAAATCTGTGCCTGAACAACGATAGTCTAGAGAAATTTAAGCAATGCTCAAGGAATGGACCTTCATTAATATTTTTCTCCTTTTTTGTATTTAATAAAACAAAATAAAAGCTTCCCGATAATTTTAATTAGTTGTCAGGAATTAAGCCCTACTAATTGGCTTATTAACAATGGTGTGACAACAACAGGCTATGAGTGTTTGCACAAAGTACGGGGATAATTACAGTGCCTGATGAGAATTTCTCAACTACCCATACTAAGGGATTAAAATATAAGCTTTTGTTATTAATTTCTCATTAAATTGAAGTTTACAATATTAAGCTTAAATAACAATAAGTACGTTCAGAGCCAACGAGTACAAACAACAGTGGTCGGCTTTAATAATCCTAATAGAGGGAGTCCTGCAACAAAAGGCTAGAGTATTGTCGGAAAGGTTGATGTTGTACGTAAAAAAAACATAAATAAAGTGCACGACTGGGTCGCATGAACTTGCTCTAATGTGCAACCGTGGTCTTGGGGCTTTAGATTTTTGAAAAAAAAACCGGAAAAAATCATTTGAAATTTCGTTTATCACTTAAAAACCACTAATTAAAACGTTTTTTGGGAACAAATTAAGGAAGCCATTTAATTTCTATTAAAGTTTTGAATCTTCCAAAAACGTTTGACAAGTTTTTTTTTAAACTTTTCGAAAACATATTCCAGATTTTTTTTTAGTATGCCAACATCTAGCAGCTGGTAGTCATTATCAGAAAACAATTTTTTTTTTTAATTTTTTTAACAAACCGTTTTAAAAAAAACAAAAATTAAAAAAAACCAAAATTCTTCTTTTTTTAATTAGCTTAAGAGTTTTCTCGGAAAAACTAAGCTTGCAATAAAATTTTAAAACTAAATGTCTATCGAGGAAAAAATATATTAAAAATCGTTCGACCAGTTTTTTTTAAAAACTTTTCGAAAAAATATTTTTAATTTTTTTTTCAGTATGTCATTATAAGGAAATCTGTAGTTTCCATCTGGAAAAATTATTTTAAAAAAAAAATCAATCAGCCCGTTTTCAAAATATTTCAAAAACCAATTTTTTTAGAATTTTTTTAAAATTGAAAAAAAAAAGTTTTCTAAAATTTTGAAATGCAATATTAATTGAATTATAAATGACTTCATGTGTGCAAAATTTTATTGAAATCGGGATAATGGTTAACGATAAAACCGCATTTGAAAAAACCGTTTCTAAGAGAGGTACCCTTATAGAAAAAAAAATCGAAAAATGTATTCTAACCGAAAGAGCCGTTAGAGCCGTTTTCGAGAAAATCTAACTTTGTTGTTAAAGATTGTATGCCAGGTACCGTTATTTTTCGACCTAGAGCGAAAATGAATAACACCCCCCGAGATACTACCAATTTATTACTAAATACTAAGTTTGAAGCAAATCCGCCTATCCATTTAGGCTGTAGAGGTGCGAACAGACAGACAGATAGATGGACGGAATTTCCGGACCCACTTTTTTCGACTTCTCTATGATCGTTATGTCATGTTTGATTGTTAGAATTTTTTTTTTTTTTTTTTTGTACGAATCCATAACTTGCCTTATAGTACCTATAAACGCAAGTAAAAAATCTACTAAAAACATATATTTATTTACAAGAAAGAATTTTGGATTTTTTGTAAGACTCTCATTTAAGTTTTTTAACTTTTGTGCAATGCAAGCTACTATATATTTAATTATTTGTTATTTAGGTGATTTTTGCAAATTTTAATGTCAAATTCATGAAAGAATTAAATTAACATTTTTTTATTTTCATTTTCGAACCTTTTGGAAAAAAACGCAAAATATATTCAAAACCTAGGTTTTAAAATCTGCAAAACAATTTGACCTTAATTGGAAGAGAATGACATGACATATTTAAATGGCCAAAAAGCAAACAATAAAAATACGGTTACGCTGTTTCCTTAGTATGAGAACGTGGAGAAACAAATCGGAAATATTTATTTCATTGGCCGAGAATTCCAACTCGAATCTGAAATTAATTAAAATTGAGGATTTAATCCCCAACCCAAACCTCTTATACTTTGTCCTTCTTCATAAATTGTTAAAATGGCGCAAAGATCCCATTTTCATTCTTAATGAAACAGGACGTAATGAACATAAAAAAACGTATTTATTCCAATTAAGCCTTGGGGTGTACGCTATAAATAAAAATATTTCAATGTTTTTTTAACTCCTTAACTTATTGCGTTTTATTCATTTTTATTTGTTTTTTTTTTTTTTTTGGTAGGCATGAGGTCGAAGATATCAAGATGTCGACATCCTTACATTTCTTTTCTTTTAATTTTGAAGAATCGAAAAAAATTGTTTGAAATTTTGGGAATTTAACGATTTGCCGATATTAAAATGTTCTTAGACCAACTAGGTGAACAATCTAAGGTGATTGTGAGATTGAAATAAATTGAACCAATTAAGAAGTGGCATTTTCAATAAACTATATTATAAAACACTTGCTGACCCACAAAGCATTGTTCGGGTACATGACATGTTTTTATTTGGAGCGCAATAACAGCTTTACCTATCGGGACCAACTATAGTCAAGGACCAACCACACTATAGTCATTAACACTTTTATACCTTTAGTGACGGACGCCTGCTTCGCACTGGAAGCACCGATAGTACTTTCGTTCGCCTTTCCATAACCCTTGAAAAATTAAATCTCTTTGGAGAAACATAAACATACAGTCAACGGAGACCAAGTACAACTTCATTGGATAGAAATTTCACTCGTTGCGAAATCTTCTAGAGCTCGACGACCTGAGTGCTACCGACTATGTACCTTTACCTTTGATTGGATCAACATCTTCAATGGACTCTCACAAAGGGATGGTCATTTCAGCATTCTCTTCAATCAGGCGTTGCAAAAAGCAATACGTGACTCTGGCACGTCAGCAGAGGAACTATCTTCACAAAATTCAACCAGATACTGGTTACCCAGACGACATTGAAATGTTCATTAGAAGTCAACAAGTCGTACAAGCTTCCTTCATCCAGATCAAGCTGGAGGCATCAAAGATGGAGCTGAACATTAATGAAGGGAAAACTAAGTACCTACATATAGAATTTAAACAATTTACGAATGCCAAACAAATAAAATTCACGAATTTTAATATGCTTTCTTTAATAAGTACTTTTCTCTTTAAATGAAATATTTTCTCAAAAATAACCTCTGCCACTAATTTTTAATTCGAGTTGGTGGTTTGACGACTACTTTATAACTGAACTGACCGCTCAGGCAGACAAACGCTAGTATTGATATGGGGTTTTCCCCTTTTCTTGTTTCGTTCGTTCGTGTGTGTATAGTCTGATCATTTTCTGTATATACTCATAGCATCTGTTCGGTTGTTCGTTTATCTAGTCACGTACGCTTTCGTTTACTTGTTATTTGGTTCGTTCATTATGTCTTCTGTCTGTAAGGAATGCTGTTGCAGTCAAATCCATCAAGGAAGTAACTGACATAATCCACGGAGGAAACTTTAAGAAGTCAGCAGGAAATGATGGGATTTATAACTTTGTGCTTAAAAAGCTACCAAATCTCGCCATCTTACTGCTAACGATCATCTTCAATAACTGCCTAAATAACAGCTACTTTCCCGAAACATAGAAAACGGAAAAAGTGGTACCTGTTCGCAAGAAAACCAACAGGACTAGCGTCGAGGGATATCGGCCGATTTCGCTTCTTTGCTGTGTATGAAAAATCTTGGAGGGACTTATCCTGAGAAAGCTTCATTATTTCTTCAGGAAAAGGGAAATCATACATGAATGTCACTATGGTTTCCGAGCACGACACTCCAACATCCATCCGCTTCTTGGACTGCACTCCAACGTAACACACGGACTTAATAAGAAAGAGACTACAGTCGCCTGTTTACTCAACATCGAAAAGGCCTTAGACACAGTTTGGATAAAAGGACTAATCTTCAAACTGTCAAGTCTAGGAATACCTGAACACTTGGTAAGATTAATCAAAAATTGTTTAGCCCATACATCCTTTTATGTACAGGTAAACAAGGAATAGTCACGAAGAAAGACGATCAGCGCTGGAGTTCCACAAAGTTCCAAGTTGGGCCCCATACTTTTCAACCTTTATACAGCTCACCAGTCTACCAACATACCAGGGACAAAAACGAAGCTATATGCCGATGACTGCTTAACATATGCAACATCCATTTCATCAGAAATCGCAGCCAGGAGAAGAAGAAGATCACATACGAAACTTGTGGGACTACTACCTTAAATGGGGACTAAAGATAAATAGCGATAAGAGCGAACTTATCTGCTTCAGAACCCCAACAACAGCAACAAGAGGTCGAAGAAGTTTCGCATCACGCTGTGATAATATCAGTATCAAGCTACCAGACAACACAGTGATAAGGACAAGACAACAGAAAAATACCTTGGAGTGAATTTTACTAACAGCTTCAAATTCCACAAGCACGCTTCATTTATGCTTAAGAGAGCCAACTTCTCCCTGCATCTGGTCCACCCACTTCTAAGGAGAAGTAACGTACCAAACACTAATACTAAGCTCCTCATCTTAAAACAGCTGATCCGTTCAGTTCTAACGTACGCTTGTCCTATTTGGTTCACCATATCACCAACATATCTAAAGAAGATCGAAGTTTTTGAAAGGAAGATACTGCGTAGCTGTACAGGTCTACACCGAAACTCTTTTACAAGGAAATATGTCCCAAACAATAAACTATATGAAGACACAAAACTGAGCCCAATAAATCAGTTCTAGACACAACTCTCCAAAAATATTTTAAAGAGCTTGGAGGACCACCCCAACTTGGAAATACAGCAACAACTAGAGCTCAACCATCGCTACCTCAACATTCGAGCCATCACAGACGACCGATTCGAGGATATATTGAACAATGACGGAGCCACGTTCTAGGAGAAAACCAGCAACGGGCACAACAGAGGATAAACAAGACATCCTAACCCCAATTTTTAAAACCAAACAGTTATTATAATTAAGAATTTCAATTAAAAGATTATGCAAACAAAAATATGATATAAGTAAAAATGTAACATTGTATAGAGTCATCTGAAGTACGTCGAGCCCCTGTTGATGAGCCGACATGATTTATTTTAATTATAAATTAGTTTAAGGCCAATTGTACATACATTTTAACGAATATAACAAAATAATCTAATCTAATTAAATAATGAAGGGAAAACTAAGTACATACATGTAGAATTTAAACAATTTACGAATGCGAAACAAATAAAATTCACCAATTTTAATATGATTTCTTTAATAAGTACTTTTCTCTTTAAATGAAATATTTTCTTAAAAATAACGAGTTGGTGGTTTGACGACTACTTTATAACTGAACTGACCGCTCGCTCAGGCCGACAAACGTTTAGATTGATATTGGTTTTCCCTTTTTCTTGTTTTGTTCGTTCGTGTGTACCTGATAGCATCTATTCGGGTGTTTGTTTGTCACGTACGCCTTTTATGTACTTGTTATTTGGTTCGTTCGTTATGTCTTCTGTCTGTAAGGAATGTTGTTGCATGATGGTCACATACATTATGGCTGCGTCTGCGAAAAGTGTTCGTCCAAGAGTTAGGTAGTGAAGCAAGTATGAAATTTGATGGGCACGGCCAGCGATTGGGATGAATGACATAACGTGTTGGATGAGGCCCCGCTGGATCCAAGTTTGCAATATTTGCGTCATTGGCAATAGCAATAAGGAAAGGAGTTTTCAATTTCGGCGGGCTTCTCATTGCTGACAATTTCCATAGTACAAGCTTCTTTTCAATAAATATTAATATCAGCCAATTTGAAAATTGAGAAATGTCAGAGAAAATTGCCTTCGCGAATTAAAATACAAAAAAATTTGTTATTCGAACTTTTTTCTGCAAATACTTCCAATCATTGTTGTACTTCAACTGAACTGCAAACCGAAATTCCATTAAATGCATTCAATCCCACTTCTGTCTATCCTTCAATACCATGGAATGGAATATTCCATCTTTTAAAATATTTTATCAATATCTTCCATAAATGGTAAAATGAAATTGAAAGGAAAGGTTATGGGATTTGTCAGCCTTAAGCTTGAAGGCAAATTATTTGAAATTGAATTGCAATTCGCATTTCTTACAGCTTATTGCTTCACATGGCGTTAAAGGTGATTGTTATAAACGTCTTTTAGAGGAATAATTTCGAAACCATTGGTGGTCTGAGTAACAACTACACTCAGACCACCAATGGTTTCGAATGTACATTTAATTTATATGGCAGATGATAATGAATGATGGATAATTCAATGCGGTTGTCATGTTAACACTTTCAATGTCAAAGGCCATATAAATCAACTGGCTTTTTTAGACTAAAGGATTTAAGATAATGATAACCTATTTTTCTATTCAGGTATATTAAACTTGGTTTAGAATGAACCATATTAAGAATATTCTAAAATTAAATTTTAAACTATTTATTTTAAATAAACGTATATGTATGTATGCAATTTATAAATATTTTAATTCAAATTTAAAATTGAAAAAAGAAAACAGAAAAGAAAAAAATATATATAAATAAAAGAAGGCTAAATTGGCAATTAGCCGAAAATCATTTACGTAAAGTCATCGTTGTCATGGTCGATCTGTGGTACATGTCCTGCTTCCTAATGTCTTATAGTCTCTCATTTGTTCTTTTCCCTCTTCATTCCGAATTCCTCACCAAAAAACTTCAGATGGTATCTAAAGCAACGGGACAGGCACGTTTTTCTTGGCACTGATTCCGGCATAATTGACAATAATTTCTCTGTATCCTGTTGATAGTAAACAATAAAATCGCCACAGTGCGTGTAATTTTGTTAAAAAAAAAAGTTTTCATGTATTCGTGCTCTGGGTTGTATACCTATTTCCTTGTCCTGATGGATTTTAATTGTCACGAAGAATTCTCTAATCCATTTTTAATTGAATTTTAAATGGAATTTCTGGAAGATATTTCCCTGGATTCTGCACTTTAGCTCGTAAATTGAAGTAAAATGTACGAGTGTAGAATTTTTTCGGAATAAAAGTAGCCTGTGTAGGATAGTGGATCCTGTTACTCTTCCTTCTACCAAACTTCACAAATTAATGTAGTCGTTCAGGCATGGAAACATATCACACAAACCTCCAGCAATGCAGTATTTTACAGTTAAGCCTCTTTCATAAGAACCGTTAATTTTTCCTCGATAAAAAGTAGCCTAAGTTTCAATCCAGCACATAAGCCATATTCCTACTAAATTTCATCCAAATCCGTTAAGCCGTAGAGGCGTGATTGGGGAAAAAACATTCAAACATCCAACCAATTATAAAAACATACATACATTCAAACATTCACATTTATAATATAAGTACAATCAAAAAAAAAAAGTATGAAAAAACACACATAATCAAACTATATACGAAACTCTACAACAGTATTATCTATCGTAAGTCGTAACTCAAAGATAAGACCGTCTAGGTCTAGGTTACACAAAAAGTATTTAAAAATAATTTCTTCTAAAGAAGCCGAACAAAAAAAAAAATTTAAAAATTGTGTTTTTCTAATAAGTACTGCATATGTATACTTTTGGAAGAAAAGTATAAAATTTAAAAATATTTTACTTATTGCCGAATTCGGCTTGGGTCTGCCCTCTGCCAGGTTCAAAAGCTCCAGTCGAAAGAGTTCTTTTCCATAATAAGCAATATTTGGACAAATGAAAAAAATGGGCACGGCTGGGTCGCACGTACTTGCTCTTATGTGTCTAATTACATTGGAAACAAAGATCTTTGACAGAAAAAAAGTAACGTTTTAACGTTTGAACTTATAAAAACTTGATACGTTTTATAACCTCAATACTTAACAGTTTTTAGTAAAAATGAAGTATGCCATCGCACGTCTTAAATAACAAAGAATTTAAGAAAAAAGTATTTCGAAAATTGTAGGACCGCTTTTAATAAAATCCTGTTTTTTATTTTTTTGTTTTTGTTTGTAATTTTGTTATGCAGTTTCTTAGAATTTATTAATTTATTAATTTACACCAAATTTTGAAATTTAAAATATTTTTTTATAAGTTTTAAGAACATTGAGTTTTCAAAAAAAAATCAAAAATTAATTAAAAATAGAAACAAATAAGCTTTCAAAATTTTAATCATCAGATACAGATTTAATACATAATATAGAGTTTATTAAATCCGCGCCTGATGATGAAAACTAAGTTTTCGAAACGCGTAGCGAATAAAATTTAAAACTAAATATAAAGATTTTTTAATTTTTTAATATATTTTTTTAATTTTTCATTTATTTATTATTATTAATAATAACACAACTTGAAGACCAAAAACCAATCATGATACATATGTACATATACGTATGTAGCTCAAAATTATGGAAGATTAAATTGCACTTCCTTCCAATATTTTTTAGTTTACTAAATTAATGAAGAATGTACATGCATATACATATACATACATTGCTCTTGTGAAACAGAAATGATGTTACAGCATTGTCAGTGTTCTACAATATTGCTGATGTACATAACTTAAGAGAAACAGGGCCCAGATTGCAATTATAGTTTTTCCAAATATTATGTTTAAGCAGCTGTCAAATTAAAAATCTACTGTCAAAATATTCCGTTAGGTTTGTCACTTTATCAGGGATCGTATATATATCAAAATGTTCAAGCAGAATTGCAGTTATAAAATCGAACACAGCCTACAGCATGGACCTACTCTTACAGTGATGTGCTTAAGAGCATAGCGGCATCATCAGACCTTATTTCTTTCGAAATGAGGAAAGAGAAACTGTTACCACTAATGCTCTCGTGTACGTAGAGGGGTGATAGCCGATTTTGTGACTAGTTCCCGACGATATTGATATATTCGAGCTGCATGACTCATCTCATGCAACAAACGCAACGCTTGAAGTTGTGATGGAGAAATTTAGCGGCAGGGTCATTGTACGGAAAGAATTCATCATTTGCCTGCCACCAGGGTATGAACTCTTGCTTGAAGCAAGTTTACTTTGATTTTAAGAAAACTCAAAATTCTACTCCGCCATTCCACTTGACTTAAGATCTACTTCAATATTTTCACACTAAAAAATAACCCACATTAAATAAAATGACAAATTTCGAATTTCAATCAATTTTCAATCTCTCCCTAGACTCGATTTTCAATTTCAACTATGTATGTATACAATTTTTTGTTCTATAAGATATTAAAATATGAATGGAATTAATGTAATATTTTTTTTTATTGCTTAAATAATTTTTTGTTATAGAATCTGTTTTTAATAACTTGAGTTTTTCTTCCCGGTTCAAATCTACATACTTCGCAAACTCTCGATTTACTTCACTTTTTATACAATTTTGCTCCGAAATTTTACTTCTGAGGTTCGAACCGTGCCCACCACATTTGCTTATGAATCAAGGATTGAGTAATGAAAAAGGCCTTTGGCAAGACGTCGTTATCTATGCTAAGAATCCAATTATATTGGATGATCACATGGCCAACATTTAAATTGATATATAAATGAAGTACCAGCGCAGTATTGAAAAGAGTCGTCAATATAGTTCACTTATTCTTTTTACTTGCGATTTAGGTACTAAAATGCAAGTTAACAATCAAACATGACATTACGATAATAGAGAAGTTGAAAAAAGTGGGTCCGGAAATTCCTTCCGTCTGTCTGTCTGTCTGTTCGCGCCGTTACAGTCTAAACGGATGGGCCGATTTGCTTCAAACTTGGTATTTACTATTTATTAGGTAGTATCTCGGGGGGTGTTTTTTATTTTTGATCTAGGTTTAAAAATAACGGTACATGCCATACAATTTTTAACAAAAAGTTTGATTTTCTCAAAAACTGCTCTAAAGATTTTGATAAAACTTTCATGGTGCTAATTTTTTACAATAGTAAATTTTTCAGTTAGAATAATTTTTTCAAAATTTGTTCTATAGACGTACCTCTCATATAATCGGTTTTTTCAAATGCGGTTTTATCGTAAACTATTATCCCGATTTCAATAAAATTTTGCACACAGGAAGTCATTTATAATTCAATTAATATCGCATTTCAAAATTTTTAAACTACAGATTGCCTTATAGAGGACATACTAGAAAATAATTTAAAATTTTTTTAGAAAAATTTTTCAAAAAACGACTTTTTAAAAAAACTGGTCGAACGATTTTCAAAATTTTTTTTTCTTCGATAGACATTTAGTTTTCAAATTTTATTGCATACTTAAATTTTTCCAAGAAAACTCTGACACTAAATAAAAAAAAATTAAGAATTTTCTAAAAAAAAAAATTTTTTTTATTTTAATATATATATGGTTTTCAATCTGGCAATAATTTTTTCGGAGTTGGTCTTTTTGACAGCTGTCTTTCGATTTATGCTCAGTTTTGTTTGCCATTTCATAATGAATAGACTTACTCCTGAACAAAGTTTGCAAATTGTGCAAATTTATTACCAAAATATTGGTTGGTTTCGGTGGAGCAGAGTATCGAAGAAGACCCAAATGAGTCCATCCGCCATCGCGTGCGGAAGGATTTTGGTTTGCAGGCTTACAAAATCCAACTCGTTCAAGAATTGAAGCCGAACGCCCATCAAGCGCGTCACACGTTCGGTGAATGGGCCCAAAACGAAATGCCCACCGATCCCAATTTTCACAAAATCGGCTGGAAATAATTTTTAGAACATGATGCAAACGCTTATCTTTATAATAAAGCTAGATTCTTGGCCATAACATTAAACTATATGCGTTTTATTTTTTCTTGAAAACCACACGTCTAAAAAAAACACATACATATGCAGCCACTAAGCAATTATCTAGCATAAGAACAAGTTCATGCGACCCAGTCGTGCATTTTATTTAAATTTTATTCGACGATGTGACCGCACATATGAGCAAGTACGTGCGATCCAGTCGTGCAATTTATTTACTCAACTTCTTTGAGACATTTAAAGGAAAAATAATCAATTTGCAATTTCCAAACAAATTTACGGTACAACTTATGAGTTGAGAGCTCTTTCTTTTGGAAAGCCTTTTTAATCACACAAATCATTTTTAAGAAAACACCAAATAAGGAAGAAAAGTATTCAACGATTGATGACTTTGACTATTTACTGCTAAATATGACCAAAAAATGACGTTCTGCCGGCTCTAAATTTATCGAATTAATAATCATCATCATCATTGTCGACGTTAATCATCAAGAACCATCTATCTTTCAAACAATTCTAAATCGTCCGCGCCTCAAAGGCCTATCTTTATATGTAATTAAATATTCCTTAGTTTAAGATATATCATATGAATTCCACATTATGTATCTCAAACACAGATAAACTAAAATAATTGAGTTTTGATTACGTGGCAATGGTTTTCATTTTCATGACCACAAATGCCTGAAGTAATTTATGTCTTACTAATGAAAACTATCTCGAAATACATTTTCGTAAATGGTGAGATTGAAATCTCTATCAAGATTTCCACATCCTGGGCTATTGTGCACTTCCGTCCAGTACTTTACATTTTCGCCTATATTTTCACCAAAAATACCATTCAAATACTTGCTTCCCTTATATTTCAATTAAGACTTCATAACTATAAATCGTTCGTTGTTATCTTGGCAAAGATATACATGTATCTAGATATGGAGATACTCTGTGGCTATGCCACCGAAAGTCCTTACTGTTTCGACCTTCCACATGATATCCTCTCGTTAACTAGAATTTCACTCACCAAAGTTTAATTGAATCCATCTGAGATAACAAAAGGACTAAACGAGTAGATACATAGATACACATCAAAACAGTCCCCAAACTGTGGTCTTATATCTCTGGGAATATGTAAATTCATTTTACACCGTTGGTAATAGTTGTGGAGGCGTATCTTGTTATTTAAAAATTTATAACCTAGTGACTAACTTATACTCTTAACCATTTCTCTGTATTCGTTGTGAGTTTGCAGTAAAACGAGGACCAACAATGTACCGCCTAATGCAAACCGCTGCATTAGATGCACTTTTTCAAGGCAATCTATAATCTGAAAAGATTTGTCATTTCCTCGCAAGAGGCAGTAGTCCGGAAAATAAATTCTCACTCAGCCGGGAATCGAACCTACAACTTTTGGCATATGAGTTCAACAAATAGTAACCAGTATTCTATAAAAAAATGGGCACGACTGGGTCGCACGTACTTTTTTTTTTTTTTTTTTTTTTTTTTTTTTTTTTTTTTTTATTTTATTTCTCTTTTAAAATAGATACAATTTGTAACTTAAAGATATACTAATAAACCAAATAATTCCGTGCAATAGATATTAGATATTATATAATATTAAGTAAACTATTTACAAAAATAATAAAAAGAAATAAAGTAGATAAGATACTATCTGTTGCCTTACGACAAGTGTCGAAAGTATCGACTGAAAAATGTAGGTTTTAAAATTTCAAGAATTAACAATAATCAAAAAGAAATTTATATTTAAACAAATGTTGTGGGGTGATATGTCGCATACAAACAAAAAATAAAATAAAAATTTAGACAAAATTTAAAATTCAATATCAAAATTTATCAAACTAAGATTGTAAGTAAATTATGAATTTCATTAAAATCGTAGTTAAAAAGCCATTCTTTAACCTTCATGCTAAAAGAGTAGATAGAGCCAATAGAGCGAATATTACATGGTAAAATATTATAAAGTCTTGGTGCTACTGATGCATAAAACTGAAAGAAGTGCTGGGAATTATGTACAGGAATGAACGCGAGATTTCTCTCACTACTTCGCGTAAACAATGCGTAAACAGAAGTGAAACGAAAACCACTCCTTAAATAGAAAATTTTTAGAACTTTATAAAAGTAAAGATGTTTTAGGGGGAGTATACCAGAGCAAGCAAACAACGGAAAACTATGCTCAAGTCTTCTTTTTTTCCAGATATTTCTTAAAATATGTTTTTGAGATACTAACAAGGGTTGAAGGTAGTTTTTATACGTACCACCCCAACATACTATACCATATTGCAGTTTAGATTGAACTAGACCAAAATATAGAGTTTCAAGGAGTCTGCGGCAGCAAAGTTTTTTTAAGTGAAAAAATATATATGTAGTTGAAAGTAAATACTTCTTGATTGCCTGTGTGTGAGGTTTCCAATTCATATTACTGTCAATTGTTAAACCAAGATATTTAAATTCAGTTACATTTTCAAATATGGAAACACTTCGAAGAACAAGTTAGGTCTAAGACAATGCAACTAGACGTATTAAAACTGTTACAAGTGGAACTATTAAAAGGAGAGTTTGTACAGTCATTGCTATGAAAAATGAGAACAGGAGGATGATTATTAAGTAAGGGTAGTTTTAAAAACATTATTTTAGTTTTATCACTTAACACAAGTTTGTGCGTCGCGAACCAATGTCTAAGCAATTCCAAATCATGATTTATATCTGAAATCAGGTCTATTAAGGAAGAACTAGAATATACACAGGCTATATCGTCTGCAAACCCTGTTTTTGTTCCTTTTAAATCTAATGTGAAAATAGAATTAATATAAACAAGGAATAAAATCGGGCCAAGAACTGAACCTTGAGGAACACCTATATTAATATTGCGACTTTCACTAAAATGTTTACCTATTCTTACTCTTTGTTTTCTATTTTTAAGGAACGAACAAAACCAATCGAGAATAAAACCCCTAAAACCAGCTTTATCTAGTTTTTTTAGCAAAATATCATGGTCGACTGTATCGAAAGCTTTGGTTATATCAATGAAAAGTGCAGCCGTGTACTTTTTTCTGTCCAAACTTTCATAAACATTAGTACAGAAATTTAATAATGCATCTTCAGTTGAATTTTTGGCTCTAAAACCGTATTGGTTTGAGTTGAAAAAGGAAAGGTTGTCAAGATATGTAAGCATTTTAATTTTTATAACTTTTTCGAAAATTTTTGAGAATACCGATAAAAGAGAGATAGGCCTATAATTATTAATACACTTTTTGTCACCTTTCTTAAAAATAGGAATAACCTCAGCAATTTTCAAACATTCCGGAAATTTCCCTTGAAAAACGCTTTTGTTGAATAAGTGAGTTAAAATATCTACAATATTAAAGCAAACGTTTTTAGTAAAATTATTTGAAAAGCTGTTGAATGTGAAGGAATCGGAGTTGTCCAGAGCATTTATAACTTTAAATACTTCAAATGAAGAAAAAGGCTCAAAATAAAAACTATTATAATGAAAAAAGTCATTGAAACAATTATCTGTGCATTTATAAGAAGAGTTAATAAGCCCGGCATCATAAAGAGTTTTTATCGGTATACCTGTAAAGTGATCATTAAAAAGCTTTGACATTTCTGAATGAATGGCTGTATTTAAATTTCCGGAAGATAAACTTTGAGGAACATCAAAAGCTGACCTTCGATTAAACAATTCATTAACTAAGCCCCATTCTTTTTTCGAATTTCCTTTGGCTTTATGAAATTTATTCATATAATAATTTTCTTTACAGACAGGAACTTCAGAACTAATCTCCTTACATAACAATTCATAGTTCTTACGAAGGAGATTATTATTAGGGTGCTTTTTACACTTTAGTCTTAATTTATTCTTCTTTTCAATTTTTTTTAGGAGATAATTGGACATCCAAGGTTTAAGTTTTTTGTGCTGACCTTTTCTATTCCGAAACACTTCTGAGCTTTCATTAAAATATCCATGTAAAGTTGAAATAAAAAGTTCAAATGCAACAGAAGGATCAGACGCAGAAAAGATTCCATACCAACTTTCAAAAATTAAACAAGAGTTAAGGCGCTCAAAATTAGTCTTTATAGATTGATAAACAGAATATTGATTAAGGGTGTTACATTGTATTTTATCTTTAAAATTAAAAATAAGACAGGTCATGCAATGATCAGTAATTTTCATATCACATATAGTGCTAATAAGATTAAAATTAACTTTCAGATCAATTCTAGAAAAAATATGATCAATACATGTTTTTGAAGTGGGAGTTATTCGCGTTGGTTCATTAATACAAGATTCTAGGCCATTTGAAGACATCAACGATAAATAGTTATCTACAGACAAAGATTCATTTAGAATATCGATGTTGATATCACCAACAATAAACAAGTTTTTAGCACTGTTATTAATTAGAATAGATGAGAGCTCCGTAATAAAAACATCTTCACTTACATGATTAAATCTATAAAAGCACATAAAAACTAGTTCAACTGCTTTGATAGTGAGAGAAATCTTAATCATATCCGAACTTAAAAGGTCTGTGTTTACATAATCACAGTTTAAACCTTCTTTAAAAAAGACAGCAGTACCACCAGACGAATAAGTATTATTACACTTAGCATGAAACACATAGCCTGGAATATTAAAGAATATTTTTTTCATGCTCATAAATCCAAATTTCAGTCAGAAAGATAATGTCAGGCTTATTAACAAAAGATTCAAAATGAGTTAAAAATAAATCAAACTTCTAATATTCTGATGAACAATAAAAAAACTATCATTATACAATTCAGAGTGAAATACACTTTTATACAATTCTTTATCAAAAAAACAAAAAGGAGTAACTAATGAAACATCATTTAAATTTGATGAGAAACGATTAGCCATTAATAAATAATTTTATCAAGATCTTCAAATGAAGATATGCGCAAAGTAGTTTCTCCTTCTTGTTTTTTCATTAAAATTACTCCATTTTTTATCCAAAGATATAAATAATTTCTTTCTGTTTTAATTTGTCTAGCTCTATTGAACAAAAGTCTATTAAAAGTTGTAAGACTCTCATTTATAAATATTGGGTTCTTTTCAAACTCATCGCCAAATACCCAAGTTGATATTTTTTTCTTTCGTTGAATTGATAATATATTCCGCTTACATTCCAAAGATTTGAGTTTCACACATACAACGCTGATTGGTTTCTTTGATGCAGGTGTAGACACATTATTTTTGTTCTTTTTATTGGTTTTACAAAACAAGGTTTAATATCATTAGCAGTGATATTGGCACCTAGACCTTCCACAAGAAGCTTAACGGTCGAGGTCAATGCACTTTCTTTCTGGACATTTGGTAAACCAACAATGTCAACACATTTATTCAGATTTTTTTGTTGCAAAAAATTAACTTTGTTGGTCAGATTATTTACTCTGGTCATCAAGCTACATTTTTCCTCTTGTAGCTTACTTATCATAGACAATGCATTGCTGTTCATCTCTTTTAGAGAAATTATTTCTCTATTCAGTGACAAGATCTCTCTATAGACAACTTCAAGAGTTATTTTTTGTGAGGTGTTGTTGTTTTCTGCATTGATTTTCGAATGAAAAGTGACCTCTCCTGCTGCATGCGATTTAAGTGGTGGGTGCACAACAGGCGACGAATGATTTGATGTATCGTTATATTGAGAGGCTGCATATGGTGGTGGAGGAGGCGGAGGTGATGTTGATTCTGGTTGTGGTGTTGGAGCTGATAATACAGATGATGGTGATATTGATGATTTAGATGTAGCTATTAGTGTGTTTGGTGGTGGTGATGCTGAAGATGTTGATGTAGTTGATGGTGTAATTGAAGCAGATGAGGATGAAGATGTTGGGACATCCACGAAAGCTTGCCCAGATGTTGCGGGGGCTAGTGGAGTGACGAAAGGGGGATTGGGAGAAATCATGTTATCAGGCAAACGTTCTTGATTAAGATTACAATGTGAGTCAGATGAAGGCAACACGGGTGTATTAATCTGAGATTGTGGTGGAGAGTGACGAAGAGAATCTCTTCTCTTTTTATTGCACTTTGGACACACAAAAGGTATTTTATTTTTGATCATATAATCTCTATCAGAAGGTTTCAATTTAACACAGTTTAAATGAAAAAAAGTTTTACAATGATAACACTGAATTCTAGCATCCCGGCTTCCAGCTTTTAGATTGCATATACAATACATATTTAAAGTTTATAAAAATATAGGTTTAGATAGCTTGTGAAATAAAATTCTCGACACGAGTGTACCCCACAACGTCACGATGAGAACTGTACTGCTCTTATGTGCTTAATTACATTGGAAAGCAGGATCTTTGACAGTTAACATTTACGTTAAAAATAACAAAGTTTGAACTTATAAAAAGTATTAAAAACCACATTACTTAACGGTTTTTAGTAAAAATGAAGAACGCCATCACACGTCTTAAACAACAAAGAATTTATGAAAATTATGTATTTCGAAAATTGTAGGACCGGTTTGGATAGAATCCTGTTTTTTATTTTTAGTTTTTTTTGAAAAAATGTTTGGTTTATATTTTTGTTATACAGTTTTTTTTAAATTTATTAATTTACATCTGATTTTAAAGTCTTAAATATTTTTGCTTGATAAGTTTTAAAAATATTGAATTTTCAAAAAAAAACTTCAAAAATTAATTAAATATAGAAAAAAAATAATTATTCAATATTTTTGTATATAGAATTAATTTGGATACTGAGACCTTTTCAAATATAAAATTTTATTGAAATCCATTGAACCATTAACGAGAAAGTCGAAAATTAAAGAAACCGTTATATGAAAGGCATCGTTAATAGAATTTTCCGGTGACTTTTAGTTCTAATAAGCTGATAGCCGCTACCAACAAAAAATCTCAAAAGTTTTAATCAAAATCGTTGGAGCCGTATTCGAGAAAAATAAGCATTCCTTTATATTCTTCCTTTATTGTACCGTTATTTTAAGCCCCAAAAATAAAATTTCAATTTAAACTCTGAGGAATGCTAAGAGATACACGCATAACGAATTTGAAGGTAATCGCTTAACCCGTTTAGGCTGCAGATAGATATACACCCGGACCGACAGACAGACAGACATTTTTAGGCTTCCCATACTTACCTCATACTGAAAATGAAAAAAAAATTCAATTCAGACATTATGTCCACTTTTAAAAAGGCATAATGTCCATGGACCTTATGACTATTTCCATTGTATTTCTATTCTATAGTTCTATCAAGATGGGTGCTTTACCTAGCGCCATCTAGTTTCGCTATCTCGATATTTCTCAGTGTAGACTTTTAGTCGGGGAAATGTATTCAACACATATGAAAAGACAGAACGGGAAAGATGTATATAAAGTGTTAGCAGTTAGAGGGAAGAAAATCATGAAGACTTTTTCGTGTTATTTCTTTGTCATTTTCTTAAGAATAACTGATAATGAGAGAATGAAAGATAGAAATTAGACAGATATGTGAGAAGTTTTCATTTCTACCTTGAAAATACACTGTTTTTGGGTGGGATTTTTTTCAAATTCGGCAACAGGATGAAATTTACCGTTTTAATGATTTTTGTTTGGTTTTTTTTTCTTGTACAATTTTAAATGGTTACCATGTTTGATTTATTATATCAATTTTTTTTAGTATGCACAAATTTAATTTGAGTGAAAGTACCTACCTACTTATTTTACAAATAAAACACATTGTTTGCAGATTTGTGTACCTATGTTATTGCTTTAGAGCCAGGTCAAAAAATCTAGTACTAAATCTACTACTAACTACTAAATATAGTACTAAATATACTACTTACTAATAAATATAGGACCAAGTTACGACAGTTCTAAATTCTAGTACTATAAGTACTAAAAATCTACTATCAAAACACTATTTACAGCCAGTCTTATATTTAACTAGCGTTCGAAATTGAACAATACCTATACATTAAATTTTGAACAGTCAAATCCGCATATGGCAACATTGGTAATTGATTTCGGTATAAGAAATACAAAAAATACATAAATAACAAAATTTCTTGAAAAATGAAAAATCCAAAAGATTATTGAAGATTTTTTACGAAAAATCAAAGGGAAATCCACTAATTTTTCTATTCCCTTACTCTACCATACCATGTGGTCTAGTGTCACTTTTTGAAGCTTTTACTCGTACTTATTATTCATTATTCCTGTAAATGCTTTTATTCATTCTAACAATTTTCTGAAAATATAACATACAACCTACTCTTTCATTACCTTCTTTCTTTCTACACTCCAAAACCCATACAAATACATATCAAGAACTACTGCAGTATCTCTCTTAACTAGATGCTGTCTCATAGTAGTACTAAAGATTTCATATACAAAGTATCGAGGAAAAAATATTGAAAATCGTTCGACCAATTATTTTAAAAAGTCATTTTTTTTTTAAACTTTTCAAACAAATATTTTAAATTGTTTTTAGTCTTTCATTATAAGGAAATCTTAGTTTTCATCTGGCAAAATTAATGAAAAAAAATTCAATCAACCCGTTTTGAAAATATTTCGAAAACCAATTTTTTTTTTGGAAAATTTGAAAAAAATGAAAAAAAAGTTTTTGAAAATTTTGAAATGCAATTATAAATGACTTCCTGTGTGCAAAATTGAATTGAAATCGGAATAATGGTTTACGATAAAACTGAATTTTAAAAAACCCGTTCTATGAACCGTTATAGAACAAATTTCGAAATAAAATATTTTGACTGAAAGATATATTGTTGTAAAAAAAATAGCACCCTGAATGTTTTATCAAAATCGTTAGAACTGTTTTCAAGAAAATCTAACTTTTTGTTAAAGATTGTTTGCTAAGTACCGTTTTCTTTCGACCTAAGCAAAAATTAAAATTATCCCCTGAGATACACTTAATTAATACTAAATACCAAGTTTGAAGCAAATCGGTCCATCAGTTTAGACAGACAGACAGACAAACAGACGGACGGAATTTCCGGACCCACTTTTTTCAACTTCTCTATTATCGTAATGTCATGTTTGATTGTTAGATTTTTTACTGCACGAATCCATAACTTGCATTATAGTACCTATAATCGCAAGTAAAAAGAACTAGACATAAGAGGACGATGCAAATATTTTATGAAATTTTGTATTAATTAAAAAAAATTAATAAAGCAATAATACTACTGTTAATAATTATTATTATATTATTAACCAGAATGTCTGAGTCAATTGATAGTTCCTACCATAATGTCAAATGTCATTAACCTATTTCATGTCTGAAGCTTAAAGCTCTATAGACTCGTATTCGAAAGGATGTAAGTGACGGTGCATTTTCTTTGTCATTTACCCACTCAAAGGTCTTGTTTAAACTATTTCCCTTCATTTCAACAAGGACACCTCAAAGCATTCTTCATGGCCGCAAGAGAAATAGGGATGTCAAGTGCACCACCAATTCCATTGATTTTGATTGCCATATTATAAGGTTTACGGATATATTATGAATTTTATCAAATGCAGTGCAATTAGTAGCTGACATTTTTGGATATTGGATTTTTCTAATTAAAAAATAAGATACAAGAAAATTAAAGAAATTGAAAAAAGCACTACGCTCTTAAGCCTGCTTAACTGAAAGTACTTGTGGTTTTTGCGTCAAACTGTATTGTGACCTTTTTACTCACTATATAAAATCTACTTATTTACTACTTAGGGGGCGCTAGAGTTCGGGACGAACCTAGGCCTCAACCAACATTTCTCTCCAGCCAGCTCGGTCTTTGGCTAGCTGCCTCCAGTTTCGCACTCCAAGTTTGTTGAGGTCGTCCTCCACTTGAGCATGCCACCTAAGGCGAGGTCTTCCTTGACTGCGTCTACCCTCTGGGACCTCATGACCTAGCCATCTTAAACTTGATATGCGTTTTTTTATTGACCAGGTCAATGTCGCTGTACAGCTCGTATAGTTCTTGGTTGAACCTTCTCCTCCAAAGCCCGTTAACGCAGATAGGGCCAAATATCCTCCGAAGAATCTAACGCTCGAAACGACTAAGGATATCTTCATCCGCTTTAGATAGAGTCCATGCCTCGGCGCCATAGAGCAGGACTGGGATGATTAGGGTCTTATACAGAGTCTCCTTTATCTTTCGAGAGAGGGCTTTGCAATTGTCTTCCTAGCCCATAGAAACAGCGATTGGCAAGAGTAATTATTAAAGAAATCGCACAATAGCGCATCACCGTGTCGGAATCCTTTTTTGACGTCAAAAGCTACTGTGAGGTCAGTACCAACCTTGAAGGAGCAGCGAGAGTTCTCCATCGTCATCCTGCACAGTCAGACGAGTTTTGAGGGGATGCCAAAACCAGACATGGCTCTGTATAGCTCGTCTTTATAAATGCTATCGTAAGCGGCCTTAAAGAGGTGGTGGGTATCGATTTGGAATTCTTGGGTAGTTTCCAGGATCTGCCGTAGCGTGAACATTTGATCGATTGTGGACTTTCCTGGTCTGAAACCACACTGATAGGGGCCAATCAGGTTGCTGACGAAAGGTTTCAGGCGTTCACATAGTACGGCAGAGAGGATCTTGTAGGCGATATTCAGGAGACTAATTCCTCTATAGTTGGCGCAGTTTAGAGGGGGTCTTTCTTGTGGATCGGGCAAACGATCCTGAGGTTCCATTCATCAGGCATACTTTCTTCTGACCAAACTTTAGAGATGAGTTGGTGTATGCACCTCACCAGGTCATCTCCGCCCGCTTTAAAAAGTTCGGCGGCTAGTCCGTCGGGTCCAGCAGCTTTTTTTTTTTTTTATAATTAACGCGCGCACAAGGGACTATTTGTTTCCCTTCTAATGTAACACACTGCGCGGGTATTAGGAAGATAGGGAGGGGAGAGATATAGGATGTGGTGTTTTTTAGTTTAGATATTGCTATCCTCACTTCATTTTGGTCAGGTGGACGGAAGTTTTGTCTGTCATCGTCCATGTTAAATGGTTCATTCTTCCTGACAGCGGGATTTTGGTCTTCATTGCCGTTTAACAGTCTGCAGAAATGGTCCTTCCATCTACTCAGCACCGACTGTGACTCTACTACGAGGTTTCCATTCCTATCTCTACAGGCTTCTGTGCGGGATTTTTTCCTTGGCATGTTCTTTTTACCTGTTGGTAAAACTTCCGCACGTTGTTCCTGGAGTAGCATCTCTCAATATCTTCGATCGCGCGCTTCTCATGCTCTCTCTTTTTCTTTTGGATAAGCCGGTGTTCTTCCCGTCTTTTCTGCTCGTAAAGCTCGCGAGCAGCTCTCGTCTTTCTTTGCAGCGTCGCTTTATATGCCTCTTGTTTGGCTGCATGGGCCTGCCTGCATTCGTCATCAAACCAGAGGTTTCGTGGTGGTGGTCTGGTGAAACCTAGCACATCACTTGCGGATTCTCTGATGGCTTGTTGGTAGTGTTGCCACTGATCTTCGGCACTTGATGCTGGCGGTACTGGATTTCTTGAGAGGTTACGGGATATTCGATCGGCATAGGTTCTGGCGGTTTCTTGCGATTGCAGCTTTCCGACGTCATACTTCCTCACAGTATTACTCCGTTGTTGTGGAGTTCGGGTTATTCGCATTCTTACCTTTGCTGCAACAAGGTAGTGATCCGAGTCGATGTTAGCTGCTCGGAAGATGCGAACATCCAAGATACTGGAGGCATGTCTTGCATCGATCGCATCTTGATCAATCTGATTGACGGTTCTTTGATCTGGGTGCCGCCAAGTCCCTTTGTGTATATCGAGATGAGGAAATCGTGTGCTTGCAATGGTGACGTTATGTGCCGCTGCCAAGTCAATTACCCTAAGTCCGTTTTCAGACGTTGGCTATTTTTTCCGACAGTCCTACCAAAGATTTCCTCTTTTCTTATTTTGGCGTTAAAATCGCCTAGTACGATCTTAACATCGTATTTAAGGCATTGCTCATAGGTTTTGTCGAGGAGCTCGTAGAAGTCATCCTTGGTGGCGTCATCTTTGTCCTTTGCATGAGTGCATATTAGACTGATGTTGGCGAATTTAGCCTTGATACGGATTGTGACAAGTCGCTCACTTACGTATCGAAAGCCCAAGATTTCTTGCCTAAGTCTACCTCTTATGACGAACACAAATAAACGTTGTTTTTTTTTTTTTTTTTTTTTTTTTATAATTCACGCGCGCAAAAGGGACTATTTGTTTCCCTTATAATGTAACACACTGCGCGGGCATTAGGAAGATAGGGAGGGGAGAGATAGGAGGTGTCGATTAACATTGGTTTTGAATGTTTGCAAATTGAAATGGCAAGGGAAAATCTCGCCGGGTAAACCATTCCAAAGTCGTGTTGTACGGCTAAAAAAAGAATCCCTATATTTCACGGTACGTCCGAAATTGGGCTCAAGGGTGAACTGATGGGCATTCCTAGCAAGACGAGTATTACGGGCGAAACTTTTAAGGGGAGGAATGCAGCTGGCTACCTCGAGTGAACATTTTTTATAAAAGAAACGATAAAATAAGGAAAGACATGAAACATTGCGTCGGTGTTCGAGTGGGGCAATTGTTTCAGCGGCAGTTCTATTACCTATCAATCTTAACGCTCGATTTTGTATTCTATCAAGCAGGTGAAGCGATGTTTGCGAAGCACCTGCCCAGAGGTGGGAGTTATACTCGAGTTTAGGGCGTATAAACGCTTTATAAATTGTAGCCAGATCAGATGGGGAAAAATACTTCTTACACCGATACAGAAAACCTAAGCACTTAGCAGCATTCTTAGCGATTTCAAATATATGGTCGTTCCAACGGAGGTCGTCGTTGACACACATACCGAGTACTGAGAGCTTTTCGGTTTCTTCGATGTAAGTGCCATTCATGGACAATGGCGTTAGGGGTATGTTAAGCTTTAACGACAGAAGACAGCATTGAGTTTTCGAAGCATTAAACTCCACACGATTTCTATTACCCCATTTGACAATGCTGTATAAATCGGAGTTTAATGAGCTTGACATACGGCACCGTTGCAATTGTACGTCCGAAGGCGAAGGACGTGAATTATCGAACGAATATGAAAAGCTGAGGGTAGAGTCGTCAGCAAAACAGTTAAGTGGATTAGAAGTAACAGACAGAAGATCATTTATAAAAATGAGGAAAAGAGTCGGAGATAGAACAGAGCCCTGGGGCACACCAGCATTTATTTTATGAGAATCAGACTTGAATCCGTCCAATACAACTTGTATTGAACGGTCCAGAAGATAGCTTCTAATCCAACGAACAAGAGTATTATCGATCCCAAAAGCACGCATTTTCGATAAGAGAGCTTCATGCCAAACTCTATCAAATGCCTTGGAGATATCAAGAGCAATAATCTTACTTTCACCAAAGCGATGTAAAGATTTGTTCCACTGTTCGGTGAGATATGCCATCAGATCACCAGTGGAACGGTTGCTGCGGAAGCCATATTGACGGTCATGGAGAAGCTTACGATCTTCGAGATATTCCTTAAGCTGACGGTTAATCAGTGTTTCCATGACCTTAGAAAGAAGGGACGTCAGTGCTATGGGTCGGTAGGAGGAGGGGGAGGATGGGTCACCTTTCTTAGGGACAGGCTGGACAAATGCTGTTTTCCATCTTCTAGGAAAGATTCCAGAAGAGTAGGAGCGATGGAAAAGCTTACGCAGTGGCTTTGCCAGTGTGGAAGAACACCTCTTCAGAAGAATCGGGGGTATACCATCCGGGCCAGCGGATTTGTGTATATCGAGATCTTTGAGAACTCTTGCTACTGTACGAGTGCGGAAAAAAATCTGTCCCATGGAAAAATTTACATTCTCAAGTACAGGAGGGGCAACGTTGCTATGCGGCAGCGTGGAGCTGGCAGCGAAATGGGCGGCGAGCAAGTTTGCCTTCTCTGAAGAGTAAACAATTGGTTTGTTATTGTCGATGAGCGTTGGAACCGAAGATGTTGAGGAGTTTTTAATATTTTTTACAAATGACCAAAAATTTTTACTGCCTTTGGGACACTGCAGAATTTTTTGCCGTAATTTTTGGTCATGCAAAAATTTGGTTCTTTCAATAACGGAGTTGCATGAGTTTCTTGCTTGTTTGTGTTTTTTCCGATTTTCCTCTGAAGGGTTGGCTTTGTAAGAACGGAAACTTACTTCTTTGAGCCTGATAGCTTCTTTACACTCAGAATTAAACCAAGACTTTTCTTTAGGTTTGATGCTTTTTACTCTGTTAGGAATAAAAGCACGCATCCCTAGAAGAATCACATTTGTGATCATTTCAGCACTGGCATCAATGTCACTATCGAGGAAGCATAGTGACCAGTTAAAGTTTCGGAAAAAAATATTCAGGCCGTCCCAGTTGGCTTTCTCGTATTGCCAAACGGTCCTGGTGGGAAGTTTTTCTTTAACTGGATGGGTGGAGGATGAGAAATTAGCTGAAATGACACAATGGTCTGAAGTGCCAAATGGAGAAGTTACACTAATGGTATATTTATCAGGGTGAGAAGTAAGAAACAAGTCAAGAGTATGGGCGGCTTGCCCAGCAACATCCGGTATACGCGTTGGCACATCGATCAGTTGGGTAAGGTGATGTAACCCGGCAAAGAGCTCGACATACCTTCCTTCGGGTGTTGTCTGACCAGAATAGCGGAGCCAATTGGAATTGTGTACATTGAAATCGCCCGTAATAACGATTTCAGTGCGAGGACAAAGGGAAACAATTTTCGAGATGGAATCAGACAGCGCATCAAACTCGTTACAAGTGGAATTGCTGTCGAGATTTGGACTCCTGTAAATAAAACAATAATGAATGACATGCTTGCGGACAGTGAATTTGAGCCACAAGAAGTTAAAGTCCGTGTTGGAACATTGCCCATATTGGGGAAGGCTCTGGCAAGCAATATCATTCCTAACATAGACCACGAGACCATGATGGGAAAAGAGTAATGGCACCAAGCTATACCCATGTAGAGCAAACTCTGATAAATCAGTATTTACTCCAACCTGGGTTTCACTTAATGCCAAAACAGCTGGCCTGTATTGAACAGTGTAGACGTACAGGTGAAAGAAATTCTTTCTTATACCACGAACATTGGAATACACGACACAAAAATCACTTACCATTTCAAAATACTTACACACAAAACACAATTCTGACTAAGTCGAACCACAATCACCGTAGTACACTTCACAGTTTTGCATCCTCTTTTTGCCCGACCCATCCCAACGCACTTACTGGATGGCAGTAATTTCTGCTCTGTAGCAGTCTAGGGCCTCCGCTTTTTGTTTAGCTTTACGTGGTCTATTTTATGAGTGAATGTTTGTATGTTACGATGCTTGGGTGTTTGTTCCGCAATAATGACTCAACTACTTAACGGATTTGGTTGAAATTTGGCAGTTAGATGGATGACAAAAACTGACTGTTTGGTTTGCTTAAGGGTTAGCGGAATAATTGGTCCGTATTTCCTTAAAAACGGTGCTGGCCAGAACGTTAAAGTCAATGGTGATCGCTATAGAGCCATGATTACTGAATTTTTCATTCATCAATTGAACAACCATGATGTACAGGAGCTGTGGTTTCAACAAGACGGTGCAACATGTCACACAGCTCATGCTACAATTGATTTATTGATTTTACGGACCCATGAATTGGACCCCCTTGGTCATGTTTTTTGCTCAGTATATTTACCTAGCCTGTTCGATTGGTTTTTTTTTTTTTTTTAGCTCAAATTGTTGTCCAGGAATAAAGCCTGTTTCTTCTGTAGTCGGAAGTAGGCGTTTAAGTATAACTTATTCATAGACCTAATAATAGTTGGTTATAACGACAATGGCTTGTAGATGTCTTTGTCTTGTGAGCCAAACATTAGAGCCATACTAGTTGAATGTAGCTTCATTCAAATAAAGGTTTTTATCGAGTTTTCCTTTAAAAAGAAATCTATAATGCTTAATATAATAAAAACAGAATAAGTTAAACTTTACTAAACAGTTTATGGGTTCGCACTTCGCCTTTAACAAATTTCGCATTCAACAATGTTAACCATCTTAATAATTGGTTTCTAGTTCCCCAAGTTAATAGCCCCTCACAGGACACGTTCAATAACTCTGTTGAATATAATTAACACTCTCGACCACAGGAAGCGGAAACAAAATGCAAACCCTATTTCTGTTTATATGCCAATGGGCACTCCAACCACCAATTGTTTGTATTGATTCTTACTTCAAGTATTAATACAAAGGCATCATTTATTAATGTAGCTTTGTATTGGTTGGCTCTGGAGAATTGAAGCTGATTACTGCAGTCAATTTGAGTCCTCTCATATAACCAGCAAACCGCTGCTTAGTTACATTAATACGAAGTATGGCCATTAAGAAACTTGTCACTTCAACTTAAGCATTAATGTTAAAGGTTATGACAAGTGTGATCATAAATCTATTTATGAGTGTCAATCGATTCGATAAACTTTTCGTATTAATCAGAAGCATTGACCAAGTGCCAAACGCAATTTGGTTATATAGCGGGAAGTTCTTCTTCACAAGACTTAAGTTTATTGGGTCGAAATAAAATAAGGATTCACATTTAATTTTCCTTTTTGCCATATGGATGTATCTTTTGGATTGAAGAGTTTTTATGGTACGGATTGAAGGAATGATAAGAAGACATTGTGTTCCGTTGGTGTTCATATTTCTGTAGCTAAAACATGCTTACATATATGTATATGTATTTCTATTTCAAAAAAAAAAAAATTGAGGAGGAGGAACATAACTGGAAAAAAGGCATTTTATAGAAAAAAGTTACAATTTTCTTTTCGCATTTTTCATTTCAGAAGGTAAATTGTGTAATGCCCCAAGGGGTTGTGTTAACTTCGTGTTCATTTTCTGTTATTACAATTTTTTGAGGCAAAAAATAAAATATAGCACATAATATCCCTACATTTAAATCCTTAATGTTGAAAATCAAGCAATCGTTTTCAATGTTGTTATTGAAATTATTTTTTAATGTAAAAAATAATTTCATTCTTTTTTTGACTGTTATCAAGAAAACATCTTTTTAAAAAAAAAAAATTTGTTTAATATTTTTACTTGGAAACCTTTGAGCGTTTAATAACAATAGGTTATGGGCGACACAAAAGAATTAACGCATGGTATTCCTCAGTTTAACGGCTGTGGTTACGACGATTGGCAATTCCGAGTAGAAATTCTTTTGGATTTCAAGAATCTCTTGGACGTTCTAATAGACGATCCCAACAGAAGAAGCAACAGAAAAGGCAGAATTGTTAAAAAGGGATAAAATGGCTAAGAACTGTTTGATCAATTTAATCCATTCGGACTTTATCAGCTATGTCAAGGACAAAAAGACTTCAAAAGAGATGTGGGACAGTTTGAAATCTACATTTGCAGAAGTTTCTATTGTGAACCAGCTATTGCTTCGAAAGCACTTAGCAACATTGCATATGAGGGATTCAGTGGTACCCCATCTGTTGGCCTTCGAAAATTTGATGCGTCAACTTAAACATTGACAGAAAAATTTGATCCATTGGTTACAGCAGTCCAAAACTTGGACGAACTTTTCAACTTTTCCTTGTCAAAAGAAATGATTAAGGCTGAAGCCATTGGAACGAAAAATCAACTGTGTACCATTTTTCAATAGCGAGGTGGTCGCTGGATCCTGAATCCAATTTGAAAAATGATCTTGTTTTTGTTAGCATGGGGTTTGTCTCTGTCTGCCATGAAACAAAAACTTTTGCTTTTAACATATTGGGCTTCTTTTGAATAGCAGTCCTTTGCCCAGTGGCCAATTTTGTTACATTTGAAACATTTTTCGTTAAACTTTTTCTTTTTGAAATGCTTCTTTTTGCTTGCAAAAGCTGCAACTTCCTGGATTTCTGCTTCATGGCGGTCATTGAATTTTGTTTCTTCAACTTTTAACCATTCTTTTGCCAAGTCATCGTCATTTTGCAATGATTTTCCTAATCAAGAAGAAGTCTGAAGTGTTTGCAAAATTCCAAGAGTATGAAGCTTTAACCACCACTATGTTTGGAAAGGCGATTTCAAAACTTACAACAGACCAAAGCCGAGAATACCTTTCAAGAGAACAAATTTACTGGTGCAAACAAATTCAAATATTCAAATTTAACCCACAATTGCTTACTCTGCACAGCAAAATGGTGTTGCGGAAAGATTCAACAGAACACTGATGGAAAACGTTAGAGTTATGCTTATTGAATCCGGAGCTCCAAAGAAAATGTGGAACGAAGCTGCACTTGCTGCAGTATATACTATAAATCGCAGTCCAACCAGTTTTTTGAAGATTTCAACAACACCAGGGTTCAAACCAGATTTAAGCAAGTTGAGGGTATTCGGGTGCAAGGCATACACATGGATTCCAAGTCAGTGCCGAAAGAAGCTAGATCCAAAAAGTTGAAAGTCTGGTATGAAAGTTGGGTATGCTCCTAATGGATACCGAATATGGGATATCGAATCTCGAAAATAAGGACAGCTCGTGATGTGAAGTTTGAAGAGTCAAACTTTCCCTTTAAGTGTCTGACAGATCAGAAACCTACTTCGGACAATAACAAAGTTGTAATACCTTGGAGCCATGAGCAAGAGGCGGAAGCTGAATCTCTAGACATTGCTATGGCTGATACTACCTGTGGATTACAAAGTGTAGAGGAAGCTGAACCAACACTTAATGATGACTTGATATCAACCGATCCTGATTGTGGAGACGAACGAATTGCGCTCCCTTCGCAATCAAATAACAGGCTCTCCACAGAGACTGTGAGGCACAGCGGAAGGGAGCGCCAGTTACCACGTTAGTTCTTAGATTATGATATTGAGTCAAAAACAAATTCTGCCGCTTAAAAAACTCTACAGATGTACCCGAAACTAACAATGAAATATTCAGCCGAAGCGATTGTGATCTATGGAAGAAAGCAGTAGATGAAGAACTTGATTCCATGAAAAGAAATAACGTATGGAAGATTGTAGATGTACCTAGCAACACAAAATTTATTAAAACAAAAAAGATTTTTTGTGTAAAAGAGGACGAACATGAAAATCCAATAAAATACAAAGCCAGACGCCATTAGCAAAATTGACAACCATACGAGTATTCACCGAAAATACCACTTCCATCAATTGGATATAAAAACCGCGCGAAGGATTACAAGGCAAAAAGGGTAAAGGATATAAGCTGCTATTTATGGATTGAAGCAATCGCCCCGTTGCTGCAACCAAAAGTTGAACGATTTTTGATGCAACTTGGATTTACCAGCTCAAATCATGACTACTGTTTGTATACTAAATTCAATGAGCAGGAAGAAGACGTTCTTATTTTAATAATATATGTATGTGGACGATATTTAAATTTCTTTGTAGAAGTAAAATGAAATCAATTATGAAACGATTTGAAATGTCAGATTGTGCGAATCGCAAGAGACAAGTATAAAAAAGCTACTTGACAAATTTGAAATGATGGACTTGAATACTGTCAAAACTCCTATGGAAAAAGGATTACAGCTTGAAGCAAATAATACCGGCTTAGAACTACAAAAACCCTACCGAGAACTTCTTGGAAGCATAATGTACATTATGCTGTGTTCAAGACCAGATATACAGTCATAAGCAAAATTATTTGCACAATGTATTTATATATTGGTAGAACTTCTCACAAAAATAGTTGTACCTTTCAGAACACCCTTTATCTGGTTTATTTGTTTTATTAATCAATAATAACAACAATTTTTGAAAAAAACTTAACAAAAAAAAAATTATCAAACTTCATAAATAACGGTTAAATTCGTAATTTAAAAAGTGGCATAATTATTGTCACACCCAACAAAGCTGGCAAAATTATTTGCACAAGGGCAATCGATGACTTGGGAGAGAAAACCGTTAGAGTAATATTCAAATCAATGTAAAGTGATGCGTGCTGCTATTGTAGTAGTCTAGCGTCATTCTCCATCAAGGTAACTTGTTTTAAATGGGTAAAACTAGGGAAATTGCGTGCGGCGATTGTTGCAGAATTTAAACTCGGTATTTCGGCTGAAAATATCTCTGAAAAATATCACTGCAGTCGGCGCTCGGTTTATTCTATGATAGATAAAGAAAAAAAAATTAACAAATCGGAAGAGGAAGAAAAAGAATAACAAAGAGTCGGGAAGACAAACTTATCGTACGACATTTTAAATGTAACTCTTCTTGAAAAGCCCGAAGTGTGCTATAACATTAACAAAAATCGTGAGACCAATATTAGTGAAAGAACACTGTGACGAAGGTTGAAAGAAAACCAAGTTAAAGCTTACGTTTCCCAAAAAAAAACCCTTCATAACAAAGAAAAACAGAAAAGCAGGATTAAAATTTGCACGGGATCACATAAATAAAACAGCAGATTTTTGGAGAAAAGTTCTTAGGACCGATGAGACTGCTTATTCTCTAGATGGCACTTATGGACGAAGATTTTCTTATTCCAATCCAAAAACCAAACCAAAAAATCCACCACGCGACCCACAAGGGTACTAACATGGGGGCAAAGTATTGATATGGGGATGCATATCCTATAGTGGTATAGGACCACTGCTCAGATCATATGAATCAGTCTCATTATTTAGAGATTCTAAATGATGTTGCACTGCTAGCAGGATCAAGGTTAATCGGAACCGACTTTGTACTTCAACATGACAATGCACCAATACACATGGCTTAGACTATCAAAAAGTATCTATCAGAAGTATAGCAAGAAGTTTTGAATTGGGCTCCGTAAAGTCCTGACTTAAGGGTTTTAGAAAATGTTTGGCATATTGGGAAATCTAAAATTCTACTTAGTATTGGGCGGTCTGCAGATGAAACATGGAAAGCTTTTATAACGGCTTGGAGTTCTATTCCAGCAGAACAAATTCCACATTTTATTGACTTTGTTCCAAGACGCCTCGCAGAAGTTATTGCTGCCAAAGGAGGAAACACAAAAGACTAGGTAATGCTTCGCTTAAGATACCCCATTACTTTGGTTTACTTTAATGTACTTTTTTTTGGCTTTAGGAGGTTGTAAAACACGTCAATTGCCCTTGTGCAAATGATTTTGCCAGCTTTGTTGGGTGTGACAATAATTATGCCAATTTTTAAATTACGAATTTAACCGTTATTTATGAAGTTTGATAATTTTTTTTCTGTTAAGTTTTTAAAAAATTGTTGTTATTATTGATTAATAAAACAAATAAACCAGATAAAGGGTGTCCTGAAAGGTACAACTATTTTTGTGAGAAGTTCTACCAAGAAAATACATTGTGCAAATAATTTTGCTTATGACTGTAGGTTATGCTGTTGGTTTTATGTGAAGATATCAACAAAATCCATCAGTTGAAGTTATTGGAACGAAAAATCAACTGGCTGATATCTTATCGAAGTCAACTGACCCAAAACACTTCTTGAAACTGATAAGAAATGTTAATCTAGATTATTGACAAATATTTCAGACGTATGATTGAGAGAGGGTGTTGAAAATCAAGCAATCGTTTTCAATATTGTTATTGAAATTATTTTTTAATGAAAAAAAAACAATTTCATTCTGTTTCTGACTGTTATCAAGAAAACATCTTATTAAATAAATTTTTCTTTAATATTTTTACTTGGAAACCTTTGAGCTTACTTAAGATAAATCTGTGTTTGCTATTACTTGGGTTTTCATTTTAAACGTAGATTTTTTTTTTTATAATTAAGTGATTCTATGACTGAAAATTAAGATTGACAATCTTTTAGGAGAATAACAAAAACATAACAAAATTGTTAGCTGCCTTTTGAAATTCTTTTTGATTTGACGAACAAAAAATATTGCATTTAAGGATACTGAAAGATTCGCATTTATTCCATTAACTTCCTGGATATTTTCTAGTTGATTGGGGATGTTTTTTTTCTTCTCCATTTCCTGTGAAGTCTTACATGCGGACTTCGGTGAATCATCTTTTCAAAGAAAACTTTTTCGTCTCATAACTCAAGCATGAAAAAAACTTTTAAAGCTTTGCCTTCAGAAAAAAATAGATTTTTTAAGACATTCTACAGGACTGTTATGTCAGGTTGGGTGTAGACAGACACCGGATTGGTGTGAAAATGAAAAATAAATAAAAAAAACTTGAAAAAATGAAAATCTGAAATTTGATTTTTTTTTATTACAGCTTTTTATGGCTCCATTCAGTCAGGAATACGTATTCAATACGTTTTCACACATTCTTCCGTGAATTTTGAAGAAAGCAAAGAACATATCCAACAGAATAAACAATGCAATTACGAAAAAAAAATAAAATGCAAGAGTCGGAAGTCGGAAATAACAAGTTTTATGTGCTAATATCAAAATGCAGGAACAGATGTTTGTTTGAATGTAATATTCATACAACTAAGTCGTCGTCTCAGGCATAAAAGTTTCCCTTCAAATCTAGGTTGCAGTAAGCCTTTTTCTTTTTCAAAGTTTTGTGAACAACTTTAAACTTATGGATGCAGAAGTTTCTTTGCATGAGGAAGTTTAAAGTTCATAGATAAATGCGATTTTCGAGAAAAAAAAAAATTTTTTGTTGGTTCTTTTGATATTCGACAAATACAAATATAAAGTATTTATTTATATGTATGTGTGTAATTCCATTTATTTGAAGACAAAATTAAATAGTAAGAGAAGGAGTTGTGATATAATGAATTTTATAAATTTGTATTTTTTTCACTGTATAAATAAATAACGAAAAAATAAATACTTAAAGAGAAAGACAAAAAAGGATTATTATAACTGTGTACAATCACATCATGATTCTTTTTTAGCAAAAAGAAATAATTTTCATTTAAAACTTTCAATAAATATGATTTTATTTTTGAAATCTTGCACATTTTCTTAAATGAAAACAATTAAGAAAATTTATTACATTTAACAATTTTTTTTTATCATCTAGGTATTTTTATAAGCAGTGGTTTTTGGTTTTTTCCGTGATTAACTGGACAGACATGATTTCAAAAAAAAAATATTTTTTTTTATTATAAGTACCGTATATAATTTCATATGCATTTAGTAAAAAGCAATTACTATGGGACTACATCAAACAGGCACTTCAATTTTATTTATAGGTATAGATAAAAGATCCACTGAAAATTATAGCAATCCCCGTCGGAACGTCGAGTCGGTCGAGAAATTAAATGAAATAGTTTTGTTTTTATTCACAAGGAGTGATCAAAAAAACCGAAGAGGAACTTGATTCCTCACTCTTAATATTTTAACTTGGACAAATCAAAAATAAATAGAATGTAATTCTTAAAAGCGTTCAAGATAAAAATACAAAAGATTTAATTTAGTATTAATCTTAGATAAAAATATGTCTGTCAATTTTAACGAACGAACTAGAGCGGTTGAAATTAAAACGAATGAAAATGTTTATATAAATAAATTCCACGACTGGATCGCATATAATTGCTCATATGTCACATCGTCGAATAAAATTAAAAAAAAAAAACAAGGGTAGGTATAGGTATACCTAGATATAAGCTATGAGGTACATTTAACAATAATTTACTTTTTGAAATTAAATTAATTAAAATTGGTAGCTTAATTATGTTTGGTGGATCGATAAACTCATGTTGGTGGTATTCATGGAATTTATTTAGGATATTATGTACCTACCTCTACTAAGGTTGGAAGGAAGGTTAGGTACTAAAATTAAGATAACTATTCTAACCACTGTGAAACGAGTGGGTATAGGCAATATTAAAACTTAACACAGTGGTTGTTTGTATGCAGGTGTACAATTTCGTTTTCTTGATGGAAATTTTTGCATTTTTTTTATTTGTTAGTTGTTTTTGCTTATGTATTTATCATATGCGTGCTTATTATTTATTCTGTATGCTGTATGCTGTTATGATCATGAAATGCTTTAAAATAAACAACGATAAATAAATAATAATAAAAATAACGAAGTTTGCTTTCATTAGACTAGTGGCTAGGGCTCAACCGAGGGGGAGAGTGCGATAACCTAGGCGTCAAGAAATGATAACGGTTTTTAGTAGACCAGTTCAATACAAGAATTTTTTTCTATGGGAGGGGGGGTCTATCTTCCCCCGTTTGGTCAGTAGGGGCATTTTCATAAAAAAAGTACTTAAAGAATAAAAAAATTATACAAAAATAACGGTAAGTATTACATTTTTTTTGGAAAATGTTGTAAGCCATCTTATTTCTTTTGCTGTTTTCTATTTTATGAATTTTTCATTTCAAAATCTTTTGACCAGTTTTTACAAAAAAAAATGTTTTTTTGTAAAACTTTTCGAAAACATATTTTAAAATTTGTTGAGTCAATTTAAAGAAATCTATAGCTTATACAAGGAGAAAATTAAAAAAAAAGTCTATAGATCCGTTTTCAAAATATTCAACAAACAAAATATAAATTAAAAATTATTAAAAATTAAAAAAAAATGTTTTTGAAAATGTTAATAAACAATATTATTTAAATTATAAAACACTACGTATTTTGAAAATTTCATCAAAATCCGTCAATTAGTTAACGAGAAAGTTTGTTTTAAAAAAAATCGGTCGTATGGGAGGTACCGTTTTTATTTTTTTTTCCTGAAAAAGGCATTAAAACTAAAAGATAGATTTTGCATAAAAACACCATTCAGAAAGTTCTATCACAATCGTAGGAGCTGTTTTCGAGAAAAATAAGTTTTTCATTAAAATTTATATGAAAGATACCGTTAATAGACATTTCCCGTAAATTTTGTTCTGATCAAATAATAGCTATTATTAACAAAAAAAATCTCAAAAAATTGTATCCAAATCGTTGGAGCCGTTTTCGAAAAAAATAACCTTTTCCGAAACGGTCATATGGCAGGCACCGTTATTTGTAGGCCTAAAAACAAAATTTCAATTTCTCCTCTGGGGAATGCCACACACCAAATTGGAAGATAATCGCTTAAGCCGTTTAAGCTGCAGCTCGTTATACATACTGACACACACACAGAAATTTGTTGCCACTAACTGTTTTAGACTTCTCTATGATAGTAATGTCCTATTCACGAATCCGAAACTTGCCCTATAGTCCCTGGTAATAAGTACAGACAACAAAAGTGTATTAAATACTGGTAAAATATCGGTTAAGGTTTTCGTCTTCACTATTTAGAGTTAGTTTCGAATCAACCAGGAAGATGGCCAGACGAAAACTGACCACCATGAGAGTACTATAGAAAATGTATATACAATGTCGATAATAGAAATGATAAGATTACGACTTGAAAATCTTTACAAATTGAGCAGACATTAAAACAATATCAAAGGAACTGGAAACCATAATTAACAATTTAATTTACAAGTAAGGATATCTTACCCCAAAAATGATGACAATATTAAGGGCAAAATTAACAAATTAAACGTTCAACGTTCAGCTGTTATAAAATTGAACGATTTAAAATAGTTTGTACACTGTGGCGTATACGTACTTTTTTTTTACTAAAATATCAGTATAATTTAACAGAATTTCAATTTCATGAAAATTGATTAAGACTGTAAGTAAAAAATTGTTTGTAATTTAATATAATAAATTCATTTCATTTATTTTATTTTACGTATGTTTGTACATAAATTTACATAAATGTACAAACATATTTGTATATATTTACCAGTAAATACTCGTAACTAGGCAAACTACTGTGAAAGGAGTTTTATTAATTGAGTTTTAAATAACGAACCGGCCGTATTTTTCATAATTTATATTGGTCCTTGTTAGCAAGTTTTGAAACGAACAATATATTAAGTTAAAAAATTAGCTTAAGTTTCCTAAGGTCTTAAGGTTATGTCTTTCAAAAATCTGAAAATAATTCCCTTTTATTTGATTGCAGTAATTTAAAATGGAAAGGATGCTTGAGCGATTCACGCTCAAATTACATTTCTATTTCGTTTTCACACTCTCCTTCCGGTCGACACAAAGATCCTTTTAAATTAAATGCTCTTGAGCATTCTGATTTCCAATTGAATTCAATTAGGTTTTTTTTTTTCATTTTTCTCTTGTGACCTATGTCTTGGAAAGCTCTTTTGTTATCCCAAATGCAATATTAAAGTGCAGATACTTATAAATTGTGTTTTTTTTAGCTAAATAAGAAGTTTCGAGGATTTTTATCTATGGTGTTTCACAGTTGGGAATATCAAACTGTGTTGACATTTCTGTTCACTAAGGTTTGGAAATTTATCATGAATTGTTCGGCGCCAGAATTGCGCTTCCAAGTTGTGAAAATATACTTTGAAAATAATAAATCTGTGCGCGAAGTTCATAGAGCACTTCGTCCATTTTAGGGTGTTTAGTGATGAAGCTCATTTTTATTTAAATTGCTTCGTCAATAAGCACAATTGCCGTATATGGAGCGAAGACAATTCTCAAGCCATTAACGAATCACCATTACATCCATTTAAATTGACTGTTTGGTGCGGCTGGCGATATCATCGATCCTAATTTCTTTCAAAATAAGGAAGGAGCTGCCGTGTTGCGCTTAACAATCAATTTATTGCAAAATTAATTTGGTGACAACTTTTATTAACGCTTCTCGATTACTTTATATGGGGCTATGTTAAAGTGTTGGTTTATGCCAACAAACCAACTTCTCTTGAAGCATTGGAAGCCAATATTCAGGCCACAATTGATGCAATTCGGCCATATTTATTGGAAAAAAGTAGTGAAAAACTAGACTTATGCAATAAACTATATAACTTATATTCGCGGCAAATATATGACCAAAATTATATTAAAAGAATAAATGCCATAAATATATCTACTAGAATTTAATAACAAAAAATTAATTTCAATAATATTTCTGTCTTGTGTTATTATTTAAAAATCTCAAGCTCCTAAAAAACCCCCATTATACAAGAATTGGTCTAATTTTTTTGTAACGTTTCTTTAAATTTCAAAAGAAATGTAATAAATAATTTAATTCGAAAGCATTTGAAAGAAAAAAAAATTAATTTGGACACAACTGATTAAACCATTTTTTTATGAAAAAAGCGGTCGGAAGGACGCATGTTTGACCCATGTTAAATTTGTCCGACCAGCAGATTCTCTATGTAGATGATCTAAGCTTTCATTTTGACACCCCATTTGTTCGTTGACCCTATGAGGTAGGCCAACACTAAATCATTTTACTGCCAAACGGAAAAAAAATTTCGGTCCACCCAGCGGTTTTGTAAATTTTATGTAAATTGCCATTACTTAATGCCTTAATTTTCCATTGACCCTATGAGTTAGTGTTCTTACGGTCGCCTCATTTTCATTTTTCTTATTTGAACTCATTTTCCAAGTTTGCTTCGTTCATGAATAAGACAGAACTTTTGTAAAAATGGCAATTAATGGACAAATACTCTTCATCTTCCCAGTTTAAATATACTGCAGCTTTTGGCAGCAGGATTTCTCCTCTTTTTATAACTTATTCTTGGAATTTTAGGAACAAAACGTGATGCCAATTGGAGACTGCAACGCTAGGGTCGGTGACACACAAATGTAGGAATTTCACCCAGACTACACTGTTGACATTGCTTATACTCCTAGGAAGTCGAAAGATAAAACAATAGACAGCACCGATAAGTCTGCCTACTGGGATAACAGAACTCGAGCCGTTAATTCTAGCGACCCGAATATGTTTCCCGAGATTAATAAAATCTTTAGAAAGAACACTAAAAATGATCTTCCGTGTCTTAAGCAGACAACGAAAACATACTCCTGACCGCAGGAGTAGATCTGGGGGAAGCCGTCTTGGACGACGATCCATTGGAGAAGGTTGAGACAGTGGGTTCTGCTTTTCAGCAAGTGTATAAGGTGAATGAGTCCATTCATCCAAATCACGACCTGGAGAACATAGCTCTGCTGAATCACTTCTACCTGCAAAAAGCATCACGCAATGGCGATCTGAGAATCATGGTTTAACCGGGTTCAATGAAGACAATCTGGCAAACGCCACTATCGCCGAGCGAAATGGACCAAGTTCCCTGCTCATCTCGAAGGTCGAACTCCAAATGAAAAAGAACTCAGCAGGAGTCGATGGTATACCCAACATTGTACTACGACATCTCCCTGAGGAAGCAATAGACATATACACAACACTGTTCAACAACGCGTTGAATAATGCATATTATCCAGTGAGTTGGAAGACAGCTGTTGTAAATCCTCTCCCGAAAAATGGAAAGGACATTCCAATCCGGCAAATCTCCGGTCGATAAGTCTTCTACCAAGTATCAGCAAAGTATTCGAAAAAGTTATCAATAAAGCTCTGTCCAAATGGGCCGAGGAAAAAAATATAATTCCAGACACCCAGTTCGGCTTTAAGGCGGGACATGACACAATTCATGCCGCGTCCAAGCTAGTATCTGCTGTCCAATGGAACAATGCTAAGAATCAATGCACGGGTGCCTGTCTGGTTGATTTGGAGAAGGCTTTCGACACCGTATGGAAGCTAACCAGATGGGGCTGCTATATATGCTTTACGACATGCTTAATGGTAGAAAGTTTGTTGTCAAGAGTGGCAATGTAACATCTGCCACAACGTTTGATATTAAAAACGGTCTGCAACAGGGAGCGCTGAACTCGCCGATTCTCTTTATTATTTACACCAACGATCTCATTGGGAGTCTACCTCATGCAATTGCGTATGCCGACGATTTAGTATCATATAGAACAGATGCAAGTTGAAGTCATCAGAGTTCTCTTATCAGTGAACCCCTGTGTCTAGGGCTTCTAGGGATATGAGAAAGAACTGGCGCAAGCTAGTGATCGCTGGGCCACATGGACATCTTCTGGTAAGTAAAAGTGTGGTAAAGTACCTTTGTATCTGGCTAGATCCGTTTCTATATTTCAATCGACATGTAGAGGCTGCACATTTGCCAGGGCTAGGGTAGCTTTTGCCCTGACAAGACGGTTGTTTTATAGCAGCCGCCTTGAGAGCAGGGCGAAAGTGATTTGCTACATAGCCCTCATCAGGCCGATGTTTGCCTACGGATGCCTTGTGTGGTTCAACGTTGCACCATCTCTAATGAAAGATTTGGGTGTTCGAGAGACAGTGTCTTCGGACATGTATCGGACTTTATAAAACACCAGAGTCGGAGTACAAACACTATTATTCCAACAAGGTTCGAAACAACGGGGCCAATACAAACAGGATAGATTACTTTTTAATTAAGCTCATTCGCGGACATATTGCAAGGGCAATGACCTCAGCTAATGGACAAATCTTCGGGGTTTACTACGCCCAAGATGAATATTTTGAAAGTACACGTTCGAGTGGTTTTGTCCCGCCCGAGGCTTTCCTATACCTTGATAGTCGAGGGCTGATTCAGGATAGATCGGCGGTTCCGTTGATCTACCACGTCGGCCGCAGAACAGTCGATAGGCGGCTCCTCTACGACCGAGACATAGTCGCTAGAAACGAAGCAGAGTTTCAGTAGGGCCGTGCCCGACCGGGATCGGAAGGAAGCCCTTGATCAGGTCCACCAATTTTGGTGGCTGTGGCTGTTCTTATTTTAAGTATTTTAAGTTTATTTTAAGTAATTTTAAGTTTATCTTTAGTTTATTTTATTTTATTTTATTATATTATTTTATTATTATTAAAACATTGTTGAGTACATCCTATAAGATATTCTCCTCTATCCTGCAAGAACGGATAGCCTCATACGCTAATACCATAATCGGCAAATATCAATGTGGTTTTATACCAGGCAAATCAACAATTGATCAGATCTTTACCCTTAGGCAGGTGATGGAAAAAAGTCTGGAATTTAATATCCCAACATACCATCTTTTTATAGACTTTAAAGCCGCCTACGATAGCATAGCCAGGGTAGAACTTTATAAGGCCATGAGAGAATTCGGCATCCCAAATAAATTGACACGACTATGTAGGCTGACCATAACCAACATCACAAGCCAAGTAAAAGTAGCCGGACAAATCAACATCTTTAATGGACTCCTACAAAAGGCTGGTCTGGCTTGCATCCTCTTCAACCTGGCGTTGGAGAAAGCAATCCGTGACTCTGGCACGTCAACAAGAGGGACTATCGTCACCAAGTCCAGCCAGATACTAGCTTACGCAGACGACATCGACATCATCGGCAGAAGCCAACAAGCTGTACAAGACTCCTTTACCCAGGTCGAGCAAGCGGCAAAATACCTGGGGCTGCACATAAATGAAAAGAAGACTAAGTACATGGCGGCAACGCCTGCGAGAAATGTTGGTACAACCATCAGGGTAGCGGAGCACGAACTTGAAGTAGTGCAGTCCTTTAACTATCTTGGGTCAAAAGTAGCAGCCGATAACAATATGGAGGAAGAAATACGCGGGCGGCTTCTGAAATCCAACAAACCCTACTATAGTCTGTCAAGGCTCTTACCTTACCATAATAACCAAACTGCTGCTGTACAAGACTATGGTCTTACCAGTACTCACATACGGATCCGAGACTTGGGTGCTTACAAAAAAGCACTCTGATCTCTTATCAGCGTTCGAGAGAAAAGTCTTACGGAGAATTGTTGGCCCCGTGTGTGAGGAAGGACGATTCCGGAGAAGATACAATAATGAATTGTATGAAATCTATCTCGAAGCAGATGTTGTTGAAAATATAAAGCTCGGTAGACTCCGGTGGGCTGGATACCTAGCTCGCATGAGCGAAGAGAAACATACTCGGAAAGTCTTTTGCGGTACTTTTTATGGTAGAAGACAACGTGGCGGACCTTGCTTACGTTGGAAGGATGGCGAAGACCAGGACGCCCGAAGCTTTGGGGTGCGCAATTGGATGGCGTCGGCCAGCAATCGGGATGTATGGAAGAATTTGTTGAAAGAGACCCGGACCGGATCCCGGTTGTTGCGCCGATGATGATGATGATGATGTATCAACGTTTTGTGAGTTTAATGTGTTCAACGTATGACTCACAAAATTTTGAGTGGTGACATCACTGAGATGCTGTGACACAGTATGATTATTTCAAAATTTTGTTGCAAATAAATTAGCTTTGCTTGAGTCTTGGTAAACCAAATCACCCCCATTTTCAAGACTAGATATTTGTTGGTTTTTTTTTTAATAACTAACAATATTCAGTTACGTCCGAGACGTCAACCAAACCGTTTCCCTTAAACCCTCCCATACTTCCCTTTGCCTAACGGCACATAATTTCGCAACAAAAGTTTCCCACCATTTATGCCGACACTGCAAAACCTGTCGGATACTCCTTTGCTTCTTGCTCCAACAACACAGACAAAATCCTAATACTCATATTTCATTGAACCAAATGAAATATGAATATTTGGTTATCATACACATTCCATTCCCACGAGAAGTGCTTTAGAATAAGTTACAAAATTAGAAATTAAAAAAATGTAAATCAGTCTTAATCCAACAATCTGATGTGCAAGTGCAGCCTCGCTTTGGACAGCGGCTTGCCTTCAGAATTTAATAAATTGTTAAACACTTTGTAAAATAAAATAAAAAGATAAAGAAAAAATAAAATTAATAAAAGAAAAAAAATAAAAGAAAAAAAAAAAAACAAATAAGTTTTTTTTTAATCCAAAACGCTCACCACGCAACGTAATTGGCGCAGTCGGAAAAAGCAATATACATTACGGTTTCGATTAAGAAAACAGTGTATAAAAATATCAGCTTCGATAAAGAAAACGGTATATAAAAATAAAGTTTCGATTAAGAAAACAGTGTATAAAAATATCAGCTTCGATAAAGAAAACGATATATAAAAATAAAGTTTCGATTAAGAAAACAGTGTATAAAAAATATCACCTTCGACAAAGAAAACAGTGCTATCTTAGAACTCCTTGTTTAAAAAGAAAGCCGGCAAAGGAAATAAAGTTCCCGATTAAAGAAATAGTTTAAAAAAAAAGTTTCGATAATTTTTTTTTACATAGAAAAAATAGTACAAAAGTGAACTTTTTTTTGAACACAACGTTTTCTCTTCAAAAAGAAAAAACTGGTACAAAATAAAACAGCGAACCAGTTAAGTAACTATTCAGTGAACCACTAAACCAGCAAGGCAGCGAACCTGCGAACCTGCGAACTAGACAAAAGAAGAAAACTGGAAGACGAAGAAGACCTCTCAAACCTTTTCAAAGAACTCAAGATGACAACACCAGGGATAGTAAGTGAGCCAAGTTTAGCATTAAGTTTAGACCCAGTTAAGTATTTAAACTCTCTTCCAATATATAATGGAAGTCCGGAAACACTACACAATTTTATAGATTTGTTGGACAGGATCCAACCCTGCCTTTCAAAATATGACACCAATAGTCAACTACTCTTTCTAGATATAATAAGAAGTAAATTAGTGGGGAAAGCTCGGGAAGCCCTCGAAATAAATAACTCGGTGACAAGTTGGGATGAGGTAAAAAAAATTTTTTTCCAATATTTTGGGGATAAAAAGACAATTGAGCAATTATACGACAACTTAAGGGGACTCAATTTCATAGATAACTGTCAAAACTTCTATGACACTATAAAAAAAGCCCTAAGGCGACTAAATAATAAGACAAAATTAGATAAAACCTTAGTAACATCTCTCGAAGTCAAAAAAAATTGTGAAATGGCCTTACGCCTTTTCAAAAGTAAAATTCCAGAACCAATGAAAGGAATTTTAGCATGCCGGCAACCAAAAACTTTGGAAGAGGCAATGGATATCTTACATGAGTCAGGATATGCTTACATGACTACAGGACAGACGGACAATTTCAGAAACATCAATAAATCTAACAAATTTAATAATACTTTCACAAGAAACCCTTTCAGAACAAACGACACTAGCGGGGGTAATAATAACCCATCTTTCGACTCCACTAGTGGGCAGTCACAAAATCATAAATTCTCCTCCAGCGGACAGTTTAGAAACCAAAATTTTACCCCCAGTAGGCAATTTCAAAACTACAGATATCCCCATAGTGGACAAGTAAGAAACCCAAATTATAACCATAACCAGACACCTCAAAACCGGCCGTCCAGTAGTGGACAATATTCTAATCAAAGGTTTAATAATAATAACCCTCCTAACAACATGGAACCAATGGACACCTTGTCCGCGTCTTACCAAAGACAAATAAATATCCAAAATACGTTTTTTCGGGAAGCAAGCCCATCGGCCGACTTCCCTATATAATAGTTAAAACAAAAGAAGATAAATATACACTGAGGATACTAATAGACACCGGGTCAGAAACAAGTATCCTCAACCCAGGGTTATGCCACCCAAAATGGCAAACAAAATTGGACAAACCAATAACAATTAAAACCGCCAGCTCAGCGTTCCACGTCAACGCTAAGGTCAAAATACCATTATTTAAGGAATTCGGCATGTTGAATAAAACAGCTGAATTCCTTGAACATAAATTCCACGAGGCATACGATGGTCTGATCGGAAATAATATTCTACTTCCGATCAAAGCTACTATTGATTTTGATAAAAAGATCTTAGTAGTACAGGGAACGAAAATCCCAATCTACTTCAATGAAAATGAAGAAAAACAAACAACTGAACCTTGCGAAAAAGTAAGTTCAGAAACTTTAACCAATATGGAACGCCCGTACACCGAAGATTACGCCAATCTTATCCCAGAAATATTACTACAAGAAATATATTTCACGGAAACAATTACGAAACCCATTATTGATCAATTAAGGGTAAACCATCTGAATGAAGAGGAGAAAAAAGGAATTTTTAACCTTGTTTCTCGTAACGCTTCAATATTCTATCAGGAAGGAAGCGATCTCTCATTCACTAGTGTGATTAAACACCATATAAAGACGATCAACGAAATTCCAATTTATACTAAAACCTACAGATACCCAGAGGCACACAGGACTGAAGTCAAAAAACAAATATCGGAAATGTTGAAACAAGGCATCATACGCCGGAGTAACTCACCATACTCAGCACCAATCTGGGTAGTGCCCAAAAAATTGGACGCCTCTAAAGAGAAAAAATGGCGGATTGTAATTGACTATCGCAAACTCAACGATGTCACAATAGATGACAAATTCCCTATGCGCAACATGGACGAGATACTAGATAAACTAGGCAGAGCACAATACTTTACGACCTTGGATCTCGCAAAAGGATTCCACCAAATTGAGATTGCAGAAGATGACATCCAAAAAACAGCATTTTCCACTGACGACGAGCATTATGAATTCGTTCGTATGCCCTTCGGCCTCAAGAATGCTCCTGCAACATTTCAAAGGTTAATGAACTCTATCTTAGCAGAATACATAGGAGTATTTTGTTGGGTTTACCTAGACGATATAATAATATTTTCAACTAGCCTAGACGAACACCTTGTCGCATTAAACAAAATATTCCGAAAACTTAAGGAAGTAAACCTTAAAGTTCAACTTGACAAATGCGAATTCTTGAAAACAGAAACAGAATTCCTCGGTCATATAATAACAACAGAAGGTATAAAACCTAACCCAAACAAGGTAGCCGCTATACAAGAATATAAACTTCCAAGAACTACAAAACAAATAAAAGCTTTTTTGGGGATTACAGGTTACTACAGGAAGTTTATCAGAGACTACTCAAAAGTTGCAAAACCAATGACTAGTTTCCTGAAAAAGAACGCAAAAATTGATATAACCAACCAAGAATATGTTGAAAGTTTCGAAAATCTCAAAAAACTTATACTCTCAGACCCTATTCTCAAATACCCAGACTTCAATAAAAAATTCGTCTTAACGACGGATGCATCAAATTTCGCGTTAGGTGCTGTCTTATCTCAAGACAACCATCCCATATGTTTTGCGAGCAGAACGCTCAATGAACACGAGGTAAGGTATTCTACAATTGAGAAAGAACTGTTAGCTATAGTATGGTCCACCCAATATTTTAGACCGTACCTCTATGGAAGGAAGTTCACAGTTCGAACAGATCACCGCCCTCTCGTTTGGTTGAGCTCTCTCAGAGAACCCAACATCAAGCTTCAGAGATGGAAAATAAGACTCGAGGAATATAACTTCGAGATGGAGTATGTTAAGGGTAAAGATAACCAGGTAGCGGATGGGCTATCCAGAATGGAAACTTACTACAACGGAAATGTAGAAAACCCCACTGACAGCCCAGAAGAAGCACAACCAATCGGACATAACGATGAAACTAATTTAAACCAGGACGAAGGTTCAATGATTGCGACTATCCACAGCGCAAATGAGGACAGTAGTAATCATATACCAATCATAGAATCTCCTGTCAACATCTATAAAACCCAAATCATCCTAAATGAAACTGAAAATATAAATAACCATAAAATCTATTACCCCTTTAAGAAAAAAAGAATAGTAATAGAACTAAAAAAATTCGATGAAACACTTATAATTGACATTATGAAAAAATTTTTCCCCCCTAAAGGAATTGTTGGAATCTTTTCAAGACATGACCATTTATTTGCAAAATTTCAGGATGTGTACGTCAAATACTTTAGTAAAAACAAAATGTTAAAGGTAATTAAATGCAGTAAATTCCTCGGCGATTTAGAAGATGAAGAAAAAACTCTAGAAGTTATAAACAACACTCATAAGGCCTTTAACCACCGTGGAGTGAACGAAACGTATGAAGAAATTAAAAATGTTTTTTATACCCCAAACCTCAAAACGGCTATACAAAAATTTATAAACAACTGCGAAGTTTGTAACAAAAGCAAATACGAAAGGTCTCCATACAAAATACCCTTAAAAATTACAATAACACCGGAAAAACCGAACCAAATAATACACACAGATATTTGGTACGCAAATATAAATCTTATGTTTGTCACAATGATAGACAAATTTACGAAACACGTCACGGTATACGAAATAAAACATAGAACGTGGTTGTCACTCCTAAACACCTTGAAAAACAGGTTCACAAACTTTGGCCCTCCGGAAAAGATAGTCACCGATGGAGAAACAGGTTTCTCCTCACTGGCAATTAAAGAATTTCTTAAAGAACAAAACGTTCAATTACACATCACAACCCCATATCACAAAACAGGCAACTCTGATATAGAACGTTTCCATTCAACCTTAAACGAACACATTCGTACCTTTTCCGCAGACAAAAACAATAAAGATACTTTACGCAACAAAATCTTAAATGCAGTTGCAATTTACAATAACACCATCCATTCAACCACGAAAAGAAAACCCATAGACTTCCTTTACGGAAATATTCCCAATACAGAACACCATAAAATTATCGAATTAATAAACAAAGGTAAAGAAAGATATATAAATAAAATAAATCATAACAGAGAAGATGTTGACCTCACAAAAAATAAACATAATTTCTTAAAAAACAGAGTAAGTAATAAACTAAAACCAGTTTATTCAAAATCCGACCCGATTATAATAAATGAAAACTACCTACGAAATGAAAAAGGTAGTAATTTCTATAAATCCCAAATAAAACGAAAATACAAATACGAACAATAAATATAAAATACAATTTCTACTTTTGACGTAAATTTTTATATTGATTATTTTCAGATATTTCTTCTCACCCTTTTAACAATATTCATGAAAACAAAAGGACAAAAGCTTGACACACAGTCTCTAGACAACGGACAAGGATTTATTTTAATCAAAGACAAAAACCTAAACTTTATCGAAAATTATACGAAAATTCTGCACAGTATTAACTTAACAACTTGGACAGAAAATTTAGAGATTTTAGAACACAATATTAACCAACTTAATAACGATAGCGAATATTCAACGATAACACATAATTTTAATAGTTTAGCAACCGAAATAGAAAACATACTAGGACACAACAATCACAAATCTAGAAGAGGACTTATTGACGTACTAGGAACGGGACTCAAATACCTAGCAGGTACAATGGACCATGAAGACGAACTTGAAATTAAACAAAGTTTAACAACTAACGAATTAAACAATAAAAACCTTATAGACGGACTCAACGAACAAATTAAGATAAACGAAAACTTTAACGAACTAACGAACAATATAACTAAACAAATTAACAAGCAACAAATTGAAATAAAGAAACAGTTAAATAACTTAGGTAATATAATAAATGAAGAATTTATAAAAATTAAAACAATGCAGCACGCATTCCAAATCAATTATGATATACAATTATTAAGGGACCAAGTAAAAAAGGTAAAAGATAATTTAATGTTAAGCCAGGTAGGAGTACTTAACACAGATTTATTAACACCTAGGGAAATTGAAAATTTTAATATCACACTTAAGGAAATCCCATACATAAAAAGTTCTGTAATAATGCACGAAGATAAAATTATATTTATACTACTCATCCCAACTTTCACAAAAGAAAAATTTTACAAAATAATTATTGAACCCATCCCTAACAAAAATAATTTAGAAATTGTTACAACAGACAGTATTCTTGTCACAAACGGTAAAACTATGTACTATAATGGTAAAGATGGAATTAAACTAAGAGAGTTGAAAATTGTAAACGATTCTTGTCTATCTAATCTTTTAAATAATAATGCTCAATGCAATTTCAAAAAAAATGTAAACATAGAAATTAAGCAAATTACAAATAATATTGTCATAACGAAAAACATACAACAAACAGAAATAATTCACAATTGCCATAATTATATCATAAATATAGTTGGAAATAATATAGTTAAATTTGAAAATTGTAAAGTAAAAATTAATGATGTTGAATACGAAAATTTTATGTACTACGATAATTTTGTAATACCAAGTATAAAAAATATTAAAATAAAAAAAATTATAATAGACTACAATGCAGAAGAGCTTCAGCTTAAAAATATAGAAAATCGAAAACTAATTGAAGAAATTAAAAACAAAAATTTGGCACATATCTCTATCAATATTGGAACAATGTTTTTAATAATCCCAACCTTCATCCTTATAATTTGTATTCTTGTTTCAAAAAGTAAAAACAAAACAAACATTAAAGTCAATTTTGAAAAAAATGATTCTACGGAGCAGAATCTAAAGGGGGGAGGAGTTACGTCCGAGACGTCAACCAAACCGTTTCCCTTAAACCCTCCCATACTTCCCTTTGCCTAACGGCACATAATTTCGCAACAAAAGTTTCCCACCATTTATGCCGACACTGCAAAACCTGTCGGATACTCCTTTGCTTCTTGCTCCAACAACACAGACAAAATCCTAATACTCATATTTCATTGAACCAAATGAAATATGAATATTTGGTTATCATACACATTCCATTCCCACGAGAAGTGCTTTAGAATAAGTTACAAAATTAGAAATTAAAAAAATGTAAATCAGTCTTAATCCAACAATCTGATGTGCAAGTGCAGCCTCGCTTTGGACAGCGGCTTGCCTTCAGAATTTAATAAATTGTTAAACACTTTGTAAAATAAAATAAAAAGATAAAGAAAAAATAAAATTAATAAAAGAAAAAAAATAAAAGAAAAAAAAAAAAACAAATAAGTTTTTTTTTAATCCAAAACGCTCACCACGCAACGTAATTATTCCAAAAGGGTTTTGAATTTTTTTTTCTAATTTGCTAAGTTTATCACGATATTCTGGTAACTGATAACGTTACCACTGTCTGTTAAAGGCATTTCTTATACGTATTAATTCCAGAATGTGTTCCGGCATTTTATTTAAAAAAGGCTTTTTTATTCGTTTTGGTACACATCATTGTACAGAGTCAATTATTTCAGCCGAGAAAGTATCGACATGAATATCAATATCTTCTTTTGAACAGACTCTGTCTAAATTTAAAGGAATTGTTCTGAGCTTGGATTTAATTTCTGACCTCAAACGATTCCAGTTTGCATTTTTTTAAGTCTAAAAAGTACGGCTCTCTATGCTCAGCCAGCTCATTAATTTTACAAATAACTGGAATATGATCAGAACTTAAGTCGTTAATTGTCAAAGGCTGAGTAAAAAACGCAGGAATATTCGTTATGAAAAAATCAAGTACAGACGGACTACCTCTCGAGCTAGACGGAAATACGGAAACAAGCAAAACAAACTCACGAGAACATTACCCCACGAATTTGCACGAATACATCCCCAATCCCTACAATTTAGGTCACCTCCGATTATATAGTTATCGTTTCTTATTACTACTAAATCTAACTGTTATTCATGAACGATAGAACATGAAAAGAAGACCATGGCCCTTAGGGGCCATTTTCATAGGAATAGACCATTCGTGCTTTTTCTTATTTCATGCCATTTACCAGCTGGAAAGTGCAGACCCATTAGTTTAAAGTACACATTATCAAAATGCACAAAGTTTTTTCTTTGTCATTGTCGTCATTGTTGACCTTTAATATCAGTAGACGACAGCGGTATTATCCTCAAATGAGGTGGTCCAGTAAACAACAAAATGGCGTCACAATTGGAACACCAGCAATTATTATTCATTGCTTTCCATTGGCATTCATATTTAAAACTGGTAAAAGCGGGAACACAATTCAGACTAAAGTTTACAGTAAAAATTAAAAATAAAAGGAACAATCATTTAAGGCAAACAAAAGGGCATAAAACAAAACACCTTTTTGTTCCATGAAAAGTATTCCTTTCTACTTTTATAGCAAAAAAGCCGCTAGTAAAATGCCATGATATATGATATATGAATTAAATTTTTTGTTCACTAACTATCACTGTCAAAAAAATAAAAGAAGACGCAAGAATTAACCGGAACGGAAATAATAAAATATAAAATCCCTTTTAGTGAACTTACCATGTCCACTAGAATTTCCGGTTTCCCGTTGAACGCTTAACGTTTATTCGAACTAATACAAAGAAGCAATTAATAAAAAAAGGATACAAAAAGTCTTTTTTTTTTCAAATAAAAAAAATCATAGCTCGTAGGTTTTTGTTTATCCGACTAGTTACGACACGGATATCCGTTTTCTATCTTTTGATAAATTTTGATCCACTATTGTGTACACAGTTGCTGAATCGCAATAGGACTAAAGGCAACACACAGGATATAACACTTTAATACACTAAGCTTATGAATGCTTACATCTCTAGAGACAAAAAAAAAAGAGAGTTCAGAGAACAAGAAAAGCTTTTGCACAGAACATTGGATGTTGCCTGCGCGTAACGTGATGAGATGAAAACTCAGTTAAAAAGAGTTGACTCAAAAAAAAACAATTTTTAAGTGAAACAAAAAACTCTACTCTAAACGATGACGCTTCCTGGTTCCAAATTTTGTTACCGTTATTTCAAACGACGAAGCCGAACTTATAACGGGACGAAAAAATGTATACTAGTCGATATATACACACGATATTATGCGCTCACCACACGTTTCTTTCAACAAATCAATTGTGGCACGCGTTGTGTGACATGTTGCGCAGTCTTGGTGAAACCACAGATACCCACATCAAGGCGATTCAATTCAGGAAGGAAAAAGTTAATGATCATGGCTCTATAACGGTCTCCATTAAATGTAACGCTTCCATAACCCAATTGAGTTTCATCATGTCTTTGGTTATTTTAACATTATTTCTATAAACAGAGCGTTCCTCAATATCATAATAGGAATGCCCATCAGCTTACCCTTGAGCACAATTTTGGACGTACAGTCAAACACAGGGATTCTTCCTTTAGCCGCACTACGCGAATGTGAAATGCTTTGGTGGACTCTGTTTTATAGAGAAAACAAAGACTAGGTTCACTTTCATCGTTTCTGTTCCATCTTAAAAGAAATAAGGCGCTATCACTATGGAGTCAATCTATTGAATATTGAAGAAGTAAAACGTATACTCAACAGGAGGAGGAATAAATTGCACGACTGGATCGCACGTACTTGCTTATATGTGCGGTCAATAAAATTTAAAAAATATTAACGGAACATCAAAGTATTTATTCGATTTTTGTGTCTTTTGAACTTTGATTTTTCGAAAAAAGTGAAAAAGTAAAAATTGTATTGAGCGAAATAATTTAAACGCCATTTTATTTTTTTAAGAAATGAAAAAAGTGTGCATTTTTTTTTTTAATCTTAGGAAGGGTTTTTAAATAAAATGGTTTTTTAACAACATTTAAAAAAAAAATTAAAAAAATAATTCAAGAATGCAAACTTAACCACAAAAAAAACTTGCATTTAAAAACAAAATTACAAAAAAAATCACCTACCCGTTTTCAAAATATTGCTTTTCAAAAAAAAAAAAATTAATTATTAAAACTATAAAAAAAAGTTTTCGAAAATATTTTAAAGTGAAATTACTTAGGCTACCTACATCTTCTTAAATATCAATTTTAACTGTAATCGGACGATCCTATGGGAGGTACCGTTTTTAGCCCACAGTTTTAAATTTGTTTTTCACTAAAGTATGACCCACACCTACAATAGTACACTGTTTTTTTTTTTTATAAAAATTCTTGGAGACGTTTCCGAGAAGAAAGCTTTCACTTAACGGTTATATGGCAGGTACCATTAATATTTGAGCTAAAAAAATGAAAAAAAACTCCTCTATAGAATGTGAAAATAACCTGAAGTTCTAAATTTGAGGAGGATTGGCCCAACTGTTTAGGCTATAGTCCAAAATACAGACAGACAGACAGACGGACAGAATTTTGCCAGTAACTCAATTGTGTTTCTCTATCATCTTAATGGCATGTTTGATTGTTATCTCAATGTTTTTTCTTGCGATTATAAGGACTATAAGGCAAGTTATGCTTTCGTAAGAAAAAAATGTACAATCAGACATGACATTACGATGATAGGGAAGTCGAAAAAAGTGGGTCGGAAAATTCTATCTGTCGGTTTGTCTATCTGTCCATCCGTATCGATTCCTACAGCCTAAACGCTGATTTGCTTCAAACTTAGTAAATATTAGTATTAGAATTAGCATTCTAGCTCCAAAACTAACTTTTAACGAAAAACTTATTTTTCTCAAAAACCGCTCCTACGATTTTGATAGTCCTTTCTGAATGGTGTTATCTATGCAAAATCTATCTTTTGGTTTTGAATGGATTTTTCAGAAAAAGTTTTATAACGAACCTACCATATGACCGGTTTTTTAAAATCAAATTTTCTTCTTAACTATTTGACGGATTTTGAAGACAAGTTTTATGATTCAAATAATATTGCCTTTTAAAATTTTCAAAAAAAAATTTTGAATTTTTTATAATTTTTTAAAACTTTTCTGTTTTTTGAATACTTTGAAAATGAATCGATAGATTTTTTTTTTATTTTTTTCCTAGTTTTAACTATAGAATTTTTCAAATTGACATAAGTACTTAAAGAAATTTTAAAATATGTTTTCGAAAAGTTTTTCTAAAAAAACATTTTTTGAAATGAAAAATTCATAAAATAGAAAACAGCAAAAGAAATCAGATGGCTTACAACATTTTTTCCAAAAAACGTTACTGATAAGTCCAAGTGAGTTACCGGGACGAAATGCCAATTTTTGGTGAACTTAAAGGTGGTAAAAAACTATTTTGAATCATATTTTTTTATTTCATATAATTTTGTTTGTTTAATGTTTTCTCCCAAATTTTGTTTTATATCACTCAGTGAGCCCTAGCCACTAGTCAAATAAAAGCAAACTTCGTCGGGTACCTAATAGGTGAGTTCTTAATAAGTATTTTTAAGCATTTCATGGTAATAATAATTATTAAATAATAATTTTAGTACATAACCTTCCTTTCAACCTTATTATATTACATAATATTCTAAATAAATTCAATGAACCCTCACCATACGTTTATCGATCCATCAAAGATAATAATTAAGCTATTTTAATTCATTTGAATTCAAAAGGTACCTAGGTACCTAGGCTTGCGTCCCTAAAAGTGCGTGCGACCCAGTCCTGCTTTTTATTTGTTCTGCACGAATGCATAACTTGCATTATAGTTCCTATAATCGCAAGCAAAAAGCTGGAAAAAACTTGCCACTGAGCTCTTAATCATCCAAAAAAAAAAATAAAATGCACGGCTGGGTCGCACGAACTTGTTCTTATTCTAGATAATTGCTCAGTGGCTGCATATATATGTAAAGGGTTTTCGAATAAGGACTTGACAACTTTTTTACTTGCGATTATACGGACTATAAGGCATGTTTAGGATTCGTGAATATAAAAAATGAGATAACAATAAAACATGACATTACGATCATAAAGAACACTTAAAAAAGTGATCAACAAAATTTCTGTCTGTCTGTCTGTCAGTGTGTATAAAGTGTGATTATTTTGGCATCCATATGACCGTTTAGGAAAAGCTTATTTTTCTTGAAAACGGCTCCAACGATTTTGATGAAATTTTTTGAGATTTTTTTTTGTTGTAATTGGCTATCACTTGATTAGAACCAAATTTACGGGAAAAGTCTATTAAGGGTATCTTTTATGTAACGGTTTTTTTTTAATTTTGGGCTTTCTGTTCTCAGCTTTTTTAGGGACTTTGGAATTCTGTCAAATTTTATTTTTGAGAAGATCTGGGTAACTTATTAATTCTGCATATCAAAATGTTAAACAACTTTTTTTCTAATAAAAATTATTTCTGAATTTTTTTTTTTGAAAAATTTATATTTTTAAAACTAATAAAAAAAAAATATTTTAAATTTTATAATCATTAGTATACTAATACACTCTAAAAAACTGTATACCGAAATTTAAAAAAACTAAAAATTAAAAACAGGCTTTTATCAAACCGGTCCTACAATTTTCCAAATACATTTTTTCAGAAATTCTTTGTTATTTAAGACGTGTGATGGCGGACTTCATTTATATTAAAAACCCATTTTATATATTTTAAAAACTTTATTATCGGAAGTACAATCAAAACATTTATGAATGGAAGTCGACTTCGTTCATATGGCCATCGCGGGCAAAGTTTGCAGCGGTCGATTCGTTGGACCGAATTTTCGATGACTCGCCACACATTTCGGGCGAAACGGCCGTTCAATGTTGGCTCTGAGCTCTTCCAACGTCGTCGGCTTGTTGGTATAAACCAATGACTTAACGTAGCCCCAAATAAAATAGTCTAGAGGCGTTTAATCGCACAAACGAGGCGGCCAATCGATTGGCCCATTTGTGTAAATAACACGCTCATCAAACCCACTCTTCCATAAATCGATTGTAAGGTGTGCTGTGTGGCTTGTGGCACCATCCTGTTGAAACCACATGTCGTCCAAATACATATCTTCCAATTCGGGCCAAAAATAGTCAGTAATCATGGCGCGATAAAGCTGGCCATTCCCAGTAACTTGACGATCGTTATCGTCGACGAAAAACTATGGCCCAATAATGCCACCCGCCGGCATGCAAACCGCACCAAACAGTTATTTTTTTGTAAATTAAGTGTTGATTCATGAAGCAAATGTGGATTTTCACCCGACCAATAACGCATATTTTGTTTACTGACGAACCCATTGAGCCAAAAATGAGCTTCGTCACTAAAGATGATTTTGCGATGAAATTCAACAATTCAACGCTCTTAAAGTTGCGGTCACCGACTCCAAATTTCTGTAGAATTTTTTTATAATTCACAGACGTTGCTCGCTCGTGTACTTTACCATGATGAAAATGTTGAGTTTACTGAATAAATTGACAATGACAGTTCGATGATTTGATTAGTAAAAAAGTGTGTTCACAAATTAAATAAAAAAAAATGCAAGTCCTTATTGGAAAACCCGATATACATATATTAAAATAAAAAAAATATTTTTTTTCGAAAATTCTTTCATTTTTTTTTTAATAAGTTTAAGAGTTTTCTCGGAAAAAACTAAGTATGCAATAAAATTTTACTACTAAATATCTACGAGGAAGAAAAAAAATATTGAAAATCGTTCTACCAGTTTTTTTAAAGTAGTTTTGTTTTGAAAAACTTTTCCGAAAAATATTTTTAATTTTTTTCTATTAGGTATGTCATTATAAGGAAACCTGTAGTTTTCATCTGGGAAAATTATCAAAGAAAAAATTCAATCAATCCGTTTTCAAAATATTTCGAAAACCAATTTTTTTAGAAAATTTAAAGAAATCGGAAAAAAACAGTTTTCGAAAATTTTGAACTGCAATATAAATTGAATTATAAATTACTTTCTGTGTGCAAAGTTTTATTGAAATCGGGATAATGGTTTACGATAGAACCGCATTTGAAAAAAACCGGTTCTATGAGAGATACCGTTATAGAACAAATTTCGAAAAATTCATTCCAATGTATTGTATTGTTGTTAGAAAATAGAATGCTGAAAGTTTCGTTAGAGCCGTTTTTGAGAAAATCAAATATTTTGTTAAAGATTGTATGGCAGGTACCGCTATTTTTCGACCTAGAATAAAAACCACCCCCAGAGATACTATCAAATAAATATTAAACACCAAGTTTGAAGCAAAGTGTTACACTCGCAATTAACTAACATTGACAAAATATTTTGTTTGCTTCATTTCTTTTAATAATTCCGCGCAATCTTTGTTTTTTTCGTGAAAAGTAAGGAAATTACACTCATACTAACAAACAAATAGCTAAGTATATTTTCTTATAAGATTTATCATAACCTATTACCATGTTGCTAATAAATTCGTTATATAGTCTTGTAGTACTATATTGAATATTGGGGTGGCTTTGTTTCTAATTAATTAACCTATTTATAGAAATATTTATTTATTGGTGCCATAGAAGTCATTAATAAAGTTGAATCCTTCCGAAAATGTTGGTATTAATTAGAAAACGCAATTACATTAAACTTAATGATTTGAGTGAAGCTTAATGACTCGATAAATTAACTATTCATCAATCGTAAGCCATACCACAAATTATATGTTTTCCAGACTGTAAATTATATGGAGAACTTACAGTATTGTGATCCATGAATATTTTTACCTAAGTGTTAATGAGCAAAAGTATATAATGTAATGTTATTTGTGTCCCTTGTCTACTTATACTTATCAAAGTCACTTAAAAAAATCAACACCACAAAAACATAAAATACACAACTGGGTCGCACTTACTTGCTTTTGTGAGCAGTCAGCAGTCACATTTTGAAACAAATCTATACACATAAATAAAAATGAAGTGTCTGTTTTTAAAATCAAAATAACAGCTTTTTACAAGATGCATATGAAAGTATAAACAGTACTTATAACAAAAACACAATTTTAAAAATTTTTTCTGTCTGTCTGTTTTTCTGTCTGTTTGTTCCGGCTAATCTCGGGAACGGCTGCATCGATTTCGACGGGACTTTCACTGGCAGATTGCTGTTGTTCTAAGGAGAAACTATTTATATTATCCACTTGGTGGCGCTGGGATCGTTTTTATTCGAAAATTCTTATTTATTGAGCGATTTTGACGGGACTTTCACAGGCAAATAGCTGATATTGTAAGGAGTAGGTTAGGCTATTTTAATCACCCCTTGGTGCCGCTGGGGTCGTTTCACAAGCAGATAGCTAATTTGCGAAGAAGTAACTAAGACCATTTTAATTGGCTCCAGGAAATAACACCCCAACGAAATAACCCCCCAAAATTTGTATGGAGGTGGGAATTTTTTTCATATGAAATAAGTCACCCAAATTGGGGAGTTTTTAGGGACTTGTTTCACTCTTCAAATTGGGAGTTTTTTTCATGATGAAATATGTCCCCAAATTCAACAATGAAAGAAGTCCCTAAATTTGGGCTATAAACAGTAAGATAGATATTGGAGGGTATGCTGCTCCCTGCAATCCCCCTGTCTGGGGTCACTTTCATTTTGGTTAATTTATAAGAAAACTGTAAATTTGCTGATGATTTTCAAAACATGCCTTTCATTGCCTAGCTATTGTGGTTTTGAACAGAATAGTTGATAAGAATCGCTCGATTTTATGACTTATTTTAAGATGTTTGGAAAAAAAGTTTTCAGTTCAAAGTTCTGGGTTTTCACTAGAAAAAGTGATTTAATTTATCTATAAACTGCACGATTGCCTTATTTTGACATTTCCATTTGTTTCAGTGAAGTCATTTTAATTGGACTGGGTGGCGCTGCGAAATAAGGCCCCAGACAAAAAGGCCCCAAAAACAAAAATGAAATTAGGCCCCAAAAATGGGGTACTTTTTCATAATGAAATAAAATATTTTTCTTTATGAAATCACGCGCCAAAAAATGAAAAAAGACCCTAAAAACAAAATGAAAAGAGACCCCAATTTTTTGAAAAAATAAAAAAACCTAACACACTTAAGCTAAACCAGTTTTGTATAGGAAAAACTAGGGTGAACATAGCCGTGAAATAAGGTAAATGGTAATAAGGTCGATTCAATCTTATTTCTCTAAAAAAAAGCGATATAAAGGCGAACTTCAATTTCAAACAAAAATGGTAATAATGTGGATCAGAATTTCGGCGTTATTACCGAATCAGTGTGCAAAGAAATTTCTTGAGATTTTATCTCCCAATCAGTATGAGGTAGGTATGGGGGGCCATGCTGCCCGCCTGTAACCCCCCTGCTTGGGCTCACTATAGGATTTGGAGTATGTGCGAGATTAGGTGTATGCAAAAGTTCTTTACATCAAAAAGAAACGTTGCACATAACCAACCCTGCACCTTCTCCAAATCCTATAGTGAGCCCAAGCAGGGGGGTTGCAAAGGGGCAGCATGCCCTCCCATACCTTCTTCATACTAACATTTATCAAAGTGGGACATGTCTTCAAATTTGTTGTTTGTATATTTGGGGCTTATACAGGCCTAAGTGGCTTTATTGCCAATTTTTTTATTCGACATAATATTTCTGTGGGGTCTTATCTCATTCTTTGATATTAGGGGCTTTTTCATAATGAAATATAACCCCAATTCTAAAAATGAAATTAGGCCAGAAGAAGTAAAATTACACCGCAAAAATAAAGATTTTTTGTTGTTGTTGTATTCTTAATATACTTTTGGGGCCTTATTTTATTTTTGGTTTTAGGGTGTTTTTGTCTGGGGCCTTATTTCGCAACGCCGGACTGGGTGGTCCTCCTCCATTTTCCTGATCCAAAAGTGTCCCCAAGAAGGAAGTTGTAGGGGGATGCAATATATACATACCAAAAATTTGTTGTTGGGTATTATGAATTAAAAAAAAACTGCATATACTCAATTTCGCACCTACTCCAAATCCTATAGTGGCCTCAAGCAGGGGCTAAGGTAAGTAATAATAATAACCCGAAGGATGGAGTTGGGCCCCCTTGCCTACGTAATCGTTAATCCCATGAGAAATTCCAAATAAAAAAAAATTAAACAAAAAAATTTTTTTTTAAAAAATTCATAAAAAGAAAAAAATCGTAGGGAGGAAAAAATACCTTTGAAAAAATCATAAAAAAAAATTTCATTTCCTTGCAAAATTTATGCTATTTGAAGCTCATAATGAAACTTCCCCCCCCCCCCCACCACCCATTATTAATTTATATTAAAATTAAAATTTACTTGTTTTTAAATTTCTTCTTATCCCAATTTTGCAAACAAATCTAGTTGGTTTATTAAAATAAACCTTTTTTTAAAGCGGGATTATAAACAAGAAACGATATTATAAAAAAGCGGAATTTTAAAAAAGTGGGATTATAAAAAAAATAGGATTATAAAAATCGGGATTTAAAAAAAGGGAATATAAAAAGTGATATATCGAACCCAACCCTTTGGGGACTTTTTTCATATGTATTTGGGAAATTATTCCCCAATTTTGGGGGGTTATTTCGTTGGGGGATTATTTCCTGTAGCCATTTTAATTATTTGGTGGTGCCACGCCGGAAACGATTTTAAGTGGTGGAAAGGCTTTGCTACAAAGCCCCATGGGTATCATCTGATGGAGTCACTCATGATCAAATTGACCAAATGTTGATAGATTTTCGTAACAACTTGAGCCTGATGAATACAAATATATCGAGATACCAATATTGAGCAATGCAGCAGCCTTATATAATGTATAAAAAGAATTGAAAGAGAAAACGAAAAAGAGAAAAGACTTCACAAACAAAAGAGCAGCTTGAGAGATAAACATTGTCTGTGAAATTGAAAGGAAAAGAGAGCGAGGTCAGCACCAGGCACGGAAGTTCAACCAATCCATCGCAATATTCATTACAGTGGACATACCTGGCGTTGGAGAAAGCAATTCGTGAATCTAGTACGTGAACAAGAGGAATTGTCTTCATCAAGTCCAGCCAGACATTGGCTTACACAGATTGCATCAAAATTATCAGCAGAAGTCACCCAGCTGTACAAGACCTCTTCATCCAAATCGAGTGGGTGGCACAAAACCCTGGAGCTGCGTATTAATGAAGGGAAAATCAAGTACACAAGGTGGCCACGTCTGCGAAAAGTGTTGGTCCAACAATCAGGGTAGTAGTGCAATCTTTAAACTATTTTGGGTGAAAAGTAGCATCATTGTACATTCTTTATAGTGTCATTTTTCGTCTGGCCATCTCCTGGTTGATTCGTAACTCTAAATAGTGGAGACGAGAACTTTTACCGATATTTTACCAGTATTTAATACACTTTTGTTGTTGGTTTTTATTCTATATCAAGACAAGTACAAGACTAGTCTTGCCCGTACTCACATATACGGATCGGAGACTTGGCTGCTTACTAAAAGGCACTCTGATCTCTTAACCGCCTTCGAGGGGAAGTCTTAAGGAGAATTGTTGGCCAGTGTAAGAGGGAGGACAATTCTGGGGAACACAAAATAATGAATTGCATGAAATTTACCTCAAATCAGATGTTGTTTGAAAAAATAAAGCTTGGTAGACTCAGGTGACCTCAGCACCTGAGCAAAAAGTTATCAGAGCTTCTGTTAATAAAGAACATAAGGCCAATTCGGTTGTTAACTTAGGAGCCAGAGCGTTTATGTTTCTTATATGATATACAAATCGGTGATTTTGACCTGATAGAAAGGATGCTCACTGATAAACGCAACGACTCTCAAGTGCCAGACGTACCGTCCTTAATTAATTGATTGATTTCTCAATAAAAATAAAATTTACAGGAAAATCTCATTAAATTTGACAAATATTTATTTTTATTATAATCAAATGTGTAAGCTTCCTGGATGTGGTCACTACTTACAAATTTTTAAATAGATATTTATTTTTTTAAAAAGCTTTTATGCCTGGGGTGGGAGGAGAAAAATATTTATAAAGCACACACTAAATTCAAATAAAACATGCATTTCATTAATAAAATTTAAAGAGCATCATTTCGATAAAAGGTGTGAGAGAAATGTCCTTTAAAATTAATTTCAGATTTCAGCATTTATAAAATCAATCAAAAACAATAATACTCCTGAATACGACCTGCTGCTTGGTAGGTAAACATTATGAATATGACAGAACACAGATACCAACAATTGAAATTAAAATGCAATAAATCCAATTCAAATCCACACTCAATTTGACGACCAGATGAACAATACATCAGAAAGACAATTAATGGAACATTTTTTTTTCTGTCATTTAATAAATAAAATCTTTTTTTTATAGTTTCAAATTGCTTGCTTGTAAAATGGGTTGCAATATGTCCCTGGAGTTGTTTTATACCAACATTGAGATTCAATAGATCTGTTTTATTTTAAGGAATTAATTTTTTAATTATTCTCATACTTACATACATGTTGAATGTTATTTGAGCCATATGTATATATGTAAGCGCACAACAACTGCAATTCTTAGCTTTTCTTTCAGATTATAAGACATTTTTTGATTACAAAAGATAGCAAAGTTTTTCCGAGTCCCGACACTTATCCATCTAAATATATAAATTTTAAATGAAAATATATTTTTTTATTTTTTTTTCCAGAACTCTGAGCATATTTTCCCTGGCTTCTGAAGTTTTTCACAATTGATTCAGCTATTGAAAAGTAAGGTCTTTAAAGAAACTGCTCATTTAAAAGTTCCTCATAATTGTCATTGTCAGATAGGTATTGAGTGCAGAATTCTCTTGAAAAAATAACTGCATCTCCAGGAACGGGACATTCTTTTTTCTGAGTCAGAATTGAGTGGTTTTTGTGTCTAACGCTACTGACCAATGTCACCACATGTGAAAAATTTGCAACTATCTCGTACACATCAATTGTGCTTATTTTACCTCCCCGCAGTAACCACCGGGTACTGGTCTATCCATCCGGACATTCCTGCTACACTTATCTGCTTTAATAACTGTTCTGATCGATTCGCAAAAGTCTTCCACGAGTCCCTCAGAAAGAGGACGTTCGGCGGATGAGCCCAACCAATTGGACCAACGGTGGCGTCAACAGTCGACGAAGCAGACGCCCTAATGAGCTACTTCGACGTATTTGGAGATAAGGTCATTAGGACAATTCAATACAAGTCAGAGCATTGAAATAGAGATGGTGGCGGATGAACCCTTAATGGGCCAACGGCAGCGCTCATATCCCCGAAGTGGGTTACTGACTCCGGATTCTTCGGTTCCTTTTGTCCAAGGAATCCAACAAAGGACCTGGCCCTCCTTTTGGTTCGGGGTTGTGCGTGGGGTTAACAACCCTGCCATGGAAAAAAGAAAAAGTACCGAAGTGACCAATAGCCTCGGAAAACGACGGATTAACTGTTGACGACCCCGAAAAACGAATTAAGGACAACGACCTTCGGATCTGCACGTGGAATGCTAGAACTCTTAACAGATCACGTGCAGCCAAACAACTAGCGGAGGCCCTAGACTACTACAGAGCAGGAATTACTGCCATCCAGGAAGTGCGATGGGATGGGCCGGGCAAAAAGAGGATGAAAAACTAGGACGTGTACTACGGTGATTGTGACCACAGCGTTTATTTGGGTGCGGATTCATCATAAGCGGTAGACTTAGGCAAAAAGTCTTGGGTTTACGACACGTAAGTGAGCGACTTGTGACAATCAAGGCTAAGTTCGCCAACATTAGCCTAATATGCGCTCATGCCCCCACAGAGGACAAAGATGACGCCAACATTGTACTAGGCGATTTTAACGCCAAAATAGGTACAGAAGAAATCTTTGGTAGGAAAACATGGCCTACACGACACAACGTCTGAAAACGGACTTAGGCTAATTAACTTCGCAGCGGCACATAACGTCGCCATGTCACCACACGCCTCTAGTATTTTGGATGTTCGCACCTTCCGAGCAGCTAACATCGATTCGGATCACTAACTTGTTGCATAAGAAGCGCGCGATGGTAGATATTGAGAGATGCTACTCCAGGAACAACTTGCGGAAGTTTTACCAGCACGTAAAAAGAACGCACAGAAGCCTGTTAGGATAGGAATGGAAACCTTGTAGTAGAGTCACAGTCGGTGCTGAGTACATGGAAGGACCATTTCTGCAGACTGTTAAACGGCGATGAAGACCAAAATCCCGCTGTCAGGCAGAATGAACCATTCAACATGGACGATGACAAACAAAACTTCCGTCCACCTGACCAAAATGAAGTGACGATAGCAATATCTAAACTAAAAAACACCACATCCTATATCTCTCCCCTCCCGATCTTCCTAATACCCGCGCAGTGTGTTACATTAAAAGGGAAACAAATAGTCCCTTGTGCGCGCGTTAATTATAAAAAAAAAAAAAGCTGTTGGACCCGACGGACTACTCGCCGAACTTTTTAAAGCGGCCGGAGATGACCTAGTGGAGTGCATACACCAACTCATCTCTAAAGTTTGGCCAGTGTGGTTTCAGACCAGGAAAGTCCACAATCGATCAAATGTTCACGCTACGGCAGATCCTGGAAACTACCCAAGAATTCCAAATCGATACCCAACACCTCTTTATCGATTTTAAGGCCGCGTACGATAACATTTATAGAGACGAGCTATACAGAGCCATGTCAGGTTTTGGCATCCCCACAAAACTCGTCTGACTGTGCAGGATAACGATGGAGAACTCTCGCTGCTCCGTCAAGGTTGGTACTGACCTCACAGAAGCTTTTGACGTCAAAAAAGGATTCCGACAAGGTGATGCGCTATTGTGCGATTTCTTTAATAATTACTCTTGCCAATCGCTGTTTCTATGGGCTAGGAAGGCAATTGAGTAGCAAAGCCCTCTCTCGAAAGACAAAGGAGACTCTGTATAAGACCCTAATCATCCCAGTCCTGCTCTATGGCGCCGAGGCATGGACTCTATCTAAAGCGGATGAAGATATCCTTAGTTGTTTCGAGCGTAAGATTCTTCGGAGGATTTTTGGCCCTATCTGCGTTAACGGGCTTTGGAGGAGAAGGTTCAACCAAGAACTATACGAGCTGTACAGCGACATTGACCTGGTCAAAAAAATACTCATATCACGTTTAAGATGGCTAGGTCATGTAGAGCGAATGGACAACAATGCTCCGACTCGCAGGATCTTCGATTTCATCCCAGAGGGTAGACGCAGTCAAGAAAGACCTTAGGTGGCATGCTGAGGTGGAGGACGACCTCAACCAATTTGGAGTGCGAAACTGGAGGCAGCTAGCCAGAGACCGAGCTGCCTGGAGAGGAATGTTGGTTGAGGCCCAGATTCGTCGCGAACTGTGGCGCCCCTAAGTAAGTAAGTAAGCAGCTATGCCCATCTCAGTGTTAATTGCATAGGTGTGCCTTTTAGGACAAGCGGAAAAAGTTGCAGAAATATTCTACCCTAACCTGCAAAGTGCATGGACAATGTTACAAAGTGAGTTTTTTTTACAAAACTTGAATTCGATTGTTTTGCATATGATACTTTAAATCAGGATTTCCTTAACATTTGATAATAAATTTTTTATATTTACAATGACAATGTCAGTGTGACGTTGAACATATATTTACAACAAAGTACACAATACCTTTGCGGTCCATAAATATCATGGACTACGTTGCATATGTACATGTTCTGCATGGATGATTTTGTGTTTATCTTTTAATTAATCATGTATGTGTTTTGTAGTGAGGAGTGATAAAAAATCCTGTAAATAAATTATGCAATTACACCAGTTTGAACACAGTATTTTAATAAATCCATCAGTTTTGTTTTTTTTTTTTTTTTTGAAAGCTGCTCATATCAGGAATCAGAGCAGAAATCCATGGAACACTTTCGTCAATGTAATGCATTCAGGTAAATGAATATCCTTTTGACCAAATGCTTGTTCATGTGTCATATTTGATAACAAAAAACACCACAATATTGCTTATTTATGAAAACCATCGTGAAAGTTATTAAAAGGCTTATTGCTACTTGGTCAGTTTAAATATATACAAAATATGTCAGAGTCCTTCCTGTTGTTTCTTTTTTTTTTTTTTTGTATTAATATAAATATGAGGTTTTGATATATTTTTTCATTCAATTACAACCACTTGATAGGAAAATTGAAACCGTTTTTTTCTGCAGGGCCCGATCCAGCCTTTTCGCCGATCCGGGCAAAAGTAATATTTGCCGCCTTTTGCAATGACACTTTATTAGCGACAAGTTATAGCGGAGATGGAGCAATTTTTGATCGACTTACTAGTTTGTATTATTGTTGTAGTAAAATATTCACATTTGTAGGCACGATAGTGCCAACCACCAAGACGAGGCAAGCGAAGCGCAAGGGCACTACCTGGCTTTGAGCCCTCATTACTTGGATTTGGATTATACCAGACAAGCGAAATTCTCGGGATATGTTGTCAATAACAAACTTCTTATTTTATTGCTTAGCTCTTATAACGGGTGATTTTTTTGAGGTTAGGATTTTCATGCATTAGTATTTGACAGATCACGCGGGATTTCAGACATGGTGTCAAAAAGAAAGATGCTCAGTATGCTTTGACATTTCATCATGAATAGACTTACAACGTCGAATTTTCAGTGAATGGGCCCTAGAAAAGTTGGCAGAAAATCCGCTTTTTTATCGACAAATTTTGTTCAGCGATGAGGCTCATTTCTGGTTGAATGGCTACGTAAATAAGCAAAATTGCCGCATTTGGAGTGAAGAGCAACCAAAAGCCGTTCAAGAACTGCCCATGCATCCCGAAAAATGCACTGTTTGGTGTGGTTTGTACGCTGGTGGAATCATTGGACCGTATTTTTTCAAAGATGCTGTTGGACGCAACGTTACGGTGAATGGCGATCGCTATCGTTCGATGCTAACAAACTTTTTGTTGCCAAAAATGGAAGAACTGAACTTGGTTGACATGTGGTTTCAACAAGATGGCGCTACATGCCACACAGCTCGCGATTCTATGGCCATTTTGAGGGAAAACTTCGGAGAACAATTCATCTCAAGAAATGGACCGGTAAGTTGGCCACCAAGATCATGCGATTTGACGCCTTTAGACTATTTTTTGTGGGGCTACGTCAAGTCTAAAGTCTACAGAAATAAGTCAGCAACTATTCCAGCTTTGGAAGACAACATTTCCGAAGAAATTCGGGCTATTCCGGCCGAAATGCTCGAAAAAGTTGCCCAAAATTGGACTTTCCGAATGGACCACCTAAGACGCAGCCGCGGTCAACATTTAAATGAAATTATCTTCAAAAGGTAAATGCCATGGACCAATCTAACGTTTCAAATAAATAACCGATGACATTTTGCAAATTTTATGCGTTTTTTTTTTTTTTAAAAGTTCTAACCTCAAAAAAATCACCCGTTACTTTAGATTTTATTGATATCTGAAAAATCATGTTTTCCTCAAAATTCCAAGGGTAATTTTTAATGTCCTAGAAAGCTGAAATTTGGTATGTAAGCTAGTATTAGTACACAAACAACAAACAAATTCTAAAACTTGGAACTTTTATTCCTCAACCCCTTAAACTAGAGCAGGGCTGTCCAAAGTGTGGCCCGTGGTTGGTATTTATCTGGCCTGAGGCAAAAAATATAAATTTACAATTTTTTTTGAAAATAAATGTTACAAATATAGAATAAAATATTCATTCGTAAACAATCATAATTATTGAGTCCCTACTAAGGAGTTTGTTTTTCGCATACTCAGTAAGCTTGGTTTATTATTCCAATCCATTTTAAATGGGCTTCCAACTGATGTTTTTTTTGACGAAACAGGGCCCTGTGTTATGGCAAAAGAGGGCACCCGAACAAAGAAAGAAATATTGTCATAAGCAAATTACAAAAAGAAATCCCACCAAAAACATTTTCATGTAAAATGTGGCCAAGACGTTGCATTCTAAAAGACTATGTGCCTTACAGACACTTAGTTAAAAATATTATTATTATTATTATTATTATTACGCAACGATAATGCAAATAGTATTATTTTCGATAGCAAAATTCATATTTTATTAATTACTCATTTATAAAGGGTGTTTTTTTTAGAAGTATACAACTTTAAGTTGGCAATACTATATTAACTGGTAGCCATTTTGTCAGCTGTTAACTGATTTATTTTTAGTTTGGTTTGGTATTTCAACATGAATAGACTGACGCTTAAACAACGCTTCCAAATTTCGAAAATTTATTTTGAAAATCATGGTTCTGTTCGAAATACGCGCACTACGTCCATTTTACGGTCAACATAATCGTCCTCACTTAAGGTTGAATGGATACGTCAATAAACAAAACTGTCATATTTGGAGTGATGATAATCGTCAATTGTGTGTTGAGACACCGTTACATCCACAAAAACTGACTTTTTGGTGTGCTTTATGGGTTGGTGGAATTTTTGGTCCGTACTTCTTTAAAAACGATGCTGACCAGAACGTTACAGTCAATGGTGGCCGCTATAGAGCCATGATTACTGACTTTTTCGTTCATCAATTGAATAACCATGATGTGCAGGAGCTGTGGTTATAACAAGACGGCGCAATATGTCACACAGCTCGTGTCACAATTGATTTATTGAAGAAAACGTTTGGTAACCGCATAATTTCAAGTTACGAACCCGTGAATTGGCCTCCAAGATCGTGCGATTTAACGCCGCTTGACTATTTTCTGTCAGGATATGTGAAGTCGCTAGTCTACCCCGATAAGCCCTAAGCGATTGACCACTTTGAGGACAACATTCACGCGTTATTGCCGATATATGGCCACACATGTTGGAAAAAGTCATCAGTTAAATGGGCACGACTGAGTCGCACGTACTTGCTCTTATGTGCCTAATTACATTGAAAAGCAAGATCTTTAACAGAAACAAGTAACATTTACATTGCAAATAACACAGTTTGAACTTATAAAAAATATTAAAACCACAATACTTAAAGGTTTTTAGTAAAAATGAAGAACGCCATCACACCTCTTAAATAACAAAGAACTTATGAAAAAAAAATATTTCGAAAATTGTAGGACCGGTTTTGATAAAATCCTGTTTTTTATTTTTAGTTTTTTGAAATTTTTTTTTTTTAAATTTAGGTATGCAGTTTTTTAGAGTTTATTAATATACATGCGAATATAAAATCAAAAAATTTTAGCAATATTGATTTTTCAAAAAAAAATCCAAAAATTAATTTTAATTAGAAAAAAAAAGTTATCAAAAATGTTGATACGCAGAATTAATTAAACTACCTAGATCTTCTCAAATACGTTACCGAGAAAGCCCAAAATTAAAAAACCGATGTATGAAAGGTACCGTTAATAGACTTTTCCTGGAAATTTGGTTCTAATCAAATGATAGCCAATACTAACAAAAGAATTCTCAAAAATTTTCATCAAAATCGTTGGAGCTATTTTCTAGAAAAATAAGCTTTTCCTAAACGGTCATATGGCAGGTACCGTTATTTTTAGGCCTAAAAAATAAAATTTCAATTTCCCCTCTGGGGAATGCCAAAATAATCATACACGCCAAATTTGAAGACAATCGGTTTAGCCGTTTAGGCTGCAGCTCGTTATACATACAGACAGACAGATAGACAGACAGACAGACATTTTTTCTCGATCACTTTTTTAAACTTCTCTATGATCGTAATGTCATGTTTGATTGTTATCTTAATTTTTTTAATATTCACGAATCCTAAACTTGCCTTATAGTCCCTATAATCGCAAGTAAAAATCATCTTTATTTTATTCCACTTCAAAGTTTATACCTCAAGAAAAACACCCTTTATAAGATCGTTGAATTTTTTTTTAATATTTATTTGACAGGTTAACAATGTCTGACTATATGTATATCGTTCCAAAATAAAATCGTAACAAATCCAACAAAGTCTAACCATGACATTTCAACAAAAAACTTTGACATAACAACAATAAATCAACTATAGTTGATAAAAGAACAACCTTCAGACTTGCAATGTTCATCTTTAGGGATAACCTTAACTCAAAGGAGTTAATAGATGTGTCTATGATGCGAAAAAATATTTCGACCTTATACTTTTGACGGCGATCACAAAACTGCCTCTTTTTGGGGTGAACATGATTTTCAGAATCTATCATTTCACTATCGATTTCAGCAGCAAAGACTTTGGCGTCTTCAACAGACTGAATAAATTATTCATCTGAACGAGAATTTTCAAAGAAAATTTTCGTGTTTTTTTTTATCAACTTAATAAGAGAAACTAAGTCAAAATCTTTACTTTGCATTAATTTACTGACAAGATTTATCCGATTCAGAGTTTCGCACCATATTATTACAGAGCAAAGAATGTAAACTATTTTATTTGATTCAACAAACCCGAGGCTTCATCCCGTGCAGTGGTATCCTGTATCCATATATGTGTTTAGTAAACACTAAATCAGAATCATGTATGCTTTTTCTAGAATATCCGAAAAATTATGTAGGTCGTCAACCGCGCTCAATTTTGTCGCCAATAATTTATTGCTGCTCTGGCTATCGCCCAGCTTGCCGCGCCCTTCCCCTAGATCACACGAAAAGAAAAATCTGAAATTTACAAGGTACTCCACATTTAAGTTATATCATCATTATATTCGATACCACAACTCCGGGCTTAATCCAACAAGATATTCTTATATATCCTTATTGCTAGCCAACGAAGCTAGGCCATTCTATGTGGCACCCCAATTCTTCGTGTTTTCCGGTCTATGACATCTTTCCAGCTTAAGTAAAGTCTGCCACACAGTCCTCTACCATAAAAACAACAAATCTCCGTAATGCTTTCTACTCGAGCGCAGTCAAGGGATCAGACTGCCTTTTAGCAAGCACCCATATTCTGGTGAATCCTAGCATCTGCCGCGTATTTCTTCTTCCAAAGTATAGCGTAAAAAACGTAGTTAAAGTATTTGCCCTACTTCAAATTCTTGTACCATAAGTAGGATCAAGATTAACATCCTTTCATCAATAAGTAGTCCAATTTTTGTGCCGCTGGCGCTGATCTGGATGAAAAAAATGTTTACAGTTCAAGTTTGTCTTAGAAAATGCCCAAAAAAATAAACGTAACCATCTTCATAAGATCCATCAATATACACTGAGTTACAAAAAAAGTGGCGCACCTTGAAATTTTGCAACATTTTGAAGAAATTTAAACAAATAAACATGTTTCTGGTACAGTTTTGTTTATTAACATAAAAGTAAGTGATTCATGTAAAAAAAAAAAACGAAAAAATAGGAAGAACTTAGAAATAAAACATAAATTAAGGAAAATAGGCAAAAACTTCGTAACTTAACATTTTACATTTTTTTTTTTAACTAGTCCTCGTTCCTTCAATTGTGGGTATTGCCTCCACGAACATCGCCTGGGCATACCCTGGATGAGGTTTGTTACGATGGTATCGTCCAAATTTCCCCACTAGGGCAGATCTCAGCCCATTGAGTGTTTCTGGAAGGGCGGGTCGCCTCCTTATCATTTTTCCCAGCAGACTCCAAACGTGTTCGATGGGATTCATGTCCGGGCACATCGCAGGCCAGGCCATTACATCGATATTCACTTCTTGTAAGTAGTCGGTAACGCACCTAGTAACGTGTGGTCTAGCATTATCCTGCATTAGCAAGAAATTCTCTCTAATAAATGGTGCGAATGGAACCACATATTCCTCCAGAATATTGTTGATGTATTAACTGGAGCTTACCGATCCTTCCACGATGCACAGCTCGGTTTTTCCGTGCATGGAAATTCCCGCCCACACCATGACGGAACCTTCCCAGAAATGTTCGCGCTGGGCAACCGTTGCCGAAGAGTATCTTTCACCTGATCGTCTCCACACTCTGCTACGTCCATCTGGTGAGCGCAGACAAAACCTGGACTCATCAGTGAAAGGAACTCTACTCCAGTCGGCCTCGGTCCAATCTTGGTAAAGTTGAGCAAATTCCATCCGACGCCGCTTGTGCTGTAAAGTGAGTCTTGGTACACGAGCTGGTCTTCTTGCTCTCAGGCCACTTTCCACTAATCGCCTCCTCGCCGTTTGAGCATTCACAGCTCTCCCCCTAACGGATCGAAGTCTGTGAGACAGCTCAACCGCTGTTTGGTGACGATCTCGAAGGCTTTGAAGCACCAAATATCGATCATCCCTTGCAGATGTTGCTCTGGGGCGACCTGAGCCTCTCCGCCGGTTGCAGGAGTTGGTTTCCCTGTACCTTTGAATGGCTCTTCTTAGCGTCGTCTCCGGTTTTCCAATCATAACAGCGGCATACCGCGCACTTCGTCCATCCTCAACCAAAGCCAGCGCCCTGGCGACTTCTTCTGCCGTTATTTGCATTTTTTTCACAAAAATCACTAAAAACCTGATAAAGAATCGAATTAAAATAAACCCATTACAATAAACTAATTAAAACATTTACGGAATCACGGAAGCCAAAATTTGTATTACTCGCGTCTATTTAAAAAAAAAAAGATAAAGCTGCGGCTTTCCTCAATATAATGCACTTAATGCACTTATGTGATAAGAAAAATGGAAAAAGAATATGCAAACATACACACAAATATACCGTTAAACGAAAAAAATAAGCTCTGCAAAAACATAGCGGTATATTCTCAAAATAATTACAACACATCAAAAATTATGACTGCGCCACTTTTTTTGTAACTCAGTGTAAAAGCCCAGAAGTTAGCTACTTACTTCCAAAAGTATCAAATCACGACGCAATAAGAGACCTTTAACATATTTAGTATGTGCACTTATTATTTTGACCGCAACTGTACTTGTGTACTTTCACATTTAGGTAGGGCCTGTACACAAACAGACTGGATGCAACTCCAGACATTCGTATCCAGTTGTCGGACATAAACCTTAATTTTAAAGATATTTCAAGTAAAAATGTACACATGTATATAATGTAAATATTTATAAAACAGTTAGCATCTTAATTTATATTAAATGGTCAAAAAGTTTTGGTGTTTATTAAATAAAGACATTAACAATGACAAATAAAAATAGGCACTTTCTAGCTTAATCCCAAAAAGCTTATTAATTCGGCTTAAATATCTGGGAAATTCGTTGCGTTAATTTGACATACTCCGTAAACAAGAGTACAATTACCGAAATAGGTGTTCGTACGTGAATTTATATTTTTCAGCATTCACTATCGACGGATTTAAATGCCCATCGAAAACAATGAGCAAGTTTTTGACCAAAAATTATCATGCGGAACGAGAAACGAATGCAAATTAGAATTGTGGTTTAATTTTGATCCATTATAGCCAATGGAAGCACGAAATATGAATTCAGTCCAAACAAAAGAACAGTCCGTTTATTTCAGAAGTTGCATGACTATGTTAGATGTTTGCCGACTATAGACATTCATATATGTATGACAAAAGGATAAACTTCGTAGGCAAATTATCATGGTTTTGAAGGACGAAATTAAATATTTGCATCTCCAGATAAGATCTCGCTCGCTCAAATGCTTGCATTAAATCAGACAAGTATTGAGGTCAACATTTTCAAGAGCGTTTTGCAGGATAACCAGGTTAATGACAATGAGTACCTTACTCTACCAATGGAAGGAGTGGAGCATTCAGGGGAAGCAGTGAAGTGGAAAACTTGTGGTTCCTGTAGAGATCAGAAAACAATCATCATCAATCACATACTGATTAAATTTTAATTTTTTTTTTAATAATTGACGCGCGCACAAGAGACTATTTGTTTCCCTTTTAATGCAGAGTACACTGCGCGGTTATTAGGAAGATAGGAAGAAGAGAGATAGGAGGTGTCGATTAACATTGCTTTTGAGTGCTTGCAGATCAAAATGGCAAGGGAAAATCTCGCCGGGTAAACTATTCCAAATTCGTGTTGTTCGGCTTAAAAAAGAATCCCTATATTTCACGGTATTTCCGAAATTGGGCTCAATGGTGAACTGATAAGCATTCCTTGCGAGATGGGTATTGCGGGTGAAACTTTTAAGGGGAGGAATGCAGCTGGCTACCAGTTAAGTGGATTAGAAGTAACAGACAGAAGATCATTTATAAAAATGAGGAAAAGATTCGGAAACAGAACGGAGCCCTGTGGCACACCAGCATTTATTTTGTGGAAATCAGACAGAACGGTCCAGAAGATAGCTTCTAATCCAACGAACAAGAGTATCATTGATCCCAAAAGCACGCATTTTCGATAAGAGAGCTTCATGCCAACTCTATCAATTGCCTTGGAGATATCAAGAGCAATAATCTTACTTTCACCAAAGCGATGTAAAGCTTTGTTCCACTGTTCGGTGAGATATGCCATCAGATCACCAGTGGAACGGTTGCTGCGGAAGCCGTACTGACGGTCATGGAACAGCTTTCGATCTTCGAGATATTCCTTACGCTGACGGTTAATCAGTGTTTCCATGACCTTAGAAAGAAGGGATGTTAGTGCTATGGATCGGTAGGAGGAGGGGGAGCATGGGTCACCTTTCTTAAGGACAGGCTGGACAAATACTGTTTTCCATCTTCTAGGACATATTCCAGAAGAGTAGGAGCGATGGAAAAGCTTACGCAGTGGCTTTGCCAGTGTGGAAGAACACCTCTTCAGGAGAATCGGGGGTAAACCATCCGGGCCAGCAGATTTGTGTATATCGAGATCTTTGAGAACTCTTGCTACTGTACGAGTGCGGAAAAAAATCTGTCCCATGGAAAAATATACATTCCCAAGTACTGGAGGGGCAACGTTGCTGTGAGGCACCGTAGAGCTGGCAGCGAAATGGGCGAAGAGCAATTTGCCTTGCCTTCTCTGAAGAGTAAACAATTGGTTTGTTATTGTCGATGAGCGTTGGAACCGAAGATGTTGAGGAGATTATAAAAAATACTTGGTTCGTTCAATGACGGAGTTGCAGGAGTTCCTTGCTTGTTTGTGCTTTTTTCGATTTTCCTCTGTAGGGTTGGCTTTATAAGATCGGATATCGGAAACTTACTTCTTTGAGCCTCATAGCTTCTTTACACTCAGAAAGCACGCATCTGTAGAAGAATAACATTTGTGATCATTTCAGCACTGGCGTCAATGTCACTATCGAGGCTTACTCGTATTGTCAAACGGATGGGTGGAGGATAAGAAATTAGCTGAAATGACACAATGGTCTGAAGTGCAAAATGGAGAAGTTACACTAATGGTATATTTATCAGGGTGAGAAGTAAGAAACAAGTCAAGAGTATGGGCGGCTTGCCCGCTCGCCCGCAATAACGATTTCAGTGTGAGGACAAAGGGAAACAATTTCCGAGATGGAATCAGACAGCGCATCAAACTCGTTACAAGCCGAATTATTGTCGAAATTTGGACTCCTGTAAATAAAACAATAATGAATGACATGCTTGCGGACAGTGAATTTGAGCCACAAGAAGTTAAAGTCTGTGGGGAAGGCTCTGGCAAGCAATATCATTCCTAACATAGACCACGAGGCCATGATAGGCAAAGAGTAATGGCACCAAACTATACCCATGTGGAGCAAATTCTAATAAATCAGTATTTACTCCAACCTGAGTTTCACTTAATGCCAATGCCAGCTGGCCTGTATTGAACTGATACAGAAATACCACGAAGAACGAAAGTTCCTTTATGACCGTCAGTATGGCTTTCGCATTGTTTCATGTCTTTCCTTAATTTATCGTTTATTTTATAAAAAAGTGTTCATTCAAAGTACATTTCTCTCCTTTAAAATTTCAGCCGTAATACTCGTCTCGCTGGGAATACTTATTAGTTCATGACGTACCGTGAAATACAGAGATTCTAATTTAAGCCGAACAACACGAATTTGGAATAGTTTACCCTGCAAGGAATTATTAACTGTTCCAACTTTGACCTAGCTACAAGCGTCAGATACAGCGATTCCATTTCGCGGGACCAATAATGATAGAGAGCGTTAGTATTCTTATCCTTCCGCCGATTCCCAGGTCAACGACCTGGTGTATTCAAATGCAATATATACATTTGTATTGTGCATAGGAATGGCTATAACAACATACACTCCTAAGAACGCAGCACCTGATGCCCTGGATACTTTCGATAGCCAGGATGGCTTTCTGTGGACAAGGATTGAAATAATTTATCCTTTTGTATTCTCGTTACTATAACTTCCGCTGTATCAAAGAAGTTCTTAACGGACAACACAGAATCCTTTTGTACTCCGGACCTGAAAAACAAGATATCAGAGAAGTTTTTGAGTAAAGTTTTGTAGTTAAAAAAGTTTTAGTTTAATAACAAAACTAAATCTGCTTGGTGTGGCTGATGTACAAAACTATGATTTGCTCTAAAAGCTGAAAATCCTTTCAATCTTATTGTTCACTCCTTCGAAATTATTTCCCAGTCTAGATAGCAATTAATTTAAAAGCTCGAGGATTCTTCTACCCACTTCTGTTATTGATGGGGCCGAAGACTTGGAAATGATTATATCTGAAGAGCTCATAAGTAGATTCGGTTGTATTGCGTTAAACATTCTACTTGTGGCTGTAGAGGGTGTTGGCTGCGATGTGTTCTTCAAGATTTTTTCTGTACCAGGAGGACAGAATTTATAACGAAGCTGGGAGAGCTAATGTTATCGGCGTCGTCCCGACTTCTGGCAGACATTCATGTTTGCTTGCATCTCTACATAGAATTTAAAGTCAGTTGAAAGTTTATGTGAGGATTCAAAAATATCAATATCAAGCACTTATCTTCTAAGGAACGAGCGCCCCTGCAGGTGTTCCATCTAACACGCCAAACCATTTGAATTTTTTTTTTTGTTCCAGCGCAAACTTTTTCTATCGCAAAAAACTTGACGAGGCGTCGCAAAGGGGGGTGAGGTGAAAACGTATCACTGTGGTTTCCACTTCTGCCAATTCGCAAAGCACGTTTCTGGTTATAGTCACATCCACTGGATTCATCTTGGTGCCTTTAGGCTCCAAAACTGCCGTTATTAACGTTGATAGTGGTGCCAACTGCTGTGGATATGGGAATTCTGATGTAATTTCATGGGACAACGATTTTTCCCTGCCTGACCGGTGTCCGATTCGTTTGATCCTCATTGGATTGAAATTCAGCAAATCCTTAGGTAGGTTGCTGGCATCCAACGTTAACAAGGGCACGTCTTCGTTTACTGTGTGATATCAAGTAGTGTGTGTCGTGTGCAAAGGTTTTGAGGGCGATGAATCAAGCTTATCCTGGGGATGCAATAAAATCAAAAAGTATGTAGATAGGTACACCAGAAATGGGTCAGTAGCAGAAAATCGTAGATGACTGGAGGAGGCACACTTTTTTGTTATTTTAGCGGGGGTTAACTAAAATTTTGAATTTAGCATACAACTCAGCAAACTGCAGGATTTCCTTTTATTGGTAAGATAAATCCTGTGGACAAACAAATGTTTGTCTGCTCATTGTTTGAGTCCAGGATTAAGTTTGACTTTTATTACTCACGATTTGTAGAGACAAAAATGTGTGACTTTTATAAGAAGTTTTTATACAAGAGAAGCATAAAGGTTCAATTGAATGGGATAGCAAGGAACTGTGGGTATTCTTTTCATGTTTTGTTAAAAATTGTACAAGCAAAACAGGGCCAGGAGGTAGTGCGTTTTGCATTAGTGTGATACTGTGATGCAGCTAAAGAGTTGATTTCTGAAGTTATTGGGGTAGAATTTATTCACAGCGTTTTTGTTAATGTCAATTATGTGCTTCATTTTGGTAGCCTAAGACATGGAACAAGACCAGGAGGCTTGCCGACGTTTTCTGAGTCAACCCTGCGAACCCTACAAGTATAGGGTGAAACAGAGGACCTATGTATATAGGTCCCTATACCTAGCATTATTGCCCTACTGCTGATTCCCACGAATCTTTATGCCAATTGTTCAAATTTGTCCATACAAATTAAGCTGAAAAAAGTCCTTTATATCTTTTTATTAGCAAATTATATTATAAACAGTAAACAACAAGTGGAAAGATAATATCTGTGATAAATATCTGTGAATCTTCCCACGATATTTGAAATTAGATCAACTTCACAGTTTCTCACGACGGACATCCGAGATACACGCGCATGCAGCGAGCAACTTCATGGGAAATGCAATCTTGCATTTTTTAGTAGAAAAACAGAGGTAACATTTAATTCAATTGTTTAGAGTTCAGTTAGTTCTAAGTATTCACCTGAATTGTTAAGTTCGAAAAAATTGAAATAATAAATATTTTTTTTAATAAAAACAAGTTCATGTTTTAATAATTGGCGCCCGAGCAGGGACGGTGTTGCGTAAAAAGTTTAAGTGAAAGTCGATAAAAGTAAACGGAAAAAGAAACACTTCATTTAAAATAAAACAAAAAAAAGTGTAGTGATTATTGTGTAAGGAATAAAGAAATCGATTAAGTTAAAAGGCAATAGAAGGAAGAGAAAGTATTGTTAATTTAAAATTCAAAGAAGTGTACGAATAAGTGAAAGAAAAAAAAACAAAAACCAGTAAAGGAGTTTTGGAGATATTCAACGAGGATATTCAACGAGGAGCAACTAACCAAAATTTTTTTTGCAACTGACAATTTACCCAACATCCTTTCCTACATACTTAGAACTCACATATCCCTTCAAATATCTGTATCTTAATTTTCATACAAATTCAAAATGGTAAACCCAGATGGTCAACAAGCATCTCCAAATCCCTTACCTCCCCACCGCCACGAAATAACCTAAACGCGCAACAAGACATAACCGATTACATCAACCAAGTTGTTGCAAACGCCTTTGCCCAAATGGGAACACCCTCACGGGAATCCGACAGCGTAGACCAATCCATCGACGTAACTCAGGCCAGAAATTTGGAAGGCCTGAAAAAAATTCCAGATGTCGTTAAAAGCTTACGGCAGTTTTCAGGGGAACCGGGTGAGTTTAGCTCTTGGAAAAAGAGTGTAGATAGGATACTGAGAATTTATGAACCTGTTCGTGGCTCACCCAAATACTTTGGCATCCTAAGTGTGATCCGAAATAAAATAATCGGACATGCAGACATTGTCCTGGAGTCTTACAATACTCCGCTAAACTGGCTAAAAATTTAAAAATGTTTAACGCTGCACTATGCAGATAAAAGGGACCTCGGTACTCTTGAGTACCAAATGATGGTCCTCGTCCAAGGGAATCAAAAGATTCCCGAATTTTATCAGCAGGTTTACCAACACCTTTCTCTGATTCTTAATAAGCTATCCTCCATGGAAATAAGTGCGGAATCACTTACTACCATGACGAGTGCTTACAGAGACAAGGCATTAGACACGTTTATACGTGGTCTAAAGGGAGATCTTCCACGACTCTTGAGTATAAGGGAACCAACAGATCTTCCTGAAGCCTTACATCTTTGTTTGAAATTAAACAATGTTAATTTCAGGACGAACTATGCATTTAGTAACCAAAACATTTTGAGGAAACCGACTGTTCAACCTCCTCCGCTTCCAGCACGTCGCCAAATCCATCCCCCAATTACATCAACTCCAGCTAATAGATTTATACCCGATCTTTATCAAAATCCCCAACCAAGGCCATATTTCCATCCACATCAACCTCCTAACCGATCCTTCGTTCCTTTCCAAAGGAACACATTCCAATACAATCAAACCCCGAACCAACAAAACAACTCCTATTATCCTAGAAACCTCCCACCGAAACCACAACCAAGACCAACACCAATGTCAGTAGACATGTCAGTTCGGTCACAAAGGGTCAATTATCAGAACCGACCAAGATATCACCCTCCTGCAAACAAGAGACCGAATTCCCAACAAATCCATCACCCAGGAAAATTCCAAAGATTGTTCCACACCACCTCCAAGGATGTTCAAGACAACCAAGAATATAGAGAACAAGGATTGCAGCATTGTGAGGAATTTGAAGAACCCCCTCCTCCGGAGGAATACGATTACGACGAAGACTGCATGGAACTACAAGAAGACGAACAAGTGGAACGAAGCCAACCTGAAGAAGTCCATTTTTTAGACTAAATAGCTCTTCGCTACCATATTTCGAGTTCACTGCGAAGAGCGGAAAAATATTTAAATTTTTACTTGATACCGGATCAAATAAAAATTACATCAAAACATGTATCATCCGTAATCCCATTCCTAACGAAACCACATTTTTTGCGAATTCCATTAGTGGCAACACTAAAATAACTCATCATGCAAATCTAGAAATTTTCGGTCCAAATATCCCAAAAATGAAGTTCTTTATTCTTCCTGGTTTAAAATCCTTTGACGGGATTCTTGGTAATGACAGCTTGAAGGAATTGAACGCTGTCATCCACACCAAGGACAACTTCTTCGTTATAAATAATGGCATTAAGATTCCTCTGAAACAGCAAGTTTCACAAGCAGTTAATTCAATTAATGCTAAACTATCTCACCTCTCTGATTTTCAAGTCCATCGACTTACACAGATAATTAACGAATGTCCAAACCTTTTCGCTGATCCTGATGTTAAGCTCACCTATACCTCAAGAGTTAAAGGAGAAATCAGAACAACATCCAACGAGCCAGTTTATTCGAGATCGTACCCTTACCCAATGGCTTTAAAAGGAGAAGTCGAGTCCCAACTCCAAGAGCTTCTGAAAAACGGAATAATAAGACCTTCACGGTCTGCATACAACTCCCCTGTTTGGATAGTTTCCAAAAAAAAAAATTCCGAAGGAGAGAAAAAATACAGGTTAGTAATTGATTACAGGAAACTGAATCTTGTAACTATAGCTGAGAAATATCCAATCCCCGAAATAAACGAAGTTTTGTCCAATTTAGGGAACAATAAATGGTTTACAACAATTGACCTTAAAAGCGGTTTCCACCAAATCCCTTTACGGGAATGCGACATAGAAAAAACTGCTTTTTCCGTAAACAACGGGAAATTTGAATTCCTTCGACTCCCTTTCGGCCTGAAAAATGCGCCATCTTTCTTCCAAAGAACACTTGATGATATTTTACGTGAACACATAGGTGTCCGATGTTACGTTTACATCGATGACATCATTATCTTCAGCAAAACTGAGGAAGAACATTACAGAGATGTTGGACTTGTTTTTAAAACTCTAGAGGCTGCAAATATGAAGGTCGAACTAGAGAAATCAAATTTCTTCCAATCCCAAGTCGAATTTTTAGGTTTTGTCGTTTCGGAAGATGGCATCAGAACTAATCCCGAAAAAGTAAAAACAATAGCAAATTTCCCTCCTCCTAAAACATTGAAAGATCTTCGTTCATTTCTTGGCATGTCCGGATATTACCGCAGGTTTGTCAAGGATTATGCTAAAATTGCCAAACCCTTGACATCCCTTTTGAGAGGGGAAGATGGACGAGTGTCCAAAACCCAGTCAAAGCACAAAATAATATCTTTAGACCAACAAGCAGAAGAATCATTCAATAAAATAAAAAACATCCTGATTTCTGATGAAATTATGCTCTCGTATCCAGATTTCTCAAAAGAATTTCACCTTACCACAGATGCATCGAATTTTGCCATCGGTGCAGTACTTTCACAAGATGACCGACCAATCACTTACCTGTCTAGATCATTGAACGAGACAGAAGAATCCTATGCCACCAATGAAAAGGAGATGCTTGCCATCATATGGGCACTTGGATCCCTTCGTAATTTTCTATATGGGTCAAAGAAAGTAAAAATATTCACAGATCACCAGCCTCTGACCTTTGCTCTAAGCAACGAAAACTCCAACACCAAAATGAAGCGTTGGAAAGCAAAGTTAGAAGAGTATAACTACGAACTGCACTACAAACCAGGTAAGGAAAACGTCGTAGCAGATGGTTTGTCAAGACCACCACGAACCGAATTAAACTCTATGACAGCAAGCGTTCATAGTGATGACAGCTCATCACACAATCTAATTCCGTCTGTATTGTATTATATTTTTTTTAAATTACGTACTTGCTCGTATGTGCCTAATTACATTGGAAAGCAAAATCTTTGACAGAAACAAGTAACATTTACGTTGAAAATAACACAGTTTGAACTTATAAAAAGTATCAAAACCACTATACTTAACGGTTTTTAGTAAAAATGAAGTACGCCAGCACACGTCTAAAATAACCAAAAAATTATGAAAAATGCATTTTGAAAACTGTAGGACCGGTTTTGCTAAAATCCTTTTTTTATTTTTTAGTTTTTGAAAAAAAAAATTGTTTTGAAATTTTGGTATGCAGTTTTGTAGAGTTTATTAATATACATGTGATTATAAAATTTAAAATAATTTTGTTGGTTTAGTTTTAAAAATATTGATTTAAAGAAACAAAATTCAAATATTAATTTTAATTAGAAAAAAAGTTATTCAAAATTTAGCTTTCTAGATCTTTTCAAATATAAAATTTGACAGAAATCCATGGAGCCGTTACCGAGAAAGCCAAAAATTAAAAAACCGTTATATGAAGGGTACCCTTAATAGATTTTTCCCGTAATTTTGGTTCTGATAAAATGATAGCCAATATCAACAAAAAAAATCTCAAAAAATTTCATCAAAATTATTGGAGCAGTTTTCGAGAAAAATAAGATTTTCCAAAACGGTCATATGGCAGGTACCGGTATTTTTATTAATTTTTCCTCTGGGGAATGCCAAAAGAATCACACACAGACATTTTTTCTGGATCACTTTTTTAGACTTCTCTATGATCCTAATGTCGTGTTTGATTGTTATCTCAATTTTTTTAATATCCATGAATCCTAAACTTGCTTATAGTCCCTATAATCGCAAGTAAAAAGAGGTAAATATGAATTTACCTCAGATCATAAGGAAGGTTCTTATTCTTAGCACAGTTTGAATAGAGTAATCCTTATATCTATTACGAAAAAGTTGACAATTTAATAAAATATGTTATGTAAGACCTTCGAATGTAAGCCCCTTTCCTCTTACCTACCTTACCTTAAATGGCGCTACAATCCGGGGTGAACCTGGGCCTCAACCAACAAGCTTCTCCAGCCAGCAGCTTACTGCCGTCAGTTTCGCACGTGGAGTCGGTTGATGTCCCCTTCCACTTGTCTGCGCCACCTGAGTCTCGGTTTTCCTCTACTGCTCCGTCCCTCCGGGGTCGAATCGAAGATTTTCCGGGCCGGAGCATTGATGTCCATCCGCTCTATATGACCCAGCCATCTGAGACGTTGAATTCTTACTCCTTTGCCTAGGTCTGTGTCGCTGTACAGCCGGTACAGTTCTTCATTGTATCTTCTTCTCCACTCTCCGTTAATGCATACGGGACCAAAAATCACCCGGAGATTCTTTCTCTCGAAACAGTCTAAAGCGTCATCCGCTTTTGACAACGTCGATGCATTTGCACCATAGAGCAGGACGGTGATGATGAGGGTCTTATAAAGGGATAATCAGCTCTATCACAGTTTCCCTCGTAGAAAATTTCCGAACGAAACGCTACGCCCCGAATACGAAAAAACTCAAATCACAAACCCCGAACGGAATCAGCCATCATCCAAACCTCTTTTCGGACTTTCGGAATCAGTTGATTTGTGTCAAAATGTGAAAAGCAAAACAAAATGTCACTTTTATTGTGTATATTTCAATTGTGTTTTGAAAAAAGTTATCTGAAATGGATTCAATTGCGATTGCTATTATGAAATAAATCAAGAAAACGCGTGTAGAAAACTGAAATAAAAATTACAACGTAGGATTTTATGAGACGCCTTTAACCCACTCGACCACTATGTCTGAGTTAGTAGCGGAGCCCAGGTAGATAAAGTCGTTAACTACCGCAAAGTTATAGCTTCCTATAGATGTTTTGTCAAAGACAGAATATACTTGGTTTTGCCCTCACTGTCTGCTTAACCCATCTTCGCACCCTTACAAGTAATTCAACCACACAAACAACACATTATTTTATCTTTGACTAAAATTCTTAGCACAGCACTGTACCCAAATATACTCATCCAGACCCTAATACCGAAAACAAGCAAATGTTCAGGACATTTTTGATTGAGCAGGTTACATAAAATAGCAATCGAAATAGAATACAAACATTTCCCTCGATTGATTTTTGATATGTGCTATTAACCTTTAATCAAACCATAACACCATTTCAACCATGTGCATATCCACTTACCCTGTTCCTGACTATATTCAAGAATACAAAATGTGTGTCCTATAAAGAGAATTCACGACTGAAATAATTTAGGTGTTCTCATTAGATACGCTAACCATTATTACCATGGATTAAACACATCCATACACACTTTTTAGTTGACTTTTTGTCAAAAACACAGACAAAAGAAAGTTATTAACCAAAAAGGAAGAGTGTAAAGCTGGGAGCCATTAAAAAGCACCTACGTCCTAAAAGGTCATCGTCATTCAATAAAAAACGGACTGTTAAACGAATTATTATTCAAATGTAATAAGGACGAACAATAATTATTAAGGAAAATTAAAGTGCGACACTTTGCTGGACAGAGTTCACATCCTTTTCAATTTTCGCAAAAGCAAATTGGCCCACAGAGAAAGTAATAAATTCAATAGATATTTAAGTTAAGGTTCTGACACACACATGAAAAGGGCTTAACATTTCTATCTGTCAACACGGAAGTTGGCTTGAAAATCCTGTGAGTAAAATTTGTTAAAAAAAATCTGTCTATATGTGGTGTCAACCCATGTCTTGCGGATTTGTTGTTTTTAAGTAAAATCTTTGTTTTATTTTTAAATTCTTCTTATGGCTTAGTAACTGACATTAAAGGTAAATTTTTTTTTTTTTTTTTTTATAATTAACGCGCGCACAAGGGATTATGTGTTTCCCTTTTAATGTAGAACACACTGCGCGGGCATTACGAAGAAAGGGAGGGGAGAGATAGGAGGTGCCGATTAACATTGGTTTTGAATGTTTGCAGATCAAAATGGCAAGGGAAAATCCCGCCAGGTAAACTATTCCAAATTCGTGTCGTTCGGCTAAAAAAAGAATCCCTATATTTCACGGTACGTCCGAAATTGGGCTCAAGGGTGAACTGATGGGCATTCCTTGCGAAACGAGTATTACGGGAGAAACTTTTAAGGGGAGGAATGCAACTGGCTACTTCGAGTGAACATTTTTTGTAAAAGAAACGATAAAATAAGGAAAGACATGAAACATTGCGTCGGTGTTCGAGTGGGGCAATTGTTTCAGCGGCAGTTCTATTACCTATCAATCTTAACGCTCGATTTTGTATTCTATCAAGCAGGTGAAGCGATGTTTGCGAAGCACCTGCCCAGAGGTGGGAGTTATACTCGAGTTTAGGGCGTATAAACGCTTTATAAATTGTAGCCAGATCAGATGGGGAAAAGTACTTCTTACACCGATACAGAAAACCTAAGCACTTTGCAGCATTCTTAGCGATCTCAAATATATGGTCGTTCCAACGGAGGTCGTCGTTGACACACATACCGAGTACTGAGAGCTTTTCGGTTTCTTCGATGTAAGTGCCATTCATGGACAATGGCATTGGGGGAATGTTTAGCTTTAACGACAGAAGACAGCATTGAGTTTTCGAAGCATTAAACTCCACACGATTTCTATTACCCCATTTGACAATGCTGTATAAATCGGAGTTTAATGAGCTTGACATACGGCACCGTTGCAATTGTACGTCCGAAGGCGAAGGACGTGAATTATCGAACGAATATGAAAAGCTGAGGGTAGAGTCGTCAGCAAAACAGTTAAGTGGATTAGAAGTAACAGACAGAAGATCATTTATAAAAATGAGGAAAAGAGTCGGAGACAGAACAGAGCCCTGGGGCACACCAGCATTTATTTTATGGGAATTAGACTTGAATCCGTCCAATACAACTTGTATTGAACGGTCCAGGAGATAGCTTCTAATCCAACGAACAAGAGTATTATCGATCCCAAAAGCACGCATTTTCGATAAGAGAGCTTCATGCCAAACTCTATCAAATGCCTTGGAGATATCAAGAGCAATAATCTTACTTTCACCAAAGCGATGTAAAGATTTGTTCCACTGTTCGGTGAGATATGCCATCAGATCACCAGTGGAACGGTTGCTGCGGAAGCCATACTGACGGTCATGGAGAAGCTTACGATCTTCGAGATATTCCTTAAGCTGACGGTTAATCAGTGTTTCCATGACCTTAGAAAGAAGGGATGTCAGTGCTATGGGTCGGTAGGAGGAGGAGGAGGATGGGTCACCTTTCTTAGGGACAGACTGGACAAATGCTGCTTTCCATCTTCTAGGAAAGATTCCAGAAGAGTAGGAGCGATGGAAAAGCTTACGCAGTGGCTTTGCCAGTGTGGAAGAACACCTCTTCAGAAGAATCGGGGGTATACCATCCGGGCCAGCGGATTTGTGTATATCGAGATCTTTGAGAACTCTTGCTACTGTACGAGTGCGGAAAAAAATGTGTCCCATGGAAAAATTTACATTCTCAAGTACAGGAGGGGCAACGTTGCTTTGAGGCAGCGTGGAGCTGGCAGCGAAATGGGCGGCGAGCAAGTTTGCCTTCTCTGAAGAGTAAACAATTGGTTTGTTATTGTCGATGAGCGTTGGAACCGAAGATGTCGAGGAGTTTTTTATATTTTTTACAAATGACCAAAAATTTTTACTGCCTTTGGGACACTGCAGAATTTTTTGCCGTAATTTTTGGTCATGCAAAAATTTGGTTCTTTCTATAACGGAGTTGCATGAATTCCTTGCTTGTTTGTGCTTTTTCCGATTTTCCTCTGTAGGGTTGGCTTTGTAAGATTGGAAACTTACTTCTTTGAGCCTGATAGCTTCTTTACACTCAGAATTAAACCAAGACTTTTCTTTAGGTTTGATGCTTTTTACTCTGTTAGGAATAAAAGCACGCATCCCTAGAAGAATCACATTTGTGATCATTTGAGCACTGGCATCAATGTCACTATCGAGGAAGCATAGTGACCAGTTAAAGTTTCGGAAAAAGAAATTCAGGCCGTCCCAGTTAGCTTTCTCGTATTGCCAAACGGTCCTGGTGGGAAGTTTTTCTTTAACTGGATGGGTGGGGGATGAGAAATTAGCTGAAATGATACAATGGTCTGAAGTGCCAAATGGAGAAGTTACACTAATGGTATATTTATCAGGGTGAGAAGTAAGAAACAAGTCAAGAGTATGGGCGGCTTGCCCAGCAACATCCGGTATACGCGTTGGCACATCGATCAGTTGGGTAAGGTGATGTAACCCGGCAAAGAGCTCGACATACCTTCCTTCGGGTGTTGTCTGACCAGAATAGCGGAGCCAGTTGGAATTGTGTACATTGAAATCGCCCGCAATAACGATTTCAGTGCGAGGACAAAGGGAAACAATTTTCGAGATGGAATCAGACAGTGCATCAAACTCGTTACAAGTCGAATTACTGTCAAGATTTGGACTCCTGTAAATAAAACAATAATGAATGACATGCTTGCGGACAGTGAGTTTGAGCCATACGAAGTTAAAGTCCGTGTTGGAACATTGCCCATATTGGGGAAGGCTCTGGCAAGCAATATCATTCCTAACATAGACCACGAGACCATGATGAGAAAAGAGTAATGGCACCAAGCTATACCCATGTAGAGCAAATTCTGATAAATCAGTATTTACTCCAACCTGAGTTTCACTTAATGCCAAAACAGCTGGCGTGTGTTGAACAGTGTAGACGTACACGTGAAAGAAATTCTTTCTTAAACCACGAACATTTGAATACACGACACAAAAATCACTTACCATTTAAAAATACTTACATACAAAACACAACTCTGATTAAGTCGAACTGCGCATTGAAAATCCAAATTAAGTTCTGTAATAATCAAACTGTCTTAGGTGTTATGCCCATAAGACAGCCTGTTTACAAAAAATCAATTTAAACATTCAGCACAATAAGACAAATTCAGATGCCCTTATCTATTTACCGCAAGCATTGTATGGTCATACGATGCCTACAGTAGATAAGAAAGAGGCAGTTAAGCACAAAGGTCTTGGGACAGATTAGAGGATAATTTGTTATGCGAATGCGTTTTAATTATTTTTTTTCTTTCTCAGCGCGAGTGGGCATCTTTATCATTCATCCTACGACGCGAGTGAATATTATTATTTTTTTTTACAGCACACGCGAGGGTTTTTTTTTCAATTTCTCTAACGAGTGTGTATTAATTTTTTTTTTTTTTTTTTTTTTTTTTTTTAAAGCACTCGCGATAACAACGCTCAACAATTATTTGTTTGGCTTTTGTTTAACCATTCGTGCGCGCACCTCGACATCCGTCCTCTACGAGCTTAGGATCGACACTCAAGAAATGGTCACGCCTTAACAACATACCCATTAGCATTTCTGATACCACCTAAGACAGTAGCCGCAGAGATAGAAGCAACTGATTTGTTGTTGACGAGTGGAAACTTGCGCCTGAACGCTAGTATGACGCATATCGAGTAATGTAGCAGTCTTAGGGCCGTTTTGTTCAGTCAAAATTGAACATAACTTTAGGATTTTTATTTCCAACTTGTGAATTTGCTTTTTTTCAGTCGAAGTTGACAGTTTCAGCTTTCGGTTTTCAACTCGAAGTTAATAAATTTCCCGAAATAGTAGAAGTTAAAAGCGCGGAACAGATTGAACCAGCAACAGCACCAGCACCATCAACAGCAAACAGCACGCTGACCAGCAAAAAAAATTGAAGCCACCAGCACAAGCATCTCTTCTTACTTCTGTTTGACACTTTGTGTCATAAAAAATTATACGAAGTTTTCTTTTGCCTAGGAATTGCACACTCGCACACACTCGGTTGATAGCAATGGAACAGCAACAGCAAATTTATGGCTAAAACACAATCACGCTTTAGCTTCGGTTTCGCCTGACGTTTACAAGTTCAACCATAGGAAATCAGTACATCTTATCACAATGTCGCTTTGGCTTTGACGTTACGTTTGGTTCGTGTACAATATTAGGTAACGTGACTCAAACGTAAAGCTCAAATAGAAACTGGTTGAACTTTTGCTCGATTTGACAAAAAAAAGCAAAAACAAAAACCGAAATTTAGAAAATGTCATTCAAAGCGGACACAAAGCGTGTGAAATGTAACGTGACGAAGCCATAGCTGAAGCGTGATTGTGTTTTAGCCATAGGACTTTGGTCTAACGATGCTGTTGACGTTGCAGTTGCTGGTGTAATCTAACTTGAGCAATTGAAATACATTGGTTCTATAATAATGGCGGCCGCTGTTGCTGGTGCTGTTGCTGTTGCTGGTTTAATCTGTTTCGCGCATTAGCCTTAATAAATAGTCCAGGAGGCAGGCCGTAAGAAAGCTACTTCGAGTCAATGGAAAATTTAGCTTGTGCGCCAAACGGACAAGAAAAAGCCTGTCCGATGCGACCAGCGGTTTTGTACATTTTATGTAATTTGCCATTAATTAATAGCTAATGGCTCTGTACTCTCTGTTCCACTTAGAACTCCTCAAAAATGTAAATTAAATATTTTTTTTTTAGCTTTTGATTTGTTCAAATAAACTTCTTTTTTATTCGTTTATTTTAATTTATAATACAACTATGGCTTCTGACGTTTAAGTATCTTTTTGAATTTGTTCATCACAAGTAATTGTGTTACATAGTTTGGAGCGCTACTGAGTAAAAATTCCGTTAATGCATTAAGTATTAACAGCGAACAGTAGACGAACAACACCAAAGTCAACAATGGAACACAAACAATAAGTAAAGGAACTCTCCGATCAGTTACAACATAAGTTCCACGAGTTATTCTCTTCATCCAACTCCAAATATACGGAAAAAATTGATCAAATAAATCCTTTGCTTTGACAACAATACTCTGAAAACCATGAATGATTCTGGCAATCAATAAGATTGACAGCAGCATACAGAACATTATATAAGAAACATCTTCATCTTCGGATTCAGTAGATTTCTCTTCTTCTTTGTGGTCGGTTATCTCATTCTTTTCTGTTTTGATTGATTCCATTATTCTATAAAACTCTTCATCGTCATCGAATTTGGTTTTGAAACTCGTTTCTGGAGTCGCAACAATACCATCTCTGAAACGGTAACTTAATGGTTTTGAACTTCTAAACTTAAACTGATCTGAATCAAACATCTTTGAAAGTGAAAATCTTATAAATCTTTTGAAATAAATATTTTTGAATGTTTTTTCAAATAAGCAGGAAATATGAAGGTTACTTGTTTTTTTTTTAAATTTTAAAAGATTGTATTTTCTTTTTACATTTCTAATAAAATAGTCTGAAGAAACTCCATAAAACAGCTACAGCTATGTACATCTCATAAGTTTTTCAGATTTCGAATTGTGGGTTTTGTCTCAGACTTGTCCACTAAACTTTGAAAAGTCGACTGGAGAGGGCCACCATGTCTACCGTAAAATGGGCTCATTGTTTGTTGCACTACAGAACACTGTATATATGTATATTTTGACCTGGGTTTCGACAAATAAAACTCAATTAAAATTCCAAATTAATACAACAAATCCCTTTATTTTATTAAACACAACGTCTTTCAGTTTAAATAACACCAATTTAACTTATTCCACTTATTCACAATTCATATACGTTTTTATCATTCAACACTTTTTATTTAATCTCAATTCAATCACTTTTTATTAACGCTTCCAGTTGTTAACAATTCCACTTTCGAAAATAAACTGAACTCTCAGTGCAATCTACTCTTGTATTTATACAAGTTTACAAGCTTCTGGAATCTTCTGTCTGGTTCTGGCACAATCTAAGCTTTCGGTACTAATTCGAGTCTCGAATTAGTACTTCAAGTTCGATTTAGTACTCAGTTAAAACATATTGCAAATATGTAGCATGCATGTACTTGTTGTACACAATAAATGGTGATTGTTGTACACAATGAATCCAACAGATGTCGTTAGTTTACAAAATGTATCCTCCGAATATCTAAACTTGTTGCCACATCACAATATTATAGTTTAATTGGCGCAAGATTATAGACGCTTTAATACCAAACTAAACCAAATAAAATTTACCGCTAAGATTAAAAGCGTAGTTCTTCAATTATAGACGACTCAAAAATTGATTCCTAGAACTCAGATCGCGCTAAACTAAATGTTATCTCTACATACCCTTGCTAAAAAGGCGCGCTAAATTTTGAAGTTAGAGAGAAAATAGCTGTTTTACAAATCTTTGACAGTTTATGACTCCTTATAAATAATTCTTATTAACAATTTTTATTAACAAGAACACCAAAATGTTTTTTTTTCGTTGGAAAATTGTTTTTTTTTTTTGCGTTTTTGTTTTGGGTTTTTTTAAATAAATTTTGTGGATACAAATATTCATCAAGAAACTAGATTTTTTTTATTTTTCGCATCCAGAATGACAACTTTTTTTCACTCGCTAAACTTTGTGGAGATTTTGTTCATAGCCTTTAGCTTGACATTTGGAATTTAACTGTAAAATGGGCGCATTACTTGAAAAAAGAACTACGACTCGTACCGACCATGCCCTGCGCAGCCCAGAAATTTTATTTAGTATATATGAATGTAACGTGTGCGATTCGTGTGAGAAGCAGCCAATCAGCCATTCGTTTCGTGCCCACATAATTGCAAGCATATTAGTAGTCCCATAAGAAATGTCGCTGAACGGGTATTTTTCAATTTGTAGACGAAGACAGAATTATCCTCCCAGTTGTCTTTTTTGTTCCTTTTTTCTATGCACTACAGTAGGTATACCGATTTTAATATTATAGTTTCATTGTGTGGACGAGCTGTTTATTCGAGTAATTTGCCACAGTGATTTGCTAGTTACCTACCTCAAGTTGGTTCCATTTCAGTTTCAGTTATTTTGGGCGACACTAGCGGGAAAAAATTAGACCTCAATTTTGACATTTTATCCAAAAATCCTAGACTTTGGCAGCAGGTTTTTCCACTGGTATTGGCATGTTAAAATTTCCTTTTTTTCTCTCCGTGTTATTTAGAATATCCCACAATTAATTAATAAAGAATGCATTTTTTTCTTCTAGTGCTTTTAACTTGTCTTAGGCTCAAACCAATAAAAAAGGAAGTTGTCCACGATCTAAAAAAACAAGAGGCAAAATACAAAGATGTCGCACACTTCTATGGATGGATTTCAAAAGTGTCAGTTATGCTTTACCGGTAAATGCGACTTTTTGAGTTTTTAAAAACAGATGTCGCGAGCTTCTATGTCAACATTTTAAGTAGTTACTTTTTTTCCTGAAGTGGGTTCAGGAGAGCTAGCATCGCATTCTCAATGTTGGCGACATTTTTTTGACAATTGTTATATGAAGCTGACATTAGACTAGCAGTCCATATATAATACGTTCATGTCTATAAGTAACTGAATAAAAAACAACAAAATATGGTTGCCACAGACCTTCAAAATCTAGCCACCTCAATTTAAAAACACTATATCTATAAGCAAATAACAAATGCATTAGTATTTTCAGTTTCTTTTTTTTTTTAAAAGAGCTGATATTTATTTTGGGTTGAGCTTAGTTCAACTTTCCGCTATTATTACGAGTATATATACCTGAGTACATTTTAAAAGAAAACATATCGACAAACCCTTCGGAAATAAGCATGTAACCAAATTGGCTGTCAGTTAGTGAGTAAAATAATGAACGCATCCATAAATATAATATTTTGTTTTCCAGCGTCTTCAATTGCTCAATTCTAAGAAACTTTTCAGTGACATCAAACATTGACGTTTGGATTTTTCCAGATCTGTGCGTTTAGTTTTGGAAACAAATTTCTTAAAAACAAAAGATCTTTTATATTTAATTTAAATCCGACAATTTTCCTATTTAATTTAAGTAAAATTTTATATAATGGCACACTATAAAGGAGCAGCCAGTGAGGCTGGCCGTGCAATGCAACTAATGAAGAAGCGCGAAATCGCACAGCAAGAAATTGAATTCCGTAAGAAAAAAATCGAAGAAGATCTAAAGATATCCAATATTGAAAACAAATTTGCCAGCCACTACGATGCTGTGGAACAACAACTCAAGACTTCCACCATCGGATTGGTTACACTGGATGAGATGAAAGCAAAACAAGAAGACATTGTTAGAGAACGTGAAAAGAAATTAGCCCAAAAGAAGGACGAAAAAGAACGTGAAAAGTTGAGAGCTCTGGAAGCAATCCAAGCTGAGAAGAACAAACAGAAACGACAAATCCAAGCGTTGTCCTTCACATTGGAAGAAGATGAAGCTGACGAAGAAGATGAAGATGCTAAACCATTTGAAGTAAAACCTATCAAGAAATGGAAAACCGAGGAAAACCATGAACCAAAGAAAAAGAAAATCTGTAAGAATCCAGATGTCGATACATCGTTCCTGCCTGATCGGGAGCGGGAAGAGGGTGAGAATCGACTAAGAGAAGAACTTCGCCAAGAATGGGTAGCTCAACAGGCTGCGCTTAAAGATCAGGAAATAACTATTACATTCAGTTACTGGGATGGATCTGGACACCGTCGTAGTGCTACCATGAAAAAAGGCAATTCCATCTATCAGTTTCTACAAAAGTGTTTGGAAGTTCTGCGCAAGGAATTCAATGAACTGAAGACCGTCATGGCCGACCAATTGATGTACGTGAAAGAAGATCTGATTCTGCCGCATCACTACACTTTCTATGATTTCATTGTGACCAAAGCCAGAGGCAAGAGTGGACCCTTGTTTCAATTCGATGTCCACGACGACGTGCGGATGATAAGCGATGCAACAGTGGAAAAGGAGGAGTCCCATGCTGGCAAGGTGTTGCTTAGGAACTGGTACGAGAGAAACAAGCACATATTCCCGGCCAGCCGATGGGAGCCCTATGACCCGACAAAAACTTATGATAAGTACACTATTAAGGATAAGAATAAAAAATGAATTTAACTTGATTTTTTTGAATGTTTGCTTTCTATAATGGGTCAATGTTGACACCGATACGATCGTATCAGGTGATACCCAGGTGGCTTTGTAGATATCTTTAGACGGAAGCCTGGTAGTTGCAATGACCAATTTCGTGGATGTTGCGATTTGTATGAATCGTAGTCTAAGATAATTTGAACGTCATATCTTGGGGAGGGATTGAGGGTCCTCTGCAATTTCCTAGTAGGGATCTTATTCGTCTACTTCGGACTCATCAGTAGCTGCGTGAACGTTTATGAGGCTGATGTTAATGTTGTATGACTGTTGGAAAACATAGCCTACACGACACAACTTCTGGAAAAAGACTTAGGCTAATTGACTTCTCAGCGGCACATAACGTCACCACGTCAACACACGCCTCCAGTATTTTGGATGTTCGCACCTTCCGAGCAGCTAACATCCATCGATTCGGATCACTACCTTGTTGCAGCAAAGGTAAGAATGCGAATAACCCGAACTCCACAACAACGGAGTAATACTGTGAGGAAGTATAACGTCTGAAAGCTGCAATCACAAGAAACCGCCAGAACATATGCCAATCGAATATCCCGTAACCTCTCAAGAAATCCAGTACCGCCAGCATCAAGTGCCGAAGACCAGTGGCAACACTGCCAACAAGCCATCAGAGATGCCGCAACTGATGTGCTAGGTTTCACCAGACCACCACCACGAAACCTCTAGTTCGAAGACGAATGCAGGCAGGCCCATGCAGCCAAACAAGAGGCATTTAAAGCGGCGCTGCAAAGAAAGACTAGAGCTGCTCGCGAGCTCTACAAGCAGAAAAGACGGGAAGAACACCGGCTCCCCCAAAAGAAAAAGAGAGAGCATGAGAAGCGCGCGATCGAAGATATTGAGAGATGCTACTCCAGGAACAACGTGTAGAAGATGACCTGGTGGAGTGCATACACCAACTCTCTAAAGTTTAGTCAGAAGAAAGTATGCCTGATGAATGGAACCTCAGCATCGTTTTCCCGATCCACAAGAAAGGAGACTCTAATCTGCGTCAACTATAAAGGAATAAATCTCCTGAACGCCTGAAACCATACGTCAGCAACCTGATTGACCCCTATCAGTGTGGTGTCAGACCAGGAAAGTTCACAATCGATCGAATGTTCACGTTACCGCAGATCCTGGAAACTACCCAAGGATTCCAAATCAATACCCAAAACCTCTATCGATTTTAAGGCCGCGTACGATAGCATTTATAAGGACGAGATATACAGAGCCATGTCAAGTTTTGGCATCCCCACAAAACTCGTCCGACTGGGCAGGATGACGATGGAGAACTCTCGCTGCTCCGTCAAGGTTGGTTCTGACCTCACAGAAGCTTTTGACGTCAAAAAAGGACTCCGACAAGGTGATGCGCTATCGTGCGATTTCTTCAACTTATTACTTGAACAAATTATAAGAAACTCGCAATTCAATTGTAGTGGGACAATTTTTTTCAAGTCTGTGCATTGCTAGCATACGCTGACGACATAGACATCATTGGCAGAACTCGGCGAGCTGTCACTGGAACGTTTGCTAGCATTTAAGTTGAAGCGGCTAAGATGGGACTAGCAGTCAATGAGGCCAAAACGAAGTACCTGCTATCCACAAAAAGGGACACACAACACCGGCGGATTGGACAAAACATCACAATAGACAGGTACAACGTTGAGGTAGTTAGGGACTTTGTGTACCTCGGATCCGCTATATCATCTGGCAACAACATTTCATCAGAAATAAAGCGAAGAATTACTCTTGCCAATCGCTTTTTTCTATGAGCTAGGAAGGCAATTGAGTAGCCCATGAGGCATGTTGGTTGAGGGCCAGGTTCGTCCCGAACTGTAGCGCCCCCTAAGTCATTAAGTATGTCCCAGGGCGCGGTTTTGTCTTTGAATCTTTAACTCTTCCATAAAAAGAACTGCAACTGCAAAAGACACCGAACTTGTTCCTCTTTGTTCATACGAGTAAAGTTCCCGGTCCACCAGAGTCTACCGAACCGAGACTTATTTTTATTAACATCTGATCAATTCATGATTTTATTTTCTAAGGAATCGTCCTCCCTCTCGTGTTTGAGACAAAAATTCTCCAAACGATTTCCTGTTAGTGCTGTTACCCTTGTAAAGCTGCAGTATAATATATATTATATAACTATAATAGTATTATTGGCTGCTACTTTTCACCTAAAGTAGATAAAGGACGTACAGTAAAATAAAGGGATTCTTTCTTTAGTCGTACCACGCGAATGTGGAATGCCTTTCCAAGCTTTTTTTCCTCCCATCTTGAAAGGCAGGACTTTAAAACAAATATGAATCAGTACCTTCTTTTATGTCCTTCCTTATTTTCCTAACGACGTGTTTAGTAAACATTATAGTTACATAATCGTAACCAAAAGTCTTTGTGACAGATAATTATAAAAAAAACATTGGTTACCTTGGGCATTTAAAAACAAACCTGTTCAGCGCGACATAAGTCTCAGTCTTCCTCTGCTGTTTCCTTCATCTGGGGAGGAATCGAAGACTTTCCGGGCCGAAGCATTGATTTCCATTCGTTCTCTATGACCCAGCCATCTGAGACGTTGAATTTTTATTCTTTTGGCTGTGCATCATTATAGTTCTATTTAAATTTGCCATAAAAACCGATGGTCGCATAACGCCATCCCTGCCCCCATGTACCCTATCCACCTGCCATATTCTACTACATGCTCCTTCATTTCTATTCTACTACAACTTCAACCTGCCGTCAAAATCCAACCAAAACAATATATTTTTCTCCTTCCAACCGCAATCAAAACTACTCCATCTCATCCATACATTCGCACCCTCTTTTTTTCTAACCCATCTTCAAAGAAAAATTTTATTTCTCCCTCAGATTTTTTCTTGTCGTTGTCTTGTTATGTCGTAGAATTTTGTGTGTGCTGCTCCTGGATGAAATAAAATAAAAATCTTTTCAAAATAAAAAAACATTCAATTAACTAAAAAAAAACAGAAAATATGAAATAAATCAACCAAAACAATCCATAATCTTTGTCTTCAGAACATTGAATTCATCATCATTCTTGCATTATCCGAGGTAAGTGCGCCACATCCAGATTTTCATTTTCCAATTGGTAATCTTCTTCGTCCAACTAAAATGGAAAAAAAAGAAAGGAAAAATAGTTTTCCCCCAAAAGATTACTCAGACGTAAAACTAAAAGCCTCAATAATTAAAAGCAATTCTGTTTCTGTTTCTGTGGCTGCTGTTGGGTCTTGCATTGCATCCATCGCATCGTGCCACAAAACAGTTATTTGTCTTAACTGTAAACAAATCTTTATTTATTCAAACTTTACTCCAATTAGTGCACAATTATGTAAAATGATTGTAAATTTTCTTTTCTGTGGTTGAGGAGGTCTATGGAATGGTTTTTATCTTGGTTTTTTAGTTCCTTTTGTGCCTTCGTCGTTGCCGAAGTCGTCCATTCTTCGTTATTCCAGATGAGAAAAATCAATAATAAATGGTACGGCGACTGCTCCTCCCTTCCCGTCGTCATATTCAGTACCTTAATTCCCCGGAACTCTTGACTAGATACAAAAAAAAAAGGATTTCTTCTTTGATGTCAGTGAAATGCTATAATTTCTCTAATTTCTTATCTGGATCTTGTGATTTCATTTAAAATTATTGCTAAAAATACTCGATCACCCTCGCAACAACGTGCCTGACAATATTGCAAAGGCGCAGCAGTGATAAGTCGATAAGTTTTTGTTGTTAAATTAGCCGGGAAGCAGCGAATCGGCTCTTCTCTATAAAGATAAATGAAAGTAAATATTTGCGCACTGCTGCTGGCTGAATGTGCCATACACAGTGGGTAGGATATGAATCATTGCCCCCTTGTTGGTTGGGGACTTGGGACCAGTGGCCGTCATCACATTTATTGGCCGGCGGCGCGGGCTCCTGCTTGTTATTCTGGACACACTCGCTCGTTCTATGTAATGTAAATAAACTTTTGTTACGGAATGTATGTATGTATATGCATACATGCATGTGGTTTATTAATAGTTTTTGAATTTAATATTTTTTATTTTGTAACGCGCAGCTTGGGATTAGTTGTGAACAACTCAGGCCAAGAATTAACCAAGAAGCTGTCTGTCCAAAAATAATTTATTGATATGGAAGAATGGTGTTACTGTTTGAAATATAAATTTAATTTTAAGTCGGGAAGGAGCGGGGTGGTTCGGTTTCGGTTGATAGAATTATTATTTCGAAGTCTCGGATTTTTTTCGATACCGTTCGTGACTCTCGTCGTCGTCGTACGGTTCTTCGACCTGTTGTTCGTGGATGAAATCCTTTTCATTTTTAAGGTGGTGACAAGAAAAGCATAAATATTTATTTCGGGAGAAGGATGGATGGATGGGTGGTTTAAAAATGTTTTTTTTTTATTCAATCTTGTTTTTCATGTTTTAGTTAGGAAGAGACAAATGAAGGCATAGTGCCAGATTTATTTAGAAAGGCTGTCACGTTATGTTGTATAAGTAGAATGCAGGAGTTTTCATTGGTTTTGTCTTCATCCAGGGAGGATAATTAAAAAAAAAGTTTTTACACGGACCATTATAATGAATTCGTTCAGGATTCTTTTTTTTATAATTAGCGCGCGCACAAGGGATTATTTATTTCCCTTTTAATGTAGAGCACACTGCGCGGGCATTAGGAAGATAGGAGGTGTCGATTTGCATTGGTTTTGACTGCTTGCAGATCAAAATGGCAAGGGAAAATCTCGCCGGGTAAACTATTCCAAATTCGTGTTGTTCGGCTAAAAAAAGAATCCCTATATTTCACGGTACGTCCGAAATTGGGCTCAAGGGTGAACTGATGGGCATTCCTTGCGAGACGAGTATTACGGGAGAAATGATAAAATAAAGAAACATGAAACATTGCGTCGGTGTTCGAGAGGGGCTATTGTTTCAGTGGCAGTTATATTTCCTATCAATCTTAACGCTCGATTTTGTATTCTATCAAGCAAGTGAAGCGATGTTTGCGAAGCACCTGCCCAGAGGTTGGAGTTATACTCGAGTTGAAGGCGTATAAACGTTTTATAAATTGTAGCCAGATCAGATGGGGAAAAATACTTCTTACACCGATTCAGAAAACCTAAGCACTTAGCAGCATTTTTAGGATTTCGTTCCAACGGAGGTCGTCGTTGATTAAGAAGTAAGTGGATTAGAAGTAACAGACAGAAGACCATTTATAAAAATGAGGAAAAGAGTCGAGACAGAACACAGCCCTGGGGCACATCAGCATTTATTTTGTGGGAATCAGACTTGAATCCGTCCAATACAACTTGTATTGAACGGTCCAGAAGATAGCTTCTAATCCAACATACAAGAGTATTATCGATCCCAAAAAAGCACGCATTTTCGAGAGCTTTATGCCAAACTCTATCAAATGCCTTGGAGGTATCAAGAGCAATAATCTTACTTCCACCAAAGCGATGTAAAGATTTGTTCCACTGTTCGGTGAGATACGCCAACAGATCACCAGTGGAACGGTTGTTGCGGAAGCCATACTGACGATCATGGAGAAGCTATCAAACTTCGAAATAGTAGATAGAGAAAAGAAGGGATGTTAGTGCTATGGGTCGTTAGGAGGAGGGGGAGGATGGGTCACCTTTCTTAGGGACAGGCTGGACAAATGCTGTTTTCCATGTTTTAGGAAAGATTCCAGGAGAGTAGGAGCGATGGAAAAGCTTACGCAGTTTTTCAACTACCCAGGGAACGGTTTGGCTCGGTTCCATTGATGAACTGTTTTTGGCCAGTTCATCAGCCTTTTCGTTTCCGTTAATGTTGCAGTTTCCGGGAACCCATCGGAGGGTAACCAGGTTTGTTTCACTACTGTGAAAATATCAATGTTTTTGTTCTCAAGGTAAAAAAAAAAAGTTGTTTTGCTGCTTCGCCTACTGCGAGCACTTCTGCCTGAACAAACTCAGGTTTGGCAAGTTTACAGATAAGATACCAGACCCTACCCCTGCTTGCGTTTTAGAACCGTCTGTATAGACCGAGATATGATTTTTATTTATGACCCGGTTTTCCCTCCAGCATTCTCTTGTAGGAAAGTCTGCTAGTGCCATCGTGATAAAATCTAAGTGCGGTACTGTGGTACTCAGTGTCTATATAATTTTCTATAATTTTATGACCATACTTGCCTTTGTTCCAGTTGCTTGAATGTGTTAATCTTAAGGCAATTTTGGCCGCCAGCTCCTTTATGAAAAGGTCTATTGGGGCTAATGAGAAGAAAGTTTCTAGGGCTGCGGGTGAAGTAGCTCTTAAAGCACTTGTAGTACCAATGCAAATGCACGCTAGTCTTTGAATTTTTGTCATAGATTTGTGATTGGTTGCCTTGTCAAGGGCAGGCCACCAAACCAAACATGCGTATGTCAGAATTCATCCAATGAATGGTTTTTGGGCTGAGACCTCATCTCTCTAAGAAGTGTTATTAATTTTTTTTATTTAGGCTTTATTAAAGACCGAAATAAACCTGATTTTGGATCGTTATTATTCAAAATTTAGAAGTTTTATCAAACGGCGCAACAATATCATCTAAGTAAATTCACCTTTTATTGTGTAATATAGGTAGTTTGATTTTTTTAGATTACTTTACAGAATTAAACAAATAAAAATGATTGTAAGGATTTTTAATAATTATTTTGTTTTTATGTTATGTTGTTTGAATTACGTCCCAGTGAGTTTACAAAACCCTTACGTAAAATTTTGGATTTTTTAATTTTCTCTTGAGAATTTGAAATCCATTTTTTTTTTATTTTTTGAAGTAAAAATATTTTGTTTGGCTAATTTACAATCGAAAACTTTTTATTTCATTCCATATTCAATGTTCCGAAAATTGTGGAAGTTAAATAACTCAACGCGAAGCTCTAAGCTATTTTTTGTATGGAAACCTTTTCTTAAGTACCTCAATCGTCATGTGATTTATTTTAAGCATACAAAAATAAAAAAGTGCCCCGTGGCTTAGTGGTTAGTGTGTCGGACTGCTAAGCGAAAGAACCTGGGTTCAAATCCAGCTCATAGCCATCTTTTTTTCTGGGGTACTGCCTCTTGTGAGGAACTGACAAAACCTCCAAGAGTAAAATTTGTCTCGAAAAAGTGCATCTCATGTAGCCGTTCGGACTCGGCGGTAAACTGTAGGTCCCTTCCATTCTTGCAGAGTAACAAGACACACACAGGAATGGTTGAGAGTATAAGTCTAAGTCACTAGGCCTTGGCTCCTTAAGGAGCTGTCGCGCCAATAAATTTATTTTAATTTATTTTATACAAAAATTAAATGCAGTTAATTATTTTTTTTTTCATTTGGTCAGGGAAAAGTCAGGGAATTTTATTTTGAAAAATAGTGGCAACTATGTTATCAGAAAACAATTTTTTTTTTATTTTTAACAACCGTTTTTGAAAAAAAAATCTTAAATTTTTACTTGCGATTTATAGGGACTATAAGGCAAGTTAGGCATTCGGTAAAAAAAAGTGGGTCAGAAAATTCTGTCCGTCTGTCTATCTGTCCGTATCGATACCTACAGCCTAAACGGCCGATTTGATTCAAACTTAGTAAATATTAGTATTTTAGGAGTACTCTACCCGACTGTGTTTCGAGTTGGCATTCTAGCTTTAAAACTAACGGTACCTGCCATATAACTTTTAATGGAAAACTTATTTTTCTCGAAAATGCCTCCTACGATTTTGATAAAACTTTCTGGATGGTGTTTCCTATGCAAAATCTATCTTCTAGTTTTAATGGATTTTTCAGAAAAAGTTTTATAAGGGTACCTCCCATATGACTGTTTTTTTTAGATCAGACTTGCTCGTTAACTAATTGACGGACTTTGATGAAATTCAAATATTGCTATATAAAATTCTCAAAAACATTTGTTTTAATTTTTAATATTTTTTTTAAAAAAAACTTATTTTTTTCGAATATTTTGAAAACGCATCTATAGATTTTTTTTTAAATTTTTCTCCTAGTATAAACTATAGATTTCTTTAAATACTCAAAAAAAAAATTAAAATATGTCTTCGAAAACTTTTTCAAAGAAAGCAAAACAAATAAGATGGCTTACAACATTTTTTTCCAAAACACGTTATGAATAGTGTTTTTTTTTTTTATTTCATAAAAATTATTTTATTATGTTTAATAGTGTAACGGTGAATTCACTAAGATCTTGGCTCATTCTGAAGCTGTATTGGGCTTATAACTCAGTACATACTTGGCCTTAATAGTTTTTTTAAGGATTTGGACTAAGTATGCTATTTATATTTATATTTATTCAGTTAAATAAAATCTCTTACAAATAGACTTTACGATCTTTTTAGTTGCTCGAGTGAAAAAAAGTTACAGAAATTTAAAATTGAATCTGGCAATGATTTTAGAAATTAAGTTAATGAAATACGTATGTATAAGTATCTAAGTTTCGTGTGTCAACTAGTCTTCTGATGCTCTGTGGTAGTGAGTTAAACAATCTTATAGCATGGATGAAAAATTGCATTTCAGTTATGCGGCATGTGAAACGAGGTTGTATCAATGTAATAGAACGCGGTGATCTTGCAAAGGACAAGAGGTTGTATAAATATAAGGCTCTTTAGTTGTTATAAGCTTGTACAGGAAAATAAGTGTTCGGTAATTAATGTACGTGTGGATTGTACATCCCAATATTGTTTTGGAGTATCTACTGACGTGAGCATACCGTTTAAGGTTATACACATACCTTATAACGTTATAAGCAACTATTAGTTTACGCTTAGTTTCAGCACTGTGATGGCAAAAAATCTCACAACCATAGGTTATTATAGGAACGATTAGTGATTTTGCCAGCAATAGTTTAGTACCAAGAGGTGTAAAGTGTTTCGAGAGTGAAAGATTTCTAAGAATTCCATATATTCTTCCGATAATTTGTTGAATGTGGTAATCCCATCTTAGAGTTCTGTTAAAATACACACCCAGATTTTTAATTCTTTCAACGTAGTTTATCTGACTATTACCAAAGAGAATTGGAGGAAAATAGCTTAGGTCAAGTTCGTTTTTATAGATTACAAGACAGCATGATTTTGAGTTCGTTTTTTCATAGACCACTTGGTAACACTTTCAAGATCATCGTTCATTTTATCTACACCATCATCGATCAGTCCCAGTTTGCAACTTAAATAAAGCTGATAATCATCAGCGTATAAATGTTTGGACGAATTATTTGTGCAAGTAGGTAGATCATTAATAAAAAGGGAAAACAACAGGGGGCCCAAAATAGATCTCTGTGGAACACCTCTTTGTATAGGCAAGTAATTTGAAGTCATGTTGTTTACGAAAACAGCTTGAACTCTTCCAGTAAAATATGAGAATATAAGCTTGCATGCTGATGAGGAAAAACTAAACATGTGTTTCAGCTTATTTAGCAAGAGCTGGTGGTTGATTGTATCAAATGCTTTTGAAAAATCTAGTAAAGTTAGGAGAGTAACCTGGTCCTTATCAATTGCATTCCTTATATCCTCTGTTACCTTAATCAATGAGGTAACACAACTATGTTTTGCCCGAAAACCAGATTGAATACTATTTATTAAATTGTTTCTCTGAAGATATGCTGAAATTTGTTGATGCAACAGTTTTTCCATTACTTTGGACAAAAAAGGTAATATCGAGATAGGCCTATAATCAGCTGGTGAACTGGTAGTAGCTTTTTTCTTAACAAGTGTCAGTACTTTTGCTTCTTTCCATAACATAGGAAAAGAAGAAATAGTTAAGACAGTGTTAAAAAGATGCGTTAGAAAGGGTAGGATGTACGGTCAAATTATTTTAATGAAGGTGGGGTGGGTGAATCTCGTCAAAGCTGGTTGACTTAGACTTGATTTTTAAGAGAGCACTTAAGACATCACAATCATCGACCCTTAAGAAACAAAAAGACCCGTAATCCTCGTAAGAATCGAACTGGTGATAATTAAAATTGGTTGATACATTTGAAGTTACCATCGATTGTATTATTGTAAATTCACTATTTAGTTTATCAGGGTCAACATTCTCAGGCATTTCAGATTTTTTTCGTCCACAGCCGAGTTCGCGAATGTTTTTCCAGATTTCATTTCCGGGAAGTTTTATGTCAAGGCGTTTGGAATAGTATAACCACTTCGATTCTTTTATTTTGGAATTTACCTTATTCCTAACAGATGCGATAAAAGTCATAAAATTCTGGAAGTTTGTATCTCTTCCACCTTTTATATGTCAAGTCCCTAGTTCTAATTAAGTTTTTTATTTCCATAGTGAACCAAGGAACAGACTTGTTTGATATTCGCTTTGTCCTGACTTGAACATGAGTATTATAGAGTTGGCGATTGTTTTCTTGAAAGAAAGCTACTTGGGAATCAGCAGTTGGGATAGAATAAATCGCCAGTCAGTACTAGCTACATCGCTTTCAAGCTGTGCTAAATCAATGTTTTTAAAATCTCTATAGCGCATATTAACGTTTTCATTTTCCAAAGAGTCTGCTTTTAACGTAGCGAAAATTAAATCATGGTGAGAAAAGCATGGCGCTGATACTTGATTGAAAAAAAAGTACATTTTCCAACTTATTTACAGGTAATAAATCAAGAAGAGTACTGCTGGTACTCGTAAAATGGGTTGGTTGTGTTTGTTTACTGGTTCTAGTAGTAAGCTTTTAAGATTTTCAATGAATAATTGTTACCATCAAAAATGGTTAAGTAAGATGGCGAATTGTTCCTTCCTTCTATTGAGCTGTTCTTCTTTCATAACCAATACGAAATGTTGTTTTCGGTATTTTTTTTTTGCAAACCAATTTCTTGTTTATTTTGTATATGGTGTTCCTGCCGTACCTGAAAGCGTCGTATTTGTCACTCCTCATACTACATTGCACTTGTTTTCTGTTCATACAATACTGAGATTCGGTGTCAATTCTCTCTCAACTTTTAAAACTGCTTCACCTTGGGATCTAACAACATTTTTTTCTTCAATATTACTCCAAGTATATCCCAATGCAGTTTGAAGTCAAAAAATCGAGCATAAAATGGTGATCACAAGCTTATCCGACATCAGCGACGTGTTTATATCTGGCGTCGAGTAGGAAATTTCTGAAAGCGCTTGCCTTTCCTTGGATAAACAGCTTATTTTGTTCGAAATCTTCTTATGTGTGTTCTTAAAGATAACAAATCCGTTTTCGTAACAAAACTAATACTTGTCTGTAAGGCACATTGCCTTTTAGAATGCAACATGAAGTTGCACGACACTAGTTAGAAGAATTAGAAAGATAGGAAAGAACTTTTTTTTCGGGCAGTAACGCGAGAATTAGATGACTATTTTCTCACTTGCAACTTAAAACTCACGGGCGGCTCTAGTTTGCACTAGGAGTTAGAAAAATTTCTTCTCAACCTGAGTATCGAACTGGCGACCTCCGGGCCAGAAGCAAACATCTTATCTACTGCACCAATGCTGCCTAAAAAAAAAAACGTTTCTCCAAACCATGGTCACTAAGAACGTGCTTAGGTGCTTTGTTGTCCTGTTCAAATTAACCATTTAGAACCTTCTAATAAAGCAATGTCTGCCTCCCCCCCCCCCCTCTCTTTTGAAAATCGGGCTGAATTAAGGGTAACTCGAAATGATCGTCTTTTGCTATAAAACTAGAAATATTGACCATGAGCTACTCCTGCGTGGTTTTGGCTTTGTGCGCTGGAGCAGAGTCCTGTTGGAACATCCATCTGCGTTCATAATTGAAAAGGGTATTGCTCAAACCGTTTACAATACCCTCTAGCAAATCTTTTTGGTAAACCTTTGCACCAGTTTTAGGCCTTTTTCAAAGAAATGGGGGATTTGACACCATGGTGAGAGATCCTCCACCAAACCATTACGGAAGCGGGATGATGGCCACGTTGAATCCTTGGAACACCTTTTTTCGCTTCCTTAGACGAAGTGACATAAATTTTGTCATGTGGTCTGTTGAAAACTTCTTCCACTCTAAAAAATTTCACATTCGTAAACAAAATGTTTTCATGGCCATTTTCCGCGTGCCAATGCAAAAGTCACTTGCATCTTTCCAGCCTATTTTTTGTTTAGTTGAGGAGTTAGAAGATGACCCGTGGACCGACGATAGGCTTTCATATGCAGATCATCCCGAATCAGCCTAGACATCGATATGGTTGATATATCCAATTCCCTGGACATGATCTTCTGCTTTCTAAAAAGATTCTTCCGAATTCGTTCACGCACTGCCTTTACTACACCAATCGTAGGGAAGACGCGTCGGCGACCACTTCTTGACTTGTCCTCTACTCCAGACAATTCGCCGAAGCGACCAATAGCCCGACAAACGAATATTCTTGATACACCTAATGGTCTTACAAACTCAAAAATTTGGCCAGCACTCTTTCTGCACCTATGCAACGCTATTACCGCGACATGACTCTCTTTAACGCCCCACTCCATGTTATTAGTTTGCAAACTGAAACCAAACTGACTATTGTACATGTGTTCTAAAAAAAAGTTAACGGTTCTATTCCCGCAAGAAGCTTGAAAGGATAAGCGCTGGAAATTGTGTAGCAGAACTTATGGCAGAACTAGGTACGTATGGTAAAGTAGTTTTTTTTAAGTGTCTTTGACACCTTTTGTTTCTCTATATTGAACTAGCCTTACCCGGCGTACGTTGTAACGCCCAAGAAAGAATGAATTGAAGTATTTTATTTCGAGATTGAAAATACTGAGTTTATTTTATAAATGACAATAAAAATGTTTATTGTAAATAATTACTGTACTGCGAATGGATATACAATATTCTTGGTTTTTCCATTTGACGCGGAAATGAATAATTTTTTCGACGTTCCAACTCTGGAGCAAGCTACATATAGCTGGCCATGGGAAAAACATGGATTCTCAAGATTCAATCCCGCAACAGCAAACGATTGTCCTTGAGCTTTATTGATGGTAATCGCAAAGGCTAGGCGAACAGAAAATTGCAAATGGAATTCTTGGAATCAGCACATCTTCCCATTTGCTTTTACCACTAATAACTGTTACTTCAATAACATTTGGCATTAATTTCTTAACGGAAAGTCTGATTCCGCTGCATAGCCGTAGTGGATCCAAATTTCCAAGAATCATGATTGGTGAGCCTATTTAGTACATGTGGTGGCATTCCAGACGACTCCAGGCAATTCAAAAATTCTACCGGATAATTGACTGTTTGATCCTCCTATGTAACTGTGTCAATTGATTTATATATCTGTCCCCTGGGATTTGGAATTGAATTCGATTATTGATTTTGTTAACATCGTCATTTTTGGGAGCTAAAATCGCTCGTTCCTGAAGCCAGTCATGATTTTTGAAGTTTGTCGAAATGTTCGGGAGAACAATCTTTTTACTGTCTTAAATTGACGACTGCATTTGGCAAAAACTTGATGGAAAAGATATTTTACTTGTAGAATGATCGATCCCAAATTTGCCGTCACCAATATCCAATGTTTGTTTGAAGAATGTTTGAGCAGAAACATCCTGCAGTAAATGTGCACGCATATTTGTCGATAAAGAGATTTTGTTCTCATTTCTCCAAAGTGGTGATGCTTTCAGGCAAGTATTGAGCTCATCAGCGGGTGTTGATCTTGGAATCATAGGTAGAGTTTGACGAAAAACACCAGCTAATAGGAGAGGCACTCCTTCCATTGGTTGATCTATTCCACTCAGATCTCGCAAAGTACGATCAAGTGCTTCGAGCGATTTCTTATGGGCCATTGTGCATTCATCCCAAACGATAAGTTTACATGTTTTCAATACCGTGGCCATACCTGATCCTCTATCAATGTTGCAAGTAGGTTTTTCGGTATGTTTCACATTCAACGGTAGCTTCAGGGCTGAATGTGCCGTTCCCCCTCTATCAAGTAACGTTGCTGTTTCCAGTTTTCTAGTTGGCTAGTCCAAGACTTTCTTGCCGAAACCAACAACAGCGTGTTAATCTTTTCTACTGTATTGAACTCCGGAAAGTGTTTAAACGAAAATAGCGCTAGATTACCAGACGACAACATAGCAAAACAGTGCTTTTAGTGAAATTCTTAAGGTTCACGGCGAGATAGTTTCGATAGTTCCCATTGAGGGGTAAAATAAGCAAAATTTGTGTGTAATATTCTTTTTGTTATTGGATATCGACATGCTGGCGCCACCCAGTGGCTACCCTCTTCCTCAAAACATTTCACAAATCTCAAAATGAAAACAACATTAATCTGTCATCAGACAATGTTGCAAACAAAGATATTTAAAAATAAACTTAAGGTTTTAAGTTCTCTAAAAGTTTACATTCTCTTAACACGCTACAAATTTTCCCCGCAAAAGTGTTTATTGAATGATCTGACTGACTGTGAACAGACATTTATCTGTTAAGCTTCTTCAAAAAGCCACTCACATAGAGTTGTTGAACAATTTTGTTAGTTTCTGAAAGCAAATTCCATCCAACAATAAAATATATTGCTAAGTTGGACTAAAACTTATCAAGCATTCCCGAATAAATAAGAAATCATTACAAAAGCAAGAAATGAAAAACATAATCCAATCGCCAGGAAAGCCACATCCTCAAAAGCTCTCTTAATTGTGAGCATTTTTTAAATACACTTTGTTATCAGTTTTAATGACACTAGAATACTTTCCAACTGATTAATAGTGTTGTCTATCATTGTTGTTATTCAATGGAAATTGTATTGGCCTTCATATGAACAAATAAGGTGAATGGCTGTTCGCTGATGATGGATGGGACTCCCTTCCTCAAAAAGCGAAAGGTATTTATGCAACTGACAACTGCTGTGATATATTTAATGAATGTAATGTATGTATTTATATTGCAAAGAAGATTTTAAACAATAGAATAATTATTTATAGTTTATCTTACTTTTTTTGGATCAAATTTTCACAATTCGTGCGTCGCGTCGTTGCTCAGTTGTTTCTTTGCAAAAGTTGTCTCCGTCATTTATAACAATTATTCATGTAATCTTTCGCTAAAAAAATTTATTTTAAATTGCATAATCAAATAGAATTGAAAATAGTTAATAAAGGAAGTTCGAAGATAGGAGAGTTTGTTTTTTTTTTATAAAAACTCAAAACCTATTTGGAAGTCTATGCCTCGACTCACGAATTTGATTTCGTGCCCTTTTTGGGATCCTATGACAAATTTGGAATCTCCAAATATAGCAGTAATGTTTACAATAGCCCTATCATGTTGTGATGGTACGATCTGTCTTGACATTAATGTACATATGTATGTATAAAAAATGAATTGTGAACTTTACGATCAATGTGTTATAAACATTAAGTACATTGTTTCCCTGATGAATCCCAACGACCGGTTACAACTTGTTGGTGATTTTAATTTACCAGACATTGAATGGGACTTTCTTCAAGAAGATGACAAATTTTTGTCACCTACATCGTTGACATCAGAAACGAGTATTTCTTTTGTGGACTCAATGTGCTCTTTAGCCTTAAATCAAGTTAACCCGTTTAAAAATGAAAAAAGGTAATTTTCTCGACCTCGTGTTTACGGATGATGTTAATGGCTTAACGGTGCAAAGATCATGCCCTTTATTGGATGATGTTAGATTTCACCCTTGCTTTGAAGTTTTAATGGAAATGCCGACCTCCGTTTGTGCTAGTCAATACGATCATGGCTATGAATTTGACTTCAAGAAAACTGATTTTGAAAAACTCAATATGGAACTTTCTCAATTTCACTGGGATAGTGTCTTTTTATGAATATACTTTCTATGAAATGTTGTACAATAGCTTTTTGAAAACAATACCTTGTCGCCGCATCAAAATTGTTGATAATTGTGTTCCTTGGCTCACACCTATCCTTAAAAAGCTTAAAAACAAAAAAAACAAACTCCACAACAAGCTCAAATTCAAGTTTACAGTTTCCACAGCTCAAGAGTTCAGCAGAATAAGAAGAGAATTCCAAGTCAAATCAAGGGCTGCATATAAAAACTACATAATATCTATGAAAGCTAACCTATTATGGAATCCTTCATCTTTTTGGAAATTTGTTAAAAATAGCTGAATTCCCGTCCTATATGAATTTAGATCAAATTTCTTCAAATGATGGGGTAATGATCTGTGATATGTTTGCAGAAATGTTTAAAGGCATCTACAAATGTAATAATGGGTTGGCTGGGCTGCATCAAATTACCTCTAACATGAGCATTACAAATGACTTGCCATTTTTTCAAGAAAACGATGTGACAAGTGCAATAAAGAAGTTAACATATTCATTTTCTACTGGACCTGATAATGTTCCTTCCTGTGTTTTAATAAACTGCTGTCATTCCTTGGCTAGTGCTTTGTGTTATTTGTTTAACCTATCTTTGTCGTCTTCCGTTTTCCCGCACGCTTGGAAGTCTTCATTTATAATTCCACTTTTTAAATCAGGAAGCCGATGCAACATGCGTGACTACCGAGGTATAGCAAAACTCAGCGTTATTCCCAAGATGATGGAATCTATAATAGTCCATGAGTTGATACATGGTGTAAAATCGCATCTATCGGACAGACAGCATGGATTCGTCAAGGGCAAATCTACCATTACAAATCTGTTGGAAATTACATCATGCATAACAAAAGGATTCATGAATGGTCATCAAACGGATGTAATATACACTGACTTCTCCAAAGCCTTCGATCAACTTAATCATCAGCTGCTTGTTAGAAAACTTTCACTTTTCGGCTGGTCCCCAAAACTTGTGCAATGGATTGCAAGTTATTTATCATCTCGTACTCAATATGTTAAGTTCAAGTCTCATTTATCCAACGCAATAGATGTCAAGTCTGGCGTGCCTCAAGGAAGCCACCTGGGACCACTGTTATTCGTAATTTTTATAAATGATTTACCCTCTGTGATAAAATACTGTGATATACATCTCTATGCTGACGATGCGAAAATTTCATATTCATATAAAAATAATTCTGATTACTTTCAACTGCAATCTGATATTGATCATTTGCAGGAATGGTGTAATAAGAATGATCTCACACTGAACTCTAAGAAATGCAAAGTAATGACCTTCGCTAGAGTTAAAAATGTTTTCTTTAATGAATACTCTATAAATAATTCAAAACTTGAAAGAGTTAATTATTTTATAGACTTGGGAGTAATATTTGATTCAAAATTAGACTTCAGAATGCACATCGACTCTATAACTGCAAAAGCTTCTGTTCGTCTAGGAATGATTAAACGATGGTCAAAAGAATTCAACGACCCTTATGTGACAAAGAGCCTGTTTGTTGGAATGGTTCGTTCGATCTTGGAATATGGTTGCCAAGTTTGGTGCCCATATTACTCCTGTCACATTGCCCGCATTGAATCAATTCAAAAACAGTTTCTATTATTTGCTCTCCGTCATCTTAACTGGGATAATCATCACCATCTTCCAACATATCGTACGCGACTTTTACTTATTGGTCTTAATACGCTCGAGGATAGGAGGTCATCACTCAATGCTGCATTCATATTTAAACTTTTAAACGGTGATATAAATTCTCCTTATTTGCTTTCCTTAATAAAATTAAATGTGCCATTCCGTCCAAGTCGAAATTATAAAATTTTGCGAACACATGAAACTACTTTTAACTACTTAAATAATGAACCGTTCTCTCTCTTATGTAAACAGTTCAATAATTATAATTCCTTCGTAGATTTTAATCTTACTTCATTGAAATTTAAACAAATTATACTTTTATTCAATTTAAATCGTCACTAATTATGTAAATGTAATATTATTTGTATAATACAAATAACTGTGATCAATAATGTATCTGTAGTTATAGTCAAATAAATAAATAAATAAATAAAATAAAGACAACAACTTTTTTTCGGGTGTAAAATTAATTAGTCGAAAGTGTGATGAGCATGAGAGTCATTTTAAATTAAACGTGCCTTGTGATCATGATCGTTTTAATAACTGGTTGTGCAGCAAACTGAGAAGAAGTAAACTAGAAATTGTCAACCAAATGACAACTTGGGTGGAATAACACTCAATTTGTGTTCGCTAATCAGCTTATGAGGAATACAATAAATGTAAACATTTAAACGACAAAGTGAATGTTTGTCATCTGGATTCGAGTTCAACGAATTGGTGTCTATGCAAGTGAGTCATTATACTTAGAAATATACAATCAAGTTATCAATTTCGGGCAATTTCCTAAAACGGATGAAGATTTTTTATTCTTTTTAGTTTGAAAATCAAGTTAAAATGGATTTTGTATTTCATGATTCCTGATATTAAACTTTATTTTATCCAACTCTAAGAATTCTGGAATTTGTTGATTCAAGATATGGGCATTTGCAAATCGTTTCGCAAAATCATCTTTTTTTAGTGAGTTCCAAGGTGGGCTTAGAGAAAACTACTCGACAACGGATAAAATTTTCATCTTCACCGCTACATCACAGAGTTCTATTAGATTGAATAGCAAGCTATATGCTTTTTTCGTTGATCTCAAAGGGGATTGTAGTGATACTGAACACAGGAGCAGAGAGCTCTATAGAAAATTTGGAAGAGTCCTAAAAAACCTGCATTGAAAGACTTACTTAGCAGTTTCGAAGGCTAAGCAGTAAGAAGATTTCTTAGAAAGTTTGATCATTGTCATTGTGTTTATAAATGACAACTATTTCTAAGTGTTGTTGATGAAGGTGATTTTGTCTTGTCCGACTCACCAACAAATTTGATAAAAAATATCAATCAGCTTCAAAGGTATTGCGAGAGATAAAAGTTGAAGAAAGGTATGACAGAACGGTACGAAACAGTGCGAATACATGTGATTTGTATAATCAACCCGAAATGACTTTGATAAAGTTTCGTTGAGTTTTATTTCCGTACTTAATGTACGCTTTCAAGCGCACATTTCGTACGGAATGTCAAAAATGCTTGTATTTTCTTATGTATTGGTCTGAACGGAAAAGAACTTTTCGTATGGAGTATAAACAATATGATGTAGAAAAACTCCTCCCATTCCTCTTAAAAAAGAATATTTGTAATTATTTTGGATTTTCATTGCACAGTTCGACATTGTCAGAGTTGTGTTTTGAATGTAAATATTTTTAATGGTAAGTGATTTTTGTGTCGTGTATTAGTTGAGTGGTTTTAGAAAGAATTTCTTTCACGTGTACGTCTACACTATTCAATACAGGCCAGCTGTTTTGGCATTAAGTGAAACCCAGGTTGGAGTAAATACTGATTTTTCAGAATCTGCTCTACATGGGTATAGCTTGGTGCCATTACTCTTTTCCCATCATGGTCTCGTGGTCTATGTTAGGAATGATATTGCTTGCCCGAGCCTTCCCCAATATGGGCAATGTTCCAACAAGGACTTTAACTTGTTGTGGCTCAAATTCACTGTCCAAAAGCATGTCATTCATTATTGTTATATTTACAGGAGTCCAAATCTCGACAGTAACTCGACTTGTAACGAGTTTGATGGCGCTGTCTGATTCCATCTCGAAAATTGTTTCCCTTTGTCCTCGCACTGAAATCGTTATTGCGGGCGATTTCAATGTACACAATTCCAATTGGCTCCGCTATTCTGGTCAGACAACACTCGAAGGAAGGTATGTCGAGCTCTTTGCCGGGTTACATCACCTTACCCAACTGATCGATGTGCCAACGCGTATACCGGATGCCCATACTCTTGACTTGTTTCTTACTACTCACCCTGATAAATATACCATTAGTGTAACTTCCCCATTTGGCACTTCAGATCATTGTGTCATTTCAGCTAATTTCTCATCCTCCACCCATCCAGTTTAAGAAAAACTTCCCACCAGGACCGTTTAGCAATACGAGAAAGCCGAACTTCTGGTCACTATGCTTCTTCGATAGTGACATTGATGCCAGTGATGAAATGATCACAAATGTGATTCTTCTAGGGATGAGTGCTTTTATTCCTAACAGAGTAAAAAGCATCAAGCCTAAAGAAATAAGTTTCCGATCCTACAAAGCCAAGATATTAAAAGCTCCTCAACATCTTCTGTTCTAACGCTCATCGACAATAACAAACCAATTGTTTACTCTTCAGAGAAGGCAGACCTGCTCGCTGCCCATTTCAGCTCTACGCTGCCCCACAGCAACGTTGCCCCTCCTGTACTTGAGAATGTACATTTTTCCATGGGACAGATTTTTTTCCGCACTCGTAGCAACAGTTCTCAAAAATCTCGATATACAAAAATCCGCTGGCCCGGATGGTATACCCCCGATTCTTCTGAGCAGATGTTCTTCCACACTGGCAAAGCCACTGCGTAAGCTTTTCCATCGCTCCTACTCTTCTGGAATCTTTCCTAGAAGATGGAAAACAGCATTTGTCCAGCCTGTCTCTAAGAAAGGTGACCCATACTCCCCCTCCTCCTACCGACCCATAGCACTGACATCCCTTCTTTCTAAGGTCATGGAAACACTGATTAACCGTCAGCTTAAGGAATATCTCGAAGATCAAAAGCTTCTCCATGGCCGTCAGTATGGCTTCCGCAGCAACCGTTCCACTGGTGATCTGATGGCATATCTCACCGAACAGTGGAACAAATCTTTACATCGCTTTGGTGAAAGTAAAATTATTGCTCTTAATATCTCCAAGGCATTCGATAGAGTTTGGCATGAAGCTCTCTTATCGAAAATGCGTGCTTTTGGGATCGATGATACTCTTGTTCGTTCGATTAGAAATTATCTTCTGGACCGTTCAATACAAGTTGTATTGGACGGATTCAAGTCTGATTCCCACAAAATAAATGCTAGGACTCTTTTCCTTATTTTATAAATGATCTTCTGTCTGTTACTTCTAATCCACTTAACTGTTTTGCTGACGACTCTACCCTCAGCTTTTCATATTCTTTCGATAATTCACTTCCTTTGCCTTCGGACGAACAATTGCAACGGTACCGTATGTCGAGCTCATTAAACTCCGATTTATACAGCATTGTCAAATGGGGTAATAGGAATCGTGTGGAGTTTAATGCTTAGAAAACTCAATGCCGAACAACACGAATTTGGAATAGTTTACCCGGCGAGATTTTTCCTTGCCATTTTGATCTGCAAGCATTCAAAACCAACATTAAACGACACCTCCCATCTTTCCCCTCCCTTTCTTCCTAATGCCCGCGCAATGGAAACAAATACGTCCTGTTTAGCTGCATGTGGTTGCCGACAATCATCATACCAGGAGTTTCGTTGTGGTGGCCAGTAAAACCCTGCAATTCAAGGTCGACCACTCTAATGGCATTTTGGCAATGTTGCCTGAAACTGGTGGTAAAGGACGCCTTTGGAGACTCGATGGGAAAAGGATTCGTCGATTTATTGTGATTGCAGCTGTCCTTACACTAGTCCAGGGCCTCCGATAGTTGTTCGGCTGCACGTTCTCTCTCAAGCAACTTAACATTCCACGTTGTTCTTTGCTACACAACTCTCAAGACATTCTTCCAACCTATGTTGTTTGATACACTTTCGTAAAATTAATGATTCAATTCAGTGTCAAAAGTGCTGCATCCATAATTACAATCCGCACCCTAGTATGTATATTTCTATTATTCAATTTAAGATGTTGGAACTAATTTCCCAAACAATATTTAATTACCGTTTCCGTTAATGTGCACCTACACAAAATAGTTACATAGTTAAGTAGGCGGTCATACCACAATATATATTTAAAAAAAAGCGTTAAAAGAACTTGACCTTATAATTCTATTAACATTTAACTTATTTTCATAGCGTGATTAATTTTATGTAGGAGCGGCGAGTTATTTTAGTCTTCGGTAACATTTAAATGCTTAATTTTGAAAGTCTATAGACAAACTTAGTTCCTTTCATTTGAGTGTTAAAATCTATTTGCGAACCAAGTTTCAGGTGTGTCACAAATCAGTGAAAAGAACTTGTCCGCAACTCTTCATTGATTTAATGAAGTTATTGCCTTATTTGAAAATATCCCAGTATTGATTATTACTATAGTTTAAGTATTCCAAATAAGTTGTCTTTCCAAAATCTGCATTTAATTGCCAGATGTAGATGATCATCTGGGAACTATTTAGCGTTCACAAATCGAACAGCAGCTGTGTGACATAAAAAGCAATAGCTGGTGCTCACACATAATTCTGTACTAAAAATAGGCATCCACATCAAAACAGTATGACTAAACCGAAACTATATGTTCTTTTCTATATATTTCTAGTGCGTAAAGATGGCCTATTGAGTGTTAAAGAAAAAGAAAGCAAAAGCAAAAAAAAAAATAAACACCAACAAGATAAACCATGTCATCTTTACAAAAAGATCTCATGCGCTCAGATTCATCAGCATCATCGAATCAAGATCTTGATATATTCATTGACCATACAGACTTAGAAGCACTGGATGATGTCGCTCCACAAAAACGTCATTTCTTGGACTACGATGCTGTTGCACCGCCAGGATTTGAAGAAAATTTCAGTGCAATCCTGACAATTGGTGGGCCACAGGGAAGCTCACTACCAAAGGTCTCGTCATCTGCGAGCTCAGGCCTGGGTGAAAATTTAAAAATCGACAAAAAATACGAACGCGATGGCGAGATAAGCGATTATGAGCTGGCCGCAAGTGGTTACACCAAGAAGGAATTTACTCAAGATGACAATACTCTTGTTGTGAGAAGTTCGGGCGGAGGTAGTTCGAGTGTTGGATTTGGCAAGAAGAAACACTTTCTGGACGAGAATCCAATTCCACCGGATTACATGACTGACAAAGACATGCGCGAACATCGGAGTCTCGATAGGAATTTCGAACGACAACACGACTTTCAGAGATCCACTTCTGGATCAAGTGGTCGCAAGCATTCATTGGACAGAGATAGAGATTCACGGGGTTCGACGCGAAAATATAAAGAACCGAGCTATACACTTTCACGGTTTATTGAAAGTGATCTTGTTGTGCCACCAATTGAGAGTAGTCTGACATGGTCGGCAGAAGAACGCACTGATGGGAGTCAATACTCAGGATTGCCCAAAGCTGAGTGCGTCTATTCGTTGGCCTCAATGCTTGGCTCTCACGATTCAGTTGATGTTTCGAAAAAGTTTCTAGAACTATCGCGTACGAGTGAGGCGTGTGTTGCACTTCGTAAATCTGGTTGCATCCCTCTGCTGGTACAAATGATGCATTCAGACGCAAGTGAAAATGTTCGCAAATACGCCGGTATGGCACTGCATAATGTTGTGCACAGCCACCCAGATGACAAGGTGGGTCGACGCGAAGCAAAAGTGTTGCGGCTCATCGAACAGATACTTGACTATTGCAACTTTTTAAAGACATTGCTTCAAAGCGGAGGCGAAGCGATCGCAGATGATTCAGATCGTCATCCATTGGCGGCAATTTCAAGTCTCATGAAGGTTAGTTTTGACGAAGAACACAGACATGCCATGTGCCAACTTGGTGCGTTGCAAGCTATAGCTGGTTTGGTGCACTTGGACCATGCTGTTCATGGCCCAAAGTCAGAGGATGAATGCTGCAACTCACTGAGGCGCTACGCACTAATGGCATTGACAAACCTCACTTTTGGTGATGAGAACAACAAAACCCTTCTTTGTGGAAACAAGGAATTTATGGAAGCTCTTGTCGCACAACTGGACTCAGCCCCGGATGATCTTCTACAGGTAAATGAATTTTTCATTTATTCATAAACAAAAAATATTTTATTTTCTCTCTCTCCATAGGTTACCGCAAGTGTCCTGAGAAATTTATCATGGCGCGTTGATAGCAACATGAAGGCCGTTCTAAATGAAATTGGTACAGTGACCGCCTTGGCAAGAGCTGCCATGATCAACAAAAACGAAAACACATTGAAAGCCATTCTATCTGCATTGTGGAATCTTTCAGCCCATTGCAGCACCAACAAAGCCGAATTCTGTGCCGTTCAAGGAGCTTTAGCATTTTTAGTTGATATGCTGACTTATGAGGGCCCAAGCAAGACTCTTAAAATCATAGAAAATGCAGGAGGAATCCTGCGAAACGTTTCTAGTCATATAGCAGTTCGCGAGGACTACAGAAAAATATTACGTGAACGGAATTGTCTCGCAATTCTACTACAACAATTAAAGTCAGAAAGTCTGACTGTTGTAAGTAATTCATGTGGAACTTTATGGAATCTTTCCGCTCGTTCAGCAGAGGATCAAAAATTCCTATGGGACAATGGCGCAGTTCCAATGCTGCGATCATTAATCCACTCCAAGCACAAATTAATATCAGAAGGCAGTTCAGCTGCACTCAAGAATCTACAAAACTTTCGGCCAAGTATACTTAATCAGAACAATATGGATCCAATTGCTCGATCAATGGGTCTAAAGGAATTGCCCACTCTCAATGCTCGAAAACAGAAAGCTCTCGAACAGGAGTTAGTCAATCAAAATCTTTCAGAAACATGTGAGAATATTGATGTGGTGACGCCACCTAAAGAGAGAAACGATTTCACACCATTGACTGACAGCCGTAAATTTCCCCCACCACCGATTCGTCTAACACGATCGGCTGTTGTTTCAAAGAGCGAGAGTAGGGATTCGATTTTTTCCGCCAAGTCGGATTCAGCCTACGAAATGATGCGAGGCAATTCAGCGATGGTTCGTGGTAAATTGCCTCCGGATAGAAATATTGAATTTAGTGTGAAGACAACTGCGTTTGACGTTGAAAATGAAACCGAACAACCAATTGATTACTCCGCAAAGTACTCAGAGAGTGCAACTTCGAAGTCAAATAAATCATTAGCCGATTCTGCATCAAAAGCAAATCAAAGTTCGAAGGGTCTTAAAACAGCAAGAAACTATTCCAGTTACCAGGAGACAGACTTGGACCAGCCAACGGATTTTAGTCTGAGATATGCCGAAAATCAAGTGGAGTCCGATATCGAAGAGAAAACTCGATTGAACAATGGAAATGAAATAATCCTGATTCTGGAAGATAGTGTGAAATGTTACCAAACCGAAGATACCCCATATGTCATTTCAAATGCAGCCTCAGTTAGTGACTTACAGAACCCAAAATTAGAGGAGAATATAGTCCCCAATAAGCCACCGACCTCAGTGCTTCCATCAAACAACGTCATCTACGGATGTGGGTCATATACCCCAGAAAAACCAATCAACTACTGCGAAGAAGGAACACCTGGTTATTTTAGTCGCTATGAGTCCTTGAGCAGCCTGGAAGAGTCTCCACAGACTGCACAAACAAGTGGAACGACTCAGACAAAAACTAAGACCGATAAAACTGACAGCCGTGTAAAACAAAAGACTGAAAAGTCATCCGAACCAGCTGCAGCTTCTGCACCTGTAGATGTAAAAGAAAGTAAACCGGCGGTGGCGCAAAATATCCAAGAACCGGGCACCTGTGCATTGGTATCGAAAAATAACTACAATTCAGCACAGGAGACGCCGTTAATGTTTTCGCGTCACAGCTCTATGGATTCACTGGCAGAAGAAGAAGTCGGAGCCATAGTTGTCGACGACAAGAGCTCTGTGGTTAGTGATTTTAGTCGTCTGGCTAGTGGAGTGATATCTCCTTCTGATATTCCTGATTCCCCCACTCAGAGTATGCCACAATCACCTCGAAGAATAAGTAACTCACAGCTGCCCTTCTCAGGGGGCGTTGCAGTTATAGCAAGCAGCAGTTCCAAGAATCAGAATCCACCACCACCGCGTCTCCGCAGCGTTTTCGAAGATGATCTCAATACATTCCAAGTGGAAAACACCCCCGCTCAATTCTCATGTGCCACTAGCCTAAGTAATTTAAGTCTAGACGATGAACAGCCCTCTAATAAGTTAGGCATGGATTTGACTAAGACTGAGGGTCCTGAACAAGCTATCTCAGATCAAAAAACAACTGAGGAACCTACAAAGGCAGGCGATGTTGCGTTGTTGTCCGAAGGTGAAGAAGAGACCAACGACGATTATCTCCTGGCAACTTGCATCAATATCGGAATGAATCGTGACCGAAAAGAAACGGACGGACACACAGCAGAATCTGCCATGATTTTGTCACCCCTAGTGGGGGACTCTACAAAGCAGTACTACACCGAAGACACACCGGCACTTCTGTCAAAAGTAGGAAGCAACACGAACTTGTCATCTATATCCATTCTCACTAATCCGACGGAAACCAAAAATGATGGTGAAATGGTTGCAAATCTCTCGGATGATGTCAGTTCAAATGCTTCGGAAGCAGGCGGGTTAGATTTGCTGGAGCAATGCATAAGGGATGGAATGAAAAAACAAATTAATATACCAAAGGATAATGTTATCAAGTCTGAGGCAAACGCAGGAACAAATACTGGTCTGCATAGCAGAAAAAGTACCGCCCCCCAAAGAAGAGCAGATGATGCAACAAATGATCCCATAGCAATGTTGCGCAGGGGTGGGCTTGCCATGCATAATTGTGTACCTCCAGTTAATGATGAAATGAACAAGTACCTGGTAGAGGACAGTCCTTGTAATTTCTCAATGATATCGGGCCTATCGAACCTGACAGTTGGCTCAAGCATTGTGGGTCCCGCTTTGATGAAGAAGTGAGTTTTATTTTTATTTTTGCTTTTAGAAACTGTAGTTTTCTGTTTAAATTCAATTTAGTTGTTAGAGCTAGTAACTGTTAGTTCTATAGATGTATGTGTAAGAGATTGATACTATGTAGCTCAGCTTGTCGCATTGGTTTCAATTTCAAATAATTGTAGCGCGCTTTCTGTATTGTTTGACAAAGAAAAAAAATTGGTGAATAGTTTCCCTAGGGTTTGTCTATGTGAGGACTTTTCAGTTTGGTACTATCAACTTGCCAAATCCACGGTGTACCCAATAAAAACATTTTAAGTAATTCCAAATTGTTGTACTCATTTCCTTATTTGACTTGTCTGAAGCATTGTTATGATATTTTTTTTATTTGCAGATTGCCATCAGGCGGTAAAAGTTACCGATCGGGCGATATCAACGAGTCCAAAAAAATGCAACAGCCTCAGATGCAACATCAACATCCATCAAACATTGCCGATGATTCATTAAGCTCGCTTTCCATTGAATCTGAAGATGATACGAATTTACTAAGTCAGGTAAGGGAACCGCAAATACCGCGTTCAATTGTGCACAAGTTTGATTGAAATTTTCTTCTTTTTCCTCCTTAGGCTATTGCCGCTGGTTGCAATAGGCCCAAGTCAAATCTTGGTTTCAATTCGTCAAACAAACGTCCTTTATCCTCATCTCAACCGATCCCAACATCATCCAGATCAGCCGCAAATCAACATCTCCCTTCGAACCATCAAAAAGCTTTTGATGGCAATGAATCTATAAGTTCGGTAGATTCAAGTGATTCCAATGACAACCAATCCAAGTCCCTTTTCGAACAATGTATACGAACCGGTATGAACAAGAAAACGCGTAATAATTCTGATAAGTTACAACAACGTTCGTCTACATCGAATCCGAACTTGAACTTTACACCAAAGCTATCACAACTCTCTAGTATACCACGAGTGCCCAATCCAAAGACACCATTGCGCTTGGATCGGGAACGCCAGAGAGACCGTGAACGTAAGGATGAACAGCTTTTGCAAGAGTGTATTAGCACAGGTATGGCAAAGAGTGCAGGTACAAATCAAATCAAACCCCCAGCTAGACACGCGAGACACATGTTGTCTTCCGTTGAGACTATGTTTAACCAAAGACGTACTAATGATCCACATCATACTCAATATCTGTCGAGTTTTGCAACACCCCACATACAGTCGACGTCTCCAGTTGTAATTCCTACTATGGTCCCGACGATGACGCAGAAGATTCCAAAAAACGGGGAAACTACGTCTGCAGCTGTGTTGGAACAGTCTCAACATCGGGAAATTACTACATCTCAAAGTGCCCCCAACACAGCTCCAGGCGTAGGGATGAGCGAGTATCCAGAAGGCACAAAAGATCCAGAAAATCTTCAGCATCGGCAATTGATGGCGGCCCAGGAGGAGGAGGCTGTATTGATCCGCGACAGCAACCGCCCAATGACAATTGGGTCTAGCACAAGCAGTGCGGAGGGTGGGGGAGCAGAATCTGTATTTCTAGCTAGTATGAATACCACATGGACAGACGATTATGCGGGGCAGGAAATGATAAGCAGTCAAGATTCGTTCCAAGAATCGCAGTCTGTTTCGTTTGATATGGATAACTCCAGCCACCAACAAGTGACTCCCGTTGTGGCGAATAAGCACAAAGATCCTGATTTGATGTTGAAGTCCGTTGAACGGCTGACACATGATTATGTGTCGACAGCTGAGTATTTGCGAGCGGCAGACAATAGTGAATTGACAGACGGATCAGCATGCAACAGCAAATACAACAGCAATACTACAACCACAACGTCAAACAACACGTGGAGTGAAGACACATGTCCAAATGATGTATCGTTCCCCAGCGTCAGCATATCTGCCCCAATGATTGCTTCCTTGCAAGATGACGACGATGACGATCAAACTTCGATGCAAGTAGATCACTCATCGTTCCGATTCATAGGCGATATGCACGATTTTGCTGAGATCACTCCCACAAACGAGGTTCAACCATTTGAATCTCTATCAATGCAAACAATGAATACTGTTGAGGAAGTGGGTACATCGCAGCCCAATTCATTGGAAACCGAAACCGACACTTTGGTTAATGATGAAATTGCAGCAATTGTATCAGAGAACGAACAGTTTACTGAACTATCCAGTGAAGGAATCAGATTTCATGTGGGCGGTGAAGTAAAACGTGTTCCGTTACAAACCACTTCGACAAACACCTATATGGCGCACGGATTTGGAGTTCCCTCAGTCATGACAAATTCTACTCAAATAGCCTTGGAAGCTAATAGGCTGGCTGATAATTTGATGAACGACATGGCTCAAAGTACCAACAGTCTCGACCTGGACAATGTTCGTCCGCCGTCATGTATGGAATCGCTAAGTATGTCTGGGTGTTATGAAGTTCCACAAAGTCCACAAATGTCTAGGATACGAAAGAAGTCACTGCCGGCTGGAATTGTGGCTAAGCGAGCTTTGGGTCATCTCCCCACAGCATTGAATGGCAGTATGGAAAGTGTTAATTCCAGCTGCAACTTAGATAACATAAAACCTCCATCATTAATGGATGAACTGCTTGATTCAATGATAAGCGTGTCAAGCATTCAATCTGAGATTGTCGACAACAGTCTGAATAACACAATCAGTAATTATGAAACTGCCTATGACTTTGACGACAACACAATTACCTTACACAGTTGCTCTGATACACTTCCACGAGATGGATACGATTCAAATGAAACGCCATTACAATCGGATTTTAGTTCTGCCGAATCTACACCGAGGAAATATCGGAATGTCAATGGTGTCAAGAGGGCATTAACGCCCAAGCAGAAACGGAAAATGGTTAAGGATCGTTTCAAAACGTATACAATCGCAGCAGATTTTGCTCTCAACGAAAACTATAGCGGAGAGCTACAAGAACTGGATTTCGACGAAGACGAAGTACTGCAAATTGAAATCGAAGAAATTGAAGACGTGGTTGAAAACGCAGGTGAACAAGTAATGAAGAAGAGCTCGTCGGCAATTCAAAAGAGAAATGCAAATCCTGATCGTTTTCGCACTCGGACGATAAGTTATAACTGTGACCAGGATTCAAATAATTGTGATGTAAGTACAAAGTTTTTTTTTGTAATTTTATACTACATCAATGAAAAGTATCCTTATGTTATTTGAGCTTTCTTATGCAACTTCGTGCGATGTCTAATGTCTTTCTATTCGTCTAAGCAAGTTAGAGCTTCCTTGATTGGTAAACGAACCACAAAACGGCATTAGAGTCCCTAATTGATGTTTGGAGAATGTGTGTTCACAATCTCCGCTTGCGTGAAATATCTGGAGTAGTGATGTTTTCTTATAAACGGAAAAATTTCTCAATCTGTCGATCAAGGGCTTCATCTTCAGTGCATATTCCCCATAATGCTAAAAATCCATCGTTGCAAAAGGGTACCTTCCCTACTACTGTCCATCAAAACGCATTTTGCAGTGTTAATAGATATTCGCCTAGGCTGGTTTAGACCAACAGCTAAGGTAGCATAGAATATTTCAGCACCAATGAGGAAGTCGATTGGCACAGGCTGATTGAATTGCGAATCAGTCAAAACAATGTTCTTCGGAATCCACCAATTTGAAGTTATGATTGCTGGCGATGCGTGTGGTGAAACAATTCTCGATGTATGATATGTGTTCAAATCCATTACTCCTAGAATCCCCAAATTAATTCTTCGATGGGATGACCTTTTGCCTTGGCCGATTCCATCAACAAACATTTTCTCCTGACTGCATCAGCCCTAAGGATTTGGGCAGTTTTTCGGTTCTTAAATTTACATGTGATCCAGAGTCCAATAGAGCCCGACATGCTATTTGTTTTCCCGAATGTTTTTTTTTCTTTCAAATGAACGATAGCTGTACTTAACAGCACACCTTTCATTTTGAGATGTTTGTGTTAGGGGTGGAGGGCACTGTCACCGAAGTGACTCATCCATCTTGGATGAGTCAGCAACAGAGTTGTTATTTTTGAGCTCTCAGGTTGTGCGGAATAATACAAATGAACGAGTGTAGTGGGCTTCTTTTGGCACTTCTTTAGTATAGTGTCCTGATTTCAGACAATTAGCGTAGTGTCTTGATCTTTAGTGTGCACAACCGGTGTTTTGAATATAGTTGCAGAAATTTCCGGAAAGCGTTCAGCTGGTGAGAATGGCGTAGACCAGGACGACCGAAGGCTTGGGGTGCGCAATTCTTTGGCGTCGGCCAGCAATCGGGATGTATGGAAGAACTTATTGAAGGAGGACAGGAACGGATCCCTGTTGTTGCGCAGATGATGATGATGATGTACAGCTGATGATTGCCTTTGCGAGAAATACATTTGAGTCCCTTTACAGCGACCGTGGTCAAGACCCTATTGGATCCTAATCTTTTTCGTTGGTCTTTTGAGCTCACCCTCGTTGTCGTTGTTAATATCTCCAATTATTGAAGCCAACATTTCAAGAATAATAAGAACTCCTTAAATATTGGCATAAGTTTTGCGGTTTTTAATGATTGCTCCCAAAAAGTGAGCGAATTCCGATCCAGATGCTTAATTTGCTTCAGAAATGGAAAAGTTCCGAATCAGTCTTTCTGCTTCTCCTGTAATGGTGTTCTTGTTGAGATACCTATGAGATACCCCGTTTCTATCATCGTATCCGATCGGAACAAAACTTTCTTCGATTTCTACGAAATGTACGAAAAGACTGCAATCTTTTGTAATGCAATCCCTGAATTCTTAGAAAGTCTTTCATGATTTGTAATTTATTCAATTGATTTTATTTGATGACTTAGACTTCAGCATTGAAATCTCTCATTCTTTTTGAAGTATCTCTTATGATTGAAGTCAATTGAATGCAAGTCTTTAGAATTACACTGCATTCACATTGAAGTCATTTTAAGGTCTATACCACCACCTACATTCAGTTGAAGTCTTTGGGACTTCAAATTTTTTTGATGATATTGAGTATATAAAAGTGCAATGAGTTATTCTTTGAGACTTGTCCAACTTTCTCACGTGCTGAAATCCCCCCAAAGACTTAAACGAAAACATTTGAAGTCCCAAGGACTTCATAAACAATTTTTTAAGCCCCAAAGGCTAACTGAATGCTGGTGCTTTCAAGTAAATGGTAAGAGATTTCAGTCTAAATTCCAAAGCGAAATCAAGAATTCAAAAAAACATAAGCATGAAGTAAATTGATGTCTTAAATCAAAAGATTTAATTTTTTTCATCTGCTGTTCCGATAGCAAATCGGAAAGGCCTACGAAAAAAATTCTCTTTGCCTTTGAAATGTCAAACTCATGCTTTGCATGCCGATGAAATTTGAAAATGACAGCAGTTTTCTTTCCGATTTCTCTGACAGTACTCTCTTTCTATTTTTCTCTTCTCTTTCTGTTTCCCTTCTCTTAACTTCTTCTTAACTCTCCTTTATATAAACTCATTATTTTTCATTATGAATTATTTTTATTATTGTGAAAGTAGTTGCTTTGAGTCAAATAACATCTTAAAAGCTTTGCTGTTTGCAGAGATGAGTGAAAGTATTAGGAATTCCAGGGAGCGGGAGCAGCGATGTTATACTTATATCAATGATTAAAGTGTTAACAAATCACAGGAAAGGTTTTAATGTTATACATTTAAATGCGCAAAGTTTAATGCCTAAGATCGAAGAGTTTCGTTACTTGTTTGTCAATTCGGGTTTAAGTGCAATTTGCATTTCAGAAACCTGCTTTAAAAAAGATCTCTTTAGAGCGGATAGAAGTAATCGCGGAAGGGGTGGTGTGGCAATTTATCTAAAAGAAAAACTAGCTTGTAACATTATTTGCTCGTCACATATCGATTCAGCTTTTGAATATCTATTTCTTTAAGTCATAGGCACTGATAGCAATGTAATTTTGGGTACTATTTATAGGCCAAATAATAATATCGATCTAGAACCGCTTTATGATTTAATCGAAGGGATTACAGTTATTTCAACAAACATTCTCTGTGGTGACTTCAAACAATAACGTCCTAATAGAAAATTGCTTCTGTGAACAAATGGAATCGTTGGCTCTACAATTAGCCAACTCTACAATGCCCACTCATTTTACCCGTTCCTCAAGTATTTTATTGGACCTCTTCCCTGTCAGTAATAAAGATCAAATTCTATGTTATGATCAACTCGCAGCACGTGATTTCCCACATCATGATCTTATTTTTCTTCCCAGACTGAAAACTCGCAAATCAGTTTTAGAGACTTTAAAAACATGAATGCAACAAATCTCAAACAACATATTCGTACTATCCCTTGGGACAATATCTTTTTTATGACATCACCTCACGATCAAATTGAATATCTAAATGAAAATGTTGTTTCCATATTTAATACGCATGTGCCACTAAAACCCAAATCAAAAGTGAATAAACTTAAGCCCTGGTTCACGCAATCGATACAAAATTTAATGAAAAAACGCGATCCGCCCTATAAGGGTCGAATTCAAGAACTCTACAAAACGTTACGTAATAAACTTGTAAAAGGGGTAAGAGATACAAAAAGAGATTTTTATGCAACTCGCATCGATATATCACAAGCTCTGGAATATGGAAACAAAAGACGCGTTTACAAAAATTGACATTGAAGAACTAAATATTAAGTTGTCTTCCCTACCAACCATTGCTTCTAGCAGTGACTAAAAACTTACAGAAGAGTTTTTGCTGATTTTCTTTTTCCACCGTTTAGTTTTGCTGGTATAAATAGCGTTGATGTACTTGAAAGTATCCTGTCGATCAAATCAAACGCAACGGGTGTTGATGATATAAACCCCATGTTTCTCAAATCCGTCTTATCTATAGTGTTTCCATTTTTAACGCATATTTTTAATACAATACTGGAATTTTTCCACATCGGTGGAAAATCGCGAAAATTATACCAGTTCCAAAAAATTATTTAGGTACCAAGTTTCGTCCAATATCAATTTTGCCTTTTTTATCCAAAAGCTTTGAAAAAATCATGCAAAACAGCTTTACGACTTTATTGCACGCCACAACCTTTTAACAAGCATTCAATCTGGTTTTCCTCCTAGGCAAAGCTGCACCACAGCCCTTCTTAAGGTCATCGAAGATATAATGGGACAACTTGATAACAACAGGGTTACCTTCCTTGTCCTTGAATTCACTCCCAACTCAAACAGCATACAACCATTGTAAAAAAAAAAAAGGCTTAAACTTTATCTCCGTAGCGTCTAACCAAAGCAACTTACTTACTTACTTAACTACTAATATATTAATACTTTTTTTATACTCTCCATAAAGTAACTTCTTTTATTTTTTTATTACTTTCTATACTTTTATTTCTTCTCTGTATAATGCTTCCCCAGTAAATACATGCGTCCATACGCTTCAACATTTCTTTTACAATTCGGTTACCATGAAATTAAATAAATCCTCCGATCGGTTACGATGATAGGTACCACCATCTTATGATATCGCAAAATTATTAAATTATTGACTAATTCAGTATATAGATTTGGAAACTGGATCCACTGTAAATAATCACCATTGAACTTCGCCACAGCTCTAGGCAAATTGTGTCCCCTGAGTTCGGGTGATGGTTTTTCCGGATCCAGAGTTCTACCTTGTTTGATCTTATAGCGTTTGTTAATGCAGTATTGCCCCTTTCATTGTATGATACTTACGAGTTGTTAGATCTTATAACAGAACCGAAATCCCTAACTGCATCGAAATTGTACCTGTATATTGTAAAGTTTTGGTCCATTCTTCGTTGTGCGTGTATCGTTTTGTTGACAACAGTTCCTATGGTCAACCATTTCAGCTCCTAATAAGCTCTTAAATCGTAATAAACTACGATTTTCCATTCATCTGATATCTGTGTTATTCCTAAGTTTTTGAAATGGATTCATGGATTTGAACTGAATTGTGATACTTCAACTTTGGCGCACTTAAACATAGGCATCAAAAGAAATACGTTCATTATCGAAGCGCTTGGCATTTCACAATAATTACTTCGCTGTCTTCAAAATTTACCATAACTGCTCAAAAAGACATACCTTTTTCTTTTGGTGCTGCTGCTGTGGCATGATGTTGATTTGTTGAGTTTGATTACTGCTTCCATCTGGTATTTTTGTTGATGATCGACCCCTTTGAAGGAGGCGTTCTGCGTTTCGGAGCAATACATACAGCTGAGTCTCCGGCAATTGGATGCCATGAGTCCTGGATTGATACAGTTGTATGTGTGTAAGGTATTTAATTGACTAAATGTAGCCGACCTTCTTGAGTTAATTGTAGAAACTTTCGGCAAAAAATAGTTTGTGATTGTAATTGTGGCAACAATGACGTTTGACCTTGAAACGATCATTGATGTCGGATCTTCCACAGTGCGACACTTATTTTCCAGAGTTTCCAATAATTAAAATCGGATTTCCAAACAAAAATTAGGAAATCTGTGAGTGATGGTAACGCCCTGGGTTGCTTAACAGATTGCTCGTATTGAACGTGCGTTAAGGGATCTAATTTTAGGTAAAAAGGTGGAAAATTAGGTGACCCCAATGGCTGGTGTCCGCTCCTAGATTTTTGAGTCCCTGAAGGCATTCCGCTGTTGTATCGTGCTAATGTTGATTAAAGCATCTGCCACGCATGTGAGGTTGTCGTCACTGAGGGAGAGAGAACAAATTAGTCTTCTTTGTCGCCTGCTGGATTTGTTTAAAGGTACAACATTTTTTGGCATTTGTTGTTGGTCTAACATCTGAAAGAACAGATCAAGGAATTGTCTCAAGATCCCCGTCAAAATTTGGAAGTGAAATTTTGGGCAAATTAAAATATGTGTCCACTGCCATTGTTTCGACCATGACTTATGTTCGAGTTCCATAGTAACATCATTTGAACAGTGTCTTCTAACTTCACGTAATTGTATGTGTCCCAACTACTTGTCTCATTGATTTTCGCCCAATATTTGGAGGTGATCCTAATATTGAATTCCCAAAAGTGTTTAGAACAATCCTTGAATGATGAGATACTATTGGCAGCTGTGTATTACCACTTTTCATTGTTGAATTTCATTTTCAGACATGTAGTCGTCAATGTTAACAAATAATTAATAATCTTTGTATGCCTTTCTCACAACGTCAAAGTATGCCTTTGCAAAGTGAAGATGACTAGGCTGAACTTGTCCCATCGTTCTTCAAAATTTAGGTCTTACGAGCAGCTGGGTCCTTCTTGAAGTTGATTCGCTCTATCTGCGATCCGTCTTCTAGGATGCTGTCTGCTGTTCCACATTGGTGGAAACGTTTGCTCTGTACCTGTGCAAAAAAACCAAACAACAAAGAACTGATCACAATCACGTCAGGGGTACCAAAAAATGTACGGTTTCGTACTAGTGGCTCAAAGTGATTCACCTTGACGACGACGTGAGATACTTCTAGTACTTGGACCAAAATATCTTTAAGAATAATGTTATCTGTGGTCAATTCTTTTAGTTGACAAGTAATTGTTTGTTTCCAAGACCCCTTTCCTCTGGTTATTATAATAAAATAATAATATTAGATTATTAGTGGTGTGGATACAATTGATATAATAAATAAATAAATAAATTCAGTTTATTGAAAAGTTGCTGAAAGCATAAGTTTACATAAATGTGTTGTCATTCAGAGGTGAGTGACTTGACCAATACAGAATTTAATGAAACGCAATACCTCTGGATGACATTGAGGTAAAAATTAAATGAATTCAAGTAAAGTGACTGAGAAAGCTAAAATATATGTCAGGCCAACTAGATATGAAAGATCCTCGTATATGTTGGACTTCGATTTCGGGCACCTTCTTTACAAGCCAACTTCTACATTGATTAGGAAGTGGTAATCTATTAATTGGAGGCAGAATTGTCATTGGCTACTTCGAAAAAGTTTCTCCGGTTAAGTTCTTAAGCTTTCCATGCATAGAATATTTGTTTACTTTATTCAAAGACAAATCCTGTACATTATACATTCATTTTAATTTCATATATGATGTCATGTTTGATTATTTTTTTTTCAATTCAAGATTCAATCAATTGGTGCCAGCAACGATCAAGAAAGTCTAACATCAACCGATGATGGGTCCGAGGAGATGTCTTCAATCAAAGCAATGACAAAGCAGTTCAAATTTATTGCTCCTCCCGATTCAATTGTTGAATATAACAGCACAGATTTCGAGGAAGGATGCTCCATGCAAACAGTTGTTATTGCTCCATCCACATTAACAACCGCCGAAAGTGACTATAACAGTATGGAATGTGACCAGACTTCTGAAACCGAGTCATGCTATCAGAATAATTATCGCAATGAGGAAGAGACACCTCCGAGGCGTCTATTTGGACCCCGAATAGTTAAACTAGGCGACAAAGATTCCGGTACTGAGGTGAATTTCAGTGAAGATGGTCTAACTCCACCTGAATCGGCTGTTAAAGCAGTACGCGGCCGCAAAAAACCCCAATACATATCACCATATCGCAAAACTGCGCGTCCGTCATATCCCAGCAAGGCTCAGATAAGCAATATAACAAACATTGCTGTCAATAAGACAGCCCAACTCAAGAAATTCCCTGTGACAAGCATCAAACAGAAAAATTCCAAAACTGGTATTGCTTTAAAGAAATCTGATGTTTCACCCAAGTTGGGTTCAATAGAAACAGCATATAACAAAAAATCCAGTCAAACTGATGCGGTTTTAGTTGTTCCGGTAACAGCCCCGCCGCCACTTGAACGTCAAGGAACTTTTGTCCAGGATGAACCAACAATTACTGATGTTCCAGTACCTGTTGTTGATGTTGTGGTTTCACCATCAAAGGCGTCTAAGTTGCCTTTGAAAAAATCATCATCAGTAGTTGCCACAAAGCTTAAGCCGCCCGCATCTAAAGCAACACAAAATGTTATTGGGAAACTTCCAAGACAAAATTCATCCATACCCGCCCGACCCAACACAGCTGCATCCAGCACCGATATCAAACGCAAGGGTCTTATTGGCGTGCGCAAGTCGCCCAGTGTGCCAACAGTTCCCCAAAGGTCAAACAGTAATGCTTCTATTCGTGTTACACCGTCAGTACAATCGCTTCGGTCAAATCTTCCATCGACCACACCTCCATCGCGCAGCAATTCCAATTTGACAACGGCAACGAAAATAAATCAAATCAGCAGTCGCATTGCAGGAATATGGAAGAAGGTCGATGAAGTCAAGCGATCCGCATCCAAGACAACTGTAACACCAGTGATAAAGCAAGCGGCAACATCCACCAAAGCATCCCAACTAAAACCAACTGGTAAGCTTAACCGCAGCTCAACATTTGACAACAGTCCTCTGGAAGCATCCAAAAAGCAATCCACAAACACAGTAGCTACCGGTTCGAAAGGTGCTAGTCACCTTCACCTCTCACCGACAAAGAGAATTCCCATCACCGTTTCGCCAAGGAAGCGATTCGACTAGAAACGTTGAGGAGCATACTTCCTTCATATTTATTTCATAACAAAAATATAGCCCAGTCGATAAAAGATTTGTTTTGTGTCTTGCAAACCCAAGATCAGACTTCAGGAATTGTAATTAGTCCAAGCCTTAGAGTGACATGAGCTCTGCATTTAAAACGATTATCCTTCACTTTTCACAATTTTCAAAACCAATTATCAAATAAGAGGTTCATCGGCAGGGTTTGGTGTGTAAAAATGAAGGGTTTTCCATTAAATTGCAACGTTTGGTTCTTCTACTGACACTGAAGTAATTTGATATTTGGCGCGCAAGGGACAATCATGTAATGAAAAATTCCTGTTAGAATGTATTGGCTGGGCTTGAAGCATAGCCAAATGTTAATGTTAAGATCTTTTGATATTGTATCATCACTGCAATGGATTTGTATTTAGTTTTTTTCCTTAGAAAGAAACTGTTTTCTGAAACCAAAACTTTGTAAGACTTAAGAAGCATACATTACTTGTAGTTTTATCTTTACCATTTTTCGTGTATTTTTTCTCGTATTTTTCATTGCAATTTGCATTAAATAGTTTGAAGATTAGTTAGTACATACTTTCATAAGAAGAAAAAGAAAAAAACTCCATCTTGAAGCACCTATGTCTCTATAAAACGATGATGTACCCTTGATCGTGTTTCTTGGAGCTGGAAAGTGAGTGCTTCAATGTTGCAGTTTTTTTTTGTATAGTTTTTAGAAAATCATAATTATTTTAAGTTGGGTAACAATTTCTAATTTAATCATAAATACATTTTAGTGTCGTTATATTTAAGAGAAGCCTAAACATATGATAATATAGATCAGTTTAATGCTTTTTTGAATAATCGTTCTTTTTGAATAATGTTAATAATTAAAAAAAAAAATAAAACAAAAAAAAAAATAGACTAAGACAATGTGTAGCTATGGTAAGTTATTTATTTATGTAGTTATTTTTTCGGAGAAAAAGAAAAACCACACACAACCAAGAAGTATTGATTTATAATAATGTAGAGAGATGTTTTTTTTGTAAGAAGATGGCTTAAATCAAAATAAAATACCATTATTGTAGAAACAAATAAAAAAAATAAATATAATCCATAGTACTGCATAATCTCTTAATGCATTATTAAAATCTTATTGTTAAAATACACATTACATTAAACGATAAAAAAACAACAAAAATATTGTCTGTTCCTCTGAATTATAATCAAATATATAATTATTATAACGGTATTGTTTGTGTTTGAATATTTATATTGGCCAACTGTATGATAACAAATTCCATGCAATAGGTATTGTTTGTGTTATTAATGTTGGGTATTTAATGAAAACACCAATCCAGAATATTAACTTCTGTTCCAAATTTCGATTTAAATGGTTTTGAAATGGGTTTTTACTTACTTAGGAGGTGCTACAGTTCGGGACAAACCTGGGCCTCAACCAACATGCCTCTCCAGCCAACTCGGTCTTTGGCTAACTGTCTCCAGTTTCGCACTCCAGTTGGTTGAGGTCGTCGTTCACTTGAGCGCGCCACCTAAGGCGAGGTCTTCCTTGAGTGCGTCTACCTGGGATGGAATCGAAGATCCTGCGAGCCGGAGCATTGTTGTAAATTCGCTCTACATGGTCTAGCCATCTTAAACGTGATATGCGTATTTTTTTGACCAGGTCAATGTCGCTGTACAGCTCGTATAGTTCTTGGTTGAACCCTCCTCCAAAGCCCGTTAACGCTGATAGGGCCAAAAATCCTCCGAAGAATCTTACGCTCGAAACGACTAAGGATATCTTCATCCGCTTTAGATAGATAGAGTCCATGCCTCGGCGCCATAGAGCAGGACTGGGATAATTAGGGTCTTATACAGAGTCTCCTTTGTCTTTCGAGAGAGGGCTTTGCTACTCAATTGCCTTCCTAGCCCATAGAAACAGCGATTGGCAAGAGTAATTCTTCGTTTTATTTCTGACGAGATGTTGTTGTCAGATGTTATAGCGGATCCGAGGTACACAAAGTCCCTAACTACCTCAAAGTTGTAATTGTCTATTGTGTAAGCTGAACAACATAGTGCTGGCTGTCACAATCGTCAGTCTGCGACCGACCACCGAAGAGAGAACATCATCAATTAAATAAACAGATAAAGCATTGTGCCCCGTGGCTTAGTGGTTGGTGTGTCGGACTGCTAAGCGAATGTGAGCCTGGGTTCAAATCCAGAGCTCCTCCAAGAGTAAAATTTGTCTCGAAAAAGTGCATCTCATGTAGCCATTCGGACTCGGCGGTAAACTGTAGGTCCCTTCCATTCTTGCAGATTAACAACACACACACAGGAATGGTTGAGAGTATAAGTCACTAGGCCTTGAATCCTTAAGGAGCTGTCGCGCCAATAATTTTTTTATTTTTAAAGCATGAACTCGTGTTTCTTTTTTGGTATTCAATTTCTTTTGGTTCATTTTCGTTTTATCAAGTCAGAAGCGGGATTCGAAACCTTCGACTTCTTCGATGGTGCACTTTTCTTCTCTCGCACAGCCTACGAAATTCAAATCAAATCAAATTACAAAACGGAATCACAACCAGTTGTCACACGATTTTTTTTTGTTTGTCTAATCATAATCCGCTAGATTGCGGTAAACCGAAGTCAGGTGTTTATCGACAGCAAAACTGTAGAAGAAGGGTTGGACAAGCTGGAAAGGCTCCTCTTCCTGACTTCTAGAAGAGTCAGGATTCACCCTTAATTCAGGCAAGTACTCATTTTTTTAAAACAAAAATTAAATTTAGCGGTTACCACGTTAGCGGGGATGGCTTGTAACCCAGCCAGCAAAAGACGACAGCAATAATGAACTTCCCGACACCACGAAATGTTCACGAGATGCGACAATTTCTTGGCCTAACTGGATTATTCAGTAAGTTTGTGAAGAACTACTCCCAGCTAGCCATACCAGTAACGGATTTGACCAGAGTTGATCGAGAATTAGAATGGAGTCAACAACAGCAAGATGCGGGTTCCAAACTAAAGCAAGTCTTAAGCAATCCACCAATTTTAGGACTTTACGACCCAACTTGTGAACACGAGTTGGGCTGGCGGGGATTTTATTTCAACGTGCTTAAAACAATAACATGCTCCAACCTGTAATATTCTTCAGTCGTAAGCTAACAGAAGACGAACAGAAATATCATTCCTACGAACTGGAATTTCTTGCCATAGTTGACAGCCTGAAAAGGTTCGGGGTATATTTGCTCGGTAAGATGTTTAAGGTCGTCACTGACTGCGAGGCTATAGTAGCAACAAGCAGAAGACGATACCGCTGGTTGGACGTTTGGTGGCTTAAAATTTAAGAGTTTACATTCGACACAATTTATCAACCAGGGAAGAAGGCAGTATTTGTCGACGCTCTGAGTCGTCAACCTACAGACGACGCCAAAAGTATGGACGAGGCATCATTCCTCATTCTCCATCTTAACATTAGCGATGAGGACTGGTTGGCAACAATGGTGTGGCAAGGCAGGATGGTAAAATTCATTCTATCATTACAGCACTTAAGGGACCCGAAATGATATCGACGAAGAAGATGCTACAAAAGGAGTACATGGTAAGGTTTCCCGTTTATTTCACTTGGTGGACGGGGACGAAAGGTGGGTAGTTCCAAAAGCGGTCATGTGGAGGGTCTTGAAACTATGCCATGAAGATGTCGGGCACCTTGCAGATAAAAAAACGCTGCTGCGAATAAAAGATGAACATTGGTTTCCAAAGATGAGGGACTTTACATGATCCTACATTAAGTCCTGCGTTGACTGCGCATATGCGAAGAAAAAAGGTGAATTATCCGAGGGAGAGGTTCAATACCGTGCATATGGACCATCTGGGACCCTTCACCATCGGAAAAGAAGGTACCAGGGGCCCTATTCCTGAATATGAGTCGAGTAATAGCGAGTTTCATTCAAGAAAAGATTTGCTCTTTCTGTCAAAAGATTTGATCTTTTTCAATTTCGAGAGTTTCATTGCAAGAAAAAGAGCAAATCTAGATCAAATCTCAACACGAAAGATTTGATCTCTGATGGGTTGGCAGATTTGATCTCAATACACACATACATGTAAATATTCTTTTCTGTCAATGACAGACATCATCCAAATGAAATATAGGGATGGAAGAGATACATGGATGTTTTAAAAATCGATGTATTGTTCATAAACATCGATGTTGAAACTCATTTAAACATCGATAGATCGTTCTTAGTGAAAGATATTTAATAATAGTGCCAGTGTGTCAAAAGAACCTATCTCTGAAAAGGAAAACGTAGTGATCTCAAATTCAATGTTTGTTAGTGAAATTTCATGCAACACCAGTTTTTTGTTAAGCAATTGATGACAGTTTTTTTGTCTGAAAAGAAGAGAAAATGGATTCCTTTCTCTTCTCAAAGAATCGGACGCAGATAAAAATTGAAAATAGTGAATTGTGATTTCTTTATTAAATTTATGAAATTGCGATTATTTATTTGAGGAAGATATTAACAAAATAAACACAAATTCTAAAAAAGAAAGGAAATATAAATGAAACAGAATTGATAGAGAAATTTTCGAGCTACTCCAGAGTAATTTTTTTTTTTTTTTTTTTGAAAAAAAATTTGCTGCATGATGGCAAATAGTCGGAATCGCCGGTGAAAGGGATTATAAAAGGGGAAAAATAAATGCAAGTCGATTGGAACGGCGAGGTTTGTGGGGGTGGGGCTTGAGGGTTGAAAATGTTATTTTCTGATTTCCGGCGAAGTTTAACTTCTAATCGAAAAATGGTCTACAGAAAAGTTGTAGATAATTAAAAAAAAGCCTACATTTTACCTAAGGGTATCTTTAAACATAACCTCAAATCTTATGAGATATCGGCAAAAAACGGTTTTCCAATTTTTTTAGTTTTGCTAACTAATCGCATTTGATGTTTTACAAATGCAATGAAACACAAACTTCAGAATTAAAAATGGCTGGCTAGTTATCGTTTTTTTTTTATTTTATTGCTATTCGTATTTTACTGAAGAAGTAACCGTTTCATACACATTTTTCTTAAACATTGCGAAAATATCGATATCATCATCATAACATCGATGTTTGTATGAACGATGCTGCATCCCTAAATGCGAATGACAAAGAAAGAGTGACAATCCCTCACCATTACTACAATTTAATCATGAAAGAAGTTTCATTGAAAAGATCAAATCTCGATTTTGAGATCAAATCTTTAAAATTTGAATGAAACTCGCTATAAGTTTTCATGTGAGATCGACAAGTTGGTATTCTCGAAAACGACTCACTAATTATCGGTATTCCCCAACTCGAATGTTGAACGTCAAATGACATTCGAATGAAACATATCTATTCCTGAATTCAAAAGTGACGCTTTTTCTGTGAGAAATCATTCATGTTTAAAAAGTGTTCGAGAGCAGCAGTGATGAATGCAAAAATGTAGGTAAAAATAAAAAAAGACGTTAAGTTGTAATTTTCTAATTGTTATGAATAATGAAGTGTTTGAAACAAAATTTAAATATTTGTTGGTGTAGGTATTTGGCGTAGACGACGATTTGGCGTTTGTTTTAAATTTGTGCTCCATTACTCGCAGCAAATATACAAAAATTGTTTTATTATTATTTGTTTTGCACTTTTACGATTTAAACGGATTAATTTACTATCAAATTACATTTAACGATTACTTCTCAAATCAAAAGATTTTTTTGTGAAACGTATTAAGTGAAGTTAGCTACAATTCAAATGGTGTGTTCAACATTTTTGGAGTCATTTCATGTTTTTGGCTCTCACTAGAGTTGTGGAATACCGATTCTTACTCGATTCAACTGTGAGCTCTCGAGTGACATCTCACTCGACTCGTATTCAGGAATAGGCCCCCAGGTACTTCGTTTTGGCCTCATTGACTGCTGCTCAGCTATTTTTCTGTATTTCATACTCACCTCCTATTATAGTATATAGGACTAAACCGCATTACAAAATCAAAATTCGGATATAAATTGTTCATAGATTCTAAGCTGTGATTATAATTCATAAATCATAACCTTCAAACAGATTGTTTAAAAAAACAATATTTGTATAAACATACAAGTTTATAATATTTATTTACACTTTTTACTAAGTTCTTTCCATTTTGTACACATTTGTTTAGTTTTATTTTTTTATTTTACTTTCGGAAGCAGTATTCCATTTTAATATTTATTATTTTTGAATACCAATTGAATGCCTAATTTAAAACCTAGATGCCATTAAAATGAAGTAGAGCCTTTAATATTAAAAAAAAAACTTTTGTGATGAATGAGACTTGTTTTAAATAAATCAATAGTTTGCCAATCTCAAAAAAATAACATGATGAGTATAATAGGCTTCTTTGGAGTTACTTACAATGACTAAGATCTTCAGTCGGGTTTATTTTGTATATTTAATAATTTTAGTTTACATTACCAGAAATAATATTCTATTTCTGAGCTTGCACTAGGAAATTTATTTACTAATAGAATCTTTTTCGCGAATTCTTTTCTTTGTAATAGGAAATTGCAAATATACAAATTCCAATGCAGGCTAGCATTCCAAAGAGAAGTATGAAGAAAATCTTGGCGTTCGACATTCCTGGTTTTGGATCGTCTTTATGTTCTCGTGGAGGTTCGAATGTTTTTGCATTTGGAATAATTCTTGTTCGTTCCATTGCTTGCGCGGGCTAAAGAAATTAATAAATTATTTATTTATTTGGTGGATTAATATTTAAGTTATTTATTTATATTACCGTCAAATCAGTATCCAAGTCGTAGAATTTGAATGCATGAATATCATGGTTATCGGAAAGGTCTCCGGTGGTAGCTGAAATTCCAAAGAAATATCCAGTTGGCAGTTCTACGTCTTTAACAACAAAGCATGGTTTCCATTCATTTGTGTTTTCCAGATCGGTAGACACTGATAGCACGTCGTTTTCGTAACGTATTCTGATTTGGGTATCGAAGTCAACATTACGGAAACGGACCTCACATCCGGCCAACTGTGTATGGGTTCCATCGCGATCATGGTCGTAGCTTAAAGAGCCATTGTTCACCATAGCACTAAGATACGGGTGATTGTGCTACAAGGAAAAATATTATTTAAGCACCGTTAGTAGATATTCTTAAGGGTGAGAAAAGAGGTCGTTTTAATGTGAAAAGGGGAATTTATTATTCTAAGGCTTTGTTCCAAAATATCTGATTAAAGTTTCAGTTAAGCTACTGGAAACTTATTTCTCAGTTATCAACCTAACTAGCAATTCACAATATCTGAATAGGTGTAACTAGTAGTTAAAGTAATGAAAATTTTACAGGCCAGATCAAGTTCCTAATAAAAACATAACTGGCTGTTAAAATATCTACAGCTGTCAATGTAAACCCGAAAAAAAGGAAATTTTTCACGTTTTGACATAAAATGGGTATTATTGAGGTATTAGAAGACGGGCTCGGTGAATTTTTTGAAGGTTTTGGAGGAAACAAGTGAAACATAAACGACAGCGCGAGTTCTTTCATATTATATTATGCATTTTTTTCTATCCTTTTCTGCAGGAAAACATACACACACAATAATGGATGAAGTGGTGGCGACTGGCATTCGTTGTCAGGATTTACTAGTAGAAGGTTGTGTCGTTTATTTTGTTAAATTATTATTCAGCCCTATCACAGGTTCCGTTGTAATAGAATCGTACTACGAATCCCGAAAAAAGGTATCACTGCTCCCGTCGTAACGAAAATTTTCGTAAGAATTTCGGAGTTCGGGAAAATTGGTATCATTAAACCCGAACGAATAGGAAATTTTATTGATTTTTCTACGAACAATTATTTTGCTCGGATGTCGTGTGAAACAGTTTGTTAACACGCATTTAATAACGGGTGATTTTTTTGAGGTTAGAACTTTTTTTTTAAAAAAACGCATAAAATTTGCAAAATCTCATCGGTTCTTTATTTGATTAGATTAGATGAACGTTAGATTGGTTCATGACATTTACTTTTTGAATATAATTTCATTTAAATGTTGACCGCGGCTGCGTCTTAGGTGGTCCATTCGGAAAGTCCAATTTTGGGCAACTTTTTCGAGCATTTCGGCCGGAATAGCCCGAATTTCTTCGGAAATGTTGTCTTCCAAAGCTGGAATAGTTGCTGGCTTATTTCTGTAGACTTTAGACTTGACGTAGCCCCACAAAAAATAGTCTAAAGGCGTCAAATCGCATGATCTTGGTGGCCAACTTACCGGTCCATTTCTTGAGATGAATTGTTCTCCGAAGTTTTCCCTCAAAATGGCCATAGAATCGCGAGCTGTGTGGCATGTAGCGCCATCTTGTTGAAACCACATGTCAACCAAGTTCAGTTCTTCCATTTTTGGCAACAAAAAGTTTGTTAGCATCGAACGATAGCGATCGCCATTCACCGTAACGTTGCGTCCAACAGCATCTTTGAAAAAATACGGTCCAATGATTCCACCAGCGTACAAACCACACCAAACAGTGCATTTTTCGGGATGCATGGGCAGTTCTTGAACGGCTTCTGGTTGCTCTTCACTCCAAATGCGGCAATTTTGCTTATTTACGTAGCCATTCAACCAGATATGAGCCTCATCGCTGAACAAAATTTGTCGATAAAAAAGCGGATTTTCTGCCAACTTTTCTAGGGCCCATTCACTGAAAATTCGACGTTGTAAGTCTATTCATGATGAAATGTCAAAGCATACTGAGCATCTTTCTCTTTGATACCATGTCTGAAATCCCGCGTGATCTGTCAAATACTAATGCATGAAAATCCTAACCTCAAAAAAATCACCCGTTAGAAAAATGTAAGTATTTTCAGTCTGAAGAAGAACAAAATATAAAACTTTAAACAAATATTTAACAAAAGGTGAAAAGTGAATACGAACAGAGCCCAATTCCAAAGGCTTTTGGATATTCTCCAAGAGAACCCATAAATTGTCCAGGGATTGTGGTCGAGTGGATTAAAAGCGTCTCTTAAAATACGACGTTGTAATTTTAATTTGCTCGTTTTTAATTTGCGTTTCTCCACACGTTTTCTTGTTTTATTTCACAATAACAATCGCAATTGAATCCATTTTAGATAACTTTTTTTCAAAACACAATTGAAATATACACAATAAAAGTGACATTTTGTTTTGCTTTTCACATTTTGACACAAATCCGAAAGTCCGAAAAGAGGCTGATTCCGTTCGGGGTTTGTGATTTGAATTTTTTCGTATTAGGGGCCTAGCGTTTCGTTCGGAAATTTTCGACGAGGGAATCTGTGATAGGGCTGATTTTGTTTATAATAAAAGGTTTTATAAGAGTTTAAAAGGGTTGTGCTAATTTGTTAAATAAGGAGTTTGGCAAGTGTTCGATTATCGGTGATAAGGGTTATGAGACCACTTCAATCCGACCACCACTTTAAGATCCAGCAATTTCTAATGAGCAATTATATACACATATAATGAATTGAAAATAAGGAGCACTAATATAATGAAAAAAACTTATGGTGTATTGAAGAGCAGATTCTCTATTTTACCAAAGAAAATGTTATTAGACGTGTTATGCGTACTTTGCATGGGCAGTTGAAAAAAGTATTTTATAAGGCGTTTCTTGTCTTTAAATTCCAATAAAAGAATGTTTGTTTAAAATAAGATCAACTCTTTTTATTCGTTTAAAAAGCCATTATGTATGGAATGTAACATCATTCGAATTTCCGACGCGGTTTCTCTGGGTGGGGGGCATCCGAAATGTCCAATTTTCCGCGACACAAGTATACATATATGTAAATCAGACTGTATTTGACCGATGGCATGGGCCGCCATGAATTGCGGCTTATTCGCATAGACCTTCGACTTCAGAAAACCCCATAAGAAAAAATCTAACGGGGTGAAATCGCACGTACTCGGATTCCGGTTCGAATCACAGCCACGTGAGATGAGCATGCCCTCGAATCGCTGGTGTTAAAACAACATATCGTTGGTGTCCATCCCATCCAAATTAGGTCAAAAGTGGTAATCTTCGACCTATAGTGCTCGCCGTTGACGGTTCTGGCCAACGTCGTTATCAAAAAAATATGGCCCGATGACGCCGCGAGCCCAAAATCCACGCCAAATATTGATTTTTTGGAGATGCATTCGTTGAAAGCTCTTTGATCTCATGTTCACTGGTATCTGGCCAAATTCAACATTTATTGTTTGTTGACCTGCCCATTCACCCAGAAATGGGCCTCATCGCTAAAGATGATTTTTCTTCTTTTTCCAACTGCAAACTGCTCCAGAGCCTATTCAGCAAACACATCACTTAATTTTATTGTCCTTATTATTATCCCAATTAAAATTTACCAACAAATAAATGTCACTTTTTATAGTCTTTATATGTAAGTGTAAATTCAAAAGTCAATTCCAAATGTTTTATTATTTTCAATAAATCAAAACTCTTCTGTCTAGAAAACTGGAAAACGTTTTGAATAACTAACTGACAATTAATTTTGTAATTTAGATAAATGTGGAACGCAGTTATTTATTGGGAGGATTTAACTTGAAGTTTGTTTCTGATTGACTATCCAATCAGAATTTAAGGCAGATATTAGGAACAAGCCTTCTGTTAAGCAAACAAACTGTTTTTGTTTGTTTTCCTTCAGAAAGTATTTGGAAACAAATTGAAAATGAAAGAAGCAAAAAAAGGATAGAGGAGCAACTGCAACTACAGAACTGGTGTGCTCTACAAACTCAACAGTTGGTAAAACGTTATTCATTACAATTTTATCTTTTTAAATTCCGTTTTTTTATGCAATACTTGAAGGTTTCATGAGCTCAAAAAACGTGATATGGTTACACAAAGTACATAGTGATCCATGTTGAAAAAACATGGTTGAATTTCTAGCATTATACGTGTGAATCATTGTAAGAGGAACAAGCGTTATAATTAGCGTTATTAGCGTTTAGTGCACATATCTACCAGCCGGCAAAAAAATTACAAGCAAACGAATGGATTTTACAGATCGTATCGGGTTTTCAAGCTTATTGGCCAAACATAATCATGTGGAGTAAGCTAAAGCCGATTGACGCCGTTCATTTTATCTATTATCCGATTTTCTTTTTCCAAGATACATTTATGCAAACAACAGTTTCCAAAACGCAAGTTCAAAGTTTCGGCTAGGCATAACAACTAAGTATACTTAGAACTGACAAGCATGCATTTGCTTTTGTACTGATTTTCGTCTAAGATAAGAGCTATCTTAAAAGCAGGTAAAATGCCACATGAAAAAGATAACCTTCCTCATGAATACCTAACAAAAAAAATGTTAGAATTTACTTACATTATGTGGCCCATTATGATTGCTATACGTGTCCATAATAATAGCCAATCCGGAGAACAGATTTTTGCTTCCAAATACTTCTCCAGAAATCATTCGGTCTTTAGCATACCAAATAGCAAATCCATCACCAAAGAGTTCAGTGCCCTTGCCATGAACTTTAAACATAACATAAACTTCCCAGTTTCTCGACATACAAGGCTGAAATAAAAGTCCAATAAGTAATCTCTCGGCCTTCATTCAACTGAGACATACCGCAAAGTTCCATATCGCTCCACTTCTTGACTGCATATCTGAGGTTAGCCTAATGAAATTGTTTAAGACCATCGTATTACCAAGGAAATCCCAATATGGTAAATTCATTCCAGATCCTTGATAAAAGAAGCCAACCCAAGCTTAGAGAAGTCCTATATACTGAATTCAACAAAATTACTCACCCTGGAATGGACGGACCAGCGAATGTTCTCGCTTCATGTATTCCTCTGAATCACTTGTTCTGGCATCAATGTGCCAAAGACAAAGGAAATGAATGAATACAATAAAAATTGTGTTAATTTTTGGCATTGTTATTATACTATTTAGATTAAACGAATTTATTGAATTAAACTTTAATAATGCAAGCATCGCCTTTGCCATCGAATCGAATTTTTTTTTTATTAAAAAAATAATTTTTCAGTGTCACTTTTGGTGTTTTTGTAAACCGTCAGTTGAATGGGTGGCGCTAGGTGTCTTGTTGTTTGCCAGAGAGAATAAAAATGAGAATAATATAGTTAACAAAGTATTTTAGGCGCCAGTTATAGCGATCATTAAAAATCCATCATTAAAAGTTGAAACAGCTGGAAACTGGGTAGTTATAACGATCAGTAAATTTATGTCAGAATTTACAGGCCAACCACACCAGCCATAACCTCAAATTTGTTTCAATTATGCAAAATGCTTCAGTAAACTTTTTACTGATGGGTTGGAACATTGAAAAAATGGACCACAAACACTGGAACGAAATGTTCCATAATTCTGTCAAATGACAATCAGCTGTTCAGTAAAGCCAATTTTCATCATTAAGATAAATAAATGTTTTTTGAATAAATAATACTGTTTCCCGGGTTTGTTTTTGTCAAAATAAATTATTTCAATTGATTTGCCATCGATTGGCATAAGTTTCATGTTCTAAATCTTTTTCTAACACACAAATATATCCAATTGAATTTTTTTAGTAATAGTTTTTAATAATCGCTATAAGTGGCCCCTAATCCAAATGAAATCCATACATTTCTATTGCACACATGTTGGCAAAATTTAATTTAACTGTCAAATCATTAAATTGTAATAAAAATGTAACTTTCCTTGTGTTTCCTCTTTTATTGCTTGTCTGACGGCGGTGTTGAGTCATTTTTTCTGGTCTATTCTAGTTGAGCATTTAAAATATATTGGGCACGTTCAAATCGTACACTGACTTTTAGTCAACTAACTTTTAAGCAGCGTTCACATGCAGACAACACAATGGGACAATATATCAATTGTCTTGTCCGAGCTTCTTGAACGGGGTTGGATGATGTCGATATTGTCCTCAGAAATAGCTCGGCAGGCTAGTTCAGAGGACAATATAATGACAAAAGTCTTGTCCCGGAAACAATTGTTCAAATGGAATTGTTAAATTCCATAAAATATCTCTTTTTTTAACCAAGTTCAGTCAACTAACTTTTATAGGCAAATGACCAATCAGAGGCACGTTGACTGACTTTTAGTCGACGTATTTAACGCGAGGATTGGTTCTAAAATAATGACGGACAATGCTCCTAATGCAATCTGTTCCGCGCTTTAGGCAATAGAAAAAGAATCAAGAATGAGAAACGTGAGAACGAAAAATGCATATTTTTAGTATTCTCTGCTCCAAACAGACTCATGGAACAAAGCTTGTAACAACATCGAACAGACCTATAAATGACTACTGAGAAGTTTTCCATAATGGAAATTGTAAACAAACAGCAGGAAAAAATAGAAATTAGTTTAAGTTAAGGCTCTAGTAATGACAACGGATGAAAGAAACTTCCGATCCAGCTACTATGAAAAAGTTGGCTGCAACAGTGTAGAAGAAAAAAAATCGCTAAATATTCTCCTCAAAGATCACACTTTGACACGACTGAAACTCCAACAGTTCTGCTTAAGCTTCACAGTTCCAACTAATCAAAGAACTTCGGTTTGGAACATCATACTAGGTAAAGATGTTTTTTTTTATTTTTGTTTTAAATTATTTGGATCTAAACAAATAACAGGAATTCATCCACTACCTGTCCATCAAAATGCCACCAGCTACGTTATGGAACAACGATTAGCGGTCTATACGGATGTACTCAGAGCTGTTACTATCATGCGCTACATCGATAAAAATACACCAAAATGCAAAGTTCTCTATGCAATGTGGTTATTGGAAAATAAAAAGTTACATCCGGATACAAATATAAACGTGAGACATACAAACATTTTTTTTTGTTCCTAACGTCTTACCTAGTCGTTTACTTTGTAGGAAGATAATCACTTTGTTGAAATCGCCAAAGTCCTACTGCGAATGTTTGAAAACGATGTTGATGTGTATTGGATAGCCAAGGAGTTCTATGGCTTGACAAAAGTTATCAAAGCAGAACTCCCTAAGCTAAAAGAGCTAACTCAGACAATTCTTAAAAGAGAAGATAATCTTTTATATAGGTAAGCCACTTTAAACTCCACTCTCAATGCATAGTTTTTCTTGACCATTTGCCGATTTCATTTCAGAAAGAATAACATGAAATAAAACCATTGTCTCTTTTATTTATTTTCTTTAAGCCACCTAGAAAGCCATCAGTTCTTTAAGACCAACATCATCGAAGAGTGGTATGGAACCTGCTTTGCTGGCATTATAAATGAAGTGGCCCTTGTCAAGGTGTGGGACAAAATCTGTGGTGGATCTAAGAAAATATTGATTTTCGTTCTACTGGAGCTGCTCAAAACGGAGACATTTCGTGCTACCTTATTTCAATGTAAAACGGTCGACACTATGAAGAAATCAATCGAACAGGCAAGAGATCAGGACGTTTCTAGTGTCCTTAACAAAGCAATCAAATCTTGGAAATCATGTAATACAGTTCATAACGAAATAAATATTCACTAATCATTCTGAGAGTTCAATGCATATTTTAATAAACCTAAATATACTTGAACACAACATCTTTCCTATCAGCTACGGTCTGCAATTCTAGTGTCACAGGACATTGTAACCAATTGGAAAGCATTTCTTCGGTGTAGCCAAGTAGAAAATACATCTTTCGAGCTGTTATACCTCGTCTAATGATGGCAGCTATGCGAATATGATTATATTGTCTTTTGATGATAACTTCAGAGCAGACAAGAGAGTGCCAAGTTCCAACCATAAACTTCCTTATGAAAACATCTTCGATCGCAGTTTGTGAGGGTCGAATACCATCGAGAATGGTTGCTGTTTATAGAGTTAACATTAATATTTTTCCCAATAAGAATGAATAACTGATTTTGTTGAAAACTTACATGTGTTCCAAGAATTCCATGATTTACGATGAACGATGTGATGAGGAGCATTTGCCATTTCGTATGTAAGTGGTCTGTCGCGTTTTGGGGTTATGCGATATCGACCTGCCTGTACTTTACACATAACAGCTGAGGTGTGCAATGTTTTTGAGTTCAACTCATTGGTGATGGTTTTCGGGACTACCTGTGAGTTTCAATTGTATTGCAAGAATATTATTAATTGGATAGAATAGGATACAAACCTGCAAAAAGGATCTTAACATGTTGACTCCTTTTCTTGAAAACTTCCATAAAAATAAACTGTCAAAACATTAACAGCTGTGACAGCAATTTCAAATGATTGCGTTCAGGATCATAATCAAAAATAAAGCGGATAATCTTCCGCACCAGTGATGTGCTAGAAATTGATTTGGCGAATACATAACAGCAAAAAAATGCCCATCGTATACTGCGTGCCCAACGTATCAATTTGGTATTGAACTCATGGAATTCTTATATACGATGCTCTCAACTTTGTCCAACTAACCAACGTTCGTTGGCATGCGGTTGGTTGAATGCGAGAAAATGTGTGTACTTTTGGGAGTTGAAGGACGCATTTTGAACAATTTCACTGTTGCACATGCTTTGTGTTTATATTTTATTGTTTTTTTTTTACGATGGTGTAGGTCATGGACGTATTATATATGGACTGCTAGTCTAATGTCAGCTTCATACAACAATTGTGAAAAAAATGTCGCCAAAATTGAGAATGCGATGCTAGCTCTCCTGAACCCACTTCAGGAAAAAAAGTAACTACATAAAATGTTGACATAGAAGCTCGCGACATCTGTTTTTAAAAACTCAAAAAGTCGCGTTTACCGGTAAAGCATAACTGACACTTTTGAAATCCATCCATAGAAGTGTGCGGCATCTTTGGTATTTTGCCTCTTGTTATTTTAGATCGTGGACAAATTCCTTTTTTATTGGTTTGTGCCTAAGACAAGCTAAAAGCAATAGAAGGAATAAGGGATTTTTTATTTATTAATTGTGGGATATTCTAAATAACATGGGGAGAAAAAAGGAAATTTTAACATACCAACGTGGAAAAACCTGCTGCCAAAGTCTGGGATTACTGGATGAAATGTCAAAATTGAGGTTTAATTTCCGTTAGTGCACTCAGGAGACCTAGTGTCGCCCAAAATAACTGAAACTAAAATGGAACCAACTTGAGGTAAGCAACTAGCAGTCCATATATAAATACGTCCATGGTGTAGGTATAGTAAAAAAGCGTGGAGAAGAACAAATGACCATGAGTTTGAACCAGCCCACAAGAAACCGCGTTATCACCGAATTGACATGAGCTGAAGTTGCGTTCCGAAATTAAGTGACGAAAGATAAAGCAAATAATATATATAAACTTTTGCATCAGCAATTATAAACCAATTTTGTTTAATTTAATTTTGCTGTATACATTTATTTATTTTACTATTTTTTTTTTTTGATATTTTATATAATTCAAATGAAACTAACGTGTCTGTAAGGCACATTGGTTTTCAAGAATACAACTCGATGTTTGTGAGAAAAATTCGAATGATAGGAAAGAATTATATTATATATTAGCGACAGCCAATTTTCTTTTCATTTCAGCGGAAATCATTACTTTACCATAATAATAATACCAAAATATATGATGTAGGAAAAAGGAAAAACTTACTACAAACTGAATAAAAATATTTTATATATATATAGCTGAGAGGTATCCATAGCACCAAACTTGTACGAGGATATCAACGCGTGCATCAACACACACCGAAAACGCAGTTGACCAACTCGAGCAACTGATTTGCTTGCAAGAAACATACAATTATATCAACTGAGTGTACGAGGTTATTCAACAATTCAATGAATTGGTCAACTAGATGTACGAGTGTTCAACAATTGCATGGTAGTTGGTTAACTGGATATACGAGGCTATTCAACAATTTTATGAGTTTGTCAACCAGGTGTATGGGCCATCCAAACTTGTTCAACACGAAAATATTCTAATTGCTTTGCTCAAGGCGAGCGACTAGAGTTTGTGCATTAGTGTACCAGGCTCTAAATTTACTTATTCAATTACAGAAATGCATACACAGTCGGATGGAAGGGGTTGACTTCGATCCGCAAGCATTGAATGACGGGTATAATGAACAGTCTATTGATACACATATCTACTTTAGATTCCCGCCAAACAGGAATTAAGTAGGATATTTCAAACAAAATGTCAGCATTTTGCCATTCGATTTATTTGTCCAAAATGAAGCATGCATGTGTCGAAAAAGTCTCTTGGATCAAGCAAATACACCGACACCTGCATTTAGATGGCTTCAGACTGTAGACGGGAAGCCTGTCGTCAAAAGGCTTGCATTTCGGCAGAGATTTCAAAATGGTTTTCTCACCAATAAGAAATTTTCACATGTCAAAATTTGCAGTGAACACGAAAGAGCAAACCTTGTTTACATTATTCTTTTTAAACTACGTTGCAAACATTGAATACACGCGAACTGTATTTTGCGAACACATTGGTACGTTACTGCACACGGAACTGCAATACGCATACGGAAAGGTTGTTTAACTTTTAACTTTTGCGTACAGTTTATCTGATGCAGAGAGAATCATGAAAGAGAGAACAATCTTTCGTACGTCTGTCCCTCCCAAACCCTTTTATTTAGTATACCTGAAGTAACACCAGATGATTCCATTCTTCTTAATGATATTTCAATTCGTTGTATAAGAGTTTCTTCTCTTTTTTATCATTTGTTTTTGGTATTCCGTCCATTTTTTAATTTAAATGTCAAAGTTACTGTACGTGCATTGTGTTCCGATTGAAATTGGTACGTACGACAAATTTGACAGCTGTTCCGTACTCCGTCTCCGTAATGCAGTTCCGTTTTTGCATTGTGTTCAGCCAGTTCAGGATTCGTGAATATAGAAAATTGAGATAAAAGTCAAACATGAAATAACGATCATAATGTAGCCTAAGAAAATTGGTGACAAGAAATTTATCTCAGCCAGTCTATTATTTCTACGTAAATGTTAATGGTTTTTTTTCAAATATCTAGCCTTCTAATGTGATTACGAACATAAAGCAAGTACGTGCGACCCATTTGTGCCCTCTTACTTTTTTATTTTCTTCTTTGACTTTTTATAATTTCAACTTTGACGTTTTTTATAGAACCTTGTTCAATTGTGATTCAATTGTTTTCAAATAAGGTGTGTTCGACTTCACATTACATAAATTGCAACCTAATAGGGTTTTCACACCAAGCTGAAAACACGGTTTTCGGCAAAAAGTTTTCAAAAACCTGAAAACTGTTCACACCAAACATTTCAAGTTTTCGTTTGACATTAGACTGTGTTTTGAAAACTACCTGTCATATTTTGAATTAATAAATATTTGGTTGTTGAAAAAAAAAAATTCGCTGTAACATTTGAAAAATAAAAAAAAAAAATAAATAATAAATAAATAAAATGGCTACATCTCAAGCTTCTATCAGAAGAAAAAGGAGGAATTTACGCTAGGATCGTCTGCTGAGTATAAGACAGTTTCAGCTATCTTTGGCGTTGGAATATCCACAGTGTGCACGATTGTTAAAAGTTTTTGTGAACAAGTTTGGCGAGCACTCAAACCAACATTTTTATGTGCATATCCACTTAATGAAGACATCATTAAAGAAAATGTGAATGGGTTTGAAAAACTTGGTTTCCCACAGTGCTTTGGAGCTATAGGTATGGATCTATGTAGATATGTATATAATTAATCTTCAAAAACATTTTTTTTTCAATTTGACTCAAGATGGTTGCCATATTGAGATTAAGCCCCCGGTTCAAGACGCTGTTGACTACTACAATTATAAGGGATGGTACTCAACTGTTCTACTCGCCGTGGTAGATTATCGGTAAGAAATATAAATTCCATATAATTCCATCCAAAACATACAAACATTCACATTAATAAAACTTTTCCATCCACAGAACATAAACTCATCCATCTGCCTACCAAATATCTTCCTAACATACAAACATTCACTTTTTAAAACTAATTCATCAACCATACAGCAACTTACCCATCTACCTAACAAAATATCTTCCAAACATACAAACATTCACTTTTTTAAAACTTCCAAACATTCAAACATACAAACATCATTTATTCATTTAGCACAAACATACAAACATTCACAATTATATTAATTATAGTAGGAACTATTGCTGAAATAAATTTAAAAATGCATCATTAAAGTTTTTGGTTTCATCTCCAAATTCTTTTAATAAGGATAACTTCTGCTTTTCTATTTCTTCATTTCTCTGGTCAGCTTCCCTACATTCTTGCATGAACACATCCATTTTTGAATCCATCTGTTGCAGCCCTACCACGACTAAGTCGATGTTGTTTCTTCTTTTCTTTACAGGTGGTGGCATAGAAAATGTGGCTGCGGATGTGGAAGCAATATCTTCCAGCTCTTCATATTGGGATGAGGAATATCTCCTAGAAGTGGAATCGCCATCAACGGAAGCTGGAAATTCATCAATTGAAATGTCGGCTGAAAATTAATAAAAAAAATTACTAGTACTATATACATACATATATACTTTTGTTTTAATTAATTTACCAGTTGGGCGGCTATCCTCTACTATAACCTGGAGGTTATGAATTCGATGTTCCCCAAGAATGCCATGTATTTTAAGAAATAATGGCCATTCTGATGGGGAACCTCCGGAGGGTCCAATTTTCTTCTTTTCACTCCTAAAAGAAAACAAATGGAGTGATTTTTAACACATATTTGTTTAAAAATGTGGCTTAATTAACTTACTTGTATTTGGTGGTCAAGTTGTGCAATTTTGCTTTAATTTCCTCCGGGGTGTACTGCACAGGCCGCCCTAGGAAAGCCACCGACATTTCATTAAAAATGTGAGAATTTTTCCGGCTTCCACGGAGTTCTGGCTCCTTTTCCTTCCATACTTCTAGGAGAAATTCCTCGTCTTGGGAATCCCATATCTTCCTTTTTTTTTTTATTTTATGTTCTTCCATTTTCTGTAAATAAAATCAATTAATTTATATTTTTATGAAAGATTTTGTAAACAAAATTACTTACCACCACTTATTCGCTCCGAGTGTCAACAAAAACAAAGTTCAAAAGCGACAGCTTTTTTTTAATCTTTTTGACATTTATGTCATTGATATGTTGCTGAATTTTCCATTAGGTGTGTTTGCTTAAATCATCTTGGTATCGCAACTAGTTTTCGACATGTTTTATATAAAACCAGTCGTTTATGAAAACTTGTGTTTTGATAATTAGTATGGTAAAACCTGTGTTTTGGTGTAGGTTTTGGGGCTTTTTCACGAAAACCGCGTTTTGGGTTGGTGTGAAAACCCTATAATTTCGTCAAAATTAGGTGGAAATGAGATAATTTTGAAATGTGATTTTGTATGGGAAATGAGATGATTTGGAATCAAATTTGAAAATTTGATACGAAATTAGCTCATTTGCCCTAATGAAAACGTAGTATTAAGGTTGTTTTTTCATTTTTCTTTTGGAAAGACACGTACGTTGGTGTTTTAACTGATTTCGATTAACCTGAATATTTCCAATACTTTTATATAAACTGCGCTGCTTTATTCGAAAGAAATTTGCAAGGTCAATCTCAGATGATTTTATTGTCATTGTTACACTTAAATCACTAGGCCTTGGATCTTTAAGGAGCTGTCGTGGCAATAAATGTATATTGTTAATAGTTACACCTCCATATTTTTGTATTCAGTGATAACAACATTGATTGCTGAATAATAAAGCTTTTATTGAAATCCACAAACAAACGCACTCATTGGCAAAAGAATTCAATTTCAGCTCACATTGCAAGAGAATTTACCTGAAGCAAAGTTCCACCTAGTGCGGTTTCACCTTTATTCAATTCTGAATTGGCTACTTTTATCCAGAAATTGTTCAATTGATATAAAATCTTTGTTTCACTGAACGAACTTACATCTGACAGCTGATTGACAGCCTAAAAAATATGGCGATTCAGAATGTCAGCCGTGAAAATCTTAAAAGTTTTTTGAATTCCTTGGATAATTTGTGAAGAAAATGTATTCTTTTCGCTCTTAACAAAATCAAAAGTTTCCGTATTTTAATTTGGCAATATTTTTGTTTCATAAAAGTAAAACTACATACATACATATCTTTTTATTACGTTAGAAGAAAAAAAATATTAAAATTTAATATTAAAATATTAAATCAATTTACAACAACAAAGTTCGAACGTTTAAATTAATTCACAACATTTTTATTAAATGATTTAATTTTTTTTCAATGGAAAGGTACTTAACTTATGTGCAAATCTGTCCTACATTATTTTGCGTGCAAATCGATAATTTGACATGTAAAGCAGTACCCAATGAGAGAATCACAAATGAGATAAATCACTGATAAGTCTGTGTTCCACTTAGAAGTTGAAAGTTCTTAATTTCATTGAGGTTTTGTGGGAAAATTGTATACGAATCGTTTAAGTGTTTTTTTCTTGGTTTATAACATTGAAACCGCCAAAATGGAGCAAGAAATAGGAACATGGGATTCAGTTTTGTTGGAGAATCTATCTGAAGATAGTTTCATCAATAACATTCATCAGCGCTACAAAAGAGATCATATTTACGTAAGTTGATCGTTTAATCTGTGTTGGTGTTTTATTTGTTGAAATGTCCTTTTGATTTTCATGCAATAGACGTACATTGGGACATCAGTTGTTGCTGTTAACCCATACCGCCACATATCGGAGCACACTTCAGAAATAATTCGAGCTTATGGGAATAAAGGCATTTTTCAATTGCCTCCGCATATGTAAGTACATACATGAGATCATCCTATTGTAGTTCAAGTTCAAGTGCTTTTTCGTTCTTTATTGCACCGTCTGAGGTGGAACATTGGTAGGGATCCATCCTCTTCATATGAATGGATTTTTACTTTTTGGTTTTTGTTCATACACTTTGTTTGTTATATCTTCTCTTGCAAGAGCTCTATGATGCAGTACTATGGGATGATGAGTGTGTTTCAAAGAAACACTTTAGTGAGCCTTCTTAACCCAAAGAATTCTAATTCCTTTATTGGATTTAAGCATAGACAAAGTAAACTTTTCTAAGATTAGGTGGGCAAAGTTCCAGTCTGTTTCGCTAATAGTCATTTGGCAGAATCTCCATTATTTTCAACGTTGACTACTGAATACAGACTGCAGATTGAATTTCCTTATTCTAAGGTATCTTACATTTAATTTTATGATCATACTTAAAATTACTAAATAACCACACTGCAGGCCAAAAGTTTGGGTCCAATATGGTCATCTGACTTCATTCATGCGTAGAGGTTTATTTTAGGAATTATACTTTGGGGTTTTTACATGGTTTGTTACCCGAACAATACAGAACACGTACAGGTAAACAAAATTGGATTTTCTATCCACTTTTTTTTAAATAGGGCGTTTTATTAGAGTTAATTTCGAATCAACCAGGAAGATGGCCAGACGAAAAATGACCACCATGAGAGCACTATAGAAAATGTATATACAATGATGAATCACGAAATTTTGCTGCAAAAGCGTTAGAAATACCGATGGTTTTTTCTTACTGAATGAAATTATATAAGAAGATATCCGGAAAGCCATTCGATTTTTTTTTCAAATTAACTCCTAAACAAAGCGGAATAATGAAGTAACTTCTCTGTTCCTCTGTGGTATCGGTGCACCGTGAATTTTGTCGCAGATTTCGGGGCCGTCTGGAACCAACTAAATAAATACAGTGACGTTTGTCCACTCGCCTTGAAGAGACTGCCACAAGACGAGATGTTGCCAGGCGTGGCCGGCCACAGGGCAGCAAATGAGCATTAGCCCGTCCCGACGATTAAAGATGTTACTTAGAAAATGCAGACAGTGTATCAACTATTGGTTACTGACCGCCAAATGCATGGAATCTTCGCTCAAGCCATCCTGAATCCCGACCAAGAGGAAGACCATTTTTCATAGAAAATTATCATGAACGATGAGTTCATTTCTATCTCTCCCAGAATAAGGAAATTGTTGCAGTGAACGGCGAGCGCTAAAAAGCTTACCCCAATTGCATGAATAGGGACTAGGAATAGGATTCTGAAAGGAGCATTTCCGTATCGTCTAATCTCTCGCTTTGGCCAGATTATCCAATTTAACCGATTCAGGCATATTTTTTGTGGCTTGAAATCATGCCTCAGACTTATGACGCTCACCTTATATAATGCTGGCCTTACACCTACGGTTATTATTCGGTGTTCCATGTTCGTTTTTTGTTCTTTTCAAAACAACGAACACGGAAGACGCGATTACATTAATAATTCAGTTGGGATATGTATGCCAATGGATGACAACGCCTTTAGCTGTATTAAAATAAGAGGATAAGAAAAAAAGATCCTGTTGGACCAAAATCTGGTTGCTTAAAAGAAAACAGCTGTCATGTGTCAATGAACTTAAAAAACTAAAACTGCAGCCCGACGTTTTCAAAAATTATTTAAAGATTTCTATTAAAATCCTTGCATTGGTTTAACCTTTAAAAGGAAAATCACACCCTCGATTAAAAAACACTGAACGGCTATGCACAAAAATGTACGACGAACGGTGTTAATCGGTTACACACTCGTCGTTCGGTTTACGGGTAAAACCGAACAACGAAAATTCCGACGCATTTGAATTTGTTCCGTTTTCATTCGTTCTTCTTTCGTTGTTCCGTTTTGAAGTTTACACCTTTGTATATACACTGCCTATAGTACTATCATGAAGCATCATTTTTTAGTTCTGAATCAAGTCGCAATGAGGCTTGCTAAAATTGCCAATTGGTGTGAATATAGAATAAGTAAAGACAACAAAAGTGTATTAAATACTGTGGATCGGTCAGTGAGTCTTCTAACAGTCAGTCAATGGGCCCTGATTGATCAATTGCCCCTTAGAGTTAGTTCACAATTAGTCAAAGAATAAGTCAAGATTTTTGGAGTAACTTTCAGCTGAGAGTTTTCTTCTTTTTGTAACATATTGCGGACAACTTGTCGTTCAATGGCTTCATTTCGACTAAAAATTAGTTGACTAAAAGTCAGTGTTCGCATTGAACGCCCCATTGGACTAAGACTCTGCTCCTAATGGGTCGGCCGTGCTTAATGTTTATATCAAATTTTCACATAATTGCTCATCAATTATATTAAAACGGACTAGTGAGTGCATAGTCAAGTGATCAATATTTCCCAATCTCTATGCTGGTTAATGGTAAAAGTGTTAGTACACTCCAACCATTAAATAACGACATAAAAATACTAAAAGTTAATCCCATATACACATATCGTAAACATTGATTTTTGTATCTCTGCGTAAATTCAATCATCTCAATAATTTTTTTTTTATTTTGCCCTTACTAGCTACGGCCTTGCAAATTTAGCTTACCAGTCCTTAAAGGATCAAAGTGAAGATCAGTGTATTATATTACTAGGTAAATAACTGCAGATTCACGGACAAAAAAAAACTGATTAACCACACCTTTTCTATTACAGGCGAAAGTGGTGCCGGAAAAACAGAATCATTCAAAATGGTCGTCAATTTTCTAACCCACATCCAAGAAGCTCAAAAAAGCAAACTTAAATGTCCCATGTCTGGATCAAGACGTCGTACATCAAGCAGTTGTTCAGGGAGCTTCATTCAGTGTCCTAACTCACGAATATCAACTCCAAAAAAACAATCAACAGCAACACAAAACCTTGCTACTGGAACACAAGATCAATTGTTAAGAGTTCGTGCAGAAAGTAGTGATCGCGCATCGAGAGTAAGTTTAATTGGTATTTCTTGCTTACAAATGGACCTGACGTTTTGTGTCTTCTTTTAGAAAAATACGCGAGAAAAGGTTGTTGATTTTGATTTTTCCCATCATAAAAGCACAGAAAATGTCGAAGAATGTCCGCCTCAGCGCTATGAAAGAACATCGATTGTCTCAACAACTGTTCCAACGAAGTCCTGTTTCAAACATAATTCCAATGAAAATTCTACAAATCGACAGAAAGCAGATAAAATTGTGTGTGATGCTTTTACGAATGTTTCTATGGGAAAATTAAATTCTGAAGCTAATTGTGATTCCAATTCCTATAATATTGCATTGAAGGGGCCACCATACTATGCAACTCCTACCAAAACAGCTGGTTGTAGGCAGTGCGGTCACAATAAATGCACCCGACAACGTAGCTTTGAAGTTGATGAGAAGATGTGTAATAGTAGTGGCAATTTGATTTCTTATAAAATGAAAGCCGATGTCAAAATGAGAGGAAGTTGTTCGAATTTGATTCGACAACATTCAAATGAGAGTTCCACTAGCAAGGATTTCGTTACAAACTCAACAATAAGTTCATCGAGGATATCGCTCTTTGATGCCCATAGGCTTAATCAGATGTATGGAGAGAATTTAAAAACGACAAGAAATGTATCAACAACAAACATATTAGTGCACTGTAGAAATCCAAGAATGAGAGAATGTGTTACTTGTGCTGATGTATTTCTAGAAGCTATGGGCAATGCAACCACTTTGAAAAATAACAACTCTAGTAGATATGTAAGTGTACAATTTATTTAAGCGCAAATCAAATAGCTTATTACTTCTTTTTAGGGGAAATTTTTTGACATTGAAATCGATTTTAAAGGTGACCCCATAGGAATTCATATAACACATTGTAAGTATAGTTAATAAACATTTTACTGTTATCTTTCTATCCTCAAATTAAAAAGTCACTGAAGGCTGCGTCAACCAACAAACATAATATATGTATGTATGTGTTTTGAATAGATCTCCTCTAAGGAGATTGGTGATTTTTTTTATAATTAACGCGCGCGCAAGGAACTATTTGTTTCCCTTTTAATGATGTAAGTACACTGCGCGAGAATTAGGATAATAGGGAGGGGAAGGACAGAAGGTGTCGATTAACATTGGTTTTGAATGCTGGCAAATCAAAATGGTAAGGGAAAATGTCGCCGGGTAAACTATTCCAAATTCGTGTTGTTCGGCTAAAAAAAGAATCTATATTTCCCGGTACGTCCGAAATTGGGCTCAATGGTGAACTGATGAGCATTCCTTGCGAGACGAGTATTACGGGAGAGAATTTTAAGAAAAGAATGCAGCTGGCTACTTCGAGTGAACATTTTTTATTTATAAAAGAACCGATAAAATAAGGAAAGACATGAAACATTGCGTCGGTATTCGAGATTATCCTTATTGTGTTTTCTCTTTGTGTTACGCTTCTAAATAAGTCGATTCTTAGTCTCTATCTGCCCGTTTTTTCTTTCTCCTTCGATACGTCCATGCAGTATGACTTGTAGAAATTGGCATTTTTCATTTCTGGTGATAGTCCAAGATTTCGTATTTTTATTGCTCTCATAAGCTCTCTCCTTTTACCCAGTTTTCTCAAGACTTCTTCATTAATTACTCTGCCTGCCCATGGAATTTTTAATATTCTTCGGAACATCCACATTTCGAATGCTTTCAATTTTATTTGTGTTGCTTTTTGTAGAGTCCAAACTTCTGAACCATACAATAAAGTGAACCAGACAAAGCATTTGATCAACCTTATTTTCTTATAAGAACTCCTCGAGTATTCCATTCACCTTGATTCCTCTCTCATCTGCTTCTAAAGATTCATTGAATATTCTCTCAGAGTATATATGAATACGGGTGGGGAAAAATGCATCCCTAAGCACTCTTAGAATTTCTATTTCCTCTTACTCTGACTGCATGCTTTTTGGTTTTTATACAAAGATTCTATAATATTATAATCCTTGGAGTCGATTCCAGTCTTTTTAGTTTCTCAAGCATTTTTTTTTGGCTGACTTTTACGAAAGCTTTTTCGTAGTCATCGAAACATAAATAAATCCTGTCGCATTTCTAGTGTTTAATTAAAAATAATTTTTTGGAGGAACTTAATCTGACGGTTTGAAAAAAAAATATCACGAAATGTGACAAATAAATTGCACCGAAAATAGCATTAAAAAAAAACCTTTTTCTTTTAATATAATATATTATATATAAAATAATATATTTAGAAAAAAAAATAAAAAAAACCTGTTCACTAATACACTTTTTAAAAAAATAAAATAAAACAAGGGATTTCTGGCCTTAGAAAAAAGTTTAAGAAATTGTTTTTTTTTTAAGAATTGTTATTTTGTTTAAGTCATTTTTTTTTAGAAAATTGAACTTCTTGGCTAAAAAAGTCGTGAGAATAGATAAAAATACATGCTTCACTGTAGCAGCATGCACTAAACTTTATTGATTGTTTTTGCTACTTCGGCTTGTGCAAATCGGCAGAATATATATTTTCCGTTATTCTTGAACTATTTCCTTTAAAATTAAAAAAAATCGACTGGACACGCCCTCCCACTCCCTTCCGTAACCCTCAAATCGTCAGATTAATAAAATGCACATTTTTAGCATGTAATTACTTACTTACTTACTTAGGTGGCGCTACAGTTCGGGACGAACCTGGGCCTCAACCAACATGCCTCTCCAGCCAACTCGGTCTTTGGCTAGCTGCCTCCAGTTTTGCACTCCAAGTTGGTTGAGGTCGTCCTCCACTTGAGCGCGCCACCTAAGGCGAGGTCTTCCTTGACTGCGTCTACCCTCTGGGATGGAATCGAAGATCCTGCGAGCCGGAGCATTGTTGTCCATTCGCTCTACATGACCTAGCCATCTTAAACGTGATATGCGTATTTTTTTGACCAGGTCAATGTCGCTGTACAGCTCGTATAGTTCTTGGTTGAACCTTCTCCTCCAAAGCCCGTTAACGCAGATAGGGCCAAAAATCTTCCGAAGAATCTTACGCTCGAAACGACTAAGGATATCTTCATCCGCTTTAGATAGAGTCCATGCCTCGGCGCCATAGAGCAGGACTGGGATGATTAGGGTCTTATACAGAGTCTCCTTTGTCTTTCGAGAGAGGGCTTTGCTACTCAATTGCCTTCCTAGCCCATAGAAACAGCGATTGGCAAGAGTAATTCTTCGCTTTATTTCTGACGAGATGTTGTTGTCAGATGTTATAGCGGATCCGAGGTACACAAAGTCCCTAACTACCTCAAAGTTGTACCTGTCTATTGTGATGTTTTGTCCAATCCGCCGGTGTTGTGTGTCCCTTTTTGTGGACAGCAGGTACTTCGTTTTGGCCTCATTGACTGCTAGTCCCATCTTAGCCTCTTCAGCTTCAATGCTAGCAAACGTTCCACTGACAGCTCGCCGAGTTCTGCCAATGATGTCTATGTCGTCAGCGTATGCTAGCAATTGCACAGACTTGAAAAAAATTGTCCCACTACAATTGACTTGCGAGTTTCTTATAATTTTTTCAAGTATTAAGTTGAAGAAATCGCACGATAGCGCATCACCTTGTCGGAATCCTTTTTTGACGTCAAAAGCTTCTGTGAGGTCAGAACCAACCTTGACGGAGCAGCGAGAGTTCTCCATCGTCATCCTGCACAGTCGGACGAGTTTTGTGGGAATGCCAAAACCTGACATGGCTCTGTATAGCTCGTCTCTATAAATGCTATCGTACGCGGCCTTAAAATCGATAAAGAGGTGGTGAGTATCGATTTGGAATTCTTGGGTGGTTTCCAGGATCTGCCGTAGCGTGAACATTTGATCGATTGTGGACTTTCCAGGTCTGAAACCACACTGATAGGGGCCAATCAGGTTGCTGACGAAAGGTTTCAGGCGTTCACATAGTACGGCAGAGAGGATCTTGTAGGCGATATTCAGGAGACTTATTCCTCTATAGTTGGCGCAGTTTAGAGGGTCTCCTTTCTTGTGGATCGGGCAAACGATGCTGAGGTTCCATTCATCAGGCATACTTTCTTCTGACCAAACTTTAGAGATGAGTTGGTGTATGCACTCCACCAGGTCATCTCCGGCCGCTTTAAAAAGTTCGGCGGGTAATCCGTCGGGTCCAGCAGCTTTGTTGTTTTTGAGTTTAGATATTGCTATCCTTACTTCATTTTGGTCAGGTGGACGGAAGTTTTGTCTGTCATCATCCATGTTGAATGGTTCATTCTGCCTGACAGCGGGATTTTGGCCTTCATCGCCGTTTAACAGTCTGCAGAAATGGTCCTTCCATGTACTCAGCACCGACTGTGACTCTACTACGAGGTTTCCATTCCTATCTCTACAGGCTTCTGTGAGGGATTTTTTTCCTTGGCATGTTCTTTTTACCTGTTGGTAAAACTTCCGCACGTTGTTCCTGGAGTAGCATCTCTCAATATCTTCGATCGCGCGCTTCTCATGCTCTCTCTTTTTCTTTTGGAGAAGCCGGTGTTCTTCCCGTCTTTTCTGCTCATAGAGCTCGCGAGCAGCTCTCGTCTTTCTTTGCAGCGCCGCTTTATATGCCTTTGTTTGGCTGCATGGGCCTGCCTGCATTCGTCATCAAACCAGAGGTTTCGTGGTGGTGGTCTGGTGAAACCTAGCACATCAGTTGCGGCATCTCTGATGGCTTGTTGGCAGTGTTGCCACTGATCTTCGGCACTTGATGCTGGCGGTACTGGATTTCTTGAGAGGTTACGGGATATTCGATCGGCATAGGTTCTGGCGGTTTCTTGCGATTGCAGCTTTCCGACGTCATACTTCCTCACAGTATTACTCCGTTGTTGTGGAGTTCGGGTTATTCGCATTCTTACCTTTGCTGCAACAAGGTAGTGATCCGAGTCGATGTTAGCTGCTCGGAAGGTGCGAACATCCAAGATACTGGAGGCGTGTCTTGCATCGATCGCAACGTGATCAATCTGATTGACGGTTCTTGCAATGGTGACGTTATGTGCCGCTGCGAAGTCAATTAGCCTAAGTCCGTTTTCAGACGTTGTGTCGTGTAGGCTATGTTTTTAATTTTTTTTGTAATTAACCCACCTTACCTTGATCTGACGCGCTCGAGTATTTCGAACGATCATTTTTTTTTAATAATCTGACTACACGCACGTTCCTGTATAAAGGGCTAATATATGGTGGTTTCCGATATTCTTGAACTATTTCCTTTAAAATTAAAAAAATTCGACCGCGAGTTAACACGACGAAGAATAGTTATCATTCTGTTCACAAGACAAAGATAAAATAATCGCCAGATGCAAGGCAGCAAACGACAATTCAATACAATACAATTCTAATAAACTATAAACAACACCAATAGATAGGCAAACACATGATAATCGACAGATACAAATTGAAAGAACAAGATAAGAATCCAAACAACACTAATACCATTATGGACTAAGATAAGGGATGTAGAAACATAGGTATAAATATCGGTACCCAGATTGATATTCCACACTTCTGCTACCACCGGATCGACGAACGTCGTTATTTGAAATTAAAAGTATCGTAAAAATAAGAGAAAACATTTAAGGAAGTAATAAGTCATTATATTGATAAATAGGTTCTAATATTTTTTTTAACAAAATAAAACCTATGTGTTAGTATAACACTCGAGAATGTCAAGGTCACGATTTTGTTTGCAAGTTTGTGATCCTCCCACTCCCTTCCACAACGCTCCAAATCGTTAGATTATTAAAATGCCCACTTTTTAGCATGTAATCTGCCGCTCGAGTAAATTCCGAAATCTCTTCTAAGGCTTCCCTTCTATTGTTTTAATTTGGAAAAATTAAGAAAGATGATTTAAGCCAATTTTGGAAAACACCCCGCTCTTGTTTGTTGAAAAGATCTGTGATCACCTTTGTTATGTTTTCATCATCAATAACTTTTATTAGTTCGTTTGGTATTTCGTCCGATATAATAATAAGAAGGGCAATTTTCAATTCAGGTGGACTTCTCATTGCTAGCAATTTCAATCGTAAGCCCTTCTTTTCAATTTACATATGTGTTCAGCCGTTTTGAAACGAGAGACATTTTCACAGAGCCTCTGCTTGGTAATTGGAGAGCAATGACAATAAATTGGGGAATGTATGGCCTAAAATATCATTAAACATTTTCAATTTGATATTTTTGTGTGTTAGAAAAAGAATCAAAAAATTAAACTTATGCCAATCGATGGCAAATCAATTGAAATAATTTATTTTGACAAAAACATACCTGGGAAACAGTATTATTTATTGAAACAACATTTATTTATTTTAATGATAAAAATTGGTTTCACTGAACAGCTGATTGATTTGACAGAATAATGGAACATTTTGTTCCAGTGTTTGTGGTCCATTTTTTAATGTTCCACACATCAGTAAAAAGTTTACTGAAGCATTTTGCATCATTAAAACAAATTTGAGGTTATAGCTGGTGTGGTCGGCCTTTAAATTCTGACATAACTTTACTGATTGCTATAACTACCCGTATGAAAGAAATTTCAGTTTCCAGATGTTTCAACTTTTAATGATGGATTTTTAATGATCGCTATAACTGGCCCCTAAGGGTGTCAGCTGATTGTTTTTTGATAGAAATTGGAACACCTCGTTCCACTGATTTTAATTCCAATGAAGATTTGTATCCGATAAAATGTTCCCTGTGTATTTTAAGAGGCCAGTCATAGCTATCATTGGAATACATAATTGAAAAACTTTAAACTTATTTTTTACAAGTTTTCTTCGATTAGAAACACAAATCGATTGCTAAATCGATAGCAAATGATACGAGCATTTTTTTCGACAAGAATAAACCAAATCGCACAAATATTTTTTGCTAAAAATGTATTTATCTGTTTTCCTAATGCAAATTCATTTTTCGATCAGCTGATTGTTTTTTGGCATAAAATGGAACAACTCGTTCCACTGAATTGAATTCCAATTTCGTTCAGTTTCCAATGACAGTTTCTTCAATGTTAGCTATAACTGGCCCCTTACAACTATATCGATCAAATCAGTATTCATGAGCTTAGGGAGAATTTCTATACTAAGTATAACTGTAAGTAAGGGAAAATATATAACACTTACAACTTAGAGCCAATATTCTTTGCTTGCTTGGATTCTTCATTGCTCGTAAAACCACTTCACAAGTTTTTGTTTTTTTTTTTTCTATCCCTCTCGTTTTTTCCCAGGGTATTTCTTCTAATCTACTAAAATGTTTTGCTGACGACTCTACACTCAGCTAATCTCGTTGAACTCTGATTTACGTAGCATTGTTAAATGGGGTTATAGGAATCGTTTGGAGTTTAATGTGTGCAAAATTTAATACTGCCTTCTGTCGTTAAAGCTAAACAGATCTGGGGCGGCAGTGATTTAGTAGGTAAAATGTTTGCCTGTGAACACAGAGATCGCGAGATCGAATCTCAGGTTGGGTTGCTGTTTTTTCAAACTTCTAATGCAAGCTAAACGTCGTTAGTGGATTTTAAGTGAGAAAATAGTCACATAATTCCCTATCTTCTGCGCCAAAAAAAAATCTTTCCTATCTTTCTAATCCTTCTTACTACTGTCGTGCAGCATCCAGTTGCATTCTTAAAGGCAATGTGCCTTACAGACACATAGTTAAATATTAACTCGACACCTCCTAGGTCATTGTCAATGAATGGCACTTGCATCGAAGTAACCAACAAGCTTTCAGTACTCGGTGTGTATGTCAACGATAATCTCCGTTGAAACGACCATAGACTTGAGATCGCTAAAACTGCTACTAAGTGCTTAGGTTTTCTCTATCGATGCAAACAAATTATTTCCCCTTCAGATGTGGATACAATAACTATAATATAACTGCCAGAAGCAGGGGCTTCTCAAACATCGCTGGAACTGCTCAATAGAATGCAAAACAGAGCGTTAACATTGATAGGACACAGAATTGTCTCTGAAACATTTGCCCTTTTCGAAAACCGCCGCAATAGGGTCATAAAATCATAGTAAACTTTTTAGACCGCGAAACTGGCTATATTGTACGGAACTTAGATTTTAACAAGGTGATATGAACATAAATTTTGGGAAAAAATACTGCAAAGTCCCAAAAATTCTAGTCATTTGTCGTGGGTTTCAACGGTTGTCTGTTATGGTACTGCTTCTATCAGTCCCAAGAAAAAACTAATCATATGATTTTTTGAGACCAGTCTTCTATCTCACTCGCTCAGAGTCATCCAAGATCTCGACCTGCACAAATTTGGTGATCCGGATAATATTCCTTCCATACTTCATTGCTGGGAAAACCACTTCGATACTTTTGAATTTTTCAAAGAAAAAAATTTATCCAATTTATTAGTGCCCCGTGGCTTAGTTGTTAGTGTGTCGGACTGCTAAGCGTAGAGCCTGGGTTCGAGTCCCGCTCCTAGCCACCTTCTTTTGCGGGGTACTGCCTCTTGCGAAGAACTGACAAATCTCCAAGAGTAAAAATTTGTCTCTCATAAAAGTGCACCTCATGTAGCCGTCCAGACTCGGCGGTAAATTGTAGGTCCCTTCCATTCTTGCAGATTAACAACACACAAACAGGAATAGTTGAGAGTATAATAGCGTGTTTCATTCAAGAAAAGATTTGCTCTTTCTGTCAAAAGATTTGATCTTTTTGAATTTTGAGTTACATGCAAGAAAAAGAGCAAATCTTGATCAAAGCTCAACACAAAAGATTTGTTCTCTGATGGATTGGAAGATTTAATCTGAATGCACACATACATGTAAATAATCTTGTCTGCCAATGTCAATAGGGATGCAACAATGCAAGCGATACATCGATGTTTTCAAAAATCGATGTATCATTCATAAACATCGAGGAAACGCATTTAAACATCGAAATATCGTTCTTGGTGAACGGTAATAGTGTCATGTGTGTGGAAAGGTCCGATCTCTGAAAAGGAAAACGCATGGATCTCAAATTTAGTTAGTGAAATTTCATGCCAGTTTTGTGTTATCAAGTAAAAATTCTGCCGGTTCCCAAGCTTAAAGTAAAGGTATTGCTTATGTGTATCGATAACAAGCTGGTATTGTATTTGAATGTGTCATTTTGTGGACAGGCAAATGTGATATTTTCTGTGTAGTTTTAACTAATAATCACATTGTTGATTATATCATTTTTATTTGGTCGTGCAGAATAGAAGAGGATACTTTTCGAGGATTGTTTTCGCCATCTTTAAAAATTAATGAAATTTAAAACAAATTTATTTGAATCGCATTTCATGTTTACAAATGCAATGAAACACAAACTTCAGAATTAAAAATGGCTGGATAGTTGTCTGTCCAATTTATTGTTTTAAAGTTCAATTCTGAGGAATAAATGAATTTTTTTTTTGTATAGTACATACTTTATTCTTAAACCATTTATGCATTAAAAAAATCAGTTTTATAAACATTTTTTCTTAAACATCCCGATATCATCATCATAACATCGATTTCGATGTTAAAACATCGATGTTTTTGTTAACGATATGTGTCAATAGACGTGACAGAGGAAGTGTGTCATTCATTCACCAATACTACAATTAAATCCTGAAACAAGTTTCATTGAAAAGATCAAATCTTTATTTTGAGATCAGATCTTTGGAATTTGAATGAAACTCGCTATGAGTCACTATGTCTTGAATTAGTAATTAATTCATCTTGTTTGGATTAGTAGTAAATCTTTGAACCGCCCAGTACAAGTACTTTTGGACGGTTTCAAGTTTCATATTTATGTAATAAATACTGCGGCGCTTTATCGCTTCGTTCTTGTCCAACTTCTTTTTTCATATAAAATAGTTTTGCTGCTGCAGTACTCTGAGCTTTTTATGTTGCGTTTGATGAGCTTATTAAATTTTATTCTTCATGCCTTCCAAAACTCAATGTTCTCTTTTGTCATTAGACTGAAACACAAACCCCATGGAACAATTCAAAATGATAAGAACTAAGAACGTTAAAAAGTTTATCGCCAGTTCGTTTATGTATAAATTCTAGTCGTTCACTTCAGATATTAGTGAATAACAGTCGTCTCTTGTAGGAGATACTATTTTTTGACTTTTAAGTTAAAAATCGATCATAAAAACTTGCACGATTTCATTGAATTTAACAACTTTAATCAAAAAAATTGAAAGGCAAATTTATATCATTTTATTTCTAACAGTCTTTCACCAATACATGTGTTTATATTTGTCACAATTTCAGATAGCATTGCGTAGGTCTCCAGGATAACGAAAAACGAACATTCTTGTGACGTCATTGCAAACATATCCGTTTTACATGTGTTACTTTCGATATCTTTTTCAGCAGCTTTAATCATATTCTGAACATTTATTTCACGGATTTTCAGCTAAAGAAAACAAAAATTATTTCTTAAATATCAATTTTTTTTTTTTTTAACTTGAATGTTACCTTTTCTCTTGCACAATCAGTCAGTTTTTGTATATTGTTAGCATTATTCTTTCGACACAACACCAAATCAGTGTTCATTAGTTCATGCAACTGAGCTTTTGAATTCCTTATTTGATTTCGTACATTATCAGCAATTGTTTTTGAGTTCGTCTTAGCAGTGTCCACACATGTGCGTAATTTAGTTTGAATATTCACATTCTCCGTTGTCACGTTGTTCATAAAATGTTGAATACATATTTTAGCTTTCATATTGAGTGTTCCTGTGCTTCTCATGCGAGACTCAAGTTGTCGTGCAATCTTTGCAGACAGTTCTTGGTTAAACTCGACTACAGCGAGTTCCCGTTGGAATGCATATTCCATTTGGGACAGCTCAGCTTCAATAATTTTAATTTCGTTTTTATAATGAGCTGATATGTTTTCTATATAGTCATCAACACTTGGTTGCTGATCGGGTGGCATGTCGCAGTTTCCATAACAAAAGCAGATCTAAAATAAAAATATTAAAAATGGGGAACTCTAAGTATGGTTTATTTTGAAACTTACACAGCAGACGGCAAAAAGGAAACTACCTATACGTAACTGAAGACAAGGTTTGTCCATGACCAAGCTTTGAGATTAACTGAACAAATATATTTGAAGCACAAGTTATTTATAAAAGAAAACATTATCACTTTGTTCTTATCAGTACGCAAGTTTAGGGGAACTTTTTTGCATATTGTGATATTTTAGCCTGGGGTTCGACAAATAAAACTCAATCAAAATTCCACAATAATAAAACAAATCTCTTTATTTTATAAAACACAACGTCTTTCAGTTTAAATAACACCAATTTAACTTATTTCACTTATTCACAATTCAAATACGTTTTTATAATTCAACACTTTTTATTTAATCTCAATTCAATCACTTTTTACTAATACTTCCAGTTGTTAACAATTCCACTTTCGAAAATAAACTGAACTCTCAATGCAATCTACTCTTGTATTTATACAACTTTAAAAGCTTCTGGAAGCTTCTGTCTGGTTCTGGCACAATCTAAGCTTTCGGTACTAATTCGAGTCTCGAATTGTTTCGTCAAGTTCGATTTAGTACTAAGTTAAAACATGTTGCAAATATGTAGCATACTTTTAGGCGCATGGTCGTTGTACACAATGAATGTTGGTTGTTGTACACAATGAATGTTGGTTGTTGTACACAATGAATGTTGGTCGTTGTACACAATGAATGTTGGTTGTTGTACACAATGAATCCAACAGATGGCGTTAATTTACAAAATGTATCCTCCGAATATCTAAACTTGTTGCCACATCACATTGTCCCCCTCTTAGTTTTGTTCGTCCCGAACAAGCACATCATCATTGTTTCCGTGGTAACGATGCAGTCGATCCACATGGACAATTTTCATTTTTGCTCTTGGTCCTCGTTGGATTCGGAAAACGACGTCATTAATGCGTGTAACTATTTGGTAGGGACCTTCCCAGTCCTGCTGAAGCTTGGGCGATTTTCCCTTTCTGCGATGTGGGTTATAAAGCCATACCAGATCTCCCTCATTGAATTCAGGTGCTGTTGCTCTCGCATCGTATCTGGTCTTCATGCGGTCACTCGCAATTTTTATGTTGTTTCTTGTTCTCTGGTGAATGTCGTTGATCCTTTCTCTAAGATCTAACACGTAGTCCTCTTCGCATTTTGGGTCTTCAATAGGAAATCCGAATCTTAGCTCACTTGGAAGCCGGGCAGTTCGTCCAAATAGAATTTCGGATGGAGTGTATCCAGTTGTACTATGAACCGCATTCCGGTAGGCCATAAGAAATAAAGGAATTCGCCGATCCCAATCCCGTTGGTTCTCGTTCACGACTTTGGACAGATGTTCCTTCAAGGTCTTGTTAAATCTTTCTACCATTCCATCAGACTGTGGATGAAGAGGTGTTGTCCTTGTTTTCTTTAACCCGAGTGATGCGCATACTTCCTGGAATACCTTCGACTCGAAGTTTCGCCCTTGGTCGGAATGCAATTCCATAGGCACCCCGAACCTGCAGACCCAGTGGTCCACTATCTGCTCGACAACGGTCTTAGCTTCTTGATTGGGTATCGCAAAAGCTTCCGGCCACTTGCTGAAGTAGTCCATGACAACAAGGATGTAACGGCTACCGTTTTCAGTTTCCGGGAACGGGCCTGTGATGTCAACGGCGATTCTTTCAAACGGGGCGCTCACGTTGTACTGGTGCATTTTACCTCGTGTTTTGACTTTGGGTCCCTTGCTAGCTGCACATGTTGTGCACTTTCGACACCAGCTCTCTATATCGTTTCTCGCGCTTAGCCAATAAAAGCGTTCCCGTACCTTTTCCAGTGTTTTGTTGATTCCCAAGTGCCCACCGGATATTCCAGCATGCATTTCTCGTAGGATCTCCTCTACTTTCGATCGTGGAACTACAAGCTGCATCTTAAAGGATCTTCCATCCGGCATTTCCCATTTTCTTCGCAAAACACCATCTTCCACATGGAGAGAGTCCCACTGCGCCCAGTATGCCTTTAAAGTAGGACTTCTGTCGGAGATGTCTCTTGCGTTTGGTTTCTCCATAGATTCCTTCCATGCAAGGATTGGCTCGATGTCAGGGTCTTCTTTTTGTGCATTACGAATTTCTTCGGCACTCCAACCCTCTACAGGTTCGGCTCTTATTCTCTGGACAGATATACCTTCATCCTTTTCCTCTTTTCGCGCACAATGTTTGCAACTGGGCTCACATGGTCTGCGGGAAAGCGCGTCCGCATTGCAGTGCAGTCTTCCTTTGCGATGCTGTACTTCGAAGTCGTAAGTCTGCAATCGTTCGATCCATCTTGCTACTTGTCCCTCCGGATTTTTGAACTGTAGCAACCATTTTAAAGCAGCGTGATCAGTACGCAGGATGAATCTCTGTCCATACAGATATTTATGGAAATGTTTTGTCGCCAGTATCAGAGCAAGGAGTTCCCGTCTGGTTACACAGTAGTTTCTCTCTGGTCGCGACAGAACTTTGCTGAAATAGGCTACTACTTTCTCCTCCCCATCGTGTATCTGCGACAGAACTGCTCCAACACCCACGTTACTAGCATCCGCGTCCACAATAAATGTTTTGCCAGGGGTGGGGTAAGCTAGTATTGGTGCCTCACAAAGCCGCTGTTTTAGATGTTGAAAGCTTCTTTCGCACTCACCTGACCATTTAAATTGTCTACCCTTCTCAGTTAGCTGGTGCAGACACTTTGCGATTCCGGCAAAATCTTTGACGAACCTCCTGTAATAAGTGGCGAGACCTAGAAAGCTCCTCAGCTGGTGTTTATCTTCGGGAACTGGCCAATTTCTCACGGTTTCGATTTTCTCCGGGTCAGTGTTTACTCCATTTGATGATATCACATGTCCCAAATATTTCACCTCAGCTTTGAACAGAGCACATTTCTTTGGATTTAGTTTCAAATGTGCAGTTCGAAGTCGTGTAAACACCTCCCTCAAGTTGTCGCGATGTTCAGCGAACGTCTTTCCCACAACGATGACGTCATCCAAGTACACCAGGCAGGTTTTCCATGTCAGACCCTGTAACACACGTTCCATTAAACGCTCAAAGGTGGCTGGAGCGTTACACAAGCCAAATGGCATAACGGTAAACTGCCATAGTCCATTTCCCGTTGTGAAAGCGGTCTTTTCTTTGTCTTCTGGATGGATCTGTACCTGCCAGTAGCCACTTTTCAGATCGAGGGTGGAAAACCATTTCGCTCCAGAAAGGGTATCCAAGGTGTCATCTATTCGAGGCAAGGGGTAGCTGTCCTTCTTGGTGACATCGTTGAGCCTCCGGTAATCCACGCAGAATCGAGTGCTGCCGTCCTTCTTTTTCACTAGTACAACGGGTGATGCCCACGGACTTTTTGAGTTTTCGATTAGACCGTCTTTTTCCATGGTTGATATCATCTCATCGACTTCCGACTGTTTTGCCAATGGAAGTCTTCTAGCAGGTTGTCGGATCGGTCTGCTATCGCCGGTGTCTATTCGGTGCTGTACTAGGTGTGTTCGACCATAGTCTCCATCCTGCGATGCAAATATATCAGCAAACTCGCCAATGAGATTTTTGGCCATGGTTTTCTGCTCCTGATTTAGCTCACAGTTTCCAAGGATAGCATTACATACCTCAGCCAATTTTGTTGCAGAAACAGGACTCGCAGATTCACTCCCAGATGTTGTCGATATGGCTGCAATGGGTACGCATCTTCCAATCACCTCTCCTTGTCTCAGCTTGACGGAGTGTTTGTTCGGATTCATCAGCCTTACCGGAACCATGTTTTTCTTTGGTTCCACTAAAATCTTTCCAACGATATAGCTTGGAAAGTCCTCTTTATTATCTGCTTCAATGAAATAGAATCGGTGGTTCCCAGGATCACCCTCCAAACGCGTCCAAAGAACTGTCTCTGAAGAAGGTGGTAGGACTTCATCTCTGCTTATAACCGCCAGAAGATTCACAGCGTTCTCGTTTCCGTATACCATAGGGATCTCAACGGTTCGATACCTTAATACTTGCATTCGAAGGTCTATGATTACCTCATGTGCCTTCATGAAATCCACTCCAATGATGCATTCGTCGCATATGTCGGCTACCAAGAATGCATGTGAGAAGGTCAAGCCTGCCAGTTGTATCTTTAGAAATACCTCCCCGTATACTTTTGCTGCTTCTCCCGTAGCTGTCTTCAGAGTGTAGCAGCTGGTGTTATGTAGCCATGATGTCTGAACAAGGTCTCTTCTGATTATGGAGGCTGTGGCACCCGTGTCGATAGTGGCCACACATTTTCTGTTTCTGATGACTGTCTCCACTGTCAAGCTCTTGCTGCAGCGTGTAGTTTGCGAAACTTGGATGATGGTCCTGGGGGCGTCGATTCCATCAACCAACTTCAGCCCCGCGAAGTTGGTTCTTAGGCGTTTCCCGCCTGCTGTTGATCAGAAGCTTGTCCAGCAGTGTGAGTGTTATTCCTGCCAGATGCTTCGTCATTCTGCCTCCTCCTTGCGCAATGTGGGCAGCTTACCTGTCTAGGTGGAGATCTGCATTGTCGCTGTAGGTGTCCTAGCTTGTTGCAATTCCAGCATCTCATTTGACCTCGAGCAGTGTTCGGGTTTTGTCTTTCAATGTCGACACGTTGACATGAGCACTCTAGCGTAGCCATTTCCCTGACGCGATGGCTACCTTGCGAAGCTTGGTCTGCTGCTTCCATTGTCAGGGCAAATGCTAAAGCCTCAGCGAGCGTTTTCTTACCTGCCATTCTCACAGCCATTTGTAGTTTTCCATCTGCAATGGCATTAGTGAACGCATCGGTTGCCAGTTCGTTTATGATTTCCCTGCTGGTATTGGGATAAGACAAATTCGCCAAGCGCTCGATGTCAGCTTGCAATTGTTGTAGCGTTTCACCTCTTGTCTGGACCCTTCGGCGCAACTGGACTCGGTAAACTTGCTGCATGTGGTCGTCGCCAAACCTCATCTCGATTGCCTTGACCATGGCATCATAATCATGATGTTTGTCTTCAGGAATGGTCTGCAGCAATTCGGCAGCTGTTCCTCTGAGCGCAAGCGTAAGAGCAATTGATTTGTCTTCGTTGTCCCAGTTGTTGGTCAAGGCGGCAGCTTCGAACTGCCTCTTATAAATTGGCCATGATGTTTGACCATCGAAGACAGGGGGCTGCATTTCCTTTCTTCGTGGACCGTCACTCGAATATTCCCGAACCTTCTGCTTCTTCAAAGAATCAACTTCCTTAGCTAGATGTTCGTATTGTTGCTCTACACTTTCTACTTGCTTTCCGAACTTTTCTTCTAAGTTTTCTATTTTCTGATCTACTATTTGGAGTCTTTTGTCGAAGAGAACATTCTGCGCATCTAGCTTGTTTTCGAGAGCATCCTTTTGTTCGCTTAGTTGCTTCTGAAGAACTTCTAAAGAATTCTTCTGCTCATTCTTTTGTTCGTCGAACTTACTTTCGAGAACGTTCTTTTGTTCGCTTAGTTGCTTCTGTAGCATTTCTGACGAATTCTTTTGTTCTTCGAGAACGTTCTTTTGTTCTTCGAATTTCGACAGAAGCAACTTCATGAAAGCAGGCATCTCATCGGCTGTACTTACTTTGCATTCTCTCTCTTGTTCTTCAACATCGAACAACATGGTATCGGGGTCTCCACCATCCTGAGTGATAGCATTCTGAAGTCGGAGCAATAGTTCCTTTTTCAGCCCCGAAGTCTGAAGATTTCGTTTTCCTAATTCTTCTTTCAACTCAGCTGTTGTCAATTGTTCTAATTTTCGGCCCATTTTATGTAACTGAAACACTATTTTCACAACACAGTCAGTTTTATTTTAATGTCTCTTCTAGAAAGATCTTTTTCCAACACTATTTTTAACAAAAATACTCGTTATTCGCAGTTTTATAGCACAATCAGTTCAATAGTTTCTGGAAAATTCCACTTTCACAATTAAATGAGTCACCAAAACTGTTTTACAAAATGTCACTATGGAATTTTCTAGCACTTTACTGAGTTTTATCCCCAATTTCTGACACCAATGTGATATTTTAGCCTGGGGTTCGACAAATAAAACTCAATCAAAATTCCACAATAATAAAACAAATCTCTTTATTTTATAAAACACAACGTCTTTCAGTTTAAATAACACCAATTTAACTTATTTCACTTATTCACAATTCAAATACGTTTTTATAATTCAACACTTTTTATTTAATCTCAATTCAATCACTTTTTACTAATACTTCCAGTTGTTAACAATTCCACTTTCGAAAATAAACTGAACTCTCAATGCAATCTACTCTTGTATTTATACAACTTTAAAAGCTTCTGGAAGCTTCTGTCTGGTTCTGGCACAATCTAAGCTTTCGGTACTAATTCGAGTCTCGAATTGTTTCGTCAAGTTCGATTTAGTACTAAGTTAAAACATGTTGCAAATATGTAGCATACTTTTAGGCGCATGGTCGTTGTACACAATGAATGTTGGTTGTTGTACACAATGAATGTTGGTTGTTGTACACAATGAATGTTGGTCGTTGTACACAATGAATGTTGGTTGTTGTACACAATGAATCCAACAGATGGCGTTAATTTACAAAATGTATCCTCCGAATATCTAAACTTGTTGCCACATCACAATATATTCGGAATTTATGATGAATTATAATATTTATTATGAATGAATTTATTTTCCCATTGAATTGTAATTTACTTATTCATTTATTTAATCCAAAACATGCAATCATAGACATGTTGGAAAAGGTCTGTTTGAAAGTAATAGTAAGTTGTGTATCAATAACAAATAATGTTTTTTTTTATTTAACATTTTTAGACCCGCGTTACACACCTAAACCCTGGAGAAAGGAATTTTCATATATTTTATCAATTGTTATTGGGTGCTGATGTGCAGTTTTTAAGTAAAAAATTTGTACGGGTATCAATTAAGTTCAACTTAAACGTTTTATTATTTTCTCATAGAATCTCTGAAGCTTTATCGAAATGTTGAAAAATATGAGATCTTGAAGAGAACGACAACAATCGAGGAGGATCGAAGTAACTTCCATTATACAAAGGTAAGTAAATTTAAATTGTATGGTATATCTGATTTTACTGATGTGACTTCAATTGTTTTTGACGTGATAACGTCTTATAAATCGATGACAGGCTACACGTACGAAATAACATGACTCATGCTGATAAGACTCATGACTCGTGCTAACCGCGATATAGTGGTTCTTTCGACCAAAATCGATCGCAAGCAACAGGCGAACATGAAAAAGAACAGGTGCAAATTCCCAAAATAATTCCACTCAAATCAAAAAGAACAAGAAGAGAAAAAGAAATACAAAATAGGCGGAGTTTTGTTAAAGTAGATACTAGATGTAATAATGGGGTGTGGGTGTGTGGATTTAACGAGAGGGTTTGTGAGTAATTTTTTTCAACCAAAATCGATCGCAAAGGTATTTTGAGCACCAAGCGAACATAAAAAAGAACATGCGCGAATTCCCGAAATAATTCTCAAAATGTTTTTTTATGACGTTATCACGTTCAGACAGTTTTCCCTGGGAGAACAGCGAAGAATAAACACTCCCTTTTCACTTTGCGTCGCCTTAAAACATTGGGCGGCATTGGTGCAGTAGATAAGATGTTTGCTTCTGACCCGGAGGTCGTCAGTTCGATACTCAGGTTGAGAAGACATTTTTCTAACTCCTAGCGCAAGCTAGAGCCGCCCGTGAGTTTTTAAGTGAGAAAATAGTCACCTAATTCTCGATCTACTGCGCCGACAAAAAAATTCTTTCCTATCTTTCTAATTCTTCTAACTAGTGTCGTGCAACGTCATGTTGCATTCTAAAAGGCAATGTGCCTTACAGACACTTAGTTAAAAATATAAAAATATAAAATATAAAACATAGTAAAAATGCTAGTCGGTGCAATATAACTTCATAATCCAGCTAAACCTCTTCTGAGGTTAAGCTTATCATGTGGCTGTGGGGGTGCGATATATATTACATCGGCTTCGCAATCGATGGATCGATTGTTCAAATGCAGTTTGGGACCAAAAAAAATAGTTTTCAATAAATTGAACCTAAAGTGATAAAGCACAACTAAAGGAGTTTGATGATTGGGTTGACCCCCGTGAAATAGCTTAAAGTCCAGCCTATGAACTTGGTGGTAGCACAAAAAAGTTGTTGTTCTTTCATTAAAAAACTTTCAATTGTCTCAAAACATATCTCAATATGCAAAGGTTTCCAACTGGGATTTGACAACTTTGAACTTTGCACTTTGCTATGAACGCATCCTTCAACCAATCAGTTGAATTACTTGGCGCCTAGCTCGTATGAACAAAGAGGAATCAGCTCGGAGTCTTTTGCTGTTTTTTGTATAGTAGGCAGCGTGGCAGACCTTGTTTACGTTGGAAGGATGGCGTACACTAAAGCGCTAGAAGCCTTGGCCTGTGTAATTGGATGGCTAGTTATGGGGTTGTATAATAAAAACATGAGGCTTGGACTGCATCTCGATGTAGCGATAATGATGATGATAGTGGCTTCTTTAAGAACGTTAAGGTCAATTTTAGTTTAAATTTGATCGCAATATCATCTTCAGTGATAAAGAGCATTTTTAAGTCAACGAATTCGTTAACAAACAGAATATGCGTTACTTGTCAGGTGAAAACCCTCATCTGCTTCAAAAAATGACACTTCATTCACAAAAAATAATAATAATAAAGTTGTGGTTTTCATATCGGTAGTGTTATAATGCCGTTTTTTGGAGATCGCTACAGACATGTGGCAATGTAATTCATAGAATCCACATTATGATGTGTGGTTTCAACAAGACATTGCCACAAACCACACAGCGAGTGTAACAATTGGCTTATTGAAGACCCTATTCGATGTATTTGTAGTATCGAAGAACGATCCTGTCGATTAGTCACCACAATCGTGTAATTACACTTCTAGACTTGAATCTACACTTAATCAGTCGTCTATGCCAAAAAATGAGGCGGTTTCCATCAAATTGTGTGACCAAGTATTCGAAAATTGGGTTCAACGAATACGAATCTAACGCGACAAACGTGCCACATACGTATAAACGTGTTGATTTTACTTCAATGAATAGTATAGAATATAGAATAGTAGTACTAGACGACCTCCTTGACAACGTTTTTGATAAACTCCTAAAAGAAAACATTGAAATCACATTCATTGTCAAATATGTAGATGACATATTTGCAATAACCCATAAAGAAGAACAAGAAAGAATGTTAAGAGCACTGAACCATTCACAACAAAATTCAATTTACAATAGAAAGGGAACAAAATATTCAAATACCGTATTTAGACACACTACTAATTCGTACTGATAACAAAACAGTATTCAACTGGTATTCGAAACCAACATCATCTGGACGACTTATCAACTTCAATTCAACACAGCCAGTGTTTCAAAAAATAAATACTGCCAAAAACCTCATTAACAAAATATTTAACCTTAGCGATAAACGATTTCAAGAAAAATTTACAATATTCCAAATGAACAATTTTCCACGCTATATCATTGACAAATTTATGAAGAAAACACAACAAAATCAATCCACCAAAAAAATACCAAACACAGACGACGGCAACCCTAAAATATTTACAAAAGTACCCTTCATTCCCAACTTGACGGAAAATAAAAATCTTTAAAATAATAAAAGAAGAAAACAACAGGTTTGTTCCCGATAATTATTCGCAGAAAATTCGCAGCTGTCAGATTTTTAAGTAGTGGGGATATTTTCTCTCTTTGAGAGATTTCTACGAAAAAAGTACGGGAACGCTTTAAACCAAAAAATTTGCAGCATTCTTTCCTAGTGTTGCTTAACCATCGATAGTATTTATTTTCGATATCGTCGATAGTTTTGAATAAAATATCGATAGTACTGATACTATCGATCTATACATTTATCAATTGAATAGGCCCAAATTATGAATCATCAAATTCGATGGCTTGTTCAAATTTTTAGATTTATGACCGCCTATCTATAAAACAAAAGTGAATCTTACCACGTTTTATGAATACCCTTATGGCTAAAACATAATCACGCTTCAGCTTTGGCTTCGTCAAGTTACATTTCACACGCTTTAAGTGACATTTTATAAATTTCGATTGTTGTTTTTGCTTTTTTCTGTCAAAATGAGCAAAAAATCAACCAGTTTCTACTTCAGCTTTGTATTTGAATCACGTTACCTTATCTTGTACACGAACCAAACGTAACGTCAAAGCCAAAGTAACATTATGTTAAGATGTAGTGATTTCCAATGGTTGAACTTATAAACGTCAAATGAAACCGAGGCTAAAGCGTGATTGTGTTTTAGCCATTAAAGCCTTTCAATTAAATTGTAAAAAGTTAAAATCGAAAAGATAACAGCACGAATGGCATTCTTCTGCAATAGGTTTTATTCGCTTATTAACAGTATCAGTTAACTTTTCAAGTACATCCCTGCCTTCAACAGTTACAACCTTTACATAATAACGCTTTCGACTGCGGAAATTCCTCGTGTAAAAGGAAATTGTTGTGTTCGAAATTTCAAAGCACTCAGGAAGCTGCAAGATTTTATCTATTGCCTGTCAGTGCAGCAAGACCTTTTTGACCCTCCCTCATAGCTCACATATCTCAAGCTCATATCGAAAATCTGATAATCGTTTTAGCATATAGTATGAGCTTTTCCCACAGGTTTCAATCTCTTGAATAAGCTCAAGCTCAAAATGTGAAGGTAAGTTTGAATTATTTAAACTATCGATAGCCGTTCGATTGTTTTTTAAACTATCGATGTAGCCGATATTTTTTAACTATCTATACTATCGATAAACTGTAGGAAGTTCGAGCATCACTACTTAAATGTCAAAAGATTGGTTGAAACTAATTACTGCGAAACGATTTTTAAAATGTTTTTTTTTATTATTTCAAGGGAAATGTTATGCCTATTTGTTGCATCAGCTCCAAAAACAAATCAATTAGTAGTTTTGTAGGTGCTTCCACACATACTGCTCTCTAACAATTGTCTGAACCCTGAACTAATTCAGGAATCTGGACTTCGTCAACAATATTCATAGAAAAGTTCACAGAACCACCGGTTTTTTATGTTTTTTTTTATAAACTTTTAAAAATAACTCTGCAATCTTTATCAAACGTGTCGTATATTTGATTATTTATTGTCTTTTTTTTCAATTGTCAAACTGACGTTTGGCTGCTACTTTTTTCTGCATTCAAAAATTTCTTGAGCAGAAATTCGCAGGGTGGGGAAATTATTTTCTCTTTCACGAGCTCTCTCTTCTGCGATTTTCTACGAATTTTTGGTGTACGGGAACAAGAATTAGCAGAAATTCGTGAAAATTCGTACGAATTTGCAGATGGGGAACAAAGCTAACATCACATTCGCACACAGTTCTAACGAAACACTCAACAAACTCTTCACAAATACAAAAGACCGCACACGATGTAGTTTATGAAATCAACTGTAATGGAAATGAAAGGAAAAACTGCATACATCGGCACGACAAAGCGAGCTTTGGCTACAAGAGTGGCTGAACATAAGTGACATCAAAAATAAGAGACGTACAACTGGACAATGCCAACACATTTTAGAGACTAGACATATGGTAGACTTAGACAACGCCAAGCTCTTAGACAAAAAAAAGAAGGTGGGGAACAAGATATACACTGGAAAGTTTAAGAATTCAGCAAAAGAGAACGACCTCCATGAATTTAAGAGAAAACATTGACGGAACAAATTCCATTTACAACATTGCCATACTGTGATATTTATGTTTTGTGTTAAGAAGTGCAATTTGAACCCTTTCGGACGCAATTCAGGTGATAAAGTTGCCTACATTTTTCATACATGAATTAGTTAAGTATTAATATAAGTAGTATAAATCACAAACAGACATTTAAGTTATTGATAGGCGTGGCAGGTGGGCGTTGGTACAAATACGAACCATTCGGGATGTTTCGTGGTACAATGGTGTACTAATCGTCTTTTATTACACAAAATGCGACAAAACACTTTTTTTGGTAACACAAAAATTAACTTTATTCTGTAAAAAGAAAATAACGAAAATATAAAAAATTATTCAGTAAAAAGACCATAACGATTATAGAATATATGTTTTATAAATATTTCAAGAATGGTAAAGTGCAAAGCAATGATTTCATAATAGGATTTCGGATTCTGTGCACATTGTTTTGGTTCGGGTCTGCTTATTGCCCTTGGAACAACTTACACATCGGTGTCTTGAAGTTCACTCGATTGGCAAATGTCTTACTACCAACTCTCTAACTCACTGACGACCTCATGGCCATAATTTATGAAAAATTTTAATAATTGACGATGATCCACGAAGAAATCTGATATTTTACAACGACGTGAAGGAAATACACTTTTTTTGAAACAAATACTCCGTTGGTCGTGGTCCAAACAACGTCTCCACCTTTTACCTCGGCTGTAGAATTGAGTAAGGAGTTTCCTTGCTTTCAGAATCGGCAACTGCCATCTCTTCATCTGAATCCTCTTCAGCTTCAGTTCTGATCGTCCTCTTTTTCAGGTTCATCGGCTGGGTCTGGTCGAAAAGAATCATTACTGTCAGAAGAAAAGTCTGTTCTGTTAGAATTTTCTTCTCTTTATTTGTTATTCTTTCTATTTCTTCGTCGTCTATTGACATCATGAAATGAAAAAAACATAGCATAGAAGCGGGGCAGAGACGAGCGGTACATATAAGTAAATGCCAACCTAAAAGACGAATGGTACACTAAAGTACCACCTACGTTTATTTGTTGATAATTATTTTATTTTGGTTTAAAAGTCTTACCTTTTGCAAAATTATCACTATTTATTAGTTTATACCGTAAATAGGGTAAAGTAAATTCTAAATATTAGTTTTTTTTTTAATGTTTTAATTTATAAATTCTGTGTAATAAAAAAATGTTTGATGTTAAATGTAGGGAAATTTCAATTTCTCAAATTATAATAAAAATGCAACAAAATTGAAGTAAGTTAACTAGTTATTATAAAATAAAAAATTTAAAACATATGTATTTATATGTATCTAGACATAATAAACGCCCCTGAAGATGCTGAGAAACTCCAGCGAAACGTCGGAATAAAATTTATGTATATGTTTTTATTTGCATAATCAAAAAAAAATTTACCAAAAAAGCCCAACAAAATTATAAATAAATATTACATTAAATAATTGGTCACATAAAAATCTATTAATTAAGTTATTATTATTATTATTATAATTTATTAACATGATATTAAAATTACAATGCACAAGCTACCATGGCCTTCGGCTCATCTTGTAGATTTTCATGTTTCATATAAAGAATTATTATTAAAATAAAGAAAAATTAACTTGGGTTATATAAACAATGGGCATTAAAACGAGAGCAAAAAGGAAAACATAGATACATAGGTTTTTTTATAAAGTTGTAAACTTTAACTATATTTTCGTGACTAGGGTTTTTTAAGGCTTCACTGATGGATGTTGACTGTTGTAGATTATATGTAGTGGTTGGGCAGGTGTTGAAGTTTAGAATGTGGTTAATATCGAATTGACAGTTGCAAATTGGGCATGTAAGTGGGCTTTCTCTGCGGAGTAGATGTTGGTGATAGTATGACCAAGGCGCAATCCAATGAAGCAATGTATACATTGAGTTCGAAGTTGTTGTTGGAAATGTGGATTTTACTTTTTCGTGGTTGACGTTAGAGTAATGATGACGGTAATTGTTCCAGTCCGATAGAAATTGTAATTTTTGTTTGTTGTTAATGTCGTGCAGAAGATCAAGCCGTGTGTCCATGACAAAATTATAAATTGGTGATCGGTGGGCTTGAATAGCAGCGTCATCAGCGAGCTCATTTCCCTTAATACCCACATTAGTTTTACTTTGTTGTGGTTTTTGATTAAACAATCCCGGATTTTGGATACAATATCTGTATTGTGATTAGGGTTTTGAACTGCTTTAATCACAGATAAGCTGTCTGACACTATAACATATTTTCCAATTTTTGCTGTGCAAGTTATTATTGTCTTAAGAATGGCGAAGGCTTCTGCAGTAAAGACGGATAATTTGTTATCGAGAAGTCCCAAGCATATAAAAGAACCATTTTCCAGGACTGATGCAAAAGATGTGTATTGTGCGGTTTTAGATCCATAAGAGGAATTCCAACCATCTTCTTTGAGTACAGATGCGACGCTCAGGAAAGCTTGGCAAAATATTTTGCTTGCAGTGTTATTTTTGTTGTAATTTGACAACTGCGTTTCAAAAGAATTAGCTTTTATAGACCATGGTGGACATTTTCGGAATATTTTTTCGGATTTTTTTAACAGTAATTCCTAATTCACACGCCGCATTTTAAGAGATGGATATAGCTGAAGGTACTCGTTTCAGGTCTTTCCTCTTCAAAGCCAAAGCAACGTCTTTATCGATAATAGACCCATTCGAGTAGGAAAGTTTTACATAGAGCCTTGTCTTTGTAGATGCGATCCGTTCTTCTTGATGGTGCTTGTTGGAAACGCATTGAGGCTTCTCCGAGCACTCTGATGGTAGGTTGGTTTAATGATGTTGAGAGTTGATTTTGGTGAGTTGACGTATATAAAAAGCCCATAGTCAATTTTACTTAATACTAAAGACTGTTATGTTACATAAAGTATTAACGTGTACATTACATTATTTGCTAGCTTAGAAATTAATGACATTAGTACTTTTAGTTAGACTCTTTTTTAACTCAATACAATGCGTTTTCCACTTATATTTTTTATTGAATGTTAAGCCTAATATATTTATACTACTAATATTGGTAAAGAAACTAATAAGTATAAAATAATAAATATATACCAGCCTGCAAACGTTCAGGTTGATATCCTCATCCTAAAATTAATAATAATGTAGGAATTAAAAAAAAAATAAAAAAAAATTATTCTTCTAAAAGTTAAAATTAATAATAATAAAATAAAAAAAATTAATTAAAAATATTTTTTCATATTTTTTATATTTATTAATTGAATATCTTGCTATTAATATTAAAGAACTAATTCAAAAACTTAATAAAACTATTCCATATGAAAGTAAATCTATTCCTATAAAATAAGAAATTATTATTCAATAACTTCCTAAAAAATTATTTATAATTAAAATAAATATAATTATAAATAGTTCATTTTGAACCATTCAAAATATATTTGTTATGAAACAAAAAGGAAATAATATAATTAATATAAATAAAAGGAAATAATATTATTAATATAAATAATTTTTTTAAATTATCAACATTATTAATACTTATATTGTTAAGAGAAATAGAAGTAGTTTTACTACATGATGTCTTACGACAAATATTTTATTGCATTTATCTAAAGAGAGCTTAGCTCCGGACCAAGAAGACCAAGTCGATATATCATTTAGAACATTTGTAATCAATAAATTTGTTGTTATTAGGTCGTTGTGTTTACATAGAATGTAAAAATCATCCGCGTAGCATGTGATCTAATTCTTTATGTTTTGAGATGACTGTGCTAAGGTCATCAAATGCTATACTAAATAACACTACGGATAGTGGAGATCCTTGTGGAATTCCATTGGACAAAGGATATTTAGATGAAAAAAAATTGTTTGTTTTAACACAGAATTTTATGTGTGTGAGGTTTAGGTTTAGAGTTTGAAAGTGATATAGCTGGCGACACATTTGAGTCTAATGTTGAAACAGAGGATTGAGTGTTCTTTATCGTTTTCATTATTGTTAACTGCTTTATCTTGGTGACCTACATGTGTTTGTATTGTATTTTTTGTTTTATTGGCAAAACTTTCCGTTAGGTGTGATGGGGAACCTGGTTGTAAATTTTTTTTGCCTCTGCCATTGTGCATTTTTTCAAAGTCTTTATTTTTATAATTTCTTTTGCTTGTTGGTAGGATGGGCATGATTTTGAGGATAAGGGATGGGAGAGAGAGCAATTAGCGCACATACTGCGATTGCATGGCTTTGGTGGGTGAGGTGGTAAATTACATGTTTCACATTTAGCACTACTATTGCAACGTTTTGTCGTGTGCCCAAGCAGCTGACAATTCCGGCACCGCATGGGGTTAGGAATGCACACTATTACTTTGGCATTGTAATAACCTATATTTATTGTTTTTGGAGGTTGATAAAGGTCAAATGTGACAACTAGGTTTTCGTTTACCTTCATCTTTTTTCAAAAATTTATAAATTTCAGTGACTCTCTGGGACTTCATTTCACTGACAATTTCATTTTCGGAAACATTTATCAAACAGGGCGCAAAAGCTATGTCTTAAGATTGATTCAATCGTTCGTGCAATTTAACAGTTACTGGGCTAACACCAGCGAGGTCCTTAGCTTTGAGAAATACTTGAGCAGTTTTTTGGGAATTCACAAAAATTAAAAGACTTCCATCACGAAGCTGGAATATATTATTATAATCCCTGCTGATGGCATCATCGCTTTTTTGGGGAGGGATGGACTTAGGGCTAATATGGGCTTTTCACTTGTTTTAGGGCAAATTACAACAAAACGTGGATTTATTGGATTGGAATTGGTGGGAAGAAGTGCGAAGGAATTAAGGGGAAGGGCACCATATTTAGTTTTCTTTTTAGGCTGAGAATCAGGTTCAGGATCTGGGTCGAGAATCCCGAACCGACCACCCATTAGTTTTGGCCCGTGGGTCATTTTGCACTCGTTAACTCACACTCACGTATAAGCAAAAAAAGAGAAATACGGTTTAAAAAAAGAAAATCGGTTTGCCCACTATGCGAAAGAAGAATGGAAATAATTACCCAATTAACTTTGAAATGATCTTATCGGCCGAGAGTTAGTCGAGTTAGAGTGACTGTAAAAAAAAAAAAAATTATTGGCGCGTCAGCTTCTTAAGGAGCCAAGGCTTAGTGACTTATACTCTCAACCATTCCTGTGTGTGTGTTGTTAACCTGCATGAATGGAAGGGACCTACAGTTTACCGCCGAGTCCGAACGGCTACATGAGATGCACTTTTTCGAGACAAATTTTACTCTCGGAGGTTTTGTTAGTTCCTCGCAAGAGGCAGTGCAGCGGAAAAGAAGATGGCTATGAGCTGAATTCAAACCCAAGCTCATTCCTTTAGATGTCCCAAAGACGTCAAGTCGTCTGATGGTCATCACAAACACTCAACTTAATGACGGTGCAAAGATATGCGCATTGACAAGAATTTTCAGTTCCAAGTTGACCATTTTTGTTGACCGCGTAAAGTACCGTCAACGTTGTGCGACGTCTTGGCCTGTACGAAACGGCTATTATTTTTTGTTAGTAAGCAGCGTCTATTAAAAATTAACACTGCAATTTTTAATTCCAAAATACTTTTTCATTTAATTTATAGAAATCCCTCGAAGTACTTGGTCTAAGCTCAGACGAGATCCAGTCAATGTTTCGCATCATAGCTGTTGTGCTGAAATTAGGGAATTTCATCTTTGTACCAATTACCAATATAGATGGCACAGAAGGCTGTCAGGTTTCCAATGATTACGGTTAATATTTAAATTGATAAAATTATTACAAATCAACAAAAAACAAACTTTTTTTCACAGAGTTACAAGAAACGGCTCAGTTACTTAATCTAGATGCTCAAATTTTATTACATTGCCTTACGCGAGCTAGCGCTGCTTGTATGCATGAAGATGCTGGTAATTAACCAACATTCTTCAATCATCTTCTTTTTTGTTAATTTTTAAAATCATTTAGGTTGCGAACTTGATGCCCGACAAGCAACAGCGTATAGAAACACATTATGTCGAACACTTTACAGTCGACTCTTTACTTGGCTCGTCAATAGAATTAATGACTCATTGAAATCAAATCAAAGAGAGAAAAATTTAGCTTTATTAGATTTTTACGGTTTCGAAATTTTTGATAACAATACTTTTGAACAATTCGCAATTAATTATTGTGCTGAGAAAATACACCAGGTAAGTAAATAGGTTGGTTGTTGTTGATATTTTGTTATTAATGAAGTTTTTTTTTTCTAATTCTAGAATTTTATATACAACGTTCTTAGGCTAGAACAGGAGATTTATGTCCGAGAAGGTTTGGAGTGGTCTCGCATTGATTTCTTTGACAATGAATCGATTTGCGAGCTTATCGACAAGCCTTGCTATGGCATTTTAAGTCTCATAAATGAACCGCACATTAGCACAGATGAAGCACTCCTAATTCGGATACAACAATGTTGTGGGGGCCATCCAAATTTCCTAACAAGTGGCCCAACAATGACTTCTATGAGTTTTAAGTTGGTTTAATTATTTGAATTTATATATTGGCAATTAATGATCCATTTGTTCTTTTTTTTTAGAATAAGACACTTCGCAAATGTGGTTAACTATTCGGTTCATCGGTTTCTAGATAAAAATTCAGATGTGCTTCCCAAAAATATTAGCGCAGGTCTTTACCAAAGCAAAATGTCTTTAGTACAAAGCCTCTTCCCAGAGGGTAAGTAATTCAAATACGATTTTCTAATATATTTTATATACTCCATCAATTTTTCCAAAGGCAATCCAAAACGTTCAACCAAAAAACCCTCTACCCTTAGTGCCAACTTACGCACCCAATTACAAACTCTTTTAGCTATAATCAAAAACCGCGGTACTCATTATGTATTTTGCGTTAAGCCGAATGAGGCCAAACAGCCAAGATCTTTCGAACTAGCCTTAGTACAACATCAAGTGCGTTACATGAGCCTTATGCCTTTAGTGAATCTCTGTAGAACAGGTCACTGTTTTCATTTACCTCATGGAAAGTTTTTCAATCGTTATAAATTACTGAACAGCGTTACGTGGCCACACTTTCACAGTGGCAATACCGTTGAAGGTATTGCTCTAATTATACGTAATGTGCCACTACCATCAGCAGAATTTACCATTGGAACCAAAAATGTTTTCATTAGAAGCCCGCGAACCGTAAGCACTGCATTCTTAAGCATTACTTTCCTGCAGGTTTTAAAAACAATTCAATTGCAGGTTTTTGAATTGGAACAATTTAGAAAAGCACGCATGGAAGATTTAGCTATCCTGATACAGAAAACATATCGAATGCACATGCGCAGAAAAACCTTTCTGCGGATGAGACAGAGTCAAATTGTTATATCCAGCGCATGGAGAACATGGAGGGTTTGTTCGACTTTATTTTATTGTTTGCATTCATTTTTGCATGGTTTTTGCATGTAACTTTTTTATTTGCATTTGTTGGCATATAGGAGTGTCGCTTTGGTATTCCGTTCACAGGGCGAAGGCATCTGTGGAGTTTATATAGAATTGTAAGTATGCGAATGAAAATGCATTAAAATTTGCTGTTGTCTAGATTGCACTTTTTCACATTAAATCTATATTATTGTGGTAACTAAATTTCTGTTAATCGTGTGTGATTTTGAATAATTTTGCTGTCTCTTTTATTTTCAGGCTAAAGAAGAATATCGCGCCGTCAAATATAGGAAACAAGTTGAGTGGGCTGTTCAAGTTATTTTTCAATTCTATAGAAGATGGAAAATACGTAATTTTTTTCTTACACTTCCGCTACGTCTTCCGCCAAATACTTTAAGCCCACTGTCTACAGAATGGCCAAGTGCCCCGAAATTCCTAATTGAAACATCAAGAATTCTACGCGCCATTTATCATCGTTGGAAATGTTTAGTTTATCGGAATTCATTCGATCAAACGTCACGTAACCGTATGAGAGAAAAAGTTACAGCGAGTATTATTTTTAAGGATCGCAAAGCTTCTTATCCCAGGAGGTAAGCATAACATTTTTTATGAGCTTTCTGTTGCCAAATGAAAGAGTTGTGCGAATGAAAACTGCATTTTTTTTTTTTGAACACTTAAGATTCAAACCGATAGCCCAGTCAAGCATTTGGAAACCATATAGGTTGACTAAAATAGAACCGATTTAAAAGTAATATGCAATTAGTCACTTGGAGTTTTCTATCACCTTGCGCTAAACTGTCAATTGCTACACACCGCAAGCATCGTATGATCTGCCGTATGACGTTTGCAGCGGCTAAATGAGTGACATCTGATTACTTGTCTATTTGTGTTGTATGTGTGAACCAATTTTTTTTATGTAAACTTTCTTATGGGTATAACCATACATCTTTGCTGGGTTACTCCACCTTACCCAACTGATCGAAGAGTCAACTCGAATATACTGATAAGTATACTACTAGTCTAACTTCTCCAGTTAGTACTTCGGACCTTTGTGTCATTTCAGCAAATTTCTCGAACCCAGACTCATTCGCTCATCTGTCCGACACACTAACCACTAAGGCACGGGGCACATTGATGTCCAACCGTCTCTATCCCTACTCTCCGTTAATGCGTACGGGAGAATCACCCGGAGAATCTTTCTTTCGACACAACCTAAAGCGTCCTCATCCACTTTTGACGACGTCCACGCGTCGGCACCATAGAGCAGCGCTGGGATGATAAGGTCTTCACAAATTCGCTGGCCTGGATGGTATAAATACCCCATTCTTCTAAAAAGGTGTTCTCCACGCTGGCAAGGCCACTGCCTAAGCTTTTTCATTGTTCCTACTCTTCTGTAATCTTTCCTTAAAGATTGAAAGCAGCATTTGTCATGCCTGTCCCTAAGAAAGGTGACCCCTCCTCTTACCGATCCATAGCACTAACGTCTATTTTCTCTAAGGCCATGGAACCGCTGATGATTTTTTGTTAAACGCATTCCCAAAGATTTTTGTAGTTTTAATTTTCTGTGATTTTCATCATCGGTCGCTAGCTAGCTGCCTCCAGTTTTGCATCTGAAGTCGATCCTCCTCTACTGCGCCGTCCATCTGCCTCTGCGATGCAATCGAAGATTAAAACCCAAAAAAAAACAGGTTATCAACAACTTACTCAATTTGTTTAAAATTTTGTTTTTTTCGATTTTAAAGTTAGTAGTAAGGAATATATTATTTAGACTCACCCTTCTAAGACCCTTAAAGAGCCACATTCCAGAATTTTGGATCAAGAGCTAAACTTGCAGTTCTAAGCGACGATTGCATTTTTTTCGTCGCATTGGTCCACAGAGAAAGCTTATTACGAGAGAGCAAACCGCTTGCGGTTTAATATGCGCCGAGGCTCTATCCTAAGTCTAAATAAATAAATAAATTTATTGGCGCGACAGCTCCTTAAGGAGCCAAGGCCTAGTGACTTATACTCTCAACCATTCCTGTGTGTGTGTTGTTAATCTGCAAGAATGGAAGGGACCTACAGTTTACCGCCGAGTCCGAACGGCTACATGAGATGCACTTTTTCGAGACAAATTGATCTTAATTCTTCATTACTACTATTTTCGATTCAATCTTATTTTTTTTTTTGATTTCAGTGTCGGCCATCCGTTCGTTGGAGATTATGTAAGGCTGCGGCATAACTTGCAATGGAAAAAAATTTGCTCGGAGACAAATGATCAATATGTAGTTTTTGCCGATATAATTAACAAAATAACTCGTTCCAGTGGAAAGGTATCTTTAAATTTTAAATTACCAGAACAAATACACACAAACCAACTTACTTCTTTCAGTTTGTACCAATTCTATTAGTCTTATCAACATCTTCATTGTTGCTCTTGGATCAACGAACGTTACAAATAAAATATCGTGTACCAGCTGCTGAAATATATCGTATGTCTTTAAGTCCCTACTTAGATGATATAGCGGTGTTTCATGTTAAAGCTGTATGTAGATTTTAAATTGAAAATTTTGACAATTGTTATCCTATATTTTTAGTCAGAATTTGGTCGAAAAAAAGGAGATTTTGTCTTCCAGACGGGTCATGTCATTGAAATTGTTACGAAGCTATTTTTAGTTATACAAAATGCAACAAGCAAGCCGCCAGAGATTCACATAAGTACCGAGTAAGATTGGTTTTATAAAACTAATATTATAATTGTAAGGTTTTTTTTTTTTGTGAATACACAGATTTGAAGCCAATTTTGGACAACAAACTGTGGTTTTTACGTTTAAATATGGTGGCATGTCAGAGTTTTCACAAGGCCCACCAAAAGTAAGCAGAAAAGGAAATCGAATGGAAATTATTGTATGATCCTCATTGAAGTGTAATCAAGGAACTTATAGGTATTAAACTTTTAAATAGAATTTATTTTGTGCCAAAACAAAAACTATGCCAAGTTCATGAGGATTTTTCTAACTGTAATATCACATCCCTTGTCATGTGTGTTTTTTTTTTTTAAATTGATTATTTCATTATTATTCATTTTATTTTCGTAACTTTACTGTTTGCCGAGCTTACAGCATTTAACTTGAAATCATGTTCAAGTTGTGATTAATGATGGTCTACAACATGACTATACTCTGTTCCATTTATGTTTTGACTAGCAGACTCTGTCAGGCGTTGTTGTGGCTCATTTAATTTGCATAACAATATTGAGTCCATTAATCGATATAAAAACAATCTTAAACCTTAAATCGGGCAAATTACACACAGAATAGAAAATTTCATGAAAATCGATTCAAAAGTTTTAGTTTATTATCGACAAAAAACGTGACATGACATTTGTATATATAAGGATAGCAAACCCACCCGACGTTGCTCGGGTTTAAAACACATTTTCTAGATCACAACAACAAGGCTTTTAATCGCACCCAATTATAAACTAGAAAGAAGGGAAAATTCATTCTCCTATATCTCCTGCCCAGTGTCAACTATCGGGTCAAAAATTTGATAAAGGCTTTTTTATTTTTATTTGAATAAAAAAAAGTTGACCTCAACGCCACCTAAGTACACCTAGGGACCTAGGGGTAATAGTCTAAGTTACTCCTTACAACATCAGCAATCTGCCTGTTAAAGTTCCATCAAAATCCGACTATAAATAAGAATTTTCGGAAAAAAAATCGACCCCAGCGCAACCTGGGGGATAATTAAAATGGCCCAAGTTATTCCTTAAAACACCAGCTGTGAATCTACTTGTGAAAGTCCGATCGGAGCAACCGTTCCCGAGAAACATCTCGTTTTTATGAATAAACTTTTTTTTTTTTGAAAATTTGAAAAGAAATAAAAAATCTTTGAAATAAATTTCAATGGGAACGAAAACGTTGGTACTATGCACGACACATTCGTTCTTTTTAAAAAAATAAACGAAAAACACTTGTTGCTGTCAGGTTGTAAAATTGGCTAAAAAACTTCGACTTCCGAAGGAAAGGTTTTCAATTTTTGTGTGTCTAAACCATCTACAAATGGTCCCCTTTTATTATAAAAATCCACCCACTAGTCGGACTCTAGATATAAGATCACACAGAAAATTGAAACTTATTTTTACATATAGAGATTAAGAATTTAGAAAAAAAAATCTTTTTTCAAAATCTCAAGACCCAAAACAAATGTCACACATTTGAACAAGTTTGTGCGACCCAGCCGTGCACTTTATTTAAAAAAAAAAGTAGTTGTTGCGAAATCATTTTCGGAGTTAAGGGGGGAAGAAATGTATTGGTGTGCTTATTTTTTGTGTTAACCCAATTTTACCGTATGAAATAAGTAATTTTTTTTTAAATCGGATCAGTAGTTTCTGAGATTAGTTCAAACGAACAAACAAATACTTGTTTGGCTTTATTATTATAGATTACTGGGCTTATGGAAGAGAGCTTTTAAACACACTGGTACCTGCTGGTGTTTGAATCGCACTCAATTTAAGAAATTGCCACTCAAATAAAACACAGAACCCCTGGGTTACATTGAAATTGTTTTTGTAATATTCCATAAACCCACGTACATTCTACCATGATTCGGAGATACTATTCGTCGTTGATGGAAATTATAACACCTTTTTCTTTGGTTTTTGCTATGGAGCTTTCAGAATTGAAGCTTTCTTAGAGCTTCTTGTTAACATATATTTTATAATGCTCACTACGGCAACCATATGAGAGCTTTGAAATGGAGATAGCTTATTAAAATCGATAATCGTAAGGATGAAAGGCAAATATCCTTCTCTGTACTGAAAATATAAAGTGAACAGAGTATAGTCCGCGTTCAGAAGTCGCACTCTAAAACACACATTGTCCGATGTTTACCGCACAGTGTAAACTTAGAAATGTTGAGATTTATCCATAATAAAATGTATTCCTGCTTAATAAATTGTTTAAAATAGATCAGTGCAACAAGTATATCGAGAACGGTGGAAGTAATCTGGAGCGTAAAAAGTACATTACCTTACCTTAGGTGGAGCTGCAGTCCGGGGTAGACTTGGGCTGGCTTCTCCAGCCATCTCGGTCCCTAGCTAGCTGCCTCCAGTTTCGCACGTGGAGTCGGTTGAGGTCCTCTTTCACATGTGTGCGCCACCTGAGTCTCGGTCTTCTTCTACTACGCCGTCCCTCTGGGGTGGATTCGAAGATTTTCCGGGCCGGAGGATTGATGTCCATCGCTCTATATGACCCAGCCATCTGAGACGTTGAATTTTTACTCTTTTGGCTAGGTCTGTGTCGGTACAGTTCTTCATTATATCTTCTTCTCCACTCTCCGTTAATGCAAAATCACCCGGAGAATCTTTCTCACGAAGCAACCTTAAGCGTCGTCATCCGCTTTTGACAGCGTCTGCACCATAGAGCAGGACTGTGATGAGGGTCTTATAAAGGGACAATTTAATTGCCCGAGAGAGGGCTTTGCTACTCAATTGCCTTCTAAGCCCGAAGAAGCAGCGATTGGCAAGAGTTATTCTTCGTTTGATTTCAGCGCTGGTGTTGTTGCCTGAGTTAATAGCGGATCCCAGGTAGACAAAGTGCCTAACTACCTCCAAGTTATAGCTGTATATAGTGATGTTTTGTCCAAGACGTCGATGTTGGGTGTCTCTTCTTGATGACAGCATATATTTGGTTTTGCCCTCATTGACTGCTAAACCCATCATCGCCGCTTCCGTCCCATTACTCACAAGAGCGCTAATGACATCATGTTGGTGTGAAAGTTCTGCACTATTCTTTCAAGTAGGATATTGAAAAAGACGCATGACAGCGCATCGTTTTTTGACTTCAAAGGTGTCGGTGAGGTCTTTACCTACCTTGACGGAACAGCGTGCGTTTTCCATCGTCATTTTACACAGGCGTACGAGTTTGGCAGGGATGTTAAAACTGGACATTGCTCTATATAACTCGTCTCTATAAATACTGTCGTACGCGGCTTTGAAATCGATGAAAAGGTGGTGGGTATCGATTTGAAGTTCTTGAGTTTTTTCCAAGATCTGCCGTAATGTGAATATTTGATCGATAGTGGACTTTCCTGGCCTAAAACCGCACTGATATGAACCTATCAGGTTGTTGACGAATTGCTTTAGGCGTTCATACAATACAGCAGAAAAGATCTTGTAGGCGATGTTGAGGAGACGGATACCCCTATAGTGCAGTTCAGAGGGCCTCCTATTTTAAGAATCGGGCAAATTATGCTTCGTAAAAGCGTGAAAAGTGTCACATGAAAAACCTCCATAATAAACCAGGGCTACACCAGTGCGGCCGGCCGGATATCGAACAAACTTTATGTTTTGTACTCGTATATGACCAATTTTACGAAATTTATACAAATACCATTCTGCAAGACACAAACTTCGTAGAGGATAAAATATGTCCATCATCTGCTAATGAGTTTCATGACGTCAGTTGTGATTGAAAAATTAGAGCGGGCATTGGGAGGCTACTTACAAAAGAAACTGAAGCTTGAACCAATTCACTTGAAAATTCTACTGCGCAGTTCTCTTCAAATTTCTCTCCTCATATTTATTATTTTTTTTAAAAGATACATATACTATCAATGGTGTCAACTTATTGCTTGTGTTCTATGTAAAGACAATGAATATGTAAGACTCTATACATTTCAATTACAATTAATAATATGATCGTTGTTTCTCATTCACCTTTTCAAAAGGAAAGTTAATTTCAAGGACATTGCAATCTTAATGTTCCGCTTAGGAATTTCAAAAAAGTACTTCAGAAGTAATATCTTTTATCTGGTGTTTATGCTTCTATGCGAATAAAAGACTGTAAAACACGAGGGTAGCAGTAACTGCTTATCTATTGATCGTTTATATATCAATAAGACTATCAAGATGTCAGCTATCTGCTACCACTAGCGTCTTACGATATTCCGAGCGGGTTCCTCTTTGCTTATACAAGCAATGTGCCCAGCCCACAGGAGTCTACCCAGCTATGTTTTCACCATCTGCTTCGAGGTAGGTTTCATATAATTCATGATTGTATCTTCTCTGGAAACGCAAAAGGGGCCAACAATAACGTAACAACGTAAGAATTTTCTCTCGAACGCGGTTAAGAGATCAGAGTGCCTTTAATTGAGCACGAAGTGTCGGATCCGTATGTATGTACTGGTAAAACCATAGTCAACAGCTTAGTTCTTTTGGTTAGATTTCTGGATTTAAAGAATCTCGGCAGACTATAGAAGGTTCTATTTGATTTTAGCATTCGCCTGCCTATTTCTTCCTCAGTATTGTTATCGGCTGCTATTTTTGACCCAAGGTAGTTCAAGGATTGCACTTTTTCAAATTTCTGCTAAACTTTTCTGATTGTTGGACCAACACTTCTCGTAGACGCAACCGACATGTACATGTACCTAGTTTTTTCTTCATTATTTTATTTATTTTGTGCCTCCTACTGGAACTGGATTAAGGAGTCTTGTACAGCTGCCGATAATGTCGATGTTGAAGCCAATATCCAGCCGGACTTGATGACGATATCCTCTTGTTGACGTGCCAGACTCTTGGATTGCTTTCTCCAACGCCAGATTGGAGAGGATGGAAGACAGACCATCCCCTCGTTGGAGTCCATTAAAGATGTTAATTGGTGTGAACAGCAAACCGGCTACTTTTACTTGGCTTTTAATGTTGGTCTGGTTAGCCTTCAAATGCGTCTCAATTTATTTGGGAAGCTTAATTCTCTCATGGCCTTATAAAGTTCTACCATAGCTACTTTCACCTGCCTTGTACGTGTACCATGATTTCATGAATTACTTGATGTAGTCCTCCTTATTTGATCAGCTCGACAGGTATGCTCCTACTTTTTTCTATTTAACAGACAATGTTTTTCTAACAGGCTGCCTTTTTTTGTCTGTGAAATCGTTTCTCTGTTTTTCTGAACTCTTTATTTATGCCCGCGTTCTAACAGACTGTAGCATTTTAACATTCAGACGTTTGTTTGCATTCATCATCTGGTCTTCCTTACCAACAATTTAAATGAAAAATAAACGGGTATACCTTTCCAAAGATCTTTTTTTGTCTTCGAAGCCAAATATACATATATTGGAGGAAATAAACGACCATAATGTCAGTCCGAGATTAAAGAATTTTCACCGAAACAACTTCTTTCATAAATTGGAACTTGTTGCCTTCTTTTAACATATTTATTAAAAAATATCTTTGAAAATACAGAGAAATTGGTAAATTAAGTGTGAAAATATGAAACCATTAAAAATTACAAGTTAAAACAAACCCATGCACATTGCAAAAATCATTTTGAAGGCGACAAGTGTAATCAGAATCACCGTCTATATTAAGACAATCATTAAACAAAACGAATATAACTTATTAATTCCATTCATCCTCTGTTAAAATCAACATATCGTAAAAAAAAAACACAACAAACATTTAATATTTCTATCTGAAACAGAGCAATGATTTATTATACGAGCAATACAAAATTAAATAAAACAAATGTAAATAAAGTTCAACAATATGATAATAATAAAGAAAATTAAACTCAGTTACATAGTAACTTACTTAACAGAATTGTTTTAAAGTAATAGCCACAATTATATTTACTACTAGAAAAAAAAATTAAATTAAATTAAAATTATTTAATTTTTACCCAAACATCACTGCCAATACAGGCGTAGAAAGCACTATCGATTAAAAAAAATATATATTAATCTGGAATAGTAAACGGGATTCTTTAAAACTCAAATTCTCATTTTGAGAAATAAAAAAGAACATTATTACAAAATAAGACACAATAATAAAAATGTTATTAGGTTTTTCATAGAGATATTTATATATATATATATATATATTATATGTATACATTGAAATGTTTTCAAATTTAATAAACAATTCTTAATTGCTATAGTAAAAAAAATAGAGACAGATAAATATAAAAGTTTTAAAACAATTTATTGCAAGTTATTAACGTTTTCAACACATTTGCACTAAGTTGTGTGTAAACTCCGTAAAGAATATGTATATTTTTAAGTAGAGAATATTTACACAGCAAAAAAAATTACTAAGTTTCAGAGCCATGTAAGATTGTTGTATTTAAAAATTTAATTTATTAAGGTAGATAATATTATAATGAGAGAGATTTTAAAATATAAATATTTTTTAGGTACAAATAGAATTTTCAAGTTGTGTAAATACAAACGTATTAAAAAAAATTACTTATGTATGATTATTTGTAAAGCTACAAGCAAATTAAAGTTAAAATTTTATTATTACTAATAGCGTGTTTTAATTTTATTCATTGAGAAATGGACTTGTCGCATTTACATAATTGTCAGTTGTACAATTCTGGTTTGGTCTTCGAACGATTTAAAATTGTTAACTCCAGGAAATCTGACAATAAAAGTGCAAAATTATAGACAATTTAACATAACCTAAGTTAAACTTTGGCTAATCGGGTAGTACTATTGGTGAGCCCCGATAAAATCTATCATCACACAACCAATAACCACCGAGAACACAAAGAGGAAACCGTCGTCAGTTGAAAGTTAGCCAAGATTTTTTCAACCCCCACTTTTTGGCTAACGTCAAATTTGTTTTTAATTTCAGATTTGATGTCAGATTTTTTATTTTTTTCTTTGTATCTTTGTAAATATGTATGTATATACATTGCCTTTAGTAGGTGGTGTAATTGGAAATAATTCAATAAAGCTATCACCTAGGCTGAATTCTGAAAACTGGAGTTTTTGCGAGATAATTTACCAGGGGCCCTATTCCTGAATACGAGACGAATGTCGAACGTCAAATGATACATATGTATCTATTCCTGTGAGAAATGATTCATGTTTAAAAAGTGTTCGACAGCAGCAGTGATGGATGCAATAATGTAGGTAAAAATAAAAAAAGACTAAGTTGTAATTTTCTAATTGTTATGAATAATAAAGTGTTTGAAACTAAATTTAAATATTTTTTGGTGGTATGTATTTGGCATAGACGACGATCTGGCGTTTGTTTTAAGTGCTCCATTACTCGCAGCAAATACACAAAAATTGTTTTATAAAAACATCTCTGTACTTATCACATTCCTTTTTTTGCACTTTTACGATTTAAACTGATTAATTTACTATCAAATTAGATTTAACGATTAGTTCTCAAATCAAAAGATAAAAAAAAAGATGTGAAACTTCAAGTCAACATTTAGTGAAGTAGCTACAATTCAAAGGGTGTGTTCAACATTTTCGGAGTCATGTCATGTTTTTGGCTCTCACTAGAGCTGTGGAATACCGATTCTTACTCGACTCGACTGTGAGCTCTCGAGTGACATCTCACTCGACTCGTATTCAGGAAAAGGCCCCCTGAGCTCTCGAGTAACTTCTCACTCGACTCGTATTCAGGAATAGGTCCCCAGCTTTGTTAGAAGCCATTCCACTTATGCAACTAATAAATTCATTGGCGCGACCTACCTAGCGACTAATACTCTTAACCATTCCTGTGTGTGTTGTGAATCTGCAAGAATGGAAGGGACCTACAATTTACCGCAGTCCGAACGGCTACATGAGATACACTGTTTCGAGAGAAAAAAAAATTTCTTACAGGTTTTGTCAGTTTCTCGCAAGAGGTAGTACCGCAGAAAGCAGAAAAAAACGGTTACTCTGACGGGAAGTCGAACCCGACCCTTCGCTTAGTAGTCGCCCACACTAACCACTAAGCCCGCGGGGCACTAATTATGCAACTAGCTTCATCGTATTACTAACAGGATGGTGCTCCAGCCCACTACGGTACTGAGGTTATGAGACAAATGAAAAGTAGGAGTGTGAGTTATACTCGTGTTTTGTTTAATGGACGTATTATATATGGACAATTGTCAAAAAAATGTCGCCAAAATTGAGAATGTAATGCTAGCTCTCCTGAACCCACTTCAGGAAAAAAAAATAACTACTTAAAATGTTGACATAGAGCTCGCGACATCTGTTTTTTAAAATTCAAAAAGTCGCATTTACTGGTAAAACATAACTGACACTTTTGAGTTCCATCGATAGAATTGTGCGACATCTTTGGTATTTTGTCTCTTGTTTTTTTTAGATCGTCGACAACTTCCTTTTTTTTATTGGTTTTTATTTTTTTTATTTTACAAAAATGAATTACCTACTTTGTATTTTTTTCCACATCACCCAAGAGGTAAAATACTAGATGCGTTTTTTTTTTTGAGGTTTCCCCAGCGCAGGCCTATTCCTCATTACAAAATTGGAATCAATTAAGATTGATCTTCCAACAATATGAAAACATGACTGACTGGACACACTTCGGAAAAAGCCATTAAGAATGAGTTCTCTGGTGTTATTCAAAATGAACTTCCGGCGATTTACACGAGAGCATGGCCGGTTTTGGAACCAAAGACAAACAGCTCAATCGTGTTATAATCACACGTTGTGAAATTGATATGCAAGACATTAAAGCAGCATTTGAAGGTTTATATGGAAAGAGCCTTAAGATTCTGATCATCGTAAATATTTTTTTTTTAACGGATAAGTACCCAATTGAAAATCCTAATAATAAACCGTATAAAAATAGAAGGAAGAATCCTATCCCTATTTTCTAAATACATAAATGTATATAAAATAAATAAATGTCATATAAATGTTGTAATAAGTCCAGTTTTTTATTGACCAATAAATATAAATATAAATTTTTTTTCCCATTGAGCTTTTATGGACTTGTTGATTCTCTCTTGACTATATTTGAATATCTTCTGAACATGTTTTCCTGTTTTGTTTTTATATCCTTGTTTATTCGCTTGATTTCAAATAGTATTAATCCTATTAATATAAATTTTAAGATTATTTTCTTGTGTTCCAATGTGCAGCTCATTGGAAGAATAGAGTTATTAGAGTTCATAATTTCGGAGATCCATGTTTCCACCAAATTTTCTCGTGTGCTTTTTTCTGCGAAATCCATTTCGTAGATTGTCTGGATTCTCTTTGTGGTTTCTTCAAAATTCACTGACGGAACCGAGAGTCTAGCAAATTCTGAAGTTGTAGCGATGTTCTCTCTTAGCTCAATCAATAATGTCAATTGTCTTTCTCGGTCTTCGCCCTCTATCATATATTTGGAGCAAGTATCGCATTTGAGCTTTTTTTTCAACTGGCATGCTGCAAACCCGGCGTAATACACAGCCGCGGCTCTCTGCAGTTTTTCAGAGCAGACATTCTTTGGATCAAATTTTTGTTCAAATTCTGAGACCTGGTCCATTTCACTTGACTCCAGGTAGTCTCTTAAATCCTCCTCGTCAGCATTGTACATCAATTCTTTTTGAAAGAGATTGTCCTCTATCGGCTTTTCCGTGGCGAATTGTTGTAATTCGTCCTTTTCGACATCATCTCCATGAGACAATTGTTCCGCACCAGCACCTTCGTATCCTAAATGTTCAGCTGAACTAAGGTGCTGGAAGATGATTTGCTTTATATTCTTTATAAATAGCCAAGCTGAAGGATTCCTTTCATATGAGCATCTGTTTGAACACATAGAAAATAAATTTTCTGTCACGTTTGAGTTCAAATGGGCCAGGACGATACAGCTCTGCTCTTTACTTTTAATGTAATGCCACATCTGTATTATTCCCAGAAGTGTTTGCTTCAATCCTTTAAAGCACAGTGGAATTTCCGTTGAGCTGGTGGATTCCCATGTTGCTATCCAACTCAAATATTCTCTCAAGGTGTTCAGTGTTTCAGTGGATTGACTTAACACTTCTTTATTCGAATTCCTTGAATAAAGTTTTCCATTGTTAAGGCAATCGAACAGATCATTCATTTTTTTAATGAATGTTGCTGTTCCAAAAGCAACCTGCTTTTCTGCCTCGGTCCCAAAGCAGTTTGTATTTAATGCATACAAGATCCGTACGTATACATTGGAACTGAACACCTGTGTGGCCAATTTCACCGAGAGCTTGTCATCACCGCTTGGATCAATGTGGGACTGCGTTAGTTTAAAGAAGACTTGAGAGTCCGACTTGGAGTCTTCTTCATATATCTTCCTCAAAACGCTCCAGTCCACAACGTCATCACCAATGCATATTCTTTGACTTAATAGAATATCCCTCACGCTCTTAAAGAGGTGAGGATAATCATAGAGCAAAAAAACTCTATGATTTGACAAATCTACATAGGGCTTTTTTTCCTTATTATAAGATGGTGTGCCAAGCTTGTTATAGGCATCGACGTTACTGCGGCTTTGGTCGCAACTCGTAGCCACAACATTAAGACCACATTTGATAACTCCTGTTATTATTGTTTGAAGCATTTTTGATAATTCCTCACCGTTTGGTGATCCCACGTAGTATACAATGGTCTGTGTCCAATTCCTGTTGAGTCCTCTTAAAGTAAAAACTATTGCTTTATTGGCAATAATATTTTTCATTCCGAATTCTCCAAAATCGGTATATCCATAAATTACGTCGTTTTTAATGTTGTACTCTAGTTCTTTCTCAATTGCCATCTCACCGAACAAGAGAACACATGTTTTTTCCATCGTTGTCATGCTTTCCGCCTTCTCGGTTAGCATGTCGGATATCCTTTTACTGAATCCTGCCTCAAGCCGTATCTCCGAATACCAACAATAAATCGTGCTTACCGGTGGCAATTTAAATCCTGCTCTCAACATGTAGTTGTAGCAGGCAGGGGATTTATAGAAGAATTTAAGAAATAAATCCTTTTCTTCTGACCCCCAAGGAGTGTTTTGTTTATGGAACAGTTGCGCCAAAACAAATGTCTTAACCTCCTTTGTCGAATGCTCCATTTGCTTTTCGACTTCTTCTTTCAGGTTATACTCCCTGTCACGTTTGAGTTTTTTCGGTATTGGTAACACATTTCGTGGACATTCTTGATTAATTTTTGGTGGTGCCGCTTTATAAGTGGGCAATATTGCCGAAGTAGATTGGGACGGGGAAATGGGAGTCAACATTGGTACATCTGTTAGAGAATTATCTTTAACATTTTTCTGGGCAGAACTTGCAGCCATATGCACCACATAAAAAGTTGAAGTGGAAGGAATGGGTTCAGACTCGGTATTAGGGGTTTCAGCTTTAACCACTTGCGTGAGTTGCTTTTCCACATCTTCTTCTTTTATTTTATACTCTATGTCTCGTTTGAGTATTTTCGGCTTTGGTACAGTAATTTGTGGTATTACACGTCTTTGATTCATGTTTGGTGTAGCCGCTTTATAAGTGGGCAATATTGGGGAAGGGGAAATGGGAGTCAACATTGGCACTTCTGTTAGAGAATTATCTTTAACATTTGTCTGGGCAGAACTTGCAGCCATATTCACCACATAATAGGTTGGGGTGGGAGGAATGGGTTCAGACTCGGTATTAGGGTTTTCAGCTTTAACCCTTTCCGTGAGTTGCTTTTCGATATCTTTTTCATTTATGTTATATTCTATGACTTGTTTGAGTTTTTTCGGTTTTGGTACAGTAATTTGTGGTATTACACGTCTTTGATTCATGTTTGGTGTAGCCGCTTTATAAGTGGGCAATATTGGGGAAAGGGAAATGGGAGTCAAAATTGGCACTTCTGTTAGAGAATCTCCAACAATTGTCTGGGCAGAACTTGCAGCCATATTCACCACATAATAGGTTTGGGTGGGAGGAATGGGTTTAGACGCGGTATTAGATGTTTCAGCTTTAACTCCTTCCGTACGTAATGGATATTCCACTTTATTGGATGACTGGACCGTTGAGGTCGGCTTATAACGTACCCTACATGCCTCCATAATTCGGGCACATGAGGCGTCAATGACAACGTCGGAGCAGTTGCATATCGATACGGAAGATTTTGGCACTGCATCACTGGTCAAACGTTTAAGTGTTGACCTTAACACGAGGTATTTATCATAAAAATGCCTTTCACACATTTTGGAGTTCTTGTTGATACTTGTCGCATCTGAGACATTTGCGTGTTTAAGCCAAATGGGTCGTCGGTGGTCTGTTGGTACATTAAAAAACGACAAGCCAAGTGGCCTTCTTTTCTCGTAGCAGCCCACATAGGAACATAAAGCCATTTTTATTTATTGTTGAAATAAGAAAATAAAAAAATAGAAAATATTGAATTATATAACTAAACTAGGTATTGAGTAAATAAACAAATGTATTTAATATAACAATGACAAAACAAAAGCATCAACTTTTAAATTGAATTATATATGTTATTTTTAATTTTATAAGTAAGCTAATAATTAGATCCAAAAAATGTAAATACCTTTAATTTTTTAATTTAGTTTAATTTAATATAAAAAGCCAAATGCAGTTTTTTACTCCAAATAAATAAAGGTATATTTAGTATTTAAATCAAATAGATTTTAATTTTAATTATAAAGTTTAAATATAAATTATAATTTAGTAATAAAATCTAATATAATTTAAGTCTAAATATATTTTTTCCTTTCGTAATAAATTCAATATAGAATTTATATTTAATTAAAAAACTTTATATAATTTGTTGTTGTTTTTGAAACCAATAGATAACACTTTAAGTAGTACAATCTAATTTAAATTAATTTTAATTAAAGTCTAAAAAGTAATTGTTTTTTTAAACAAACAACACCCTTCTTAGTAAAATCAATTATTATTTAGATTCAATTAAAAAGTCTAAATATAAATTGTTTTTTTTTTTAAGCAAAAATCAATTTTAAATTTATTTAACCAATACAGGCCCTTTAACCTTTCCAAATGTTCTTCGATACCTTTAATGGCTTCTTTACTACGACATTAAAAACAAAACAAAACACCGCACAGTTAGGTATTATTAACAAAAAAACAGTGTATAAAATTTATTAAGGCAAATAAAGTAGCAAAACACCCACAGTTCACAAATAGCTTGAAAAAAACTTAAGTGCACGTCTATATTCTCTGACATTAGATTCAAAAGTGAATATTATGTTGGCGCGTTTTGTTTTTGGATGTTTGACATTTAATCGATTTTGCCCACAGTTAATATCTCACCATTTAAATGAGTTTAATGGGATGTTCACATTCCGAACAAAATGCGTGGTGACATGTTGAATTTTTTTTGTTTTCTTGTTTTGCCTCGTATTTATAAAAAAACAAAAAAACTAAGGAAAAAACGCAAAAAATAATATATGTACAGCATCATTATTTCATATTTATATTATTCATATAAAAAGAAGTGGCAAAATCGTTACACTTTTTTAAATATTTCTTGAAATTTGTTTTGTTGAAAGACACTGAACGGACTAAAGATCTTAGGCTGCGTCTCCATTTTTTTTTTTTTATAATTTACACGCGCGAAAGGGGTTTGTGTGTACCCTTAAAATGTTTAAACACCGCACGAGCATTAGGGAAATGAGGAAGGATAAAAGAGGAGATACCGATGCACATTAGTTTTAAAGTTCTGCATATCAAAATGGGAGGGAAAAACAGAGCCAGGCAAAGCTGAAAACAGATGTGCACATAACTCCGCGCAGAGCCGCACCTAAAACAGATGTATATATTTTTTGACAATTATGTATTGCTGTATTTTTTGGGTTGACATGTCCCATAAGAGCCTGTGTAATGGTCAAAACAGATGTGCAGATAATTTCGTGCTGGAAAAAAAATTACACATTATGGGGATGTAAACATAAAATTCTGCAGGGTTGCAGAATCTGCACGATGTCTATATTTCTAAATTTCATGCCTAGTTTCATTGCTGCGTACGGAAATAAAACTGAACAAAACTTTATCAAAGTCATTTCGGGTTGGTTATACAAACAACATGTATTCGGACTGTTTCGTACGGCAACTTTTGCTTAAATTCTTCAATTACGGAATGTGTCAAAAATGCTTGTATTTTCTTAAGGCTATTATGGTCAACCTATGTATTGGTCAGAACTGATAGAAAGTTGTTAGTTCAGTTTTAACACTAGCTTTCTATTTCTTTCTCAGTGCCTCGTGGCTATTATGTATTGGACAGAACGGAAAGAATCTTTTTAGTTCAGTTTTGACACTAGCTTCGTTTTTTTTCGCAGTGCCCTGTGGCTTAGTGGTTATTGTGTTGGACTGGTTAGCGAAGAGCCTGAGTTCGAGTCCCGCTCCTGGGGTACTGCCACTTGCGAGGAATTGACAAAATCTCCAAGAGTAAAAAATTATCTCGAAAAAGTGCATCTCATGTAGCCGTTCGGCCTCTGCGGTAAATTGTAGGTCCCTTCCATTCTTGCAGATTAACAACACACACACGGAAGTGGTTAAGAGTACAAGTCACCAGGCCTTGGCGCTGTCGTGCCAATAAATTTAATTTAAAAAAAATATCCTATATCTTTCGCGTATTATGGTTGGGCCTTAAGGTTAGTAATGAGTTTGTAATGAGCTTTCTTGTCTGTTGAGTCACCCCTGAGTCCTTGATGGCTAAAACGCTATCACGCTTTAGCTTTGGTTTCGCCTGACGTTTACAAGTTCAACCACAGGTAATCAATACATCTTATGGCTAAAACACAATCAGAATGTGTAGAAACAAAACACTAAAATTTATTAGATGCACCAAATGTCGTCTCTACTATTAAGAGTAAATGTGAAATACTGTCTGAAGATGGCGAGAAGCAAAATTGCAGTTATGAAAGATGATAGTACTTTGAAATGTATATACAATGTTGCTGAGTTCGTATTTATGTACAATCTAGGATTTTCAATATGCTCTCGTAAACCTTATAAACCTCGTGAATTTATATCCCCGTAAATGAACTGTCAAATTTTGAAGGGCAATTTTTTTCTGCGAACCTTGTAAATTTATCTTTAGATTTTGCCGTGTAAAATGAAAAAATTAACCTCGTAAAATTGAGGAATATCTTTTCTTGTTGTCTTTGTCTTTTGTGAAAGCTACACAAATATATATAATACACTTTTTAACAAAAGTTAACGTACATCATTCTTGTGTACGTGGACTTTTGTATTTTTTTTTATTGCGTCTATAGATGCTGACTAGTTTTTTTTCAATGTTCATAAAAAGTTTGTTTTTATATTCATATAATAACCTATATTAAAGCGAAAATAATTGTTTTCTTCGAATTTTATATTCTTTTAATAAAAAACTATAACTAATTAATAAGATCTACTAGTGTACGTACACTTTATTAAGTAAGTGTACTTCAATCTCAACTCTGACATTAAATAACTGTTTCCAAATATACGCAATTTGTTTCCAAGGGGTGCTGACGCAAATGTTTGCGGAAGGATAGGATTTTCTACAGTGTATAAATTTATATCATTGCATGAATACCCCTAATAAGATTTCGGTAAAATCTTGCATTCCATAGCAAAAATGTATAGAGAACTTTATGCAGTGCTGTCCCTAAAATAGATGTGCATAATTTTTGGTATGGACCTATTAAGTTGGTTGGTCGTGATTTCCATACAATAATATACAAACATGTGTCGCTCAACACTAAGAGTTGAATCAAACTGGGTGCGGAATATTTAATTACAAAAGAAGTAATTTTCAATAAGCGTCTCTAGAATATGAGCAAGGGAGGTGTGGCTGAAGTTCACTATGAATTGATTTTTTTTTTCATACTTTTTTTAAATTTATATATATACAAATTATTTTTGGTTTGTTCGGAAGCTGAAAACTTGACAGCCACTGCACCAATTAGGATACTTTCTTCTGCGGGTTTGTTCGTAATTATCCCGAATGTTTAGGAAAAAGAAGAAAAGTCGGAAAATTCTGAACTGTTTTTAATATTAAAATAATTTTGACGGGACATTTTTGTTCTTTTTGATGATATTTTTTTTATATTTTATTGATTTTTTTATCAATACGAATGAGATGACTTGGAAATTTGTATAAAATCTGTTCATTTGCCCTAATGAAAACGTAGTAGTAGGGTAGTTGGCACATACATGTCCTACCAGCAAATGTGTTTGGAAAGACGAAGATTGAAAATGTGAGAAGCCTAAATCTGATATAAACAAACAGAGCAGCAGTAAAGCTCCTGGTACCAGCTTGTTTAGTAATATAAACAAAACTATCAAGTCTTACAATAAAAAAATAGTAATAAACAATTTAGCACAAGCGAACCTATAGTTATAATTTATTATTTTATATTTCGTTGATTTATACTTTTTTTGGTTAGGAGGGATTAGTTGCCCTTTTGCCTCCTACCAACGTACGCGACTTCTTTGAAATTTTGTTTCCATATTTTTACAACCAGTTTGATTCAACCGCTATGAGAAACCAACATGAACTTGGCTCCTGGCAGTCCATATCTATTGGGTCCATGCTTTTTCGCATTTAAGTATTGCTATACTAATGCCAATTGCATCGTTACCACAAGACATTTTTGAAAAATTGCAAAAAAAAGTTACATTCGAGAAAAAAATGTCTCTTAAAAATAATGGCGCAAAATTATAGGCAACCAATTTTTAATCCATTAACTTTACACTACTTAGAAGTAATGCCGGATATCTTTTATTTACATTTTTTTCGTTTGTTGTTGTGTAATGAAACTAGCCATCTATTTTTGAACAGAGATATCGTGCAGAGCGGTCTGCATGCTGATCTTAGAATGTGGGTTCCCTCATAAAACCCTTTGTAATTTATTTTGGCTGCAAGTGAAAAGGCGTCAAAAATGTTTATGGCATTCCTCACTCAACAAACAAAATACCTATTGAAATGTCAAATCTCAAATAAACTGAGAGCTTTGACCTGCTCCGAAGGAGATCACAATTTCGATTGTGATGATGAGAAGAATAGGGCTGTTAGTTGTATATTTTCCAGTCCTTATATTGTTTTAATTTTACACAATCTCGCTCCAGTGGTGTGTTAATTCATTTAACTAAAGAGATAAATATTTTTGTTTCACAAACTTGTTTGGAGTGTTGTATGATGAAGATGTAGCATAAGCTCTTTAAGCAGCCAAAGGCCTAATGACTTTCCTTTGTGTGTGTTGTGAATCTGCAAGAATGGAAGGGATCTGCAATTTACCACCCAGACCGAACGGCTACACGAGATGCACTTTCTCGAGAAAAAATTTACTCTTGTAGGTTTTTTTCAGTTTCTCGCAAGACGAAGTATATCGGAAGAAAAGATTGCTCTAGTGGCGAGGTTTAGCATGTATATTTAAATATTTTTTCAAACTGCAATTTAGTTGTTGATTTTCTTTGTTTGTTGCTCATTGTTGTTTGTTTCAAATATTAATTATATAATATGATCTAAACCTATTTGCTGTCAGTTGAGCTATGTCATATTAGTTCAAACTTTTTTGTCTTGAAAAATAAATTAATTAGTTCTTGTTATAGGATTTTGAAAGAAAAAGGTGAATCCTAACTTGTATGTTCTGTGTATCCTCAAGAAAAACAAATTCATTTGCTCACCGAAGTGTAACACAGGACTCACATATTGGACTTCTGGATTTATTCCGAAACTCGATGGGAAAAACACACTACTTAAAATGTTTGGTGCTGCAATAATGCAGCAAAATTATTGCAGCACCAAACATTTTAAGTAGTGTGTTTTTCCCACTTTTTGCACTTTGAAATAATGTCTTGTGCAGTAAAGCGCCTAAAATTATTTTTTTTTTAAAGAAATTTAATAATTCTTTAAAGTGTGGTGTCCATGAGGACAGGGGCTAAGCTCAATTAGAACACTGACTGCGTCCGTTCATACAAGCTACATTTCTTTGAATGCACTCATTCATGCATGTCTTCCTTCACATGTCACTGACGACATTTCAATTTTTCAAACCAAAACGATTTTTTTCATCTAATAGAATTTTGAGCAGGTGTTCAATATAATTTAAAAAATTGTAATTATTTTATAAAATCCCGCCATCAAATCATTTAATAACACTTATTATTTGTATTCTTAATAAATGGCAACAAATGATGGTTCTCGTGATGTAGACAGAACCGAAAGTGATGCAACGCATATCCGTTTACGAAGTGATTTGCATGCAAAGGAAGAAATAACTTGCTTGAGCTGTGGAGCATTGTTTTACGCTACTTCAAATTTAGAAATTTTTGAACATTACAGTGAAGTTGTACACGACCAGTACTATTCAAATTGTTTATATTGTAGGGGCGAGGTACACCAATACCAGAAACAAGGTCAAACCGAGTATTTTCACAATTGCTTTCGTTGGAAGCGCGGGGTAAAAAAGTGAATTTCAATTTTGTATTCAGAACAACAACAAAAAGAAAAAAAACGATGCATATGCAAGAAAGTGATTCAAACGCAGAGGGTGACTATTCTGAGTTTTCTGACGGCGGTGGTAGGGATGACGATAGTAGCATTAGTTCCAAAAATGCTGGAACAGGTAAGCGTTGGTCACGTTCAGATGATTTAGTATTAAAACAGCTTGTGGCGCAACATGGCGAGAAATGGGAAACTATTATTCTTTCTCCGGCGTTCAAAGATCGCACTGAGCAACAAATCCAACAACGATGGGCAAAAGTACTCAATCCTGATTTGATAAAAGGACCCTGGACTCGGGAAGAAGATGACAAAGTTATCGAGCTAGTGCGTCTTTATGGTCCCAAAAAATGGACCCTCATTGCTCGGTACTTGAATGGACGTATTGGTAAACAATGTCGTGAAAGATGGCACAATCATCTCAATCCGAACATTAAGAAAACTGCTTGGACAGATATAGAAGATGAGATTATCTATCAGGCACACATGCAGTATGGTAATCAGTGGGCCAAGATAGCAAAACTGTTGCCCGGTAGAACAGACAATGCTATTAAAAACCATTGGAACTCTACAATGAGAAGGAAATATGAATATAATGAGGGTGGACGCAAATCCTCACAGAGTGCCCGCGTAGTGACAGATCTTAAAAACTCTCGTTCTAATTTGAAAGCTCTGATTAAAAACGGATGCGTTTCTTCCAACACTAGCCAGCCAGAAAAGTCGTTACAATCTTCGCTTATTGATCGGATTCACAACAATGGAAAAGCAAAAGCTGTGGCGAAGGTATGTATGCTTTAAAAGTTAAAGGTAGAAGAGGTGACTTGATTTGACTTCTAGTTGCAAGGAAGATTTTAGTTTAAGTAGATTCTATGTTTTTTCGTTTTCCTGTCCTAGTTCCACGTTTTACATCCAATAGCCGTAAATGCATATATAATATAGGGGGCGGTACAGTTCGGGACGAACCTGGGCCTCAAACAACATGCCTCTCCAGCCAGCTCGGTTCTTGGCTAGCTGCCTCCAGTTTCCACGTTGGTGTTCCTCCACTTGAGCGCGCCACCTAAGGCGAGGTCTTCCCAGACTTCGTCTACCCTCTGGGATGTAATCAAAGATCCTGCATTGTTGCCCATTCGTTCTACATGACCTAGCTATCTTAAACGTGATATTCGTATTTTTTGACCAGGTCAATGTGGCACTACAGCTCTTATAGTTCTTGGTTGAACCTTCTCGCTACCTCAAAGTTGTACCTGCCTTTTGTGATGTTTCGTCCAATCCGCCGGTTTTATGTGTCCCTTTTTGTGGACAGCAAGTAGTTCGTTTTGGCTTCATTGACTGCTAGTTCCATCTTAGCCGCTTCGGCTTCAATGCTAGCAAACGTTCCAGCGACAGCTCGCCGAGTTCTGCCAATGATGTCTATGTCGTCAGCGTATGCTAACAATTGCACAGACTTGAAAAAAATACAATTGACTTGCTAGTTTCTTATAATTTTTTCAAGTATTAAGTTGAAGAAATCGCACTAAAGCGCATCACCTTGTCGGAATCATTTTTTGACGTCAAACGCTTCTGTGAGGTCAGTACCAACCCTGACGGAGCAGCGAGAATTCTCCATCGTCATACTGCACAGTCGGACGAGTTTTGTGGGGATGCCAAAACCTGACATGGCTCTGTATAGCTCGTCTCTATAAATGCTATCGTACGCGGCCTTAAAATCGATAAAGAGGTGGTGGGTATCGATTTGGAATTCTTGGGTGGTTTCCAGGATCTGCCGTAGCGTGAACATTTGATCGATTGTGGACTTTCCTGGTCTGAAACCACACTGATAGGGGCCAATCAGGTTGCTGACGAAAGGTTTCAGGCGTTCACATAGTACGGCAGAGAGGATCTTGTAGGCGATATTCAGGAGACTTATTCCTCTATAGTTGGCGCAGTTTAGAGGGTCTCCTTTCTTGTGAATCGGGCAAACGATGCTGAGGTTCCATTCATCAGGCATACTTTCTTCTGACCAAACTTTAGAGATGAGTTGGTGTATGCACTCCACCAGGTCATCTCCGGCCGCTTTAAAAAGTTCGGCGGGTAATCCGTCGGGTCCAGCAGCTTTGTTGTTTTTTAGTTTAGATATTGCTATCCTTACTTCATTTTGGTCAGGTGGACGGAAGTTTTGTCTGTCATCATCCATGTTGAATGGTTCATTCTGCCTGACAGCGGGATTTTGGCCTTCATCGCCGTTTAACAGTCTGCAGAAATGGTCCTTCCATGTACTCAGCACCGACTGTGACTCTACTACGAGGTTTCCATTCCTATCTCTACAGGCTTCTGTGCGGGATTTTTTCCTTGGCATGTTCTTTTTACCTGTTGGTAAAACTTCCGCACGTTGTTCCTGGAGTAGCATCTCTCAATATCTTCGATCGCGCGCTTCTCATGCTCTCTCTTTTTCTTTTGGATAAGCCGGTGTTCTTCCCGTCTTTTCTGCTCGTAAAGCTCGCGAGCAGCTGTCGTCTTTCTTTGCAGCGTCGCTTTATATGCCTCTTGTTTGGCTGCATGGGCCTGCCTGCATTCGTCATCAAACCAGAGGTTTCGTGGTGGTGGTCTGGTGAAACCTAGCACATCAGTTGCGGATTCTCTGATGGCTTGTTGGTAGTGTTGCCACTGATCTTCGGCACTTGATGCTGGCGGTACTGGATTTCTTGAGAGGTTACGGGATATTCGATCGGCATAGGTTCTGGCGGTTTCTTGCGATTGCAGCTTTCCGACGTCATACTTCCTCACAGTATTACTCCGTTGTTGTGGAGTTCGGGTTATTCGCATTCTTACCTTTGCTGCAACAAGGTAGTGATCCGAGTCGATGTTAGCTGCTCGGAAGGTGCGAACATCCAAGATACTGGAGGCGTGTCTTGCATCGATCGCAACGTGATCAATCTGATTGACGGTTCTTTGATCTGGGTGTCGCCAAGTCCCTTTGTGTATATCGAGATGAGGAAACCGTGTGCTTGCAGTGGTGACGTTATGTGCCGCTGCGAAGTCAATTAGCCTAAGTCCGTTTTTAGACGTTGTGTCGTGTAGGCTATGTTTTCCGACAGTCCTACCAAAGATTTCCTCTTTACCTATTTTGGCATTAAAATCGCCTAGTACGATCTTAACGTCGTATTTAGGGCATTGCTCATAGGTTTTGTCGAGGAGCTCATAGAAGTCATCCTTTGTGGCGTCATCTTTGTCCTCTGTGGGGGCATGAGCGCATATTAGGCTAGTGTTGGCGAATTTAGCCTTGATACGGATTGTCACAAGTCGCTCACTTACGTGTCGAAAGCCCAAAACTTCTTGCCTAAGTCTACCGCTTGTGACGAATCCGCACCCAAATAAACGCTGTGGTCTTCTTCCACAATCACCGTAGTAAACGTCACAGTTTTATATCCTCCTTTTACCCGACCCATACCATCGCACTTCCTGGATTGCAGTAATTCATTGACATAATGGTTTTGACGATTACTTCCATCGCTTCATAAGAATCTGCACGCATGCTGATCTTCTCTATCTAGGTGAACATCTCTGATATGTCTCCACTGATTGCCACCGCATGTTGCCGGAGCCCCAGAAGAATACCATAAACCGATGGAAGTTGGTCGGGATCTTTAAGTAAGAAGGAGTTGAGGGATACTCCACCAAATTTTGCTGCTGCGTCCCAGTCCAATCTCAGCTTCTCAAGTTTGTTGTGATTGGCTACGGGAAACAACGGTAGATACCATATGCATTTGTGTGAGTTTCGCCTAATTCCTCAACCTTCCTTGACGTACGATTTGTTAATGCATGCGGTTCTTCAATTCAGAGCTTCTCTGGAGCCTTGGATTCTCTTTTGTAGAATTATGTTTGACTGTCCAAAAGCCATCTCTGAACAATTCATTTATTTATGGGGCACATGAAGGCTCTATTAATTGGTTAGAAACCAGGTCGCTTGCTCTTCCTTTTAAGGCTTGTTGAAAACGCATCATATTCTTTTCAATACTGAATCCGTACGCTTGAGTTGACTGTTCAGAGACTGATACCTCTCTAGCTGGTGCAGTTCAGAGGGTGTCCTTTTTAAGGATCGGGTTATGTTGAGATTCTATTAATCGGGCATGCTTTCTTCTAACCATATCTTGCTTATGATTTGGTGCATACTTATAGTTATAACCAAGTCATCGCATGCAGCTTTGAATATTTCGGCAGCTAGGCCTTGGGCTCCAGCGGGTTCATTGCTCTTAAGCTTAGATATAGCCATATAGATATTCATTCATACAAGTTTACAACTATAAATGCAATACAAATGTTTTAATATTGAATGATATGCGGACATTCGGTAACAAAAAAAAATGAAAGTTAGTGTTGAATGACACGATTATAAAAAATTAATTCAAATAAATATCTGATGTGGGGTGGCAACCAGTATAAAAGTATAAAAAAAATATAAATTAAAAGTGAACAATAGAAAAAAAGTTATTAATTCAAAATATAAACTTAACAAAACCAAAATAATATACTTTAATCTTAAACGAAAAGTTTAACTGTGAGTATTTACCATTTTTTTAATAGGATAAGGTTCTTAAAAAAGATTCAATACATTCATAGTCATGTGTGAATAGCCAGTATTAAATTTTTCTCATAAATAAACTAAATGAAGTAGTTTGTCTTATAGATAGCGGTAATTTATTAAAAAGTTTCGGAGCTGTAACTGTGAAAAAAAGAGAGAAGTGTGTACTTCGTGCAAATGGTACGTTAACAATATGCATCAATACTTGATGCATATTTCGCCCCCAGCAAAGTCAATTATCCTGAATGCGTTATCGGTGGTAGTGTCGTGCAGGCTGGTACACTCTATCACTAGTTTGACGTTGAAATCGTCTTGGAAAATTTTAATGCATAGCTAGGGCACTGCTCATATGTTTTGTCCAGGAGCTCGAAAATACTGATCGAACCGAACCGAATAAAACAAAGGTCTTTGAAAAGAGGCTCAACAAAATCGTTTTAATTGTTTTCCCTTGAATTCCTAGAGCGCCTTTTTTACGATATTACCATATTTTGTTAGACTCTTCAAGAAGCCAGGGCGTAGTGACAAATGTAAGGTCTCACTAACCAATACTGTTGAGCTATATTAATCTTTAATGCTGATTCCAAAAAGCAGCAAAAAATTAATTAGGCCGTGTAGAGCCTTCCCCTCAGCTTAGGAGGGGGAAGAAGATGGTAGAGCCAGTCACTCCCACTTCATCTACCCTACGTTTACGCAATGGCTTATATCATCATCACAAGATCTATCGAAGGATCATAGATCCAAGGTATTTAAACGCACTTAGGAAAAACTCTTCCATTCAAGTTCAAATGGGTAGCATATTAAATTCAGTCCTTCAGTACACACCGGGATCCGGTCCCGATTGCTGTCCGACGGCTTGGCCTTGGGCGTCCTTGTATATATCCTTTCAACGTAAGTTAGGTCTGCCTCGTTGCCTTCTACCATACAAAAAGAACTTCAAAAGACCCCAACCGGGTCCCCATAAGACGGTCCTCTTGAACTCGGATAAGTGATTAGAGTTCCTCCTAATTGTTGATATTAATTGAATTTAAATTTAAATAGTCTGTCATGTGATTTTATTGCTTAATTTAATTTTTTATTCCGTTTTAGGTTTCACAAAACAAGCCGCCAAATATTTTGAAAAAATCTCGTCATGCCGAGAGCTCTGAGGCTACCCAACCCGCTCCATCCAACTCAAATGCAATTAAACTACCTGATTCTCCTGTAATGACCCCCATTAAGCCATTACCATTCTCGCCCAGTCAATTCCTAAACTCACCCTGCTTGACGACATTCGACGACATGAATCTTCGAGCCAGCACCCCAGTTCGAAAGACTTTAAATCGTTTTGGAATGGAAATAAAAAAAGAACACGAGAACTCATCAATTGAAACACCTCATAAGAGCCTACTCGGACCAAGAACACCAACACCTTTCAAAGATGCACTGGCTGCATTGGGAAAGAAACGCAAAGGTGATAGATATGTTCCACCAAGTCCATCAAGTCTTGTAGACGATCTGGCAGAGATAATTTACGATGAACAACTAAATGATACGCAAAACTCACAAGTAACTATCAAAACTGAAAAAAATACAGATGTCAGCGATGCAGCCGAACCACCCCGTCAGCCAACAAAGAAAGCTCGAAAAGCCCTTAGTGCTAGTTGGGAAAATGATATTAAAGTTGTTAAGAAGCAGCCGTACGAAACAGAGACACCCAGTAAATTCCTTACTTCAACCAATTCCATTGTGTTTTCACCTCCAAGTATCTTAAAGGATACACTTCATGATTCCGAACTTCTTATGGATACTTCTGAAGCCAAAAAAGAAAATAAGAGTCCAAAGCATGTTAGCCAAAAGTACCTAGATCCGAAGTGGGAGAAACTTGCTTGTGGACAAACAAAAGATCAGATTTTTATGGTCCAACAAGCACACATGTGTCTCAAGAGCCTATCATTAACACCCAGGTCGCTTAATTTTGAAAAACATAAATGATTTGTCCTCGAAAACAAGAGATTGTTCGCTGCTAAGCTGTAACCCAAAAATGAAAAATATTAAGGGCTTTATGCAAAATCCCCTTACGAAAGAAATATCCTGCTATCGAAGATTGAAGATTCATGCAATCAATCTGAATCTCGCCTATAAGCTTAACCGTAACATTACAGGATAAACTTGATTGCGTTGTGTTCAGGAACAGTCTCTAAGTACATATATATTAAACACATTAAAATTGAAAGTTTTTATTTATAATTTATCTTATACATTCAGTTTTTTTTGTATGCCTATAATTTATGATTTTTAAAGTTTTTTTTACATAAACATATATTATATGCTCGCTTATATTATATAATACATAAACCTACGTACATGTGTACACGTCTATTGAGCATTTGAAAAGTTTGTATTTAACTTAAAAATAATAACTCAGTTGAAATTTAAATATAATACATAAAAAATTAACTTTTTTCAGATTTCATTTGAAAGCACTTAACACGTCCTTCGTACACCAAATTAATTGTATTCAACTTTTTTTTAATTTTATTTTGTTTTTGAATAAATGGTTCAGAAAAAAATTTGCTCTTTTTCTTGCAAAATTGGAAAAGTTTAAACTTTTACAGAGAAAGAGCTGTTGCGGCCCAAGCTAAACACCATGTAGGTATCGCGGCCTTGCCGAGCACGCGATAAATGCGGCTCCGGTAGGCCGAACCTTGCTTAGCCCGAACAACTGTACAATGAAGAAGGGACAGAGCTCCCCAAACACATATCAGGATCGGAGATAAGAAGCGGGGGTTGTCTGGCCAGAAAAGCAAACCAAGAAAAATTGGCTGTAATTTTTTTTTTAATTAACGCTCGCACAAGGAACTATTTGTTTCCCTTTTAATGTAGGGCACACTGCGCGGTCATTAAGAAGATAGGAGGTGCCGATTAACATTGGTTTTTAATGATTGCAGATCAAAATGGCAAGGGAAAACTTCGCCGGGTAAACTATTCCAAATTCCCTATATATATATATACTCGAAATTGGGCTCAAGGATGAACTGATGAGCATTCCTTGCAAGACGAGTATTACGGGAGGAATGCAGCTGGCTACTTCGAGTGAACATTTTTTATAAAAGAAACGATAAAATAAGGCAGTTCTATTTTCTATCAATCTTAACCTTCGATTTTGTATTCTATCAAGCAGGTGAAGTGATAATGTGCTGGATTGAAACATAGGCTAGTTTTAATCCAGGAAAAATGGACAGTTCCCATGGGAGGGGCTTATTTGTGAAATATTGCATTGCTGGAGGTTTATTTAATACGACTCAATGCATTAACCTCTGCTAGAATTTTTGAAGTTTTGTAGACGGAAGTCATAGAATTCACTATACTATATAAATATAGAGATATAGACTTAAAGAAATGTAGAAATATAAAGATATACAGATTTGTATAGGATATAGAGATATACTAAGGGAAGACATAAAATATAGAGAGATAGAGGTATAGAGATTATAGAAATATATAGATATTTATATATAAATAAATTGAGCCTTAATATTGTTTGTCGCCGATTCACGCGTTTACCGATTTCAATCAAACTTTAACACATCTGGTATTGGTATTGGTATAGGTATATATGGTTTTTTAAAGTTTGGTTGAAATCGGAAAAAGTATGTGTGTGTTGTGCGTGCCTGAAAAAACACATACATTTCAGTACAAAATTAAATTTTCTGTGTTTATTTATGTATTTAAACTTAAATAAAAGAAAATATGGCATACATTCATTTAACTTTGAGTTATTTTTATTATTAGACTTCGTTTATTCAGTGAGTTTGATTTTCATTGTCAATAAACTTAAGTAAATATATTAAAAGATATTCGAAAGATAGTAACTAGAATTGTTGGTTCCCACTGCTCATTTAGGACGGTCTTGAAGGATCTATCTTACACTGCTTCGTGCTTCCTTCTGTCAATCATTAAAAGAGAGGGTGCATGGCTTAAGTTCTTCGCGAATTGTGTTTTCTTTCAAGTACCTGAGTCTTGCGGAAGCTGTAATTTAATTAAAGGACAGCTACATTTTCAAACAACTTATAAGCTTCCACTCACCTCAATGTGGCTTCCTGGTAAATCGCTTTTTGTAAACACGTAGGTCTCATTATATACAGTGTGATGAATTCATTTGAAATGGTTTGTTTTTTGGAAAGCAATCAGACTATTTGCTAAAGATTTAACACATTGCTTTGCATCGTCACCAGCAGGTGTTACCACCTGAGGCATGTTTTTTTGTATTTTGAAAGAGGTGAGGTCTGTATGTGAAGGCAAGACCCCCTATTCCCGGCGAGCTAAGCCGTGCCCGCGAGCATGCCACTGCTCCCTCAGCGGACATTCTATCCCTTTCTATTTCTCCTTCATCTTTCCTGTATCCATTTTTACCTCATGCCACAGTATCCGGCTCCCTCGTTTGATAGGAAGGCTCTTCTCTATTGACTAGTCCTAGTCATTACCAGCCTATCTAACTTCCAGCTCCTACCTAATTCTTATACAGTATCTCCTCTGCCAATTCCTATGCTGCTCTTTTTTTGCTATTCGCTCCACTCCTTCTTCTTAACCTATCCTATTCTAATCCCAGCTCTCATTATTATATATACTATTCTAATCCTTTTCGAGCTTTAATTTCCCAAATCCAATATCCTATTCCACTACATAATGTCTCATTTTAAATGGCAAAATGAAGAAATGGTTAGGACCACATAAACTTTGCCGATTAATACAAAAGCATATACCTCCGTTTAATAAAACAATAACAGTTCGTTAAATATTGATATTGACACAGGAACTAAAATAAAAACATTTTAAAACACAACCGAGAACTAAAATCAAAACAAAGTGGCAAAGCTCACTGCCTACGTCACAGAAAAAATCCCAACTTTCATTTAACAGCACGGCATAATATTTTTTATATCATTCTTATATTCTATACATTAATTTATATATTCTAGCAATTCCCTTTCGTGCCTATCCGCTATTCTTTTTATTTATTTTATTATTTTTACTTATTTATTTAAATAAAACGTATCTTTTTTTAAAAAACTCTTACTCCCACCGCAAACTTTTTGTTTGTTTTTTTTGTTTGTAGATTTTCAAGTACCTGTAAATAATAATGTTGCCCATTGATTAAAAATTAAAAAAAAAAGTTTTATAAAAAAGTTGTCATTTGTATAATGCACAAAAAGATACATATTTTTAAGATTTAGGTTAATAAATTATACAATTGTCAATTGAATTTTATTGAAAACGTATGAAGTTTCATATATAATAATATTCAAATATTCAAAGACCAAAAGCGAAGTTAATGGTATACTAATTCGTTGAGAATAAAATTAACGAAACAATAGAACAAATTCGACCTTCTTAATTAATCATTAATATTTCTGAAATGCGAAAAAAGATTATTTTAAAAAGCCCAAAACATTAAAAAAAAAACTGCACAATGGTTACAAAAATCAATTCATATTCATAGTGAACTTCAGTTTATTGAAAATGAATTCTTTTGTAACTAAATATTTCACGACTGGTTTCCTCCAGCTGTTAAGTGTCGAGCGACCCATGGTTGTATATTGTATTGAAATGACAACCAACCAGCAGTCCATACTTAATAGGTCCATAATGACCGATATAATTACTTCTAATGGAGACGCGGCCTTACAAAAATTTTAAGTTTTTTAGATTCTATCCAAAAAAGAGCTTTAAAATTAATTTGTGATACAAAAATTACGGATTCAATACCATCTCTCAGGCTTCGCCGTAATGTGCCGTGCTTTCATTGTTTTATCGTTATTTTTACAAACAGTGCTCCAGTGAAATAGCCAGCTGAATTTCTCCACTGACAAAAGTCAACCGTAATACTCGCCTTACTAGGAATGTCCATGATCAGTTATATCCCTTTGAAAGTCCCGTCAAAATTGGTCAATAAATACGAATTTTCGAAAAAAAATCTACCCCAGTGCCCCCCCCCCCCTGTATCTATTGGAAGACCATTTTTATAAGGGCAAGTTTAAAATGTATGCAAATAAACGAAATAGAGATAACAATCTAATATGACATAACAATGATACAAAAACATAATGGGAACGTTCGTTGATTTTTAGACAAAGTGAATCCATTGAACGACAAGCTGATACCAATACATTGTAAAGAAGAAACTGTCAATACATTGTAAAGAAGAAACTGTGGTTCTTAAAAATAAACACAACTAGCGAAGAACTTTCGAAATTAAATTTTCAAAATCTGTTTCCTTTTAGAATTGTGTGACTGTGGGCTGAGGGGCGACTTACAAATAGCATAGCAGGAGCTTTTTTGTAAATAAAAAAGCTAAGATAACTATTGAATTGCACAGAAACAACCTTCACAAGTCGTGGGTTGAATAAAATTCCACTTTAAACAATACACAATATAATCACGTAAGCGTTAGTTTTTTTTTGTATTATTTCTTATTGTTTACAACTAATTGCTTTCAGCACGATGCGTTTCACATAAACAAAAACAAAAAACTTACATCTGTCGATGAACCAAATTTGGAAGGTGGCAATTGATTAAGAACACAACTCCCCATCCCACACAATACCCTCGTGCTGTAGATGAACTGTTTAAATTGATGTCTTTATTCTCAACAAGACATCCCGACGCCTCTGAACAGAAACAACATGAAGTGTCCACATTTAGAAGAACAACCCTATCTGCTTACTTAACAGGATTGGACGCAAGGGTCTCCTAGGGAACCCTTATATACGCTTTAAGAATATTGGGTCAGGATTAATAGTTTTTTTGTTTAAAAACTTTCATTATTAAAAAAAATAATTGTGCATTCGTAGTTGATAGTAACGAGGATATACAATGGCGGCATTGAAATGTGTTTTGAAGCACTACATACGTTACATTCCATGCACCATGAAGCTACCGCTTGTCTTGTGTCAGGTGATTTGCAAGAGCTTCTGACAGAACTGCGTAAGCAAAAGGCACTTCTAAGGAATACCGTTGAGGAGAAATTAGCTGAAGAACGCCTTAAAGAACAACTATTGCACACTATTGAAAATTACATTAAGTCTGTCCCTCGATCTTATTCAAGATGATGATATATCCGAGGATGATGCGTCCCCAGTTAGTACCCCACCCGCAGCATCAGCAGCATCCCAAAACAGTGTTTCATGTATAGCGAGTTTCATTCAAGAAAAGATTTGCTCTTTTTGTCAAAAGATTTGATCTTTTTCAATTTCGAGAGTTTCATTGCAAGAAAAAGAGCAAATCTAGATCAAATCTCAACACGAAAGATTTGATCTCTGATGGGTTGGCAGATTTGATCTGAACGCACACATACATGTAAATAGTCTTTCGGTCAAACGTCAAATGGAAAATATTTTGTTATTTTTGTTGTTTGTTGTGAACTTGTGCCAGCCCGTGCTTAGCCAAAAAATTAAGAAATATCCATTAAATATACAAAATAACAAATAAAGGTGTTTTTGAAGTGAGAAAATACAAATATGGCGTTTTGAATATATGAACTGTACATGCCTGGTATTTTTGTGTGCGATATCAAATACTGTGTATGCTCGTCAGTGAATGACCAATACTAGGATTAAATGATGAAACAAGTTTCATTGAAAAGAGCAAATCTTGATTTGAAATCAAATCAAATCTTTGAAATTTGAATGAAACTCGCTATTAGAATAGCCCGATTAGTCTTGCATCATTATGTTTTAATTTTATACATGTTGTATCTTCCTGCAGAATCTTTATCATCTAGGTGAATTATTTTTTTTTTTTTTTACACTATTAAAGGATTTTTTCTTCTATTAACAGGATTATGAGTAGTATGGATTCTGCTCACGGAGGTTTCGACTTTGATCCCTAGCTGTGCTTTCCTGAACGGAAACGGAAACGAAAACGAATTTTCGATCTACTGTAATTATTCGTGAACGAAAAAAAAACCTAAAAAACTTCCAGGAGTGCGATATTAACGAACAGAATATGTAAACTTGGGAAGTTCGACAGCTTGGCCTATGCCGATCGCGTATCTTTTGGGTTAGCCAATATCTCGCCAATGATTGATGATTGTCTTAGAATGTTAGAATGCAACTGGACGCTGCACGACACTATAGTAAGATGGATTAGAAAGATAGGAAAATATAGGCGGAAAATATCCTGGATCAAATAAATGCAACGACTCCAGCATATAATGGGAATTTGACATGGACCAATTCAAAACCGTAAATGAAGGTTGTCAAAGTTTCCTTTTTTATATAATGTATTGTGATGTGGCAACAAGTTTAGATACATTTTGTAAATTAACGCCATCTGTTGGATTCATTGTGTACAACAACCAACATTTATTGTGTACAACAACCACCATTTATTGTGTACAACAACCATGCCCCTAGAAGTATGCTACATATTTGCAACATGTTTTAACTTAGTACTAAATCGAACTTGACGAAACAATTCGAGACTCGAATTAGTACCGAAAGCTTAGATTGTGCCAGAACCAGACAGAAGCTTCCAGAAGCTTTTAAAGTTGTATAAATACAAGAGTAGATTGCATTGACAGTTTCAGTTTATTTTCGAAAGTGGAATTGTTAACAACTGGAAGTATTAGTAAAAAGTGATTGAATTAAGAAAAAAGTGTTGAATTATAAAAACGTATTTGAATTGTGAATAAGTGAAATAAGTTAAATTGGTGTTATTTAAACTGAAAGACGTTGTGTTTTATAAAATAAAGAGATTTGTTTTATTATTGTGGAATTTTGATTGAGTTTTATTTGTCGAACCCCAGGCCAAAATATCACATTGGTGTCAGAAATTGGGGATAAAACTCAGTAAAGTGCTAGAAAATTCCATAGTGACATTTTCTAAAACAGTTTCGGTGACTCATTTAATTGTGAAAGTGGAATTTTCCAGAAACTATTGAACTGATTGTGCTATAAAACTGTGAATAGCGAGTATTTTTGTTAAAAATAGTGTTGGAAAAAGATCTTTCTAGAAGAGACATTAAAATAAAACTGACTGTGTTGCGAAAATAGTGTTTAAGTTACATAAAATGGGTCGCAAATTAGAACAATTGACAACAGCTGAGTTGAAAGAAGAATTAGGAAAACGAAATCTTCAGACTTCGGGGCTGAAAAAGGAACTATTGCTCCGACTTCAGAATGCTATCACTCAGGATGGTGGAGACCCCGATACCATGTTGTTCGATGTTGAAGAACAAGGGAGAGAATGCACAGTAAGTACAGCCGATGAAATGCCTGCTTTCATGAAGTTGCTTCTGTCGAAATTCGATGCTTTGGAAAGTTCCTCGAAAGAACAAAAGAACTTTCTCGAAAAACAACAGAACGTTCTCGAAGAACAAAAGAACGTTCTCGAAGAACAAAAGAACGTTCTCGAAAGCAGATTTGATGGTCTCGAAAACAAACTCGATGCACAGAATGTTCTCTTCGACAAAAGACTTCAAACAATCGATCAGAAATTCGAAGCCAAAATAGAAAACTTGGAAGAAAAGTTCGTAAGTGTAGAGCAACAGTACGAACATCTGGCTAAGGAATTTGATTCTTTGAAAAAGCAGAAGGTTCGGGAATATTCGAGCGACGGTCCACGAAGAAAGGAAATGCAGCCCCCTGTCTTCGATGGTCAAACATCATGGCCAATTTATAAGAGGCAGTTCGAAGCTGCCGCCTTGACGAACAACTGGGACAACGAAGACAAATCAATTGCTCTTACGCTTGCTCTCAGAGGAACAGCTGCCGAATTGCTGCAGACCATTCCTGAAGACAAACATCAGGATTATGATGCCATGGTCAAGGCAATCGAGATGAGGTTTGGCGACGACCACATGCAGCAAGTTTACCGAGTCCAGTTGCGCAGAAGGGTCCAGGCAAGAGGTGAAACGCTACAACAATTGCAAGCTGACATTGAGCGCTTGGCGAATTTGTCTTATCCCAATACCAGCAGGGAAATCATAAACGAACTGGCAACCGATGCGTTCACTAATGCCATTGCAGATGGAAAACTACAAATGGCTGTGAGAATGGCAGGTAAGAAAACGCTCGCTGAGGCTTTAGCATTTGCCCTGACAATGGAAGCAGCAGACCAAGCTTCGCAAGGTAGCCATCGCGTCAGGGAAATGGCTACGCTAGAGTGCTCATGTCAACGTGTCGACATTGAAAGACAAAACCCGAGCACTGTTCGAGGTCAAATGAGATGCTGGAATTGCAACAAGCTAGGACACCTACAGCGACAATGCAGATCTATGCCTAGACAGGTAAGCTGCCCACATTGCACAAGGAGGAGGCAGAATGACGAAGCATCTGGCAGGAATAACACTCACACTGCTGGACAAGCTTCTGATCAACAGCAGGCGGGAAACGCCTAAGAACCAACTTCGCGGGGCTGAAGTTGGTTGATGGAATCGACGCCCCCAGGACCATCATCCAAGTTTCGCAAACTACACGCTGCAGCAAGAGCTTGACAGTGGAGACAGTCATCAGAAACAGAAAATGTGTGGCCACTATCGACACGGGTGCCACAGCCTCCATAATCAGAAGAGACCTTGTTCAGACATCATGGCTACATAACACCAGCTGCTACACTCTGAAGACAGCTACGGGAGAAGCAGCAAAAGTATACGGGGAGGTATTTCTAAAGATACAACTGGCAGGGTTGACCTTCTCACATGCATTCTTGGTAGCCGACATATGCGACGAATGCATTATTGGAGTGGATTTCATGAAGGCACATGAGGTAATCATAGACCTTCGAATGCAAGTATTAAGGTATCGAACCGTTGAGATCCCTATGGTATACGGAAACGAGAACGCTGTGAATCTTCGGGCGGTTATAAGCAGAGATGAAGTCCTACCACCTTCTTCAGAGACAGTTCTTTGGACGCGTTTGGAAGGTGATCCTGGGAACCACCGATTCTATTTCATTGAAGCAGATAATAAAGAGGACTTTCCAAGCTATATCGTTGGAAAGATTTTAGTGGAACCAAAGAAAAACATGGTTCCGGTAAGGCTGATGAATCCGAACAAACACTCCGTCAAGCTCAGACAAGGAGAGGTGATTGGAAGATGCGTACCCATTGCAGCCATATCGACAACATCTGGGAGTGATTCTGCGAGTCCTGTTTCTGCAACAAAATTGGCTGAGGTATGTAATGCTATCCTTGGAAACTGTGAGCTAAATCAGGAGCAGAAAACCATGGCCAAAAATCTCATTGGCGAGTTTGCTGATATATTTGCATCGCAGGATGGAGACTATGGTCGAACACACCTAGTACAGCACCGAATAGACACCGGCGATAGCAGACCGATCCGACAACCTGCTAGAAGACTTCCATTGGCAAAACAGTCGGAAGTCGATGAGATGATATCAACCATGGAAAAAGACGGTCTAATCGAAAGCTCAAAAAGTCCGTGGGCATCACCCGTTGTACTAGTGAAAAAGAAGGACGGCAGCACTCGATTCTGCGTGGATTACCGGAGGCTCAACGATGTCACCAAGAAGGACAGCTACCCCTTGCCTCGAATAGATGACACCTTGGATACCCTTTCTGGAGCGAAATGGTTTTCCACCCTCGATCTGAAAAGTGGTTACTGGCAGGTACAGATCCATCCAGAAGACAAAGAAAAGACCGCTTTCACAACGGGAAATGGACTATGGCAGTTTACCGTTATGCCATTTGGCTTGTGTAACGCTCCAGCCACCTTTGAGCGTTTAATGGAACGTGTGTTACAGGGTCTGACATGGAAAACCTGCCTGGTGTACTTGGATGACGTCATCGTTGTGGGAAAGACGTTCGCTGAACATCGCGACAACTTGAGGGAGGTGTTTACACGACTTCGAAATGCACATTTGAAACTAAATCCAAAGAAATGTGCTCTGTTCAAAGCTGAGGTGAAATATTTGGGACATGTGATATCATCAAATGGAGTAAACACTGACCCGGAGAAAATCGAAACCGTGAGAAATTGGCCAGTTCCTGAAGATAAACACCAGCTGAGGAGCTTTCTAGGTCTCGCCACTTATTACAGGAGGTTCGTCAAAGATTTTGCCGGAATCGCAAAGTGTCTGCACCAGCTAACTGAGAAGTGTAGACAATTTAAATGGTCAGGTGAGTGCGAAAGAAGCTTTCAACATCTAAAACAGCGATTTTGTGAGGCACCAATACTAGCTTACCCCACCCCTGGCAAAACATTTATTGTGGACGCGGATGCTAGTAACGTGGGTGTTGGAGCAGTTCTGTCGCAGATACACGATGGGGAGGAGAAAGTGGTAGCCTATTTTAGCAAAGTTCTGTCGCGACCAGAGAGAAACTACTGTGTAACCAGACGGGAACTCCTTGCTCTGATACTGGCGACAAAACATTTCCATAAATATCTGTATGGACAGAGATTCATCCTGCGTACCGATCACGCCGCTTTAAAATGGTTGCTACAGTTCAAAAATCCTGAGGGGCAGGTAGCAAGATGGATCGAACGATTGCAGACTTACGACTTCGAAGTACAGCATCGCAAAGGAAGACTGCACTGCAATGCGGACGCGCTTTCCCGCAGACCATGTGAGCCCAGTTGCAAACATTGTGCGCGAAAAGAGGAAAAGGATGAAGGTATATCTGTCCAGAGAATAAGAGCCGAACCTGTAGAGGGTTGGAGTGCCGAAGAAATTCGTAATGCACAAAAAGAAGACCCTGACATCGAGCCAATCCTTGCATGGAAGGAATCTATGGAGAAACCAAACGCAAGATATATCTCCGACAGAAGTCCTACTTTAAAAGCATACTGGGCGCAGTGGGACTCTCTCCATGTGGAAGATGGTGTTTTGCGAAGAAAATGGGAAATGCCGGATGGAAGATCCTTTAAGATGCAGCTTGTGGTTCCACGATCGAAAGTAGAGGAGATCCTACGAGAAATGCATGCTGGAATATCCGGTGGGCACTTGGGAATCAACAAAACACTGGAAAAGGTACGGGAACGCTTTTATTGGCTAAGCGTAAGAAACGATGTAGAGAGCTGGTGTCGAAAGTGCATAACATGCGCAGCTAGCAAGGGACCCAAAGTCAAAACACGAGGTAAAATGCACCAGTACAACGTGAGCGCCCCTTTTGAAAGAATCGCCGTTGACATCACAGGCCCGTTCCCGGAAACTGAAAACGGTAGCCGTTACATCCTTGTTGTCATGGACTACTTCAGCAAATGGCCGGAGGCTTTTGCGATACCCAATCAAGAAGCTAAGACCGTTGTCGAGCAGATACTGGACCACTGGGTCTGCAGGTTCGGGGTGCCTATGGAATTGCATTCCGACCAAGGGCGAAACTTCGAGTCGAAGGTATTCCAGGAAGTATGCGCATCACTCGGGTTAAAGAAAACAAGGACAACACCTCTTCATCCACAGTCTGATGGAATGGTAGAAAGATTTAACAAGACCTTGAAGGAACATCTGTCCAAAGTCGTGAACGAGAACCAACGGGATTGGGATCGGCGAATTCCTTTATTTCTTATGGCCTACCGGAATGCGGTTCATAGTACAACTGGATACACTCCATCCGAAATTCTATTTGGACGAACTGCCCGGCTTCCAAGTGAGCTAAAATTCGGATTTCCTATTGAAGACCCAAAATGCGAAGAGGACTACGTGTTAGATCTTAGAGAAAGGATCAACGACATTCACCAGAGAACAAGAAACAACATAAAAATTGCGAGTGACCGCATGAAGACCAGATACGATGCGAGAGCAACAGCACCTGAATTCAATGAGGGAGATCTGGTATGGCTTTATAACCCACATCGCAGAAAGGGAAAATCGCCCAAGCTTCAGCAGGACTGGGAAGGTCCCTACCAAATAGTTACGCGCATTAATGACGTCGTTTTCCGAATCCAACGAGGACCAAGAGCAAAAATGAAAATTTTCCATGTGGATCGACTGCATCGTTACCACGGAAACAATGATGATGTGCTTGTTCGGGACGAACAAAACTAAGAGGGGGACAATGTGATGTGGCAACAAGTTTAGATACATTTTGTAAATTAACGCCATCTGTTGGATTCATTGTGTACAACAACCAACATTTATTGTGTACAACAACCACCATTTATTGTGTACAACAACCATGCCCCTAGAAGTATGCTACATATTTGCAACATGTTTAACTTAGTACTAAATCGAACTTGACGAAACAATTCGAGACTCGAATTAGTACCGAAAGCTTAGATTGTGCCAGAACCAGACAGAAGCTTCCAGAAGCTTTTAAAGTTGTATAAATACAAGAGTAGATTGCATTGACAGTTTCAGTTTATTTTCGAAAGTGGAATTGTTAACAACTGGAAGTATTAGTAAAAAGTGATTGAATTAAGAAAAAAGTGTTGAATTATAAAAACGTATTTGAATTGTGAATAAGTGAAATAAGTTAAATTGGTGTTATTTAAACTGAAAGACGTTGTGTTTTATAAAATAAAGAGATTTGTTTTATTATTGTGGAATTTTGATTGAGTTTTATTTGTCGAACCCCAGGCCAAAATATCACAGTATATATTTTTTTTTAAATACATAATTGTTATACAATTTAAAGAAATACGTGCATACAACACCGTAAATCTATCAAATTGATGCTTCAAATTTTGTTTAAGTTTAATGGTGTCTGGAAGCAGGATCTTCTGTTGATTAAATTGCGCGTCGCAAACTTATATAGCAATTCCAAATCCAAATGAACGGGAAAACAATAAAATGCACCATCAATGAAAAAGTATTTTCTTTTTTATTTTTATTTTTTTTAAGACTAAATTTGAACCAGCCAGTTCAGTTTTACAAGCCAGGCAAAGTTCTGGCTTTAACAAAATCCGTTATGTATAAAAATCCGTTATGGATAAAAATCTCTTAAGCGTTAGCAGTGCCACCTCTGGTGTTTAAAAGATATATAAGGCTCTGTTTATATCGACTTATTTTTGCAGGTGTGTTAAAAGGGATAGAAAGTTCCATTTATTTTACACCCGTGTAAAATTGTTTAAATGGTGAGAAGATAAATTCCGCATTTCAACATTACCCGTATTGGGGAAGACTCTGGCAAGCAATAACGAGGAGACCATGATGGGAAAAAGTAATGACAATAATGTAGAGCCGTTTTAATTTGTTAAGCACTGTTATGGGAATACCGTAGATAAGGAACCTCAAAGCAGAATATCCAAAAAGAGTACTCACCACAATCAGGCTTCGGAGTATTTCTTAAGATGGAACACACCTTTGGCAAGAAGGAACCGGCATTCGGGAGAACGGGATTTCTCTTTTAACAGCCAATACGCTTGATGATATTGTTTCGTCCGATTCCACTTCGGGACACAGACGTTCGGCGAGAAAAATTGCATCCTTGTTGTCGTAGTGATTCAAGCAACAACAAATGGCAGCCTGAACGGGCTACTGTATGATCATTCGTTTAAGTACGAGTTAAGCTCTTCTGAAATCTTTTGGTTGTTTGGAGAAATGTCCGTCCGTTTGACAATGGGATTCAGGCAAGCATAAAAACACTTCACAGAAATATCACTATCGCTGGAGATAGTTTTCTAGTTTTCCAGTTGCTTATTTGCTTCCGCCATCAGAACACTTTAATGATTCGGGCAACGGTGATGAGATGGGGGTTTTGTTTTTTCTTTTTATGATATTAAAATTTGGTAATTTCCACTGCACGCAGACGAATTGAAAACAAAAAAATTAAAATTCACTTGGCACACAATGGATTTGTAGATTTATATTTGTTTGGCCTGCTGCCTGTTAGATCAAAGAAATATAAACAAAATTATGACAGAAACAGTCGCCATCATGGAATTCGGTGAAATGTCAATCTAGATACCAGTATTTTTCGATGCCAGAGCCATCTAGGGTTTTATAGCTTAGTAATCGCTAGCCCGGGGTAGAACAGATCAATGCAACTGTTCGTAATTACGAATTTTAAGAAGAGGACGAAAGTCGAAAAAGGTCTTCAAAATCCGGTTAGATGGCCTGAGAAAGTGGTAAAATCAGATGTCTAGGACAGGATAAAAGAAAAAATTGGAAAAGTCAGGCCGGAAAATAGACTAGTCGTAGTTTAGTAGGACAGTTCGTCTTTGAATTTCTAACCGAGTGCCTCGCAGTAGTGATTGTAAAGTGGCGGTTAAATTTAAAATTAAATATTTTAATAATTTGTCGGCAGTGAGTATCTTTTTTTTTAAAAAAAAAAAAAAAAAAAACAAGAAAAGAAAAGATGTTTAAGGTACTTAGTATCTAGCTAGTTCACAAGTGAAGTTCAAGGAATTCCAGTGCCGAAGCAAATTTCAACGGCAAAATAAAAAAGGACACAAAGACGAATCTAGAACAAAAAAAAGGAAAAGCTGAAGCTTTCGGGGAAAATTAGGAGGGTAAGTTAAGGCAGATTTTTGTTGAATAGGTATTATTTTTTTTTACTTATGAATGTATATGTAGGTGTTTATATATTCTGGCGAAATCGTGGCGGTCATAGACTGAAGAAAGGAGTCGTGACCGCCAAGAGTTTTTTTGTGTGCCATCCCGAGAAGGATAAACTAAAGGAAAAAAAGGTGTGACCAGCGTGGTGAAACTAAGTTCCTGCAACGAAAAAAAGAAGAAAACCCACAGAGAGAGGCCACGTTAGCGAATCCGTCGAGAAGAGTATCACGTGAGCCTGGGGTCTTAGTAGCCTTTGAACGGGAGATGCAAGGTACTCTTTTTTTTGTTTTTTTATAAAAAAAAAATACATCAAGAAGGGATTTTGAATTGTTCGCACCAAATAAGTGTCAATTTTGCAAGGATATAGCCCTGAGCTATATTTGTAAAATATATATTTTTTTTAAATCCACGAATAAGTATAGACAGTCTAAAATAAAACCCAAGAAACCGTTACGAAAAATTAACTTAACTGAATTTTTTTCTTAAATGCCTCCTTAAATGTTTTTTTTTATAAATATCTGTATTATGATTTGTTCTTTAGTTTGTAAGTGATAATTTAAGTTTCCGTTTTTTTTTTCGTGTCGTTAGTGTATAATTATATTTGTGGCATCCTTGAGAGTTGCCTATATAGAGCTCTATCTAGGTAAGGAATCAGGATTCGGTCAGAGGGGATAGAGTGTGGTACCCTATCTGGTATAATTTATAGATGGAAACGAAAATTCGTCACATCAGATTTTAAGATCGTAAATAATTCGGTTTCTTTTTTTTGGTGAGTTTAAAATTGTTTTTTATGATTCAAGTCTGTATTGCTTCAAAAAAAAAAGAAAATATGTTAAGACTTGGTTACGAATAAATTGTTCTATACATAGTACATGATTGAATTCCCGTTTTTTTTGTCCTTTGCTTGTTTAAATCGATAAACATGGAATTCTAAATATATTTCAGGGGTGTGAAAGGTAAGTGTCTGGTTGGTGAAGATGGCTTAATCGATTGGTACAGGTAACTTCAATTGGGGAAATTCAACTAAGGCCGCGAATTTCCAGGAGGGTGGGTAATAAGGCCTCGCTGCGACAACACCAGCAGTGCCCTGGCGTAGGAGAAATAGTCCGTCCGAGGTCGTTTTATACCTGATGGTATCTGGTATCCTTTTCAGGCCTGATATGTGTTTTGTTTGCGGATGAGGTTCAGGACTGGAGATAAGATCCCCCCCATTCCGGCGAGCTAAGACCGAGCGACGCAAGCAGGCCGCATCTCCAGTGCTGAACACTGCACCCTTGTGAGTCCCGATCCTAACCTGGCTTTCCTCCTAGTTCCTAACTACCAACCATCATCCAAATTACCTTCAATCCTATTCCCCTCCTCTTGTCTCGCAACAGCACCACCAAAACATACAATTTTGCACTGTCATATAAAAAAGTTTCAGATTTTTTGTGTAAATTGATAAAAACAATGACGTTGTTCAGTTTGCAGTGATGGGCTCTAAAGAAAGTAAGAAGAATTTCTTCAAGCATCTGGGTTGGAATTGTTAAATAATTGCTGTGTTTATAATAATAATAATTATAATATTTTTAACTAAGTGTTTGTAAGGCAAATTGCCTTTAAGAATGCAACATCACGTTGCACGACACTAGTTAGAAGAATGAGAAGGATAGGAAAGAATTTTTTTTTCGGCGCAGTAGATCGAGAATTAGGTGACAATTTTCTCACTTGCACTAGGAGTTAGAAAAATTTCTTATCGAAAAAACGAATGGCAAAATGCTGACATTTTGTCTTATTGCCTTAAATTAAACTAATTTCTATTTTGTCCTTTTTGTTTACAATTTCCATTTTAAATTGAAAACTTATATAGGTCTGTTCGATGTTCACTGAATACAAAGGTGAAGCTGAAGCTGAAGTATGAAGCCCAAAAATGAAGCACGTCAAAATTAAAGCTGACTCGAACACAATGGTTAAGTATGGAATGTCAATTTTGCTGTCAAGAATATAAAATATTTATATATATATACATCTTATATGCTTTCGAAATATTACTCCACACTTGTGCCTTCTTTTTAATAGCGCAAAATGTTAGACATTTAATACCGACTCTAAATCCTTTTTAATATCAGAGTCGGCTCTAAACAAATTAATTAATATTGAAGTCGACTTTTTGATAATTTTAGTCGACTAAATGTATACTTTATCCTTAATTGAGTCTCTAACTTTAATAGCAGGAAAAGTCCATACTATCTTCTAAATCCCGGCTAAGCTAAAATAGATCTAAAGATAAAGGTAAAGATTTCTGGTACAGCTTGTTGGCTTCTTACTCTGACTTGTTTCTAAATATTTGCCCATGCATTTTTACAATTACGTTCTTTTTACTCATGAAAGGCTTTAGTAATGCAATTAACTACATTACGTTACCGTACGTTGTGAATATAGATATCAGCAGCTGCTTTTGTTTAGATTTGTGAATTTTTTTTCTTGTACTACACACAAATCAAATAAAAAACATTTCACTCATTAGATAAATGTCGGACGAAACGATTTTGGTAAGCTTCGCCTGCCAGAGGTGCCAAAAGCCACTCATCATAGATGGAAGTCTGGACAATATCAACGAACATGCAATGGCAGAGTTATCATGTAAGTACATTTGACAGATTTTTTAATATTCAACATATCTAGCCACCTATTTTGCTCCTTGAAGTGCCAATTTATTCGGCTAACATTGAAGAAATCGACCCAAACGATAGTGAATTTGATCATGTTGTTCCACCCTTTCGCTTAAGCGATTCTATAAATGGTACTGGCTTCACTTTAGTCTCTGATGGAAAAGAAAACAAAAAACTTAGTTCTGAATACCTTGCCAAAGCACAACTCTTCGATGCTTTGTCGTCGAACTCTGAGTTCGATCATCCATTATGTGATGAGTGTGCCGATTCAATGTTGGAACTTCTAGAGCGAGAATTAAAGATAGCAGAAGATGAATGGAGAGATTACAAAAAATATTTAGACAAACTAGAAAAGTCTGAAGAGAAACCAAATATCCCGGAGCTTAGAAAGGAATTGGCTGATTTGGAATCGAAAGAAAAACATCTTCTCGAAGAGCTATCCAAGTTAAAGGTGAAGGAATCAACTTTGAAAGAAGAAATCGAAGCCGAAGAAGCTGAAAAGGCTAAATTGGCTGAACAAGAAGTGAGCTATTGGCGAGAATACACAAAGCACAGGCGGGACTTGATGCTGACAGAAGATGATAAACGTAGTTTAGAAAATCAAATAGCTTACGCCGAACATCATTTGGAACGTTTACAAAATACAAATATATTTAATATTGCTTTTCACATATGGCATGCTGGCCACTTTGGAACCATCAATAATTTCCGTTTAGGAAGACTACCTTCGGCATCGGTAGATTGGTCCGAAATTAATGCCGCCTGGGGTCAGACAGTCTTGCTGTTGTGTGCACTAGCCCGCAAGATAGGTCTTACATTTGAGAAGTATCGTCTCGTTGCGTTTGGCAGTCACTCTTATGTAGAGATCTTGGGTGAGGGACGTGAGTTGCCTCTTTATGGTACCGGTGGTTTCAAGTTCTTCTGGGATACCAAATTTGATGCAGCAATGGTTGCATTCCTAGAATGCCTGATTCAGTTTCAACAAGAAGTGGAAAAACGTGATACTGAATTCTGTTTGCCATACAAAATGGAGAAGGGAAAGATTATTGATCCATCAACTGGAAACTCGTATTCAATTAAGTAAGTAAAACTTATGATTTGTTGATCATATTGATAAAGTTTGACTTGCTCCACAGAATTCAATTCAATTCAGAGGAGCAGTGGACAAAAGCTCTCAAATTCATGCTGACCAACTTAAAGTGGGGCTTGGCCTGGGTTTCTTCCCAGTTTACAACGCAATGAAAATGATGCTGATGTAAGAAATATCAATTAAGTGAATTGATCTGTATATATTTATCTGTGAAATAAAATATGTTTGCTAAATTGTTCGGGAAACTCATTTGGAGCCAGTAAAAACTTCCAAACTAACGCAATTAAGTTTAAATGGAATGATTATAACGTGTATTCAGTTCCAAAGAATTCAAAGAAGTTGAACACTTTAAAGTGGCTATCAAACGTCTTTATTCTAGGAAACATTGTCCTAGTAAAATCTCTTCAGTTGGCAGTAAGAAACCTTGTCAAAAACAATTCTTTTACTCTTTGTCCCTTTCAGTTCGGAATAGTTTAAAAAAAATATTTTTAATGTTGGCCTTTATTAAAACATTCATTTTTTAATAATTTTACTTGATGTCGGATGACTGTCGCTTATTTCCGAATCATCGCTGTCCGAGCAAGAAGAGCCATCAATGTCTGCTCCTAGCCAGAGTGATCCCTTCTTACTCTTGCCCGTCGTAGACGATTCGGCCTTCCGTTTCAGGTCAGGTTTTTCAACTTCTTTTTTGAAGCCTTCCTCTACTGCGTCATGTACTTTTTCAGTAAGATTTGATCGCGCCTCATCGTACTGTTTATCTTTGAACTCATGCTTAGGTACGTGCAGTAGTTTCTCGACTCTTTTCTTTTTCTTCTCCTCGGCTTCAGCTTCACGATCCTTTTGTTTTTCTAGCCACGCCTTGAGACGCTTTTCTTCGTTTATATCACGTAATCTGCGGCCACTCAGGTCACGACAAGCCTCTCGGTTGGTTGTTTTTTCGATCTGGGCGCCAATGGCTCGCAGCATAGAACCGAATCCTCCTTTTCCGCCGCGTGTTCGTAGTTGAACATTTATTTGCAATGCAGGATCATTAGAGTGAATGGTTTGATAATCTTCGTCTAATATTTTACCATTTTGAAGCAAGTAGTAATCATCTGGAGTCAGTTTCTGGGGAAAAAGTTTGTTAGATAAAATTATTAAATAAATAATATTCAAAACATTACAGTGGCATTGAATATATGTTGATTAATACACTGTAATTTATAGGCTTCGGAAGAAAGTAAAAACTTTCCCTGTAGATAAATGTGGACCATTTTTTTTATTCGATTATAAATATTTTGGCTAAAAAATTATGTTTTGTGATTTCTTTTTATTTGTTGTGACTGATGAGATTTGACGCTTCACAGTTTGTGTGGTGAAATAGCCAAAAAGAATTATGAAGCAAATGGGTACGTTCATGGACGCAGCTTTTGGATAGATGATAGTTTGTGAACGCATAATACCCAACAGGTATGTCAAAACGTACTACTTTTGCACAACCGGCTGATTTCCTGGTGAGCTGTTCTATACGATACCATAGTATACCACAAATTTTGCGCTAACTTGGTTTCGATTTGGTCGTTATGGTCGTCAGCTATTATATGAAAGCTGCCTACAACTCAGCTAAAATCCTTGGCTAAATTTTAGCTCGGCTAAATTTTGGAGAGAATTTTGTATGGGAGCTAAATTTTAGCGCGAGCTGGTACTAGGCCTAGGCTTGCATGGAAACAGAGAGAAAATCCAAAGATATGAATAGTGGATTGGATACTTTTCTCAACACGTGAACAGCTGGTGAACAGCTGACTGTGTTTATCTTTTGCTTCGAATTTTGAGAGGTAACCTATCTGGTTGGATTTGATCGTTCACAACAAAAAAAAATAAATAAACAAGCAAGGTAACCTATCCTAAAGATACGTACGTGAACGTACGCAATGGTATGGGAGAGTCAGAATAAGAAAGGGAACATTACCCCTAAAACTTCTTCCTTAAGTGCCTGTCCATACGGTGATTTTTCAATCGATTGAAAGCACATCACTTGTGTCCACATTGTGTTATGATAACACATGTACTATTTCTTAAGTGTGACCAGGAAAATAAAATAAAATATTCTTGGCTCTTTCACGCCTATAAACCTTTGTATATACACTGAATATAGTACTATCATGAAGAATCATTTTTTAATTGCAACATAATTAAAAAAAATTTTGACAGCAAAGTTCAGATTTTTTTCTGAAAAGTTGTGTTCAGTTTCTAAGAAAATGGTAATTTCTGAAGGCTTAGAAACTTGAACTTGCTAATTTAGAAATTAAGAAAAAAGTAAAAAACAAATTTTCTAAAATTACGCATTTAAACCAATGGAAAATGTTGTTAGTTTGTCACATCTTGATACTTTCTGGCAACCGTCCGTCAAATTCTAAGAACACGCGAATGAAAACAAATATTTAATATTTTATTAACTATGAATTCCAACGAAAAATTAAACTCCTCCGAAGGACACAATGACACATCTGAAGACGAATCCCAAATGGAAAGTGAGTCTGAGGATGACACGGATGATCGAGTGAGTGGAATAATATATTTTAAAAGGGAAATCAACCTAATAAAATAAAATTCCAGAACGAGATTAAAAATGATCTCAGTACCATGTCATTTGAGGAACTGATGAAACTCAAGGAACAATTGGGAACAAAAGTATACAAAGAAGCTGTTCTCGGGGAAACATCTACCAAGCCAAAAAAGAAGCCAACTGATTTTAAGAGGCTCAACAAAAATCGACCCAGAGAACAATCATCCAGAAAACAGGTCCCATTTTTGGGTGGTGTGCGACCATCGAAGAAAGATGAACAGACTGTCGTTCGTGATCCCCGATTTGACAAGAGTAGTGGTGACTATGATCCAAATAAATTCAAGGAAAACTACAAGTTCTTGAGGGAGTTAAGAGAAAAGGAAATCCAACAACTAAAACAAAAGCTCTCCACTGCTACCAATGAAGAGGAAAGAAAAAATATCAAGTTCGTCATGCTGCGATTGAAAAATAAGAACGTAGCAGAGAAGCACTGGGATGTGAAGCAAGACATGTTGAAAGAAGAACAAAAGGATATACATAAGGCCAAGCAGGAAGGAAGGCAGCCTCATTATGCAACTAAAAGTAAAGCACCATCAATTAGGTTGTTGTTGACAGAACCATTAAAAATGATTTCTATTTTCAGAGGAACGAAAGGCGAAGGAATTGGTTCAGAGATTCGTTGAACTGAAGTCATCTGGTAGTCTTGACAAGCATTTGGAAAAGAAACGGAAGAAGAACGCAGCCAAGGATAGAAAGAAGTTTAGTTTTGATTGATTGTATATTTAACTTAAATAAAAACATTTAATAGAAAAAAACTAGCCAGTTCTTAACATCTTTGCATCTCGCTTCTCTTGGAGTTCCTTCTTTTGCTCTTCGACAACTTTTTGTCTTTCTTCTAAGAATTGTTTGTATTCGTCTGCTTCTAGGTCCTTTACGATTTTTATCCCACAAGTTCTTGCAATTCCAACAAGTTGTTCACACATTTGCTAACATTTAAAAGGTAGTTTTAATTAATTTAAACTTCAATAGCACACTTGTGCACCTACTTGCATTGTCTTGAGAGCATTAGGTGGATCTTGGATTTTTATGGCTGCGATTTCGTACAAATGTTTCAAAGTTATTTTACCCGAATGTTCCTTTCCTGGATACATTGCTCCTCGTGGGATGCCTGCAGCCTGTTTAAGGAAAAAGGTAGCTGGCGGCGAATGGATAACTAGCTCGTAGCTTCGGTCACTATTAACCCAAATTCGACATGGCAGAGGGATTCCTTCCTTAATATCTTTTGTCCGTTCATTAAAATCTTTGCAAAAAGCTGCTATGTTGATTGATCGCTATTGATATAATAGATAATAATCATTTTATCTAGCGACAAAAAAAAAACGATTTATGTACTTGACCCAACATTGGTCCTAGTGGTGGACCGGCTGCAGCCATTCCAGCTGGAATATTTGTTCTCATTTTGGTCGTGTGGGTTATTTTTTCGACAAACTTTTTCATCGATTTCAGTTTACCGGCTGCCTTAGACATTTTGTATTAATATTTACAGATTTTCAAATGAAATAACTTTGGAAAAATTCTTATTTTGGTTATGAAATGCTTTTTTTCTTGTCAACTTGATTTTCGTTATGGTATGTCAAGAGAATGGGTAGGTTCAAAGATGCACTAATTAGGCCTTAAACATAAGATCAATCATATGACGCCGATTCTTAAAATCCCTTTTGGGCACGCATGTAGCGTTCACAAGTTGATTCAGCGTCACGCGAAAGTGTATGACAAATGTTACTTTGTTTTCGATTTTTCTTTAATTCCCCTTTGGGCACGCCTGTAGCCTTCACAGCAAATATTTTTAATATTCAGCAATCCGTTTCTTGCATTGTTATATACAACTTAAATGTCGAACAAGGACAGTAAAATCATATCAGATCATTATTATGAGTTACCAAAAACAAATTTACTGCCTTAAGACCCACCCATAATTGGAGAATTGGAACTTGCGTTGCCGTCCGAAACAGTACGAATACATGTGATTTGTGTTTGATTTCATGAGGCAAACATATTCGAATCGTTTTTACACTTTCCGAGTACATTGGCTAAAACACAATCACGCTTCAGCTTTTGCTTCGTCACGTCACATTTCACACGCTTTATGGTCTCTTTAAGTTACATTTTCCAAATTTCGGTTGTTGTTTTTTTCTTTTTTTTTGTCAAGGTGAGCAAAATTTTAACCAGTTTCTACTTCAGCTTTGAGTTTGAGTCACGTTACCTTATCTTGTGCACAAACCAAACGTAACGTAAAATCCAAAGCGAGATTGTGATAAGATGTATGTATGTATGGTTAAACTTGTAAACGTTGGGTGAAACTGAAGCTAAAGCTTGATTTTGTTTTAGCAATTAAATATGAAATGAGACAACAATTCGTTGTATACCTGCCCTCTACAAAATCTTTTGCAAACATGGTAGTTTTTCTTTTGGTGTGTATTTGGTGAAAAACAATTATAAATAAATAAATTTACTGGCACTACAGCTCCTTATACTACGTTTTCATTAGGCCAAATGAGCTAATTTCGTATCAAATTTCCAAATTCGATTCAAAATCATCTCATTTCTCATACAAAATCACATTTCGAAATTATCTCTTTTCTACCGAATTTCGAGGAAATTAGGTTGAAATTTATGTAATGTGAAGTCGAACACACCTTATTTGAAAACAATTTAATCATAATTGAACAAGGTTCTATAACAAACGTCAAAGTTGATATTATAAAGAGTCAAAGAAGAAAATAAAAAGGTAATAGTGCACGACTGGGTTTTTTTGCTTTATGTGCGTAATCGCAGTGTAATGCTAGATATTTGAAAGCAAACAATTAACATTTACGTAGAAATAATAGACTGGTAGACATTTATATCTTGCAACCAACTTTCTTAAGCTACTCTATTATCGTTATTTCATGTTTGACTTTTATCTCACTTTTTTATATTCACGGATCCTAAACTTGTTTAAAGGTACCTATAATCACAAGTAAGAAAGTGTCAAACGAAATTAGCAAACTTAGATGAAAACACTTGCTGGGCAAATTACTAAATGAAGGGTAATTTCGACTCTAATGAAAACGTAGTATTAAGCAGCCAAGGCCTAGTGACTTATACTCTCAACCATTCTTGTGTGTATGTTGTTAATCTGCAAGAATGGAAGGGACCTACAGTTTACCGCCGAGTCCGAACGGCTACATGAGATGCACTTTTTCGAGACAAATTTTACTCTTGGAGGTTTTGTCAGTTCCTCGCAATAGGCAGTTCCCCGTAAAAGAAGATGGCTATGAGCGGGATGGTGACAAATAATTGTTTAAGAAAACATCAACATTTTCTCCTTCACAAGTAAGTAAAATGTTATTTTCCAATTTTGTTGAAATCATACGAAATAATTGTTTGTCCTCTTCTGACACAAATAAACACAACCATCCACGATTGAGAATTTTTCTGATGTGATTTTTCTAACAATTCTGCAAAGACAATTATTTTATTCGGCCACCATTTTAAAATTTTCAAATCTTTTTTCTAAAATTATAGATTTTATTTAATTGTGAAAATAGTATGTAAACAAAATTGTGTTGTAAAATTCATGGTGAAATTATGTACTTTTTTCTACTAATCGAACAGTTTCCACCCTTAGCCGAATTTATTCACTCCAAACAAAATAAACAGACCTAGAAAATGTCAATAATTTGCAAAGTAGGGGTGGAAAATTGAAAAAGTGGCTGGATTCATGTGTTGTTTTTCTGTTATTCGCTGCAAAAATATAAACAATAATAATGATAACAACTTATTTAATTTATCATAACTCTTAAATCATAGATCTTCAATTAAAATAACAATTTAACTGTCTAACCCAACGAAATAATACAAAAAAAAACTTAAAATCTGAATGACAAGGAAACACTCGATTTCTGCTGAGACTAGTGGTTGTTGAAAAAAAAATTCTATTTTTTTCAACCAAAGGGGGTAATACGATACCATTTCTTCTCCTTCCATCCGAATGGTGCGAAACAAAAGCATTGCAACCCAATCGTCTTCGGGCAATGCTAGTAGCAGCAATAGCAGTAGCAAGAAGTCGCCAATACACCGGAAAAGTAGCAGCAATTGTGAATCTAGCGTCGCGGCTGAAATCGATGACAGATCGAGTCGAACCCCTTCCCCCGATGACAACATAGCTATACAGGGGTCGGTGCACAAGCAGAACTTGTATATCGTATCTTTTCCGATTATTTTTCTTTTCAACGTTTTGCGTTCACTTATCTACCAACTTTTTTGTATATTTCGGTATTTGTATGGTGCGAGCACCAGGGTTATATATCGGCCACATAAGCGCGAGTGCAATATCGAAATAGTTGTTGGTACCGAATTGGAAAGAATTCAGGCAAAGCCTATCGCTTCGACTAGTGCAGTTCAGTATCCATTTAATCATCATAAACACAAACAGCTGGAAATGTCGTCATCCAGATCAGGTGGTGGTGGTGTACAAGCATCTCCAGGTCCAGGTGATCCACTGCTGGCCAAACAGAAGCACCACCATCGACGAGCATTCGAGTACATTTCTAAGGCCTTGAAAATTGACGAAGAAAATGAAGGTTAGTAAAAAAACAAGTCATTCACAATGAACTGATCAAATAAAAAGGTAATTTTTTGTTTTGTTATTTTAATAGACGGTGAATCATAAATAATTTGTTTTTTATTTAATTAGTATTTTGCTTGTAGTTTTGTTGTTAATTTGGTTGAAAATGTGACAATTATGAAAGTGTGGCATTTTTTTTGTTAAAATTGATTTTGTACAAACAAAAGCAAAATTTAGCAGAGTTGGCGAGGTCTTCCTTGACTGCGTCTACCCTCTGGGATGGAATCGAATATCCTGCGAGCTGGAGCATTGTTGTCCATCTTAAACGTGATATGCGTATTTTTTGACCAGATCAATGCCGCTGTATAGTTCGTATAGTTCTTGGTTGAACGTTCTCCTCCAAAGCCCTTTAACGCAGATACGGCCAAAAATCCTCCGAAGAATCTTACGCTCGAAACGACTAAGGATATCTTCATCCGCTTTAGATAGAGTCCATGCCTCGGCGCCATAGAGCAGGACTGGGATTATTAAGGTCTTATAGAGTGTGCTTTGTCTTTCGAGAGCCTTCCTAGCCCATAAAAACAGCGATTGGCAAGAGTAATTCTTCGCTTTTTTTCGACGATATGTTGTCAGATGTCATAGCGGATCAGAGGTAAACAAGGTCCCTAACTACATCAAAGTCGTACCTGTCTATTGAGATGTTTTATCCAATCCGCCGATGTTGTGTGTTCCGTGAACATTTGATCGATTGTGGACTTTCTTGGTCTGAAACCACACTGATAGGTACCAATCAGGTTGCTGACGAAAGGTTTCAGGCGTTAACATAGTACGGCAGAGAGGATCTTGTACGCGATATTCAGGAGACTTATTCCTCTATAGTTGGCGCAGTTTAGAGGGTCTCCTTTCTTGTGGATCGGGCAAACGATGCTGAGGTTCCATTCATCAGGCATACTTTCTTCTGACCAAACTTTAGAGATGAGTTGGTGTATGCACTCTACCAGGTCATCTCTGGCCGCTTTACAAAGTTCGGCGGGTATTCCTTCGGGTCCAGCAGCTTTATTGTTTTTTAGTTTGGATATTGCTATCCTCGCTTAATTTAGTCGGGTGGACGGAAGTTTTGTCTGTCATCGTCCATGTTGAATGGTCCATTCTGCCTGACAGCGGGATTTTGGTCTTCATAGCCGTTTAAAAGTCTGCAGAAATGGTCCTTCCATGTACTCAGCACCGACTGTGACTCTACTACGAGGTTTCCATTCCTATCTCTACAGGCTTCTATGCGGGTTTTTTTCCTTGACACGTTCTTTTTACCTGTTGGTAAAACTTCCGCAGGTTGTTCCTGGAGTAGCATCTCTCAATATCTTCGATCGCGTGCTCTTTTTCTTTTGGAGAAGGTGTTCCTCCTGTGTTTTCTGCTCGTAGAGCTCGGAAGGTGCGAACATCCAAGATACTGGAGGTGTGTCTTGCATCGATCGTCAATTAGCCTAAGTCCGTTTCCAGACAGTCCTACCAAAGATTTCCTCTTAACCTATTTTGGCGTAAAAATTGCCTAGTACGACAACGTCGTATTTAGAGCATTGCTCATAGGTTTTGTCGAGGAGCTTGTTGGCGAATTTAGCCTCGATACGGATTTGCGGATTGTCACAAGTCGCTCACTTAAGTGTCCAAAGCACAAGACTTCTTGCCTAAGTCTACCGCTTATGACGAATCCGCATCTAAATAAACGCTGTAGTCTTCTTCCACAGCGTAGTACCCGTCACAGTTTTCCCATCGCACTTCCTGGATGGCAGTAATTCCTGCTCTGTAGCAGTCTAGGACTTCCGCTATTTGTTTGATTGCACGTGGTCTGTTAAGAGTTCTAACATGCAGACAATATCGACTGAAGTCAGCAAGCTTTATAAGACTCCTTCATCCCAATCGAGCATGCGGTACCAAACTTGGGGCTGCAAGTACATGGTGACTGCGTCTTTGAGAATTGTTAACCCAACTTTCCGGGAAGTGGAACATGTATTTAAAGTACTGCAAACCTTTAACTACATTGGGTCAAAAGTAGCAGCCTATAATACTATGGAGGAATAAATACGCGGGCTTCTGCTAAAATCCTACAAAACCGCCTAAAGTCTGTGGAGGATCTTCAAATCCAGAAATCTTGCCTTAAAAACTATGCTGTTTTGCCATAGGTAAAAGCCAGAGCGATGAATAAATAAAACGCCTAAAAATCAATGATCAAGGGGTGATTCTCGATGTTAAATTGTTGAGTTTTCTCCAGGATCTGGTCGTAGAGTTTCCACGCCTTTAAAAAGCTAACTTCTCTATAGTTGGTGCAGAGTAATCTTCCTTTTTTGGGGATTGGGCAGATGGTACTGAAATTTAAATCATAGGGCAGGTAATTTCCCTTGAGTCTAAAAAAATTGCTCTTGTGGCCCAACGGCACCAGCTGCTTTGTTCGTTTTTAGTCTGGCAATGGCTATTTTGATTTCATTTTGGTCAAGTGGATGTAATTCTTGGTTTTCATCTAAAATCTAGATTCAGGGTCTATCATTGGCGGATATTGGTTATGAAACAAATAATGCAATTAATGGGTTTGGCGACGACAGTACCGATCTTCACAGCAATGTTGAATGACGACTAAGAATTCGCGTTAAATTTAATGCTTCAAAAACTCAATGATATTTTGCGGTTCAAGCGAAATGTACCTAGTGGTATTTGCATCAAAGAAACCCAACATTTTTCAGTTCGTAGAATGTGCATTACCGAGCAATTTCTGTAGAACGGCCAAATACATACATATTCGACGTCGCTAAGAACGCCTCGAAATATCTTGGTTTCATTCGAAGATGTAACAAATTGTTTAGCCGTCTAATACGGCTAGTCTCTTAAGAGTATATTCATATATAAGCCCACTTTCTGGCGTACAGTCAAACACAGTAATTCCCGACTCTGTTTCCCATTTTAAAATGTAGGATTTTAAAAGAAGTGTGCATCCTTAACTTACCTCAGGCTGCGCTACAGTCCGGGGTGTAACTGGACCTCAACCAACAAGCTTCTCCAGCAACCTAGCTGCCTCTTGTTTCGCACGTAAAGTCGGTCGAAGTCCTTTTCAACTTTTGTGCGCCACCTGAGCCTTGGTCTTCCTCTACTGCGCTGTCCCTCTGGGGTGGAATCGAAGGTTTTCTCTATATGACCCAGCCATCTGAGACTTAACTTTTAAATGTTGGCTAGTGTCGCTGTACCGATATAGTTCTTCGTTGTATCTTCTCCAATTTCCGTTTATGCATACGGGACCAAAAATCACCGGGAATCTTTCTCTTTAAGCAACCTAAAGCGTCTCCTCGTCGACTTTTGACAACGTCCATGCGTCTGCACCATAAACCAGGACTGGGATGATTTATGTAAGTTCAGATAAATACTCCAAAGATAAGTACAATCTCTGGAAAGAACACACTTTTCGTATAGAGAAAACATAGACTACGCAATATAAAGTAAAATTAATCGGATTTAATTTTGGCTACTATTACTTTTTTAAGAAAAATTGTTAAGAGATTACAAATTTTTACTCTTAGGTCATAAGGAACTTGCAATTGAACTTTATCGCAAAGGCATCAAAGAACTAGAAGATGGCATTGCTGTCGATTGCTGGAGTGGACGTGGCGATGTTTGGGAAAGAGCTCAACGCTTACACGACAAGATGCAAACAAACCTTTCGATGGCCAGGGACCGCCTACATTTTCTAGGTAAGATTCAAAACCAACAATGCAAACAATTCAAACTCTATATTGCTTTGAATGGATAACAATAATTATACTAGATAATTACACTTTATTTAAACGTATTAAGGAGTTGTTTTGCTCGTGGCCCGTTGCACATAAATAAGTGTCGTAATATGAGTACATTTATAATATTTTGTTTTTAATTTCTTCTTTTTTTAATTTTTTTTTTATGATTTGTGTCTATGTATAGTTTTGATTTGTTTGGTTTTGCATATATTTATTCTATGTAATTCCCCCTGCCAGAACTTAGAAAGGCTGAGCTCGAATTAGAACAAATGACACTAGAAGAACAGTATGGCATTGCAAATCGACAGCAATCATCAGCTGCCTCACAAAGGCGCCATATAGTACAAATTGTCCAACCAATGATGACCAACACATATGAAAATAAGACCACAAGCAGTAAAAACATTCCAAGTCATAAAAAACAATGTTCTAGCTTGAAGCCGAATACAGTAATGCCAGCTGTTAGTAAAGTTCCTAAACGAATGCCCAACTCGTTATCTCCCAATACTACAGCAAAAACAAATAGAATAATCTCAAGAGTACAAACAGCGTCAAGCAAAAACAATGATCCAGGTAAGATGAGAAAAGTGTTTACGGAAAAATAATAAGAATCATAATTAAAGCCGCAGTGAATCCAGTAAAAGAAACAAATTAACCATAGATTCAAATTGATTCGTAGAAGCTCTATTCACAGCCGTATAATTCTGGCACTTTGCTTAAATCATTCAACCCGCTGTTTTTTTGTTTTATTAAATTATTGTTTCGTATTTTTGTTCAATTTGAATGCATCTTGGTAGTTAAAGATGTGCTTTGTTACAGTTTAGAGATTTCAAAAACAATTTGATAAAAGTTGCTTGGTGGGCACGCTTATTTGGAATTCACCCACCACGCTTACATAGTGAGGTTTTTTTTCAAATGTGAATTTTGTTCATTTATTTTTTTCTTTAATTAGCAGCTTCTGGACGGAAACTAACAATTGGAACAAAAAGACCGGGCAATCTGGGTGTAATAAACAAATCTCAAACCCTGCCTCGAAATATTGGATCGAAAGCAAATGTGAATGGAACGCGTACACCGTTAAAAACAGCCGCAACTCCACCTGCTGTCCGAAGACAATTCAGTGTTAGTATTCTTGTAATTAATATACACAAATTTTATTAATTTTTAACTACCCCTTGACTTCATTAAGGGTTTTTTATTTAACAAAAGTCCCGTTATCTATACACCTCATTAAACCACAATCAACAGAATCAAGGCCAAAAACTTTCCTTCTTTACTGATCCGCATGTGAATTATGCCAGGATTAGCTCAGGAAACGTCGACAAAACACCCAGCTTTCGAACGTTCCAGTTCTGAGATTGTAGGGCTTCGTCGTTGTTCGAATCGTGCATTCTTCTTTTTTGTATCCAGGTTTCATGTTCAAAACAAAATTACTTCTCTGTCTTTCTTTACTGCGCTGTCCTTCCATCTACTCTATACGACTATACGATGCAGCCGTTTCAGATGGGTTTAACTTTTACTCTTTTGGCTAGGTCTGTGTCGCTGTACCGTTCCTCGTTGCAGATCTAGAGATTTCTGTAGCTAGGCCATCGATCCTGGCGGCTTTAGTGCTTTTAAGCTTTTATATAGCTATACTTACTTCATCCATATGTGATGGGTGGAATTGTTGTTCTACTTCGCCCAAATAGAATGAATCTTTCTGCATGACACCGGAATTCGTTTCGTCATATTCTCATCGACTGCAAATCTACCATGATATTCCTTTGTTCCTATTTACCAGCTTCAATCAGCTTTGATATTTTCTATTTACTTTCGAACTTCATTCCTGCAGCATCAGCTCCACTTCCTCAATCGCGTTTCCCATCCACCTTTTTTTACTTGCGATTATTGGTACTATAAGGCCTTCTTTCTAAGGTCATGTCTTTCGCCTTCGGACGTACAATTGCAACGATAACTTATGTCAAGCTCATTAAACTCCGATTTATACAGCATTGTCAAATGCGGTAATAGGAATCGTGTGGAGTTTAATGCTTCGAAAACTCAATGATGTCTTCTGTCGTTAAAGCTAACCACACCCCCAATGCCATTGTCCATGAATGGCACTTACATCGAAGAAACCGAAGAGCTCTCAGTACTCGGTATGTGTATCAACGACAACCTCCGTTGGAACGACCATATATTGAGATCGCTAAAAATGCTGCTAAGTGCTTAGGTTTTCTGTATCGGTGTAAGAAGTATTTTTTCCCATCTGATCTGGCTACAATTTATAAAGCGTTTATACGCCCTAAACTCGAGTATAACTCCCACCTCTGGGCAGGTGCTTCACAAACATCGCTTCACCTGCTTGATAGAATACAAAATCGAGCGTTAAGATTGATAGGAAATAGAACTGCCGCTGAAACAATTGCCCCTCTCGAACACCGACGCAATGTTTCACGTCTTTCCTTATTTTATAGTTACTTTTATAAAAAATGTTCACTCGAAGTAGCCAGTTGCATTCCTCGCCTTACAAGTTTTTCCCCGTAATACTCTTCTCGCAAGGAATGCTCATCAGTTCACCCTTGAGCCCAATTACGGATGTACCGTGAAATATAGGGATTCTTTTTTAGCCGAACAACACGAATTTGGAATAGTTTACCCGACGATATTTTCCTTGCCATTTTGATCTGCAAGCATTCAAAACCAATGTTAATCGACAAGTACTATCTTTCCCTTTCCTATCTTCCTAATGCACGCGCAGTGTGCTCTACATTAAACGGGAAACAAATAGTCCCTTGTGCGCGCGTTAATTATAAATTTAAAAAAAACATCATTTTATTAAGACAAAATTTACCTTTTTAATAACGATACCTTTCAAATAACAAGGTTTGTTCGATGTTCCCCGCCCCAGTGCGCACTGGGGAATGTCAGTGCATTTCGTTTAGCTGTCAAAAAACTGTGTTTCTGCTCGGGGTTTGATTTAACATCGAACAGCTCAGTGCAACAGTTTTAGTTTTTTGACATTTCATTTATGTATTAATTTTCTTTACAAAGTCTACAGTTTTTCCATTTCCATCAGATAGAGTATATCTCGGCATTTCATCTAAAATCACAAAAATAACTTAATAATTGCAAAATAACCTACAAAATATCTTATATTTATCAGATATTGCACTCCAAATTTGTAAAATAAAATTTGTTTTAAACTTCTACCACCAAGCACCAACAGCTGATTTGAATTTTGACAGCACTGATTTCTTACACCGACCAAAAACCTGGGCCGTGAGAGTGTGCACTCAGTGCGTGCTCGGGGTTGACATCGAACACAGTGCAAAAACACTTTGGCGAAAAAAGTGTCACACAAAACACCTCAGTGCGAATCCAGTGTACACCAGTGCGCCCCAGGGCAGACATCGAACAAAGCTACAGTTTTCTTAATTTTCGACTTTCTCGGTAACGACTTATTGGATTTCTGTAAAAAAAATTATTTGAGAAGATCTAAGTAGCCAAATTAATTTTATTTTTTTATATTTATAAGAAATTAAAAAAAAATTTTTTTTTGAAAATTCAATATTTTTAAATCTATACAAAAAATGTATTTAACATTTTTCGATTAGCTGTATATTAATAAACTCTAAGAAACTGCATACCAAAATCTGTAAAGAAAAATTTTTTTCAAAAAACTAAAATTATAAAACAGGATTTTATCAAAATCCGTCCTACAATTTTCGAAATACTTTTTTCATAAATTCATTATCATTCAAGCCGTCTGATGGCGTACTCTATTTTTACTAAAAACCGTTAGGTGTTGTGATTTTAATACTTTTTAGTTTATAGCTTTTGATTATTCTAAGTAAATGTTACTTGTTTCTGTCAAAGCTGTTGGCTTTCAATGAGCAAGTACGTGCGACCCAGTCGTGCCCATTTTTTCTTTCTGAGAAGCCGGTTCCTCTTTCCTCTTCTGCTCGTTGAGCTCGCGAGTTGTTCTGGTCAATTCGTGAAGCGCAGCCTTGTATAGTTCCTGTTTAGCTGCATGTGCTTTCGCTGTTTTGGCCGTTTAAAACCCAGCACTTGAAAAACGACCACCCCGATGGCATTTTGGCAATGTTACTACTGGCTCTTAATACTTGATGCTGTCGGTAAAGAACTCCTTCGGAGGTTATTAAAGAGTCGATCGGAAAAGGACCTGCCGATTTCTTGCAATTACAGCCGTCCTACGTCAAATTTCCACAGTATAACCTCTTGTTGGCGTTGGTTGGTTGGGATAACCGCAGCCGTACCTTGCTACAACGACGCCGATGTAGTAGCCCGAATCATTGTTTGCCTCTCGGAAAGTTCAGACATCCATGGTACTGGAGCAGTGCCTTGCGTCGCTATCCGATATCGGATATTCGATATCCATGTCCCTTTTCAATGGTTGACGTGTGGGAACTGCTAATTAGCTATTACAATATTTCGCTCGCATCAAAGTCAATAAGCATGAATCCGTTATCGGAGGTGGTGTCGGTCGTGCAGGCAGAACTTTCCAACTGATAAGATAAGACAAGATACTTTCGTTCCCTAGCTTGGTGTTAAAGTTACCTAGGAAATGTTTAATGTAATAACTAGCGCACTGCTCAAATGTATTGTCGAGGAGCTTCCAAAAACATCTTTGGTGTCATCATTTTATTCCTTTGTGGGAGCATGTGATACCAGACTTATATTGGTAAATTTAGCCTTGATTGGGATTATCATGAGGCGTTGAAATATTTGTAACTCTTGTCGGAGTCTGTCTCCAACGACATCCACATCCCATTAACTGCTGCATTTTTTGCAGTTTTTCTTTTTTTTCCCTTCCACCCTTTCGCATTTAATGGATTATGTTTGCTTTTGTCTTACGGCTGTGCGTTAGTTGTTCGACTGCACGAACTAATATTCACAAATACATAATTTTACCTTAAATTGCAACTAAAAAGACCTTTATACGTAATTTCAGACTTCGGGACGAAATACTCCACCTCAGCGATCAAGGACACCAATTGGTTGCGGCCCAAGCAACGGAGGAAGTGGTGCTTCGACTCCAATGGTCAGCGTTAAGGGTGTCGAACCCAAGTTAGTACAAATAATTATGGACGAAATCGTAGAAGGCGGAGCAAAAGTTGAATGGTCAGATATAGCTGGACAAGAGGTGGCAAAGCAAGCCTTGCAGGAAATGGTCATACTGCCATCGGTTCGCCCAGAACTTTTTACAGGTACCTTATGCTTTTTAATTTTTGTTTAACGTGTACAATACAATTAAATCTAATTTTTAGGTCTTCGAGCTCCAGCTAAAGGACTATTACTCTTTGGACCGCCAGGAAATGGAAAAACACTTCTAGCACGTGCTGTTGCCACAGAATGCAGTGCAACATTTTTAAATATCTCTGCAGCCTCCTTGACCAGCAAGTATGTGGGTGATGGTGAAAAACTTGTACGTGCTTTGTTTGCCGTTGCACGTGAAATGCAACCTTCAATAATATTCATTGACGAAGTCGACTCATTGCTATCCGAACGCAGTTCCAACGAACATGAGGCATCAAGGCGCCTAAAAACTGAATTCCTTGTCGAATTCGATGGATTGCCGGGCAATCCAGACGGTGATCGTATAGTTGTTCTTGCTGCCACTAACCGGCCACAAGAACTAGATGAAGCTGCTCTTCGTCGCTTCACCAAACGAGTGTACGTATCACTTCCCGATTCGGAAACAAGAGAGCTTTTACTGAAGCGTCTACTTGAAAAACAAGGTAGTCCGTTAGGCATAGACTCCCTTAGACGTCTCTCAGTTATGACCGAGGGATATTCGGGGTCTGACCTAACTGCTTTAGCTAAAGATGCCGCACTTGAACCCATTCGTGAGCTGAACGTTGAACAAGTCAAACGCTTAGACATTAGTGCAGTACGTAGTATTACAGAAAACGATTTTTGTAATTCACTTAAACGCATTCGACGTTCTGTAGCACCACAGAGCCTAGTGCTCTATGAAAAATGGTCGCAGGAATACGGAGACATTACAATTTAAATCAGCATTAGTTGCTATTCATTTAATAACTTTTGATATTTCGTAAATAATATTTAAGTTTTCTACCACTTTTGTACCCGTTAGTTTTTGTTTCATTATTAATTAGTGTTTATGCATCCACTACCAACTAAATGCCTTTCACTAGCCTATCAAGGCAGTTGTTGTTGTTGTTGAAACAACGTTTTTTTCTATTTATGTATAACGATTGGTATCTATGTTTCAATTTAAAATCAATATAAATGCATTTAATTTAAGTCTCACTATCAACAAACCAAAAAAAAACGCTTTCACATAATATACAAGTTTTCGACATTCACAACACATGTAATAACGTATATTTTTAGTACTTTTGTATCAACATGCTTACATACAAAAAAACAACTGTTCAACATTAAAAAAAATATTACACCACAAAATATTTGTTAATCTTTCTTGTTTGGGTTAGTTGTTGCTTTATCGATTTAAAATATAGAAACTATAAATAAATTTAATCTTAATTGCTAGTTTACGTTAATTTTTACTGCAAAATACTAGAGATACGTATTTGTTTACTTTAATTGTATAGGTGTATGTATTAGTTTTTTTTTCTAGAATGGATAAGATCGTTTTTGAAAAGCGATTTTCTTTTGTATTAGAAACAAAAAATGGGAAAAATCGCCATAATCATGTACAAAGAGTGAATATGAATTAGAGAAAGTAGTTGATTTATAACAAAGGATGAATATTAATTTTATATATAGTAGTACTATACATATTTATATTGTAATACTCAAAAAAAACTGCTATTGAAACTAAATAAAAGTATTAATGTGCTTCGAAAAAAATATATATATTCATACATATATTAAAATTTGTACTCTGTAGGCGTAGGTGTGCGTGTGAGCTACTTCATAATAATTTAAGCCATGTCCTCCATTCATAAAATATATATTTAGAAATAAACAGTATAGCTAAAAAAATAGTATTTTTATTTTATTTCTCATCGCTTTTTATTTTTGTCATCATTTTTGTTAATGTAGTCGTCATGCCAATTTTACTATTTTATCAGCATTTTCGTGGAAACAATTTAGTTTAAATTCGTAGTAATAAGATCTATTTTGTTGCATGCGCAAATACTTTTTAGTACAATGAGGAGGCATGATTGGATCATGCACGTGTGAAAAACAAACAGCGGCGAACCCCATAGGTGAAGCTGTAATGTGATGCAGTGCATTGGGAGTTGTGGCGCTAGTCGATATCAATACGGAATGAGGAATGATTGAAATCCAGTCTTTTTGACTTGAAGCTACGGTGTGCGCGTACGAAGGGAGATATTACAATGTGTAGCAAATAATAGGGGTATAACATTATTGATTATATCCTATAAGATATTCTCCTCTTACTCAATTACTTACTTAGAGGGCGCTACAGTTCGGGACGAAACTGGACCTCAACCAACATGCCTCTCCAGTCAGCTCGGTATTTGGCTAGCTGCCTCCAGTTTCGCACTCCAAGTTGGTTGAGGTCTTCCTCCACTTGAGCGCGCCACCTAAGGCGAGGTCTTCCTTGTCTGCGTCTATCCTCTGGAATGGAATCGAAGATCCTGCGAGCGGCAGCATTGTTGTCCATTCGCTCTACATGACCTAGCCATCTTAAACGTGATATGCGTATTTTTTTCACCAGGTCAATGTCGCTGTACAGCTCGTATAGTTCTTGGTTGAACCTTCTCCTCCAAAGCCCGTTAACGCAGATAGGGCCGAATATCCTCCGAAGAATCTTACGCTCGAAACGACTAAGGATATCTTCATCCGCTTTAGATAGAGTCCATACCTGGGCGCCATTGAGCAGGACTGGGATGATTAGGGTCTTATACAGAGTCTCCTTTGTCTTTCGAGAGAGGGCTTTGCTACTCATTTGCCTTCCTAGCCCATAGAAACAGCGATTGGCAAGAGTAATTCTTCGCTTTATTTCTGACGAGATGTTGTCAGATGTTAAAGTGGATCCGAGGTACACAAAGTCCCTAACTACCTCAAAGTTGTACCTGTCTATTGTGACGTTTTTTCCAATCCGCTGGTGTTGTGTCCCTTTTTGTGGACAGCAGGTACTTCATTTTGGCCTCATTGACTCCTAGTCCCATCTTAGCCGCTTCAGCTTCAATGCTAGCAAACGTTCCAGTGACAGCTCGCCGAGTTCTGTCAATGATGTTTATGTCGTCAGCGTATGCTAACAATTGCACAGACTTGAAAAAAATTGTCCCACTACAATTGACTTGCGAGTTTCTTATAATTCTTTTAAGTATTAAGTTGAAGAAATCGCACAATAGCGCATCACCTTTTCGCAATCCTTTTTGGATGTCAAAAGCTTATGTGAGGTCAGTACCAACCTTGACGGAGCAGCGAGAGTTCTCCACCGTCATCCTGCACAGTCGGACGAGTTTTGTGGGGACCAAAACCTGAGATGGCCCTGTATAGCTCGTCTCTATAAATGCTATCGTACGCGGCCTTAAAATCGATAAAGAGGTGGTGGGTATAGATTTGGAATTCTTGGGTAGTTTCCAGGATCTGCCGTAGCGTAAAACCACACTGATAGGGGCCAATCAGGTTGCTGACGAAAGGTTTCAGGCGTTCACATAGTACGGCAGAGAGGATCTTGTAGGCGATATTCAAGAGACTTATTCCTATATAGTTGGCGGAGTTAAGAGGGTCTCCTTTCTTGTGGATCGGGCAAATCATGACCATAATTACGAGCCAAGTAAATGTAGCCGGTCCAGGGTAATCAATATCTTTGATGAACTACGACAAGGGGATGGTCTGACTTGCATCCTCCTAAACCTGAGTCAAAAGAAGCACCACATAACAATATGGAGGAAATTTCTCCCAACAGAATCCACCATCAATCAACCCATGATCACAAGTGTAACCTTGCCGAAAAGTCGGGAGATTAAAATATAAATATTGATTTTGAATCCATAATAATGATCGCAGTAAGCCGTCAAGTCTCTTTTTATTTTAAAAAGAATATACTGATGGCTGTCAAGGAATATCGGCTATCACTTTTCGTTCTTGTAGAGTTTTCAGATCAATGAATTGGAGACGATCTTGGCCACAAAGATCGCTTTCTATTCTGGAAATATGAAGGTGGTGGTATGGGCTCCAAATTTTTAAAGCATATTTAATGAGAGGTCTAACGGAGGTTATATACAAAAGGGTTGGATAATTTTTTAGACCATCGTCTTATCTCGGATCGATTGGAGATTAGGCGCTTATGTACATGGAGTAAAGGTAATTCATTGGCAGTTGTCTCAACTCCAAACAATGTTTGCGACACTATATAAAAAATTCTAATTGAATAAGGTTTGAATCCTTTTCTGATGAGATGTGGTTTTTAAAAACTTATCGCCAACATACAAAATGTTGGAATGCTTTATAACCAAATCAATGTCATTAAATAGTAGGAATGAAAAGACAGAGCCTAAGTCACTTCCTTGAGGGACCCCAAAATAGCGAGCCCAAAAAATGAGCACTCTGCACTCTGTTGGAACGATTGTTAAGGTAAGAAGATATCCATTTCAAGGAGATCGGCTCAAAGCCAAATGCATTAAGTTTGAAAAGTAAAAGACTATGTGGATTTTTTCAAAGGCCTAACTAGAATCAGTACAGATAACATCGATTTGCATTCCAGTGTCTACTGCTTAAAGGGCAAGCGAAACTAATTCAATAAGGTTATTGGAAGTGGATCTACATTTAAGAAGGCCATTTTGTCTAGGCTAGAGGATATAAGTCACTTGCAACGAATGATTCTGAGTTCGTATATGAGGAATTCAAATATTTTGGTAATGTAGGAATGTTTGACAATGCGAATGGGGGGAAGATTTTTTTAAGAATTTTCAAGGTTGCCTCGGAATTTTCTCTAATGCCGGATAATTAGAGAAAATTCCGAGGCAAAATATTAGGTTGGAGTAAATACTGATTTATCAGAATTTGCTCTAAATGGGTATAGCTTGGTGACACTTCTTTTTTCTCATCATGGTCTCGTTGTTTATGTTAGGAATTATATTGCTTGACAGAGCCTTCCCCAATATGGACAATGTTCCAACACGGACTCTCACTTGTGGTTTAAATTCACAGTCCTCAAGCATATCATTCATTACTGTTTTATTTACAGCAGTCCAAATATTAATAGTTATTCGACTTGTAACGAGTTTGATGCGCTGTCTGATTCCATTTCGGGAATTATTTCCGTTTGTCCTCGCACTGAAATCGTTATTGCGGGCGATTTCAATGTTCACAATTCCAACTGGTTCCGCCATTCTGATCAGACATAGGTTATATCACCTTACTCAACTGATTGATGTGTGCCAACGCGAATGTTGCTGGCAAGTATACCATTAGTGTAACTTCTCCATTTGACACTTAGGACCATTGTCATTTCAGCGAATTTCTCGTCCTCCACTCATCCAGTTTAAGAAAAACTTCCCACCAGGACCGTTTGGCAATACTAGAAAGCCAACAGTAAAGCCCTGAATAATTTCTTCCGTAACTTTAACTGATCACTATGCTTCCTCGGTAGACATTGATGCCAGTGCTTATCACAAATGTGATTTTTCTAGGGATACGAGCTTTCATTCCTTCTTTATAGAACAAAAAGTATCAAATCCAAAGAAATGTCTAGGTTTAACTCGTAATTTAAGGAAGCTTTCAGGCTCAAAGAAGTAAGTTTCAGAGGAAAATCGGAAAAAGCAAAAACAAGTCCGGTACTCATGCAACTCCATTATTGATAGAACCAATTGTTTTCAAGACCAAAATGTACGACAACAAATTTTCCCAAAGGCAGTAAAAATGTTTGGTCATTTGTAAAAAATATTAAAAACTCCTCAACATCTTCGGTTCCAACGCTCATCGATAATAACAAACCAATTGTTTACTCTTCAGAGAAGGCAAACTTGCTCGCCGCCCATTTCGCTACCAGCTCCACGCGGCCGCATAGCAACGTTGCCCCTCCTGTACTTGTGAATGTAAATTTTTCAATGGGACAGATTTTTTTCCGCACTCGTACAGTAGCAAGAGTTCTCAAAGATCTCGATATACACAAATCCGCTGGCCCGGATGGTATACCCCCGATTCTTCTGAAGAGGTGTTCTTCCACACTGGCAAAGCCACTGCGTAAGCTTTTCCATCGCTCCTACTCTCCTGGATTCTTTCCTAGAAGATGGAAAACAGGGGGCCTATTCCGAGTCGAGTAAGAATAGGTATTCCACAACTCTAGTGAGAGCCAAAAACATGACATGACTCCGAAAATGTTGAACACACCCTTTGAATTGTAGCTAACTTCACTAAATGTTGACTTGATGTTTCACAAAAAAAATCTTTTGATTTGAGAACTAATCGTTAAATGTAATTTGATAGTAAATTTATCAGTTTAAATCGTAAAAGTGCAAAAAAAAAATTAATATGATAAGTACAGAGATGTTTTATAAAACAATTTTTGTATATTTGCTGCAAGTAATGGAGCAAAAATTTAAAACAAACGCCAGATCGTCGTTTATGCCAAATACCTACCACCAAAAAATATTTAAATTATGTTTCAAACACTTCATTATTCATAACAATTAGAAAATTACCACTTTTTTTATTTTTACCTACATTTTTGCATCCATCACTGCTGCTCTCGAGCACTTTTTAAACATGAATGATTTCTCACAGAAATCTTCTTTCTAAGATCATGGAAACGCTGATTAGCCGTCAACTTAAGGAATATCTCGAAGATCGAAAGCTTCTCCATGACCGTCAGTATGGCTTCCGCAGCAATCGTTCCACTGGTGATTTGACGGCATATGTCACCGAACAGTTGAACAAATTCTTACAACCGCTTTGGTGAAAGTAAGGATTACTGCGCTTGATATTTCCACGGCATTTGATAGAGTTTGGCATGAAGCTCTCTTATCGAAAATGTGTGCTTTTGGATCGATGATACTTTTGTTCGTTGGATTAAAAACTATCTTCTGGACCGTTCAATACAAGTTGTATTGGACGGATTCAAGTCTGATACCCAGAAAATTAAAGCTGGTGTGCCGCAGTGCTCCGTTCTGTCTCCGACTATTTTCCTCATTTTTATATAATGATCTTCTGTCTGTTACTTCTAATCCGCTTAACTGTTTTGCTGACGAATCTACCCTCAGCTTTTCATATTTATTTGACCTTCGCCTTCTCGAGTATAACTCCCACCTCTGGGCAGGTGCTTTGCAAATTAATCCTAATTTTATCGTTTCTTTTATAAAAAATGTTCACTCGAAGTAGCCAGCTGCATTCCTCCGCTTAAAAGTTTCTCCCGTAATACTCGTCTCGCAAGGAATGCTCATCAGTTCACCCTTGACCCCTTGACGAACCTACCCTTAAATACAGATTTTTTTTTAGCCGAAGAACACGAATTTGGAATGGTTTACCCGAATCGACACCTCCTATCTCCGCCCTATCTTCCCAATGCTCCGGCAGTGTGATTACTTTAAAAGGGAAACATGTACATACGGGATGCCCTCGTGAGCGCGCTAATTATATAGAAAATGGTTCCTTTGTTTTTCTTAAAAAGTAATACAGGGCCTGCTTTAAAGCCTCACATCGGTAGTATACACACTTCACAGGAAAATACGAAAAGAACGGTAGAAGAAACGAAACCCGAGAAAAAGATAATTACAGCGTAAAACAAAAAATAAACAAAAATACTTTCAAAAGAAATCTTGCCAGGTGAGGTGAGAAATTTTGTTTGATGTTACAAGCTGAAGCAACTGAAAGTATCCTTTTTCATTATCGCTTTACTTCCAAAAAGTTGTTTTTGTATTCAGGCCAACAACCCAAGTCACATTTGATTGTTAAAACCTCACCTTTCTCATCTCCAGGATCGCCACACAAAGTCCTTGACTACCTGTTTCAAATAAGGGGACACTGACTAAAGTTTTAGAAAGATATGGGTACATTATTGGCCCAGAAAAAAAAAATTCCAAGTGTGTGCTTTTACTTTTTGATCCACTCATGATATTAAATGAATGAAGTGAAAACTTTTCGAGCGTTTTTACGCTTATCATGCAAAACAAGGAGAGGCTGAACAAAATATTTAGCTTTTACACCATTCATTCTTACAATTTTTGTAAAAACTGGACATTTCGGTATTTTCAAGTTTTGTCTGATGATGAGGCACTCGAAAGTTTGCGAATACAAACAACATCTTTTTACTTGACCTAATGATTATCAACTAAAATCTAATAATTAAAAAAGAAGTTCCGCATGACAGCAGGAGTAGCAAAGGTTGATTAATATGAAATTCAATGATCTGAGGAAGTCTTCAACACGAAAACAATTATCATAAATCAACTCAACTGGCAGCGAAAAATATGGAAACATCGTTACTAAGTTGGTCAGACATTCCAAAACTCAGAGGAAAAGCATTACTTTGTGTGGTCCATCCAACAAACACCCTATACTGCCGCCAAGTGCTGATTTTTATTTAAAGTCACCAAGGGTATTTTTCCGAATGCGCGGCGGATCGCCTTGGAAGGCGCGTTGTTGTTTTCGTATTCCCAAATACGATTCGTTTTTCATTCGACCAAAAGTAAAGCGAAAGCACTTTCCAATGTCATTTTTCTATTGAAATTGAAAGCGATAGGCATTTATGTGACGGATTGCTGGCGGATTACTTGAGGATCTTTAAAAGTTGTAAATGATTAATAAAACTGAGAATACTGAAGTTGTGTAAACTTTAACTTTCAATTTTGTATTTAAAATGCCTTTTTAATAGAATTTATAATTGTTTTCTGATCAAAATATTCACTCAGCGTCAGCACTCACTCTTTGTTAGGGATAACGAGCGGAGAAGACCTACTTCTCAAAAATGTTCTCTGCGTATTTAAACTGTTACATTTTCTTCTCTTTCTACTTCATTTTCGGCATTAAAAAAACACACTTATTGAATCCATTTAATTTCTTTTTATTAATAAAATGAACAAAATTCAAACATAAACATTTAACTCTCTACAAACGATACAAAAAATTGTAAACGACCGACGAGAAACAGCTGTCAAATGTTTGGAAAATATTAATGGAATTTTGAAATTTTGGGAAAATTGGAATGATCATTTTCGCCCCATTCGCATTTGAGAATACCCAAAAACGAAGACATTGAGGTATCGCTTCGCTCTCTGGAATAACCCTATAGGGTTTACAGTTCGACCGATTCTGACAGATAGAGACAAATGTTCGCTAATGGTAATACATACATTTATTGGCGCGACAGCTCCTTAAGTAGTCAAGGCCTAGTGACTTATACTCTCAACCATTCCTGTGTGTGTGTTGTTAATCTGCAAGAATGGAAGGTTTACCGCGGAGTCAGAACGGCTACATGATATGCACTTTTCCGAGACAAATGGAGGTTTTATCAATTCCTCGCAAGAGGCAGTACCCCGGAAAAGAATGTAGCTATGAGCTGGATTCGAACCCAGGCTCATTCGCTTAGCAGTCCGACACACTAACCACTAAACCACGGGGCACTACGATAATGGTAATAGAAAGTTTTCAATTCGCCTCATTTTTTTTTGAGATATGAGGCGAAAGTAATTAAGCGATTCGAAAACAGTAATACCAAATGTTCACATTGGCCAAATATTTCTGGCGAATCGCGAGTCATAATAGGGCCCTTTAAACAACCTATAAGTGTGCTTTAATAGGCTTAAGTTAATTAACTTTGAGCACCGTTATTTAAATATTAAATTTGTTTATAAACACCGAACTTGCACTAAAAAAGTGCTTGAGAGTAGTTAGGTACCAATTTAGATTTCATTATACGTAAATACGACTATTATTGTCAGTACAAGTACTTACCACTGGAAGGCAACTATGCTTACCATTTCCAAGTTCATGGTTTTCAATGATTTCGTGGCTTTAGGACAAAACACGTTCAAATTCCTTATTTACTCTTTTGAAGGCACGACCAAGTAGCTCACTGAAAGTTTAAAATACACACTTCTACTTTTACAAGTACGTACTGCTTTGTTCTCCTGGAAATATGGTATGTATATCTTTACACACTGAACAAAACAACGCGGGCTTTTGTAAAACACTTTGTAGATATTATCAGATTGTTGTTAGGCAATTAAATGTTAAAAACAAAACAATCCGACCAGAAAATATTGACATAGTATACGCCTGGTAGATAAAAGCAAATGAAATAAATTTGTTAAGCTACAGTAGTTATTAAATATCGCGACATTTGTCTGTTCTTACTCAAAAACTTTAGTCTCCGACTAATAAACACTCCACTTGTATCAAAACGCCTTAAATTTTGGTAACGTGCAGTTCGATCTCTCTCCCTCTCTCCTGTAGGTGACCTGATCCATCGTACAACAGTGGTTACTAAATTCACCTAAAAAATATATATTGATTGAAGGAAATATAACACTTCACTTATAACCTTCTTTCGATTGGCCGCCGCGAGACTGTTTATTGTAATAACGAGATGCAATCCTCCTCTGAAACAAATCCACCATAATACTTGTATACTTAAAATAGGGATTCTTTCTATAGTCGCACCATACGAATGTAGAACGCTCTGTGTGGAATGGTATTTAGCGCGCGCCAGTTAAAAAACACAGTAAATTACAAAAAAAAAAAAAACAAGAAAACATAGCCAATTACGAACGGTTTCTTATGATGGCTCATACAATGAAATTAGCTCTTTACTTTGCAGTTACATCGTTAATTATGAAATAAACACTAAGCAATTTAATTAAATTATTTATTTTTTAAATCTATAATTTTGTTCTGGTTTTACATTCCTTTATAATCAAAAACCATTAAAAAATATGTTTTTATTTTATTTGTATTTTACATTATCATCTCTTTCAATATTTTGCAATATTGGTTTACGTTACACCGTGTTATACTTCCTTTTTTGTTTCATTATAAATTACATATTCGTTTTGCATTTTATTTTATTTTTTTTTTTATATTCTTTGTTTTGTTTTTCTTTTAGTTTTGAATTATAATTTAAAAATTTTCATTAATAACGACCTTAAACTTCTATGGTTTGGGCGGCTTGGCGGCGCACATCAGATAATTGTGTCTTTGAGTGTGTGTGTGTGTGTGAGTGGTAGCAGAATGTATGTAAATTTTGTTTGTTTGATTGTTTTGTTTAGGAAATGTTTGTGTAGATCAAAAAAAAAAGTGTCTTTGATGCTATTTATATAGGGAAATTTCAATCTTTGTGTGTTTTTGTTTTTGTTGGAATTGCTTTCTCATTTTGCGGAATAGAATGAGTGAATATTTCTGTTATGTACGCATCCAATCCAGGAATAACAGATGATGATGACGAGGATTAGCTGCTATTGCTCACGTGCCGCAGCTACTGATGTTGCTCCTATCATCTCAATCTCATTGCGTTTGATATTGTGGCATTGCGGCACTGTACATCATTTGAGGTCCAAGATTACCGTTTGCGGCTGCTGCTGACGCAGCCGCAGTTACCCCAGGTACAACGGCACCTGGAACACCCCAAGCAACATTTGGCTGAACCATGCGGTAAGAGGCTAAAATTAGATCATTTAAAGTAAGTAAATCTTTTTTTGAAGTAGTACCAGTTATTAAATCGCCTTGAAAATATATATGTTTATAAAAATAAGAAATAAATTAAAATCATCTGCGTAAAAATACGTAAGTCTATGGAAACTTTTAATTTAATATCGGACTTTACATTATTTGAGACAAAACTTCTTATTCTATCCAAATTTAAAAACACCTTTGAGTAGGTATAAATAAATTAGTGGCAATGATAAGCTCAAGTATTGAGAACAAACGTTTTACCAAAAGGAAGAAGAACCGAAGCGTTGAGGAACCTTTGGTGAATTCTGTTTTTCTCTTTTTCAAGTGGCACAAGTATTTAGGGTTTGATTTGGCTCGGTTACAGGGATGAACCGTTTTTGGGGAGTTTATCATCCATTTGATTCCTATTCCACTGTCCGTGGACCCAACGAAGGTTAAAAGGTTTGTTTCACTGATTAGTCGCAAATCGTTATAAATAAATAAATAAAAATGAATCAATTTATTGGCGCGACAGCTCCTTAAGGAGCCAAGGCCTAGTGACTTATACTCTCAACCATTCCTGTGTGTGTTGTTAAACTGCAAGAATGGAAGGAACCTGCAGTTTACCGCCGAGTCCGAACGGCAAGAGATGCACTTTTACGAGACAAATTTTACTCTTGGAGGTTTTGTCAGTTCCCCACAAGAAGTCGAACCCCGGAAAAGAAGGTGGCTATAAGCTGGATTCGAACCCAGGCTCATTCGTTTAGCAGTCCGACACACTAACCACAACAAGCGATCAACAAGTTTGGACTTGGAAACAACATGAATATGGCCTTGATTGTCGCCTTCCTAAGGAAATATCAATATTTTTATCTGCCGGATTACATGAAAGAAGCTGTTTTGCTAAGCACTTCTGTCTGATCGTTAGTGCAAATGCGCTTTTAACGGTAGACATAGTGGCCTTTCACAGTAGACTCTTCAACGTTTGGAGGCTAAATTTGCGACATGGTTGGTTAATCAATCAGCCAATATTGGTAACTCAAAGGAACGCAAGATAGGCCGAGAACATCGTGGTGGTCCGTGATGTGTACAGCAGAACCCGAGGCAGTCGATTCTACGCTGTGCACAAAAACCTTTCCTTACGCAGACTTCAACTCGGTAAATTTCGCGTCTGACTTGTGCCTACACCCATACAAGATCCAACTGACCAAGGAGCTAGAGGGGAGATTTCTTTCTACCTCCTCGTGGTTCACCTTCGTACCGAAAACAACGAACGGATGCTGTATGTTTTGATGTTCATGTTTAGTAAGGGTCGTCGGCTAAAACAGAGAACATAGGTTGGGAAGAGAATATGCCAATGGTTTGGGTGTGATGCAGTAAGAGGCTGTTACAACACCTACTTCTATAGGTTCGGGGTCAGAATACGTCTATGCGGCCTGAAGTACAAGTCATCTAAATGCACTTATATCCCTATAGGTTGAGAACAAAATATGCCTATGGTTTGGGTGGCCTGCAGTAAGACCCTGCTAACAAACCTACCTCCATAGCGCCGGGATTGCAGAATAGGTCTATGGTCACCAATCCCTCCATATATTTCGAGAGCGGAATTTATCTATGGTTTGCGTGCGCCGGAAGTAAGTCTTCCAAGTATATAGCACAGTCAGGGCTCTGCTGGCAGTTTCTCGTAAACGATGCCGAACCTAATTTCTAATGAACCTGTCGTCTGTGCGGGGCAACGATGAGGTTTTCCTCTGTTTCACTGCAACGGCTGGATATTGCGGAACTGTTGTTCTTTAAATGGCAAGTTCGATTTTTCGGAATTGAGCGCGGCCAACCCCGGTTTATATCGTGTCCAACGGATTAACAGGAAGTCCAGCTAAAAACGTGGGCTTGCTCGGTAGTAGCTGCCTGTCGAATTGCGGAGGCCCCTTGTGGAAGCTTCGTGGTGGATGTGGTTACCCAAAGTCGCGAGAGCAAATGGTACCTGGTTCCATGCAGCGGATCAACAGACACAAGAGGCGAAGTTTTAATTGCAGCTATTGAACCTTATATTAGACAAGAAGATCGGCCTCACTCTTTAGCAAAGAGAAGTATAAATTGGAACAAGAGTGCCTTATCACCACTATAGTATATAGTAATAGAGTGGCTGGGAACGACTCTAAGGATTAATCAAGCTCATTTGAATTCTATGCGAGTAGGCTCGTCCTGAAATTAAGCCGTTGCAGCCAGGTGTTTCCGTAAAACAAATGACTTATTCCTGACCCAGAAGCTCAAAGTTCATAACCACAGACAACGCTGTTATTCGCTGAATGGGCTTCGCAGCGTTTGGAGAGGACACCGATTTCGGCCGAAATATCATCTTTAACGACGAGATGCACTTTTGGATGGAATGGCTGTGTTAAGAAGCAAAATTGCCGTATATGGGACGACACCAACCCACACGAGGTTCACCAGGTGGCAATACATCCTTAGGTGCGAAGACATTAGTGAGGTGGTCACCGTCAATGGCGAGTGTAACGGAACCATTATAACCGATTACTTGTGTCCCAAACTGAGCCATATGGACCCAGATATATGGTTCTAGCAGGTCGGCATTACCTGCCACACAACGAACGCTACAATGTTCATTCTAATTTCAGGGTAATGTTATATTCGAAAGGTGACGTGAATTGGCCAACAAGGTCGTGATCCCGCTATACTTTTTCTTGTGGGGTTTCCTGAAGTCGCAGATCTATGCGAACAAAAGCAAATCAACCGAGAAAGATGAACATAACAAGGATCCGTGTCGTGACGAAGCAGGCATTTGAAAAATGTCATATTCCATAGATAATGGTATACGTTGGTTTTTCAAATTAAAATAATATTTCAACAACTATCCGCTCTTGTTGAAAAAACCTTTAAATGGTAAGCACGGAGGCTCCAAAGGTGTCCAAGGACGGGTGATTTAATGGAGAAAACCGACAATTTATCGGCGACTCTGAACTGTTTGTTATATGGGATGCACTTTTTAAGGAAGAGGAAAGATTTGTCACTTCTTCGCAACATCATCATAGAAATCTCAGATGACTTAGATGTTCCGAAACCAAACATGTTTGAATCACAGCCCACGGGTGCAGGGATAACCCAGAAGTAAGCCGTGACCTTGATGACGAACTCATTGGAACATGAGCTGGCTGGAAGAGCATTGATTGTTTAAACCCCTATCTACCCCAGACACTTGGTGTACTCTAAACTTCGAGTTAAGTTATTGAACTTTATATTACTGGTGTTTGATGAGTCTAGCTCTAATCTGTTGCTAATATCCTCTATTCAATGAGAAAATGGCTGTTCCGTTGGAAATCTATGTCTAGGAGGAACAGAATTGCATTTTAAGCGGATCTCTGTCATTTTCATAATTCTGTTTTGTCATACGCTATAAGTTCTGCCTTTTTTACTCATTAAACTATAATTATGTCTGAAGGAGACTGGTTCTCTTGTTTTCGGCAGTCAATGGTGTACATTTAACAATTGAAATTTATGTTAAGAAGATTCTTATCAAAGAATGCCCTTGGTGATTGGCAGTTTTGATTGATCGAGTCTTGGAAAGCAGAACAACTTTCTAACTAAAAATCTACATAAAATTACAATAAAATGTGTATTATTACCTCCTTGTTGAGCGCTAGCGGCATAGGCATATGGGTAGTATCCTTGCTGCATGTATTGAGTTTGCATTTGAGCTTGGTATCCCTGAAATAGTAAAAGATTCATTAGTCAAATAACTTTCAAATTAAAAAGAGAAAATAAGGATAACATACCGCTGGTGGGTACCAATAACCCATTTGCTGGTATGCTGCCGCATATGGATATTGGGCGGCTGCTTGCGGTGTGATGACCTGACCTGGTAGTGTTGCTTGCTGCGATGGTACACCTCCAGGGCCTATAATCGCAGCACCTGTAACATTCATTGAATTGTCACCGCCATTCTCTTTGCCCCAGAAGCATTTCACTTGATTGCCATGCACTTCGGTATTATGTGTGTGTTCGATAGCACGAGTCGCAGACTCTTTTGTCATAAATTTAATGAACGCATATCCCTTGTCCTTGAACACTCTCACATCCTGTATCTGGCCGAATTGTATAAAATGTTTGTGCATTAGCTCATCGCTAATAACGTTCGGCGGAAAACCACCACAGTAGACTGTTGTGTTTGTGGGGCTAGATTGATTGTATACATCCTCGAATGTCTGCCGACTAGCGGACTTATTCGCACCGACTTTTGTCGATTCACGCGGCGGCGGTAATTTTCTTGTTGACCAATTCGTTCGGATCGATCGCGATCCAATCCATTGGCCGTTCATTGTCTGTATCGCGGTTTCTGCTTCGGCTTTTTTGACAAATGAAACAAAAGCATACCCCTTCGACTTCATTGTTTGGGGATCGCGAACAATTCGACAATTCGATATTTCACCAAACGGTGCGAATGCTTCACGTAAAGTCTCCGTTTCAATTTCTGGACTCAGATCACCAACGAATATGTGATAATGTGCACTTATGTCTGTCTTTGGCTGATTGCCTGGACTTGTTGCCCAATTAACCTGTAAAAATAGATTTGTATATTTAGCACTTTGTTAATTGATTTGCTAATTATGCGCCCTTTTTAAGTGTATTATAAATAATAATGCTATTACTTAATCTTTGAAACGAAACTGCTAAACGCCTGTAGAACGTTTGCCTTTCAAACGGTGTTGCCATTGGGCTATTGTGGCACGTACGGTTTCTATGTTTAATGAGGTTCTAAGGCTTTCAAAATTTCTGTAAGGAGTCTTGCAGGCCATGTTCTCCAATTCTAACCACAAACCACAATCCAATGGATTCAGATATGGACTCATTGACGACCAATCTTCTGCTGCTATAAAGCCACCAATATTGACCCTGAGCCACTCCTTGCGTGGTTTTGGCTTTGTGCGCTGGAGCAGTCCTGCTGGACTTATATGTGTTCATTGAAAATGGTATTGTTCAAACCCTTTACAACGCCCTCTACCACATACTTTTGGTACACTGCGCGAGCATTAGGATAATAGAGAGGGGAAGGACAGAAGGTGTCCATTAACATTGGTTTTGAATGCTTGCAGAACAAAATGGCAAGGGAAAATATGGCCGGGTAAACTAATCCAAATTCGTGTTGTTCGGCTAAAAAAAGAATCCCTATATTTACGTCCTGGACCCGTCGGTATACCCGCCGAACTTTTTAAAGCGGCCGGAGATGACCTGGTGGAGTGCATACACCAACTCATCTCTAAAGTTTGGTCAGAAGAAAGTATGTCTCATCATCCTCAGCATCGTTTGCCCGATCCACAAGAAAGGAGACCCTTTAAACTGCGCCAACTATAGCGGAATAAGTCTCCTGAATATCGCCTACAAGATCCTCTCTGCCGTACTATGTGAACGCCTGAAACCTTTCGTCAGCAACCTGATTGGTCCCTATCAGTGTGGTTTCAGACCAGGAAAGTCCACAATCGATCAAATGTTCACGCTACGGCAGATCCTGGAAACTACCCAAGAATTCCAAATCGATACCCACCACCTCTTTATCGATTTTAAGGCCGCGTACGATAGCATTTATAGAGACGAGCTATACAGGGCCATCTCAGGTTTTGGTCCCCACAAAACTCGTCCGACTGTGCAGGATGACGGTGGAGAACTCTCGCTGCTCCGTCAAGGTTGGTACTGACCTCACATAAGCTTTTGACATCCAAAAAGGATTGCGAAAAGGTGATGCGCTATTGTGCGATTTCTTCAACTTAATACTTAAAAGAATTATAAGAAACTCGCAAGTCAATTGTAGTGGGACAATTTTTTTTCAAGTCTGTGCAATTGTTAGCATACGCTGACGACATAAACATCATTGACAGAACTCGGCGAGCTGTCACTGGAACGTTTGCTAGCATTGAAGCTGAAGCGGCTAAGATGGGACTAGGAGTCAATGAGGCCAAAATGAAGTACCTGCTGTCCACAAAAAGGGACACAACACCAGCGGATTGGAAAAAACATCACAATAGACAGGTACAACTTTGAGGTAGTTAGGGACTTTGTGTACCTCGGATCCACTTTAACATCTGACAACAACATCTCGTCAGAAATAAAGCGAAGAATTACTCTTGCCAATCGCTGTTTCTATGGGCTAGGAAGGCAAATGAGTAGCAAAGCCCTCTCTCGAAAGACAAAGGAGACTCTGTATAAGACCCTAATCATCCCAGTCCTGCTCAATGGCGCCGAGGTATGGACTCTATCTAAAGCGGATGAAGATATCCTTAGTCGTTTCGAGCGTAAGATTCTTCGGAGGATATTTGGCCCTATCTGCGTTAACGGGCTTTGGAGGAGAAGGTTCAACCAAGAACTATACGAGCTGTACAGCGACATTGACCTGGTCAAAAAAATACGCATATCACGTTTAAGATGGCTAGGTCATGTAGAGCGAATGGACAACAATGCTCCGGCTCGCAGGATCTTCGATTCCATTCCAGAGGGTAGACGCAGTCAAGGAAGACCTCGCCTTAGATGGCGCGCTCAAGTGGAGGACGACCTCAACCAACTTGGAGTGCAAAACTGGAGGCAGACCGAGCTGGCTGGAGAGGCATGTTGTTTGAGGTCCAGGTTCGTCCCGAACTGTAGCGCCCCCTAAGTAAGTAAGTATATTTACGTCCGAAATTGGGATCAAAGGTAAACTGATGAGCATTACTTGCGAGACGAGTATTACGGGAAAAACTTTTAAGGGGAGGAATGCAGCTGGCTACTTCGAGTGAACATTTTTTATAAAAGAAACGATAAAATAAGGAGACATGAAAAATTGCGTCGGTGATCGAGAGGGGCAATTGTTTCAGCGGCAGTTCTATTTTCTATCAATCTTAACGCTCGATTTTGTATTCTATCAAGCAGGAGAAGCGATGTTTGCAAAGTACCTGCCCAGAGAAGTTATACTCGAGTTTACCGTGTATAAACGCTTTATAAATTGTAGCCAGATCAGATGGGGAAAAGTACTTCTTACACCGATACAGAAAACCTAAGTACTTAGCAGCATTCTTAGCGATCTCAAATATATGATCGTTCCAACAGAGACAGAACATAGCCCTGGGGCACACCAGCATTTATTTTGTGTGAATCAGACTTGAATCCGTCCAATATAACTTGTATTGAACGGTCCAGAAGATAGCTTCTAATCCAACGAACAAGAGTATCATCGATCCCAAAAGCACGCATTTTCGATAAGAGCTTTATCAAATGCCTTGGAGATATCAAGATATAAAGATTTGTTCCACTGTTGGGTGAGATATGCCATCAGATCACCAGTGGAACTGTTGCTGCGGAAGCCAGAATTTTTTACCGTAATTTTTGGTCATGCAAAAATTTGGTTCTTTCAATAACGGAGTTGCATAAGTTCCTTGCTTGTTTGTGCTTTTTCCGATTTTCCTCTGTACGGTTGGCTTTGTAGAATCGGAAACTTATTTCTTTGAGCCTGATAGCTTCTTAACACTCAGAATTAAACTAAGACTTTTCTTTAGGCTTCATGCTTTTTACTGTTAGGAATAAAAGCACGCATCTCTAGAAGAATCACATTTCTGATCATTTCAGGACTGGCATCAATGTCACTATCGAGAAAGCATAGTGACCAGTTAAAGTTCGGAAAAAAAATATTCAGGGCGGCCCAGTTGGCTTTCTCGTATTGCCAAAGGGAAGTTTTTCTTTAACTGGATGGGTGGAGGATGAAAAATTAGCTGAAATGACACAATGGTCTGAAGTGCCAAATAGAGAAGTTACACTAATGTTATATTTATCAGGGTGAGAAGTAAGAAACAAGTCAGTTCCCCAGGAACATCCGGTATTCGTGTAGGCACATCGATCAGCTGGGTAAGGAGATGTAACCCGGCAAAGAGCTGGAAATGCCTTCCTTCGGGTGTTGTCTGACCAGAATAGCGGAGCTAATTGGAATTGTGTACATTGAAATCGCCCGCAATAACGATTTCAGTGCGAGGACAAAGAAAAACAATTTTCGAGATGGAATCACACAGCGCATCAAACTCGTTACAAGTCGAATTACTGTCGAGATTTGGACTCCTGTAAATAAAACATTAATGAATGACATGCTTGCGGACAGTGAATTTGAGCCATAAGAAGTTAGAGTCCGTGTTAGAACATTGCCCATATTGGGGAAGGCTCTGGCAAGCAATATCATTCCTAACATAGACCACGACACCATGATGGGAAAAGAGTAATGGCACCAAGCTATACCCATGTAGAGCAAATTCTGATAAATCAGTATTTACTCCAACCTCGGTTTCACTTAATGCCAAAACAGCTGGCCTGTATTGAACAGTGTAGACGTACACGGAACAGAAATTCTTTCTTAGGACGCGAACATTAGAATATTCGACACGAAAATCACTTACCATTTAAAAATACTTACATGCAAAACACAATTCTGACTAAGTCGAACCATGCAGTGAAAATCCAAATTAATTTCTGTAATAAACAAACTGTCCTAGGTGTTATTCCCAGCTTATGACAGCTTGCATACAAAAAATCAATTTAAACATTTAGCACAATAGGACAAATTCAGATGCCTTTATCTATTTACTGCAAGCATTGTATTTATACTGGGAGAAATTCAAAAGTACCAGCATCTCTCAGTGCAAGAATTGCCAAAAGTTCGGTCATGTAGCTAGCAACTGTGGAATGAAGGTCAGGTGCGTCAAGTGCAAATATGACCATTTACCAGGCCAATGCACAAGAACCAGCAATGGCATAACGGACGACAAAGTTTACTGCGTAAACTGCCTGCAGACAGGACACCCAGCAAGCTACAATGGATGCCCAATGAGAAAGAAGAAACTTGCCGAGAAGGTAAAATCGGCAGCCTAAAAACAAGAGAAACATGCTTTTGCAGTCCAATCAGCAGCCAGAACTATTGTTAGCGGTCTTTCGTACGCCAACATCGCGGCAGCAGTCGGGGCAGCCCACAAATCCGTTGGACCAACACCTACGAAACCAGCTCAAATGCAAGGAAAAAAGCCCTCACCACAACTCCCAACACCAGCCAGCCAAAGAATATTCACGAAGAAAGACGATCAACGCTGGAGTTCCACAAGTTTCCAAGTTGGGCCCCATACTTTTCAACCTTTACACAGCTGACCAGCCTACCAACATCCCAAGGACGAAAACGAAGCTATATGCCGATGACTCCTTAACATATGCAACCTCCATTTCACCAGAAATCGCAGCCAGGAGAGTTGAAGATCACATAAGAAACTTGTGGGATTACTACCTTAAATGGGGACTAAAGATAAATAGCGATAAGAGCGAGCTTATCTGCTTCAGAACCCCAACAATATCAACAAGAGGTCAAAGAGGTTTCGCATTACGCTGTGATAATATCAGTATCAAGCTACCAGACAACACAGTGATAAGAACAAAGACAACAGCAAAATACCTTGGAGTGAATTTCACCAACCCGCTTCAAATTCAACAAGCATGCTTCATTTATGATTAAGAGAGGCAACTTCTCCCTACATCTGGTCCACCTTCTTAGCTTCTTAGGGGAAGAAACGGACTAAGCACTAATACTAAGCTCCTCATCTATAAACAGCTGATCCGTCCAGTTCTGACGTACTCTTGTCCTATTTGGTTCACCATATCACCAACATATATGAAGAAGATCGAAGTTTTCGAAAGAAAGATACTCCGTAGCTGTACAGGTCTACACCGAATCCCCATTACAAGGAAATATGTCCCAAACAAGAAGCTATATGAAGACACCAAACTGATCCCAATAAATCAGTTCATGACACAACTTTCTAAAAATATTTTGAGGAACTTGGAGGACCACCCCAACTTGGAAATCCAGCAACTACTCCAGCAACAACTAGAGCCCAACTATCGCTACCTCAACATTCGAGTCATCACAGACGACCGATTTGAGGATATTATTGTAATTAAACGCTCAAACGTTTCTAAGTAAAAATATTAAAGAAAATTGTATTTAAAAAGATGTTTTCTTGATAACAGTCAGAAACAGAATGAAATTGTTTTTTTTTATTAAAAAATAATTTCAATAACAATATTGAAAACGATTGCTTAGTTTTCAACACCCTGAACGTCTGAAATATTTTTCAATAATCTAGATTAAAATTTCTTATCAGTTTAAAGAAGTGTTTTGGGTCAGTTGACTTCGTTAAAATATCAGCCAGTTGATTTTTCGTTCCAATGGCTTCAACTTTAATCATTTCTTTTGCGATGCTGTCTCGTATAAAATTATATTTTATGTCGATATGCTTGGCTCTTTAAATTATGAGCCATACCGATACATCTTCTGTTATCTTCATATATGGTAACGGGCTCGTCTCTTAGCTTCTTTATATCCTGCATAATGCCTCTCAACCATATGGCTTCCCCAGCTGCTGAACTCAAAGCTATTTACTCAGCCTCACTTGATGAAGTAGCAACGGTTGGTTGTTTTTTACTACACCAAGATACAGTGCTCCCATATACTTGAAATACATACCCGCTAACTGATTTTCTATCTACTAAGTCAGTTGCCCAGTCAGCATCTGCATATCCAAGAAGTGGCTTATTTTGACAGCTTTTAATTTTTTATTTAAGAGACTTAGTTCCTTTTAGGTACCGAACATTTCTTTTGAGATGCTGCCAATGTATATCAGATGGATTTTGTTCATATCTTCACATAAAACCAACAGCATAACATATATCTGGTCTTGAACACAGCATAATGTACATTATGCTTCCAAGAAGTTCTCGGTAGGGTTTTTGTAGTTCTAAGCCGGTATTATTTGCTTCAAGCTGTAATCCTTTTTCCATAGGAGTTTTGACAGTTTTACAGTCCATCATTTCAAATTTGTCAAGTAGCTTTTCTATACTTGTCTCTTGTGAGATATTTAAGTACCCATCATCAAAATCGGTTCGCATTCCCAAGTAGAATTTTAGCTTGCCACAATCTGACATTTCAAATCGCTTAGAATGTTCTCCTTTTAGTTTCATAATTGATTTCATTTTACTTCCAGAAAGAAATTAAAATATCGTCCACATACATATATTATTAAAATAAGAACGTCTTCTTCCTGCTCATTGAATTTAGTATACAAACACTAGTCATGATTTGATCTGGTAAATCCAAGTTGCATCAAAAATCGTTCAACTTTTGGTTCCAGCAACGAGGCGATTGCTTCAATTCATAAATAGATTTCAGCAGCTTATATCCTTTACCCTTTTTGCCTTGTAATCCTTCTGGTATAGCCATAAATATATCTTCCTTTAAATCTCCGTAAAGAAACGCGGTTTTTATATCCAATTGATGGAAGTGGTATTTTCGGTGAACACCAACTGCTAATACAACTCGTATGGTTGTCAATTTTGCTAATGGCGTCTGGCTTTGTATTTTAATGGATTTTCATGTTCGTCCTCTTTTACACAAAAAATCTATTTTGTTTTAATAAATTTTGTGTTGCTAGGTACATCTACAATCTTCCATACGTTATTTCTTTTCATGGAATCAAGTTCTTCATCTACTGCTTTCTTCCATAAATCACAATCGCTTCGGCTGAATATTTCATTGTAAGTTTCGGGTACATCTGTAGAGTTTTTTGCTTTTGACCCAATATCATAATCTAAGAACTAACGTGGTAACTGGGGCTCCCTTTCGCTGCGCCTGACAGTCTCTGTTGAGAGCCTGTTGTTTGATTGCGGAGGGAGCGCAATTTGTTCGTACAGGATCGGTTGATATCAAGTCATCATTAAGTGTTGGTTCAGCTTCCTCTACACTTTGTAATCCACAGGTAGTATCAGCCATAGCAATGTCTACAGATTCAGCTCCCGCCTCTTGCTCATGGCTCTAAGGTATTACAACTTTGTTATTGTCCGAAGTAGGTTTCTGATCTCACAGACACTTAAAGGGAAAGTTTGACTCTTCAAACTTCACATCACGAGCTGTCCTTATTTTTCGAGATTCGATATCCCATATTCGGTATCCATTAGAAGCATACCCAACTTCCATACCAGACTTCCAACTTTTTGGATCTAGCTTCTTTCGGCACTGACTTGGAATCCATGTGTATGCCTTGCACCCGAATACCCTCAACTTGCTTAAATCTGGTTTGAACCCTAACCATAATTCCGCTGGTATTGTTGAAATCTCGAAAAAAACTGGTTGGACTGCAATTTATAGTATATACTGCAGCAAGTGCAGCTTCGTTCCACATTTTCTTTGGAGCTCCGGATTCAATAAGCATAACTCGAACGTTTTCCATCAGTGTTCTATTGAATCTTTCCGCAACACCATTTTGCTGTGCAGAATAAGCAATTGTGGGTTAAATTTGAATACCTTTTTGTTTGCACCAGTAAATTTGTTCTCTTGAAAGGTATTCTCGGCTTTGGTCTGTTGTAAGTTTTGAAATCGCCTTTCCAAACATAGTGGTGGTTAAAGCTTCATACTCTTGGAATTTTGCAAACACTTCAGACTTCTTCTTGATTAGGAAAATCATTGCAAAATGACTGAAGTCATCGATGAAGAAAACAAAGTACCTAGAACCATCAATTGCAATAGTATTGAAAGGACCACAGACATCTGAATGTATCCTTTCCAATATTCTGTTAGCTGTGTTTCGTGTTCCATTAAATGGGTTTCGTACTTGTTTTCCCTCAACACACACATCACAGAAATCAATCTTGGATTTTGAAATGAAGTGTGGAATAATATTGTGCTTGAGAAGAACTTCCATCCTCTGTTGACCAATATGTCCGAGACGTCTATGCCACAGCATCGCTTGATCTTTTTCACACGCATTTGCAATTATCTTCTTATAAATTTCCATTCAAATAGGCTATTGCTATTACCACAGAATTTAACCTCAGCTCCAACACTCGCCAATTTACGTACAGAAAGTAAATTGTCTCGTAATTCAGGAACATATAAAACATCTTGTATTGTCAGATCAGTTCCTGTGTTGCTTACTCCATGAATTAATCCAACTTCCTTTGCCAACAAAGACTCATTATCCTTGGCAACATTAATTTCGATTGGATTATCCAATTTTTCAAAACTTGAAAAGTACCATTTTTCATTAACGAGGTGGTCGCTGGCTCCTGATAAGTCCGAATGGATTAAATTGACCAAACAGTTCTTAGCCATTTAATCCCTTTTTAACAATTCTGCCTTTTCTGTTGCTCCTTCTGGGGGATCGTCTATTAGAACGTCCAAGAGATTCTTGGAATCCAGAAGAATTTCTACTCGGAATTTCCAATTTTTAATTAATTTTTAGTTTTTTTTTTAGTTTAGTTTTTCGCGCTTGTTTGGATGCGGATTCGCTGTCAGAGGAAGACTAAGGCAAAAAGTCTTGAGCTTTCGCGAAGTCAGCGAGAGAGTGACAACGATCCGCATTAAGGCCAAATTCCACCACCTGAGCCTCATAAGCGCCCATGCCCCTACAGAAGAGAAAGACGACGCTACCAAAGAAAGTTTCTACGAGCTCCTCGCCAAAACTTATGAGCAATGCCCCAAAAATGACATTAAAATCCTTTTAGGAGACTTTAATGCCAAAATTGGGAGGGAGGACATCTTTGGTATGACGATCGGAAAACACAGCCTGCACGACACCACTTCCGATAACGGACTCAGGCTCATCGATTTTGCAGCGGGAAAAAACATGGTGCTGAGTAGCACGCGTTTCCCACGTCCCGACATCCACAAAGGCACATGGCGATCCCCAGATGGTCGAACCTGCAACCAAATTGACCATGTTGCGATTGACGGAAGACACTCCTCTAGCATTTTGAATGTCCGTACATTCCGAAGAGCAAACATCGATTCGGACCACCACCTAGTCGGTGCAAAGCTTAGAGTACGGATCTCAATGGTAGCTCTCAGGCGAACACCAACTACGCCGAAGAAATTCAGTGTTGGAAAACTTCAATCGGAAGAGACCGCCGCTGCCTATGCAGACCGCGTATCCCTTGAGCTTGCGAGAAATCCTTCGACTGAGGATATGAACACGGAAGACCAATGGCAGCTATGTCAACAAGCCATAAGAAATGCTGCGTCAGAGGTATTAGGTTTCTCACAGCCTCCCCCTAGAAACCCTTGGTTCGACTCCGAATGTACTCAGGCAAACAAAGCTAAAACGGAGGCATACAAGTCGTGGCTCCAGAGAGATACGAGAGCCACCAGAAATCTCTATGTTGAGCGAAGGAAGGATGAGAAACGCATACTCAGGAGGAAGAAAAAAGAACACCAGCAACGCGAAGTCGAGGAGATGCAGAGATGTTTTTGCAGAAAAGAGGTGCGAAACTTCTACAGAAGAGTGAAACAGTCTAGGTTTCACAAGTCGCCCTGGGCCCTGCAAAGATCAGGATGGAAACACCATTGTGGAAACACAGGCGATGTTAGCCATCTGGAGAGACTACTTTAACCAGTTGTTAAATGGCGATGACAGCCAAGATCCCGCCCAATATCAACTTGTACCAGTTAATCTAGATGACGACCACGAACTGCACCCGCTCGACCAAAATGAGATCAAAGTAGCCATCGGCAGGCTAAAGATGAACAAAGCAGCTGGATACGATGGTCTACAAGCGGAGCTTTTTAAACACGCTGGAGATGAACTGGTCAGGAGCATACACCAACTCATCTGCAAAATATGGTCGGAGGAAAGTATGCCCGATGAGTGGAACCTCAGTACCATCTGCCCGATCCACAGAAAAGGAGACCGCCTACTCTGCGCCAACTATAGAGGCATTAGTCATCTAAACATCGCCTATAAGATCCTGTCAAGCGCTTTATGTGAACGTCTCAAGCCGTTTGCTGATGAGATAATAGGTCCTTACCAATGCGGCTTCAGACCTGGAAAATCTACCACCGACCAAATATTCACATTACGCCAGATCCTGGAGAAAACCCAAGAATATAACATCGACACCCACCACCTGTTCGTCGATTTTAAAGCAGCGTACGATAGTGTTAATAGAGTTGAAATGTATCGTGCTATGTCTAACTTTGGAATCCCTGCTAAACTAATACGCCTTATCAGGATGACGTTGGAGAATGCTCGCTGTTCCGTCAAAGTTGGTAGAGACTCTACTGAAACCTTCGAAACCACCAGAGGGCTTAGACAAGGAGACGCGCTGTCATGCAGCTGTTTTAACATTGTGCTTGAAAATGTAATACGGAGCACCCATGCCAGTACATCGGGCACCATTTTCAATAAATCGACACAATTACTTGGGTTTGCAGACGACATAGACGTGATAGGAAGAACAAAGCGAGCAGTAACCGGTGCTTTCACTACTATGGAGTCAGCAGCAAGCAGAATGGGGCAGAAAATAAACGAGGACAAGACGAAGTATATGCTTTCATCAACAAAAGCCCAATCCCAAAACCGGCTTGGTCAAAATATGACCATTGATATGTAACTATAACTTCGAGGTAGTCAGTCAATTTGTCTACCTGGGTACTGCTGTAAACTCGGTCAACAACATCAGCGCTGAAATCAAACGCAGACTAACTCTTGCTAATCGCTGTTTCTTTGGGCTGAATAAGCAATTGAGGAATAAAGCCCTATCGAGAAGAACCAAGGAGACACTATATAAAACACTCATCATCCCGGTCCTGCTATATGGTGCAGAAGCATGGACCCTCTCCCAATCGGATGAAAAGTCACTTGGAGTCTTCGAGAGAAAAGTTCTGCGTAAGATCTATGGTCCTATTTGCGTAAACCGAGAAGACAACATTTGGCGACGAAGATACAACGACGAACTATACGAGCTGTACAGCGACATAAGCTTAGCCAGAAAAATTAGAGTCCAACGACTAAGATGGCTGGGCCATGTAGAGTGAATGGACACCAACGCTCCAGCGAGTAAAGTCTTCAAAGCCAAACCAGAGGGAGTCAGAAGCCAAGGTAGACCTCATCTTCGATGGAGCGACCAGGTAGAAGGAGACCTCCGCCAACTTGGAGTGCGAAATTGGAGACAGCAGGCAAGGGATCGAGCCAGCTGGAGGGGCGTATTGAGCAAGGCCTAGGAGCACCACGCTCTAGTTGAGCCAACATAAGTAAGTTAGTAGTTTTTTTTAGTTAATTTTTTTGTGTCGCCCATAACCTATTGTAATTAAACGCTCAAAGGTGTCCAAGTAAAAATATTAAAGAACATTTTATTTAAAAAGATGTCAGAAAAATAATGAAAGTATTTTTTTCATTAAAAAATAATTTCAATAACAATATTGAAAACGATTGCTTAATTTTCAACAGATATAATGAACAATGACGGAGCCCCGTTCAACGAGAGAACCAGCAACGGACACAACAGAGGATAAACAATACCGCATCCTAAGCAATTAAAAGATTATGCAAAAAAATATGATATCAGTAAGAATATAGCATTGTATAGTTATCTGAAGTACGTCGGGCCCCTGTTGTTGAGCCGACATGATTTATTTTAGTTATAAGTTAGTTTGAGCCAAAATAATCTAAAAAAAAAACACACAAAGACCTAAAGCCTTCAAGGACATTCTATATAGATCCCTAGCGTAGTAAGATATATTTTATCAAAAAAATACCAGATTAAAACATATTTATAAAAGCAAGACTGGAATAGGATTGATACAAAACAAGAGCTCACCTGACTTAAAAAAAAAACTTACCTTAATTTCTTTTTCGAGGAATAATCGCTTATTCATAGCAGTCAATGCTGTTGCAGCCGATTGATAAGTTGTGTATTCGATGAATGCATACGGATCGTTGCCTGGCTCCCTTATTATTTTACAACTTTTAACTGGTCCCATCTGCCCGAACAGGGCAACCAAAAGGTCTTCGGACACCGACGAGTCCAAATTGCCAACATACAGAGTTTTAGGGTGCGATTCATCCATGTTTCTGTGTAAAATCGTGTCCTTTATTTATAACTCTGCTACGCGCGATAGTGCTTCACTAATCCTTATGATAGCTTCTATCTTTCTTCTTCTTCTTTGTGATCGACTTGAGGAAATCCTTTTGCTAAGTCATCTACTTTCTTTTGGATATTAATTTCAATTCTCTAGATGTTATTCTATATAAATTAAGTATATAAATTAAACTAGCTATACAAAGCAACAGCGCGTCGCTGTGTGGTGAATAATTAAATAAATATTTTAACAAATATTGTGTCGCGGGATCAAGATTCGTAGTTTTTTGAAGTTTTTCTTTACTAAAATAAAAAATGTAAACGATGACGATGATGATAGATCACATAAAACTTTCTCAGAACAAGTTCACTGGGGAAGAGAAGAAAAAGAAAGAGAAATGAGTTTTTTTTTTTTTGTATTTTATGGAAATGCTCGGTTTCACACCGAGACCGAGTGTTTTCAGAAAAAGGAAAAAAAAAATGTTTTCTTGAGGCCAAGGGCGGATATTTTGTAGGAAAATCAAATATTAATCGATGGATTTTACTTTTTTGATATAAATATCCAATGATTTAAGAAACAAAAGAGAATTAGGGCAAAGTTAAGGTCTAACAACGAAGATTTAGCAAATACCAGTTAGCCAACCACCACACGACGGGCTTCTTACGTTCAATGTCGTGAGTCGTCGTCGTCGTTGACGAATGTCGCTTCACTCGCCTTAGAGAATAATGCACACGATAACTTGGCAACTACGGACTGCATTCACAGTTCTGTGGATTCACTTTAAAAATGAGAATGTTTGGAATATGATAAATCATTTCGCACAATTAAAATCTATATTTTTTTAGTATTTTGGTTTTAAGAAAATAATTTGAAACCAAAAAAAAAAAAATATAGAAAAGAAGTCACAGCTCTTGCATTTGTGGTGAGGAAGAAAAACTGCTGCTGATTCTGTTAACAAAGAGTTTGCTTCTCGTTTACACTGGGGCACTTAAATGGTGGCTTAATGGCTTTTCTGTCTCTTTCAGATGCACACACACTATAGTGTGGAATTGAATTTGCCGATGAATTTTTTTTAATTTACGCGCGCGGTGGTGAAAGAAGGGAAGTAAGGGTGGCTGGCGGTGATCTGCCAAAAAGGCGTCTAGTCTACTACACTTTTATACCACACTGACGTGGCTAAAATTTACATTTTTACCCAACCAATAAATACTAACTTCTCGCTTTTACATATTCTAGTAAATTTAGTGTTTAGTAGTCAAACGGCTGCTTTAAGTCTTTTTTTTTTGTGTAACACTGCGTCTATGGCGAATTAAATTCTAGAGCTAGACTGATTGAATATGAGCGAGAGAGAGAAATAACGATTTGGCTGTAGTGCTGGCTATCTCTGGTTGACATTCATTTAATTAGGCAGTTGTTGGCCTGAACAGCTAGGTGGCGTATAATCATGTTAACACCTCTTTCACACTAAAAAAAAATATTTAGCTCGTTGATGAGGACGAAATGTTTTTTTGGTGTAGACACATCGTTATAGTGACGACTATAGTAAGTAGCACAATGTGCTAACACAATTGTGTTATGACACTTTTTTTTTCTCTTTTATTTGAAACACCCAACTCACTCAAAACTCAAAATCAATGACACAACATAGAGCTTTGCGCGATTTAGTTTGGATAGAGTTAGAACTCAATCAAATCCAATACAATTATATGTTGTATTGCTTTGCAAACGCAAACGTGTGGTGTTGGTGTGGCGTATGGGTAAGATTGCTCGCACTCAGCTCTTTGGTTTGGTTGGGTGTGTGAAATATTGAAATATTGCACTAAGAAACAGGGTGTTAAATTTAAATTGTATGATCTTCAATAAATTAAATACAAACCAAAATATAAAAATAAAAAAATAAAATTTACATTGAATTAATACTTGTTCATGTTGAGCGTTACATGCTATGAAATATTTTTTTAATTAAGGTACATATTCAATGCAATATGCTTTGATGAAAGTAAGTTTTTCTTTTGGAAGCATTTATTCACCCCATTTATTCTCTTTAACACTAGTTAGAACACCCTTAGGTAAAGAGTTGTTTTAAGAATAAATACACACATATTTCATTCGAATAAGAAGGGAAGTTTCATTTAACTTAAGTGAGAAAGAGATTTTCGCGTCAATTATGATGTGCTGTGCTTAAAGTACGATTTGTGGTAAAGTTGTGCCTATCTGTTTCTTGCATAAGCTTAAAGAAAACCTTACACGTCGCTTACTAATTAAAATGATATATAGAAGTGTAATGTATGATTTCGTAAATAAACTTTTCATTAAAGGGTGTCCCAAAAATATAGTATTCATTATTATTGAACAATTACATTTAAATGTAACTACATTATCATTTAGATTTTCCATTACCAATCTAAATCAAATTTAATTCTAAATTAAATATGTGTTCAAAAGGGAAATACTTCCTATTATTCTGAAGAATGTTCAGCGGAATTAAATTCTTATTTATTTATTTCTTTTATCATATAAATCTTTCCATATACTCGATTTTGTTAGTACTATCTACTTAACTAAACTTATTTTATTACATGTACATAATGTATATATACATACGTTAATTTTTAATGTTTATTTTGTTTAAAATTAAAAAAATAAAGTGTTTGTGTTAGCCACTATTTTTTATTATCACTTATTTTATTACATGTTTATTCGTTATTTAATAATCAATTGAAGTTTAGTTTCAGTGAATGTTAAATTGTTTTTAAATAAAGAAATAAAGAATTGTTGTGTTAAATTTTTTGTGCTTATTAAAAGAAATTCCGACGAAGTAAGAACACTAAAATCGGTGCACTACATGTTTTGAGGCAGTTATAAATCCTTTTAAAAGAAATTTTCTTTTTAAATAGTCATTACATTAAAAATAATAATTAATTTTGTAATATGGCAATGTGATACACCCTGTAATGCAGATTTACTAATAATGTATAAAAAAAATCTGTGGATAGGTTAGGTTTATGGACTTATATTTACCTATAAACAAAGAAAAATAGATTATAAATGCGGCACCTTGCCTAAACCTACTCAGAATTGTTTATTTAATTACGTAAAATGCGTGAATATAAACTATTCTATTTATTTAAACTTAAATAATTATAGCTTTTTTGAAACCCCCTGTATTGACAATAAGGGTACGCTACAACTACAAAAAGCCAGAAGGCTGAGAAAGAGAGTAGTATTTTTTTTCCTATAAACGTATTGCATACATATACATACACTACCAACACGCATCATATTCATTTCCTTCTATTCTATATACGATACGAATACGACACACGAAAAAGCATAGCACTTATTCTTAACCCTATCTTCATCTGTGTTAATTCATTGCCATTTTCTTTTTGCTTTTAGCAAGCCATTGTGTCTTATGTGTGCTATTGTGCTCTTTTTTGATGTGGTTACAATTTGCGCTATTGTGTTGATATGTTTCAAATTGAAGTATCAGCGCACATAACACAGGTGTTGTGTTAACTCATTGTGCCAACTTAACACAGTGTTACACATGTTTACACCCTTGAGCCCAATTTCGGACGTACCGTGAAATATAGAGATTCTTTTTTTAGCCGTACAACACGACTTTGGAATGGTTTACCCGGCGAGATTTTCCCTTGCCATTTCAATATGCAAACATTCAAAACCAATGTTAATCGACACCTCCTATCTCTCCCCTCCCTATCTTCCTAATGCCCGCGCAGTGTGTTGCATTAAAAGGGAAACAAATAGTCCCTTGTGCGCGCATTAATTATAAAAAAAAAAATAGTTAGAACAAAGAAATAAAAAGGAACGTGACCAAGGCACATTGCCTTTTAGAACGCAACTGGAAGTTGACGTATGTAGTTTGAAGAATAAGAATGATAGGACAAATGTCAAAACACCTTATCTACTACCTTAGTAGTGTTTTATTTGATCATAATTCATTAGTTTCTTTTAAAATCTTAATAAAATCAGCAAAATTTAAAGAGATTTGAACTAAAACCAGTTTATATACAAAGCTAAGCATATATATATACATACATATTTAACTTCATCTGCATCGAAATCTGCAAAGAAAGAGGATACACAATACAAAAATCTTACTTGTGTGATAGAGGAGAGCGAAAATGCAGATCATCTTCATGTATGAAGATTATAGGAAGTATGAGTCTGAAGTTTGCAGATTATAGTCAAGATGAACATGTTCAGTAAGCATTAAGGCTACTCTCTGATCGTTATTTCATGTTTGACTTTTATCTCAATTTTTTTATATTCATGAATCCTAAACTTGCCATAAAGGTACCTATAATCCATAAAAAAAAAGAAAAAAGAACTACGACTCATATCGACCATGCCCTGCAAATCCTGAAATTTTATTTTGTGTATGTGAATGCGTGTGAGATTCGTGTGAGAAGCAGCCAATCAGCCATACGTTTCGTTTCCACATAAATGCAAACGGATTATTAGTCCCATAAGAAATGTATAGGGACCGGTACACATATGTGGCTGAACGGGTATTTTTTCAGTTTGTAGACGAAGAGAGAATTATCCACCCAGTTGTCGTTCTTGTTCCTTTTTTCTATGCTATAATCACAGGTAAGAAAGTGTCAAACAAAATTAGCAAACAACAAATATTTTCAATACAATAGGAGGTCCGTTCGTCTACTTTTTGGATTGTTTTAGGAAAACTTTCAAACTTTGAAGAGTGGGATGGATATTCTCAGAAAATAATAAATTCGCTCAAAAGTAAAAGAACGCTTTGTGGATCAAAATAGGGAAACTTTTTAAACGTCAACAAAATTAAAATTTAACTAAACGAAATGGATCAATTAAGTGCAGATGAAATACAAATTGTGATGGAAACCATTTTATTAAGTCATTATAAGGTTATTTTATTATTTATTTTTGATTTAACTTAAAAAAAATTAATTAAAAATTCTTTTTCCCGAAGGCTTCACAAAACGTCGAATTTCAATTTGAGTTTTAACAGAACTCACATTTCCCCCCAAAAATTTTTTTGGTTTAGAATAGAGAATTAAGGGAAAATGTTTTGCTCTCACACAATCTCTCTCTTACGAAAACTCTCGAAAATGTGTGTAAACGAAAATTTGTGTAAAATTGTTGAAAATAGTGTTTTAGGGAGTAGACGAACAAGGCTTGTTAGAATGTATAGTATTATTTTCAATACTAAGTACCAACCTATACCATTGACAACTCTTATTCTTAGCGCTGGCCAGCTGTCAAAAGATACAAACAAAATAAAAATATAAAATATTTTTCTTAGCCGAAGTTATGGATGAACCAAAAGATCCCCACAAAAGTTCCAAAGAAAAAAAGAACAAGAAAAAACACAAAAAAGAAAAGAAATCAAAAGTAAAGAAAAAGGAAAAGAAGCACAACAAGGAACTTAAAAAAATTGCCAAATCTGAACTTGCGAACAAATCTCAAAATACCAAACAGGACGAAGAAGCAGATTACTCAGTTCCAATAGGTAATGCAAAAGTCTCACGAAATCTAGTCAAACTTCATTGTTTATGTAATCTTCCTCATAAAAGATCTGATGTACTCCAAATCGCATGTTCCTGAAACACCAGAAGAATACCAAAAACGACAAAGTCAAATTCGTAGAATAATCGATCCCGAAACAGGACGTTCACGTCTCATTAAAGGCGACGGTGAGGTCCTTGAAGAAATAGTCAGCAAAGACCGGCACAAAGCAATAAACAAGCTGGCAACCGAAGGAGACGGTCGAAACTTTCAGAGCAAAACAGTCGGTACTTTAAAATAATGCAATATTTTTGTTTGAAAATACATCATTTATATTTAAGTCTGTTTAACTTGAATGAAATATGTTTAAGTAATAAAATAAAGATTTTAAACATTAATATAAATAGCTCGCCAACTTTAACAGAGCTGATAGAATAGTGTTGTTGATCCGTTCTGCCAAGTTGGGTCGTCAGCAACTGTGGCTCTGCACATGGGACAAGTTTGTTCCCGCTTGAACCATGTTCCTACACATACCTCACAGAAGATGTGGTTGCATTCCAGAACCACAGGTGTGTCGTAGTTGTCATGACATATAGGACACAAAGTTCCGGCTTCGTTTAGCTCTTCTTTTGATGGTTGGCGACCATAATCCTGCAAAATAAACAAAAGAAACTGTATTAGATCACATTTATGGGTTTCGAATCCGCATTGCTTACCACATTCCTGAGAAAGCTGCAAAACGTTTTTTTCAAAAATTTGCCCCTTTCGGCAAATTCAAAAGCTTTGGCGCCCATGTACAAAGATGAAAAGAAACACATGCCCACAAACTTGGGAACAAAGAATTAGATGCATTTCGAAAAAAAAGGACCTTGACTTACCTTATCAACACCTGTATAGGACACCAGAAGATAGACCACCCACGATTTGACCGGAACCAAAGACCTATATAGCTGTGAGATGGCCTCTATGAAAGCGAAGAGCCTACCCTGCAATTGATAAAGACAAACAAAGAAAGTTACAACAGTTTTTAAGGTAAGTGTTGTTGGTTGGGTGTGGTATGACTAGGGTAGGCACTGATCGGCGTCAACCAAGCGATGCACAGTGTTGTAACTATCTCATAGGTATCAATTGTACTTATTTTACCTCCCCGCGGTAACATCCGGACATTCTTGCTAAACTTATAAGCGCAAGTGTTGAACACAGAAAAAAAAGGAACACTATAATGCTCTGCTTTAATGACTGTTTTGATCGATTCGCAGAAGTCTTGCACGAGCCCCTCAGAAAGAGGACGTACGGCGGATGAGCCTAACCAATTGGACCAACAGCCAAACAACTAGCACAGGCCATATACTGCTACAGAGCAGGAAATGCGATGGGATGGGCCGGGCAAAAGGAGGATGAAAAACTGTGACGTGTTAAAACGGTGATTGTGGAAGAAGACCACAGCGTTTATTTGGGTGCGGATTCGTCATTAGCGGTAGACTTAGGCGGGCTTTCGACACGTAAGTGAGCGTCTTGTGACAATCCGTATCAAGGCTATATTCGCCAACATTAGCCTAATATGCGCTCATGCCCCCACAGAGGACAAAGATGACGCCACCAAGGATGACTTCTACGAGCTCCTCGACAAAAACTAGGAGAAATGCCCTAAATACGAGGTTAAGATCGTATTAGGCGATTTTAACGCCAAAATAGGTAAAGAGGAAATCTTTGGTAGGACTGGCGGAAAACATAGCCTACACGACACAACGTCTGAAAACGGACTTAGGCTAATTGACTTCGCAGCGGCACATAACATCACCATTACAAGCACACGGTTTCCTCATCTCGATATACACAAAGGGACTTGGCGACACCCAGATCAAGGAACCGTCAACCAGATTGATCACGTTGCGATCGATGCATGACATGCCTCCAGTATCTTGACTGTTCGCACCTTCCGAGCAGCTAACATCGATTCGGATCACTACCTTGTTGCAGCAAAGGTAAGAATGCGAATAACGCGAACACTACAACAACGGAGTAATACTGTGAGGAAGTATGACGTCGGAAAGCTGCAATCGCAAGAAACCGCCAGAACCTTTGCTGATCGAATATCCCGTAATCTCTCAAGAAATCCAGTACCGCCAGCATCAAGTGCCGAAGACCAGTGGCAACACTGCCAACAAGCCATCAGAGATGCCGCAACTGATGTGCTAGGTTTCACCAGACCACCACCACGAAACCTCTGGTTCGATGACGAATGCAGGCAGGCCCATGCAGCCAAACAAAAGGCATATAAAGCGGCGCTGCAAAGAAGGACGAGAGCTGCTCGCGAGCTCTACGAGCAGAAAAGACGGGAAGAACACCGGCTTCTCCAAAAGATATTGAGAGATTCTACTCCAGGAACAACGTGCTGAAGTTTTACCAACAGGTAAAAAGAACGTGCCAAGGAAAAAAACCCGCTCAGAAGCCTGTAGAGATAGGAATGGAAACCTCGTAGTAGAGTCACAGTCGGTGTTGAGTACATGTAAGGACTATTTCTGCAGACTGTTAAACGGTGATGAAGACCAATACAGAGCCATGTCAGGTTTTGGCATCCCCACAAATCTCGTCCGACTGTGCAGGATGACGATAGAGAACTCTCGCTGCTCCGTCAAGGTTGGTACTGACCTCACAGAAGCTTTTGAAGTCAAGAAAGGATTCCGACAAGGTGATGCGCTATCGTGCAATTTTTTCATTTTAATACTTGAAAAAATTGTAAGAAACTCGTAAGTCAATTGTAGTGGGACAATTTTTTTCATGTCTGCAATTGCTAGCATACGCTGACGACATAGACATCATTGGCAGAACTCGGCGAGCTGTTACTGGAACGTTTGCTAGCATTGAAGCTGAAGCGGCTAAGATGGGACTAGCAGTCAATGAGGCCAAAACGAAGTACCTGCTGTCCACAAAAAGGGACACACAACACCGGCGGATTGGACAAAACATCACAATACAGGTACAACTTTGAGGTAGTTAGGGACTTTGTGTATCTCGGATCCGCTATAACATCTGACAACAACATCTCGTCAGAAATAAAGCGAAGAATTACTCTTGCCAATCGCTGTTTCTATGGGCTAGGAAGGCAATTGAGTAGCAAAGCCCTCTCTCGAAAGACAAACGAGACTCTGTACAAGACCCTAATCATCCCAGTCCTGCTCTATAGCGCCGAGGCATGGACTCTATCTAAAGCGGATGAAGATATCCTTAGTCGTTTCGAGCGTAAGATTCTTCGGAGGATATTCGGCCCTATCTGCGTTAACGGGCTTTGGAGGAGAAGGTTCAATCAAGAACTATACGAGCTGTACGGCGACATTGACCTGGTCAAAAGAATACGCATATCACGTTTATGATGGCTAGGTCATGTAGAGCGAATGGACAACAATGCTCCGGCTCGCAGATCTTCGATTCCATCCCAGAGGGTAGACGCAGTCAAGGAAGACCTCGCCTTAGGAGGCGCGCTCAAGTTGAGGACGACCTCAATCAACTTGGAGTGCGAAACTGGAAGCAGTTAGCCAAAGACCGAGCTGGCTGGAAAGACATGTTGGTTGAGGCCCAGATTCGTCCCGCACTAAGCTGTCTCAACATTTATTTGAAAATAAAAAAATCATCCAAAAAGTTTGGAGCTTTTTCAATTTATATGGATATTTCCCAGGCCTTTGTGTCAATCTTTTATTTAACCTCATTAATCGCCACCTAGCAACAGCGTTTAATCATCAGCTTAGAATTCTCTAGATGGAATCAACGGTGGCGTCTACAGTTCCAGTCAGGCTGAACTACCTAGTGACCACCTTATATGGGCTACTAAGACTTTTTCAGAGCTCAGGCCTGTAATGAGCGGTTTATCCTGCTCTTCGTCCTTGGAGTCACATTAAGGACCTGGTCCTTAGGTTGGGGGTTGGGGTAACTTCCCGGCCATGTCAAAAAGAAGGAGTTGCGAAGCAACCACAAGCCTCGTTTACGGACGGATTCACTGATGACGAACCCTGCAAACGGAATAAGGACAAAGAATTTCGGATATGTACGTGTATGTTAGGTCCCTTAACAGACAACGTGCAGCTGAACAACTAGCGGAGGCCCTTGATTGCTGTAAGGCATACATAACCGCCATCCAAGAAATGCAATGGGACGGGCCGTGCTAAAGAAAGATGAAAAACTGCGATAAATACTATGGCAACTGCTATACACAACAAAAACAGCGCTTATTTGGATGTGGATTCGTCGTTGGAGGCAGGCTCCGGCAAGAGGTTTTGAGCTACAAATGTGTGAACGAGCGCCTCATGACAATCCGCGCATCAAGGCTAAATTTGCCATTTAAGCAGTGCACTAGCTATGCCATTAAAATTGTCCTAGGCGACTTTAACGCCAAGCTAGGGAGAGAAGATGTCTTTGGTGGTACAATCGGAAAACACAGCTTGCACGACACCACCTCCGATAACTGACTTTGCTGCGGGGTGAAATATTCTAATAGCTAGTACCAAGTTCCCACACCTCAACATTCAAAAGGGAAAAGGAGATCCCTGACCAATCAACTGTCAACCACTGGATTGACCACATTGCGATCGATGCGAGGCACTACTCCAGTATGATAGATGTCTGAACTTTCCGAGGGCCAAACATTGGATTCGGACTACTATCCCGTTGTAGCCAAGGAACGACTGAGGATATTACGACCAACGCCAAGAAGAGGTAATGGTAATACTGTGAGGAAGTTTAATGTCGGACGGCTGCAATCGCAAGAAATCTCCAGGTTCTTTTCCGATCGAGTCTGAAATTATCTCCACCAGCATCAAGTATTGAGAACCAGTGGCAACATTGTCAAAATGCCATCAGGGAAGCCGCCACTGAAGTGCTGGGTTAAACACGGCCACCACAACGAAACCCCTGCTTTGATGATGAGTGTTGGCAAGCACACGCAGCTAAACAAGAAGCATACAAGGCGGCGCTGCAAAGAAGGACCAAAACTGCCCGTGCGCTTTAGTTTTACCAAAAGGTAAAAATAAACTGTCAAAACTACAGAGCTCGAACTGAATCTTGCAAAGACGATAAGGGAACATCGTAGTGGAATCTCAGTCGATGCTGAGAATACGGAAAAACCATTTCTGCAGACTGTGTAACGGCCATGACGAAACGAATTCTGCTGTCAGGCAGAATAGTCCACTTTATCTGGGCGAAGTAGACCAACAATTCCGCCCACCACATCTGGATGAAGTAAAGCTAGCTATATCTAAGCTTAAGAGCAACAAAGCCGTCGGAGCCGATGGCCTAGCTGCCGAGCTCTTCAAAGCTGCAGGTGATGACTTGGCTATAAGTATGCACCAACTCATAAGCAAGATGGTTAGAAGAAAGCATGAATAGGATCTCAGCATAATTTGCCCGATCCTTAAAAAAAGAGACCCATTCGCCAACAACCTGATAAGGGTATATCAGTGTGGTTTTATGCCAGGAAAGTCCACTATAGATCAAATATAGACAGCTATAACTTTGAGGTGGTTAAGGACTTTGTCCATCTGGGCAGACGCATGGTCGTTGTCAAAAGCAGATGGGGACGCTTTAGGCTGCTTCGAGAGAAAGATTCTCCGGGTGATTTTCGGTCCCGTATGCATTAACGGAGAGTGGAGAAGAAGATACAATGACGAAGAGGACCGGCTGTACAGCGACACAGACCTAGCCAAAGGAGTAAAAATTCAACGTCTCAGATGGCCGGGTCATATAGAGCGGATGGACATCAATGCTCCGGCCCGGAAAATCTTCGATTCCACTCAAGAGGGACGGCGCAGTAGAGGAAGACCAAAACTCAGGTTGCGCACACAAGTGGAATAGGATCTCAACCGACTTCACGTGCGAAACTGGATGCAGCTAGCTAGGGACCGAGCTGGCTGGAAAAGCTAGTTGGTTGAGGCCCAGGTTCATCCCGGACTGTAGCGCACTTAATGTAAGGTAAGTAATTAATGGTGGTGTAAATACTGCTCTTGTTGATATGGATGATGGTGCTACGGAGGATAGTGCTAATCTTAATGAATTGTGTTGCCAATGTCGGTGCTGTGAGTCGAACTATGGTCGAACTAGAGATATTTTTTGTCTACAGGTTAATCTTAAACCAATAAAACTCTGAAATTGTTAAACAATAATTTTTTTTTAAACTTACCCTTGGTTTATGCTTTAATACGTATGTGGGTAGAGCTGTCACCAAAATTTTAATGTTGATGGTTATAAGCTTCAAAATAAGATCGTTCACAGCCACTGCATACAAAAGCTGGCCAAGTGATTTCGGATCGATTCTCATATTCAGCAACAAACCCAAGTAATCTGGCTGATTATTTGCCATCATGAATCGATAAACTAGAACAAATATTAGCAGCAGGTAGTCGCGGAAGAGCAATCCAAGGTTTTTTTGAGACATCTTAGCCACTTGCTCACACAGCGACTTATTCACTTGATAGACGACAGTGTGAAGAACGAGGATATCAATAATGCCCAACCAGTGGTCATATATAGATTTTAACAATACAATTCCAATGAAGGGAAGATATCGCACAAAGTGGCTCAAGACTTTCACAGCCAACTCGTACACCAGGTTATCTTCGTCTACTTCTACTGTATTCCTTTGTCCTGTTGGTGGTGGCGTCGATGGAGTACGATGGCCATCGTTTGCAGAATTGGACCGAACAACTGGTGGGTTACCAGATTGTCCGATTGTTGACGTTTCACTGTCACTGCCACCGCTTACACTACCAACTGCATTGCTTCTAGGTACACTAATTCTTGTAACGATTGGTGGTGTTCGTGGTTCTCGATTGATTGACAAGCTACTATCACGATCGGTGGTACCAGCAGGAGATATTGTGCTAAAATTAATTATTACATCGTTTGAAGTTCCACCTAGACCCGCTGCAGCGGATTGGTCTGATGTCTCAGTCACGGAGGAAGCTCTACTCAATGGTACATATCGGAAGGTACTACTTCGCGGTATCCACGATCGAATTGTTTCGGTTGACGGGCCAGCTGAGAAGGAGAGAACATTGTTTAGATTCACTCTCCAGCGGTTAACATTACTGTCTTCTGGCTGGGCAGGTGCACCGACATGATGGTGGACATCTGGATCATTGTTGGCGACTGTCGAATGAAAATTAACAGGTCGGACACCGAGGTGACTGCGTGCTTCGTTTAGGAATGATAAGAAGTTATGTTGTACAGTTGCTGGTGAGTCAGAGATGGATGATGTATTCACGTCGATGTTGACACTGTGATGGGGACTATTAGCATTAGTGACGTTGTTTGTTCGTGTCTCTGCGGGGGGTAGGTCGATATTTGGATTAATGCGAATCGCATTGTCACCTGGATTATATAAAGATGGTTCCAGTGGATGGTTCATTGTAGAAAACAAACAGTAGAAGTAGACTTTGCCCTGGTTTTCATCAAGTTTATGTTTTTATTTTGTTCCTTATCTCGTGCTTCTGCTTTGGAATGTAATATCACGGATTTAATATGCACTCAATACGTGTTTATGCCAAACGATGAATCATTATTAAATTTATGACAATTTTGTTGTTTTTCTTTTTTTATTTATTTCTTTTTCTTTTGTCATCACTTTGGGTTTATAAACATTCCATTTTCTTTCTTCGGAAAATAAAAAATTCTACTGTTAAACAAAAAAAATACTTGTAGCAGTCAAAAATAGCAGCTGTCAATAGACAGGGATGGGAAACCTTTTGTTGTCGGAAGAATGACGTGCGTTCGGGAATGCACTTCATTGTAGTAGAATGCTAGTGTTGGAGTGCACTCATATACCTTTGCGATAATCTGCTTAGTCCCCTTTTATACACATAATCATATGACGCCGATTCTTCATCAACACTACACTTCTCAACTCCTTCGCCTAAATACTAAGTCACGCTGCGGCATATGCCTACGTTTATAAAAGGGGACTTATGTTGGGAATTCCATTTTCATTTCAAAAGCCATAATGAACTTGTATGTTTCAAAAGTTCGCCGACTCTTAACAAAGAGGAATTAAGTATTGTTTTTTACTTAATAACTGACGTAAAGCGTTATTCAGCTTAGTTTTAAGGTATTTTTATACAGGAAATCTACTCCAAATTTTGCAAAATACAATCTGTGTCTGTAAGTTTTGAATTCTTGTTGTGAAAAAAGTGACAGTGCATGCAACATAAAGAATGAATACTCTTTGGTAGCCAATTTTGCAATCCAAGCAGTCGGAAATCTCGCTCTACCTGGTCCTTCCTTCGAAGATGTCTATCTTTGGCTTCTGAATTCGTCGGGTACGGCGGCTAGAGCGTCGATTTTCATCAGCTCTAGGCTAGCCTTGCGTCGCTGTACATCACATTTAACTTGTTGTTGTGTCTTATTGGCCATTCATTATTCCCTGGGTCAAGAGCAAGGCCCATAAATCGTTAGTAGAACTATTTTCTCGAGTATCTTAACGGAGCTTTTATTCTACTGAAAAAAGAATGCACCAAATAGCGGGATCCGGATGATGAGTGTTTTGTATATATGTATATATCGTCTCCTTGGTTCTTCTCGATAAGATTTTATTCCTTAATTTCTGCACTGATTTCGTTTTCTCTGTTTATAGCAGTGCCCAGGTAGACAAATTTCTTGTTTACCTCGAAGTTATGCCTATCCATTGTCACGTTCTAACAAAGTCCATGGAAGTGAAAATGCTTAGTCCTTCCTATCAATTCTATGTCATTTGTGCTGGCCTAGGAGTTCCGTACTAACCTTTGTCTTAACCCTATGGTGGTGCGAAAGGTCTCAGTAGAATCCCTTTTAATTTTGAAGGAGTAGCAAGCATAAAATGTATCAGTTTAGTAAGAATTCCAAAGGTAGACATGGCCCGGTAAAATTCAACCTTATTTACACTGTCGTAGGCTGCCTTAAAATCAATTAACAGGTGGTGGATGTCGATGGTAAGTTCTTAGTTTTCTCCAGAACCTGGCTTAATATAAAGATTTGGTCGATTGTAGATTTTTGACGCTTCAGCTTTGGCTTCGTCACGTTACATTTCATACGCTTTGTGTCCGCTTTAGGTGACATTTTCAAAATTTCGGTTGTTGTTTTTGCTTTTTACTGTCAAAGCGAGCAAAAATTCAAACGCTTTCTACTTCAGCTTTGAGTTTGAGTCACGTTACGTTATCTTCTACACGAACCCAACGTAACGTGAAAGCCAAAGCGACGTTGTGATAAGATGTATTGAATGTATGGTTGAACTTATAAACGCTAAAGCGTGATTGTGTTTTAGTCATGGTCTTTTTATAAATAAAAAGTTGTTTGGAACACTTTACCTATAGTTCTGATTCTGAACAATATTTGGGCTAGGAACCCAATCTTCGAGGTGCTCATCTTGTTATATGTACGTTTAGGCTTTGTATATACACTGCATAAAGTACTATTATGGAGCATCATTTTTTAGTTCTGAATCAAGACGCAATGAGGCGTGCTGAAATTTCCAATTGGTGTGAATATAAAATAAGTACAGACAACAAAAGTTTATTAAATACTGGTAAAATATCGGTAAAAGTTCTCGTTTTCACTATTTAGAGTTAGTTCTGAATCAACAAGGAAGATGGCCAGACGAAAAATGACCACCATGAGAGTACTATAGAAAATGTATATAGTTACAATGGTTTAGGGCAGGTCGTTAAGTTTGTTTATATGACAGTGTTAATTTTAAAAACATACTTTCAGCACTATGGGGTAATGTTATTTTTTTTGTAGTAAAATCATATAAAAGTTGAAACAAACATTTTGCAAATGGTTTTTTAAATTACGATTCCTAAATTTTTAAAAGGAGTCTATTATCGAAAATTTTAGAGAAGTAGCATCCTGGAATCCAGGCTTCAAAAAGGAGTCAAAATGACGCAAAGAAGTCCCGAAGGTAACCCTGCTATCAGGTTTTGTCGTCTGTAAAACTCTTTATAACACTATCTTCTTCAGCACAAATCATGGTAACATAAGTGGGGCGTGGACAATCGTTAACAATTGTTATTATCATCTATTTTATATAAGCCTCAGGGATAACTAAATGAGGAACCTTAACAAAAGAAAACTTTCTGGTCAGGCAGCCGACGATGAATAAGTCACTGTGAAATACACTTTGAGGGCCACGTTAAGACCAGGTTGTAAGTACATAATCTATTAATTTTACCCTAAAAAAAAGATATTTTTTTGAACTAAACACAATTTTTTTATCTTTGCTTAGGATATTTGGATACGTTCAACATGTAATGGAAGAGGAGAATTGGACAACAAGTACGTCAACGCCAACGACAACATATCCATCATCATCCGTTTTAATTGAAAATAACTTATATTTTCCGTTTTATATTACTTTATCAAAGTAAAGACGGAAAGAATTCTATTTGCTGATATAAATGACAAGTAAATGCCAAAAATGCGTACGACTCTATTGTGGGCACTTCTAATTAGGCACGTACGTTTTCATTTGACATGCGTTACATCTGCGCTCTACTATTATGTTCCTGCAGTAAACCAACATTTTTGACACAACTACGAAAGTTAATAAAAGAAAGCCCTTAAGACATAAATTAACAATATCATAAATAGAGAAATCTATTGACTTCTTTTGACAATGTCTAAAATCTGAGCTGTCATCTCATTGACCTTTTCGGATAAGTATTAGTGCTGAACTGTCATCTCATTTACCTTTTCGGATAAGTAAGCATGAGTTAAACACAATGCTTTAAAAAAAAGAGTTGCTTGTCTGTAAAGTTAGTTTACGGACGATAATTTTACGTGATAACGTCATAAGAAAACATTGATGGCAGCAACACCTACATACAGCCCATTAACTCACACCCACAAACCCTCTCGTTAAATCTACACACAGACACCCCTACACCTACATCTACTTTCTACTTTAACAAAACTCCGCCTATTTTGTATTTCTTTTTCTCTTCTTGTTCTTTTTGAATTTGAGTGGAATTCTTTTGAGAATTCGCGCCTATTCTTCTGCATGTTCGCCTGGTGATTGCGATCGATTTTGGTTGAAAGAACCACATTATCACGGTTAGCATAGGCCATGAGTCTTATCAGCATGAGTCATTTTATTTTGTACGTGTAGCCTGTCATCGATTTATAAGACGTTATCACGTCAAAAACACAATGAATGATATACAAAAGAGACAACAAAAAATGAGGGTGTTGGGGGTGGAACGTTAGAAAGACTTTCCTCTATAAATTTTTTTACTCTATGCCTCGGCTCTTCTTTCTGTCTATTCACTTTACGTACCTCTTATGGCTCCAGCTATTAAGGGCTAACTATAATGGTCGAAAGCAAGCGGAAGCTAGTGTCAAAACCGACCGAAACATTCCAGTTGTCAAGTTTTCGTCCGTAAAAACGGAGCAATCCGCCATTTAGGGCACAAGATAATAATAACTTGTTCTCGCTCATTTACGAACGGACCCGTCCACGCCATTCCAATCATTATAATTCAGCCTTAACTCGTTTTCTGCGGAGGGTTAACTCGAATGAAAACTTTTTCGACTTTAACCTCAGCACCCCTGCCTAAAACTCCTTCTCCGGAAGCATCCTCATATATTCATTATATTCAAGTTAGCCGTGAGTTTCATAACTTTAGATTAGTTTAAGTCATGCAGCTTGTAATACGCCTAATAAATGGGAATATGACCAAAAAATTGGCTCTTTACCACGGGCAAACCTATACTTTCTGTAATGATATTTAATCAATTGCCTCTCAAAAAATTAATTTCAGTGGAATGGAAAATAATGAAAATGGAAAAACAGCCACTTTGAATGAATCCAAATATTTAAATGACAATCCCAGATGCCATAATTTCTTATAATCCATAGAAAAAGTGAATATATAAAATCATTCCGAAAAACGAAACAAACATCATGACCCCAAGCTCCCCTAAAATAAGCCTTTTAAAATGTTTGCTATAGACTTTGGAGGTACTAGAACTTAAAAAGTTAGCTGCTGGTTTTGATGTAGGTATTCGATTAGTAAAGGGTGTTTTTCTTAGACGTGTGGTTTTCAAGAAGAAACAAAACGCATATAATTTAATGTTATGGCCAAGAATTTAGCTTTATTATAAAGATAAGGATTTGCCATTACGTTTTAAAAATGATTTCGGCTCGAATAAATTCCAGCCGAGGCCCAATTTTCGATCACTTTTTGCAGCAATTGGGGCCGTATGTCAGCAATAACGCGGCGAATGTTGTCAGTCTATTCATGTTGAAATGCCAAACAAACTGAACATAAATTCAGTGACAGTTGTCAAAAAGACCAAGAAAAAAGTATTGTCAAATTGAAAACCACACGTAAAAAAAAACATACTTTACATAAAATTCGAAAGGAATTTACTATTACTAGCTGAACACAATGGTGAAGCTGAAGCTGAAGTATTAAGCGCAAAAATGAAGCACGTCAAATTTGAAGCTAAGTGACGAAGTACGGAATGTCAATTTTGCTGCCAAGAATATAAAATATATATAAATATTATATCTTAAATGCTATCGAAATATAACTCAATATTTTTATAGTTGGGGTTGGTTAAATCCAATAAAATATTCTCTTTTTTAACCAGCTCTATAAATAATTTCAGTTCGTGTTTCCCTCACACATTTTGTTTTCGTTTGATTAAGCTAGTTCAAGTTTCTTGAGATTTCACATTTCAGAGTGATCAAGGAATTTTCTCAGTCATTTTTAATGGATCTGAGAAAAAAGAGATCTCGGATAGTTCAGAAACATTGAATTAGCCTATTTTGTTCCTGTGAAATGTTAAGATGAAGCTGAAGCGTTAAGCGCAAGTAGAAATTGAGAGAGAGTTGCTCTTTAGCTAAATTTTAAGCTTCAGCCTCTCACCTTATAGGGTTCGCGTATATTTAACTTTGACAGCGCTTCATACTTCAGCTGCAGCTTCACCATTGTGATCAGCTAGTTTGAAGCTTTTATCAAAAATAACGAAATTTTGCCTTTGGCCAATGACCAAAACTGGGCATAGGACCGAAATTCTATTTACGAAGGTTATACAAATATGAATCCCTGGATCTTAGAAATCAACGACTGTTGTTAAGAAAAATAATCGTGCATGTAACCTTCTGTTTAGCAAGTTATGAGTGCATAATTGATATTAACTTCAGCAGATGGAAAACATGGAATTCTGTGGAGGTGGAACTTTCGTCTACGGACTCGTAAAAGATCTCAAGTTTTATTGGTTTTCCCAAAAAGTTCACCCTTAAACCCATTATTTGTAAAAAAAAAATATACATCTTTCCCTTTAATAAGCTCCATTATTCTGACTGTAATAGATACTTCATAAGGGATTATTAGCATTAATCTCTATAGTAGTTGCTAATGTCATTAAATCATACCTGTCCGGGTAACTATGTAAGTACTAACTGGACAATACACAAACGTATAATGCTGGTTCCGCTCTGATGAACGTGGTTGCTAGGACAATGGGGTTAAGGACACACAGTAAACAATTCATTCTTTATCCTTACACAAGTGCAAAGTGAAAACCGATATTCCTTTTGGTTTTGTAAATAATAAAAATTTATTTATTTTTATCTGTGATATAAATTTCTAAGTTTTACAAAAAGTGCTACGAAAAATGTTTTAACCTGAGTTAAAGAAGAGTTTCCAAAAAAATAATGTTATTTTATTTAAATAACTGAAAGTCAAACTACACATTGACCAAGGTGCATAAAAAGTATCAGGTTTTAGTAATTAACAAATGCAAGGTGAGTGAAATTAATTATTTCAGTTTATTAAATTCTTCATAGCTTCGTAAGAGCAAGCATATGTTTTTTTCCGAAGTGTGGAGAGCTTTCTTATAACTTATTATATTATAAATATAATACAAATAAATTGCACGACTGGATCGCACCTACTTGCTTTGAATAAAATTTGAAAAATATTAAGGGAATTGTTTTTTTACGATTTTTCTGACTTTTGATTGTTTGAAAAAAGTACTTAAACACAAATCTTACTTAGATTAAAAGAAAAAAAAAATGGGCACGACTGGGTCGAACGCACTTGCTCTTATGTGCCTAATTACATTGGAAGGCAAGATCTTTGACAAAAACAAATAACATTTACATACATTGAAAGTAACACAGTTTGAACTTATAAAAACTACAACATGGTTTACGGCTTTAAGTAAAAATGAAGTAAACCATCATACGTCTTAAATAGCAAAGAATTTATGAAAAAAGTATTTCGAAAATTGTAGGACCGGTTATGATAAAATCTTGTTTTTTATTTTTGTTTTTTTGAAAAAAAAATTTGTTTGAGATTTTCAGTTTTTTAGGGTTTATTTATATACACCTAATTTTTAAATTTTCAATAATTTTGTTTTAAAAATATTGAATTTCCAAAAAAAAATCAAAAATTAATTTCAATTAGAAAAAAAAGTTATTTAAAATGTTGATATGCAGAATGGGTACCTAGATCTTCTCAAACATAAAATTTGACAGAAATCCAAAGAGTCCTTACCGAGAAACTCAACAATTAAAAAAACCGTTATATAAAAGGTCCCGTTAATAGACTTTTCCTGTATATGTGGTTCTAATCAAATAATAGCCAATACCAACAAAAAAATTCTCAAAAATTTTCATTAAAATCGTTGGAGCCGTTTTCGAGAAAAATAAGATTTTCCTAAACGGTCATATGGCAGGTACCGTTATTTTTAGGCCTAAAATTAAAATTTTAATTTCCCCTCTGGGGAATGCCAAAAGAATCACACGCACCAAGTTTGAAGACAATCGCTTAAGCCGTTTAGGCTGCAGCTCGTTATACATACTGACAGAAAGACACACAGACAGACATTTTTTCTCGATCACTTTTTTAGACTTCTCTATGATCGTAGTGTCATGTTTGATTGTAATCTCAATTTTTTTAATATTCACGAATTCTTAACTTGCCTTATAGTCCCTATAATCGCAAGTAAAAATTAAATAAATTGCACGACTGGATCGCACGTACTTGCTCATATGTGCGGTCACATTGTAGAATAAAATAAAAGAAAATTAAAGTGAACCACAAAGCATTTATTCGATTTTTGTGACTTTTGATTGTTCGAATAAAGTACGTTAAATTGTATTGGGTGAAATAATGTAAACGCCATTTTATTTCTTAAGAAATGTAAAAAATTGTGATTTTTTTTTTCAAAATCGTAGAAGCCGTTTTTAATTTAAACGGTTTTTTTAACAATTTTTTTCTTAAAAAATAAAAAAAAAATAATTCAAAAATACACATTTAAGCACAACAATAACGTACATTTTAAAACAAAATTAAAAAAATGCACTTACCCGTTTTCAAAATATTGATTTTTCAAAAAAAAAAAACTAAAAAAATTATTAAAAATACAAAAAAAGTTTTTGAAAAAAAAAATTCATGCAAAATTACTTGGGCTACCAATATCAATTTTGATTGTAATCGGACCACCAGTTTTCGAGAAAGTCGACGAAAAAAACCGGTCCTATGGGAGGTACCGTTTTTAGTCCACCATATTAATTTTTTTTTCACTAAAATATAAATGCATACCTACAGTAGTATACTGATTTTTTTTATAAAAATTCTTGGAGCCGTTTTCGAGAAAAATAAGCTTTTACATAACGGTTATATGACAGGTACCGTTAATTTTTTAGCTAAAAAAAATTGAAAAAACTCCTCTGTAGAATGTCAAAATAACCTTAAGTTAAAAGTTTGAAACGATTGGCCCAACCGTTTAGGCTGCAGTCCAAAATACATCCGTACAGACAGACAGACAGACGGACCGAATTTTGGCAGTAACTCAAATATGTTTCTCTATCATCGTAATGACATGTTTGATTGTTATCTCAAAATTTTTAATCTGCACGAATGCATAACTTGCATTATAGTACCTATAAGGGCAAGTAAAAATTTAAATTATTAAAAATACAAAAAAAAACTTTTTTCGAAAATATTTTAAAATAAAATTACTTAGGCTACCTGAATATCAATTTTGATTGAAATCGGATGACTAGTTTTCGAGAAAGAAAAAAAACGGTTCTATGGGTGGTACCGGTTTTAGCCAACCATCTTGAATATTTTTTTTCACCAACACTTAACCTACACCTACAATAGTACACTGATTTTTTTCATAAAAACTCTGAGCCGTTTCCGAAAAATATAAGCTTTTACTTAACGGGACCGTTAATATTTGAGCTAAAAAAATAAAGTGCACGACTGGGTTGCACGAACTTGCTCTAATGTGCGACAGTTGTCTTGGGGCTTGAGATTTTTGAAAAAAAAGCAGGTAAAAAATCATTTGAAATTTTGCTAATAGGTTTTTTTTGGAAAAAATGTAGTAAGCCATTTAATTTTTTTTACAGTTTTGAATTTTAAGGAAACATTTTTTCAAAATCGTTTGACCAGTTTTTTTCAAAAAACGTTTTTTTTTTTTAATTTCGAAAACATATTCCAAATTTTTTTGAGTATGCAAACGTCTAGCAGCTGGTAGTTATTATCAGAAAACAAAAAAAAAAAAATTTGAACAAACCGTTTTTGAAAAAAAAACAATAGTTAAAGAAAACTCAAAAAAAATTCTTTAATTTTTTTTTAATTAGTTTAAGAGTTTTCTCGGAAAAAAACTAAGTTTGCAATAAAATTTGAAAACTAAATGTCTATCGAGGAAAAAAAATATTGAAAATCCTTCGACCAGTTTTTTTAAAAGTCGTTTTTTTTTAATGAAAAGAATGTCATTATAAGGAAATCTGTAGATTTCACCTGGGAAATTATTTGAAAAAATTCAATCAACCCGTTTTTAAAATATTTCGAAAACAATTTTTTTTTAAATTTTACAAAATTAAAAAACAAAGTTTTTGAAATTTTTTAAATGCAATATTAATTGAATTATAACTGACTTCCTGTGTGCAAAATTTTATTGAAATCGGGAAAATGGTTCACGATAAAACCGCATTTGAAAATAACCGGCTTTATGAACAAATTTCGAAAAAAATCATTCTAACTGAGATGTATTGTTGTAAAAAAATAGAACCCTAAAAGTTTTATGAAAATCGTTAGAGCCGTTTACGAGTAAATCTATTTTTTTGTTAAAAATTGTATGACAGGTACCGTTATTTTTTGACCTAGAGCAAAAATGAAAAACATACCCCGAAATACTACTAAATAAATACTAAATACCAAGTTTGAAGCAAACCGGCCCATCCGCTTAGGCTGTAGAGGTGCGAACTGACAGACAGACGGACGGACGGAATTTCTGGACCCACTTTTTTCGACTCTCTATCATCATAATGTCATGTTTGATTGTTATATTTTTTTGCACGAATACATAACCTGCATTATAGTATCTATAAATCGCAAGTAAAAATGGGCATGATTGGGTCGTGCTTGCTGTTATGTGCGTAATCAAATTGGAAGGCAAGGACTTTGACAGAAACAAGTAACATTTACGTGAAAAAAATCACATGGTCTGACCATATTAAAAGTGTCAAAACCAAAAAACTTAACGGTTTTTAGTAAAAATGAAGTAGCGCCATTACACAACTTATATGTATAACAATAAATTAATGAAAAAAGTATTTCAAAAATTGATTTTGATGAAATTCTGTTTTTTTATTTTTAGTTTAAAAAAAAAAAAATTTTTTTTTTGCGATTTTAGTACACAATTTTGTAGAGTTTATTAATATAAAGTAGATCATTACATTTAAAATAATATTTATTGATTAGTTTTAAAAATATTGAATTTCAAAAACAAAAATTCAAAAATTTATTATAAATAAAAAAAATATATTATTTAATTTTTTTGTATGCATGAATTAATTTGGATACCTAAACATAAAATTTGATAGAAATCCAATAAACTGTTACCGAGAACGCCAAAAATTAAAAAAAACCATTATATGAAAGGTACGGTTAATAGACTTTTCCCGTACATTTGGTTTTCATAAAATGATAGCTAATACCTAAAAAAATCTCAAAAATGTTCATCAAAATCGTTGGAGCCGTTTTCGAGAAATATAAGCTTTTCGTTAACCGTTTTATGGCAGGTACCGTTATTTTTATATTCACGAATCCTAAACTTTTTCGAGAAAAATGTTTACTCACTGAGATTTCGTCAGTACTCCGGAAAAGAAGATGGCTACGAGCGATTCCGTTTAGTCCAACTTATTTTCCGACCATTATATATACTAACCGTTACTTAAAGTAATAAAATGTTTCTTTTTCTTTAAGCTGTGGAAAATCAAGGTGAAATATTACAACTTACGAAACTCAAACATAGCAACATTCATATGTACGCAGATGATGTCCAAATTGGCATGGTAGAAGATGCAACGGTGAAAATAAATGAGGATCTAACACTTTTAGGACAGTGGGCTAGAGATAATTCCTTGAAACTCAATTCGAACAAATGCCAGGCAATTGTGATAAATAACTCTGTGCTTGATACAACTAGCTTTCCAACCGTCGAGCTCAATGGAACAACTTTAAATTATGTCAAAACAGTAAAAAATCTAGGAGTAATCTTTAACCAAACGCTAACATGGGACAATAACCTGATAAGTACTATTGGACGAGTATACACTTCACTGCGTTTTCTATACCTTTCTGGAAGTTTCCTCCCGGTCTCAACTAAATTGATAATTGCCAAAACAGTTATTCTACCAATTCTATTCTATGGTAGTCCTATTTTTTGCAGTTTAGATAGCGCCAGTAAACGCAAATTTCAAGTTGCCTTTAACAACGTTGTCCGCTTTATCTATGGACTTCGTCGTTTCGACCATGTTTCTGCTCAGGCAAATACCGTTTTCAATATGCCTCTTGACAAGTATGTGGATTTTCTTACATTGACATTTCTGTTTAACCTTATTCATACGAAAAATCCGAATTATCTTTTTGAAAAGCTAATTTTTCCAGTATCTCAAAGAAGTAATATTCTCATTGTTCCAACATTTAAATATAGAGCCTCCAAACAACAGTTCTTTGTGCATGCTGTGGGCCTTTGGAACTCCTTGCCTGCCAGTCTGAGAGTACAAGATAATTATAAAAAATTTGAAGGCTTGCTTAGAAATCTTTACAATTGCTGAACGTTTTTCCACTTCTAATCTGTTTTCTAATTTTACTAAAATATAATGTAATTATCTTTAATTTCTTTAATTTGTTAAATTTCATTTCAAAATATTTAATATATAATAATTTAAAATTAGCTTTTTTTTATATTATTTATGATTTAATGATATTGCCAACAATTTTCTAAGTATTATTTAAAAGACATATTGTTTTAAAATACTTACGTAAATAAATAAATACAAATACAAATACAAATCCTTCTATGTAATTCCTCCCTTATTTGAGTATTTTATTGCATTATTTATTGCTAGCCTTCTCATTACTAGCAAACTACTGAACCGAAAACCACTGCTAGGTCATTTTGGCTTTGCATAAGTGTTAAAGTCGATACAGGAAATCACGAAAATTGTCGGATTCTCTGCTTAATGCCATCAAGCGGTGAAAATCAGCAGAAAAGACAAATTTATTAGCATTCGGTTTTGGGTTCGTTTCGCATAGCATGACAATTTTATTTGTATGCTCACCGAGTTTATTGGTTGCCAGCGTAAAAACTCGCTGAATCTGTTGTGCCCGGCTTTCAGTTCAGTTTGTGGGAGCCTTAAGCGGGGTTCACATGGGACAATGCAGAGGCCAGACAATGAGACAAGACAATCATTGTTCCATGTGAACAATTGTTTCCAGAACAAGACAATTGTCATTATATTGTCCTCCGAGCTAGCCTGCCGAGCTGTCCCTGAGGACGATATCGACATCATCCAACCCCGTTCAAGAAGCTCGGACAAGACAATTGATTATTGTCCCATTTGCCTTGTCAGCGTTTGAACGCTGCTTTAACATCCCAGCTGTACTAAAAATTGTCAAACAGACCTCACATGAAACTCATTTTTCTGCCAAATGAGAGAATTATTTTACTCTCTCGAGAGCACTCTCTTTTGTAGTATAAAACTACGAATTTTGTGTCTTGTTGTGGAACTCCTTGTTTTGGGATGATGTGGAGAAACTTTATATTTCATAAAATGTGAACTATACTGCGCTGTGTTTAACCAACATTATAAGGGTATCTAAAAACCCTTTTGCGCAGGTTCATTAAAAAAAAAATCTGCCATACCAGAAACTCACCTTGAAATACTTACTTATTTCTGTAAGTTTTATTGATATGACTTGTCTTTTCAACTGGGCAAAAAATTATAAGCTTCCTCATTCTTATTAATTGAAAATGCACACCAAAGAAGTCAAATAAAGCTTGAGACATAGGAGACACCACTTGACCCCCAAACCCTGCCAGATCTAAATACAAAAAACAACAATATTTACCAGTTTTCGTTCGAATACACACATATATATTATTATTATGTTTTTTTGTGTTACTATACTAACTTAATTCGCTAAAAAATAATAATTATTCCCTTAAATATCAATCTCATTGCAACGAGCTACCCCCTTTTTCAAAAGTCTTTATATCTCTCTCCTTTCGATGTGCTGTGCTGCTCTTCCAAAACTATTGACTAATTAACAGGAGAAGCTATGGCCGCAGGGATTTTCTTGGATGTTTGCTGGCGTTTTTGCAGAAATGTTTTCACCGAAGCTAGAGGCAGCTGAAAGTGATAATAGGCGCAATATGGCAACGGATCCCAATAGGCGAAAAGTGCTTCCCGTTTGTCCAGAATATTACCCATCAGTCTTCTGCTGATAGCATCGATGGAGGAGTTTTTATGGTTCTCATTGGACCAAAAAAGACTTCCATCTTCGAGGAGCGAATATGTTTGATTGTTATGCGTGCAAGGCTTGCACAGGACTTTTGCATGTGTTCCACTGTAGCAAATGTATGGAAGTGATACTCCCACTCTGGCACCTAAGGGTAAAAATTCTCCAGTTGCCTGGCTTTTGACCAATCGAAAGCTAATGTGGCCATTTATGGGTCGATGAGTTCGGGTCTTTACCAGGAATTCCTTAATCCATATTTCAATGCCTTTGCTGTACTTTGGAATGAGGTTCTTTGTGTCGGGCTCCACAACACAGGAGGCGTTTGCTACCATTTTTGAATCCTTAACAGTCGTGCAGGTAACATAATGGTCACCGGGAATATCCCGCACAATAAGCCATTGACTTTTCTCACTTATTTCGTGGTTGAACTTGAAATCGCGTCTATTATTTGGCACAACATACTTGAAGCGCTCCAGGAGTCCCTGCATTCCCACAGCCATCATGATATTACGGAATGCAGCAATAAATCCACTTTCATACAACAGCAATAGGTCTTCCTTGGACGACAAGATTTTGTACGGAGGCAGGGCTATTCCGACTGATCGGCACTTTTGAAAGAACTTCAGGGAGTCATCCAGAAGAATATTATCTTGCAGATTTGGCAAGAAAGTGGCACAACCCAGCAGCTCTAGATGCGGCTTAGCCAGAGCGTCGTAATAAGCTGGACTTGTTGCACAAACAGGCACATAATAAGATGGTTTCTCCTTGTCGACTATGTTGCACAGAGCAGCAATATAGGGTTCCGGATTGTCCGCCGTAGGCTTTGGCACTGAATAGAATTTGTGAACTGCTGTCGAGAACCGAGCCAAACCGAAGTGTCCTTCAAATTCAAATACGATAACTCTCGCTCCAGACGAATACAAGTTACGTGCCAAATGAAGTGTCTGTATTGTACTGCCACAGCTGATAAGAACTGTGCTTTTATCGATTCTATTTGCCGCTGACGTGGTATTGTTGCCGATTAAATCCTCGGCCGTTGAACTTAGCACCCATTTCAGCACCGAAATTGGAATTCGCATCACTTTCCAGAATATCCAAAGAAAAGCTGAAAGCCAAAAGCTCGGCGCAGCAATCAACAGAGGCACAAACATCACTACTTGCAGAATATGCCTCAGGAGATTCAATGATAAAGTGATTATCAGTTTTGGCCACCACAATATAAATTGTCCAACTGGTGACCTCCAAAACAACAAGACCGCAGAAGTTTCGTGTTGCAACACATTTATGTTCAGATCCTGTTTACCGGATGGACGAACGATGTCTATTTCACGATCCTCTGGGATTCTCATGAACGACGACGTGAAGCTTCGACGCGTTGGATAAGGAACCGATGAAGTTACTATTTGTCCTGAACTAACCGATCGGCACAGGAGTGTCGGATTCAGGGAAATACTCCGCTCCAAGTTTTCCCTCTCCATCACTTGGTCACCACATCGAATTTCCTCGAATTTTCTATAATTTTCCGCCGGCATATTTCGATTTCGAAAATCTCTCTCGAGTGATTCACAAAACACGCGGCACTTAAGCGAGATTTGATGCAATTAAATTAAAATTCCGCTTGAATCAAGAGATCAAGCTATGGGATTCAACACGAAACACAAAAGCTGATATTGATATGCAACGTTGGCAGAAATTAAGAGACTAAATGATTTTTAATTATGGTCGCATCTTTTAAGTTGCCAATAATGTACATAGAGGCGCCGGTCCTATAGTTAGATCGCTGATGGAAGATGTGCGGTGCGCCAGAGGCGCAGGCGGTCAAACAATTATACAATATTCGCGATTATCACGTACTTTGATCCTCTGGTGCTATTTATTTCTTAGAACAATTTTCCATTTCATTTAAATCGACTAAATGCGCAAGTGGCATGGATTCGGACAGGCTTATCAGTGCGGCGCAGCCCAGAGTGCAAAAGTGAATTGCAGTCCAGTGGCCAGATCGCGGCGCGGTCGCAGTCGCGCAATCTTGGTTTTTTTCTTCTTTTTTTTATGCCGATTACATTCGCGGAGATCGTGACAATGGACATGGTCGCCTTTGAGGCACGAATATAAGATATTTCAGCAAGAAATTGACCAAAATGTATATATTTTTTGTTAAATTTAGTTTTTTTTTCGAGGAATATGTAATGCACTGAACTGAGTGTTGAAATGAAAAAAAAAAAAATGTTTATTTGCTTACCTCGCCGTGATAAGGGAAGAATTCTGATCGATCAGGGAATCGTTATCAGCTCGTTCTCTATCGTTGTTGTTTCAAGAGTGTTTTTTTGGGGTCATCTAGTCTGGCTCTGGGGTAGAGTTAGAGGTTTCAATTGAGAATGTCTCTCAATCCAGAAATACATCGAATTTAACTTAGCTTCGGGTGTATGGGTCTTATAGTCTTATAGTTGAAGGTGATTTTGATCTCCAAAGAAGGCGATAAGAATTTGAAACTGTCAATTGATTGATTTGTCGTTACCAATCGGTTTGTCAAAGATAAAAGAGGCTTGATGGCTACTGGAGGGTTAGGCTGATATTGAAGTTTTTGATTAGGACATATGCATTTGTGGTAAAACTCCCATTTTTTCTTTTCCTTTTAGAATTCAAGTTATTTTACCTTATTTGCAAACATATTTTGAAAAAAACAAAAGAAAAATTGGCAATTTACCAAAACACCAAAGTGTCTATAGCAAAAACATTCTAGAATTGGAAAACCATTTGTTGTTAAAGAATATATGGCAGAATAAAAAATAATAAAAAAAAAAAACACAATTACCACAAGCAAGATCACTTAGGTGTATAGAAGGGAAGGACAGATACTCAGGATATAGGATAAATGAAGGAGGGAGGTACTCTACTCACTACTAACTGAAATTTGGGCGCGTCAACTTCACTCATGTGAGAGCTGTGAAAAGGAAATTAACTTTATTTTTTCGTTATAAATATCTTGTGATTAATACGGGAAAAGTTTAAAATACGAAGTAAAACGTTAAGATGTCGCACGTAGAACAAATATCAACCATCAGATTTTAGCCGTAGGTCCAAAACATGTATCCAAGAATTAAATTTTTTAGCAACATTTTAAAATTCTTCAATGAATGTAGTAGAAAAGAGAGGGTTGATTTTTACAGATTATAAATAAAATAAATTAATTGGCGCGGCAGCTCCTTAAGGAGCTAAGGCCTAGTGACTTATACTCTCAACCATTCCTGTGTGTGTGTTGTTAATCTGCAAGAATGGAAGGGACCTACAATTTACCGCCAACGCCGAGTCCGAACGGCTACATGAGATGCCGTTTTGAGGTTTTGTCAGTTCCTCGCAAGAGGCAGTACCCCGGAAAAGAAGATGGCTATGAGCTGGATTCGAACCCAGACTCATTTGCTTAGCAGTCCGACACACTAACCACTAATTTTTATAGATGAATGTATTAAATGTGAGAAAGCGAGATAGTATTTAAATGTTAATACCAACAGGAAAAAAAATACATTTCTCTGCGAGAAGGTATAAATTAAGTTTTAATGCAAGTCATCGCCATTCCCCTGAAGTCATCGCCATTCCTTTGAAGTCCATCGGACTTCACTTGTTTTCGTGAAGTCTTTTAGAATGCTTTTGTGATTTTTTTATATAAATTTTTCATTGGATTAACTGCAAAGTGCGCTTTTACTTTCAAAAAGACTTCACGAAAACAAGTGAAGTCCGATGGACTTCAAAGGACTTCAGGAGAATGGCGATGACTTCAATTGAATGGTAGGAGGTAGGACTTCAAAGTGACTTCAGTGAATGCAGTGCATTCCCCACAAAAATGCTATCACTGGACTTCAAATTAATGACTGGTCTAAAATGGCTGGTCGAGTAAGGGACTTCAAAATGAATGGTGATTTTTCTTTCTGAAGTTGAAGTCCAAAATGAAATCCGGAATTCATAAATCAGAATGATGAAATCTTTTGACTTAACATTCTCAAAAGATTGCATTCTTTTACGACTCTGATTCACAAAAACTGAAAACGACACATAGCTTAATATAAAAATTTAAATAGAAACAATTATATATGTGACAAGTATAAGAACAAAATTGTGTGAAAATGAATTTCAACCAAGTTGTCCATAGTTCCAAATCATAATAACGCAGAAATCCTTTGCAACATTTAAAAATGTTCTTATCATGAATGGGAAAGAGGGCGAAGAGATGGCTAGTTTTAAAAAGGGATGACAAAAAAAGACAACGGGTTGGTCGAAGTATCGAAAATATCGCTGCCGATCAGGCATCCGTAGCAAACGATCCAAATCAGTCAATTCCACGGCGTTCTCAAGAATTGGGCATCGCTCAGACCACATTATGGCGTATTTTGCGTAAGGATCTTGGTTTACACCCATACAAGATCCAGCTGACTCAAGAATTGAAGCCGATGGCCCATTTGAAGCGACGTACATTCTCCGATTGGGCTCTGAGGAAGATGCGCCAAGATGTAGAATTTCCATCGCAAAATCATCTTCAGTGACGAGATCATTTTTTGCTCAATGGGTTCGTCAATAAGCAAAATATGGGTTATTGGTCCGGTGAAAATCCACATTTGCTTCATGAATCACCACTTCATCCACAAAAAATGTCTGTTTGGTGCGGTTTACATGCCGGCGACATTATTGGACCATATTTTTTCGTCGACGATAACGATCGTTACGTTACTGTGAATAGCCAGCAAAATCGCGCCATCATTACCGATTATTTTTGTCCTGGTTTCAACAGGATGGTGCCACAAGCCACACAGCACACCTTACAATCGATTTATTGAAGAGTAAGTTTGATGAGCGTGTTATCTCAAGAAATGGGCCAGTCCTTTGGCCACCTCGTTCGTGCGATTTAACGCCTCTAAACTATTTTCTTTGGGGCTACGTTAAGTCATTGGCTTTTGCCAACAAGCCGACGAAATTGAAAGAGCTCACAGCCAACATTGAACTCGAAATAGCGGCCGTTTCGGCCGAAATGTGTGTCCGAGTCATCGAAAATTGGGTACAACGAATCGACCGCTGCAAACGTGCCCGCGGTAGCCATATGAACGAAGTCGAGTTTCATTCATAAATGTTTTGATTGTACTTCAAACCGATAATAAAGTTTTTGAAATATCTCAAATGGTCTGCGTTTTATTTAAAAAAAAGTTGGCGAGTCCTTACTCGAAAACCCTTTTACCCTCGACTTTCTTGGTAAAGGCTCAATGGATATCAATCAAATTTTATTTTTTAAAAGACCTAGAAAGCCAAATAAATTCTGCATACCAACATTTTGAAAAAATATTTTTTTCTATTTGTAATAAATTTTTTTTTTGAAATTAAATAAATTTTAAAAAACTGCATACGAAAATCTCAAACTAAATTAAAACAAACAACAAACAGGATTTTATCAAAACCGGTCCTACAATTTTCGAAATACTTCTTTTTATAAATTCTTTGTTAGTTAGGACGTGTGATGACGTACTTCATTTTTACTAAAAACCGTTAAGTATTGTGGTTTTGATAGTTTTTTATAAGTTCAAATTGTGATACTTTCAACGTAAATGGGGGCGTTCGGTATCTCATAGGTTCGAAATCGAAGTAGCGCATTGTTGTTGTAATACGTTTAAAAAGACAGCTGATCAACAGCTGATGACCATAAGCACCTGTTGATCAGCTGTCTTTTTACACGTATTACAACAACAATGCGCTACTTTGATTTCGAACCTATGAGATACCGAACGCTCCAATGTTATTTGCTTTGGTCAAAGATATTGCCTTCCAATGTAATTAGGCACCACTTAATGGATGTTTACTACTTATGCCTATAACCTTCTCGTAAGTGCAAGCAATAAGCTGACAAAGTTTCTTTGCAATTGGGTCAACGGTATGGCAGCCCATTAAATAGGAACAAACAAACAAATTTTAATTTTTATAATTCAGTATAGCAGTTAAATTTGTTGTGTGAAAAAGTACGTAAAAATGTACATTTCAAACCAGTTAAAAACAAGAGTTGGTTGTCTGTAAAGTCGGTTTACGGACGATAATCTTACGTGATAACGTCATAAGAAAACATTGATGGCATGAACACCAACATACAGCCCGTTAACTCACACCCACAAACCCTCTCGTTAAACACACCTTAAAATCTACACTGTTCTGGCGACGCGAAGGTGGGTCAGTGAATATCTTCCCGACCTTACTAAGAGAACAAAGTGGTTTTCAAAAACGAGGCAAATAAACGAAGGGCATGTTGTAATCATAACCGACCCGGCCTTTCCAAGAAATACGTGGCCAAACGGACTGATCCTTAAAACCAACCCTGGAAAGGACGGTGTGGTGCAGTTTGAAAAAACCCACAATGGAATATACACGAGTCCTACAGCTAAGCTAGCTATTCTAGATGTTGGCAGTTTTAGTGACGATGCAAAGCCAGTCACAGGAACCAGCTTACCAGTGGGGAGTGTTGCCAAACCTGGCAGCACCTAAATATCAATTAAGTTAAATAAGTTTTCAAAACTCAAACCTGGCAGGACTTAGATTTAAGTTAAGTTAAGTTAAGTTAAATAAAACGGAAATGGCGTCTATCCTTCATTTGTAAAAAAATGACGAAGACTTAGCCGCCATTCTGGCATAAAAAGTTGCAGCAGAAGCCACATGGCTAAATTTCCTTATCTAAAAAACTTGTTGTAAGTAATTAACAATTATATGAAGTTATCAAATTATTTTTATAAATGTATCATCAATAATAAGAATAAGTCTTTTTGAAGATTAAACCCAACAATTCTGTTCAACATTTGAAAGGAAAAAAGGCTGCCGCAACATACATCTACTTTCTACTTTAACAAAACTCCGCCTATTTTGTATTCTTTTTCTCTTCTTGTTCTTTTTGTATTTGAGTGGAATTATTTTTAGAATTTGCGCCAGTTCTTCTAATGTTCGCCTGGTGCTTGCGATCGATTTTGGTTGAAAGAACCCCAGTATCGCGGTTAGCATGAGTCATGTTATTTCGTACGTGTATCCTGTCATCGGTTTATAAGACCGTATATCACGTCAAATAAAAGACATTTTATAGAATCTATAAAGGGATTTTTTACTCTGTTTACTTTAGTGGGACGAAGAACATTCTGGTGAAAACACCGAATACGGTAACCCTTAATATATTTGCTTTCTTAAAAACGCTTTATGTTTTAACCGTATAGTCACAGATAAAATATTTCCTGTGAAAGCGATTTCAAGAAAGCAAATTATATTTAGAAAACGCTTTTAAGAATTTTCTCTTCGGGTCGGTAAACCGTGAAAGCACTTTCCTTTATCGTTGTGTTTTTGCTACAAAAGCTTCACTTTATCGAATGTCAAAGATATCAACAGGCGTTTTTCTTTTTTTACTTCAGAGCTGAGCCTGACTAGTCAATAAATACAAAATTGTGTTCCTTTCTTTTTAGATCAGATTCAGAACATGATCAGAGCGCGCTCTATGAGCTCAAAATAAATCAACTGAGCATTGTGAGTGACAGTGACAGCTCATGTCGAATTGGACGCTGGAAAACAAATGTCACTAAAATAATCGGAAGACACTCTTTTATAACGTTGAGTTTATTTATTTTTATAATTTTTTGTTTGTAAGTGTTTGTGTAAGTGAGTTTGCAAGTGACGACTAAGTGTCCAATGATGGAATTAGTTGCTTACACCTATAAACTAGGTATATCCTATTTATATTATAAATGTGAACGTTTGTATGTTTGGATGTTTGTTCCCTAATAACGCCTCAACGGCTCAACGGATTTAGATGAAATTTGATAGGTAGATGGATAATGTGCTGGACTGAAACATATCTAGGAAGAAAAATGCACGGTTCTTGCGGGACAGGCTTAAATGTGAAATACTGCATTTCTGGAGATTTGTTTGATATACTTCTGTGCCCTTCTTACAGCACGAATTTGTGAAGTTTTGTAGACGGAATTTACCGATTAGAAAAAACGGTATACACTATCTTAATAAAAATAAATTATAATTTGACGAAAAACCTAATTTAACCAAAATGCTTCATCTTAAGCCCACGCAGACGAAGTTGCGGGTAGAAGAAAAATAAAACCAAACATTTTTTAACAATAAATTATATCATTTGCAAATATTACGTTAATATTGACTTTATCATTGAAGTTATCAAAGCAATCGAAATTGCTATAAAAAAAATGTTACCAATCTTCCTACCATATTGGCAATCTCTTATATACCCACTTTGTGATAAACTAAATCTAAATATAAGGTAGGTTTTTGTCCAAGTCAAAAAAAAGGTTATCTCATGCAGTTTTGTTCATTTTGGGTTAATATATGTATATATATGGTTTAAAAAAAATTTAATTGATAACAGAAACCTGGAAAAGAACATCACTTCTTGGTGTGATGATAATTCTCCAAAAAATAATAATTTCTTAGCACTGTGGTTTACGGCCTTGAAATGGTATCTATCAAATGAGTCTTGCGAATTTATAAAATCACATATTTGAAAATTTTTTTTTTCGGACACGCTTAAATTTCAAAATTTTATATTTTATTGAGTTTGACTATGTTGCCTATGTGATTCAGAAATACATTTTAAATATTATCATTTGAGGAACTAGACAAAGATCTGAGTCATTTAGTGAACTTTAAACCTTTTAATTTTTTTTATTATTTTTTTAATTTTTTTATTGCCGTTCAGAGTATCAGTTTTTAATGATTATTTATTTCAGTAAAGCTGTGCTTGGGAATATGGAAATTGATTAATATTTTATTTGAAAGATAAAAAACCAAGAAAATTAGTACAAAATTGGTATTTTCATTGAAGAAAAGTATTGCGGTTACTAAAAGCTTAAACATTTGCCAAAATGTTGACATCGAGCTTTCTTATCGAAAATGCGTGCATTTGGTTTTGACAATAGTTCTGTTATTTGGGTTGAAAACAACCTTCTCGACCGTTAAATACAAGTTTTGTTATAAATAAAATAAATAAATTTATTGGCGCGACAGCTCCTTAAGGAGCCAAGGCCTAGTGACTTATACTCTCAACCATTCCTGTGTGTGTGTTGTTACTCTGCAAGAATGGAAGGGACCTACAGTTTACCGCCGAGTCCGAACGGCTACATGAGATGCACTTTTTCAAAACAAATTTTACTCTTGGAGGTTTTGTCAGTTCCTCGCAAGAGGCAGTACCCCAGAAAAAAAGGTGGCTATGAGCTGGATTTGAACCCAGGTTCTTTCGCTTAGCAGTCCGACACACTAACCACTAAGCCACGGGGCACTACAAGTTTTGTTAGACGGTTTTAATTCTGATGTTCACAAAATTAATGCTGGTGTGCCGTGCCGCAGGGCTCCATTCGATTAAGATTAGAGTCAGTTTCCCAACCGTTTCATAGCCCATTCAGCGAACAAACGTCATTGTCTATGGTGGTTACCTTTCAGGTCATGGGTCAGACCGAGTCACCGAGTTCATGTCAGGGACGGAGACCTTTTATAGACAACACATTTTTCGGAATTTAATTGGAAGTTTTGAACATCTATTTTGTGCATCTATCAATCCGTTTATACTGTAGTTCAAGGTAAATAGGTGAATATGCCGTTCTAATACAAACATATCCGAAGAAAAAATTTTTTTTTGTTGAAAACAATCATTAAAAAAAGCATTAAAAAAGATGTTCAAAGGGTAGTTATGTGTGTGGGTACAAGCACCCATAAATCACCCCTGTCTATCAACTCCTGCTCTCACCTCCACGTGGTGAAGATCGGGAGCCTAGTACCTCAACTGGAGATTGGGTTCCAACCCCTTTGGAAGGTCGTTGGCGAAGCAAACGAGATAGGGGGACGAGTGTTACCACTAAGGCACTACTCCTTGCATCCAGGCGGGAGAGGAAGAATTCTCTAGATGGAATCAACGGTGGCGTCTACAGTTCCAGTGAGGTTGAACTACTTAGTGAACACCTTATATGGGCTACTACGACGTTTTCGGAGCTCAGGCCTATAAGGAGCGGTTTATCCGGCTCTTCGTCGTTGGAGTCACAATGAAGACCTGGTCATTCAGGTTGGTGGTTGTGATCATCATCATCATCTTTATGGCAACCCGAGGCGAAATATTGTAATAGCTAGTACCGAGTTCCCACACCTCAACATTCACAAAGGGACATGGAGATCCCCTGATCAATCCATTGTCAACCAGATTGACCACATTGCGATGGATGTAAGGCATGTATGTATGATGGATTTACGAACTTTCCGATAGCCAAACATTGACTCGGACCACTACCGCGTTGTAGCCAAGGCACGACTGAGGATATCCCGACCAACGCTAAGAAGAGGTAATACTGTGAGGAAGTTTAACGTCAGACGGCTGCAGTCGCAAGAAATCTCCAGATTCTTTTCCCATCGAGTCTCAAATAACCTCCAAAGTAGTGCTTTACCGCCAGTGGCAACATTGTCAAATGTTTCCCATCAGGGAAGCCGCCACTGAAGTGCTGGGTTAAACACGGCCACCACAACGAAGCCCCTGGTTTGATGATGAGTGTCGGCAAGCACACACAGCTAAACAAGAAGCATACAAGGCGGCTCTGCAAAGAAGGACCAGAACTACCTGTGCGCTCTACGACCAGAAGAGTAAAGAGGAACACGGCCTTCTCAGAAAGAAAAAAAAGGAACATAAGAAGCGCGCGATCGAGGAAATGGAGAGCTGTTATTGCAGGAATGAAGTTCGAATGTTTTACCAAAAGGTACAAAGAAACTGTCAAAAGTACAGAGCTCGAACTGCTTGCAAAGACGATCAAGGGAACATCGTAGTGGAATCGCAGTCGATGATGAGAATATTGAAAAACCATTTCTGTAGACTGTATAACGGCGATGACGAAATGAATTCCGCTGTCAGGCAGAATGGTCCATTTTATCGGGCGAAGTAGACCAACAATTCCCCCACCATATCTGGATGAAGTAAAGCTAGCCTTAATCTAAGCTTAAGAACAACAAAGCCGCTAGAGCCGATGGCCTAGCTGCCGAGCTCTTCAAAGCTTCAGGCCATGACTTGGCTATAAGTATGCACCAACTCATAAGCAAGATATGGTTAGAAGTAAGCATGCCCGATGAATGGAATCTCAGCATAATTTGCCCGATCCTTAAAAAAAGGAGACCTTCTGAGCTGCACCAACTATATGGGTATCAGTCTCCTCAACATCGCCTACAAGATCTTTTCTGCTGTATTGTGTCAACGCCTAAAGCCATTCGTCAACAACCTGATTGGTCCATATCAGTGCGGTTTTAGGCCAGGAAAGTCCACTATCGATCAAATATTCACATTACGGCAGATCTTGGAAAACACTCAAGAACTTCAAATCGATACCCACCACCTTTTCATCGATTTCAAAGCTGCGTACGACAGCATTTATAGAGACGAGTTATATAGAGCTATGTGCAGTTATAACATCCCTGCCAAACTCGTCCGCCTGTGTAAAATGACGATGGAAAACGCACGCTGTTCCGTCATAGTCGGTAAAGACCTCACCGACACCTTTGAAGTCAAAAAAGGATGTAAACAAGGCGATCAGACAACAACACCAGCTCTGAAATCAAACGAAGAATAACTATTGGCAATCGCTGCCTCTTCGGGAGAAGGCAATTGAGTAGCAAAGCCCTCTCTCGGGCAACTAAATTGTCCCTTTATAAGACCCTCATTATCCCAGTCCTGTTCTTCTATGATGCAGACGCATGGACGCTGTCAAAAGCGGATGAGGACGCCTTTAGGCTGTTTCGAGAGAAAGATTCTCCGCGTGATTTTTGGTCCCGTATGCATTAACGGAGAGTGGAGAAGAAGATACAATGAAGAACTGTACCGGCTGTACAGCGACACAGACCTAGCCAAAAGAGAAAAAATTCAACGTCTCAGATGGCTGGGTCATAAAGAGCGGATGGACATCAATGCTCCGGCCCGGAAAATCTTCGATCCACCCCAGGGGGACGGAGCATTAGAGGAAGACCGAAACTCACGTGGCGCACACAAGTGGAAGAGGACCTCAACCGACTCCACGTGCGAAACTGGAGGCAGCTAGCTAGGGACCGAGCTGGCTTGTTGGTTGAGGCCCAGGTCCACCCCGGACTGTAGCGCCACCAAAATCAAGTCAATCATCAAAAAACAGTTTTCCCAAACGTTTTAAATAAAAAAAATATTTTTGCAAATCAATAAAACTTTAATATAAATTGCAGATTTTCTTTTAAATTTCTTGTGTTTTGAAAATAATTATTATTTTTCGGTGCGAAAGAAAAACCTGCACCAAGCTATGAATTTAATCATTTAAATTAAGTCCAATATGAGCATGAAGTATTGGAACATAATCATCGTATTGAGCCTGGAAAAAATTTGCTGCAACTGGTGATCCTAATTTGTATTTGGCGGCAAACTCCTGGGCACAAAACTTGAAACGCCCTATAGCTGAGTCACTCTTACGGTGTTTTTCGTCAAACTGCATTTTATTTGGTTGTTTATAGAGAAGGAAGACATATCGATGAAGTCCGGTGCCTTTTGATGGTCCAACACTTATGTGTTCGGATAGTACTTCACCAGAGCCTAAGTCCTTTCCAGGAATATTTACTACCAACCAGTGTTGGCCTTGACGATATTTCGGTTCAGCTCTGCTCGGTAAATCGGGACTGACCATAATCAGGGTGTAGAAAGCATTATACTCGGCATCCCATTCAATTTTTGGTTCATTCTTTACTTGAGTTGGTGTCAATTCGGCTCCTTTGTCTACAAACACTCCACTATCATAGCTGACCTGGAACACTGTGTTATCACAAGGTACACATTTTAATTAAACCCATGCAAACCTTAAGCAAATTATCAACGCCTTCCGAGATAACGTCTGGTATGACTTCCGATTCTTTCAAATGTTTAGTTAAATCGGAATCTTCTGCTTGGATAACTCCAAGGGTGAAGGTTACAATGAATCCAACAAGATACAAAGACAACATAGCTAGTCGGAATAAGGTTCAGGTGAAGGTGAAGGTGGAATGAAAACTACCTCACATTTGGAGGTTTATATATCATCGAATTGCGGTTAAGCTCATTATTACTTAAACTGATTATTTGACAACATTTAAACCTGATAAAGACGCACCGCACGAATATGTTTCTGTTTCCGTTAATTTGACCAAATTGGAAGTGATTTGGCGTAAATTGTGGGTTGAATTTAGATGCACGCTACATTGTTATCATTCACAATAGTTTAAAATTTATTTTTCCTATAACAGAATAGGTAGTACAATAGTTGTAAACGGAAATCTGTAGATCGGAAATAAATGAATGTTAAACTTAATTTTATATTATTCAAAATATTGCAGCTATTTCCTTAACTATAGGTATCAGTATGGGGTCTAGTATTTGTTATGTATTTTCAAGTTTAGAAGTTTAATCATTATGCATTTAAACTAAGGATGTTTACATGATGGTGACTCCTGTGTTTTTTTCTCAAAAATTAAAAATATCTTCTCATTTTTTTATACATCCTACTTATATTATAAATGTGAATGTTTGTTAACTAATAACGCCTCAACGGCTTGACGGATTTAGATGAAATTTGGTATGTAGATGACTAATATGCCGGATTGAGACATAGGCTTCTTTTTATCCCGAAAAAAAAAATTTGGTTCCTGTGGGAGAGGCTTGTATGTGAAATGATGTATGACTGAAGGTTTGTTTGTTATACTTTCGTGTACCAACGAAAGCATGAATTTGTGAAGTTGGGTAGATAAATATATGGCGGGCAGTTGCAGAAAAACAAATTACATTACATTTGCAATTGAAGTAGAGCAATGGCAACTGAGACCATCAGCTTTTACGTCTTACAGCACAAGACCATAAGACAGAGAGACAAATAAGACGGAAGAAAAAAAGAACACTAAGCACACGTCAATAGCAATCCGGTTGTTTTTCGAACGGCCCCCATTCGACTTATAGCTAACCAAGCGCAATGATGCTTGATTTGAATGTGAATGTTTTTGTTTGGATGTTTGTTCTCTAATCCCATCTCATAGGCTCAAGGGATTAGGATGAAATTTAATAGGTAGATGGATAATGTGCGGGATTGAAACATAGGCTACTTTTTATCCAGGAAAAATGCACGGTTCTTTTGGGAGAGGCTGAAATGTGAAATACTGCATTTCTGGAGATTTGTTTGTTTAGGCCAAGGCCTAATGAAGCAAGAATGGGAGGGACCTTAAATTTATCGCCGAGTCCAAGCGGCTACATGGGATCCATTTTTTTGTGAGACACATTTTACTCTTGCGAGGTTTCCTCGTAAGAGGCAGTACCCCAGAAAATAAAAGGCATGACTGGGTCGCATGTACTTGCTCCTATGTGCTAATCCTTTTTAAGTGCAGGCGTCTTTTGGACAAAGATTTAATTTTAATGTTTTTTTTTTGACGTGCTACTTCTTTAGAATCGTTGTGGTTTGAAGCTCGAACGAACATGCGTCACGACAAAGGGAAGTGTATTGTCTTTCCACTTGTTGTTTACGGCTTATAATTTGCTAATATAAAGATATAAAGGACTTTTTTCAGTTTAATTTTCATCTTGGTATGGAAAAATTTGAACAACTGGCATAAAGATTCGTTGGAATCAGCAGTAGGGCAATAATGCTAGGTATAAGGACCTACATATATAGGTCTCAATAACAATAATTTACTTTTTGAAATCAAATTAAATAAAATAGCTTAATTATGTTTGATGGATCGATAAACGTATGGTGTGGGTAGGTATTAGTGAAATTTATTAAGGATATCAGGTACCTATAATAATGTTGGAAGGAAGGTAGGTACTAAAATTAAGACACACATTCCAACTACTGTTAAGCGAGTGGGTATAGAGACAATATTAAAAGTTTACACAATGGTTTTGTTTATGTAGGGCAGATGTAAGCTTTTGTTTTCTCGATTGAAATTTTTGCATTCAGTAGTAATCGAATATTTTTTTTGTTTGTTTGTTGTTTTTGTGTGTTTATAATAGGTTTCCTTATTTATTCTGTGTGCTTTTATGATGATGAAATGCTTTAAAATACGTAGGTATGTATGTAAGTTTTCACCTTCTTCTTCTTTTATTTGACTAATGGCTAGGGCTTAGCCGAGCAATATGAAATAAAATTTTGGGGAAAATATTAAACAAATAAATTTTTTATGAAATCAAAAAACCACTATTCATAACGTTTTTTGGAAAAAATATTGTAAGCAATCTTATTTTTTTTGCTGTTTTCTATTTTATGAATTTTTCATTTCAAAATCGTTCGACCAGTTTTTTCAAAAAAAAGTTTTTTTTGAAAAACTTTTCGAAAACATATTTTAAATTTTTTTTGAGTATGCCAATTTAAAAGAATCTATAGTTTATACTAGGAGAAAAATTAAAAAAAAATCTATTGATTCGTTTTCAAAATATTCAAAAAAAAAAAAAAAAAAAATATTAAAAATTAAAAAAAAATGTTTTTGAAAATTTTAATAAACAATATTATTTAAATCATAAAACACTACATATTTTGAAAATTTCATCAAAATCCGTCAATTAGTTAACGAGAAAGTATGCTTTTAAAAAAACCGGTCATATGGGAGTTACCATTATAAAACTTTTTTCTGAAAAATCTATTAAAACTAAAAGATAGATTTTGCATAGAAAACACTATTCAGAAAGTTTTATCAAAATCGTAGGAGCCGTTTTCGAGAAAAATAAGTTTTTCATTACAAGTTATAGGGCAGGTACCTACCGTTAGTTTTGAAGCTAGAATGCCAAATCGAAAAACAGTCGGGTAGACTCGATAGACATTTAGTTTTCAAATTTTATTGCATACCTACTTAGTTTTTTCGAGAAAACTCTTAAACTAATTAAAAAAATGAAAGAATTTTCAAAAAAAAAAAATATTTTTTTTTATTTTAATAGACGTGTGGTTTTCAATCTGGCAATACTTTTTTCGGAGTTGGTCTTTTTGACAGCCGTCACTTGATTTATTCTCAGTTTGGTTTGACATTTCATAATGAATAGACTTACTCCTGAACAAGTTCGCAAATTGTGCAAATTTATTACCAAAATAATGGTTTCATTTCGGTGGAGCATAGAATCGAAGAAGACCCGACTGAGTCCATCCGCCATCGCGCGCAACAATTGGAGATCTGCCCATCCACTTTATGGAAGATTTTGTGGAAGGATCTTGGTTTGCAGGCTTACAAAATCCAACTCTGCAAGAATTGAAGCCGAATGACCTTCAAGCGGGTCACACCTTCGGTGAATGGGCCCAAAACGAGATGGCCACCGATCCCGATTTTCACAAAATTGGGCCTTCGAGCTCGCCGCGGCAGCCAATTTCGACTTTTTCGACTTTCGCGGTAACGGATTTCTATCAAACTTTATATTTTAAAAGATCTAGCCAGTCAAATAAATTGTGCATACATGAATAATTCTTTTTTATTTATAATTAATTTTTTAAAGTTCTGAAACCAATCTTATGTTTTGCGGACTAGTTGACTTTGCACCAATAAAGTTCGAGTTTAGATTGGGTAGGCAGGTCTGATCTTACAAGCTTGTTATATACATATATATGTCTAAATCCAATCTCAGATCCCAGAATCTATAAAAGGAGTTAGAAACTACTGAGCCATACATATGTATGCGTAGATTTTGTTTATACTTATAAAAAGTTAAAAATTGACTGAAATTGGTTAATTGAGGCATACTAAGATAGCATCGATGAGTATTATGTAATACTAATAAATCCTACATAAAACGGAAGGATGGATAAAATTGGCCAAAGCAAATGCTTTCAGAAATCCTAAATAGCTAAGAAAATTTATATTACTACTTCACGGAAGTAAATCCAAAGAACCCTTAATCTAGAAGCCACCCTTCTTGCCACAATAGATAGATATATACAAACTATAAAAAATAATGCTAATTTTATTCAAAACAAAATGTTGTTGTCCATAAAAAAAAGATACAAATTTATGTTTGTTCTGCACTTCAAAAATCATCACAACAAAAAAATGTTTCCAACTTGAGTTGTGATTTGTGAACTTATAAAAGTCTTGGAATATCCTAGTCAGACAATGTTATCCAAAATCAATTCGGTCGTCCTTAGAAACAAGGAGTTTGTTAATTCAATGAACCACCAAGGCACCAACCACGAAATAGTTTTAACAAGAAGACCATTCGTAGTAGCGTAACTTCCGTATTACGTAAGTTGCAAACGTGGTTCTTGAGTGAATAAAATATTTTTTTTTTTTGGTTGATTCAAATAAAATAATAAAAATTACTATGCCAACAATAACATGAATTAATCTAAATCGGGATGTATCGATAATAGTAATTCGGTGCAATAACTTCAAGACGGATAGTTTGTGATTTCCGGAGGAGATATAAGGTTTTTTGAGTCGGTTCTGTGGTTTAGTTGGAAAAGTTATTCGAAAGGATTAGGACGAACACAGCAGTTCCTCGGTTGAATTGAAAACAAAAAAAATTCCAATATGTCGCATGTAAGTGGTTTGGCGACTTTTTCATTTTTTTAAATTATAATTAAAAGAAGAATTACTTATACAGTTAAAAAAAAAATAAAACAAAAAAAGTGTTAAACTTGCAAGGACATTAAAGTGAATAAAAATCAAGGAGAATTGTGTAGAATTTTTCGATTATAAATTTTGATAAAAATTATTTATTAAATCGTAAAAAGTGAATCATTACAACCAAGTGTAAGGAAACGGGGTTGAATATTGTTTTATTCGAAATTTGTATTAATGATTGCGAGGTTTTAAATATTTTGTTAATAAAACAAAAATTGTTATCCTGATATAAAAATGAGCAGGACTACTAGGTCCACGTATTTGCTCTTATCTGCCGAATCACATTGAAAGCCAAGATCTTTGACAGAAACATTTACGTAGAAAAATAACACGGTCTAAACTTATAACTTACAACACTTAACGGCTTTTAGTAAAAATGGAGTACGCCAGCACACGTCTTAAAAAAATAATGAATATATGAACAAAATATTTCGAAAATTGTAGGACCAATTTTTGATAAAATTCTGTTTTTTTATATTTAGCCAAACAAAACTTTTTTGAGATTTTGGTATGCAGTTTTTTAGAGTTTGGTAGTATACAGGTGATATAAAATTTAAAATAAAATGTATTGATTAGTTTTAAAATACGTACAAAAAAATAAAAAATTCAAAAATGTTGGAATTAATTTGCCTCAATAAATCTTTTCAAATACCAAATTTGATAGAAATCCAATAAACAGTTACTAAAAAATTGAAAAATAAAAAAAAAAGTTAATAGACTTCCGGTAAATTTGTTTTTTTTTTATATAATAAAATCTATCAAAATACTCTCAAAAAATTTCATCAAAATCGTTGGAGCCGTTTTGGTGAAAAATAAGCTTTTCCTAAATTATAAAACGGCAGGTATCGATATTTTTAGCCCTAAAAATAAAATTTTAAAATTCCCTCTGAGGAATAACAAAAGAACCTCACATACCAAATTTGAGGGAAATCATTTAAGCCGTTTAGGTTGCAGATCGTTATACATACAGACAGACAGACATACTGACTGTTTTTGAAATTTATTTTTTAAGGCTAAAAATAACGGTACCTGCCATATAACTGTTAAGGAAAAGTTTTTTTTTCTCGAAAACGGCTCAAACGAATTTGAGAAATTTTTTATGAATTTTTTTTTTTTAAATTCAATATTTTTTAAAACTAATAAAAAATATTATTTTAAACTAGCTTATCCACCTAGCGTTGCTCGGGTATACCTTGCGTTTTTGAAAAAAACTACTCCAGCGCCAATTAGAGGTAATAAAAATAGCCTTACTTACTCCTTACAATATATGCTATCTGCCTGTGAAAGTCCTGTCAAAATCGGTCCATAAATAAGAATTAAAAAAAAAACGACCCCAGCGCCACCTAGTGTGTAATTAACATAGCCAGTGAAAGACGTGTGATGGCATACTTAATTTTAACCGTTAAGTTTTGTGGTTTTGATACTTTTAATAACTTTTTAGTACCGTAGAAAAATCAGTCTTGCCCATTTTTTTTTAAATATTGGGAGTCTTATTACTATGAGCAGAGCATACAATAAACTGACCAAATACTATCCTATTTATATCCTCATTTTTCTTTGTTAACGCTAATCCTACTTATATTATAAATGTGAATGTTGATATGTTTGGATGATTGTTCCCCAATCACGCCTCAACGACTTAACGGATTTGGATGAAAATCGGTAGGTAGATGGATAATGTGCTCGATTAAAACATAGGCATTATCCAGGAAAAATTAACGCTTTCTCCGGGAGAGGCTTGAAAGTGAAATACTGCATTGCTGGAGGTTTGTTTGATATTCCACGTGTGCTTGGAAATTGTGGAGATTGTAAAGATATATTAAGATATAGAGATATATGGATATAGAGATATAGAAAAAGGGGGATATGTAGCGTTGCCCTCCTACTACAATAGAAGTGTTTTTACTACACTTTTTTTGACATCAGAAATAATTTTATTCTAAAAAACTGAATAGTGTGTTTATAGCTTTATATCTTAACTTAACCAATACTTTCTTTGTAAGCCCAGAATATTCAACATTCTCAATCAAGTTTTAGAAATAAACCCTGTGATATTGATAGGTTAAGTAGTCAGCAAGAAATTGATGAAAAAATTGAATATTTAACTAGTTCTGTTATAGAAAGTGTTGATGAATCTGTTCCTAAGAAGTCAATAGCTGCAAGAACAACGGTTATTCCCCAATATATCTAAAACTTAATCAAGCAAAGAAACAGGTTAAGAAGCCAATGGAAAAGATATAGACAACCTAATGATTTCAATGAAATGAATATGTTCACGAGACAAATATCCTTTGAGATTTCAAAATTCAGAAATAGGTCATGGAACGAAAAACTGTGTTCCCTTGATCCAAATTCCAAGCTGTTTTGGAATATTTTAAAGATATTTAAATCCAAAAATAAAATTATACCTCACTTAGAACAAAATAATTAATTGCTGATTACTAGTGAGGAAAAGGCAGAAGTATTTGCAGACGCGTTTGAAATTAATTGCAATAATCCCTTAGTTACGATATCTAGCTCAATCAACAGTATAGTACAAGAATCCATGGGTATTATTAATAATAGTGATGGTACCCTACCAGAAGATGTTTATGTTAGAAACAATAAAATTTATTATACAAGGATTGCGGAACAAGAAAGCACCAGGGGTTGATTCACTTAAAAATATAGTATATTTTAAAGAATTACCATTTATTGGAATAACTTTTATATGCTTTATTGTAAATGCATGTATAAAGTAGCAATATTTTCTCAAAAAGTGGAAAAAGGCAAGGATCTTACCAATTCTCAAATCAAGTAAGCCCGCTAATAACCCTAACAGTTATCGACCCATAAGTCTTCTCAGTTCTCACTTAGAACAAGTGATAAAAACTAAATATCTTGCTTTTCTTGAGTCCTGCAATGTCTTACAACACATCAGATTTTTGGAATATATAAGCACATTAAAGAACTTTTTAACACAAAGCAATCGAAAGAACTTGTCCTTTTGGATGTTGAAAAGGCTTTTGACAGTTTATGGCACGAAAGTATTATTCATAAACTAAAACATTTTAATTGTCCTCTATATCTCATTAAAAGAATACAAAGTTTACAAGTTAATTTAAATAATACGGCTTCAAATTTAAGGCATATCACTTCTGGGGTTCCTCAAGGATCTGTGTTGGGCCCATTACTTTATATCACGTATGTCGCCGACTTTCCTGTAATTAGGAACTGCGAAATAGCAATGTTCGCAGATGACACTGCTATTTATAGTTCTAACAATATCCGTCAAGATATTGATTGAAAATGACTTACAATATGCCTTGACAAAGTTGTAGAGTATTATAAGGCATGGAATATTAGGCTCACTGCTGACAAGGAAAAGAAAAGCTTTTGCCAGTCGGTCAGCTTAAAATTAATGGTTGTGATGTACCTTGGGTTAACTCTGTCAGATATCTGGGTATTTATTTAGACAAGACGTTGACATTTCGAGATCACATCACAAATACTTTTAACAAAATAAGCCTAGCAACAAAACTGCTGTACCCTCTTATTTGCAGGAAATCCCCCCTAAGTAAATTTAATAAAATTATAATGTATAAAATTATCTTTCAAGCTATAATTTTGTATGCGTGTCCAATATGGGGAAATTGTTATGTTTATTATTTAGTTATTTATTAATTTATATATTTATTTATTTATTTTATTTGTTAATTTATTTAGTTATTTATATAGTTATTTACTTACATATTTATTTTAGTATTTTTAATACTATATTTATGTGGCATTTCCATTAGTCTTAAGTTCTATTATCTGGACAAGTCATTTTTACATCAAATTAATTATAATACATGATAAATGAAGGTTTTTGTCATAGTTTTCCTTCAACTGTTCTTCCTATTTAAATGCCTTCTTAATTTATTGAAAAAATTTCAGTTGTAAGATATAATATATATATCAAATCTTTGAGCAAGCTGCGTTTTGTAAAACGATTGTAAAGCCTAATGCGTGAAACAGATTGAACCAGCAACAGCAACAGCACCAGCAACAGCGGCCGCCATTAATTTAGAACCAATGTATTTCAATGGCTTAAATTAGATTAGACCAGCACCAGCAACGTCACCAGCGTCGTTAGACCAAAGTCCTAAATTTGCTGTTGCTGTTCCATTGCTACCAACTTTGCGCAAGTGAAATTCAGGGGCACCATACTGCAAAAGAAAACTTCTTATATTTTTTTTATGACACAAAGTGTCAAACAGAAGTAAGAAGACGATGCTGGTGCTGGTAGCAATGTGTTTCAATTTATTTTGCTGGTCAGCGTGCTGTTTGCTGTTGACGGTGCTGGTGCTGTCGCTGGTTCAATCTGTTACACGCTTTATGCAACAGCAACAGCACCAGCAACAGCGGCCGCCATTAATTAAGAACCAATGTATTTCAATGGCTCAAATTAGATTAGACCAGCACCAGCAACGTCACCAGCGTCGTTAGACCAAAGTCCTAAATTTGCTGTTGCTGTTCCATTGCTACCAACTTTGCGCAAGTGAAATTCGGGGGCACCATACTGCAAAAGAAAACTTCGTATACTTTTTTTATGACACAAAGTGTCAAACAGAAGTAAGATGATGCTGGTGCTGGTGGCGATGTGTTTCAATTTCTTTTGCTGGTCAGCGTGCTGTTTGCTGTTGACGGTGCTGGTGCTGTTGCTGGTTCAATCTGTTCCGCGCTTTAATCTATGAAACAATAAAAGTATCTATCAAGTATGAATCACCACAATCCACTGCCAGAATGAAAACCACGGTTTGACAGGTCAGATTGGTTTTCTTTTTCTAAAATAAACGTATGTACATATATTGTTTTCATTTTTACCCCAGTCACAAAGTACCGTTTTGAAATTGTAATGTGAAGGTGAACTGTTTTGTAAATTATTCTCGAATGCTTGATGGAGTTGCATCGTGTTAAGATTTCATTTTATTGACGATGAAAAAACGAGTCATTTAACTCTTGTTTTTTCCATAGAAATTTCAGAAGGAGACAATCCGACTATAATGCCCCTTTTTAAAAAAATCCCGTTTCATATACAAACAAATGAAACCATGTTAAATGAGAAATTTCGTTCAATCACAAGAAGCGTTAAAAGAATATTTCAATGAATTAAATTTTAGGTCAATTATATGGAAAGCAGTTACATACTTACTTGCCTCATAGCAGTGCAACTGCAGAGAGGTTTTTTCCTAAATTTAAATATTATAAAGGATGATTTAAGAAATAATTTAAGTATTTAAACAGTTGATGCAATTATGCAACCTCAAACTACCGACCAATTGCACTAACGTCCCTTCTTTGCAAGGTCATGGAAACGCTGATTAATTTTCAGCTGAAGAACGAAAGCTTCTTAATGACCGGCAGTATGGCTTCGTAGCAACAGGTCCACTGGTAATCTGATGGTTTATCTCACCGAAAAGTAGAACCAATCTCGCCATCGTTTTGATGAAAGCAAAATTATTGCACTTGATATTTCTAAGGCATTTGATAGAGTTTGGCATCAAGCCCTTTTATCGAAAATGCGTGCATTTGGACTCGATGAATCTCTTCTTCTTCTGATCTTGACAGCATTGTAACGGGTGATTTTTTTGAGGTTAGGATTTTCATGCATTAGTATTTGACAGATCACGCGAGATTTCAGACATGGTGTCAAAGAGAAAGATGCTCAGTATGCTTTAACATTTCATCATGAATAGACTTACTAACGAGCAACGCTTGCAAATCATTGAATTTTATTACCAAAATCAGTGTTCGGTTCATTCACCGTAACGTTGCGTCCAACAGCATCTTTGAAAAAATACGGTCCAATGATTCCACCAGCGTACAAACCACACCAAACAGTGCATTTTTCGGGATGCATGGGCAGTTCTTGAACGGCTTCTGGTTGCTCTTCACTCCAAATGCGGCAATTTTGCTTATTTACGTAGCCATTCAACCAGAAATGAGCCTCATCGCTGTCGATAAAAAAGCGGATTTTCTGCCAACTTTTCTAGGGTACTGATTTTGGTAATAAAATTCAATGATTTGCAAGCGTTGCTCGTTAGTAAGTCTATTCATGATGAAATGTCAAAGCATACTGAGCATCTTTCTCTTTGACACCATGTCTAAAATCCCGCGTAATCTGTCAAATACTAATGCATGAAAATCCTAACCTCAAAAAAATCACCCGTTACAATGGGGAATAAGAAATCGTGTGGAATTTAATGCTTCAATAACTCAATGTTGTCTTCTGTTGTCAAAGCGAAATATTCCCTCAATGCCACTGTCCATGAGTGGCACTTGCATCGAAGAAACTGATCACCTCTCAGTTCTCGGTATGTGCATTACAGACCACCTTTTAGTGGAACAATCACATATTTGACATCGCCAAGAATGCTGCGAGGTGTTTAGGTTTCCTTCGAAGGTGCAAGAAGTTCTTCACCCCGTCTGATCTGGCTACAGTATATAAAGCATATATTCTATATAACCCACTTGAGTTTTCTAGATATAATTCAAAAAAGAGCTTTGAAAATGATAGGCGACCGAACAATAACAGAAACATTTACATCTCTTGAGCACCGCCGTAATGTTTCGTTTTGTTTACAAACAATGCTCTAGCGAAATAGCCAGCTGCATTCCTCCCCTGAAACGATTCAACCGTAATACTCGAACTGCTAGGAATGCCCATCAGTTTACCCTTGAGCCTAATTTCGGACGTACGGTTAGGTATAGAGATTCTTTCTTTAGTCGCACCACACGAATGTGCAATGCTTTGATAAGGTCTGTTTTTCCCTCTCATTTTGATATGCAGAACTTTAAAACTAATGTGCATCGGTATCTCCTCTTATATCCCTCCTCATTTCCCTAATGCTCCTGCGGTGTTTTAACATTTTAAGGGTACACACAAACCCCTTTCGCGCGTGTAAATTATAACAAAGAAAAAAGTATTTCAACAGTTGATGCAATTATGCAATCGAAAGAACTTTTCAAGGACATATAATAGAGATACAGGTATATACAGATAAAGAGGTATATCACTTCGATTAGAAAAACGGTATTCACTATCTAAATAAAAATAAATTATAATTTGACGAAAAATCTAATTTAACCAAAATGTTTAAGATTATTATAGACTTTATTAAAAAAATATAAAAAATTATTTTTCCAAAAGGGCTTAACGGATTTGAATGAAATGTGGTAGGTTGATGGATAATTTTTTATTTGTAAAAATTAAATACTGCACTGCTGGATGTTTATTTCTTGATATGCCACAATGCCCTAACAACTGCAGGAATTCATAAAGTTTGGTAGATGGAAGAGCTACAGGATTCACTATACTGCACAGGCTATTTTTGTTCCGAAAAAATGCACTTTCTGCGAAGAGAAATGCGAATAATTTTCTTTGGCGAGTTTTGATTTAAATAATACAAATAATTTAATCTCAAGTAAACTCAAACGAAGTCGCGGCTAGAGGCTAGTTATCATAATAAATTTAATAAGACTCAAAGCGAAGAGCTCATGTTTTAATGATGTAATTTAATTGCTTCATACGAGTCCTTCAATCCACAATCTTATTTGATATTATTCCTGATTCCTGAATAAAAAAACATTTAAAGATGACAAATGAGTATGAATAAATTCCAGACTATCCATTCAGAGATAGTAAGCCCCGAAGATTTGTCCATTAGTTGAAGTCATCGCCCTTGCAATGTGTCCGCGAATGAGCCTAATTAAAAAGTTATCTATCCTGTTTGTATTGGCCCTGTTGTAGTATAAAACCTCGTTGGAATAATAGTGTTTGTACTCCGACTCTGGTGTTCTGTAAAGTCCGAGACAAGTGCGAACACACCCAAATCTTTTCCATAAGAGATGGTAGTGCCCCGTGGCTTAGTGGTTAGTCCCCTTACTGTACTGCCTCTTGCGAGGAATTGACAAAACCTCCAAGAGTAAAATTTGTCTCGAAAAACTGCATCTCATGTAGCCGTTCGGACTCGGCGGTAAACTGTAGGTCCCTCCATTCTTGCAGATTAACAACACACACACAGGAATGGTTGAGAGTATAAGTCACTAGGCCTTGGCTCCTTAAGGAGCTGTCGCGCCAATAAATTTATTTATTTATTTAAGAGATGGTGCAACGTTGAACTTAGAACCAAGCAGGGCCATGTAGCAAATCACTTTCACCCTGCTCTCAAGACGGGTGTTATAAAACAACCGTCTTATAAGGGCAAAAGCTCCCCTAGCCCTGGCCAGAGCAATATAGAGAAATATAGATACTGAACCAACCACATACCAAGGTACTTTACTACATCTTTACTCGCCAGTGGATGTCCATGTGGCCCAGCGATCACTAGCTTGCGTCAGTCCTTTCTCGTATCTTTTCGTATAAGGGGTTCTAAACAGGATAGTTTCACATTTCTAGAAGTTAATTTTCAGCTTCAGTATTTTTGAATTTGATCCAAATCACGTTGCAAGAGAATTCTGATAACCTCACCGGTTCTGTACGCAATTAAATCGTCGGCATACGCAATTGCATTATCCTTTTTCCTTTCATCTTTCATCCCTCTTTTGTGATGAATGTGCAGCGCATAGTCATTTATAGTGCATTTCAATGGTTATTCGCATTCGTATGTTTATTTTTTTTTCTCAATATAATTCTCACTCAATGTGTGCAGATTTTCTGTCAAGTATTTGTAAGTTTTTACCGTTAGGTTATCGCTTCTCGGCCTTATGGCTAAGATCAAAGTGTAGTATCTGTTCTTATCAGCTTAACATCTGATAGATCCTCCATCGGGGGACAACAAATGTTAAACTGATTTTTGGAATTAGACGGAGTGCTAGGAGCTTGCTCCACCTCTGTCGCGGGTTGGCCCGGTATTGCAGTACCGCCGGGATCGGCCCAATAAATGAATATCAATTATAAAAAAATTAATAATTTAGGTGTTAGAGTTTTGACCTTGTCATGTTAGGAAGGAGCTGGTTGTTGTTGTTGGTGGTCGTGGTCAGTGTTGCTCCCAACTGATTGAAAACGTAGTGTTTAGAAAAAAAAGGTAGTAAAAATGTAGTAAAAAAAACAAAATCAATTATTTTTTTAATTCTTTTATTTATTTTTAAATATATACATAGGTAGATATAAATAATAAACAGGTTTTTTTTTTTTTAAATCTATTATAATAATAAATAAACTATATTTACATCTTAACAGACCAAAAAAATAAAAAAAATGTTCTTCAAGAGTTCTTTCGATTGCATCAACTGTTGAAATATGTACTTAAATTATTACTCAAATCATTGTTTATAATATTTAAATTTGGGAAAAACCTATCTGCAGTTGGCGCAGGGACATAAGTCCCCGGGGGCAAAAGTCCTAGTTTTACGTTTTGGGACTTATATCCCACCTTGGTGAGACATAAGTGCCAAATTTATGGGATTTATGACCGACTTTGGTGAGACGTAAGACCCACCAAAAAATGTGTGGGACTTATGTCCCACTAAACATTTTTGAAAGTGCAATGCGCCCTACAAAAGTATTAAAGATACAAACAGTCACGGCCGGATAACATAACGTCCACGGACATAACGTCAATGGACATTATGTCCTTTTCAAATAAGCAACATAATGTCCATGGACCTAATGTCTGAATTGGATTTTTTCAGTATGAAGTAGGTATGGGGCATGCTGCCCCCCTGCAACCCCCCTGCTTTGGCTCAATATAGGATTTGGAGAAGGTGCAATGTTGGGTATGTGCAACGTATCTTTTTGATTTAAATAAACTTTGAAACCTAATCTCGCAACTGCTCCAAATCCTATAGTGAGTGCAAGCAGGGGGGTTGCAGGGGGCAGCATGCCTCCCCCATACCTACTTCATACTGAAAATTTAACATTTAAGTCATAACTTGACCCAAAATTTAACAATGTCATCATTGAAATATTCTTTTAACGCTTCTTGTGAAACTATGATTGAACGAAATTCCTCATTTTACATGGTTTCACGTTTTACTTGAGATTGAAGTTTAGGATTCGTGAATATAAAAACGTTGAGATAACAATTAAACATGACATTACGACCATAGAGAAGCCTAAAAAAGTCATTGACAAAAAATTTCCATCTCTTTGTCTGTCTGCCCGGGTGTATATCGATCTGCAGCCTAAACAGGTTAAGCGATTGCGTTAAAATTTGGTATGTGTGTAGAGGGGAAACTGAAATTTTATTTTTAGGGCTGAAAATAACGGTACCTGCCATATAACGATTAAGGAAAAGTTTATTTTTCTCGAAAACGGCTCCAACGATTTTGATGAAAATTTTTGAGATGTTTTTAGTTGGTAGTAGCTATCAGATAATTAGAACCAAATTTACTGGAAAAGTACCTTTCATATAACGTTTTTTTTTAATTGATTAATAATTAATAAAAATAAATAATTTAATAATTAATTAAGTATCCAAATTAATTCTACACTAAAACAATTTAATAATTATTTTTGTGTGTGGAAGGAGCAGTCGTTCGTCCTTCCAATGTTTTTTGTCGAATAGTCAAACCACCATCAAAATCACCATTCAATGATCAGCATAAATACATTTTCCCTTATATTTTTCACAAAAAAAAAAAGTTTACTGTTCTTGATTTAGTTTTTTTTACATTGTTCCTTTAAAAGATTAACCTAGAGCTTACAAAAAGCTATAAGGTAAATACGTATTCTTTTAGCATTTCTAATTCTATTTTTAATTCGTTGTATTAAAGTTTTGATGTTAGTAAATAGTTGCTATTTTAAGTATTGTAAACTAACATTTAAATCAGTGACTCAATATTATTAGACTTGGGGTCAAAAAATTCGCATGATTTTTGAAAAAGTCGCATAATAGCCAGTTTTAAAGAAGGTCGTTTCATGGTCGCTAAAACCCAAAAAGGGGTCAAAATGCGGCTAAAGTCACACAACGGCAACCGTGCTGGTAGGCACTAGGGCTTCGGCATCGACAGCGATTAATAGCTTAATCGAAAGAGATGTTTTGTTGAGGCTCGCCAGATTTTTAATCAGCTCAATAGCCCAATTTCAATTTTTTTTTGCCCAAAATCGGAATAGAATATAGAACTCAAAAGAGTAGCCCTAATAGTTATATTAATTTTTCAATTTAAAAAAATGAATAACATAAAATAATTATTTCACAAAATGAAAAATTAACAATTTTATCTGACTTAACATAATTTTTAGATGATAAAAATTTTGATAATGTTATAAAAGGTTTTCGAATAAGGATTTACCAATTTTTTTTTTTTTTAATAAAACGCAAACCATTTGAAATATTTCAAAAACTTTATTATCGGTTTGAAGTACAATCAAAACATGGAATGGAACTCGACTTCGTTCATATGGCCACCGTGGGCACGTTTGCACCGGTCGATTTGTTGGACCCAATTTTCGATGACTTGGCCACACATTTCGGCCGAAACGGCCGCTATTTCGCGTTCAATGTAGGCTCTAAGCTCTTCCAACGTCGACTTAACGTAGCTCCAAAGAAAAGAGTCTACAGGCGTTAAATCGCACGAACCAGGCGGTCAATCGATTAGCCCATTTCTTGAGATATTACACTCATCAAACTTACTCTTTAATAAATCGATTGTAAGGTGTGCTGTGAAACCACATGTCGTCCAAGTCCATATCTTCCAATTCGGGTCAAAAATAATCGGTAATCATGGCGCTATAACGCTGGCCATTCACAGTAACGTGACGATAGTTATCGTCGACGAAAAAATATGGCCCAATAAAGCCGCCGGCATGCAAACCGCACCAAACAGTTATTTTTTTGTGGATGAAGTGGTGATCAATAACGCATATTTTGCATATTGGCAAACCCATTGAGCCAAAAATGAGCTTCGTCACTGAAGATGCTTTTGCGATGAAATTCAAAAATTCAACGCTCTTAATGTTGCAGTTAACGACTCCGAATTTCGGTAGAAAATGTTTATAATTTACAGACGTTGCTCGCTCGTGTACTTTATGTTGTGTTTACTGATAGCGAGTTTCATTCAAATTTCAAAGATTTGATCTGAAAATCAAGATTTGCTCTTTTCAATGAGCATCATTCATCCTAGTATTGGTCATTCACTGACGAGCATACCCAGTATTTGATATCACACACAAAAATACCAGGCATGTACAGTATATATATTTAAAATGCCATATTTGTATTTTCTCACTTCAAAAACACCTTTATTTGTTATTTTGTATATTTAATGGATATTTGTTAATTTTTTGACTAAGCACGGGCTAGCACAAGTTCACAACAAACAACAAAAATAAAAAAATATTTTCCATTTGACGTTTGACCGAAAGACTATTTACATGTATGTGTGCATTCAGATCAAATCTGCCAACCCATCAGAGATCAAATCTTTCGTGTTCAGATTTGATCTAGATTTGCTATTTTTCTTGCAATGAAACTCTCGAAATTGAAAAAGATCAAATCTTTTGACAGAAAGAGCAAATCTTTTCTTGAATGAAACTCGCTATGAATAAATTGGCAATAACAGTTCGATGATTAGTGAAAGGGTGCGTTCACAAATTAAATTCAAAGTTGTCAAGTCCCTATTGGAAAACCCGATATGTGTAAATGTGTATGTTTCGATGTTTGTTCCGCAATTACACCTCAACCATTGTATATACATTCTCTATAGTACTCTCATGGTGGTCATTTTTCGTCTGGCCATCTTCCTGGTTGATTCAGAACTAACTCTGAATAGTGGAGACGAGAACCCTTACCGATATTGTACCAGTATTTAATAAACTTTTGTTGTCTGTACTTATTCTATATTCACACCAATTGGCGATTTCAGCGCGCCTCATTGCGACTTGATTCAGAACTAAAAAATGATGCTCCATGATAGTACTATATGCAGTGTATATACAAAGCCTCAACGACTTAACGGATTTGGGGGAAATTTGGTAGGTAGATGGATGAGGCGCTGAAATGAAAAATAAGCAACTTTTAAAAAATTACAAAAAAATAACAGTTCAATGGGAGAGGCATGTATGAATAAAAATGCACTGTTCCAGCGGGAGAAGTCTGCATATTTTCTTTAACGGGTTACAATAAATAGAATAAAAACCATTTACGTAGGTAATCTGAAATACACGCAGAGTTTAGTCCTGTTAGGATTTCATATTGGGAATTTGAAATATTCAGCCAAAGATTTCTCAGCACCCAACTAGTGTCAACTATTGACGATCTATCGCTTGCAAAAGTTGGTGAATTTAGTTTTTTTGTTTTTCCAATTGGACAAGTTCGGTTCAAGGGATAAAACGTTTTTTGAATCTCTCTCTACCTCGTTCCTCACTTAGCTGCATCCTGTTTTTTACCAAAACTTGATTGTAGTTTTCTTCCGCTTGCCTTCAACTTATTTCTATTGGTCATTCTTTACTTTTGAAAAATCCTGCCTGTTGTGTTTGCGTGAGAGTTCCATAAACTGGACCGAAAAACTATTAATTTTTGTAAGCAAAATTAGAAATTTCGGTTCCATCCAATTACTACCAACCTTCTTACATTAAAAAATAATAAAACGCAAAGATATCATTGCTGTTCTATTAAAGTTTTCTCCAACAGAAAAAAAAGCAATTCGACGTGAGTATAGTGTAGCCATAGTTAGACAATTTGTAAAAGATATTTCAAAACTTTTTCGCCTTCCTGATGGTTCCAATAAGCTTAACACGATTCATGGAATTTCTATTTCTAACAAAAACTGCCGACCGGAACTTACAACTTACAAGTCTTTATTTAAAGGTATCTAAAGGTATGAGGAACATAGAAATGCACAAGACTGAAATTTGTGTCATGTTTTTCAATTTTGAATTCACCATGTCATCGATATTAGTTATTGTTTGATATTAATAACTCTGGAAGCCAGGAAACAGCACGATGTCTAACATAGTTAGGAGCGGTGACAGGCCGTGCAATGCGTGCACATAACCAATTTACATTAAAAACGGGGGGATGTTTGTATCTGATATACAAAGTATAATATGACAACGGATCGTATAAAATTAGTCAGAACGGATTTCCAAAGCACGGAACACTCTATAGATATGTGAAACTGCAATTCATTCTCTTTTTCCAGGTGAGCTATAAAGATAACTACAAAACAGCATGTCCTGCTTCCGCCGGTCCGCCTGATCATCCAAAGCTACCATTTTCTAGACAAAGAAATCGAACGGGAACAGACAATAACTTAGGATCTTGTGCCCAACAACCATCTAGCCTCACACCTAGAATGTCGAGCCCTACTCCCACGGAAACCAACACTCTGTTGCGCCAAAATCAGGAGTTGCGACAACGTTTGCAGGAGGAAGCATGTAGTTATCGACGGCGAATTGATACCTACAAGCAGGCACAGCAAAACCAGGCGGCATTGGTGTCGCGTTTGCAGTCAAAGGTTCAGCAATATCGTCAGAGATGTTCGGATTTGGAAGGCAGAATGCATGAAACTATTAAGCCAGTTCCATCGACAAGCTACAGCAGTCCACCTCAGATAACCACTGGCCCCATATCGAGTGGGGGAATTGTAAGTTTTTTTTGTTTTAACTTAAGATTTACTTTGAAAGAGCTTATTGAATGTTTTTTTTCTGGATTTCAGTGTCCCAACACTTCAATAACTATGGGTCAATCTAGTTTGCCGTGTTCTTCGTCGTTGGACTCACCACCAACACCACCATGCATGAGGGATTGTGCCCATCATGACGATGGAAGTGACATTTGCCGTAAGCTCGAAGAAGAACACAATAAATGCGAACATATCATGCAACAGAACAATGCTTTGCGACAACAGCTGGAAGAATCTAACAAGACCAATGAGGCACTTACGAATGACTTGCAAAAGTTAACAAACGATTGGTCGAATTTGAGGGACGAATTAATGGTTAAAGAAGACGAGTATAAGGAAGAGGAACAGGTATGTATAGATTGCATACAAATATTTTAGAAAAAAAAACTATTTTTAATTATTTTATTCAAATCGTGGTAATTCCAAAAACTATTCGCTAAAGCGGGAAAAAATTAAAGTTTTGAAACATCAAATTCTGCATATCAAAACGGCAGGGAAAACCAGAGACCGACAAAGCGTTCCACATTCGTGTGGTGCGACTGAAGAAAGAAATTCTATAATACCAGTACGTCCGAAGTTGGGCTCAAGCAGTGAGAGTATTATGTTGGAATTCTTTCAGGGGGGGAATGCAAGTGGCTATTTCACTGAAGCACTGTTTGTTAAAATGGCGATAAGACATTTTCTATTTAAACGCTCTTTTTGGGCAGAAATCCAAAGATACTGTGTACTGTGAATTCACCATTCGTCCGTTTGGTGAGATAAGTGGTCTACTCTGCAGTGAACCTGTTTTAGTGACCGTAACTTCCTCCTACCTAAGCAGTTTTGCCAAGTTTGAGGATATGCCTTTATGTATAGGAATGCGATCGCACTTAACTGCTCTGCAAGTGTGTTCGTTATTCAGAAATAGTTTTACGAAACTATTCTCTTCTTAGGTCGTAGGTGCATAAATGTGTTCCTTTAAGAAAACGCGCTGTATGGCATGTTGCGCCGTTTCGGCATCGGTTTCGAATTTAAAGACGAACGAATGCCGATGAAGCTCCGGCATGTAAACCGCATCAAACTGTACTTTTTTTGGGATATAATGGAGTCTCAAGATTCTCATGAGGATTGTGCTGAGTCAGAAATGAGTCTCATCGGTGAAGATGGTTTGACGATAAAAATCTGGTTTAACTTCCAGTTGTTTCTCAGTTCATTCACCTAACACATGGTGCAACTGATGATCCGATGGCTTTAATTCTTGCACCAGTTGGATCTTGTATGAATGTAAACCAAGATCGTTCCTCAAAATTTTCCAGAGCTGCTAAGAACGGCATCGGATCGATAAATTAAGATCCTCTGTTACACTCACTTCTACAGACCTGATGGCTTCTTCTTTGCGATCGGTACGGGATTGATTTTTTTATTCTATAGTAGTGAAGAAGTGCTCTATAAGTAAACGCTGTTTCTGTGCTAGTGACTTGCCAAAGTATGCTTAAAAAAAGTCAAACACTTCATTACTATGATAGCTAGTTTGACACTTATCTTTATTGGAAGTTCTATACCTCTAAAAAAACACCTTTTACTTTTAATCTGTAGCGAGCGACTGATCTTTACCAGATGAGTTTGAAGACTAAACTCTAAAATTAAAAATATGTTTCTCTTTAGTGCGAAGCTGGTTGATAGAAAATCCCTTCCCGACTAATTTGTTATTCTTTCTTGTTTGTTATTAGTCACCAGTGCTGTCGGCAGAGTTAGTAGTGTCACGTTTACTAGAGACGGTGACTGTAATTCGTAATGCACCTTTTGGAAATCAAGATACACATCAACCAGAGGAACACAACTTTTCAGACCTTCCATGGAATCCTGTGTTGACAACGTACTGGCTTACCGACCTGGCTGAAACACCAGATCTTGTTGAGTTTCTTATAGCACAAATTAAATAAAAACTATAAAAAAATCACTTACTTATGTTGACGGCAACTAGAAACCTACTCGTAAAGGAAAGCCATGTCAACCAAGCAACAGAACTAACTGAGAAAGAGTTGGTGCATATATCAAAGAAATTGTTACTCTTGAAATTGCATTAAAAACTCCGCAATTACGCATTCTTCAACATAAAATTGTTCGTTATGGATCACCTCTCTGGTTCAAAAAATCTGCAGAAAAAATACTACTTACTCACAAAGGCTATTAAAATAGATAAGGATAAAGCAGATCTGTTCACAAAACATCTGGAAGAAACTTTCAAGCCCAAGTAATCATGGTTTCTTCTTTCTAGTGCTCCCGAAACTGGCTTAATATGCCCCTCTGGCCGGCTCAAAATCTAGGCTGCCGATTTTGCACTTCAAGCAGTCTGAGTTCTCCCTATACCTGGTCGCTCCATCGCTGATGAGGTCTACCTTGATGAGTGTTTTGTATATCGTCTCCTTGATTTTTCTCGATATGACTTTATTCCTCAATTGCTTACTTACCCCAAAAAGAAAGAATTAGCAAGAGTGACTACGTTTGATTTTTGTGCTGATGATGTTTCCTGTGTTTACAGCAGCTCCTAGGGGAGAAGTTCACTGACTACCTCGAAGTTAAAATTGACAATTGTCACGTTCTGGCCAGATCGTTGATGGAATTGGACTGTTGCTGATGAATATACTTCATCGTGTCCTCGTTTATAATCAGTACCCATTCTGTTTGCTGCTGACTCCATTGAAATGAAAGCAGCTAACCAAAGTATTTGTGTTGATTTATTAAAGATAATGCCTGATGTTCTTGCAGGGGTGTTCCGTAATACATTTTAAGCATGATATTGATACAGCTGCACGACAGTTCGTCACCTTATCTTAACCCTCTGGTGGTGTTAAAGCAGCAAGCATTCTCCAATGTAACGTCATCCTGCTAAGACGTATCAATTTAGCAGGAATTCCAAAACTAGTCATCGCCTGGTACAGGTCATCCCAGTTAACACTGACTTAGGCTGCCTTAAAACAGATAGTGGGTCTCGATGTTAAATTCTCGGCTTATTTCCAGGCGTAATATGAAGATTTGATCGATAGTAGATTTTCCACTTCTAAAACCACCTTAGTAAGGACCTATTTTTCCATCATCAAACGGCGAACTCAAATTCGAAGACCAGCAATTTCGAAACCAGGCAAAACAAAATTTGGTCATCATCATAGTTTGAGAGAAATACCTACACAGCGAGAAACAACACATTCTCCATTTCCTTGACGTCACTATGACGTAGTTGTCTGTCCTAAAAGTGTAATTGTTTTGCATGTCATTGCCGTGGCAAAAACAATGACAGGCACCGTGACACGTCACTTTTAGGTCACTGCAGTGGCAAATTGCCGTGATCGTGTGATAGCCCTGTCACTCTTGATGGGACACCGTGACACGAAGCCTGTCGCTGCAAGGACTGTGTGCCAACCAAGGAATTTCTGCAATGTCATTATTTGTCACGGTTGGGCGTTCGGAGTTGAACACCCTATTCAATAGCTTTGGTGGTGCTATCGGATTTGTAATTTCGTATACCCAAAATACGAGTTGACGGCGAGATGATGATAAAAAAAACATTTTATTTCTAAGAAATTTGCAAAATTTTAACTAAATTAAAAAAAAAATATGTATTACCACTAAAAAAACATGTTTGTGAATTGTTTTCAATTTTAAGAAATATTTTAAGGTCGTTCCTAGAATTTTTATATTCAAACGACGTCAAAGTTTAAAGACCTCGTCAAGCAGAGCGCGTTTTTACGCCGCGTTTCAACGCCACGTTGTAGTATACAGCAATACATATCCCATGTCATAAAGAGCGCGTTTTCAACGCGGCTTCAAAACGCGGCGTTGAAATAAAATACAAATTATTTTTTTGACGCCGCGTTAGAGCAGATTATTTTTTTAATTGTTTTGAGAATTAAAGACTTCGTCAAACAGAGCCCGTTTCTTACGCGGCGTTAAAATTATTTAACGCGACGTTGACATTATTTTGGCGCGACGTCTTAACGCAGAGTTGGAGAACGTTACACAGACCTGTAAGCAGCGCGTTAAATATTTGAACCTTGGTTTTCATTTTCTCACAAAATATGTATTTGGATAAACTGATTTAAATAAATAAATACATTTATTGGTGCGACAGCTCCATAAGGAGCCAAGGCCTAGTGACGTATACTCTCAACCATTCCTGTGTGTGTTGTAAATCTGCAAGAATGGAAGGAACCTAAAGTTTACCGCCGAGTCCGAAAAACTACATGAGATCCACTTTTTCCAGACAAATTTCACTCTTGGAGGTTTTGTCAGTTCCTCGCAAGAGGCAGTACCCCGGAAAAGAAGGTGGCTATGTCCGGTATTTGAACCCAGGAAGTTCGACACACTAACCACTAAGTCGCGGGGCTAACACATTCTATCAGTTTTTCCATAATAAACTATGTATATTAAAAATGAAAATGACACAAAATAAGTCAAAGCAATAATTTAAATGGTTTAATTCTCCAAAAATAATCTTTTGTAACGCGTCGTCAAAAAATATATTTGTAATTTATTCCGCGTTTTGACGCCGCATTGAACTAGACGGTGAAAACTCATTGGTGAATCGCAAACGAGTTTTCAACGACTAGCGTCGTGTGTATCTTCCCATTTGATTACAAAGGGTATGACTTCAAAGCAAACTAGTTGCCAATTCGCATCGCTGATCATATTTTCTCCAGTTGCGCCGCGCTTCATTGGGCCTAACCCTTCATCTCTTTCATCTAGTTCAGTCACTTCTTTTCTAACCACCTAAAACCGGTTATGTAAATAATACTCACTTTCTTCCTCTGACCGAAAAACAGGAAAGTGATAACACTCATTGGGCATCAGAATGTGATATACAAACCTACACATTCACTTGTTGTGCTTGTTTCCCTCATCCAAGCGGCATACTTATCCCTACCATGATTCGAAATTAATCCATCTTGTTGTCAGTTTGTGAACTAAAAATGTGTATGATCTTCGAAAAACGTTTATTTTGAACAAAAAATAGAGGTTTTAAAATGTACTATATTTCAAAAACTTGTGACATTTTAAAAAAAAAATTTTTTTCAAATCGTTGAAGAAAACATATTTTACATATTGCAAAAGTTATATGGTATTGTAATGTATTTAAAGTTGAAAAAAACATTAGAAAATAATAACAAAAATACAAATTTTCAAGGCCGTACTATTCAAAAAAATTATATCAAAAATAAAAAATCTTCTCCAGACGTTTCAAAGATCTGTTCATTACCTTTAAAATGACATATATAGTTTATCTGGTATAAGCCTCTATCTCTCTAACACAAGACTTGCGTAGAGCGGTTTTGGGCAATTTTTACGAAACAAGTCACGGAAATATTGAAATAAAACGAAAATAAAATCAAAAAATAAAAAAAGGCTTCAGGGGTTTCAAAGCTAAAATACCATTCTTGGATACGCAATTTAAATTTTTGTAATACATTCACTACGGACTTCAATTATCTCGCATGCGTTTGTGGAATCTTTCGCTTTTTTAAGAAAAAAATGGCGGAGGTCTATTAAGTCTGGCAATAGCTTCTTACATATTATTTTGGTCGGCAGAATGTAGTTCTTGCTTGACATCTAGATTGACTGGTCCAAGTCGGTCATTGGCAGGATATTGGCCGTCATCGCCAATCAACCACTTATTGAAGTAGTTTTTTTTTGAAATGGTTAACATCGACTGCGTATCTACTACGGTGTTTCCTTGTGATGGCTGTTTCACTCTTCTGTAGAAGTTTCGCACCACTTTTTTGCTAAAATACCTCGACTTCAAGTTGCTGGTGATCTTTTTATTTCTCCCTCCTGAGATTATAAGATGTTCTTTTGCGGAACTACGACCTGTATTCCTCCGCTTTGGCTATGTTTGCCTAAGCACATTCGAAGTCGAACTAGGGGTTTCTAGGAGGTCGTTATGAGAGCACAGCACCTCTTATTGCTTGTTATTGAAACTTAACTATACCAATATATATCAATCATATCAATATCATATCAATATCAATTTATTTCTTTTTTTCATAAAGGCTTTCAAGGATTATTACAATTCCGAACATAATCGCTTGTTAAAGATGTGGCGTGAAGTTGTCGATGTTAAACGTTCCTTTAAAGACATGCAAGTCGCTATGAAAAACGAAGTCAGCAAAATGGGATTGGAAATTTCCACAACTACCAAAGACCTTTCCAGCGCTTGTGGTGGCGTTGATTTCATTTTGAAACAACAAGCTCGAGCAAACAACGAACAACTGCAAAAATCACAACGTGAAGCATCTGATCTCAAGTCTCAGCTTGCCACATTGAAAGTTCAATATGAAGGTGCAAAACATGAGATCAAAGAACGTGATCTACGTTTGCAGGATTTGATGCAACAGCTTAAGAAACTTGAAGATCGATGTACTCAAGCTGAATCCCAAGCAATGCAATCGAATCGCATGAACGATGAAATAGAACGTCTAAACAATTCTATTCGAGAAATAGCTCAAGCCGTGGTACAAGATGCCGAAACAGTTGTTGATGCTGAAGATAATGGATCAGCGCAGCATTTGCATTTGAGTCAACAGTCGGTGATGGGAGGACCACCGATGAAATCTCCACGAAGAGGTTCATCAAGGACTTCACATGCTTTTGCCGAAGGAACTATTTCAGCAGTTCAAGCAGCTTTGCACAAATATCAGTTGGCTTTGCATGATCTTCAAGTCAAGTATCAGAACTGTAACGATAACTTGCAAGCAACAAAGACACAGTTGGAAGCTAGTGACAGCACCAAGAATCTTTTAGCATCCAAAGTTTCCCAGTTGACCGAAAAACTGGACTCCAGCAATTCGCAGCTTTCGGAACTATTCAAAGAGCGGGAGAGTCTTCAGAAGACTTTGGATGGAACACGAGGTGATAAGATGAATGTAGAGAGAGGGAGAGCTGAGTTGAATAATGCAGTAAGTTGTCTAAATATTTTGCAGACGAACATGCTTCCTTATAATTTCACTTCCAGTTTGAAAATCTCAGTAACGACTATGAGAAGCTTCAACTCAACTATGGTAAACTTCAGAAAAGAATCGATAGTCTGGAAGAAGACAAAAAAGCTGTAGAACTTGAGATCCAACGAATACTTAAAGATAAAGATATAACTGAGATGAATTTAAGGTTGGTAGAAATACATTATCTAAAATGACTAATTTCATTTTAATTTTAGGTCCGAAGAAGACCGCGGAAGTCGTCTTCGTGAAGAAACCATATCTTTAAGAGAAGAACTGAACAGAATCAGTCTTAGCCGAGACTTGCTCGAACAACAGCGGATCGAAACCGACAGTGTCATTTGTATGATGGAGAAACAAAGAAACGACTTGGAGTACGATTTGGAAAAGTTGCTCCTCGAAAAGTGTGAGCTACAAGAAAGATTGGAAAAAATCTCTTCGAATAGTTTCTCAGACAAAGAAGAAGTAAAAACTCTTCAAGATCATCTCACAGAGTCCGAAGAAGACAGGAAGAAATTACGCTGCCAGTGTAGTGAGCAGGCTAACGAATTATCTGCCATCAAGAAGGAATTGAATGTTATTGAAAAGAGCCGATTGGACTTGGAAACTGAGAATCTCTCCTTGCGGGAAAAACTTAAATTCCTACATATGGAGAAGGAGAAGATCCAACAAGACTTGGCATGCATTACTCGTGATCGTGGTGACATTCACAATCAGCTCACTGCCACCAATCGGAAAAAGGAATCTCTCAACGAAGAATTGATGCGCACACGACAACGTTTGGAACAGGCCAACGAGACGAACAATCGACTAAATCGAAATTTAGAAGAAATGGTCAAGGAAGGCGAAGAAAGACAAGTCGTCATAGAAATGCACGAAAAGGAACTCCAACGGCTTCAGGTAAAGTCCTACTTTCAAAATAAAGACGCTGCTTTTAATTATCTCTTTTTTCATTATAGGAACTTCTAGCATCCCTTCGCACAGAAAAGGAATCCCTAGAAGCAGTTCTTTTCGATACAAATACAACCTTAGAAGCAACAGTTGAAAAACGTAATCAACTCGAGCGCGAACTGCAGGAGGTTTTGGTGAAAGAAGAAACCCTTAAGAACACTGTTGCCCGACTTACCAAGGAATTGGAGAACTCCCAGCGGCGGGCGCAAGAAATGAAAATTCAACTAACGAATGCTGCCCGTGCACAAGAAAGCGAATTGATGCAAAAGATTGCACAACTCAAAGCTTCTGGAGAGGAGAACAACAAGAAGTATGCTGATGAAAATCAGCAGATTCGTAATGCTTTGGAAAAACGAATGCAACAAGCATTGCAAGCTTTACAAAACGCTAAAGATGACGAAATATTCAAGCTGCAGGAACGGATTGAAACTCTGCAGGCTAACATAGAAAACTTGGTGCAGCAGCAAGAAGATGCAATGATTCGTGCTGAAAATGAAAAACAACAAGCCTTGTTAATGGGTAACCAAATTGTGTCTTTTTTGTTAACTTCTTAAGGTTCTAGAACGGACTCTTGTTTTTTAGCTCATCGAGACAAGCAAGCTATTGCAGAAAAGCTGGAAGGTGTAAGCCGAGAACTGAAGGCTGAACAAGATGCTCTAGATCGCAACCGCCGAGAGTTTGTTGCACGGGACGAAAAACATCGTAATATTATAGCTCAATTGAAGGACGAAATCGCAGGAATCAGGACAAAAGAGGAAGAGAATAAGTAAGCATAAGCTTTAAACACTGTGTAAGACTAATTTAACTATTAAATCACTTTACAGGATGAAATTAGATGAAGAAATAAAAAAATTGGAAATCTCACTTTTGTCTATTCGAGAAGAGCGGGACTCACTCGGCCGATTGAGTGAGGAGCTGAAAATGGAAGTTCGTTTGAGAGAAGATAAGATCGATGGACTAAATGCTCATCTGCAGGAAACATCGCGAAAGATTAAGGAAGGTATGTATGTTGGTCATGACAAAGTCCACAATTAGGAACCCAGTAGATAGAAACGAGGAACGGAGATGAATTCAATAGCCTGGCCTATCTGCATCTCTGATACAAAATTCAGCGCAGCAATCAAAACTAGAGTTCTTGCGAAGTCCGTTGATCCGCTGCATAGAATTAGATATCATATTGTTCCCGCGATTTTGGGTAACCATAACCACCTTCCACAAGGGGACCTACTTCAATTTAACAGGCAGCTACTACCGAGCAAGCTCACGTAATAAACTGGGTGGTGGATGGCTCTCCACCCTTTAAAAAACAACATTTCCGGGGTTCTAAACATGGAAGTGAAATCTAGAAAAACTCATCGGGCACTCGCAAGATCCGTACTTGATGCTTTAAGCGCAACCACCCAAGTGTTTTACCGAAACTCGAGGCACTCCGAACCAAGAGCTTAGACGAGAACTCATAAAGAGTTTAAGGCACTCCGGACCATGAGTTTACCCAACTCATAAGGGGCACGTCGCTGCTACCAACGATTCCGTCAAATACTTTATTTAGGTCCTGAGAACAGACTTAAGTCCACAATATGACTCTCCTAGATACGCAGATACATGTTTGCCCTGGCATTAACGTTCCGGGAACTCGCTTTCATCAGATCCTTCATCAAAGAAGCACTCAACACCATCTGAACCAACTCAGACCTTTGCAACCATTTTACTTATTTGTCTGGATACGCCGATGAAAGTTTGCCTAAGCTTCAGCGCTCCAGTCATCATTTTCAATTCGTCGTCTTCATCAAAAATTCCCCAGCGTCAGGGACTCTCCAAATCCGACCATATGTCAAAAATTCACTCATTTCATCGGAAAAAATCAGTACAACAATACAACCGTAGTCATATCCTACCCGCCACAATCCAACATTTATCTCTCTCTCTGGCTCTGTCGGTCTATCCCCTTGTTCTAACGCATCCGTTCAGAATCTTCGTTTCCGGGCAGACCGAAAGGAAGTGGAGAGAAACACTGCCCCGGTCCTCAGGGTAATTCCTCCATATATTTTTCAACATACTGAAAGCAGCCTTCACTTTCCCGATACGGCTCATGATGATTTGTTCGGTTCCCTCTTCGTTAGGGATGATACTTCCAAGGTATTGAAAGCTCTGTACTTTCTCTACCGGCTGTTAAGAAATACTTTTCTGATCTTCCCCGCATCTTCTAGGGAAATTTCAACTTTGAACATTTTATTAGAGACAATGACTGTGTCCCGAGGCTGAACATCTTTGTTTTTTAAGTTTACGATTTCAGCTCATCTATCCACCCTTTGTCATTTGATGGAGATCCATAACACTATGAATCCAATATTAAGCCCTTTCAAACTCAACTTACCTTCGTGTAGAACGTAACATTTAGATCCTACAATTTATCCAGGATGCCCCTCCTGTGTAAACCAAGCCAAATAAATTCCCTGTTGACGCTATCGAAAGCCTTCTCAAAATATCGATATTCAACGTACTGCTCAATTTATGATTCGTAAGGTGTTGATATGATCAATGCCTAATCATCGAGTGCGGAAACAGGCCTGTTCGGCATCGAGTCTAGCTCTAGTATTCTCTTATGCGTTCCAGAACAATCTTTGCTACTATTTTGGCAATAGCATACAAAACGCAAATCCTCCTCCAGTTTTCGCACTTTTTTTAAATCTCTTTTTTTTGGAACTTAACGATCATTCCCTTTTTCCACGTCGGAAAAAACTTGGGAGACGCAGGCCGTCTCTATAATGAATGTAGGAGTTCGCTACATGCAGTTGGAACCGCTTGTAAAAACTCAGCACTTCCGGCCGTCAAGTCGAACCACTTTGTTGGTTTTCATTGCTTTGATTGCGGTACAAATCTCATCACTACTGGGCAGTGCGGTGCGATTTCGGAAGTTAGTTACCTCGGACAGCTAGGTATCGGTTGCACATTGCTCAGTCAACCGCGGCAAAGTACTCCTTCCACCTTCTGAGCTGGTCCTTATCCAAGCTGAGTAGGGAGCCGTCTATGTGTTTAACCAGATTTTGTTTTCAGCTGCGAGCGCCAGTCAGCTCTTTTGTTATCCTTTAGAGTTGAGACGAATCTGCTCCTCGCTACTATTTGCATAGCTTTTTCAGTCAAAGCATTGATGCGCTTACACTTATCACGTTGCACAATACGGTGAATGTCTCTCTTTTTCATGCGGTACGAAGATTCCAACTCGTACCTTTCTTGCCCTTCTGCAGGTCGCATAGCACTTTCAGTTCTTCACCTTCAGTTCTTTACGTTTATTGATCCCTACCCAAGTTTCCTCATAAAGCCAGGTATTGTTGCTTCCCTATATATATAAGGATCCTATAGCCTATCGACGTTAAACTTGGACACTCTGCTAATTCCATTGGATCCTCGAACTTTTTCTGTACAAAATCTTACGGTAGCTACCCCATGTCGGCGCCTGTTTCTTACATCTAGGAGACTGCTCCTAAAACTTCGTCTGATCGCGAAGTGATCAATCTAGTAGGAAGATGCTTATCTGTTCGTCGACCTCTCTCAATTGTCATTGCCACTGCCGACTCTATGGTTAACCATCACATCCCTAAGCCCATTGTTGTGTTTGCCAAACTTAGCAATCAAGTCTCCCATAACCGTAATAATTCCTCGCGCGGTGTGTTCTTGTTGGCGGCACCTAGCCGACTGTAAATGCATTCTTGAATCTTGATCGACTATTAATTAACGAAATATAATTACTCTTTTAATAAAGGTGAAGGTCAAACCGAAAGTCTTCGAAAGGAACTTACAGACAACCGTCGAGCTCTAGCAGATAGCAACATTGAACGCGACAAATATGCAAACAGTAATAAGGAACTCAGGGACCATGTAAAACGAGTAGAGGGTGCCAAACGAGAACAAGCACGAGCTATTGAAGATGCATTGCAAAAAATTGCCAACCTTGAAGACAGCAAAAACACTTTGGAGAACGAGCGTACTCGACTTAGCACTTTGCTGAAGGAGACTGAAAACAACTTTACGAAAACAAGCCAGGAGTTAACTTCAACAAGAAGTACTCTGAGCAAAGTTCAAATTGAATGTTCACAAAAGAATGACGGCGAGAAGGATTTACAAAACAAATTGACCGCAGAAACGGAAGCCAAAGAGCGCACTATGCAAGAATTGGAACAAGTCAAAAAGCAGGTAAGTCCATAAGGTTGCTTTTGATATTTGCCACTTTTCATGGACAATATTTTATTCTAGCTTGCTGATTTGGAAACTAACTTATGCGCAACACGTCAAGAGCTAGGTCGACTGCGTTGTCATGCAGGCCAAGAGGAGCACAGATTCCATAATCGCGAACAAGAGCTCGTGGCTAGATTGGATGAAGGTCGCTGCAGAGAGAAACGCATTGAGGATCAAAAGCACAATTTGGAAGTTTGTTTGGCTGATGCTACACAACAAATTCAAGAACTTAAAGCCCGAATTGGCGGAGCAGAAGGAAGAATACGTGCGTTGGATGAACAGCTTTGTAATTGTGAAGCTCACAAACGCGATGCCGAACAAAAACTTAGCTCCATCGCCCACACTCTACGACGTATTGCAGGCATTCAATTTGATGGTACTGTGAGTCTATCACACAGATTGGTTAGTCCATCGCGACGTTATAGTCCCGTACGCAGTGGATGTCATGATTTTGAAAATCGAAGTATTTCCAATTGTCCAGATGGTCCGTTAGTTGAGGTAGACCCTGACTTGGTGCGCAAGGGTGTGCGGAACCTAATGCATCAAGTTGCCCAAATTGAACGCGAAAAAGATGACTTCAAAGCCCAATTGAACACTACAAAGAAACAGCTACAGGATGCCGCCGATCAACAAGTGAAATGTAACGCTAAAGTATCTAAGCTGCATCAAGTCTTGCGTCATCTGCAAGAGGAGAAAAGCAACTTGGAAAGCCAATTGGGTATCAAGTCCGCTACATTGCAATCGGTAGAAGATTCACTACGTCAAAAGACTGATGAATGCCAACAGCTTCGTGAAAAATTATCAAACCTGGAGATGCAGTTAAATGCCGGTGCAGAAGAGAACAGTCAAACGGAGGTAAGGACATTTTTATTTTTCGACTTAATTCTTTTTAATTCTCTTCTTTAACTGAACACTGAACTTAGAAAAGTCGACAGGCATCCTGGCTTTGGATTATTCTGCATATGTTTGAGACCAAATTCTTTTTCTTCTTCTTTAACCGACCATTGTTATGATCTCGACTGGAAACACAACTCTCATACTTCTCTGCTTCGCCCAAACGCTCCCTCCGGCAAGGTTCGCCGGGTTAACCTCAGAAAACGTCAGTATGCCTCCCGATTTTAGATTGTTCTTTTTTTACATGACAGTACTAACTAAGTTGGCCATGCTGTATTTTGTCCAAGACGATATTCTTTATGTTAAGATTTCCTTGAATTTGCATGCTCCTTATTCGATTAGTCTTTGTTGCTCCTACTGTCATGCGAAATATCTTCATTTCATCTCCCGCCAATTTACTCTCTAACGACTTGTACATAGTCCAAATTCATGAATTGTCTGTAAGCGTTTGAAGAAGAACTACCATGTAAAGTTAGCTAAGGCTCTTTTCGATCACAGTTTTTCCACCACTTTACTCAGCATACATTACCGCAATGCTTAGTAACGTCATGAGAACATCCTTCGCTCTGTTGATCACAAATCCATTATTTTTATTTCGCACTTAGAAAGAACTCTTCCATTCAGCAGGTCTGCAGGTCGAAATTCTAGTGGAATCATCCCAGTGTCAAGTTAAATATCGAGAGATTAAAGAATCCCACAAAAATCACGTACTCGATTTCATCGAATACCACTAAAGTAGTGCGGTGACATTTTTGAGAAATGTTTATATCAAGTGCTGAAAGAATATTTAGTAGGAGCGCAGGGAAGCAAGGTCACCTGACATTTTACATTTATAACGCATTTATAGAGACGAGCTATACAGAGCCATGTCAGGTTTTGGCATCCCCACAAAACTCGTCCGACTGTGCAGGATGACGATGGAGAACTCTCGCTGATACGTCAAGGTTGGTACTGACCTCACAGAAGATTTTGCGTCAAAAAAGGATTCCGACAAGGTGATGCGCTATAGTGAGATTTCTTCAACTTAATACTTGAACAAATTATAAGAAACTCGCAAGGCAATTTTAGTGGGACGATTTTTTTCAAGTCTGTGCAATTGTTTACATACGCTGACGACATAGACATCATTGGCAGAACTCGGCGAGCTGTCACTGGAACGTTTGCTAGCAGTGAAGCTGAAGCGGCTAAGATGGGACTAGCAGTCAATGAGGCCAACACGAAATACCTGCAGTCCACAAAAAGGGACACACAACACAGGCGGCGGATTGGACTAAACCGCCAAAAAAATAGACAGGTACAACTTTGAGTTAGTTAGGGACTTTGTTTACCTCGGATCCGCTATAACATCTGACAACAACATCTCGTCAGAAATAAAGCGAAGAATCACTCTTGCCAATCGCTGTTTCTATGGGCTAGGAAGGCAATTGAGTAGCAAAGCCTTCTCTCGAAAAACCTCGCCTTAGGTGGCGCAATCAAGTAGAGGACGACCTCAACCAACTTGAGTGCCAAACTGGAGGCAGCTAGCCAAAGACCGATCTGGCTGGAGAGGCATGTAGGTTGAGGCCCAAGTTCCTCCCGAACTGTAGCGCCCCCTAAGTAAGTGATTTCACCATTGCACCACCATGTAGGTCGTTGCGTTGGAAGTGTTCCTTGGCAGTTCCAGGCAGTGATTTCGCTTTCTGTAGACTAGTTCCGCAACCTCTCACTCCTACTTTTCATTACTTTCGATGGCATGACACAATAATAGAGATAAACTCTTCGCCTTTTTGTGCCCAGGTTGAAACATTTGATTTCTCCAGAATGCCTGTTTGTTTGCTTGCTTTTTGCCAAAAACTATCGCCTGCCATCAAGGCCAAAAACAAATGATGAAATAAGCATTAGGATTTCATTTTAGTTTCTTGTTTTGATGAAGTTAGAAACAAATTAAATATTCTACTTGAACAGGAAGGAAATGCTATCAATTGTTTGTTATTGAATTTTTCCCTGCTTGCATTCCATTCTATTTTTATTTATAAAATGTTTTTGCTAGAACTTGACAACTGACTAGCCGGTGGTGGCGTATCTTTTCAAAAATATATTCACATATAAACTTTAGCATCCAAGTCCAGCGTACAAGAGTACTAAGCAAACAATCAGTTTAAAATAAACTTAACGACTTTTTTCTTTTGCAAAATTGGACTTTAACACCAAAGATTCCAAGGCGTGGATTTTTTTGAATAAACTATAAACGTGCTTAAGATACGACCTGGTTTTGGAAGATACTAGTCTTATGCGTTTCAGTAAATGCTGAGGTAAGTTGGTCGGGTCCACTACTTGCTTAGCATAAATATACTCTTTTTTATACAATCAAATGACCTTTATACAATTCCCGTAAGTTGACATCCTAACTTAGGGTATGGGCCGCAAATAAATAACACATAACAGTATATCTCTCCTTTAAATATTACTTCCTCTTTATCTTTTGTAAAATCTTTTTGTTTAATGATTATTCATTTGGATATTTTAGGAACGATTGGAAAAATGCCGACAGCATGGCGCCAAACTTGAGACTGAAAAACGTCAACTCCAGGAGGAACTGGCCAAAATCGAAGGTAGAGCTTCCAAGCTAGATCTACAACGTGTTGCTATGGAAGGTGATATTACTCGACTTCAAATGATTCTGCAAGAAAAAGATTCCACCATTCGACAACTACAAGAGCGTTTGGAAAATCAGAATCGTTCCTCAGCTCAGCTAGAAGATCGTTGTGCATCACTTAAATCAACTGTGGATCAACTGAAAGATCGTTTACAAAAATCTGCTCTAACAGAGACTGAACTGCGAGGTGAAATCAAGACACTCAGTAAAGAACTGTCCGAGCAAGGTCACTCTTCACAATCTAATCAAGAAAAAATGAAAATGCTTCAGAAGAGTTTGCAAACTTTGGAGAACGAAAAACGAATATTAGCAGAGCGTTTAGAGAACGCCCAAGGTAATGTTAATGAGCTTCGACGAAACCAACAGGCACAGCTTGATTCGGTACAGAGACTTCAGGAACAAGTCACTGAATTAGAAGTCCAACGGTCAGCCCTTGAGTCTCAACTTCGAATAGCTAAGTGGAAAGAAGAATCAGGCGATACAAAGGGCGGAGACATGGATACGTTTAACGAAGAAAACGATCTTAGTCGGCAGTTGAAGTCATCGCAGAGGGAAAAGACAGAACTACGTGGAAAAATGCAATCCTTGAAGGACAAGATTAAGCAGTTAGAAGGTGATCGTCAGAGTAAATTCTCAGGGGGAGCCGGTGCTTTCGATCGATCAGAGAAGAGCTATTATGATGCAGGAGATTATGATTCCAACCGAATGGAAAATGACAACTATATGAAATCCAATGCATATAGTTGTGGCTTGGATCATGCTGTCATTGAACAGGAATCCCGTGACTTACGTCTTAAGGTTCGACGTTTAGAGACACTACTAGCTGAAAAAGAATCCGAATTGGCCAGAGTTAAGGCAAGGGTTCACGACAGCGGCAAATGTCTGGATGGTGACTCGGAGAGATACCGAAGTGCACAACTTCATGCTGAAAAACTCTTAGATGCTCGTGAGCAAGCTCACCGACAGCAAGTCTTACGACTCGAAAATCAGGTAAACCATTGTCTTAGCTTTAAGTATTTTTCTCTGACAACATTGCGTTTTCCAGATTTCAATGCTTAGGGAGCAACTAGCCCAGGAAGCCAAACGACGTCAACAGTATATTCTGAGGAGTTCTCGTGCAAACAGAGAAATGCAACATTTGCGAAGCACATTAGGAGATTCATTGCGTCATGTCTCACAGCATCCTGTTGACCCTAATCTGCTTGAAAGTGAAACAAGACGGTAGGTTCAAGCAAAATCGCACCCAATCGATTATATTTTTTTCAATTTAATAGTTTGGATAATGCTGTTTCAATGAGTTTGCCACCATCTTCGTGCCGAGATTACGATCGAAGCTTAAGTCCTCATAAGTAAGAACATATCTTCGTCGGGAGAAGAAAACAAAACTAAATAGACATATCACTTGATGCACTGCCATTTATACAAAATTAGCAAATATACTCCTTTTAGTGTGTTTGAAATATGTAGTCTTATCCGGATTTAGTGTACATAAATATAGATAGCGACTTTGTGGACGAAAAAATATTACAAAGTTTTGACGGAGCTAAGTTTAAGTACAAAGTATTCCAAGAAGATTAACTTTGATTCGATGCGACTTCTTCGAAAATATTGTGCCCAAACGATCTTTTTCAAAAAAAAAAAAAAATGCATTTAATAAAACATGCTGAATTTCTATTCGTATTATATTAATATGTAAGTTTTAAATATTTATTCACCTAGTCATCGCAGTTATTTACAAGTATTCATTCATACTTTTAATAAGAAATGTTTACCAACAAATTTAATTACGAAAAACAAAATTTCAAATCGAAAAATGTATTTATCAGTTTGTTAGTTTTAAGTCTTATGATGAGTAAATCACAATGATACACATTTTAGAGAATCACTGTTGTTTTAATTCCTCAAATCTCACATGGGTCTCAACCAATGAACTTCTTCAGCCAGCTCGGTCACTAGCTAGCTGTCTTGTTTGGAACGTCAAATTAGTTGAGATCTTCCTTTCTTGCTTGCGGTCTCTATTACTCCGCCCCTCCGTTGAAAAATCGAAGATTTTCCGGACTGGAGCATTATATGACCATGCCATATGAGACGTTGTGCTTTTACTCTTTTAAATAGGTTTGTGTTCCAGTACAGCCGTACGTTCTACATTGTATCTCCAAATCACTTAGAGAAGTTTTCTCTCGAAGCACTCTAATTTGTTCTCATCCACTTTTGACAATGCTCACGCCTCTGTGCCATAAAGCAGGACTGCGTTGATGATGGTCTTATAAAAGGACCGAGTTTCCCGATAGAGGGCTTTGCTTCTCCATTGGCTCCTCCTTTGCCCGAAGAAGCAGCAATGACAGCAGGTAATCCAAGTTTGATCTGAGTGCATGTGTTTGTCTCTAAGTTGAAAGCGAAAGTTTATGGGTATACAAGATTGAAACCAAAGAAAACTTAAGATTCTGAAAAATATTATGGATGAAGGAATATTGAAAACTTCTTCCATTATTTCATTGTAGTATTTGTTATTCACTGACGAGCATACACAGTATTTGGACATCACACACAAAAATACCAGGCATGCACAGTTGAAACATTCAAAATACCATTTTGGTATTTTCTTAGTTCACGAACATCTTTTATTGTTATTTTGTTACTTTAATAAACTTTATAGGTAAATCACGGGGAAATATGGGATATCAACATGTAGCATACGAGAGTAGAAACGTGCTGTATACCGACTGATGGAAGTGCCTCCATAGTCTCCTCGTGGCTACCGTTGTTGCTTGTTTCTCAGGGTTGGCAAGATCCTGGGAACCTATCCTGTCAAACAAAAACAATCAGAACCCGACAACACAATCGGAAATAATCTGATTATACGACGACGAAACAAGCCACGCCAACGGCTAAGCGATTTACGATTTTCTACAGAGCTCGAGCAGCACATCAACTAGCCGTTGTTCTGACCACATATAAAGCTGACATAACATTACTACAAGAAACGAGATGGCTAAGAAATGTTTTTTTTGCAGAAAAAAGAATATAATATATATAATAGCGGTCACCCAAAACACCATGAATCAATACAAGTTGTATTGGACGGATTCAAGTCTGATTCCCACAAAATAAATGCTGATGTGCCTCGGGGTTCTGTTCTATCTCCGACTCTTCCTCATTTTTACTTGCGATTATAGCGACTATTAGGCAAGTTTAGGATTCGTGAATATAAAAAAAAATTGAGATAACAATCAAACATGACATTACGATCATAGAGAAGCCTAAAAAAGTCATTGGTAAAAATGTCCGTCTGTCTGTCTGTCTTTCTGTCTGTCCGGGTGTATATCGAACTGCAGCCTAAAGGGGTTAAACGATTGCCTTCAAATTTGGTATGTGTTTATCTTTTGGAATTCCTCAGAGCAGAAATTGAAATTTTATTTTTAGGGCTAAAAATAACGGTAGGTACTTGCCATACGACCGTTTAGGAAAAGCTTATTTTTCTCGAAAACGGCTCCAACGATTTTGATGAAATTTTTTGATATTTTTTTTTGTTGTTACTGGCTATCATTTGATTAGAACCACATACACGGGAAAAGTCTATTAACGGGACCTTTCATATAACGGTTTTTTAATTTTTTGGCTTGCTCGGTAACGGCTCTATGGATTTCTGTCAAATTTTATATTTGAGAAGATCTAAAAAGCCAAATTAACTCTGCATATCAAAATTTTGAATAACTTTTTTTTCTAATAAAAATAAATTTTGGAAATTTTTTTTTGAAAAATCAATATTTTTGAAACTTATAAAAAAAAATATTTTTTAATTTTATAATCACATGTATATTAATAAACTCTAAAAAACTGCATATAAAAATAAAAAAAAAAAAATTCAAAAAACTAAAAATAAAAAACAAGATTTTATCAGAATACGTACTACAATTTTCGAAATACTTTTTTCATAAATTCTTTGTTATTTAAGACGTGTGATGACGTACTTCATTTTTACTAAAAACCGTTAAGTTTTGTTATTTTGATAGTTTTTATAAGTTCAAAATGTGTTATTTTCAACGTAAATGTTATTTGTTTTTGTCAAAGATCTTGCCGACCAATGTAATTAGGCACATAAGAGCAAGTACGTGCGACCCAGTCGTGCCCATTTTTATAAAAAAAAAGTAAGTAAGTAATGTTTATTTATTTCTTAAAATCCAATGCAATACAAAAAACTTAGATTTACTTGGCTTTAAATGAAAAAGAATTATAAGTAACAAAATTATTTTTATATAATAAAAATACTAATAAAAAAAATCACTACTGGGCAAGAACAATTTCAACATAAAAAAATAAAATAATTCTGTCTGTTAATTCTAATCCACTTAACATTGCTGACGACTCTACCCTCAGCTTTTCATATTTGTTTGATAATTCACGTCCAGCGCCTTCGGACGTACAATTGCAACGGTACCATATGTCAAGCTCATTTTTTCCCTTTCTGATCTGGCTACAATTTAGAAAGCGTTTATACGCCTAAAACTCGATATACAACTCGGTGTATAACTCACACCTCTGTTCAGGAGCTTCGCAAACATCGCTTCATCTGCTTGATAGAATACAAAATTGACCGTAAAGATTGAAAGGAAATAGAACTTTCGCTGAAACAATTGCTCCTCTCGAACACCTGCGCAAAGTTTCATGTCTTTCCTTATTTTACCGTTTCTTTCATAAAAAAATGTTCACTTGAGGTAGCCAGCTGCATTCCTCTCCTTAAAAGTTTTGCCCGTAATACTCGTCTTGCTAGGAATGCTCATCAGTTCACCCTTGAGCCCAATTTCGGACGTACCGTGAAATATAGAGATTCTTTTTTTAGCCGTACAACACGAGTTTGAATTTCCAAAGTCATGAAAACGCTGATTAACTGTCAGCCGAAAATGTGTGCTTTTGGGATCTATGATACTCTTGTTCGTTGGATTGGAAGTTATCTTCTGGACACTGGACGATTTAATACAAATAGTATTGTTTTGCTGAAGACTCTACCCTTAGTTTTTCATATTCGTTCGATAATTCACGTCCTTTGCCTTCGGACGTACAATTGCAACGGTATGTCAAGCTCATTAAACTCCGATTTATACAGCATTGTCAAATTGGGTAATAGGGATCGTGTGGAGTTTAATGCTTCGAAAACTCAATGCTGTATTCTGTCGTTAAAGCTAAACATACCCCAATGCCATTATCCATGAATGGAACTTGAATCGAAGAGACCGAAAAGCTTTCAATACTCCGTATGTGTGTCAACGACGACCTTCATTAGACCGACCATACTCTTGAGATCTGAATTCCTTTCTTTAAAATGTTCACCCGAAATACTCGGCACGCCAAGAATGCTCATCAGTTCACCCTTGAGCCCAATTTCGAACGTAGCTTGAAATACAGATTCTTTTTTCAGCCGAACAATACGAATTAGGAATAGTTTGCCCGGCATGGTTTTTCCTTGCCATTACAATTTGAAAGCATTCAAGACCAATGTTAATCAACACCTTCTATACCTCCTTCCTTAACTTCCAAATGCTCGCGCAGTGGACTTTGGTTTAGCCGACACGTAAAGTTATGCGGATGCAAAGTGGGGTAAGGATAGAAGATGTCATTTATCAAATTGTGTCTATCTGACTATGCACGTATTTAAGGTAAACGGTGGGGTTATCAACGGGTCATGGCGGATACAAACTTTCGCCTGCGGAAGTAAGACGCAAGCAGCTGATAAGTGTACCTACAATTATATTTGAAGATAACTAGAGTTGGTTATAGTTAATTAAAGAGAAACTTTATCAAGAAAAAGACTTGTATTCAGATATTGTCCAGCTGAATCTATGCTGGCACATATGCTTACAAAACCATTGGGAGCTAGAAGACATAAGATGCTACGTGAAAGGTTGATTCTATTTAGTATATTTTGAGACGATATCGTTTGGTTCTACATAAATATTTTATATTTCTATTGCTTATAATTCTACTGTTTTTAGTTAGAATAAATGTGTTAATAAATAAAATATAAGCGACCAAAAGAAAGTTATTTATGCATGACTCACCTTTTCGTCATAGAGTCCGTATACTTAAGCCTTGCTTTGCTTTCCAAATAATTCTTAACTTAATGTCTTAAACGTATAAATTTATTGAGAGTAACAACTTTTTCACTTCATTTTTGCCATGAAGACTTTACTTTTTAAGTAGTTCTTCGAGTTTCTTTACAACTAAAGACATATTAGCTTTTTTGTCAGTCATCTTTGCAACGTCTCCAACAATGGCAAAGAAAGCCTTTGTCTTTCCATCCTTATAACTCTGTACAGCTTTTGGATTATTCTCCATTGCACGAAGACAGATCTTTTCTATTTCAATTGGATCACTTATTTGCATCAGGTTTTTCTCTTCAATCAACTAAAAGAAATTTAGTAAAATAAGAATCGATTTATAATTAAATTGACATTATTTTCTATTCTTACTTTATCTACAGTGTTCTCGGGGTTATAATGAAGTTCTTCAATTAAAATGCGAGCTGAAAGGAGATTTATTTCCTCTTCGTGTAGATTCTTTAAGATATCCTTTAAATGATCTGATGTCACTTTACTAAAAGATTATTAAAAATCTACCCAAGTGTTTGATGAAGTTATTTCATTAAATCTTACCAATCCTCCACATTTATGTCTGCCTTGTTGCAGAACGTTAGAAGGTCATTAATGAGAAAATTTGCCACCAACTTTGTTGGAATATCTGGCAATATTTTTAGAATATCGTCAAAAAACCGAAGAAGAACTGATTCATTCTAGAGAAGGAAATTCTTTTTTAGTTGTATTACTAAGACATTTTCACCAAACTACTAACAACAAGAATAATGGCTGATTCTTGACCCAGGCTGAATTTTTCCATTAAATTCTGTCTGACGGCCTCAGGAAGATCGGGGATTTCCGCTGCCAGTATTGGCACTGATATAAGATCATCTCGATTGAGATCTCCGTTGATGTCGACTCGGAGTGGTGAAAGATTTGGTTCAGGCATAAATCTGTAATCTTGTAGTACCTCCTTGTCACGCATTACAACGGTCTGTTTTGATTCAGCATCCCAAGACCTTGTCTCATTGATTATCTTTCCTCCATTTTCTTTGATTTCTATTTGTCGATTTACTTCGTAAGAAATAGCTTGGGCTATACTACGAACGGAACCTATATTCTTCACTTCTGTTCGTATACCATACGGTGTACCTGCTTCATGTATTGAAACGTTGGCATCTACACGCAACGCTCCCTCTGAAAAGAATCATTGAAATTAAATTTCCTGTTACCTCCATTCATAGCTAAGAAAGTAGGTATGTACCTTCCATTTTGCAGGAACAAGTTCCGAGTGCTCTCAAAATTAATATCAATTCCTTAATTAGAGATGCAGCTTCTTCGCCAGTTTCAAGGTCAGGCTCAAACACCAACTCCATCAGTGGAACTCCAGCTCTATTCAGATCAACCAAACTCCTGCACATAAGAAAAAACATAACCCTCTTTATCCAAGCTTCTATAACACCATTTTCGTTTTTATTCGTCAAGTCTATGTCTAAATGTCTTACCTTCTTAAAGAATCATCGTGCAAGGATTTTCCACTATCCTGTTCTAATTGCAGCTGGTGAAGGCGAACAGACTTTTGGTATGGCTTAGATTTCCCAGGTACCAAGACAGGAAAGTCTACCTTGCCCTCATTAGCTAAGGCAGCTCTTTGTTGGGTTATTTGATATCCTGCCTATAAATAAGCTTTGTTTGTTAAAAAAAAAAAAAAATCCTTATTTCAACCCAACAAATATTCACCGGTAAATCAGCATAGAAATAGTGCTTCCTATCAAACATAGAAATCGGGTTCACGCGACAGTTTAGAGCTAACGCGGTTTTTATGCCTGCTTCCACACATCTCTTATTAAGAACCTAGCAAAAAATATATAAATACACTTGTGTTCGTAAAGATAAATTCATTTTTTAAATACTGGCAAAGTTCCTGGAATTGAAGCATCAAAAACAGAAACTGCAGAATTGAGTGGGGCAGTAAAAGAAGTGGAACTACCGGAAAATAACTTTGAATTGGATAATATTTGTGCGTGAACTTCTAGACCGACAACACTTTTCCATTTGGTTCTTAAACGCAAGACATGAATGAGCACTTGTAGTTGTTTAAATATAAAGAATAATCAATTTACCTTTGTTTAATTTGTTTGTTTGTGGAATAGTGACAATCATATTTATTATTAACAATTTTAATTTTATTTAAACATTTTTTTAACATTTTGTCATAGGCAGCGAAGCAAGCACGACAAGTTTTTTTGATGTTTTTGTATTTTTTCCAATTGTGACGTTAGGAATTGGAAATGTAACGTGGAATTAGTTGTTTACTGAATGCAGTTTATTTTCAAATGGGTTCATTCAAGGTTTCTGATAAGTAAGTAGTAATTCTTTATAGAAAAACTAAACTCGTACAAAAGTTGTTTTTAATACTGATTGCCCGAGAAATTTGTATGTTCTCACGAAAATGAAATCTCGGATTTCGGCAGAATGGTGTTCACACAAATTAGAAAATTTCACATGACAAAGTGAATATGGGAAAGATTACAAATTTCTAGTTATTAGTTTAGGCGCACATGAACCGTTTGTACACGGCCGATCGGAATAAGCCAACAGCGTCCAATGCACTCAAAAACGAAACTGTTTAGTGTGGATTTTAGGCTAATCGTTCCTTATTTCTGTGAGATAGACAATGGCCAGGCCATTTTGACTTCTACCGATAATGTCGACGTCATCTGTGTAAGCCAATATTCGGCTGAACTTTTGGTGACGATATAGCCCCTCTTGTTGACGTGCCAGGGTGAAGATGATGCAAGCCAAACTATTCCCAAATGTATCTTATGCCTTTTCGCCAGTCTTCTGGCATTTCTTCGAGTTCTTATATATGTACGTGTAAGAAAATGATTTGATGTAGTCTTGGTCATTGAGTAAAAATATTTATAATAAAGAGGAAAATCTTTCGTACGTTTCATCCTCAATTTTTGTTGTCTCTTTTGTATATCATTCATTGTGTTTTACTCGTACTTATCCGAAATGATCAATGAGATTACAGTTTATTCATTGTGTTTTACTCATGCTTATCCGAAATTGTAAATGAGATGACAGTTCAAACTTGTAGTTCAAAAGAAGGCAGAAGATTTCTCTCTTTATAATACTGTTACTCTCTCTGGTCTTGGCTATCCATGTTTTATCAGTTCTGCATGTATGCCATCGGGTCCCGAGTTATTATTGTTATTTTTGAACCGATTAATTGAGGTGAAGTCTTAATTTTGTGTTTTTCAAGCTGGTTTTTCTTAAAGAAAGTGATAACTTACTTTCGAAACAAAGAAACGAAAATTCATAGAAAAAAATACAGCGGCGAACTTTGTCTCCAACTTAACGTTGTCTCTTTCAACTAACAATTATTGGAATAATTGCACATAATTTTCGATTTTTCTAGTTTCTCAAATTTTTTTGGAGGGTTTTCCCAAAATAATAATGTCAATAAATTGTTACAGATGGGAGGCATGTAATAAGGATTCCACACTCTCTTGATTTTTCCTTCTGATTTCGTTTTCATACCATGAACACCCTATGCAACAAATCGAACACACCTGATGAAATCACCCGTTTTGCATTATGTTCTGTCCCGTACCGTTACGTCTAACTGACATATGGTTATGTCAGAAAAAAAATAACCATCCGAATGAAAGATTTTCCACTTTTCACACAGAAGGAGAACTAGAAAAATAGGAAAAGATGGTTTTTGGTAAATCATTTCATACAGAATAATACGAAACACATCTTGCCCATATTCTAAATCTCCAAACCCCAGAAACGTTCAATAAAATAGAAATCATTTCGGAATAATGGGCAAATAGAAAAAAGCTATCAAGGCAGATAAAATCCAATAAAAAAGAAGTGAATGAATATGATAATTTCAAGACTTTCAAGAATAAAAAGTTAAATTTTTTGTGATAAATCACTTATTTGCAAAAGCTAACACCACAACGGGGACAAACATCAATGCGATTAGAAGACGGCTCGAACAATAAAGAGACACGCGTTTCCTCTTTTAATATTTTTCTTTCTATAAATTTATTCCGAAGACTATGGAAACTGAGAAACTATTTAATGACTTGGAGTCCAATCAATCCCATGAATGCGAAGAAGCTAAAAAGAAACTCGTGGAATTGTTCAATCAGAGTAAGTTCTAATAACGGCTTTTTGTTCCTAAAGAAACTGCAGGAAATTAATTTCGATTGTTTCAGCCAAGGATATATGGCTTGTTCATGGAATGATGGACTACTTCTTTAAGACGGGTTCTCTGCGAATTATGGAGGTTTTAGTGAAGGTTCAGTCGCCACACGACATTTACATATTTGACAGGCTGTCCGATTGGTTGAAGAGCTCAAGTCATCGTCTGCAGGCGCTCACGTTGTTTAGCTTTGTCGTTCGTAAGCATCCAACCTGGTTGTACAAAATTGAAAAGCACAAGATCATCTGGGATGTGTTGAAACTATTAAAGGTCTCTCAACTCAGTCCCCTCTCCCATGCTATAGAGTTTCATGTGTTCTTTGTTTCAGACTGAAAAGGAAATTGTTTCGCTTATGAGCGCACTTCTGTGTATTGTCACCTTGCTACCTATCATCCCAATGAATGTATCGACTTTCCTCAATGATTTGTTTGAAGTATTCGGCCATTTGGCCTCGTGGAACAGTCAGAATCCAAATAAGCTAAGTGAAGATAAACTGGTGCATTTGCAGTTGGGATTGCAAATGCTGTTCCATCGGCTCTATGGAATGTATCCGTGTAACTTCTTGTCGTACCTGAGTGAGTTTACGAAAAAGGAGAAAGGTGCAATTTTCCAACACACCATCAAACCGCTGTTAGATACGGTACGGGTTCATCCGATGCTTGTGACTGCAAGTCCGGAGAAGGAGATGAATGCTGCGCGATGGAAGAATCGGGAACCTCATGATGTTGTTCAAGAATGTGCGAAACTCTCTGTCGCCGATCAGGTATGAATAATTGAACAAAATATGATGATGCAAGCGGATCTATTTGTTGCGTTAGCTTTAAGTTTGCTCATACTCATGAGCTACCCGATCATAGGTTTTAGAAAAACAATAGAGCTTTCGGAAGCGTAAATATTAAATTTAAGAAGCTTGCGACGCATTTTCTTTCTATAATTTCAGCCACTTTTTAGACAAGAAACAGGGAAGACATTGGTTTATTATTTATTTAATTATTTCATTGGGCGGTTGGGTGCTGTATGAATAGAGCACCTCAGAAAGAGGACGTACGGCGTCAACAGTCAAAGAAGCAGATGCCCTAATGAGCTAGTTCGACGTATTTGGAGATAACGTCATTGGGACAATTCAATGCAAGTCAGGGCATTGAAATAGAGACGGTGGCAGATGAGCCCATAATGGGCCAATGGCAGCGTTCATATAGGTAAATAGGTAAAGAGGAAATCTTTGGTAGGAATGTCGGAAAACATAGCCTACACGATACAACGTCTGAAAACGGACTTAGGCTAATTGACTTCGCAGCGGCACATAACGTCACCATTGCAAGCACACGGTTTCCTCATTTCGATATACACAAAGGGACTTGGCGACACCCAGATCAAAGAACCGTCAAACAGATTGATCACGTTGCGATCGATGCATGACATGCCTCCAGTATCTTGACTGTTCGCACCTTCCGAGCAGCTAACATCGATTCGGATCACTACCTTGTTGCAGCAAAGGTAAGAATGCGAATAACGCGAACACTACAACAACGGAGTAATACTGTGAGGAAGTATGACGTCGGAAAGCTGCAATCGCAAGAAACCGCCAGAACCTATGCCGATCGAATATCACGTAACCTCTCAAGAAATCCAGTACCGCCAGCATCAAGTGCCGAAGATCAGTGGCAACACTGCCAACAAGCCATCAGAGATGCCGCAACTGATGTGCTAGGTTTCACCAGACCACCACCACGAAACCTCTGGTTCGATGACGAATGCAGGCAGGCCCATGCAGCCAAACAAGAGGCATATAAAGCGACGCTGCAAAGAAAGACGAGAGCTGCTCGCGAGCTTTGCGAGCAGAAAAGACGGGAAGAACACCGGCTTCTCCAAAAGAAAAAGAGAGAGCATGAGAAGCGCGCGATCGAAGATATTGAGAGATGCTACTCCAGGAACAACGTGCGGAAGTTTTACCAACAGGTAAAAAGAACGTGCCAAGGAAAAAAAAAACCCGCACAGAAGCCTGTAGAGATAGGAATGGAAACCTCGTAGTAGTCACAGTCGGTGCGGAGTACATGAAAGGACCATTTCTGCAGACTGTTAAACGGCGATGAAGACGAAAATCCCGCTGTCAGGCAGAATGAACCATTCAACATGGACGATGACAGACAAAACTTCCGTCCACCTGACCAAAATGAAGTAAGGATAGCAATATCTAAACTAAAAAACAACAAAGCTGCTGGACCCGACGGACTACCCGCCGAACCTTTTAAAGCGGCCGGAGATGACCTGGTGGAGTGCATACACCAACTCATCTCTAGAGTTTGGTCAGAAGAAAGTATGCATGATGAATGGAACCTCAGTATCGTTTGCCCGATCCACAAAAAAGGAGACCCTCTAAACTGCGCCAACTATAGAGGAATTAGCCTCCTGAATATGGCACAAGATGCTACAAGATCCTCTCTGCCGTACTATGTGAACGCCGGAAACCTCTCGTCAGCGTGTGGTTTCAGACCAGGAAAGTCCACAATCGATCAAATGTTCACGCTACGGCAGATCCTGGAAACTACCCAAGAATTCCAAATCGATACCCACCACCTCTTTATCGATACGATAGCATTTATAGAGACGAGCTATACAGAACCATGTCAGGTTTTGGCATCCCCACAAAACTCGTCCGACTGTGCAGGACTCCCGCTGCTCCGTCAAGGTTGGTACTGACCTCACAGAAGCTTTTGACGTCAAAAAAGTATTCCGACAAGGTGATGCGACATCATTGGCAGAACTCGGCGAGCTTTCACTGGAGCGATTGCTAGCATTGAAGCTGAAGCGGCTAAGATGGGACTAGCAGCCAATGAGGCCAAAACGAAGTACCTGTTGTCCACAAAAAGGGACACACAACACTGGCGGTTGAGGTCATTTTCCACTTGTGTGCGCCACCTGAGTCTCGGTCTTCCTCTACTGCGCCGTCCCTCTGGGATGGATTCGAAGATTTTCCGGGCCGGAGCATTGATGTCCGTCCGCTCTATATGATCCAGCCATCTGAGACGTTGAATTAAATTCTTTTGCCCAGCTAAAGCTAGCTTTATTCACAATAAAATTAACATGCTGAGTGAATTCAAAGTTGGAGCTAAAGTGGACACCCAAATCCTTAAAACTGAAAACGCCACAGAGTTTGGGCAGCTAAATATGATAATCAAAAGCACTTACTATAGGTTTCCTAGAGAAGGTAATCGTCTGACATTTTAGAAGATTAAGATTTCTGCAGCAATTACTAAAGCTATTAATATTTGCCTGCAGAAGAATGCGGTCATTGCTAGACTTATTAGTCTTAATAGTCTTTTCTGAAGTCCTCCTCTGACAGCGAATCCGCATTCAAACAAGCTCAGATTTCCATCTAGGTGGCATTTCCCATAAGATTGCAGTTTTCAGCTCTTCTCAGGGCCGTTCCATCCTTGAGGCCTGTAAATGTGGATATATTTCGAGTAGAAGTTGGATCTTCTCCTGCTCTTAGTTCCTGAGAGAGTAACTCTGGTATCTGCAATCCATTGATCCGATGGACCTAACGCTCATTGTTAGTTCACCTTTCAGCTATCCAGCGAGTACCGGTAATGTTGCCCACCTGGAAAACTCTTTCGAGCGCATTCGATTCCCATTGGGAATCATAAAGGAAATGTATGATTAAGTAGTAAAACTGTTGGAATATTATTTAAGGGCTACCGTTTTAGTTGAATGTGTGCTTTTCTGAGTTTAATTCAGAGATTCTACTGCCTTACATAAACATTTATTCGAATTTCTTTATTTTTTTTTTTAATTTTTGTTCCAGGAACTGCACACTGAGTATGTTCGGTCTCACGATACATCAATTTCGGTTGTAAATCCCCAACAGCAACCAACATGTCCTCGAAAGCCGATAACATATTCAGGTATTTCTTCGCCTTTCCAGTCATTAACCGATCGTGAACATCTTTCGGAGTTTAAAAAGGGCGACATACTCTGGAGCCCATACACCGAAATAATTTCATCGGCCAGTACCATGCCTCACACCCCGACCCCAAGTTATGGCGTACCTATGAGCAGTGGACCCTCTGTTGGCGCAATCATGGGCGTAACAGGTTCCTCGCCACCAGAAGCAGCTGTCGAAGCTACACCCGAAACAACACCCATGAAAGAACTGACCATGAAACCATCAGGAAACCAACATGCGGTGTGTGCTATTTTTACAACAAGTCAACCAGCTTCGCCTATGCGTAGGGATCTATGTACACAGTTCACATTTCCCGAATCGCCTGGCAGAAATTCAAACCATCAGGCTCTGCCGGAACAGCAGACAACAATCAATAAGATCCCAACGAAGTTGTACGATCAGAAGATGCAACATGTTCTGAATGACCGCCATCAGATGCTTTTTAACGCAGGCTATCCAAACACAATTAAAAGCCCGTTAACAATCTGTTCGGTTAACGCATCAAACAATGGCACGCCTCATTTTGATTCTCAGGAAGATGAAGAAGTACGGGACCTGACTAGCAGTAGTGTAGCACTACGGGTTGAAGCTGCAGCTGCCGCCGCAGAAGACATCGCTAAGCGGTGTCTGGACTGTGATGAAACCGAACAGTCGCCTTGCTCCGAAGGAGGTGTTCAAGTAGCTTCTAATCGTTCTGTGCGAATATTGATCCGAAGAAATCGTCTGACAAGCTATTGTCACAACGAATGTACTTGGAACAACGTCACATCCAGCGATGAAATGAACGGTTTTGCGGCTGAAAGAGCTAAAATGCGTCGCGCTAAATCGTGCCCTTCTCTTGCTAGTAGCTTTAAGAAGACCAGTTCTGCCATTAAGAAAGATAAACGTGAAAAGTCTGCTTTTTCAATTGGCAGAAATGCAGCCTTCAGGAAACAATCGTGCACCACCCATTCTCGGGTAACTCAGACAATTCAGACTTGGCCGAGAAATTATGAGTACACTCTGTTCCATCTGATTTCCGAAAGCGACAAGCTACGTACCGAGTGCAATGCGCTGCAACCTCAGGAGCTTCTTAATCAGTACATAGATCGGACAGTTAAATTGAAAGATGCTGGGTATCGATTAGATCATGTAAGTCTTAGAATCCCTTTTCTAATTTTGAATGCAAATTATTCTTTTTTCCTCCAAAATTAGGAGCATATTCAACTTTTGTGCTTGCAATTGCAATACGAGCAGTATCGTCGTGAGATTCATGCAGAACGAAACCGTCGACTGATGGGTCGCAGCAGGGACATTCATAGTCTCGAACGGGAACAAGATCGTCTGAAAGAAAATCTGAAAACTTACGATGAAGAGAACCAACGTTTGTTGTATCAATTCGAGAAAACTAGAAAACGCGCCAACGAAAATGAGCGAAAACTCAAAGAAGAATTGAATATTTTCAAAGCAAGATACCAGGAGGAAGTTGAACATAAGAAAATGCTGCAATTGACCAATGAAAGCTTGCAGTCCCGACTGAATGAAGAGATTCATAAACGTATGGAACTTACCTCCGAAGTGGACTCGCTGCGAGGTCAGCTATTCGATACACGAAATGAGCTGCAACATGCCCAACTACAGGCAGAACTCGGCCAGCAATGCAAGGGCGAACTCATTCGACTGGAATCCGAGTTGATTGTCATGGGTGAGGTGCAAATTAAGTTGCGCGATCGCTTAGCTGAAGTGGACAATCTTCGTGCACGTGATGAAGAAATCAATCATCTGCAGGAATCCTATAATATTGAGATAAAAGGTGAGGAGTTTTTTTTTTACTTAAAACTAAATCTAACATCCTGGTTAACTAGATTTGAGACGTGCCTTGGAGGAAAAAACTTCACAATTTGAGAGCGCCAAACACAAACTAGGCGAGCTGCAGACGCAGATTGTAAATAATGAAAAGGTTGTTACCGATCAAAAGCGACTGCTTAGAACTGTCAAAGATGAATACGAGGAGAAATTTAAGGTTAACCTTGTATGAAGCAAATCAATTTGGGCGTATTTAATAACAATTCTACTTCCAGGCATTGAGCACGAAATACGAGGTCCAGAAAACCATAATTCTGCAAATGGAAGAGAATCTCTTGCATTTGCATAGAAATCAGACACCTGTTAGCCTGACTGCCTGCTCCCCGGACACAGATAGGACAGGTAATAGTCTTCATTTCAAATTTGGTTTAAAATGTTTATATTCTATCATCGCAGATATAGCATCGTCTATTGAAAGAAATTCACCACTTTCAACGTCTCTGGCCTCAAGTGATAGTCTGCCAGCGAGCCTGCGATCGGTCACAGAAATAAGAAACCTGCAGGCTTTTGTTGAACCTCCAAACACTGCCACTACAACAATAACAACATCAGGGAGTAGTGCGGTAGCTAACATTCCTTTTGGCTACTATCAACATTCTCAGCACTACCATCCAACTGGTATCGAAGCTAAGGCTGTGATAGCTGCAGACGGCTCCCCCGAACCAAAAGCAACCACAAGCGCAACGCACACCCTAGACATCCCGGTGTCTGCAGTCAATAAAAGCCATTACCACCACCACCACCACCAACAACAACAGCAGCAAAAGCAAAAAACTGTTCCGCAGAATCCACGCACTATGCGCTCGTTCGAGTGAGGGCGATTTTTAAACCTAAATATGCCACCACCACCAGCTCCCCCTTATTTAGCCCTCTCTTTATAACTCTCTCTCTCTCTCCAATTCTAACTAGTATATTAAACAAGCAAACGACAAGTATACACATAAACTTATGCACACATACTGACCACACACATAGATAGAACGGAGAAAGAATCGAATGGCTGTTCCGAAAAATCGAAAAAGAATCCAGGAATTAAAAGTAAAAAAAAAGAATTTCTTATTTTTATAACATAAAGTAAAAAAATAATGGAAAACCGAAACAAAAAATCAATGAACAAAGTTAAATTACACTATAAAAATAAAAAATATATTATTATATAAATACTATCGGTTAGAAAATGAAAAAAAAAATAGTTTTGTTTATAAAACACAAACCAAATCGAAAACGGATGTTATTTTCTCTTGTTGGGCCTTATAATGTAGCAAAAAAAATGTTATTGTGTTTTTTTCTTTTTTATTTAATAACGAAAAACGATTTATGGAAGATATTACCAGATAAACAACTAAAGCTATTAAAAATTTATATAAATAACGAAGAAAGAAATGATTAAAAAAAAACAACTGAGAACGATAGAACTTTTTTGGAAAATAAACGCAAAATAACTTGAAAATATATATATTTCATTGTTTTTTTCATCAAAGAAAACCTAAATTTTTGTCCAGAACTATTTTTACAACTCTTTGTTTTTACTCCATTATTTCCTTCAAGTAAGTGGTGTTTGCTTTAAGGTATCTAATATCGCCCCTAAGCTGAATGAACTGTCTAACCACCGACTTATCCAAGTAGTTCTTTAAGAGAAAACAAAACAAAATAGACAATTTCAACTAATAGTGGAATTAATTCAGGGACTCACCAAAGTATCTCCAGTGCAGACTTCAAGTAAGTTTTCTGGCTTTACCAACAATAAATTACACAAGGCGTGCAAAATATCAAAAAGCTGTGTCACTAGAGGACTATCTAGCTCCCTTATACATTTTCTGTACTCATTGACATCACAGATGGCACACATAGCTCCAGCTGCACTGAATTGAAGTGTCAGCAAATGGTCATAGATAACTCGGTGCAAACGTACTCCGAATTCTGTGAGGACATTCTGCAAATTCTCTCCGTCAACGCATTTCTTAAGTTGTGCTATTGTCGGTTGAAGATTTTGCACTACGCTAACACATGCCTTAAAAATGCAAAAATTAAACAAATTGAATAGTAATTTTGTTTATATCACAACTTACAGCGGATGCTAATGTATCGACATCCTCCTCTGGCTTAAAATCGGTTTTCTTTTGTTCGGACTGCAAATAGATTTTTACCCAATTCATGACTGCATTTATTGCACGGTCTAGACCAGCGTCAAGCTTCTGTTCAATCTGTTCCATCATAACTCGTTTTTTGAATATATAATCTGAGTATTTTGGAGTATTTCTAGAATAAAAGGCATGAAACAGAAAAGAAAATCTCGTCCAAGATTGCAACTTACATTATACATGGAACAACACATTCAGCATATAGCTTCTCCAACAGATGCACAATGATGTTGCTCTTTTGGACAACATCGAAGAAGTAGATTTGTGGGAAAACTTTTGTTTCGCCCAATGGAATCGCTTGTAAACCCAATTCCAGAGCATAGTTGACATGATCATGCATCAGATGATGCAACAGAATATCGGTAAGTTTGAGAATGTTAGCAGCTAGTTCGGTATCCTTGGAAAGTAACCGACAACGTTTGAGGGCAGCCTTGGCTTCCTGCAGCAAATTTATGGCCAGCTCTTCCGATAGGAATGTCTCCCCTCCGTAGTCTTCAATCTGAGCAATATTTATGTTTGCTCTTGTTCCGATTAGTGCTTGCATGTCTCGTCGGAGATCTTGGAATCGCTCCGATTGTTTCTTTTGATGTTTTTTGCTTGCATAATATCGTTCGAGTTCGACAGAGCATTTCTTTTTGAGGAAACTTGTTTCAATTTCGATGTAGTTGGTCAGATGTTTGGTAAAGATGTGCGATGTTAGTTTTTTGAGGAGATCATCATCGGCTTCTGTCATAAACTCTTGCAGTTCGGTAGATAGTTTAATTGTTCTGCAAAAAATAAAGTAAAATAAAATAATGGATTCTTTTGATATTACCTTGAATAAAGCTCGTAGAGTGTCCTTAGATGTTTTTCTTCATCTCTTTTGTCTTCTAATTTTGTATGAGCATATTGATAGAGCTTGAGTTGGTATATATTAAGAATGAACTTGGACATCACTTGATTAGGATTGGCAAATACTTTTTTTATAATCTCGTAATGGTGCTTGCACAGGGGAAGTATACCAATGTAGATGTCCTTGCCACCGTAAGGCGTCTGTTAAGTAAAACAGTAGGAAAAGATAATTATAAATTTGAATTGTGCAGGTAACCAGATAAGCTAAGGAAGGAAGTTTGATGTCGGACTGCTGCAATTGCAAGAAATCGCCATATCCTATTTCGATCGAATCTCTGATAATATCCAAAAGGTTCTTATCCGCCAGCGTCAAGTATTGCGAACCAATGCTCCAGGTGATGATTTGGTTAGAAGTATGCACCAGGTCATAAGCAAGATATGGTTAGAAGATAGCCGGCGTTTTAGAAGCAGACTCCTAGATGTTAGAAACAGAAGAGGCTTGCTCGAGTACATCATCTAATGGTAGCTATCGTAAGCCTTCATACATCAGAGTGTGCAAAAAGCAGAAGATGTTGCAAATAGTTGCGACAGCAAAACTGTCTATAGGATGACAAAAGAGCTGACTGTGCACCTAGTTCAAAACCACACCTGGTTAAAGACATAGACGTCTCTCTGCTCACATCGGATGAGGATCAGCTCAACTTGCTGTGGTTTTAAATCGATTGACTGATAGCAATGTCATGATACATGCCGAGCTGCCCGAATCAACAAACTCCCGAATTCGCAACACATTCCCAGAAGTGATGAGATTTGTAAGGCAATTAAAGCACTGAAGGCTAACAAAGCGGCATTCCCGCAGAGCTTTTACAAACAGCGCCAACTACATTGAGCGAACTCCTACATCTAGAGACGGTCTGGGTCTCCGAAGATTTTTCCGACGAGTAGACAAAGGAAATGATCATCAAGCTCCTGAAAAAAGGAGATTTAACGAAGTGCAAACACTGGAGGGGGATTTGCGTTTTGCTTGCTGTTGCCAAAATAGTAGCAAAGATTATCCTGGAACCCATAAGAGAACATCTAGAAGCCAAACTCGATGCCGAAGAAGCTGGGTTCTGCGCTGGATCCTCATGCATTGAGGCTTTCAATAGCGTCACAATGGAATTTGTTTGGCTTGCTTTACGCAGGAGGGGCATCCCGGGTAAATTATTTGCTTTTGTTAAAGCAAGTTATGAATCAAAATGTCACGTTCTGCACGAAGATAGGTTATCGGATGAGTTTGAAGTCCAAAGTGAAGTCAGACTGGGATGCATATTGTCGCCAATACTGTTTGTGTTGGTGATAAGCAATAAACGGACTTAGGCTAATTGACAAGGTAAGAATGCTAATAATCCGAACGCCACAACAACGGAGTAGTACTGTGCAAATGCAATCGCAAGAGATCGCCAGACCCTATGCCGATCGAATATCCCGTAACCTCTCAAGAAATCCAGTACCGCCAGCATCAAGTGCCGAAGACCAGTGGCAACACTGCCAACAAGCCATCAGAGATGCCGCAACTGATGTGCTAGGTTTCACCAGACCACCACCGCGAAACTTGTGGTTCGATGTAGAATGCAGGCAGGCCCATGCAGCCAAACAAAAGGCATTAAAGCGGTGCTGCAAAGAAGGACGAGAGCTGCTCGCGAGCTCTATGAGCAGAAAAGACGGGAAGAAGACAAGCTTCTCTTAAAGAAAAAGGTAGAGCATGACAAGCGCGCGATCGAAGATGCTACTCCAGGAGCAACGTGCGGAAGTTTTACCAACAGGTAAAAAGAACGTGCTAAGGAAAAAAATCCGCACAGGGGCCTGTAGAGATAGGAATGAAAACCTCGTAGTAGAGTAACAGTCGGTGCTTAGTACATGGAAGGACCATTTCTGTAGACTGGACTGTTAAACGGCGATGAAGACCAAAACCCAGCAGTCAGGCAGAATGAAACATTCAACATGGACGATGACAGACAAAACCCGTCTACCTGACCAAAATGAAGTGAGGATAGCAATACCTAAACTAAAAAAACAACAAAGCTGCTGGACCCGGCGGACTACTCGCCGAACTTTTTAAAGCGGCCGGAGATGACCTGGTGGAGTGCATACACCAACTCATCCCTAAAGTTTGGTCAGAAGAAAGTATGCCTGATGAATCGAACCTCAGCATCGTTTGCCCGATCCACAAGAAAGGAGACCCTCTAAACTGCGCCAACTATAGAGGAATAAGTCTCCTGAATATCGCCTACAAGATCCTCTCTGCCGTACTATCTGAATGCCTAAAACCTTTCGTCAGCAACCTGATTGGCCCGTATCAGTGTGGTTTCAGACCAGGAAAGTCCACAATCGATCAAATGTTCACGCTATGGCAGATCCTGGAAACTACCCAAGAGTTCCAAATCCATACCCACCACCTCTTTATCGATTTTAGGAGTAGTAAACCCATCTCTCGAAAGACAAAGGAGTCTCTGTATAAGACCTTAATCATTCCAGTCCTGCTATATGGTGCTGAGGCATGGACTCTATCTAAAGCGGATGAAGATATCCTTAGTCGTATCGAGCGTAACATTCTTCGGAAGATTTTCGGCTCTACCTGCGTTAACGGGCTTTGGAGGAGAAGGTTCAACCAAGAACTATACGAGCTGTACAGCGACATTGACCTGGTCAAAAAAATACGCATATCATGTTTAAGATGGGTAGTCAAGGAAGACCTCGCCTTAGCAAGCGCGCTCAAGTGGAGGACGACCTGAACCAACTTGAAGTGCGAAACTGGAGGCAGCTGGCCAAAGACCGAGCTGGCTGGAGAGGCATGTTGGTTGAGGCCCAGGTTCGTCTCCAACTTTAGCGTCCTAAGTAAGTAAGTAGAATGGAATCCAAGCATTAATCGCACGAACCTCAAAGGAGACCCTCTGAACAGCGCAATTTATTGAGGTATCAGTCTCCTCAACATCATCTAAACGATCTTTTCTGCTTTTATCAGATATAACTTTGATGTAGACTACCTAGGCTCCGCTATCAACTCAGAGAACAACCATAACGCTGAGATCAAATGAATTAGGACTCTGTCCAAACGTTGGTTTTCACGCACAAGAAGGCAATTGAGTAGCAAAGGTCTCTTCTAACAATTAAAGCGTATCATCATCCTGGTCCTACTCTATGATGCAGGGAAATGGACATTGTCAAAAGTGGATGAGGACGCTTTAGATTGCTTTGAGAGAAAAATTCTGCGGGTGATTGTTGGCCCCGAATGCAGAAGCGCCAAGTGGAGAAGGAGATACAACGTGACAGACACAGATCTAGAAGAAGTACGAGACTTAGTGGAGCAGGCAAGTGTAAGAGGACCTCGACCGACTTCATGTGCATAACTGGAGTCAGCTAGCTGTGGATCGAGATAGCTGGAGAAGTTTATTATTTGAAGCCCAGGTCCAACCGTACTGCAGTGCCACCTAAGGTAAGTAAGACAAATAACAGCATAGAGTCCCCAAAAGATATCGATTTCATGGAGAATTCTTCTACTTGTTTAGCCGCTGCCAGGACAGGGAAATGAAACTTCTCATTCTAACAAAATAATTGGGACTAATTTGTTTTTTTAGCTTAAAATTATACTTACCATTTGACTTTGTTCAATATATGCATCAATGCATTGAGCGTATCCCTTGAATTGAGACAAAATATTTGCGATAGTTTTCATTTTCTCGATGTCTTCGCTCTTCTGTGCAGTTGCGAATTCCTCAATTAACTTCCTTTCGATTTCATCGTATTTCTTTTCGATTTTTTTCTTCGCCTCACCGAATTTTTCTTCTGGCAAATCTTGGGCGATTGTGTATAGTTTTTGGATAATGTCCGCAGCTTCGTGCAACTTGGTTTGATCGGTAAATGTTTCACTTACAAGCGGACCCGACACTAGAAACTCTGACATATGATTTAACAGTTTATGGGCTTCTAGTGTGCGACTTCTGGGAGTATTGACATTTTCCAATTGTTCACCCAAGTGAAGAATTTTACCAGCCACTGAGTTGATTTTCTCGTCCAATTGTTGAAAACACTCAACAGCCAATTGGTGACGTTCCTGTAATTTTAGAAGACTCTGGGCGTAAGCTTGTTGTTCTTCTTGTAGGGTTTCTTCCAAGGCTTCACGTTTTTTGCGCTGTTTCTCTTGTAGAATTTTTAAATCTTTGATTGTTTGTACGAAGGTATCATGCAAAGCTTCTGGATTCAATTCATCACTGCCTGTTTCGTTATTTGTTCGCCATGTAAGACGATCTATAAAAGCCACAACGTCGAAGGGATCCTGTTGGGGAAAAAAGATGGCACGTTAAGAAAAACCTTTTTAATTCAATAAAATCATTACCTGTTCTAATTCTTCTAGATATTGGGACATCATTTTGATTTTGTTTATTGATGTTTTGGTGGGTGTGTACAAAATATTTGTTCTTCTGCAATTTCTGTTTTGCAACAGAAAAGAAGTGACATTTCGATATCTTTTATGTTTGACAGGACTGTAAAATCTGACATTTGTGAGAAAAAATATTACAGTACAGTCGTTCATTACAGTACTTACATCAGTTCGCCTAGAAAAAATATTGATGCATTTTTTTGTTCAAATTGGCGAATTAAAAGCGAATGTTCTCAAAATAAGATGGATTTTAGAAGGAATAGGAGGTGACGATTTACATTCTTCATTGTATATGAAATCTAAAGTGCCATCCAGATGGGTGTTTCACCTAGCGCCATCTAGTTTAGCTATCTCATCATAAAGTTTTTCTCTGAGTGGAGATTGCAATGTAGATTTTTGGCAGTAAATTCATAACATTTAAATACCTACAAAAAAATCAATTCCTTATGACGTTCGAAATTGAACAATATTCATCAAAACTTTAAACAGTCAAAACCGAATATGGCAACATTTGTATATGATATCGGTATAAGCTACAGAAATAACAAAATTTCTTGAAAAATGTAAAATCCAAAAAATCATTGAAAACACACAATCTTGGTTTGTTTACGAAAAATCAAAGGGAAACCACTAAAGCGAGGAACAGATTGAACCAGCGACAACACCAGCACCGTCAACAGCAAACAGCACGCTGGCCAGCAAAAGAAATTGAAACACATTGCCACCATCACCAGCATCGTCTTCTTACTTCTGTTTGACACTTTGTGTCATAAAAAAGTATACGAAGTTTTCTTTTGTAGTATGGTGCCCCTGAATTTCACTTGCGCAAAGTTGGTAGCAATGGAACAGCAACAGCAAATTTAGGACTTTAGTCTAACGACGCTGTTGACGTCGCTGTTGCTGGTCTAATCTAACTTGAGCAATTGAAATATATTGGTTCTAAAATAATGGCGGCCGCTGTTGCTGTTGCTGGTTCATATGGTCTAGTGTCACTTTTTGAAACTTTCACTCGTACTTATTATTCATTATTCCTGCAAATGCTTGTAACTCATACATTTCTGAAAATATAACATTCACAACCTACTCTTTCATCATTTTATTTATATATATATATTATATTTATTATATATGTTGCCTGATAGTAGTACTATATATTTCATATACAATGCATTCGTTTTAAGTGCTTGCAGATCGAAATGGCAAGGGGAAATCTCGCCGGGTAAACTATTCCAAATAGCTACGTGTTGTTCGGCTAAACAAAAACCCTTGGGTGAACTGATGAGCATTCCTTGCGAGACGAGTATTACAGCAGAAACATTTTTTTTATAAAAGAAGCAATAAAATAAGGAAAGACATGAAACATTGAAAGGAGCACTTGCTTCAGAGACAATTCTATTTCCTATTAATCTTAACGCTCTTTTTTGTATTCTATCGAGCAGGTATAGCGACGTTTGCGAAGCAGCCGCCCAGAGATGTAAGTTATACTCGAGTTTTAGGCGTATAAACGCTTTGTAAATTGTAGCCAAATCAGAAGGGAAAAATTACTTCTTGCATCGATACAGCAAACCTAAGCACTTAACAGCATGTTTGGCGGTCTCAAATATATGGTCGTTCTAACGGAGGTCGTCGTTGACACACAAACCGAGTACAGTATAGTGCCTGGAGCCATAGTGCATCTCATTTAGCTGTTTAGATTCATTGATAAAAAGGCTTTGGCTTATGAAAGCCCATCTATATTAGGTATAACTAAGCAGGCTTGCGGACAAAACTTAACGAACTCTTTCATCACGTTCTTAAAACAATTTTTTTAATAATTGAACGAACTTGACTTTTTGTAACTCTCGAATGGCAAAATCGTACAATTCAATGTGATTCAGAATAAAATACCTCTTGCTTAACGAAACTTATCGAGAAGAGCGTGTACAAAAGTGTGAAAAGTTCTATTCCCTTCAGTCAAATGATTAAACGTTACCCATAATAGACGGAAGGGGTCGAAAAATTCTGTCAAATTTTCTTCGTTACAAGTATCAGCAGAAGCTAGTTGTCCAATTTTCGTCGTTAAACCAACCATGAGCAGTGTTAATGTCCAAATGCAATATTTTTTGAAACTGGACGAAAGGGTGTAAACCACTGTTACGGGCGTAGGATATGAATTGTTTTGTTCTCGCTCCAGTTTCAAACGGGTCTGTTCACACTATTCCGTCCATTAAAGTTCAGCTTTGATGTGCGTAGGTCCTTAAGGACATTGTGTTTGCTTGTTTGAAATAAAAACAGATTAAAAATTATTGGCTGTGCAAATTTACCGGAATTTTGAAAATATGAACTGTTTTTACTATAAAAAAATAATAAAACATGTCAACACGGCTTTAGATTTAGAACTATCTATCTATCTATACTTACTTATCTTCTCTTCTTGTTCTCGTTTTATCCATGAAGGGATGTGTCTGCCACAGCAGTGATATTAAATTACAATAAAACATTTATTTCGTCAAAAGGATTACTTTTTCATTGCTAAAGGAACAACATGAAATAAGTACTTTAAAAGCATAAGAAAATTACGAAACATAATTCGAATTTTCTTGAAGTAATCATTAAACGCGTATGTTTTAAAAACCACCCGGTACAGTCCTTAACATTCGTGTTATTTACATTGCACCCTGTATTATCTTGGTTTGCCCTACCATGTTGATATCTATTATGACTGTCATTATATTATTTGCAATTTAACTCACGGAAGTTCCTTTGACCATTGTATATAGAAACTATAGTACTATCATGGCGACGCATTTTGCGCACGCCCCCTGTCTCGCTGATTCAGAACTAGCTGACAGATTTGAAAAGAGAATTTTAAGAGAATATTTTTTTTAAATAGAGAATAAAGATAAGAGGCAGGTTAGAAATAGACAGGGCTATTTGGAAAAGGAAAAAAATACATGCAGTGAGGTGAGTTAAGTTGTTGTTGCTTTGTTGGGGAAATGTTTGTTTTTTGGTTGCCGTGTTGTATATACGTATGTACAAACAATTTCAAAGGCAAATTTTATAAGGCTAGTTTTGGATTCGTGACTATAAACAAAAAATTGATATAACAATCAAGCATGACATCATGACATGGCGATAATATAGAAGTTAGTGAACAAATTGTATGTCTGTCTGTCAGGTTGTCAGTCTGTCTGCATGTCCGTCTGTATGTATAATGATCTGCAGCCTTAACGGCTTAAGTCATATAATTACCTATAGCTTGAACCAATTTATTTGGGCATTCTACTGCGCAGCTCTCTTAAAATTTCCCTTCTCATCTAATGATTTTAAAAGATGGACTTTCTTAACATGAGGTATAACGATGGCTTATTATACAGTGTTCAAGAAAGAAGAAAGTACTTATTTTATATGTAGGTATATGTACGTATGAAAGAACACGATTGCAACTACAGCCTAAACGGTTTGGCCAATCGTTTTGAAATTTAGAGCATAAGGCTATTTTGACCTTCTACAAATAAGATTTTTCAATTTTTTCTTTAGCTCAAAAATTAACGGTAAATATTATATAACCGCTGTGAAAAAAATTTGTAATATGGTAGGCTAAAAACGGTACCTTCCATAGGACAAGTTTTTTTTCTTCGACTTTCTCGGAAACTGCTGATCCGATTACTATCAAAATTGATATTCAAGAAGATGTAGGTAGCCAAAGTAATGTCGCATTAATTTTTTTTCGAAAAAAAAATACTTATTAAAATATACATATGTTATTAAAATATATGTACATATATTACAAAACTAAGGCTAAATTACAATAGAATGCAACTTGACATATTACAAATTGTATTTCCACAAAAGGTCTTCGTTTACTAAAAATCTGCAACAAACAATTTACAAACAATTCATTCAAAATCTCTACACATAGTTTGCACTTAATTTGTTCCTATGAATGGAAAGCAAAATTCAAAACAAAAATCTGTTTCTTCAAGGACGTTTGTATAATATGCATAGCAAGAAATATGTTTGTGTTTAAATTTTAAGACTGTATGTGTATATTTTTTATAAACGGCAACGTTCCTTGAGTAAACAAAAAAATTAAAAACCTAAAGAATTCAAGCCAATTTCGTACACATGAATAAAATATGTATGTTAGTATAAGTGCTCGAATTCCCTATAAAACAGATGTAAACAAAACAAAATAAACAAAAATTCAAATCGCAGTCAATAGATTAACAGCCTATTCCTACCAACAACAAATTCTGTATTTTTAAAAAAACCGTTGCTAAGGATTTTTATATAGCAACAAGAGGCTTTAGAAAAATGTAAGCAAAAATTTTAAAATATCAAAACAAAAAATATCTGGTCCTACGGAATGTGTTTTTTTAAGAATGAATTGCAATACTGGGTTTCTCGTAGTAGAAGTTGTTGTTGTTAATCGTTGTTGTTGTTGTTGTTGTTGTTGTTGTTAATCGTCGAGCCTTTTTTTAAATGTTGACACTGTATGTGTTTATTTACTAACATGATACATATACAATGCTAATGCCTTAATCAAAAATATTTTAATGCAGAATTATAAGATAAACCTTTATTATCTTGCATATCAATATATGAACATATCGAATATGTAAATATACATACATATCAAACATGGCATTACGTACGATGATAGAGAAACAAAATGTTAATGGTAAACATAATTCTGTCCTTCTGAATGTGTAGCTCTTTGCAGCCTAAACGGCTAAAGAGGTAACCTTTAAATTTGGTTTGTGTAGTTCTTTTGACATTCCTCAGAGGGGTTTTTAAAACTGTATTATTCATTATTATTATTACAAATATTATTTTATTTACAAATAAATTGCACAATTGTATCGCACGTACTTGCTCTTCTTTAATATCAATTTTGGTTCTAATCGGCTTACCAGTTCACGAGAAAGTCGAATAAAAAAACGGTCCTATGGGAGGTAGCGTTCTTAGCCTACTATCTTGAATTTTTTACACCAATACATATCCCGCATCTACAATAGTACACTGATTTTTGTTCATAAAAATTCTTAGAGCCGTTCCAAGAAAAATAAGCTTTTACTTAATGGTTATATGACAGGTACTGTTAATATTTGAGCTAAAAAAAATAAAAAGTCCTCTGTAGAATGTCAAAATAACCTTAAGTTCTAAATTTGAAGACGATTGGCAAAAACGTTTAGACTGTAGTCGAAAATTCATACTTACAGACAGACAGACATTTATGTTTCTATATAATCGAATGTCATGTTTGATTGTTATCTCAAAATTTTTAATCTACATAATGCATAACTTGCATTATAGTACTTATAAACGCAAAGTAATAAATATCTGAAGGGTCTGTTAACGGTACCTTTCATGTATTCATAACGTTTTTTTATTTTCACCTCTCTCTAAACGGCTTTTTGAATTTGCACAAAACGTTATGTTGAAAAATTAAGTAGACGAATAAATGTTGGGCTCTATATCCCTTAAAATTGCCACCTCTAAGAGTATGCAGCACCAGTTATTCAGCAACTAGACATTTGCAAGTTATTGTATAAGAGCAAGTATGTGGCACGAATGCATTACTTGCGTTATATTATCTATATTATATGCATATAATCGCAAATTAAAATTGTAATTGGTTATAAAAATTCTTAATATTTAAAAAAAAAGTCAACAAGCCATCTATCGACATCCCTTATATGAATATGCAAAAACCTACAAACATATTTGGTCACTAACTTCAAAGTCCTTACTTTCATAATATTGCCATTGTTGATTAGTTTCATTATTAATAATCCATAACTTGAATCCATAGCTCAACAAAATAACCCATTATAATTATAATCCAAGTCCTCGTACCTATGAATTTTCAATAAGAGTTTTCTAACGAATTTCTTTACACAATTTGCACTTAGTTTGCACCTAACGCCTATCGGATTGGGAAGCGAAATTCATAATTTACAAATCAAATCAAAAAATCTGTTTCTTCAAGGAAATTAATATATATACAAAAAGTAAGATTGTGTTTAAATTTTAAGAATGTATATGTATTTTTTTCGCAAACGGCAACAAAGCAAGTTGTAGTAAAATAGTAAACAAAAATTTCTAAATCTAAAGAATTCAAAAAATGTAAACAAAAGCTACAAGCAAAGGAAAATAAACAAAAATTAAAATGGTTGTTAGTTTTGTTTACCTTCCTAACTGCCTACTTCTACCAACAACAATTAATTGTTTACCTTAAAAAAAACCGTTGCTAAGGATTTCTACTAGCAACGCCTAAAAACGCCAACCAATGAAAATGTTTATATCGTGTACAAATTCCAAAAAAATTAATTCACCTCAGCTAAGCGAAACAAAACACCCTTAATAATCTTCTGGTCTCTTTCTTTTCCTTCCCGCCTTACGTTCTCTTAAATCTCTCTCACAAATCTAGCGGTCACAACTAGCGCCATCACACGAGCTGATTCCACAAGATTTTTTGATGTCCCATAATAGTACTATAGGCAGTGTATATACAATGCTTTGACTTAAATATTAGATTTATATTCTCGGGTTTTTTTATTTACTTTTTAATAGTTGTAGTAAAATAAAATATTATTTTCCATGCCATCTACAATTACAATACAACTATTACTTTTCAGGCAGCAATATTCAATTCTGGAAGCACGACGTTAGATGGGCATTGGAGTGCTATTAAAACTCAAGCAACTATTAGCTATTTATATTTTACGATAAATTTTAAAATAAAATTAAAAAAAAAAAAAAAACATGTCCGAATCCAAAAATTACAACCCGTGTAGTAACCACTATTACCCAGAGTGAAAGGTGGGAGCAACAACAACAAAAGCAAGAACAACGGAGGCTGAAGAAACAACAATGGAGACATTGGCTACAACTACAAAGTCAACAAATTAGTTAGACAGTAAGTTAGTTAAGGTAGGTTTAAAGATTTTTGTCTAGCATAAAATTAGTTAGTTAGTTAAACACATACAAAAAACAAAAAAAAAATACAAAAAAAAACAAACAAAAAAAACCTAAAAAGTGAGAGGCATAGGGAATACACTTTAGACAAGAACCCTTAGGTTAAGTGTGAGAGGCAATAGAAAACTCACTATAAACAAGCACTCTTAGTTTTAGTTTAGTTTTATATATTTTTAATTTAATAATTTAATAAGTTTAATAAATCCGAACATTGCATTGGATGTTATAGGGGACAACAACCGCAGCATAAACGGCATTACGACCGTTGTTCAAGTCGTTGTTGCGGACTAAATATAAAAATAAATAAAATATACAATATTAAAATCGTCAGATAAATTGATTGTTTGATTATTATTTATTTATTATGATTATTTGAGTTACTGGCAAACTTCTGTCCGTCTGTCTGTCTGTCTGTACGGATGTATTTTGGACTGTAGCCTAAACGGTCCAATCTTCTTCAAAAGTAGAACTTAAGGTTACTTTGACATTCTACAGAGTTTTTTTTTCAATTTTTTTTAGCTCAAAAATTAACGGTAGCTGTCATATAACCGTTATGTAAAAGTTTTTTTTTCTTCGACTTTCTCGAAAACTAGAAATCTGATTACTATCAAAATTGATATGTAGCTAGCCTTAGTAATTTCGCATAATTTTTTTTCGAAAACTATTGTTTTGTATTTTTAATAATTCAATTTTTTTTTTTTGAAAAATCAATATTTTGAAAAACGAGTACGTGAATTTTTTTTTAAATTTTGTTTTTATTTTTGTGCTTAAGTTTGCATTCTTAAATTATTTTTTTAATTTATTTTAAAAAAAAAGTTGTAAAAAAAACATTTTATTTAAAAACCGATCCTACGATTTTGAAAAAAATACACTTTCTAACTTTTATTAAAGAAATAAAATGGTGTTTAAATTATTTCACCCAATACAATTTAACGTACTTTATTCGAACAATCAAAAGTCACAAAAATCGAATAAATGCTTTGATGTTAATTTTATTTTCTTAAATTTTATTCTACGATGTGACCGCATGAGCAAGTACGTCCAGTCCAGTCGTGCAATTTATTTTTAAACCGCTTATATCACTTCCAACTTGAGCACGCTGTTCATTTTCGCTTAGCGTTGAATTTAATTTTTTTTTTATTTCTTTTGTTACTTTTATATTCCACTTGAATTTTTTACAGAATGAAATATTTTCTTTATTCTCTTAAAAACCATATGGCGATAGGATTTTTTGGTTAGATTACATAAAATGTGCTTTGTCACTTGCCGGAATTCGTCAACTGTTTCGCAGAATTCTTCCCAGAAATACTGGCCCTCTTTGACGATGAACATATTTTTGAAGTTCTGGTAGATTTTGAAAAACTCTTTCGCAAATTATTTTGTTTTATTTATTGGATTGCTTTTCTTTTATAGGTAAAAAATTCCATCGTTTGAGGTTTTCAACATATTTGTGTACAGCAGTTGAATAAAATCTACCTAGATCATAGACAGCTTTTCACTTCAACATCCGCTGACTGAGTTTAAGGTCATTTTATTGATGTGGAACTATTTAATTCCAAGACTCGAATAATTCCTGTGAGAGGCGGATGAAATCTCTTGATCGATCATTTTGGCAGTAAAGCGTTCAGCTTCTTCCCTATGAACTCATGAACGGTGAGGGTTGAAAACATGGGCCCTATTTTAGAAAAATTGACAGGTGACAATTCTACAAATTTATGGCACTTGTCTGACAAGTTTTCATTTCTAAACATATTGACAAGTGACAAAATTGTCAGTAAAATACAACGTCAAATTTGTCGTGACAATTCTGTCATCGTAAGATTATGACAAAGGACAATGACCATTTTTGGGCCCAGTGGTACCCTAATGAGATTCGTACCAAATGAAAGCTAATATTTAGCTTAATATACATATGTGTCAAATATTTTCAAAATCGGTAGAGGAGATTTCGAGATATTTGAAATTAGAATATCAATGCGTTTTGAGCAGACAGCTTAGCATCCATTCTGCATTACATTTATTATACAGTCTATTTGTTATCTAAATAAAATTTTTCTTTAAAATTATAATTTTGTATTCTTTTAAGAGCTTTCGTAAACATTTGGATTATGTTTATGTTGGCTTTGGCTATTTTGAAAATATCAGTGATGACATACATTTTTACTTGCGATTATAGGAACTATGAGGCAAGTTTAGGATTCGTGAATATAAAAAAATTGAGATAACAATCAAACATGACATTACGATCATAGAGAAGCCTAAAAAAATCATTGACAAAAAATGTCCGTCTGTCTGTCTGTCTGTCTGTCCGAGTGTATATTGACCTGCAGTCTAAACGGGTTAAGCGATTGCATTCAAATTTGGTATGTGTGTATCTCTTGGCATTCCTCAGAGGGGAAATTGAAATTTTATTTTTAGGGCTTAAAATAACGGTACCTGCCATATGACCATTAAGGAAAAGCTTATTTTTCTTAAAAAAAAACAGACCATTTTACAAAATAAAAATAAAAAATTCAATCAAACTACCCCATTAAAAAAGTAATTTGAAAAATAAAATAAACTTAAAAATTCATTCAATAACTTTACATATGAAAATTTTACTTAGTAGTTTTCTTTCTTTTAATTTTTTCCATTGGCGTTTCACGATAAATTGACCAGCAAAAATCTGCCAGCATTGCTTCTGACCATTTCCCGTTATATCTTCTTTCTATATGTATCATATCTTGATGAAACCTTTCACCATGTTCAGCTGATACCGCACCAAGGTTAACCGGGAAAAAATCTAAATGGGAGTCCAAAAAACGGATTTTAAGGGACATGTTGCATTTAAGAGCCTTATAAGAGCAAAGCAGTTCTTCGATGATTTCTCTATAGTTTTCACTTCTCTTATTTCCAAAAAAAAATTGTTACACACCTCTACAAAAGCGTTCCATGCTCTTTTTCGGTCTCGGTAAGCTAAGCTTTGAAAATTGGGTCCTTAAAAAGTTCTCGTATTTGGGGTTCTACAGATATTCCCTCTTTTATTTACAATATCTTTGAAATTAGAACGAATTTCAAAAAGATTTAAAATGATTTAGAAAGATAAAATGCCGTTCTTTTAGACCTCATTTGCAGTTTACCGGTTGAGAAATTTGACGTTGAATATGTACTAAAAAAACGTGTTTTTGACCTGTTTATATTGAAATATCTCAAAAACGTGACGTGTTAGAGCAATTTTAACTTCGGATTCGGAATCAGCATCCCAAAAACCTCGAGAAAAGTATTGTTTGGTTTAAAGGCAATTTTCGTTGGAGACCAGTGTTATCATAGAAGTAGTACATATAAAAGTTGTTGAATTGAATCATTGAAAATAAAATCTAGGCAGGAGGCACGCCGTTAAGTGTGACTTTGGTGTCGATAGCACGGCTGAAGAGCTATTAGAAAATAGCAATTAAAAGTGAGAGAGTCCGGGCGAATCCAGAACCTTCCATATCATTTTTTTTCTCCCCTTATTGCTTGTGTTTGGATAGCAGGGGTACGGGTAGCTGGATTTAAAACCTATCTGATAGTACAAAAACCACTCACCTAGGACCTCAAAATAACAAGATATAGGCTCGGTAGGATTGAGTGCAAAATGTATTTTCTTGCACGCGACCCGCTCCTGGAGACGCAGTAAAGTAATTTTTGGTAATGTTCCTGTCCCTAAAAAGCAAAGAGGTACGGCTACAGAATATCGCCCGATTGCTATTCTTCCATTTCTTTCAAAAGTGTTCGAAAAACCTATTCCGAAACAAATTCGTCAATATCTTTCAATTAACAACCCGTTGAGTCCCTCACAATCTGGCTTTCGTTCAAAGCACAGACTTGCATTGGACAGGGACTCTATAGCTTTGCTAACGCTTTTAGACTTTTCTAAAGCTTTCGACACTGTCAGCCGCACGATTCTATGTAAGAAACTGCGGAATTCGCTTGGGTTCAGTTCAGAATCCTGTAAGCAAATTAACGCGTATCTAAGCGGAAGACAACAATGCGTAGTTGGAAATGAACGTTCTTCCTCTTTCTTAAATGTTCTATCTGGAGTGCCACATGGTTCAATCTTGGGTCTAATTCTCTTCTCTCTATACATAAATGACCTACCAACAGTTGTCAAACATTGTTTAATATATCTTTATGCAGATGATGTACAGCTTATTATTGATCGACCCTTTGCAATGAAAAATGAGGACATGCTGAACATTCTACCATGGTCTAAAATAAATCAACTTTGCCTTAACCCTGCTAAACCTATGGCTCTTCCTATTTACCAAAAACGTTTGATATTTCGCTTCTCAGCCATGTAAAACTTCAATATGAGATCATTGAATTCGTCGTCACCGCGTGAAACCATGGAATCATTTTACCCTTACATGGACTGATCATCTTAATAGTGTCATAGGGAAAGTCTATGGTAGCCTCCGGTTGCTTCAGATCACTGGAAAATACCTTATAAAGTAAAGTTACTCCTTGCCAAAACCCTCTTATTGCCTCTTATTTTGTTATATGGAAGTGAAGTTTTCTGCAGCAAAGACTCTGCTTCCAGCCGCAAATTAAATATTGCATTTAATAACCCGCTATGTCTACAATCTTCGACGTTATGACCATATTTCAATTTTTTTTAAATGTATAACTGGCTTGAGCCTTGACAACCTAATGAACTTTCGTTCATCTACCTATCGGTATACTGAACTTCCTTCACTCGACTAGGTCATTTGTCCTTATTCAAACAAGATATAATTATCTAATCATTGAACGTCACTTTTTTGTCCATGATTTTCGCCTGTGGAACTCCCTGCCTATCGCGTTGAGCAGAGTAGGATTCACAAGAAGGTTTAAATTTCTATTATTCAACTAACGGGTGATTTTTTTGAGGTTAGAACTTTTAAAAAAAAAAAAACGCATAAAATTTGCAAAATCTCATCGGTTCTTTATTTGAAACGTTAGATTGGTCCATGACATTTACTTTTTGAAGATAATTTCATTTAAATGTTGACCGCGGCTGCGTCTTAGGTGGTCCATTCGGAAAGTCCAATTTTGGGCAACTTTTTCGAGCATTTCGGCCGGAATAGCCCGAATTTCTTCGGAAATGTTGTCTTCCAAAGCTGAAATAGTTGCTGGCTTATTTCTGTAGACTTAAGACTTGACGTAGCCCCACAAAAAGTAGTCTAAAGGCGTCAAATCGCATGATCTTGGTGGCCAACTTACCGTTCCATTTCTTGAGATGAATTGTTCTCCGAAGTTTTCCCTCAAAATGGCCATAGAATCGCGAGCTGTGTGGCATGTAGCGCCATCTTGTTGAAACCACATGTCAACCAAGTTCAGTTCTTCCATTTTTGGCAACAAAAAGTTTGTTAGCATCGAACGATAGCGATCGCCATTCACCGTAACGTTGCGTCCAACAGCATCTTTGAAAAAATACGGTCCAATGATTCCACCAGCGTACAAACCACACCAAACAGTGCATTTTTCGGGATGCATGGGCAGTTCTTGAACGGCTTCTGGTTGCTCTTCACTCCAAATGCGGCAATTTTGCTTATTTACGTAGCCATTCAACCAGAAATGAGCCTCATCGCTGAACAAAATTTGTCGATAAAAAAGCACACTGATTTTGGTAATAAAATTCAATGATTTGCAAGCGTTGCTCGTTAGTAAGTCTATTCATGATGAAATGTCAAAGCATACTGAGCATCTTTCTCTTTGACACCATGTCTGAAATCCCGCGTGATCTGTCAAATACTAATGCATGAAAATCCTAACCTCAAAAAAATCACCCGTTATTTGGCAAATAATTGAAAATACGAAATGATATTGTCTTTTCTAATGTTTTATTTTCTTTCTTTCTTTTTTTTTAAATGTTTTTATAAATATATGCATATATTTAAATATATTGTTAATTTTAATTCATATAATTTTATTACTCAATTTTACTAAAACCCAAAGATAAAAAGGCCTACAGATTTTATAAGACACAAACATGTCCTAATTGTAAGTGATTTTGAAATCAATAAAATACAAATACAAATACAAAATTTATGGATCGGGTAGCTGGACTCAATACCTAACTGACAATGGAAAACATATGCAACTAGGATCTCTACATAACGAGATATAGGAATGAACAAAATAATTTTTTTCATTCTAGCCTTCCGCGCCTATATCTCCTTATTTTGAGGTGGACGGTTCTTGACTCGCCCCGTCTCTCTCCCTTTCAATTGCTAATAGCTTTTCAGCCGTTGGTGCTATCGCCACCGGAGTATATACAAAAATTGTTCAAACATTATTCGAGACGAAGTCTTTAAAAAAGTCTTTCCAAGCAAGAAGTTAATCATCACAGGGCATTGACTTTTTCAAGGGGATAACGTTATTTACGTCGTCAGCTAAGCTGGTCACATTCTTTTTCTGCTCGATGATGTTGTTGACACTAAAGATTCTTCTAATCTTTGTTCCTCCTGCTGTCAATTGGTTAACCTCTCTCATATTTATTTCAATACAAAAATTGAACCAATTCTTATGTTAGATTTTAGATCACATTAAATGTAAACGTGTTTTAAGTATTGAATGACCATTCCCATGTCAACATCTTCCAAACACTTAACTAACATTCGTACCTTTGTTATATTGATTGAGGTTTAAAATTTCAAATAAAGAAAAACAGCCCGAAACTATTTTTTGCAAACTTAGCTTTGTCCATCTTAAAATGTAGGTATAGCCCCATGAAACCAGGCATTAGATAAACAATGAACCCTTTCAAGTGAAATATCTTTCAGGTCATTCGAATAATGACATAATACTCAAAAAAAAAAAAAAATGAAACAAAAGAAGCTCAAAAACGTGTGCACCAAAACATATTAAAATAATAAGATAGAACGAGTAATTAATCGCACGATATCGTTCATTTTTATCCATATTTATTCCACAAGCCGAGTGCGGAGCACACATATCACATAGCCTCCTCCACCAAGCACCAAGTCTTTCTCGGTCGTTCTCGTTAGGCGTCATTAGCAACAACAACAACACCAGCGCCAGTTCGAATTTCCATCAAAATAGCAATGACCCGAAATCGATGTTACCCCAGTGCCCGGAGCCAGCCAGTCAGTCATTCACTGAGTCGTACTGGACTCTGGCCCTTGTCTCTGTCTGCCAATGTGGCGAATATGATGCGATTAGCGAATATCGTACACTGGGTACCCAATTCTTCTTAGGAGGAGCTTAGTTCCAAATTAGCTCCAATTAATTTGCCATCGATTTGTATATAGGAGTTGCAAGTACCTCGTATATCTACATGACTTCCAAGTGAATTCCCCAATAGCTGCCAGCTACGCGCTGAGGACGATAAACAAAGATGGTGTAGCGTAATTAGATAATCTGCATGCTTCGGTGCGAATTGTAAGTGCAACCTGCAACACTTGTGCGGCTCATGTTTATCATGAATGCGTCATCCATTAGAGCACCGAGTCTGGGTGATTATGCAAAACAAAAGGAACCATTATCTAGGCGCATATTCTTGGGAATTATTGTAATTATTCCCGATTTGGTGCCGATCACGTAGTATCGATGTATCTTTAAGCACCATGATGCCGCATGCCGCTTCTGTAAACATTCTTCTCTCTGCCTTTTGTAGGAACGTTACGAGTGGAGTACTTTCTACTCTGTTGCTTCTGTTCGTCGAGCCGGGTGATGCGGTGGTGACTGCAATCGAAGAACACCGCACAGGAACTCTGTATTCTGTGTATACGCATCCCGTCCGTAGATGCAGATAGTAGTGTCTATATTTCTGATGATGCGGTGTTAACCTAAACGATTGGAATTTTATTTCGTATAACTCAACACCAACAAGGACAGTAGCAATTACCAACAAAACGTACACTAAAAGCAAAAATAAAAAATAAATAAAAAAGTAAAACATAATAAAATAAAAAAAAAAATAAATTAAAATAAAATCAAGATATTGGGTCGCGGTATGCAAGACAAAGAATAACAAAAAGTTCATGTGGATATAAAAAGATACGCACACACAAACTGAAGAAGACAGAAGACATAAAGAAGAGCTACATTTTGAGGTTACTATTTTATTCAGCTGGCGTTTGAGTAAAGTATGCTGACCTTTTGAAGGACATATTTGTTCTTTTCAGTTCACCTCTTGATTTTATCAGTACATAGTACGAAATGAAGTTCAGAATGAGGCTAGTATTATTAATTAGAAATAAAATTTTGTCTGGCTTTTCTGAAGAATTGATCAGCATATAAATTATTTTTTGTCCGCAATGTGAACTACTCGATCGGGTTCCTTGCGATTCAATCGTGTTCCTTCTGGTGGATGGCTTTATTCCGTTTATCCAACAGCGATAAAATTTGGTCACCTTTTTGCCTTGACCTAAAAGAAAATTGCAATAGGTGGGGCGTTTGTTGTACCAACAAATGAATTTGGAAGAGCATCAACAAATATTTCAATGAGAATTAGGGAAAATATGAATCTTTTTCACACCAATGGGAAGGTTACTAGCATAGTTTGAACACTGCTCGATAGGCGGTGCTACACAACAAAATTAAAATGTGTCGCACGTACTTGCTTTTATGTGCCCATTGCCGAATTACATCTGTGACAGTAACAATTAACATTTACGTTGAAAATAACACAATTTGAACTTATAAAAACTATCAAAACCACAGTAAAAATGAAGTACGCCACCATACGTCTTAAATAACAAAGAATTTATGAAAAAAGTATTTCGAAAATTGTAGGACAGATTTTGATAAAATCTTGTTTTTAATTTTTAGTTTTTTGAAAAAAATGTTTTTTGAAAATTTTGGTATGCAGTTTTTGGGGTTTATTAAAATAATTTATTTTGATTAATTTTAAAAATACTGATTTAAAAAAAAAAAATATTTCAAAAATTAATTTTAATTAGAAAAAAAGTTATTAAACATTTTGATATGCAGAACTGATTTGACTACTTAGATCTTCTCAAATATACAATTTGACAGAAATCCAAACAGCAGTTACCGAGAAATTAAAAAAACCGTTATATGAAAGGTACTGTTAATAGACTTTTCCCGTAAACTTGGTTCTAATCAGATGATAGCCATACCAACAAAAAATTCTCAAAAAATTTTAATCAAATTCGTCGGAGCCGTTTTCTAGAAAAATAAGCTTTTCCTAAACGGTCTAATGGCAGGTACCGTTATTTTTAGGCCTAAAAATAAAATTTCAATTTCTCCTCTGGGGAACACCAAATGAATCACACACACCAAATTTGAAGATAATCGCTTAAACAGTTTTGGCTGGAGCTCGTTATACATACAGACAGACAGACAGAGAGACAGACAGACTTTTTTTCTCGATCTCGAAAAAAAGACTTCTCTATGATCGTAATGTCATGTTTCATTGTTGTCTCATTTTTTTTATATTCACGAATCCTAAACTTGCCTTATAGTCCGTATAATCGCAAGTAAAAACGCTATATTATAGGTATAGTAAAATAAACTACACGTAGGTGGCGCATATCGTAGGACTGCCGCTGTAGATATTTGAAAAAGCATTCAGAGAAAAAAACGACATTGGCTAATTGTAATTTGGTCAGAAAAACTAAATGGCAAGATAATTGAAGTCTTCTATCTTCTATCACGCATACTCACTTCAAGGAGCTAATTAACCCCACTGCACCCTGTATAGATTACTGCATTTTGGACGCAAGGAATTCTTGCGAAAAGATTGAGGTGGCCCTTAATTTGCAGAACTTTATAAATATTATACTCCGACGCTCACTTATAACTTTTAACTATGTTTAATAAAATTGTAGTTTATAGAACCCTTGGTCTTTGTTTTTGCGGTGTTATATTCGTTTATAATTTCTCTTTGTAAAAACCTTAAAAATACAAATGGATGATGTTCTAAAGTATAAAAGTACTGCGAATGACTGATGAGAGAATCCACAGTACATATAACTAAGGTAATATATTGTGCAGGTTGTCAAAATATGATCTGTCACTTTGTATTAAAAATGGTGGTTCTCAGAGACCTAAATCAAAAAAATTGTGAACAAAACTACACCTCACGTTTGTTTTATATTTTTCTCATTTTTTTGTTTATTAAAAAGCTTTTTTATAAATTAATTACTACAAATACTTTAAAATATAGCCACGAGATCTAGTTTTCAGAACAAAAAAACAAGCTAATGGTCTCTGGCGGCCGCCATTTTACTTTGATTTTGACAGATACGCAGAAGATTGCAAAAATAAAAACTCTAATGATATTACCCTAGATATGTGTACTGTTCAAAGAATCTACTTTATTAAAATGAATCTCAATCTGAGTAGATTAAAGGGGAGATTTGGGGATGATTTGAGATAATCTTAGTTTATCGTCAGGAAGAAACGTAGTATTATTATCTTTCAGGTAGTGTAGACCAACGCTATAGAGAAAAAAACACATTAGTGATGCAACTGATTCACTGTTTATAAACCCTATCTACAACCAAATAAATCACGATCTCAAGCGTTAAAACTATTTTCAAAATGATCAGAGGATGACATTTGTATGATGGTACGATTAAAAGTTAATCTCCTTAAACTTGATATCTCTGCTTAAACCTTAGATAAAATACTAGTTTTTATTGAAATCTTTTTGCTATCTTACGACGGAAGGTTGGTAAGATTTTATTATTTAGGGATATGTTTGTTGAATATCATGATACAAGATTACAAGACAGCGCCTTCCTGTATTTTGACGTCATCAGTGACCCAAATTGACTAAATTAAATACAATTTTTGGAAAGGATCCAAAATGTTAGTTGACTTAAAATGTATATTTAATCTATCAAACAAGATATTCTATCCGGATGTCTCTGTCCAAGAACTGAGTTGAATTTGGAACACACCCTTCTAAATTTATTCAACAAGACGTCAGTTGTCACTTCGGGGGGTTAAATTAAAAGTGAATTATGGAGTGAATATAGCGTTTTATTGGGACTTCCAATACTGCGCTAGCTATAGATTACTATTAAAACACGGCTAGTATACAATATGCAATGCATAAGACCTTTGATAATGCAGAAGCAGAGTGTTGGGAATATTGTTGATACAATTTTATCTGGATGTAACTGTACCGGTCTTTTGTTTTCATTCATACTTTTTAATTCAGTATTTTGATAAACTTTGTATCTTTAATTAAATTAATTAAAAAAATTCTGCCTCGCTTCGTTTGCTGTGATTTAAACATTTACTCATGCTGAGCATTTTATTATAAATAAAGTGAGAAAAAAAAATTAACAAACCGTTTTTCATTACCGAAGATACAAATACAAAATCATTTGTAGATTGAGGGACCACACGGCGTATGTGGAACATTTTAAATAATTTTTTTAATTAGCGTATTTTTCGACTTTTTTAGCTTTTTATTGACTGTTGATCGTTTACGTTTTAATTTTTTGTTATTTAGGTTAACAATGAAAATATGGAAGAAAATAGCTTTCAGAAAGCGTTTCCAAAATTCCGATTTGGGATTTTCGTAAAAGTGCTTTCAGAGCGCAGTCACAAAATAAAAGCAAAATACTTTCTGAAAGCGGCTTCTTACTTTCGAGGAAGCAACATTTCTGGAAATCACTTTTCGGGTCATGAACCATGCAAGCGAAAGTGAAATCCGATTTTTTTTTTATGTAAACGGCTTTGGCATTAACCATTTAAGCTTAGTTTGGTATATACATATTTAATCCGAGGAAAGAGAAACATCAAAAAAGATTCGGCACACAACTCACTGGAAGCTCTTTCTTCCATGTTTTTTTCTTTTGATTATTTTTCTCGTTCATACTAAATTGATGCATTTGCATTCCTAACACCACACTGTGTAATCCCCGAATAAACTATACACTGTTCAATTTATATTTTTAGTACAGACCTTATGGAAGAGAGCTTTCAAACACACTGGTACCTGCAAGTGTTTGCATCGCACTCAACTTAAGAAATTGCCACTTAAATATAAAAGAGAAGCCTGAAATACATTGAAAGTGTTGTTGTAATATTTCATTTAACCCACGCGCATTCCATCAAGACCTGTCTGCTCCCCGGCTGCGAGGATGAGGAAACTAGATTATGAATTTGCCTCTCGCTTATTGTGCTTAGTTTTTAAGAAACACTACTGCAGAGTTACCATTCGCCATTAATGGAAATTATAATACCTTTTTCTTTGGTTTTTGTTATGAAAGTTCCAGAATTGAAGCTTTCTTTGAGCGAATGAGAGCATATTTTAAGTTTAAAGAAGAAGGTGTTGTCGCTATGCTTATAGTGTTTATTTTTCTTAAAAAAACGATGAAAATAAAAATACATAATGCAATATTTGATGGCAATTTTTTTTTACTTGCTATTATAGGTACTTTAATGCAAGTTATACATTCGCATACACATACACACAAATAAATTAAGATAATAATCAAACATGACACTACGATTAAGAAACGTATTTGAGTTACTGGAAAATTATGTTTGTCTGCCTGTACGGGTGTATTTTGGACTACAGCCTGAACGGCTGGTCAATCGTTTTTAAATTTATATTTATTTAATTTAAATTAATTTATTTAAAAAGTTTACGGTCTACATGTTTCTGTTTTCATAAAATTTGAATAAACAGTTGGTAATCATACCTACATTTGTCTGAGAGTTATACCAATTTAGAATGCCCAGTATGGCAAGAATTTTAGAGCTTTAAGATAGCTTTAGAGATAGCTTATTGAAATCCATAACAGTAAGAGTGAAAGGCAAATATCCTATCTTCCCTGTACTTAAAATATAGATTGAACAGAGTATAACACTTCATTCTCCCTCTTAAAAAAATAATAATAAAGAAACAATTTTTAGGAAATTTAAGCAAATGATATACGTTTTGACAGAAATGTCAAATATATCAAAAATGTGAGAAAAACAAGTCACGACTTACGATGACCTCATATATTTATGCCGTCATCGCGAAAAATGACTCCTTTCAGCGCGGTTTTAACTATCACCGTCACCGATCACCTGTTTGAAAGTGGTCAAATCTTGTGATCGTCATCGTTTTGAATGTCATCGCTATGACAACGAATCGCAAAAATCACGATGACACACTTTGCCCGTCATCACATTTTGGGACAACAGTGATAGACTTGCGTCATTCATGTGATCTTTATTTAAGCTAGCGATGACAGTGACCTATGACAATGCAATATCTATTTTAATGTGACGAAAGAGGGTCATTTCAATAATCGTAAACTTAAAAAATGAGCACGACTGGGACGCACCTACTTGCTTTTATGTGCCTAATTACATTGGAAAGAAAGATCTTTGACAGAAACAAGTAACATTTGCACTGAAAATAACACAGTTTGAACTTATAACAAGTATTAAAAACCACAATACTTAACGAATTTTAGTAAAAATGAGGTACGCCATCACACGTCTTAAATAACAAGGAATTTATTAAAAATGTATTTCGAAAATTTAGGACCGGTGTTTGATAAAATCTTGTTTTATTATTTTTAGTTTAAAAAAAAATTGTTTTAAAATTTTTGTATGCAGTTTTTAAGAATTTATTAATATACATGTAATTATAAAATTTAAAATATTTTTTTTTGATTAGTTTCAAAATATTGATTTTCAAAAAAAAAAAATCAATAATTAATTTTAATTAGAAAAAAAAAAATTATTCAAACTTTTGATATGCGGAATCATTTGGATACATAGATGTTGTTAAATATAAAATGTTAAAGAAATCCAAAGAGCCGTTACCGAGAAAGGCAAAAATTAAGAAACCCGTTATATGAAAGGTACCGTTAATAGACTTTTTTCCGTAAATGTGGATTCAAATAATAGCCAATACTAACAGAAAAATTCTCAAAAAATTTCATCAAAATCGTTAGAGCCGTTTTTTGAGAAAAATAAGCTTTTCCTAAACGGTCATATGGCAGGTACCGTTATTTTTAGTTCTAAAAATAAAACTTTAATATCCCCTCTGGGGAATGCCAAAAGAATCAAACACACCAAATTTGAAGATAATTGCTTAAGCCGTTTATGCTGCAGCTCGTTATGCGTACTGACAGACAGACAGACAGATAGACAGACAAACATTTTTTGTCGATCACTTTTTTTAGATATCTTTATGAATATAATGTTATGTTTCATTATATTCATTGTTATCTCATTTTTTTATATTCACGAATCCTAAGCGTGCCTTATAGTCCCTATAATCGCAAATAAAAAATTTATTGACTTAAAACTCCTTCCAGAAAATATCAAATTCCATTTTAAATTCGAAACCCCATTTTCATTCCAAGTCGAAAAGTATTTCAGTATAAATATTCATTTAATTTCGTTCTACACAAAAACTGCCGCCTTTTGTTTTTTTTTTTTATTTTCCAAAAGTATTGTGACGCTAGCATTCTTACATACCCTATAATGTTTAACAGAATTGAGAATGCAAAGCAAAGAACAAAACACCATCTAGCATAAATGACTCAACAGAGTGAGCCACAGTGCAAGAACCTGACGGCGACCCCGCGCGCAGTGCCGGCCATCCGATCGGCCAGCTCCTGCTGTTAATTCAGTACGCTGTTTGCCCGCAAGGGCATTTCTCTTTACGCAACTTTAGTTCTTCCCTGAAGATTACGGCACAAGGACTGCGAGAGCCGATTGCGGTGCTGAATTAGTGGCTGGTTGGTTGGTTGGCGGGTTCATCGGTTGGACTACTGGCTTTTGGTTAAAACCAAACAAGAAGTCTTATGGTGCTTACCGAGGAGTATATTGGCCTGGTCCACCAACATCATCATCATCATCGCATTGCCGTTGTCGTTATTGGTTGCAAGAATCCCATCCGGTCTATTATCTGCCACTGCTGGCTCAACTCGGCTCCACACTCAACTATAGTGCTACTCTGCCTCTGTGCTCTGTGTGACATACCACCGATACCAAATAGTGTCAATATATGGCATGGGCAATCTGAATTTCTGAATCACTCACAGTCGAGTGCAACAAATCGTCGAATACGGCTCGCTCGGCACAACTATATTGCTTCTGCTTGTGCGACACGCCAAACACGCCAACTCTAGCTATTCTTACCCAACTCACACCAAACCTAATTGCATTCAAATTGATTTGTTACTCCGGAAAGTTATAGATAGTATTGACGGTATTCGCGGGTACGCGTTTCGAGTGCGTGATTTGAATAAGTTTATACTTGATTTATTTTTTTGTGTTGACTTTTTGTAATTTTTATGCATTTTCTTTGAGCAATAATGTGAATTCGGGAGTGTGTGCCTGTATCAGATCAATTTGTGAACGCCGGAGAATCTTCATTTGCCTTTAGGTATGTTTGGATTTTGATTAAATTTGATTTTGAATTAAACAAGGTATGGATGGGCGATGGCGATGGCGATGGCGATGGGTGATAAACGGGACATGAAGAAGTGAATCCCTTAAGGAAATCTTTTTTCGACCTAAATTCCAGAAACCAAGTTGGAGCTACCATCGGTGGGGACGGCGCCAGGTTTGGCGAATACCATTCAGCATTCCTTTTGTGATGGGTTCTCTTTTGAGCCTTCTTCGGGTTAAATGCATATGTATATTAAGCATGCTCAGCTTCGCAGTAGTTATTCCCATTCCAAATGATTCTTTTTATTTTCTAGATTTTATCTGGATTTGGACATGCGAATGTAGTATGACATAGGCTCGTTATCATACAACAGGCGCATAATAGTTGATGTATCTTTGCTCGAAATAAGAAAGAAAAAAAAAATGCAGATTCTTTTGTGGGTTGTTTTTCTTGTTAGGTATCCGAATGCCAATCCGAAAGTGGAGAGTATGACTTGTTTGTTTGGCTGATTGCGTAGATGCAGATTGTTGCAGAGATTGACATTGTTTGTAGGGTGCGGTGCAGCAACGTGAAAGATAGAGAGCATAAGTATCTATAATTATCAAAAGTTTCTTTTTTTTTTTTTTTTTTTTTATGAGGATGTACTTAAAATAGATGCCGCGTGAAGTGCAGTCGCACTTTTACACTTTATGTCATGTATTTCGATAAGAACGTGACTCCTGGTGCGACTTGATGGGTGAATATAACGCCGACACCACTTTATGTATGTAGGTCAAGTGCAGGCTGTGTTATGCGTCAAAAAAACACATTCATACTGCGGCATAATGTGCACATGCTTATTTTTTGTTGCATTTTATGTCAACAATTCTCGGTTGCTCTTAATGTTATTATTTAAAATGACACCTAAAATGACTGTGTTTGTTTTATTTGTCGGCTTAGACGTGACTTACGTGGTAATAAAAAAGAGAGTTTGAAATGTGTCATAATCTAATATTAGGTGTAAGCACTTGGTTATGCATTAAAAACTTACGTGATAGGAAAAGGTGTTAGATAAACTCAAATTTCAATTAAAAAAGATCAGACAGGAGGATCTTACTGTGGCTTTCCTTAGCATGAAACCAGGGTTCGGACTTTACTGCGAAAGCAGTAGATGTGTTGTGTTTTATAAATCTATGATGCACCACTGCAATTTTCACAAAATTTACTTGAGTGTGATTGAATTGAAAAACAGATTGTCGGTGTACTTACAGCGCCCTTTTTCCACTAATGTTCTTGAAAGGTCCTTCACCACTCGTGAACCAAAACCTTCTTTGACACTCTGTAGTTTTTCCGGTGTAAATTTGAAACTGGCAAACGTAACCTTTTTCAACCGCCCTGATCCTGATCTTCTATCCATGTTTTATTGGTTTTTAAGGGCATATATTGATAATAACAGCTTCACCCATTGAACTTTATCATGGATTCATCTATTTTGATTTTTATTGACATTGAGACGGCTCGAGTGAAGATAAAAAGGTTTCTGATAATTTCGTTATTATGGGTCCGCAACTTATAAAGCTAATTAAAATTTTGAGATGTTCTTTCTAGTTGTCACCCTCTCTTTCTGTTGTAAAATGGACAAAGGAAGATCATCTGCTCTATTCCATCACTCGTCGTATTCTTTCTGAGGTTCTTCAACAAATATTGATATCCGTTGCATTTATGTCCAATAGAATTCTTAAGTATCATGTGACTTCTCCCCACCACTTTCAGATTCCGCATCTGACGGAATTTCTTCGAACATCATTTGGAATTCTTGCGAAATGAAAGTTATTCTTTTCTAAAACAGTTTTAAAGTAACTTAGTTTTAAAATAAATAACAGTTAGTAGAAATTACCTTAGTTTCATTATGTTGGTGTGTGGTTTCACGACTAGGAAGCAAAGGGCTAATCTTTTTCTTATTTAATTAAAAAATATATTCAGAAAATCCACAACGTTAAATGATAGAAAGTTTAATTTTTGCGAACACAAATAGTTTAGTAAAATTTATCACATTTTACCGTCTGACTGAGATCATACCTGGAACAACGCATATGAAGAAACTATGTATATTTCCTTAATAGCCCAGGCAAAATAATAAAAATAAACAAAAAAAAAATCCATGTTGTTAGAATATTTTTAGGATTCCCTTGTACCCGCAATAATCATAAATTGCACGACTGGATTGCACGTACTTGCTCATATGTGCGGTCACATTATAGAATAAAATTTAAGAAAATTAAAGTTAACATCAAAGCATTTATTCGATTTTTGTGACTTTTGACTGTTTATAAAGTACATTAAATTGTATTGAGTGAAATAATTTAAACGCCATTTTATTTCTTTCTTAATGTAAAAAAAGTGTATTTTTTTCAAAATCGTAGGAGCGGTTTTTAAATAAAACTGATTTTTCTTAACAACTTTTTTTCAAAAATTAAAAAAAAAAAATAATTTAAGAATACAAACTCAAACAGAAAAATAAGAAACACTTAAAAACGGAATTAAAAAAAATTATCTATCGTTTTCAAAATATTGATTTTTCAAAAAAAAAAAAAAATTAAATATTTAAAATACAAAAAAAGAATTGAAAAAAAATTCATGCGAAATTACTTGGGCTACCTGCATCATCTTGAATATCAATTTTGATAGTAATCGGATCACCAGTTTTCGAGAAAGTCCGAAGAAAAAAAAATAAATAAATAAATATAAATTATATTATATTATATAAAAAACAATGATTTTTTTCATAAAAAACTTTTACATAACGGTTATATGACAGGTACCGTTATTTTTTGAGCTAAACAAAAATTGAAAAAACTGTAGAATGCCAAAATAACCTTAAGTTCTAAATTGTTCAAAATGCTTCCGTACAAACAGACAGACAGACGGACAGAATTTTGCCACTAACTCAAATATATTTCTCCATCATCGTAATATCATTTTTGATTGTTATCTCAACATTTTTAATCTGCACGATTTATAGTACCTATAATAAGTAAAAAATCCCGTTGAACGGAGTGCTGCGTGGGGTGGGGGATGCTTTGAAGAGACCTTTCCACGGTTGCGCCAGCATTTCTCGAAGACGGTGCGTTGTAGAAAAAAAAACTAAAGACAAAAAGTTAGGCTGATAAAATTTACTACAATCTGCTTCTACACTGTATTTGAAAGCAAATAACTGTTCTTGGGATATCCTCTGTGGAAAATGGGAAATTTTTCGAAAACAAAATTTGTTCGTCAAACTTTTTGCTCTTACACCTTCCAACATTTTTTTAGCACATATTTATGATGGCAAAAGTTGTAGAAAATCTAATTTCTTTCAAGACTGTATGCATAAGTCTTAACTTATTTTCAATTGGTCAAAAGATATAACGATTTGAAGTGTTGCGGTAGATTTCAAAACTTTACTCATAAAATACCAGAACTTATTTTTGGCAATAATTCCTTTTGAAATATGTCGGGTGAGGACCGCTAATCAAGTTTAATGTATTGTAATGAATTTCTTTGAATATTTTGTCCTAGCGTCGTGTAAGGGGGGGGGGGCGTAATCGAAGAGGTAATACAAAATAATAGTAAAACAAATATTGTAAAATACGGTGATTCCTACTTGCATCTCCTAATAGGACGAAATGTAGTGTTACTCCAGTGCAAGCTCTTCCTGCCTCAGATGACATCAAATGGCTGACATTAGCTCCTACTGCTGAACAAATGGGTACCTTGAGTGTTTTAGAACTGCAGCTATTTATATCAAACATGTTTGCTCCCAATTCCGTTGACATAATACTCAATGAAAAGGGTTACAAGTACAGCCCGGCTGTTCGAGCTTATTTACTTATACAGACGCAACAGTCGATACGAAACGAATGTCGCACTTGTTTACATCAAAGAGCAGCAACTGAAAAGTGAGCTCACGCAAGAAAGGAGCAGGAGCGACGGGAGGAATAAATGATTGTTGGATCTAGTATTTCTCGATGACCAATTGACCACCCTTATAAAAAACTTCAAAACTTCAGAAGTCTTAGTTATGATAGTGGGAGAAGACGTCGACCTCGTTGTTGTGATACCGCAATACTTCAAATCGCTGTATCTTTAGACCAGTTGAAGGTTAGTTAATATTGACAATTCCATTCATGAGACGTGCTTTCTTCTAACCATATCATGCTTATGAGTTTGTGCATACTTTTAACCAAGTCATAGCCAGCAGGTACGGCGGTCTGCTCCGGCGGCTTTAGATATAGATAGTATTTCTTTACGCTAGCTTAACGGATGGGCGGAATTGTTGTTCTAAGGTGTCTTTTTTCTTTAGAGGCAAAGAGGCGAATTTTGGAAATAAATTTCTACAATTTGTTAAAATAATTTAAGAATATAAAAAAAAATGTACGATTTGTAAACGTTATTCTGTTGTAAGTCTTTGCTTGTTGATTTGCCAAAGTATATTAAAAAAAAGTCAAACACTTTTCATTAGTATGGCAGCTAGTTTTGACAGTTATAGCTATCGGAAGTTCTATACCTCTTAAAAACACCCTACTTCGCTCAGATAGAATGGTTCATTCTACCTAACAGCAAAATTCTATTAGTTGTTGCTGCTGTTAAACAGTGCGTTTTGACCATTTCTTTTTACCTTTTGGTAAAACTTTCTTATATGAAGCAGTCAAATAAGTAAATGAAAATAAAAATAAAAAAAATTATCTCTTCTTGGCTATAACGACGTAGTGGTCCGAATCAATGATTGACCCACGGAAAATTTGGACATTAATAATACTAGAGCAGTGCTCGGCATTGTTTGAATTATGTAGCTCGAGAGACATATCTTTGTAGTCATTATCTCTGTGGGAGCAAGAGCGTGGACTTGTTGACAAGGGTTATGTCTTTATTATTTATTTATTTATTATTTATCTTTGTTTCCTGGATCGCAAATAGGGTCATAAATCGCACGTAGTACTTTATTCTCGAATACCCCAAGAGAGCTTCATTTTACAGAGGAAGGTTTCAAGATTTTGCACCATTTAGCGTCTCCTTGTGTTCTTCTCAATTCCTCAATGCCTTAGACTGTTTTTAAACCTTGCGACTAGAGTACTGCGACTTTCGTTGATTCTCTTTTGTTGCCTGTCCTTGTCGCAGAGATACTTTTAAACGTAGCGATTGTGTTTAACTCTTCACTATGTCATTTCTTGAATTCCTTTTCGTTTCAAGTTTCCAGAGTGAACATTTTCAGCTGCTGTACTGTTCCTGCCTGCTACCTGCTACAAAAAACAGGACGAACAGGGATTGACAAAAATGAATGATTTCCCGAATAAGCACAAAGAAGAATGACCGATAGTCACGCAACTCGAGCTACTCGTGCGATTCTGTCTACCCCGGCCCCTATATACGTCTCTCTCCTAAAAGCTGAAGCAAAGTAACGAGTCGCAAGGTTTAAAAACAGTCATATTATGCTCAAAGAAACAGAGACTAACAAAAGTAACTCTGCGTTTGAATTTTACACTGATATTGTTACCTGTGTTTACATAAGTGCCCAGGTAGACAAATTCACTGAAAACGTCATTTGTCACACTGCTGACCCCATGGAAGTGAAAGCACCGATTATATTGCTCACAAAATCATATCAATGTTCTCAGCAAACATAAGTATTTACATTCATTGAGAATCTAGAGATAGTGCGTCATGTGCTGGCCTTCCTGGTTATCCGTACTACGTTTTCAGGCAAAAAGTTCAAACAGCTAGCACGACAGTGCGTTAACTACCTCATTAGAATCACTACCAATTTCGACAGAGCAAAGTCATCCTGATAAGATCATCAGTTCAGCAGAAATAACAAAGGTAGACATGGTCCGGTACATTTCATTCCTGCACTGTCATAACGCTGCCTTAAAAGAGATGAACAGGTAGTGGGTCTCGAAATTCAATATTAAATTCTTAGGTTTTTTTTAGGATCTTGAGTAATGTAAAGATTTGGTCGATTGTAAATTTTCCAGGTCTAAAACCACCTTGGTAAGGACCTATCCATAGGCAAATGGCTTAACACCTTCATATAAAACGCTTGACGGGATCTTATAGGCAATGTTTAAAAGGCTAATTCTTCTATAACTGGTGGAAAGTAGTCGATCTTCTTTTTGTGGATCAAACCGATGTTACTAAGATTTCAATCATCAGTCATGCTTTCCTCCGGCCATATTTTGCAGATGAGTTGGTGTGGTGTATGCATCTTCAGAGTGTCTTTAAAGTTTCGCTTGTAGCCTCTTGTTCGTTTTCAGTTCAGGTACTTTGATCATATTTTAGTCGGGTTACTGTACTTCTTGGTTATCATCTAGGTAGACTTGTCCATGCCGTTTATTGGTGGGATATTTGCCGTCATCAGACCCACGGATGGCTCTAGCTTGCACTAGGAGTTAGAAAAATTGCTTCCCAAACCTAGATTCGAACTTAGGATTTCTGGCTTAACAAGCAAACCACTGTCGCCCGCAGTTAGATTACATTAGATGCCCAAAACCTTGTGGTGTGAAACCGGATAGTTTCAGCCAGCGATCGGGTTGTATTGAAGAACTTTGTGAGGCCCGTAACGGATCCCAATTATCCCGCTGATGATGACGATGTTTCAATATATTTCCTTAAAATCGAATGTTCAACGTTTTGTTTTGTTTTTGTTGTTCAATATTCACTTTCTTTTTCAATATTTTATAATTTATTTGGTACAGTTTTCTTTGTAATAAATACAAGAATTTTAACTATTTTTATGAGACATTCCACATTCACGCAACTTCGTTGCTCCGTTCAGGGTAAATGTAGTCAAAAACACCTGAAAAGATAAAAATCATCCAAAAATAAGTTTTTCCTTACAAAAAAAAAAAAAACAGATAGAGATAGGATTTTTATCATCGATTGCGAGTCAGTTATTTTTTATTTCAGGATTTTTATTGTAGAGCTGGCTTCATATACCATCCCAATGCTTTTTCCGTAACAATACAAAGATGCTACATTCGAAATACATTTCATTAAAATAACAAAAAATATGCCCAAAATTCGTTGAGTCGTTCTCGAAATATGCAAAAAAAAAGAAATCCATGTTTTGTAGTTTTATTTTGTGAAGTTAATTAAGTTTGAAGTAGGTATAGAGAACACATTATTAAAATCGTATACATAGGTTTTTTTTTTTTTTTATATATATTTAACGCGCGGGATTATGTGTTTCCCTTTTAATTTAGAACACACTGCGCGGGCATTACGAAGATAGGGAGGGGAGAGATAGGAGGTGCCGATTAACATTGGTTTTGAATGTTTGCAGATCAAAATGGCAAGGGAAAATCCCGCCGGGTAAACTATTCCAGATTCGTGTCGTTCGGCTAAAAAAAGAATCCCTATATTTCACGGTACGTCCGAAATTAGGCTCAAGGGTGAACTGATGAGCATTCCTTGCGAGACGAGTATTACGGGAGAAACTTTTAAGGGGAGGAATGCAATGAATGGCTACTTCGAGTGAACATTTTTTTGTAAAAGAAACGATAAAATAAGGAAAGACATGAAACATTGCGTCGGTGTTCGAGTGGGGCAATTGTTTCAGCGGCAGTTCTATTTCCTATCAATCTTAACGCTCGATTTTGTATTCTATCAAGCAGGTGAAGCGATGTTTGTGAAGCACCTGCCCAGAGGTGGGAGTTATACTCGAGTTTAGGGCGTATAAACGCTTTATAAATTGTAGCCAGATCAGATGGGGAAAAATACTTCTTACACCGATACAGAAAACCTAAGCACTTTGCAGCATTCTTAGCGATCTCAAATATATGGTCGTTCCAACGGGGGTCGTCGTTGACACACATACCAAGAACTGAGAGCTTTTCGGTTTCTTTGATGTAAGTGCCATTCATGGACAATGGCATTGGGGGAATGTTTAGCTTTAACGACAGAAGACAGCATTCAGTTTTCGAAGCATTAAACTCCACACGATTTCTATTACCCCATTTGACAATGCTGTATAAATCGGAGTTTAATGAGCTTGACATATGGTACCGATGCAATTGTACGTCCGAAGGCGAAGGACGTGAATTATCGAACGAATATGAAAAGCTGAGGGTAGAGTCGTCAGCAAAACAGTTCATTGGATTAGAAGTAACAGACAGAAGATCGTTTATAAAAACCAAGAAAAGAGTCGGAGACAGAACAGAGCCCTGGGGCACACCAGCATTTATTTTGTGCGAATAAGACTTGAATCCGTCCAATACAACTTGTATTGAACGGTCCAGAAGATAGCTTCTAATCCAACGAACAAGAGTATTATCGATCCCACCACGCATTTTCGATAAGAGAGCTTCATGCCAAACTCTATCAAATGCCTTGGAGATATCAAGAGCAATAATCTTACTTTCACCAAAGCGATGTAAAAATTTGTTCCACTGTTCGGTGAGATATGCCATCAGATCACCAGTGGAACGGTTGCTGCGGAAGCCGTACTGACGGTCATGGAGAAGCTTTCGATCTTCGAGATATTCCTTAAGCTGACGGTTAATCAGTGTTTCCATGACCTTAGAAAGAAGGGATGTCAGTGCTATGGGTCGGTAGGAGGAGGGGGAGGATAGGTCACCTTTCTTAGGGACAGGCTGGACAAATGCTGTTTTCCATCTTCTAGGAAAGATTCCAGAAGAGTAGGAGCGATGGAAAAGCTTACGCAGTGGCTTTGCCAGTGTGGAAGAACACCTCTTCAGTAGAATCGGGGGTATACCATCCGGGCCAGCGGATTTGTGTATATCGAGATCTTTGAGAACTCTTGCTACTGTACGAGTGCGGAAAAAATTTGTACCATGGAAAAATTTACATTCTCAAGTACAGGAGGGGTAACGTTGCTTTGAGGCAGCGTGGAGCTGGCAGCGAAATGGGCGGCGAGCAAGTTTGCCTTCTCTGAAGAGTAAACAATTGGTTTGTTATTGTCGATGAGCGTTGGAACCGAAGATGTAATGGTGGTTACAAAACTTAACTTCTGTGCCATAAGATGTTTTAGAATCAAATTTAAAGATATCGATCCAACCGTTGTTGGTTTATTTTAATTTGTGGCTTAGTAGCTTCAAAGAAAATCTCTTAGACAGGATAACAATAACTTACTGATACTGTGTTACTAGTCAACACTTTTTCCATGTTTTATAAATACATAAAATTATTGAAATTTCATTAAAAATAAATCAGAAAAATCAATAAATTTCAAGTCACAATGAAAATCCAATTAAAAAATCGTAAAAGAAAAATTCACCGTAAAACAAAACGGCCAGCAGCACGAACAAAGAAAACAACTCATTCCATGGACACACAAGTGACAGGAAAACAAATTGATCAAGAACTGCAAGAAGCTCTAGAATCACAACCGGATGGAATGCAAATGTATAGATCGTACAGGATGCACCGCAAAATGGAAAAATATCCTAGTCTGTTCGTGGGTGGTAGATACCCCTCGAGGGAGAAGAGCAACAAAGATATTTCCTATGACTTTGACCCAAAAGTTATTTTAAAAAAAGATTTAAAATTCATTTGAATTGGTATACATATATGTATTTTTAATATGTAATGTGTATGTAGGTTCCTTTAATCATGTTGGTGAAATAAATTGAATGTAAATTTGAACAGGAATTGTAAAAAATATGCACATTTATCTTAGAAGTCTGGAAACAAGTGCACCCTTAACAGTTCGGATGAAATGTTCTTCCGCTCGTCAATTTTGTTGGAAATTTGCCTATTCAACACGATTCTGGTTTATAATAAAGCCATTTAGAGCAGTTCCTGACATATCTCGAATTTATTTAAGTTTACATTTTGGAAATGCACTCAAAATATTTAATTGCTTAGAGTTTTACACCCATTTTGCACGCGTGTAATGGCGTAAACGTGTGAACACACATATATAGTATACTTTACATCAATTCGAAGTCATAAATAATATCTTTGCTAATCAATACCACCGACTAGGGTCGAGCTTTAAGATAAATTAAATGGACGTCAGCCTTTGCAAACGTTGTAATCTTAAATCGAGAAATAGTAGTCTTGATAACCGAACAAAATGTTAAAATAACATCTGGCGATGGCGACCCAAGATTATTCCTAAAGTAGGCCATCAGTAGTTCAATAGTTGGTGACATCTGTCAAAACTGTTGTTTATTATTTAGGATGGGTCGGGCAAAAGGATTATGTATGAGAAACTGCGATTTATACTATATACTCCCCCCCCCCCCCGTTTAGGTGGTAGGGGCACTTTTAGAAAAAATGGTTTAAATTGAATAAAAAAATATTAAAAAACAACGGCAACACTTACAATAAAGTGCTATATGACATAGAACCATGCGGTTTTTTGTGTTCGATTAAGAACTGATAGTTACATGGAACACATGTAAGCTTATTTACAATTTCATTTCACAATTTTGAAACAATCGGTCTAAACTTTTTTCACGTTTTTTATCAAAATTTGGACTTTAAGTGCGATTTTCTCAAAAACCATTGACACCAATAATTTAATTTAAATGCAAGATTGTAGAACGAACTTCTGGCTTTAATTGCAGTATAGCGCTTAATTGTAAGTGTTGCCGTTGTTTTTTAATATTTTTTTTTTAATTTGAACCATTTTTTTCTAAAAGTGGTAGGGGCACACTAAACGGGGGGAGATAGACCCCCTCCCATAGTAAAAAGTGCTTTTTTTTACCCCTCTACAAAAACTTGACATCAAATCTTGGCGGCCTCGTTCCCTCTTCTCTTATGCATAGGACACATATATAAAGATGCCTTTTCGCCAGTCTTCTGGTATTTCTGGTGTTCCCATGCGTGTACGAATTCTTTGTTGGCTTTCCATGTTTTATCAGCTCAGGAAACATGCCATCGGCTCACGAGACTTTGTTATTTTTGAACAGATTAATCGCCTTTTATGCTTGGTATGTGCAGCATGAGGTCTTCCTTTTGAAATAATGGAGTCTTCATTTCTTCCGTAAGCTGACACTTCTCATCGCTCCAGAATGCCTGAAAAATTGTCCTCTCCGTCCGTAGAGTATGTGCATCGTTGTGTATATTGCGGCATTATTCTTCCTAGTAGAACTTCCGCGTCTGGGGCGGAACTTGCTCTCCATTAATCTCCATTTTATAGACAACATTTTCTCCCAAGCTTCCTTTTTTGCATGTGAAAACCTCTCTATTCTTCTGAGTTCTTTATATACATCACGAGACTGTTGGCATTGCTCGGTATACAGCATTCTTATGTTCAGAGGCTAGTTTGCATATATCATCAAACCAGTCGCTCCAAACTCTGTGACTACTTATTAAGATGGTGTCAGCATTAGTTGTGAGGACCATTTTTCATTTACACCGGCATTCTCCTCCCATAAGTTACTCTTCCCTCATCAAGTCCTTCGAGAGAAATACCTAGCACGCATGCATCACCAAGGATGATTTCACGTCATAAATTGGACAGGCACTGCAGATCCTTTCTGCAAGTTCGTAGAAGGAATCTTTCGGACTCCTTAGTATGTGTGTAAAAATTTGTGAGGCTGAAGTTATTAAATTTGTCTAGCATGCGATGGGCGATTCAATTATTCATTTAAGGCCGATGATGGTAGGCTTAATTTTTTGGCTGACTACGAAACCACTGTTGTACATGTCATGGAGGCACTTCTTCCATAAGTGGGAATATTTTGACTCGTATGCTACATGTAAATCCCCCCAATCAGTTACCCTTAGACTGCTCGCAATCGATGGAAAAAACAATAAAATTGACTCAAAATAAAGGTCTGAGAATCGACAAGAACAATTTGGAAAGGGAAGTTTATATTTTTAAGCTTTTAGTGCTTAAATATATAGTAAGCCAGTTGGTATTTTGAAAGTCGTGAGTTTTGAGTCGGTATCTAGAAAGTCGGTATTTTTAGATTAGGGCTTCGTACCCATTCCGAAAAGTTTCTAAGCGGTGTTAGCTTCATGACCGAAGGAAACTATTCCTGGACATCTATTAGCTTAATGGTGAAATTATATATCGATTCTGTTTTAAATCTTGTTGTTAGTCTTGTGCTCCTAAGTTTTATCGCAAGAATCTTCCTTGTCCAGAACCAAAGACTTCTTACTCATACAAATTGTCAAAATGATGCCTAAAGAGGCCCGACAAGTTGCGCCTTACCTCTATTACTACTTTTTACTTGCGATTATAGGTACTATAATGCAAGTTATGCATTCGTGCAGATTAAAAATTTTGAGATAACAATCAAACATGACATTACGATGATAGAGAAACATATTTGAGTTACTGGCAAAATTCTGTCCGTCTGTCTGTCTGTCTGTCTGTCTGTACGGTTGTATTTTGGTTATGGTTCTTTTGACATTCTACAGAGGACTTTTTTCAATTTTTTTTTTAGCTCAGAAATTAACGGTACCTGTCACATAACCGTTATGCAAAAGCTTATTTTATTCGAAAACGGCTCCAAGAATTTTTACAAAAAAAAAATCAGTGTACTACTGTAGGTATGCATTATATTTTGGTGAAAAAAAAAAATAATATGGTGGGCTAAAAACGGTACCTCCCATAGGACCGGTTTTTTGTTTCTTCGACTTTTTCGAAAACTGGTGATCCGAATACAATTACAATTGATATTCAAGAAGATGTAGGTAGCTTGAGTAATTTTGCATTAATTTTTTTTTCGAAAACTTTTTTTTTGTATTTTTAATAATTAAAAAAAAAATTTTTTTTGAAAAATCAATATTTTGAAAACGGGTAAGTGAATTTTTTTTAAAAAAATTGTTTTTAAATGTAAGTTATTTTTGTGCTTAAGTTTGTATTCTTCAATTATTTTTTTTATTTTTTTAAAAAAAGTTGTTAAAAAAAACCGTTTTATTTAAAAACGGCTCTAACGATTTTGAAAAAAAAAAATTCACACTTTTTCACATTTTTTTAAGAAATAAAATGGCGTTTAAATTTTTCCGCTTAAAACTATTATACGTACTTTTTTCAAACATTCAAAAGTCATAAAAATCGAATATAATCTTTGAAGTTCCCTTAATATTTTTCAAATTTTATTCCAAGCTGTGACCGCACATAAGAGCAAGTACGTGCGATCCAGTCATGCAATTTATTTTTAATAATGTATATTGTTACTTGTTTTTTTTATATTTAAGGAATGCTGGAAGCCAAACAGTTCTTTTGCCTTTTACTAGCTGTGAGTATTTTGCGAACAAAAGACATATACGGAGCACATCAGCGAAAAGCTAGAGCCAGCAGAACCGTCGATGTCAAAGACAAAATAATCGAAGTGCAATGCTACGCAAAGTGTTTCAAGCCCAGTACAGAAAATCGTCACGTAAGGTTTCAAATTATTTTACTCTAAAAACTTATTAAACAAAATTCCTTTTTTTTCAACAGGATTGCGAGAGAAAATGTAGAATTGAAATGACCAAGACCCCGCGTCCTGGTAAATGTCCGAATCTAACATTATCGAATCACATAGGAGCGTGCATCGATGTCTGCCAATATGATTTTAATTGTCCTGAAACTCAAAAATGTTGTCCCAGCACATGTGGTCCTTTGTGTCAGGATTCAATTGGCCTTGACAAGGATCCAACACTGCCGCCTATTCCAAAGATAATTGCATTTAAACTGCCCAAAGGACAAAGAGTATGTGAGGTCACAATACAGGCGTCAGCAAATTCGGTGTACGCTTATCATGTAGAAGCCAGAAACCATGTTGGAAGTCTCTTCTCTGCCCGAAAACTCGGCAACTGGCAATGGCAGTCTGTTGAAAAAATTGCTGAAATTTCGGAGAACAAAACAAGGAGGTTTGAAAGGCATTTTAAAACATATGAATCATTTAAAAAAAATTTTTCTCACCCAAAGAACAGGAATTTCATTCAAGCTGAAACCTGGCCGATGGTACCAGTTTCGAGTTGCAGCAATCAATGCAAATGGTTTCCGTGGCTACACCGAACCATCCAAACCATTTGCCCTCTCCAACCGTAAGTCTTAAACCATCATAGAAAATATGTGCTCTATTCTCCTAATTGTAGAGAATATTCGTGCAGATCCAAAGCCACCAAAATCACCACCAGATCTTCAGGTGCTTTCGTCCAGGATTCTCTCAAATGGCTTGATGTCACTTAGGGTAGCATGGTGTCCGTCCAAATCAGACTTACCAATAGAAAAGTACAGAGTTATCTGGGCCCTTTACGTACGCTCCAATGATGATTCTTTGATAGCAAATGAAACTTTTGTTAAAGATGTAAGTTGGGAAATTCTATTTTTTTTATTTGAAAATTTAACCTCAAACTTTTTAATACAGGCAACTCAATTTGAAATTACAAGACTGGTTGTGGACTCATGCTACTATATCCAGGTTCAAGCCATATCGATAAGTGGCAGGAGAAGATTGAAATCGGAAAAAGTCTCCTTGCTATTCAATACTACATTGCCATTAGTACAAAATGGAAAACTACAGTGTTCCACACACAAATCGTCCAAAGAAACAATCTCATACACAACCAATAATATGCTGGAGGATCTGGCAAGCCATAGCAGGAACTCGTCCAAGTACGATGTGAAGTTTCGTCCAAGTAAGAAGTTTGGAATGATTGTGCAAATATCTGGATTTCATCCGCAGAAAGGAAGGTAAAATATTTTTAATTTTTTTAACGTGATAATGTCTTATAAATCGATGAAAGGCTACACGTATGAAATAACATGACTGATAAGACTCTTTCTGATAATGCTGATAAGAAAAGTGACGCATGCTGCGATACTGTGGTTCTTTCAACCAAAGTCGATCGCAAGCACCAGATGAACATGAAAAAGAACAGGCGAAAATTCCCAAAATAATTGCACTCAAATTCAAAAAGTACCAGAAGAGAAAAAGAAATACAAAATAGGTGGAGTTTGTTTTAAAGTAGAAAGTAAAAGTAGATATTGGGGTGTGTGTGTGGATTTAACGAGAGGGTTTTGTGGGTAATTTTTTTCAACCAAAATCGATCGCAAACGTATTCTGAGCACCAAGCGAACATGAAAAAGAATAGGCGCAAATTCCCAAAATAATTGCACTCATACTCAAAAAGAACAAGAAGGGAAAAAGAAATACAAAATAGGTGGAGTTTTGTTAAAGTAGAAAGTAGATGTAGATATTGGTGTGTGTGTGTGTGTAGATTTATCGAGAGGGTTTGTGGGTCAACCGCTGAATGTTAGTGTTGGAGCCATCAATGTTTTCTTATGACGTTATTACGTAAAATTATTGTCCGTAAACTGACTTTAGAGACAACCAACTCTTTTTTAAACTTACTGCCTTCTTACTGAAAAAAATAAAAAATACATTTCCCACCTTTTTTCATTCCAGATTAATTGAAATCTGTGCTGGTGAGTTTAACTGTGAAAACCGCGAATATGGAGCTATCCGACCTAAGGTTATTTTTTTTTAATTATCAACAAAAAATATTTAAATTCATTTTACAAATGATTTAACTTTCAGAGGGATTACATAGAATTTGGGAAACTTAGATTCAACACAACTTACACAATCAGAACGATAGATCCACTGAGCGGTGGAAAGGCATCAGAAAATGAAGTTAATTCTTCCACAGCTCAGTTCACAACACCAATTTGTGAGAATTGGCTTCAGCGCTTTCCAAAAATCCACGTTGATTGCTGACGAAAATGATTTAACTTAAAAAATAATAAATTTAAAAGAACTATATTTATACAAAAACTACAAATTATTTGAGTTGTAAAACTAAAGTATAAAACTGAATTTACTTAATATTTATTTAGAAATAGTTTTTCTTTTTATTTAAAACATATATCTACTGTAATAAAATAATGTGACAACTCATTTTAAAATATATACATTTTTATTGTTTTAAATGGTAATTTAAACTAATTTAATTTTTAATAATTTTTAGAAATTCATTGATTTCCATACCCAAAAAAGAATATGACGTTTTTTTTATCAAACATAAATGACTTAAATAAATAGAAATTTGTCGTTGATAGTATTTGGCTATCACGTAAAGATATCTTCAAATCCACCTAGAACCTAGATAGAGTCACTCGTAACTAAATTGACCACGTGTTGATATATAGGTGACATTGATTCGGATCGCTATATCTTTTTGGTTATAGTGTTCCGAGGATGGATTGCTTTGCGAAGAAGTATTGCATCCGTCGCACAGGTTCGAACCAGCAAGGTTTCCCTATGCGATGAAAACAAATCCTTCCGTGTCATCTTCATGAAGGACAACAACTCAGACATCGCTCTTATAAGTTAAATTAATTATTAAAGTGACAAGGAGGAACAACATAGACGTCGTCGGATATAAGACCTTCTGGCAGGATAAGAACAGTTCAACTTTCCATTAACCTTAACCTATTCTATTAGTTCCATAAGAAAATTTCTTTAATTACAAAAGAAATCTACGTATAATGACGAAATTGACAATGCCATCGAGTCTTAAATCAGCCGTTTCCAACACGCAGAGGTATGCAAAAATTACCCAAGATTTTTAAAGGATAGGTTCTAGTATTTTCCGGGGCAAAGGGGCTGTTGAAACGAATGCAAAAGAATCCACCATAGAGAACAAAGAAAAGTGAACAATGAATACCAGTTAAGAACGAACTTCAATACGTGTACATCATGTTTCGGTATTCCATCCAGCACCAGAATAACATCCAATTCACTTAAAAGTTACAGTTCATCACATCAGAACCACACGCCTTTAAGGAAACAAACCGCCTTTTAAAAACCCAGCCGATATCAGACGTCATGATAAAGGGTTATATCTCCTTGACACCATGTCTGAAATCCCGCGTGATCTGTCAAATACTAATGCATGAAAATCCTTACCTCAAAAAAATCACCCGTTATAACAATCCAACAGACTATGCAGCTAACTATTTATGTAAGAAGGAGGGCAGTGACACTCTTGTCCACCATTAAATCCAAGGGACTACATCAAATTGTCCAATTTGGAGCAGATATCCGAAATCATCAACAATTACAAGCCAACAAAAATCTGCTGTATGGATAGAAGCGTTAGATTGTTACGTTCATCATTAACAACTTTTTTTTTTTTTTTATAATTAACGCGCGCACAAGGGATTATGTGTTTCCCTTTTAATGTAGAACACACTGCGCGGGCACTACGAAGAAAGGGAGGGGAGAGATAGGAGGTGCCGATTAACATTGATTTTGAATGTTTGCAGATCAAAATGGCAAGGGAAAATCCCGCCGGGTAAACTATTCCAAATTCGTGTCGTTCGGCTAAAAAAAGAATCCCTATATTTCACGGTACGTCCGAAATTGGGCTCAAGGGTGAACTGATGGGCATTCCTTGCGAGACGAGTATTACGGGAGAAACTTTTAAGGGGAGGAATGCAACTGGCTACTTCGAGTGAACATTTTTTGTAAAAGAAACGATAAAATAAGGAAAGACATGAAACATTGCGTCGGTGTACAAGTGGGGCAATTGTTTCAGCGGCAGTTCTATTTCCTATCAATCTTAACGCTCGATTTTGTATTCTATCAAGCAGGTGAAGCGATGTTTGCGAAGCACCTGCCCAGAGGTGGGAGTTATACTCGAGTTTAGGGCGTATAAACGCTTTATAAATTGTAGCCAGATCAGATGGGGAAAAATACTTCTTACACCGATACAGAATACCTAAGCACTTTGCAGCATTCTTAGCGATCTCAAATATATGGTCGTTCCAACGGAGGTCGTCGTTGACATACATACCGAGTACTGAGAGCTTTTCGGTTTCTTCGATGTAAGTGCCATTCATGGACAATGGCATTGGGGGAATGTTTAGCTTTAACGACAGAAGACAGCATTGAGTTTTCGAAGCATTAAACTCCACACGATTTCTATTACCCCATTTGACAATGCTGTATAAATCGGAGTTTAATGAGCTTGACATACGGCACCGTTGCAATTGTACGTCCGAAGGCGAAGGACGTGAATTATCGAACGAATATGAAAAGCTGAGGGTAGAGTCGTCAGCAAAACAGTTAAGTGGATTAGAAGTAACAGACAGAAGATCATTTATAAAAATGAGGAAAAGAGTCGGAGACAGCAGAACAGAGCCCTGGGGCACACCAGCATTTATTTTATGGGAATCAGACTTGAATCCGTCCAATACAACTTGTATTGTACGGTCCAGGAGATAGCTTCTAATCCAACGAACAAGAGTATTATCGATCCCAAAAGCACGCATTTTCGATAAGAGAGCTTCATGCCAAACTCTGTCAAATGCCTTGGAGATATCAAGAGCAATAATCTTACTTTCACCAAAGCGATGTAAGGATTTGTTCCACTGTTCGGTGAGATATGCCATCAGATCACCAGTGGAACGGTTGCTGCGGAAGCCATACTGACGGTCATGGAGAAGCTTACTATCTTCGAGATATTCCTTAAGCTGACGGTTAATCAGTGTTTCCATGACTAATTTCTTTTCTCTGATGGAATAACAATAGCATCAAAAAAGAATGTATAGTTAACTTCAACACACTGCTCACATTTTACCCGAAAGTCAACTATGCGTTTTATCCGTTACTAAGACCCGTTATTAAAAAAAAGGAATGGTTTTACAAAAATCGATGAAACTGCTTATAAACAAGGTGGGTCAAAAGATATCACCCTACTGGAAGATGCTCTTATTTTTGCAAATGGCGGCCAATGTCCAATCTGTTTTGACATTTGTGGACAAGATAGATGTAGAATACAAGTGAACAAGCCATGGAGCGATATACTCCCTAAGAACGTGGAATAATCGTGTCTATTTTTTTTACGTAACAAATCGTCTGTAGTGTTGGTGCAGCGCGAATTCCGTCACCGTTTCCACCGCCGTCCGACACCGACCAAAATCTTAATGAGCGATGAGGCTCATTTCCACCTCAGCGGGTACGTGAACAAGCAAAACTATCGCTTCTGGGGCACCGAAAATCCACGAGTAATGCACGAGGAGCCATTACACCCGCTCAAAATAACTGCATGGTGCGCTGTTCACGCTGGAGGAGTCATCGGGCCATTTTTTTCGAAAACGCCGCGGGTCAAACGACAACAGTGGACGGTGCGCGCTATATGGCCATGTTAACCGAGTTTTTTCTGTCGCAATTAGACGAATTAAGACTGGAGGATATGTGGCTCCAACAGAACGGAGCTACAGCACACACTGCGCGAGCCAAAACCGATATTCTGAAGGTGGCGTTCCCGGGTCGCCTCATCTCTCGTTTTGGCGATTTGCACTGGCCCGCAAAATCGCCCGATTTAACCGTTCCAGACTTTTTTTGTGGGGTTTTTTGAAGTCCCGTGTTTACGTGAACAAGCCCGAGACCCTAGAAGCCCTCAAGGACAACATTCGACACGAGTGCGTGAATCTTTCGCCCGAAGTTCTCGCCGAAGTGATTAAAAATGCCATAAAACGAGCTCGTATGGCAATCAATTGTGAAGGCGCCCATTTGGCCGATATCATCTTCTTGACTTGACCAATAAAATTCTAAAAGTTCAAATAAACATAATCAAAAAACAGAATCGAAGTTTTTCATTTAGAAAAAAAATAAAAAAATGAGAGCAAAACAACATCGGATGACTTCTTTTGGCCCACCTTCTATGTACATGTAAGCAGTTATAGTTTTCCTTGGTGACACCATATCCAAGACAGCCTAAATCCGCCATTAGAACAGTTTCTTGTGCAATCAGCAAAAGTCATCATTAAAACCGCCAACCACTTGTGATCCTCATCATGACCACACAGAAACGACATCCTGAACATAGGTATCTTAGTGCCATTCCACTTTTCTGTGAGATATACCAAAGGATCACTAATGGACCACTGCTACTAAAATCGTCTTTAACGGACTTTGATTTTTTATTTTTATATTTATTTTAATTTGTTGTAGGCAGCGCTGTGAGAAGAGGTACAAAATATTCTGGGCCTTTACAGAATAATTGACAAAAAAAATCACGGATACATTTACATAAATCACTTAAGCACAGACGTAATTTCAAATGTCTCATTAATTTATAGCATATACATATCTCGAAAAAAAATTCCACTATAACAGTAATACTCGCACTGCTAGGAATGGTCATCAATTTCCCTCTAATTGTGAAAAGCAAATTTTCAAGACTAATAATTATCAACATCGACATCTCCTTTCCTATTTTTTCAATAATGCTCGTACGGTGTTACAAAAATTTATTGATCTTTTTCCCATCTTTGTCTCCTCGTTATTGCTTGCCAGGGTCTTCCCCAACACGGGTAATGTTGCAACGCGGAATTTATCTTCTCACCATTTAAACAAATTTACGCGATTGTAAATCGATATGAACAGAGCCTTAAAGCAAACAAATCCACCACACCTTATATATCTTTTAAACACCAGAGGTGGCACTGCTAACGCTTAAGAGATTTTTAATGATAACGGATTTTGTTAGTAATTGCCAGAACAGAAAGAAAAATAGTTCTTCCCGACAATAATTGCGATCTCGACTGGCATAACAATTCTCCCATTTTACGGCTTTACAATTTGTCGCCAAGCCGGTTCCACATAAAAACAAACAAACAACATATATGCACATGTAAAAAAGTAAGTACCATTTTAATTTTGTTAATAATAATAATTGATTTCATCGGGCAATGTTTTTTTTGGAAAATATCTATGAACAACTTATAGGGAAAAATAAAAATAACATCTTGACTGGTTTTAAATTTGATTTATTCTTCTCAGTAAACTTTGTTTGTACTTCATTTTTGATAAATGCTTGGTTTGGTCAAAATAAACGTAGTGCTAAAGATTGCATTTCATTTGAATTTTGTTCTTGATTAGAAAGTTTTGTGTTTATTAAAGTGAAAAAGGATCAAAAATTAACAAAATATCGAATTTTGTTGTGTTCTCATCAGGCAAGATATTTAAATACGTTTGCTTTCAAACCTTCTTCTTCGAATGTGAGGTTCTCCTTCTGACAAACTTCAATCAGCTTGGCTAATATTTATGCGTCAGTTAATTTGCTGAAACGCAACATGTAACGGCACTTACCACTCCCGTGCTTCTTCTAAAAAGTGTGTGAATTATATTCCATCTCAGAAGAAGCGTTTCCACAACACCGACGATGATGGTACAATTGTGGAAACATGGACGGTGAAGGTGTGCTTCAATAATTTTTGTAAGGAAAGGAAACTTGCGTAACAAACTGAAAAAGACGTGTTGGAGGTATCTGCATTTTGCATGGAAGCCTCGATATATGTGCATTACTATTACACGCAAATTCTGCACGAAGATGGTAATAATTTTCCACAAGTATTTACTTTTAACCATTTGCTGGATTTTTATTACCACTTGCAGAATAAACGGCAAAAAAGGAACGTGTTGCAAAAAACCACACATTTTTCCGAGTTGCGAGAAACTCAAAGAGATTATGATGGCAGCAGACGGTCGTATCCCATCCAAGATATTGCAAAGATGCATGAAACGGCCATGAAAAACTGTATAACAGTACATTTATTTAATCGTATCGTGAGATATGTGTGCGAGAAATTTGCAGAATCAAATTTGCAAAAATTGTGGAATACCATGGAATCGTGACGTCAATGCTGCTCGCAACAGGATTAATGTAGCTTTAGGTATTTATAACTTTAGGAGTAAGGTTTTAAATGGGGGGGGGGGGGATCGTATAACTAATTCACAAATATATAATATGGAATTTAGTTATCCAAATGCAAAAATTACAACCCCTGTCGTAACCACCATAACCCAGAGTGAGAGGTGGGAGCAACAACAACAAGGGCAACAACAACGGACGCAGAGGCAACAACAATGGAGGCAGAGGCAACAACTTCAAAATTAACAAATTAGTTAGACAGTAAGTTAGTTAAGATTGATAGTTAAGGTAGGTTTTAAGATTTTTGTCTTACATTAAGTTAGTTATTTAAAAATCATTAAAAAATAAAAAAAAAGTGAGAGGCATAAGAACTCACTTTAAACAAGCACCCTTAGTTTTAGTTTAGTTTATTTTTAATTTAAATAATTTAGTAATTTATAGGATAGGGAGACAACAACCGCAGCTTCGCAGCATAAACGGCATTACGGCCGTTGCTTTCAAGTTTGCCAAAGTCTGAAGTGGCGGGTCGTGATGTCGTTGTTGCGGGCTGAGATAATCGTCAGATATATTGATTGTTTGACGTATAACCAAGTTTTATTCTAAAACTGACTCTAAAGTTTTATTTTAAAATTATCGTAAATGAGAATTGTTGTTTATAGTGCGGAAATTCGCTCTTTAGTTGCACCACATGAATGTGGAACATTTTGTCTGCCTTTAATTTCCCTCTAATTGTGAAAACCAAATCTTCAAGACTAATAATTATCAACATCGACATCTTCTTTCCTATTCCAATAATGCCTAAAACGGTGTTACAAAAATTTAATGGTAGAAGTACAATCCCTTTCGTGTGCACATATTAGAAACAAAAATCGTTTTCAGATTAATTTTTCAGCGACTTTTAAGGGGCCAAGAAAGGTTCTTGAAATTAAAAAAAAAAAAAGATTTGACAGACACTAGAAAAGGGTTGTGTTTTCAAATCAACTTAGAGCTTTGTCAAGCAAAGACTAGGGGATGGGTGAATTAACTGATATAAATGGTTATGTTTCTATGTCAAGGCATGACACCATAATTCTTTTGGAATAAATTATATTCTAAATTGCAATCATTATTGTGACATTAACCTAACAAAAAGAAGTTCGTTCAGCTTAAAAGGAAATGGGCACATCTAATGGATATCAATAGATATCTGACTTCCAACAAAGAAACCCCAACAAACGAAGTCCAATTATTCAATTATCGAGCTGGACATTGAATCACATCCTGACACATGACGTATTGAATTTATAAAGGTTGATAAAATGGAAAAAGCAGACTTTAACTTTAGGTATTTACAAGCATTCACATGGGTCAAATAATGAATTATGATTAGTTTTAAAAATCTATTAACAGTGTAAAGTTAAAATATTTCAATTAAAAATGTTAAATTATCATAATTAATTATTAGGTTGGTTTTTGGATTGTCTGGACTCTATGTTATTCCGCAATTTTTGAAAATTTCATATGGATTATATAAAAGCTTCCTAACATCCTCGGTGACATTTAATTTGGACACATTGTAGTAAGTTTATTTTCAATATTCAGCATTTATTGCCATGTCCTTATTCCTTGTACTGTACAGCTTAGATTGGAATACATCTTTTCCAGCGATAACAGTATGTGAGCTGTACAATGGAGAAAGGATTTGGGATATTAGTGAAAAGCATTTCGGCTCTAATAGAAGTTCCCAAATTGATGACTATTTGGCTGAGGTGTTGTTCTTCCGTGGAACTTGCACTTCCTGCAATGATTGTGAGTCTATAGATTGCCCAACAGACTTCCATACGCTTTTAAAAATCGTGAGTAAGAATTAGGCTTAGGTTTGAGCCTAAATCTGCGTTCGAAAACGTTACCGAATTTCACTTTCTACTACATATTAGACATCACTCTATTAACTTTATTTAGACAAGCTAATTTGGAACGTTTCTTACAGTTTCGCACAAATTGTTCGGATCTTTTTGATGGTTGTTCATGGCATGACGCTGATTTCGATTGTTGTTCTGAATTCCTGCCAATCAACACAGAATATGGATTGTGCTATTCATTTAACTCAAATCATGCAAGGTAATGTAATTTTATGGTCTATATAATTTTTTCTAAGCTATCTGATATTTAAATTGTTCTATTTTTCTAAGGCATGTTCGAAAAGCTAAATACTCTACGAGTAGAGTAACAGGTCCAGGTAAATTGAAATTTTTCGTATCAAAGGACGTACAAGTGCACATCCATCCACCCATGGAGATACCTTACTTCTTTTCGGATGGAGTTTTTAGAGAGACTATACTATGGGGAACGTCGCAGGAGATAACTTTTAACATCATGGAGATATACAATGATGCAAGTGTTCTTACTTTAAGTCCGGAAAAAAGACACTGTCGTTTTAGCAACGAAAAACAAGAAGGTAATTACAAAAAAAAAACTTCCGGTAGGTGGCGCATGTATTTGCATGTTTCTAATGTGAAATTAAAAACTATCTAAGCGAATGACAGTTCTCAAAACGTCACTTTTAAAATGAAACTACAGATGAACCCAGCTTTACTCTAATAACATCACAATCCCCTAAGATTTTCAAATTTTCTAGTGTGAAACTTACAACTAGAGAATTCAGTTCGCTCTAGTATACAGGGTGGGCCAAAAGAAGTCATCTATCCGATGTTGTTTCTGTTCTTTGATTATGTTTATTTGAACCTTTAGAATTGTATTGGTCAAGTCGAGAAGATGACATCGGCTAAATGGGCGCCGTCACATTTGGTTGCCATACGCGCTCGTTTTATGGCATTTTTCATCACTTCAGCGAGAACTTCGGGCGACAGATTCTCGCACCCGTGTCGAATGTTGTCCTAGAGGGCTTCCAGAGTCTCGGGCTTGTTCACTTCAAAAAACCCCAGACAAAAAAAGTTTGAAACAGTTAAATCGGACGATCTTGCGGGCCAGTGCAAATAAATCGCCAAAACGAAAGATGAGACGACGGCGAACGCCGCCTTCAGAATATCGGTTCATGTCGGTTCATGTATCGCTCCATGGCTTGTTCACTTGTATTCTGCATCTGTCTAGTCCACAAATGTCTAAATGCGGCTTTCTCTATATACGCTTCATTTGACATACAAAAATACGTAAGGATAACGTAACAAAGTGAGTTACATACATATGTATATACAAAAAGTTCGAATCGACTGAACTTTTGCTCGCTTTCTGACATTTTATTCAATGAATACGTTAAAACTGAAAAAAAACTAATATTTTTTATATTAAGTACTTAATAATTACAAATTCACAATGACAGCAGAGCACGTTGAAGCTTTATATACGTAACAGGACGTAGTCTGTTACAAAGTGTGTATGTGTTTAGGAACTCACTGTATAAAAATTATTATTTTCAATTTAAAAATATTCGAACATTTTTGTATGTTACTAGCTTTGTTACGTTATCCCTTACTATCTTTTTAATGATGCTGTGACGTCATAAAGTTACGAATCGTGATTATTTTGGTATTTTCGAACAACTGTCAAAGATAGTTAATAAAAGAACGCCAAAACTATGGTGCACTTAAAAAAATTCCAATACATTTTATCCAATATTTCCAGAGTTTAAATTGTACCGGTTTTATAGTTATTCAACGTGCATCATTGAATGTATGCGTGATCTAAGTATATATGTATGCAACTGTACAAATCACTTCTTAGTCGCTGATGAAAATGGTAAGAAACTTCCAATAATTTTCAACTAAACTACTAACAACTAATAATTTTTAATTTTCTGTTAAATGTTTGTTTCGTAAGATGGACCCGTTTGCAATGATTTTGGCCTTGTCTGCCTGACTGAGAGCTACAATATGATGCTTGAACAGAGGAAGGAATGCAAATGCTTAAGCACTTGTGAGGAACCCGAGTATGATATTGTTTATAACGCTGGAGATGGGTAAGGACTTTTTGTACTTTTTTGTAATTTATTTTAGTGTGAATAATTTTTACAGAGGGACTAATGATGATTTTGTAAAGAGCAAAATTTTAATTAAAATGATGGATATCCCAACCGAACGTTATGTCCGTATAGTTTCGAAAAATAATTTAGATCTAATAAGTAAGATTTTTTTGTCAAAAACTAATTCTAATGCTAATTTGAATTCAGTTCTACTTTATTTTTATTTCTTTTCTATCAATTTGTTTGATTTGTTGGTAAATATAAATAAATTTGTATTTTCAGTTTCAGTTGGAGGAATAGCTGGTCTATTTTTTGGAGCATCTCTTATCAAAGTATTTGAGCTGATCTACTTTATTTTACAATATAAAATAAAATTGTTTTACATTTTGAAACATAAAATAAAAAGAAAAAAGATAAATTAATGTACGCACACGTCACTCAAATAAAGTGTCAACGTTTAAAGTTTGTTTGCATTTAGTTTTTATAAATACAATAAAAATAAAATAAATATTTAGAAAGTTTTCTGCAGAATTTCAAAAAACTTTAAATTCTAAATTTGAAGACGATTAATGCTCGAAGTCAACCAACTTCTTCCAACTGCTTATTCAATTCAATGGTTGAACATTTGCTCGAGCTGGTCAACTGCGCTTTCGGTGTGGTTGCACAAGTTGATGCACGGGTTGATACCCTAGTACACTAGACCAACTTGAAATCGTTGAGCAACGAATTTGGCATACTATGGAATATTTTTATTCAGCTTATATTAGGCTTTTACTTTTAATAATTTTAGTTGAACTTGACAGTGAACGGCGAAGGCAGTCTTTGTTTTTTTTTTGTAAATTGCGGGTGGCAGTGCTGCAGTATATAAGGTGTTTCATTGCTAACCCAGAGATCATCAGTTCGATACTCAGGTTGGGAAGCAAGTTCTAGTGCAAGCTTGTCACCTTATACTGCACCTACTGCGCCAAAAAAAAATGTTTCCTATCTTGCCAATTCTTATAATACAAACGTCGAGTTGCATTCTTAAAAAGAAATGTTCCATATAAGACACGTAGGTTCATTTTAATTAAATCGAAAAATCAAAGAGTTTAATAAATCTATAAAGCAAAATAAAATAAAATAAATTTGACTCGAAATTTCTGACGCAAGTCTCCATTTATTGTATGCTTCTTCAGATCATGCTAATTCGCTGATATCGCGGTTTCTTGCAGGCTGGTACAAATTCATGGTTATTTTTCTGTTCTTCACACTTTTTTAACTTAACACAATCGTAAAAAACAAAAAGCACAATAAATTATAAAAACAAAGCATATGCAACAGTGAAATTGATAAAAATTCGTTCTTTAACTCCCAATTTGTCGCATTCAACCAAGCATACGCCACCGAAAAATTAAGAAAGTTTACCAACGAGTTAAACATAAATCTGCAGCAAATTATCTGGAAATGGTTGCTCAACCCGTTTCGCAATGATGGCCAACGAGCAACATGACTTCGTACACAACCCATGCACTAGTTGAAAAATGCGTTGATAAGCGATCTCCAACCATCTCACATTAGTTTGACCTTTGTATATACACTGCATATAGTACTATCATGGAGCATCATTTTTTAGTTCTGAATCAAGTCGCAATGAGGCGTGCTGAAATTGCCAATTGGTGTGAATATAGAATAAGTACAGACAACAAAAGTTTATTAAATACTGGTAAAATATCGGTAAAGGTTATCGTCTCCACTATTTAGAATTAGTTCTGAATCAACCAGAAAGATGGCCAGACGAAAAATTACCACCATGAGAGTACTATAGAAAATGTATATACAATGGTTTGACCAAGTTCAGAGCATTACATTAGAGTTGAATGAGTTGAATACTGAATTAATGCGTTAAGTGGTAAAACACGATTCAACGATTGTACCAACTGTTTGACAGAATTGGTGTTCAATGCAACTTTTGTATTGCGTGTTGTGTCAACTCCATCGACAGTTGCAACGAAATAAGGTTGTCGCAAGCTCTTGAGAAAACGACAAGCATACAATCTGTATAGCTTTACACACAACTGGCTGGGCATGCTGTTGTATTGTTTGTGTGCTACGTACAATGATAGAATCCAAATTGGATACAACTCAGGTCTGCACGACGATTGGATCGTGAATTTACTGCTTTAGGCATGCAGTAGACGACGGGCATAACCCACCCGTTCTGGCTGTAATCCAAAATACACCCATACAGGCAGACAGAAGGACAGAATTTTGGTAGTAACTCAAATGTGTTTCTCTATTAATGTCATGTTTGGTTATCTCAATTTTTTTCAATTGGTATGCATTATAGTACCTATAATCACAAGTAATAAAATAAAGGGTAAAATAGAAACATTATTATTGCTGGTTCTGATGATAATCTCGTTAACGAGAAATTCATATACAAGTGAATTCATATAAGAGTATCAAAAACAACTCTAAATTACTGTTTAAGAGTTAAGACTATCCGGATACGTCCATTTCGGAAGTTGTGCTTTTTAAGACTGAACGCATTCATTACAAATGTCATCGTGAAAAAAAAAACAAAAATCAGCTGTTTGACTGTCAACTGACGTTTGTTTGGCCAGGGGCCATTGCTCCCGACACAAATTTTCCAAAATATAACAAAAAATGTTTTATTTAAACAACTTTGCTTTAAGGAGTAACTCTCAAGTATATTTCTTTCGAAGATTTATTTCAGTTCTATACATTTCTGGTGATAAAGCAAAAGAAAACTATGCCCCGCTTGCTCCTTACATGGACTTCAAGGAGCGGCTTGCCGATTGTTCTATTTTGGAAGAAAACATTAAACGCCGCGGCTTGAATATCGACTTAGACTTCTTAAAAAAGAAATACGAAGTCTATTATCATTTGCAAAAACAAAAAACCGACTTAGAACAAACCAGAGAAGTGATAAGTAAAGAAATAAAGACGTTGGACAAGGTGATTTGGTTGAATCAAAAAAAAAAAAAAGTAATTTACTAACGGTCTTATTTGTCTTCAATTAGGAATCAAATAATTTAGAAATAGATGAATTAAAATCGAAAGCCATCACTGTTCGAAACGAATTGAAATCACTGAAAGAAAGTATTTATCCCGTCGAAAATGATTTTATTCATCAGTTTCTTTCCCTGCCCAACAAACTACACAAAAATTGCCCGCAAGGTAGCGAAGAAACACTTATTTACAGAAATGGCTTACCGATACAGGGCACTTCTCCAGATTCATCTCATAAAACTCGTTCAGATCTGATTGATTTTGTGGATAAAGATTGTTACTATTTGCTCGACGATGCCGCTCAGTTTGAACTGGACTCTGTTCACCTCTGTCGAGATCATTTTGTTAGAAATGATTTTGTGTCGATGACAAATCCTGATTTTACACGAAAAGTACTTACCGAAGCTAACCTCACACCAACAAATCAGTATCACGGAGTCTACGAAGAAGATCCGCGTCACCATCTTAACTCGGCATTCCTAACCGGTGGAGGTTCTTTTGAAAGTTTTCTTGGACACTTGGCTAAACTCTCAGTATATCCATCCGTTTTGCCACTTCGTATGGTCAGTACTGGAAGACAGTACAAATTGAAGAACGATTTGTCCTCTGATATGGGTCTTTATTCGGCAACACAATCTAACGTCGTACAGACACTTGTTGCCAGCAGCACACTGGAAGAAGCCGATCGACAAATGGACGATATTCTTAATATGGCCGTTGATTACTACAAGAGTCTGAATGTTCATTTTAGAATAGTTTTTGTAAAGCCATCTTCACTTAAACCAAGTGAGTCGTTGAGAGCTTCCATTGAACTATATTCGCCATCTTATTCAAGATACTTCGAAGTGGGGAGTGTAAGCCATTACCTTGATTTTGTTTCACGCAGAATCCTGTTTAATACGAAAGAGAAGAAAGACACAAAATTCTTGCACTTGGTAGGTGGACCTATTGTAACAACCTCAGTTCTGATTGCGGCCATGATAGAAAATAAACTGCCTTTGGTTGTTCCCAAGAACAACAATAAGAAAAACCAAGTAGAAGTATTTAAAAGTCTTTTCGAATAGCTCAATAAATCAGAAACAATCACTTGATTGTGTTTTTTTTTTTTGTATATAAATTTCTTTCCGGTTGTTGGGACAAGCGCTGTTAGGTTCAATATTTTCCAAGTGGGGCACAATTCCTAATGTTTCCTTATTCATCGATGTACCAAATGATGCAAGGTGGAGTTGAACTGTGTTATATTATCCTTTAAAAAGGTCTAAGAATTTCCCCTAAAAAGCTGCAATAACAGATCAGTCGTCTGTGTTAGAACTCGATGCCATTTTCATCAAAATTTTAATCTCCTTAAGCTTACTTACTTTTACTTTTGGTGGCACTACACAACGTAGTACTCCTGGGTCTGGTTTAATATGCCCCTTCAGCCGGCGCGATCTCTAGCCTGTCGTCTCCAATTTCGCATATCAAGCGCCTGAAATCTTCCTCTTCCTGGTCGCTCCAGCAATGATGAGGTCTACCTTGGCTTCTGACTCCTTCGGATATGACATCTAAGACTGGAGCGTCGATGTTCATCCGCTTTACATGGCCGAGCCATCTTTAGCCAGAAGATACGGATTTTTTTGGGCTAGACTTCCATCGCTGTACAGCAAGCACAGCTCTTTGTATCTTCTTCGCCATTCATTATTTACTCGATCGCAAACAGGGCCATAAATCTTTCGTAGTATTTTTCTCCCGAGTACCCTAAACGGAGCTTTCAACGAATGCGAAAGGGTTCATGCTTCTGCACCATATAGAAGGGCCAGGATGATGAGTGTTTTGTATAGCGTCTCCTTGGTTCTTCTCGATAGGGTTTAATTCCTCAATTGCCCAAAGCAACAGTGATGAACAAGAGTGATTCTACGCTTGATATTTACACTGAGCTTGTTCCCTGTATACACAGCTGCTCAGGCAGACAAATTCACTCACTACCTCGAGCTTCGAAGTTATGATTTTAAATCGTCACGCTCTGGCCAAATTTATAACCAGTCCCGTTCTGCTTGATGCTGACTCCATGGAAGTAAAAGCACCGGTTTCTGCCCGCTTTGTTCTTCCTATCACATCAATTTGGCCAGCATTGCGTTGATGTGCTGGCCTGGGTGATCCGTACTATCATTTCAAGCACAATGTTGAAACAGCTGCACGACAGTGCGTTACCTTGTCGTAACCCTCAGGTGGTGTCCAAGGTCTCATTAATATATCTACCAATATTGATGAAGCTTCCAAAGCTAGACATGGCTTGATAGTTGGTCCTTGTTCACACTGTCGCGTCGTAAGACTGCCTTAAAATCGGTGAACAGGTGGTGATTGTGATGATTTGGTTTAACATTCAACAACTGTAGTCTCTCCAGATTGTTAACATCGACTGCGTATCTATACCCTATTTCCTTTCCAAACTTTGCAAGGCCCAGGACGGGCAGTAAAACCTTAAACACCGTCAATAATTAACTAAGCATTAATTTCATTTCCAGCACAGTTTGTTTTATTTAGTGAACTAAAAACATTCAATTCCAATTAAGCTTTTAATTGGTATTAATACAAAATCACCGAACTTTAATCAAAGTCCCAAAACTTTTAAATACTTAAAATGTAAAAAAGCAGAACCACAATAACTTATAAGACTTACAACTTTGACTTTGGTTTTTTAAGCATATCACGCAGCACGCGACGCAAAATTTTCCCACTAGGATTCTTTGGAATTTCATCGATTAAACATACTCCGCCACGCAGTTTCTTGGCCGGTGATGCGTTTTCCGAAACAAATTTGATTATTTCGTCTTCAGTTAGCTGAACATTTGGCTGTTTCACAACAAATGCAAATGGCAGCTCACCGCAAACCTCATCCGGTTTACCAATAACAGCTGCGTCTTTTATCTTTGGATGAGTTAGAAGTAAGGCTTCGATTTCAGCTGGTGGAACTTGGAATGCCTTATATTTAATTAGCTCTTTTATACGATCAACGATAAAGAATTCAAAATCGTCATCGAAATATCCAATGTCTCCAGTATGTAACCAACCATCTTTAATGATGGTATCTGTTGATTTCTTATCGCCAATGTAACCTTTCATGATACAGTCACCTTTGAAGCAAAGCTCCCCTCGCTGATTAGGTCCCAAAGCAACTCCAGTTTCGGTATCTACGATCTTAGCATATATGCCTGGTTTAAGGGCACCTACACTTCCCGGCTTACAAAGAGTATCGGTTTGTACAAGTAAGCTGAGAGTACTTTCACTGAGTCCATATCCTTGCCTGATAAAAGGAACTCCAATTCTGTATGGAAAACAATTGTATTAGTAAACTCTGCTTGTCAGTAAGTCATTTAGATGGGAACATACCTCTCTTTAATGGCATCTTCAGTTTCTTTGCTCAATGGAGCAGCACCACTTAACAAGACTAAAAGCGAAGACAGGTCATATTGATCTACCATCGGGTGCTTCGCCAAAAACACCATCAATGGTGGCACCATAAATGCTAAAGTTATTCTATATTTCTGAAAGAATATACAACATGACATTGCTAAAATATACTTTATGCGAACAAATTTGAATTAAATAATAAAAATTACTGGCGGACGAATGAAATACAATTGACACATTGACACAATTAAAATGGAAACGAATTCGTCGGAAAGATTGGATATAAACCCTACAAAGCTGCGGTGGGAAGGCATGGGCCGAAGGGTTTCAGATCAATGTCCAGCAACAGAAAGTGAATAATCTTTACGCCAGCAGGTATTAAGGCTTAATCTGGCGGTGGGCCTACCAAAATATGGAGTCAAATTGAGGTATGACAAGTCCGCTGGAGTGTACAAGACTTCTTTCGTAGCCGAGTCATCATCCCAGAAACCAAAGATACCTTTCCGCCCCCACATTTGGGTAAGAACAGCCATCACGCGATACTCCTGCTAGGAGGTTTACCGCAGTATTTAGCTGGGGGCTCCTGCTGGGGCTCCTGCTAACCCGTTGTGTCAATTTCAAGCGTGTTTGTAGGTCGACCCCATAAGGGTCGATGCCCTACCACCTATTAAAAGAACAACAGTTCCGGAATTCTAGTAATCGCGATGAGAACTATAGACCCGCAGGTCCTACACAGTTTTCATGGAACCGCAAGTAGAGGGCTGAACTACACTTGATCTTGGAAGCCTCTTACTCCGGTGACCCGCACCATAGAACTATTCTTACATTCGATCAAATGGGAAGAAGAGGACTCTTACCTCAGGCACACCCCGGCCTTAGGCCAATTCTTGAGCTCGTTTTTACAGGGGTTAGGCGTTAGCAGGCTTCTACTGGGGTGGGCCGTTTAAGCAGACTCTTAGTGCTGGGGTTATATGTACCATAGACCCATTCAGCCCCCGAACTTATAGGGGAAATGTTTTAGCATCCTCTTACTGCAGGCACATCCATAGTGTGGGCCAATTCTTACCTCGAACGTTCACCGGTTCACAGTTCATAGGTTCCCATTGTTTAAATGACAATGGATTACGAGTCATAGAAATGGCAGCATCAGCGAAAATTATCGTTGCGAGTATCAGTCTCCAGCGTAAAGATATCTAACAAGCCACCGGGGTATCACCTGATGGAGTCACTCGTAACCAAATTGACCACGTGTTGATAGATCGTCGCCACTACTCGAGCCTAATGACGATACGAACATATTGAGGTGCCAAAATCGACTCGGGTCGGACCACCATCACGGCTGTCCTACGCGATGGAAACAAAAGCAATACATACAGTCGAGAGCTAAGGCTCGTCCTCGGAGAGCTCGATGAGAGAAGTGTAAGTCCTGCGGACAGAGTGCCGGGCTCGAGGTGAAATGGAAAGAAATAGAGTGCGAGGTCCGCATCAAGCGCGGAAGTTCTACCAATCCGTCAGAAACATGTGGCAATATACACCACGCTGCACATACTGTAAGAACGGAAAGGGAAATCTGATCATCGATGCTGAAGGATTCTGGAGCGATGGGATGTGTAATTTAATGAATTGTTGAACGGTCAGCTCACGGAAGAAATGGAGACTCCAAAATTTCAAGTGGAAGACCTCATGCTGCAGCCACCAAGCATTGAGGAGATCAATCGGCTTAAAACTAACAAGGCCTGGGAGCCGATGTCATACCTGCCGAGCTGAAAGACATGGAGGGCCAACACTACAAGCAATTCATGAAATCATAGTACCCGTATGGGAAGACGAAAAAATACCAGACGACTGGCGAAAAGGCTTCATATTTCCCGTACATAAAAAGGGAGAATGCACTATGTGCAGGAATTACATAATATTGTTGAGTACATCCTTTAAGATATTCTCCTATATCTTGAGAACGGATTGCCACATACGCTAAAACCATAATCGGCAAATATAAATGTGGTTTCGTATCCACTATTGATAAGATCTTTACCCTTAGGCAGGTGATGGAAAAAGTCTGAAATTTAATTTCCCAACATAGACTTTAAAGGTTTAAAGCCGCCGAAGATAGCATAGCCAGGGTAGAACTTTAATTGGACACGACTATATAGGCTGACCATGATCATGATCGGTTTGCTGTCCAGACCAATCAACATCTTTAATGGACTCCGACAAGGGGATAATCTAGCTTGCATCCTCTTCAACCTGACGTTGGAAGAAGCAATCCGTGACTCTGGCAAGCTTTAAATGACTCCTTTACCCAAATAGAGCAGGCGGCACAAATCCTGGGGCTGCATATTAGTGAAGTGAAAACCAAGTACATGGTGTCTACGTCTGCGAGAAGTGTTGGTCCAACAATCAGGGTATTGGAACATGAATTTGAATTAGTGCAATCCTCTACTTTGGGTAAAAAGTAGCAGCCCATAACAATATGGAGGAAGAAATACGCGGACGGCTGCTTAAATCCAACAGAACCTACTATAGTTTGTCGGGGCTCATCAAATCGAGAAATCTTTCTGTACCAGAAATCTGTACCAGTATTCACATAAGGGTCCGAGACATAGGTGATTACCAAACACTTTCTTAGCCATGCTCGAGAGGAAAGTTTTATGGAGGGTTATTGTTGGCCTCTCGTGCGAGGGAGGATGATTCCGTAGAAGATATAATTAATGATTTGTATGAAATCTGCCTCGAAGCTAATGTTGCGGAAAAATTAAGCAGCCTCCGGTAGGCTGGGCATATAGCTTGTGTGACCAAAGAGGAACCAGCTCGAAAAGTCGTTTGCAGTTCATTTTATGGTAGAGATGGTGTAGATGGAAGGATGGTGTAGACCAGGAAGGCAGAACCGTTAGGGTACGAAACATGGTGGCATCGGCCAGCAATCAGGATGCATGGAAGAACTTGTTGTCTTGTTGGCGGAAGCCCGGACGAGATGAAGTTGATTTCTATTTTTAAGATTCTACTAACCTGAATAGCCCCAAGGAAAACCTTTTCTTCGAATCTCGGCAAGAACACCAGCCGTGTATCCATGCAAGCTGTTAAAATTAAGGTTAGACAGCCAAATGCATGAAACCAAGGAATCACACTTAGAACAGCTATATCCGATAGAGATATTGCATCTGGTTCGCTAGAAATAAATATACGTTAGCTAGCTTCCAATTACCCATAACAGATGATGTAACTTACAACTGTGCATCAAGTGTAGTTAAAATATTCCATTGAGTAAGTTGGACTCCTTTCGGCATCCCAGTTGTCCCTGAAGAACAAACGATTAACGCAACATTGTCCTTCTTATCCACACTTGGTGGGTCAAAGTCTAGATATGAAATGAACTTTTTGCTGCTAAGTAACTCTTCTAATGCTGTTGCCTCCGAACTGGGACTAACATCACCGAACACAATTACATGTTCGATGTATTTATTTTTCTTAGCAACTCCAAGAACAGTTTTAAGTGGTCCTCTGGAGCAGAAAAATATTTTGGGCTTCGAAAGATTAGTAGCATGATCGAGTTCACCTTTCAAAAAAGAAGAATATTATAGAATTTGTGAAAACTTTTTTTACCATTTACTAACGTTCACTATAAGTGGTATTAAAAGGCGCAGCTGTAGCGCCAAGGACGATTGTTGCATAGAGTGCAACTGCATATTCTATACTATTCTCGGCACAAAGTCCAACTACATCTCCATCCTTGACACCAAGCTTTTGTAGAATATACGTTAAGCGAATAATTCGCGCCCTGACATCTTTGCGTGTGTACTCATTGCCAGTTAAGGCATCAATCTATGAAAGCAGTGAAACAATTATTTATTCAATTACATAATATTAACGCCTACCATCATCACGCCATTTTCGTTCTTCTTGAATGTTTCTAGTAGAAAGTGACCTAAGGACTTAAAGGGGTTTGTAATGCTGGTTGTGATTTTTCCGCCAAAGATGATGTTATCCTTAATAGTTGCCATTTTTTGATACTTATCCTGAAGTGAGATTGGATAGATTAGGTTAAGTAATTTGTAAACCTTGTAAGTTGAAACTTATTGCTGTAAGAAAACGTACTCCTAGTTATGAGGTTGAATGAACAGTGTCAATAAATTGCAAAAAAAACACTAGATAAAGGCACTTACAATAGACATTCGCAAAAGATAACAAACAATAGTTATTTGCTTACCTGTTTAAACAACTTAAATTTTGTGCTTGGCGTTGCTAGAAAAACGCAAATAACAACTGACGGATTACCTACTCTACTACTGTAAAATTTCTACTGCTTTCGCCAAGAGTGCAAAGGGTGTGTGTTATCAGCTTCAGCAGCACTATTTTTTGTATTGAAGAAAAATCATCTGAATTATGAATGACGTGAGGTGGGTGGGTGGCTGGGGTGGACATGGACACCGGACAATTTTGGTTTTATTTGTTTTCAGCAACCCCCTTTTCTATTCAGTTATGCCAAGTTTCTCATTCATTTTGGTGTGTTTTGAAAAAAAAATTATAATTGGTATTGACAAAAAATTAAAGGGATGTTCATGCAATCGCGGAAAACCGTCGTAAGCCTGTTAATTGGGTACGTTCACGAACATAACTCTTGGATTGGTTACCTTGCTTTTGTTGTAATTAGCATGGTTAAAAACAGCTGTTTTCCAGCTGATTGAAGAACATATGGAAACAGAGAGAAAATCCAAAGGTATCCTAAAATTTGCTGGATACTTTTCGCATAACTGCGCGCAGAACCGCACCTAGAACAGATGTGCATATTTTTTGACATTTATGTATTGCTGTATTAATACCAAAATGTAGCGTTACCATTGGGCTTTATTAAAAAGTTGTAAATAAGTAAAAAGTAATGTAAATAAAATAAAATTTGTATGAATATTGAATTTAGAGAATAAAAATTCCAACAAATCCGACAAAAATTCGATTTTGTAAGTATCGCATTAATGTAAGTGAACGAAATACATAATATTACCATAAAAACTATGGTAACTTAAAAGTGGTGGCAAAAAGTGACACAGCGGTAACGCTGATTAACAAGTGTGGTATATATCAGTAATGCCAGAAAACTTTTATGAACATTTTTTTCGTTTGTTGTTGTGGCAGCAATGAAAATAGGCATGAAATTTAGAAATAAAGGCATCGTGCAGATTCTGCAACCCTGCAGAACCAATAAGGTTGACATGTCCCATTAGAGCCGGTGTAATTTTTTTCTGCACAAAATTAGCTGCACATCTGATTTGACCAAAAGAGCGAGAGCGTTTTTGTGACATTTTTGTCATTTTTTTATTGTGGCAGCTGTTAAGGTGTGACATTTATATTAAATTTTCAGCGTTTTAATAAAAACAAAATAAATATATTTGTTATTTTTCAGTTACTTTTCCCGATTTCTTAAATGCATCACTGCAAAATATAATGTAAAAATGTGGTAGTTTTTGTGTACCCAAATTTTAGGAAAAATTTGATATCATTGTTGAGAGCAAACATCAACACTTCTAAAAGGGTTTAAAAACTTTACAATAAACGGTATTTGCTTGGAGAAATGGAGCGTGAATTTATTAGGGTTGTTGAAGTTTTACATTTATGAACTCGCCTATTCTCACCTGAAAATAATAAAAATAAGTTACTTCATAAATCGACTAAACGATTTCTTGCGATATACCCACAAAATTAAATAAATGAACTTCCAAATTCAAAATAAATACCTACATATTCTTAAGCCAAAAACAGATGTGCAAAGAGGCTGTATGCATGCAGTGCTGTCCATAAAGCCGATAAAACCACCAGCACCAACATTGTCTTGTTAGAACAATTACACTGTCAGCTTTTTTTGTGCATTATGGTGCCTCTGAATATGACTTGCAAAAAGTTGGTAGCGATGGAACAACAACAGCAAATTTAGGGCTTTGGTCTAACGACACTGTTGACGTTGCTTTTGCTGGTTTATTCTAGCTTGAGCAATTGAAAATCGTTGGTTCTAAAATAATGGTGTCGCTGTTGCTGTCGTGGTTCAATCTGTTACACCCATAATTCTTTTGGCTTGAATTAAAGTTAAAATCAATTACAAAAAGCAGTCTATATTTTTCTATATTAATTTCGAAATGAAATTGTCTCCATTAAAATGTTAACAAAAAATAAAAACAAAGCAAGAGTGAAAGAACAACAAAAATTGTTAAAAAAAAATGACAAAAACACAGTCAAGAACTGAACTCTGCCCGTTGCATCCCATACATTTTTGACAACAGAATTTGTTTATTATTATTTATTTATTATTTATGCAAATTGTGCATTTTTGTTAATAAGACTTTGACAGTATTTAATTAACAACATCAGGCCCATGTGGTCGAATGAATATAAATACACATTTTGCCAAATAAAGCAGGAATGTGTGAAGCTGTTATCATACCTAGCTCAAATCTCAAAAATAATTTAACAAATATCGCGTGCACTCTTCCCTTTTGTTTTTTTTTTACCGCAAGCATGTCACATTTTTGACAACTTACCATATGACAAAAATGACTTCCATTGCTGCCAACATCCTGTACACACTATTTATTACAAAAAATTAATCCTCATTGAAATTATAGTTGTTTTAAATACAATATTGAATTTTATTGAAATAAAGGTATATATTTGTGAAATTATAAAACTCATTTACATTTCAAATCAACAGTTTTCCAATAATTTACTTTAAAAAGGTATTACCCGGTGGGCCTGTGAATTTCAACACGCCAGCATTAATTTCATCAAAAAATGGAATGTAATCTAGAAGTAGCAGCTTTGGTTAACGAATTGGCGCAAGCCATCGAAATCATAATGAATCCCAACACAAGGCATCAGTCCCGCATGGAAGCATATGTAGCTTGCGAACGATTCAAAGAAGCCTCCCCCCTTTGCGCACAAGCTGGACTTTATCTTGCTGGTGGGCAATACAGCAACAATGTCAAGCACTTCGGCCTGCAATTAATTGAGTACACTATCAAATTCAAGTGGAATGGCATTTCACAACAGGAGAAACTATTCATCAAAGAAAATGCCATGAAGTTACTCTTGTCTGGAATTGGTCCTGCGGAAGATAAAAGTTTAACACACCTTAAGGATGCGTTATCTCGAATTATAGTAGAAATGATTAAGCGCGAATGGCCACAGCAATGGACAACGTTACTACCAGAACTTTCTGATGCGTGTTCCAAAGGAGAACCTCAAACAGAATTGGTACTAATGATATTCCTGCGATTGGTGGAGGATGTTGCCTTGTTGCAGACAATTGAGTCGAATCAGCGGAAAAAAGACATCTACCAGGCGCTAACAGTGAAAATGAATGATATATTTGAGTTCTTCCTGCGACTAATTGAACTGCATGTGACTTCTTTTAGAGAAACTACAGCTGTGAACAATGTCCAGAAGGCAAGTGCTCACAGTCGAGTGGTAGAAATGGTGCTGCTAACCTTGACCGGCTTCGTCGAGTGGGTTTCCATCAATCACATCTTCTGCCAGGATGGCAAGCTGCTGTACATTCTGTGTGTGCTCTTAACTGACCCCGCTTTTCAGGTCAATGCAGCTGAGTGTCTATCTCAAATTGTCAACCGCAAAGGACAGGCGAAAGAAAGAAAACCACTATTGCAGCTGTTTAGCGAAGAAGCGGTAAACTACTTGTATAGGGCTAGTCAGGAAGTCTCGCCAGAGACCAAAATGGAACAAAATCATTTATTCCTGAAAAAGCTCAACAATATTCTGACTGGATTGGCACATCAGTTGGCAGCCTTGTGGAGCAAAGAGGCTTCTTTTCAACGCCCCGTTCAGTTTGGAGTATTTCTAGAGACCGTTTACCTTCTAACCAAGCATCCCAGTCTAACAGTAGCACATGGAGCGGCACTTATTTGGAATATTCTGCTTAAGCACGATCAGATTTCCAAAGACCCACTGTTTGTCGAATACATTCCTAAAGTAATTGATGTTGTTGGTCCTAGGGTTGTCAAGATTTGCTACCCCGCAGAGAGGCCAACTGTATTCACAGTCTCTACAGAGACATACCTGTGCATGGACTATGATTCGGAAGAGGAGTTCACTGTGTTCTATCATCGCTGCCGTGCTGATTTCTTGGAGATTTTCCGTCAAGCTACTTTGATTATACCGTTAAGGACTTTTGCCTATTGTGAAAATTGGCTGAACATCAGACTGTCGAAGACACGATCGGAGCGCATGACGAATTGCAGCATTCATGATCCAATTTATGTGGAATGGGAGGCTTTGGTGGCTGTGCTAGATAGTGTTTTAAGTCGGATTCTTCTTGTCACTGAACGGCCATCAGTTCAATCTGGACTTCGGCTACTTGAGGATTGCTTAAAAGCTGAAAGCAACGATCCAATGATACTATCAGTTCTATTATCCTGCATTTCGGCGCTATTTGTTTTCCTGAGCATGTCCTCTTGTCAGATCATCTCAGGTAATTGTGTAGCTATGAGTGGAGTATCTCTCTTACCAAGGGTCTTGGAGAAAATTTTCGCTGCGCTAGTTTTTAAGGTTCCCACTGCTCCACATGGAATCACACTCAAAAACGCACAGACACAGGCTGCGAAAAATCTACGACGGCATGCAGCTTCTCTGATGGTGAAATTGGGACTTAAGTATCCATTACTTTTGCTGCCGGTTTTCGATCAAATCTGTTCGCATGTCAACAATCTGGTCAGACAGCAACAACAGATCAGTAAAAGCGAGCAGCACAATTTGAATGAAGCCCTCTTGTTGATTTCGAATCATTTCTGTGACTATGAACGGCAAACTGCATTTATAGCTGAAATAACTCAGGAAGCACAAGTCAACTGGCTGACACTTAGCCCGGTTTACAAGTCTGTTATTGATTTGATGCACTTCATTGGATTGGACAAGCCGCCTGTAGAGAATATGGAATCCGATCTATGTTCACCCAATCGCAGCAAAATGCTAGACGCACTGAATTCAATACTCGGAGTTATTAAACGATGTTCCTGGCCAGATGATCCGGACCGTGCATCTCGTGGAGGTTTTGTCATTGGTTTTACTGAATCTGGAAATCCTATTTGCCGTAATCCAGCTACCAAACATGTAGTGCCTATTCTACCACATGTTCTAGCATTGCTGCGTGTACTCAACGAACTGTTCCGACCAGAGGCTTTGGCTTCCCTTTCAGAGGGGTATAAATGTGTACACATAATGCTGGAGCATGAGAAAAAAATGTTAATGGGTATTTCACCGGTTTTAATTGATCCCATGGATCCGACTGTGAAGAAGATTCCAACGGCATTTGACAGAATGCAGCAGTTCCTTACGAATGTCTTTGAAGGATGTTATCATATGATGGGATCTGCTGGGCCATCCTTAGGAAGAGACCTGTATCAGTTATCGGGGATAGCTGATGCCCTTATCAATAGTTCGTTGGCGGCTTTGGATAATGTACCAGACTACCGCCTTAGGATTATTATAAGAGTATTCCTCAAGCCATTCGTATACTCGTGTCCTCCGGTTTGCTACGACCAGGTCTTATTGCCAATATTTGCACACCTGACACCATTTATGCTGTACCGGCTAACATCACGATGGCGTTACATCACATCACTGTACGAATCGGGAGAGCTCAATGGCGAAGTCAACGATACACAAGAAGTGCTGGAGGATATGCTGAATCGAACCTTAACACGTGAGTACTTGGATGTGCTGAAAATAGCTCTTGTCGGTGGCCAAATTGTAACAGACCAATCGGGTGGCAATGTTGACGTTGCCATGGACAATGATGAACTCTCTATGGACGGCTCTACACACGTTCCTAGCCGTGCCACTCATGCAGCTCTTACATCTGAGGTCATCAGTGATTTGGGAATAAAATTGCTGCGCAATCAAGCTACGTCCAGTCCAATTCTTTTAACAATTCTCAGCGCAATTACTTGGAAGGATGGAACATGCAGCTTAAAAGCTGTACAACTATCAGGACCGGTTATTCGGTTCTTAGATAGTGAAAACTTACTTAACTCCCAGCTGGCTTCATCTATACTAACATCGGTGCTACAGGGTCTACAAGTGCATGGTGTGCACGAAGCTAATCAAGCCAGTTTAATTACCCTCGGTGTTCAAATCTTCGAGAATCTGCGTCCTAAATTTCCTACCGTTCTGGAAGTAATGCATCAAGTTCCAAACATAAACGTTGCCGATCTCCAGAAATTGGATGAAAAAATTTCAGTAGCACCAACTAAAGGTAACAAAGTTGAAAAGGTCAAGAAGGATCTGTTCAAAAAGTTAACTGCACAATTGATTGGCAAAAGCATCAACCAACTGTTTCGTCAAGAGATTCAAATAGCAAATTTGCCCACAATGCCATCTGGTAACCGCCATTCCCTAAATACAAATATCTTCGACACAAATCAAGATTCAGACATTTCGAAATTATTTTTACCACCCAAGAGTGTTATATAGGATTTTATTTAACACACATACACATAAAATCATATTGTTTTTTTTTTTTTTATTTACAAACTTTTTACTAGATATATGCCGGGTTTTTAATTACGACTTTGGAAGTAAATAAAAAAATGTTGTTGCATTTTATTTATGAATTAAATAAAACAAGTAATTAATTTATACTGAAAATAAAAATTAAATATTATTAAGTTGAATTGAATTGAATTGAAGTTGAGTTGAATGGCTCTAAACGGAAACTGAATTGGATGATGTTGATTTAAAAAATGCAATATGTAGGTAAGATTTTCTTTTAATCCTAGATCGTATGCCATGGAAGGCGGAACTCGTTTAGGCTAATCTCGGAAACGGCTGTACCGATTTTGATGGGACTTTCTCGGGTGGCACGGAAATGGAGATATTTAGGAACACGTAGTTTTCCCTGTATATATTTTTATATCAACAATATTGAAATAAAATAGCTTGATGGATTTTGAAGACATTTTTTTGTGTATTGACATGGTTACTTGTTACTACAAAAAACATGAAGACATTCTAAGGATACACCTACCATACGTGGGTATGTCTCATTCATTGAGAACAGATTTCACTCTGCTGCACGAGACATTATTCAGGTGGAAACTTATATGATTAGGTGAACTTACAAGTGACAAGTTTTCATTTATGTATGCATTTTTTTAGAGTTTACAAGCGGTGCCCGGTGCACGTTGCTTGCTACGCCCAAGAAAAAATAAGTATTTAATGTGAAATGAAATGAACTTCTGGCGCGAATTTTTTGAAGGCGATATCCACGTTGCTCTTCAGTTTCAGCAGTTTTTTGGAAGTGAAAGTTCTGTCGCGCTTTTGCTGAAAACGAGATCCACGTTCTTCTTTAGTTTCAGCGTCTCTGGAAATAGAAGCTCTGTCGCGCATTTGTTGTAAGCGCGAGATCCACGTTGCTCTTCAGTTTCAACAGTTTTTTGGAAGTGAAAGTTCTGTCGCGCATTTGCTGAAAACGAGATCCACGTTCTTCTTTAGTTTCAGCGTCTCTGGAAATAGAAGCTCTTTTGCGCATTTGTTGTAAGCGCGAGATCCACGTTGCTCTTCAGTTTCAGCAGTTTTTTGGAAGTGAAAGTTCTGTCACGCTTTTGCTGAAAACGAGATCCACGTTCTTCTTTACTTTCAGCGTCTCTGGAAATAGAAGCTCTGTCGCGCATTTGTTGTAAGCGCGAGATCCACGTTGCTCTTCAGTTTCAGCAGTTTTTTGGAAGTGAAAGTTCTGTCACGCTTTTGCTGAAAACGAGATCCACGTTCTTCTTTAGTTTCAGCGTCTCTGGAAATAGAAGCTCTGTCGCGCATTTGTTGTAAGCGCGAGATCCACGTTGCTCTTCAGTTTCAGCAGTTTTTTGGAAGTGAAAGTTCTGTCACGCTTTTGCTGAAAACGAGATCCACGTTCTTCTTTAGTTTCAGCGTCTCTGGAAATAGAAGCTCTGTCGCGCATTTGTTGTAAGCGCGAGATCCACGTTGCTCTTCAGTTTCAGCAGTTTTTTGGAAGTGAAAGTTCTGTCACGCTTTTGCTGAAAACGAGATCCACGTTCTTCTTTAGTTTCAGCGTCTCTGGAAATAGAAGCTCTGTCGCGCGTTTGTTGTAAGCGCGAGATCCACGTTGCTCTTCAGTTTCAACAGTTTTTTGGAAGTGAAAGTTCTGTCGCGCATTTGCTGAAAACGAGATCCACGTTCTTCTTTAGTTTCAGCGTCTCTGGAAATAGAAGCTCTTTCGCGCATTTGTTGTAAGCGCGAGATCCACGTTGGATCTTTTTTCTCTTTTATTCCTTGCTTCTGATGATTATCTTCCAAACGACGTTTTTTTTTTAAACTGAAGAGATTTTGAGTATTTATTTATTTGGTGATTGTGGAAGAAATGTTGATTGTGGAAGGAACGCTTGCAATCTGACTGAAAATGAAAAAAAAGGAATTAACGCATTTGACTTGACCAAGTGCGAAAAGAACACTTGCAATCGATTGAGGGCAATGTGGTTCAAACGCATTACTGATACCATTGTATATACATTCTCTGCAATGTACATATATACAAAGCTGATACCTAATATCGATGATTTATTCAAAAACACCCGTCAAATATGGAAGAGGATTAACTTGGGTCCACATATAAAAAACTGAAACAAGTTGATTATTTAAAAATATATATAATCATTGAATAAGCACTGTGGATTAGGCCTCCTAGTACTTGAATTCCAATGTGGTGTGGAAGAAAGTACACATATTCGGTATTTTAACGAAAATGTGACGTGAATAACTTATTTTAAACAGCGACTTCCATAAATAAACTTTCAAGGATGTTTTTGAGCAAAATTATCTCAGTTGCGAGATTTTTTTTTATTACGTTTAAAAAACAATCTTGGCAGAAAGCACCATTTAAAAAAAAATTGCATACTTTTGGCGAACATATAACACTATTTTCAGCAGTTTTATGTACTGTTCTTGAAATAAAAGCAAAACATACATTTTATTGACGGGAAAGTTCAAAGTTGGGGACTTTTCTAAGATTGTAAGCCGCATCAGTACCAACCTGTATACCAAAAAATCAGTCTGTAACTATTTTTTTCTTTTCTTTCTCAATTTTTTTTTTGTTTATTCTTACTGAACTATAAATAAAATTAATTGATTAAATTTAAAAATATTAAAAACTCAAATCAAAATATATATTATACAAAAATAATTTATAAATAGAAAAAATACTCAAAATGTTGGTATGCAGAATTAATTTGGCTATCTAGATCTTTTCAAATTTAAATTTTGATAGAAATCAAATGAGTAGTTACCGAGATATACCTATCAATTTTTACTTGTGACTATGTGTACTACGAGCCTATAAGGTACATAAGTAATGCATTGTGCAGATTAAGGAAATTGATATGACAATCAAAGACGACATTAGGATGATAGAGAATCATATTTGAGTTTGTGGCAAAATTTTGCCTGTATGTCAGTTCGTCTGTTCATCTGTCCTTCTATATCTCGAACTACAGCCTGAACAGTTGGACCAATCGTCCGTAAATGATTTGATATTATTTTGATTTTGTGCAGAGGACTTTTTTGATTTTTTTTAGCTGAAATATTAACGGTACCTGTCATACAACCGTTAAGTAAAATCTTATTTTTATGAACAAAAATCTGTGTATTTTTGTAGGTATGGATTGTTTTGGTGACATACAAAATTGAGATGGTGGTACGTCTCATAAGGCGTTTTTTTTCGAGAACTATGTAAAAAATTACATTAAAATTAATATTCTAGAAAATGTGGGTAGCTAAAAATTATTTGACATTCAATTATTTTCGAGTAACGCATTTTTTTCGTATTTTAAATATTTATTTTAATTCCGTTCTCAATTTTGGTCGTTTACATTTGAGTTTGCATTTTTAATTATATTTTTTAAATTAAAAAAAGTTAAAAAAATGGATTTTAAATTTGTCCGCTTAAAACTAAATTTTTGGAACGATTAAAACTCACAAATTTAGTTAATTAATTAGTACTTTTTTATTAATATAACTTTCGTCTGGCATCCAATTAACCGTTTTGATTGTTCTGTTTTTTTTTGTAGTGTTCATATTTATTATAATAAAATGCAAATACGAAGATCTCGCCGAACCACGATGTGAAATGTCTTTTTATTTCGACATGAATGAAAAAGACCAAACACCTCATGTCCTGTTAAGATTTTTAAGGGGGCTTGATAGCATTCAACCGTTACGAGATTCGGGAATTCAATAGCAACTGTGGACCTTCTAGTAACTATATCCCTCTTTTTTTCTTACAGCCAATTTCAGCTCCCATTTCTATATGCTTCCATACATACCCGCATTGTTAGCTCTTACGCTAAGAAGAACTGTCAAAGTTGAGGCATTGCCCTAAAAAAAAACACTTGAAAAAGAGATTTCAGGATTTCAGCCGAAATCTGAGGTTTCAAGCGAAAACCCCCGCCATTCTACATACGTTTTTGGGATCACTAAATGCTTTTCGTTGAAAATTTTTTTGAAATCTCATAATTTAAAAAACAAAAAATTTTTTTAGTATTCAGCAATCAATTATGTTATCGTAATTGTAAATTTCAGCGACATTCGTGAATCTCACAATATGTTGTGACCTTAAGATTCGCATGACACTCTTCGTAAATAAATCACTGTCAAAATAATTCTCATGACATTGTGCACTTGGAATGGAATCTGTAGACTGTAGCCAGCCAGATTCAGATTTCTTTAATTTGGATGCAAGGCAAGTAGTCGAAGTGAAGTGAGATTTTATAAAAACATTTCGCAGATAGAAACCTTATCGTGTTGAGTTTCAATTAAAAATACATGTGAGAAGTTATTGCTGGTTCCAAATATATTGCGTTGACGAAAAGCAATGATATTGTCGAATATAAAGCAATTATGTTCAAGGACTGCGCCCTTAAGACATTTTCGTCCTTCCTCGTCGCTACCACGATCTGGACAGAAATTGGACGAACTGCAAGAGCATGCCCTCAAAGAGGAATGTATCTTGGTTGACGAGAATGACAGAGTTACAGGATCTGCATCGAAAAAGGACTGTCACAGAGTTGACCCCGTCACTGGAGATGTTAAACTCCACCGCGCGTTTAGTGTTTTCCTTTTTAATACAAAAGGAGAGATGCTAGTCCAGCGACGATCAGTTCATAAGGTATGACATTCATACAATCAAACTTGGAGAGCTGGTAAATATTTATTCTATTCTATTAGATAACATTCCCAGACACCTATACAAACGCCTGCTGCAGCCATCCGCTCTACGAGATAGAAAACGAACGGGAGGAGCTCAACGAACTAGGTATACGTCGTGCAGCACAACGCAGGCTTAACTATGAGCTTGGCATCCCCCCCAGTCAGGTTGGTATCAACAAAATTTTCTTTGTTTTCATGGCGATAACGAATCCACTTTACATAGATAAGACCTGAAAACTTCCACTATCTGACGCGCATCCATTACGCCAATACTGGAGATGGAACTTGGGGCGAACACGAAATCGATTACATACTCTTTCTGCAGAAAGATGTCGACCTGAATCCAAATTCAAACGAAGTCAGCGAAGTGAGGTATATCACGCGCAAAACTCTCGACACCACAGTATCGCAGCTAAACGCTCCTCTGACCCCCTGGTTCGAGCTGATCTTACGCCACCGTCTAAAGCTGTGGTGGGATAATTTGCATCAGTTGAAAAAGTTCGAAGATCTGAAGACAATCAATAGGTTCACATAAAAGCAGCACAAAGCAAAGGCATATTGTCATTCTTGTTATCTCATACTAAGTCAATGGGCATTGAATTACCAAAGCTAGTTTTTTTTTTTATAATAAAAATAATTTTCTATGTACTTTTGTTTTGTCAGAGTTTTTAAACCAGTCAAAGGGCATTATTGTGATTTATCTTTGCTCTAACAATAGGATCTTTATCTTCCAAGTTCATGGCTGCAAAGTAGTTTAGTTTATAGTTGTTTCTATAAAGATACACCAACTGGTATGTGAATGACAATGCATAGCGATGATAGCAATGTGGCCTTCAAAACAAAATGCAAATACTCTAACCTATTTTTATAATATTTACATCTGCAGTTTGTTTGGATTTGGTTTATTGATTCGTCATTGCTCTGGAATTTGTTTGTTTTGAATGCATAATCTACTTGACTATGTATGAACGCATTTGAATTTGTTTTTAGTATTGTTTTTTATTACTTGTCTCGCCAGGTGTTCCAAGCATTCCAGCTAATTATCAATTGATTATCGAGATTAGGATGATTTTATATTCGCCAGTTTCCGGTACACAAAATCGCTTTCAAATCTGATGGATTTAGGATAAATTTAATCAATTGTTACATATGCTATGCTGACTCGATAGTGATGTAGACTCCAACGGTAATATGGTTAATAACAATAAGAAATTTCGTCCGAATGTTTGAAACAGTGTTTGCTTCGCACTGTTGAAAGATTTCTTAGTTTAAAAAAGAAAGTTTCTATTGTAAATAAACTTATGGGAAATTAAGGCGTTGTATGTGATCTGTGGGAAGTGTTTTGGAGTCTTCTTCGTCGCCTTCACAATTCCTAGCAAATTTAAAATTGTCACCAAGCGTTTTGACTCCTCTTTAAGTCAGAAGCCATCATGGAAACAAATTTATTCGGCATAACAACTGTGTAAGCTGTAAGTCAGTTATATTAATTTGGTTCATTCCCGAGTGGATGCAAAATAGCGTTTCTCCAGCCTGTCGCTAAAAATTCTTCACCCTCAAATCCTATTGCACTAAAGTTTCTTCTTCCCAAAATCATCGATTAATTATCACTTTAAGTGATATCTCGACGAAAAAAAGCTTCCAAATGAGCGGCAGCGCATCTTTGGCAGCAATAGGCTCACCGGTATTTTGGACTCTTTTCCGTTGGATTTGAAATTACCTTTTGACCTATACAAGTTATGTTAGATGAATTCCAGTTTACTGGTTGAACGGAATGGTGAAGCTCAAGCTAAGGTATGAAGCGCAAAAATGAAGCACGTCAAAATTGAGGCTAAGTGATAATGCTGACTCGAACTCCAACTATAAAAATATTGAAAAGAAGGCGCAAGTGTGGAGTAATATTTCGATAGCATTTAAGATGTATATATATATATATGTTTTTTGTTCTTGGCAGCAAAATTGACATTCCGTACTTCTTCATTGTGTTCGAATCAGCTTCATCACTTAGCTTCAATTTTGACGTGCTTCATTTTTGCGCTTCATACTTCAGCTTCACCATTGTGTTCAGCCAGTAACTCCATTAATAATTTCGTGTTTTCCTCACACATTTTGCTTTCGTTTGATTAAGCTAGTTCGTTTCTTGAGATTTCGTAGTGATCAAGGAATTTTCTGAGTCATTTTCAATGGATATGAGAAAAAAGAGATCTCGGATAGTTCAGAAAAATTGAACTAGCCTATTTTGTTCCTGTGAAATGTCAAGATGAATCTGAAGCGTGAAGCGCAAGTTGAAGTTGAGTGAACTTGCGCTTCAGCTAAATTTCAACCTTCAGCTTCAGCTTCTCATTGTGTTCGCCTCATAGGTATCGCGTATATTTAACTTTGACAGCGGTTTATACTTCAGCTTCAGCTCCACTATTGTGTTCAGCCAGTAAATATTCACAAGATAAATACCAGAATACTCTTATCCCCGATGTTAAACAAATTAACTGTTCAGAGAAGGCAAACTTGCTCACAGCTGATTTTGCTGCTGTTGCACCTCCTGTATGCTTTTCCATGGGACAATTTTTTTCCGTACTGTTACAATAGCAAGAGTTCTCAAAATCTTGATATTCCATTCGAGTTTGTTAGAGCGGGGTTTGTAACAAACTTCAATTGAATTGCAAACAAGGTTCACGTAAGCCTTGAACAACTGTAAAGATTTTAATATACACAAATTCGCTGGCACAGATGGTATACCCCATTCTTCTGAAGAGGTGTTCTTTCATACTGGTAAAGCCACTGCGTAAGCTTTTCCATTGTTCATTCTCTTTTGGTATCTTTCTAGAAGATTGAAAACAACATTTATCCAGCCTGTTCCTTAGAAATGTGACCCTCCTTTCACTCCCAAGCTGAAATGCTGATAAGCCGTCAGTTTAAGAAATATCTCGAAAACCGAAAGCTTCTTCATGACTGCCAGTGTGGCTTTTGTAGCAATCATTCCACTAAATATCTGATGGCAAATCCATTGATGATCTTGTTCGTTGGATTAGAAGATTGTTCTGGACTGTTTAAAAAAGTTGCATTAATGTGTTTCAGAGATCCGTTCTATTTCGACTGTTTTCCTCATTTTTATAAATGATCTTCTGTCTGTTTTCATATTCGCTCGGTGATTCACGTCCTTTGCCTTCAGACCTGCAATCGCAACGGTACCGTGTTAAGCTCATTAAACTCCGATTCACACAGCATTGTTAAATGGGCGAATAGGAATCATGTGGAGTTTAATGCTTCGAAAACTCAATGTCGTCTTCTGTCATTAAAGCTAAACATACCCCCCTTGACAATTCCATGAATGGCACTTGCAAAGCACCGGAATGCTTTCAGTACTTGGTATGTTTGTAAACGACGACCATATTACTTAAGATCTTAGGTTTACTGTATCGATGCAAATATTTATTTTCCCTTCTTAACTGGCTACAATTTTTAAAGTGTTTACTTACTTACTTACTTAGGGGGCGCTACAGTTCGGGACGAACCTGGACCTCAACCAACACGCCTCTCCAGCCAGCTCGGTCTTTGGCTAGCTGCCTCCAGTTTTGCACTCCAAGTTGGTTGAGGTCGTCCTCTACTTGAGCGCACCACCTAAGGCGAGGTCTTGATTGACTGCGTCTACCCTCTGGGATGGAATCGAAGATCCTGCGAGCCGGAGCATTGTTGTCCATTCGCTCTACATGACCTAGCCCTCTTAAACGTGGTATGCGTATTTTTTTAAACAGGTCAATGTCGCTGTACAGCTCGTATAGTTCTTGGTTGAACCTTCTCCTCCAAAGCCCGTTAACGCAGATAGGGCCAAAAATCCTCCGAAGAATCTTACGCTGGAAACGACTAAGGATATCTTCATCCGCTTTAGATAGAGTCCATACCTCGGCGCCATTGAGCAGGATTGGGATGATTAGGGTCTCATACAGAGTCTCCTTTGTCTTTCGAGAGAGGGCTTTGCTATTCATTTGCCTTCTTAGCCCATAGAAACAGCGATTGGCAAGAGTAATTCTTCGCTTTATTTCTGACGAGATGTTGTTGTCAGATGTTATAGCGGATCCGAGGTACACAAAGTCCCTAATCAAAGTTGTACCTGTCTATTGTGATGTTTTGTCCAATCCGCCGGTGTTGTGTGTCCCTTTTTGTGGACAGCAGGTACTTCGTTTTGGCCTCATTGACTGCTAGTCCCATCTTAGCCGCTTCAGCTTCAATGCTAGCAAACGTTCTAGTGACAGCTCGCCGAGTTCTGCCAATGATGTCTATGTCGTCAGCGTATGCTTGAAAAAAATTGTCCCACTACAATTGATTTGCGAGTTTCTTATAATTTTTTCAAGTAGTGTTTATACGCCTAAAACTCGAGTATAACTACCACCTCTGGAGAGGTGCTACTCAAGCATCGCTACACTTTCTCGGTAGGATACAAAACAGTGCGTTAAAATTGAAATAGAATAATCTCTAAAACATTTGCCTCTCTCGAAAAACGACGCGATTTTTCATGTCTTGCATTATTTTACTAGAGTTAGCCTCCATTCCTCCCTTTTCACCCGTAATACTCGACTCGTTCGGAATGCACATAAGTTTATTTTAATTAATCGTAGATTTTGCTGACCAGAAAAACCGCATGAGTGTTTTTTGTATTTATTACTTGGTGGATTAATTGTGGGATATTCTAAATACCACGGGGAGAAAAAAGGAAATTTTAACATGCCAACGTGGGAAAACCTGCTTCCAATGTTTGGGATTACTGGATGAAATGCAAAATATCCATATATAATACGTCCATGGTAGGCGATTATCATTCCATAACTAACCCATTCTAACAGGTCCAGGTCACCTTTAGATGATGTTGTTCCATTCATCTTTCCAAGTGGAATGGTTCATTCTACTTGACAACAGAATCATGGCATTGGTCACCGTCACCATTCAAATGTCTACAGAAGTGGTTATTAGCACCGACTTGTGATGGTTTTGAGTTTCCAGCCGAGGTTTTGCTCGCCGGCGTTTTCAAAGTTCTTCCCAAAGAAGTACACAAAACTTTAGCTTAATTAGTAATTAATTAGTAAAGCTAGCATAAGACGGTCCTTGTAATTGGTCACTGCAGGGACACTGTGACGTCACAGCAAAAAAGGTCCTACCACCGTCACTGCCGCGACAAAGGTCATCGTGTCACAGCTAGCTACAGTGACTAACACACGAATGACCCATGTCTGTCCTTGTTGTCCCAAAATACTTATGCAAGTCTTCTACTAATTTCTGGGTTCTGGTTTTCTGGTTTCGGTTTTATATATTTTCTGGTTCGTTCGGTATTTGTTTGCGCAGGTTTAGATCTGGCAGCTCGCAGTCTTGGACTGGTAGATTGCGGATTTAATCCGGTAGATCGCAGTCTAATGGCCTGGTACAATCAGTATTATTACTGGTAGATTGCAGACTTGGTCTGGTACAACGCAAGCTTATACCTGGTAGATCACAGTCTTGGACTGGTAGAGGCTTGTTGCCTGGTACACCCTAAACAAACTGTCCAAATATCCTAGACGAGGCTATTTGTTTTGTTAACCCGGATTGGGCTTTGTGTCAACTGTTGTTTTCACGAAGCCGATGTGTCTCACTCGAGATAGTGTCTTCCACGGTGTTCAACTGTCTTCAACTGTATTCAACTTTCATTGAATTTTCAGGTCTTCTTGTAAAACTTTCCTATAGAACCAAATGTGAGCCGAAAGCGAACAAATGTTAAGACAACTCATGATAACAAGGTAAAATCTACGTCATTACCGCCTGCACTATGCGTATGTAGGCAAAGTGTCCATCTCTTATCATACTGCCCACTAAGTATCAATAGTATGCCCAGAGGGGAGTGGAGGCTAATGGATATGCTGATATGTATATTTTTAACTCTAACTCACCATCGAGCTAAGTTGGTCGTTACTCGGCTGGCCTCCTCACTCCTCAGTGGAGATCTTACTGAATGATAAGAAATAAGAGTTGAAATCTACCACGACCATTATTGTTATTGTAATTTGCCAATACAACATGAGTTATAGTTTACTCTTTTGTCTTTTGTGTGATATACGTTGACTTATATGGTAAGTATTGGAATGTCGTCTGGTTGTTGGTTTGTCCTATTGCTGGCTCCATGTCTCCCATGGCTATTCTTGATGCGATGAACAGGTGTGGTATAAATGGCGCAGTCTCTTTCGATTTTCTTAATTGTTTAGGCTGATCGTAGGTGCAGGCATAAATTTGACTTAAAACACAGTTGTGACAGTTGGTAGAAGGAAAGGTTGGAGAAGGAAGTAAAAAAGGTATTGATATACATTATATAGCTCTTCTTGTCGGTTGATGTGAATAGGATTGGGAAACGTAAGGGAGTTAAAGAGAAATGTAATGCTTCATTACAGACTTCTCTACTAATCTTTTAAGATTAACAACCATACAAGAAAAGAGTCCCAAATTTTCCTTTTTTTAATCTGAAACTCTTTCATAATTTATTCATTTGTTTTCGTAATCAATCTTCAATCAAAATTGGCCTGTTTTTTGTATATACGAGGCAATTTCTGGAACAACAGAACCGATTAAAAAATCTCTCACCAACATTCTATTTTTCTATATATTTCTGTATTTATTAAATTGTTTCCTAGCTACACGATTAATTAGTTGTATAAAACATTTGATATATATATTTAGTCATATAATATAGTATAATAATAATATTGTATGCACGTTTATGATCACAATCATTTTCATCAAATAGTTAAATATTACAACATATAATAAAGGGGCTTTGTTCTTAAATTGAAAACAAAAAATAATTCATAAGCTTCATCTACCTCAACAGAGCTTAGGATAAAAGTGTTTTTTTTTTTAATTTTTTGAATATAAACATATTCATAACAGTTGAATAAATATGTGTATAAAAATATATAATATTTGTAAGCTTAGAAAATTTTAAATAAAATCAAATTGCATAAACAACTAAACAGTCATAGGCTTTATGATTAAATAAAAGTTATGGCACTTTTACGCCATTAACGCTTATGGAATCATTTACTCATTTTTTTTTTAATGTGGAAGTATACAAATACAAAGTATTTTATTCAAATGGACGATGCGGCATATCTTGTTCTTGGCTAAGATGGGGATGATGGATGAAATAAAAGGCAAGAAAAAAGTTGTTTCTTTTTTCCCAGGGATATTCGATAGACTAATATTATTATTTTCTTGCCGTTCGTATAATCCGGATTAGGCAATAAGGCACTTAGTTTTACGCATAGTCATTCTTATAAACGTAACAAATAGAAACAATATCTAAGCGGTTTACTTAAAAAATACATAAAATTCTGCAGAATTTTTATAAAAAAATAGATAAAAATGTAAAAATAAAAAAATCGTCATATAATAAACAGCAGCCTGTAAAAAAAAAAGAAATATATGCTCACGACAACCCGAATAACTTGAGAGCGTTAAAGGCTGTTGCCAGGGCCACCTCGTCAGGTGTCTTCTTCATAAAGGCTGCTATCATCTCCACTATAGCCGGTAGGCTACAGGGTTCGTTTCGTTGAAAAGTGCAATATCTGCAAGAAAAATTGCGTTTTTTTTTTAATTTCTCCTTAAATTTTATCAATTTGAACTTTACCTATGTAAATATAACAGAGATCGCTCTGTTATTCCAGTCTTAACATGTTGTGGTAGCTTGGAAGCTCTTGTGTTTGGGTACATAAATGGCGAGTCTGTTTCGACCAGAAGTCTGTCCAACGGCAGTGTACCGTCTTCTAAAAGTTTTCTAACACCAGTATCTGATTTGTCCTAAAAAAAAACAATAATCAACTCTATCTAAAGTATTCCTTACTTTATACTTAGACCCCTTACCTTGCATAAATAACCAGTAAGACTTAAGAAGTATCGTCTATTTAGATATTTAACTGCCTCTTCTGTAGTACCCATAAAACCTCTGATTATCACTTGTGGTATGTTTGGGTATCTGGAAAAAAATGTACAAATATTGAGATATAATATATTTTATTTAAAACAAAAGACTGATACAGATAACAACTACACAAACAAGGTAATCAGAATCACAAATTACTTAGGAAAAATGGGTCATGTCATACTAGCTCTAATTTCCTATGTTTTGCCTGACGGTCTACATTAGAGTATTTTAAGTAATACATACTAAATGTACACAAGACAATATTTAAAAAATAGTTGAAAATAGTATACAATTTGTAGAGTCTGCCTACTTAAGTAGTACAGCAGGAAGCAAAGCCTGCACACCACATCACCTCCGATAACGGACTCAAGCTCATCGATTTAGCTGAGAATAGAAATAGTGTTGTAGCTAGAACGCAGTTCCCACTTCTAAAAATGTTTAAATGACTGGCCAGATAAGGAAAGATATAAAAAGAGAAGCTGTCGATGTATAATAGTTTTTTTAGGGTGATGCATATCAAAAGGGGAGGAGAAATAACATTCGTCTTGTGTGACTAAAGAATTATTTCCTCTACTTCCACGTACGCCCCAAGTTGGGATCGAGGTAAGACTGAATGGGGATTTTTTAAGGTTGTGTTTGCAACTAGCCACATGAAAAATATAAATATGGACTCCGACAAGGGGATAGCTTAGCTGCATGCTCTCTAACCTACCGTTGAAGAAACAACAACAAGAGGTACTATCGTCACCAAGTCCAGCCAGATACTGGCTTACGCAGACGACATCAACCTCATCGGCAGAAGCCAACAAGCTGCACATGACTCCTTTACCCAGATCGAAAGAACCTGTCGCTGCATATTATTGAAGGGAAGACTAAATACATGGTAGCTACGTCTGCGAGAAGTCCAACTATCAGGATAGCGGAGCATGAATTTGAAGTAGTGCAGCCCTTAAACTACCTTGGGTCAAAAGTAGCAGCCGATAATAATATAGAAAAAGAAATACGCGGGCGGCTGTTAAAATCCAACAGAACCTACTACAGTCTGTCAAGGCTCTTTAAATCTAGAAACCTTACCATTAAAACCATTCATTTTTCTTTTGCCCTGGCCGTCCCATCACATTTCTTGCCTTACACCAATCAAGGGCCTCCGCTAGCTGTTCGGCTGCACGTGGTATGTTAAGGGACCTAACATTCCACGTACATATCCGAAATTCGGTGTCCTTATATCGTTGTTCAGGGTTTGTCATCAGTGAATCCGTCCGTATCCGAGGCTTGTGGTTGCTTAGAAACTAGTTGTTTTTGACATGGCCGGGAAGTCGAAGAATTTCATACATTTTTCATTTCAAATCTTTTTGTCAAATTTTTGGTTTTGCGAATATGAGCATTTCAGGGGTTTGCAGCTTGTTGCAATTTTTTCCTGTTTTTGTCGGGGGAGATGGCTTTGACACAGTGGAAACCTTCATATTTTACCCAATTAACCTATCTACAGGCCGAGTCAACCATGAGTTATCTAAAGGTTTGATCCTTTTTAACTATTCGGGACAAAGTTTGCCATTCTTAAAAGAATTTGATCTAACCATATCTGCGCTGAAGTTTACCTCGCTATCGAAAAAGCATAATGACCAGTTAAGCTGAAAAAAGTTTTTGATTCCATCCCAGTTGGCTTCCTCGTATCGCGTAACGGTTCTCCTAAGGATTTTCTCTAAACTGGATTTTGTTCGCACAAGAAATTTGCAGACATGACACAATGGTCAAATCTACCTAGATAAACCATTATTAGGTTCAGATATAAGAAACAATTCCTGTGTGTTGTCAGAATGACCTGGAATGTCAAGAATTCAGGTGGGCTCATCAACGAGCTGGATAAGATGGTTTAACTCAGCAAAAATCTCAACATAGCTTTCTTCCCCACAGAGTTATCCTTAAATTTCATACTCAGTGAGCTATCCGGAACAACATTTCTCATTCTTAAAAGAACTTAATTTGTCAATATCTTTTTTGTATCAACCATGCACCAAAGGGTTTGTTTTTCACTCTCAATATACCTTTCTTCGGGTGTTTTCTAGCTAGAAGAGCAAAGCCAAATAGACCATATACACATAAATTGCCCATGAAGTTCATAAGAAGTAAAAGTTCTTATTCGACAAGCAAAACAAGTATGAATAATCACTGTCTTGCGACTTCTTCAAAAACATACCTGAAAGACTTTTGCAGACTTTTTCATGCCAACAACACCAAAGGAATGATTTTTTTTAAATCTGTGCAAATTTCGAACAAAGCATGACTTCGAGTACATATATGTTTATTCTTGTCAACAAGCAAAAAGACACCCAACACCGACGTCTTGGAAAGAACAATTATAGCTTGGTGTCCTTGAAGAAAGCAACGCAAGTTCATCACAATGTTTTCGCTCTTTCTAAGTACAATATGGTTTGAGGCTAGGGACCAATACTTGTCTATATTACTGACGGACGGTAGATTATATTAATTGCTTTCAGCGTTTCAAATACAATTCAAGGAATTGCCATGATGAGAATTTGTTTCATGTTGTTCTTGTAAGACACAGTAAGAGAATACAATTACGATTCATGATGTTCACCTTTAACGCACTAATTGGCCAGCAAGAAATTCAATCATACGTCACACACAAGTGATTCGTATGTAGAAAATCATTACAAGTGAAGTATAAGTAAATATATGCGGTGCGTGTGATATCAAATACTTGTCATCTCTGAAAAGCAGACAATCTTAAGTAAACTAATAAGACTATCAAGTTTCAAACTTTGTTGAGTACATACATATGTAAATATAGCTATATACTATGCATTACTGCCATAAAGCTATTACAAACTATGTGGATTTAATATTCATTGTAATAAGTTATGAGATGAGACATTATGACCATTCATAAATATTGTATATGAAAATTAAATACACACAGGGAATTAAGCTTAAGAAACTATCAATGTGGAAGAACATATATACTCGAGTTGTTTCAAAATGTATATATGTTGACGGCACGACTCCCAACCTGGTGGACAAATTTCTTAACAGGTCCAGGCGGTTATGCCTGCCTTAAGCAGCCCAGTGCCTCCCTAGTATTTCGGCTGCACGTTCTCTGTTAAGGGAATTAACATTCCACGCAGAGGTCTGAAGTTCGTTGTCCTTATTTCGTTTGCAGGGTTCAGTGAATCCGTCTGTAAGCGAGGTCTGTGGGTGCTTCGAAACTAATTGTTCTTCCCGACGATGTTGGTAAGTTACTCCGATGGCACAACAAATTTATTTATTATTTATTTTATATTGGCGTAGGCCTAGCCTAAAATATTGGGTTTCAGATGGCTAAGTCACTAACTTAGAGGGGATTGATACAAATATTCCGGCCCGGAAGATCAACCTCTGATAGCATAGAAATGCTGATACTCTGGGGGCAAAAGAAATTCATTGATTCCAAATGATCGCATTTTCGATAAGAAAGCTTGATGCTAAACTTTATCAAATGCTTTTGAAATATCAAGCTCCATTAACTTACTTTCTGCAAAACGATATGAAGATTGGTTCCAATGTTCGATGGTACCATTGTTACAACCTACCAGTTTTTGCACCAGTATATACATGCATAGGATATATAAAAAAACAGTAGATTCAAAAAGAATGCCTTGAGATTAATAAATATGGAAAAAGATATAGGCTAATTAAAATCCTTCACATTTTTGTAAAAAAAAAAAGTTAAACGTATAACCCTGTACATTAGCATTAAAGCCAGTTTGGAACATAAAATTGGTAGGAAATAGGCTCTATTCTAACGTTTTTCTGGAAATCTTAAAAAAACAACAACTGTGCATTAGGATGGACATGAGGCAACTTCTAAGCCTTCATGTCACTCTACATCCGTACAAATCTCTTTTATATCAGCTTTACGTCTTGATGACCTGTGGTACGAACTTCCTCTTATAAGCCACACCTACATGCATTGTTTCTTCCTCTTTTACTGCAGAAGTTGTCCTATTGCGTGCTTGCCAATCAAAAAGTGTGTTGTTATGACAACTGACAACTTTAATGGACCCAATATAAAACGTTCTTTGTTTTTTCATTTAACCGACATGGCTTTCACCAGAACTAAGGATATTATTTTTCCACTTAACTGCTTCAATTTAATAAGTCTGTGGGGTTTTACGCGGTATGTTTAGGGCTCATTATCATCTTACATTGAAATTCATCATGGGAAATCTTGATTTTGTATTTAAAGATAATTAAGCAAAGAATATTGATTTCAAAATAAAATTAAGTCTCTTTCCATTCCCATCGGCTCTGTTTTTAGTCAAATTGCACTACAATCTGCTCACGACATCCAAGTCAGTTTAACTTCAATTGAAATCAAAAAAAACCTTGACTAACTTTTTGGTTAAATGTCAAATGAAAGTCAACTAAACTATCAAAAGCATTTGATAGAGTTTGGCATCAAGCTCTTTTATCGAAAATGCGTGCATTTGGAATCGACGAACGTTTTATTCGATGGATTAGAAATTACCTTTCGGACTGTTCCATTCGTGTTGTTTTCGACGGCTTCCAATCTGATAGTCAAAAAACAAATGCTGGTGTGCCCCAAGGCTTCCTTCTATCTCCGACGCTCTTCTTCATTTTTAGCAATAATCTATTGTCTACGACTTCTAATCCATGAAATTGTTTTGCTGATGACAGTACCCTCAGCTTCTCATGATCGTTTCTACATTCACACCCCCATGCCACTATCCATGATTGGTACTTGCATCGAGGAAACCGAACAGCTCTGCGTTCTAGGTATGTGTATCACAAACCACCTTCTGTGAAATGAACACATATATGACATCGCCAAAAATGCAGCGAAATGTTTAGGTTTTCTTAGACGATGCAAGAAATATTTCTCCCGTTAGATCTGACTGCAATTTATAAGGCGTACATTAGCCCGAAGCTTGAGTAAAATTCTCATGTTTGGGCAGGTGTCCCAGATTTTCACTTGCGTTTCCTGGAAACCTGAAGAGTGCTTTAAGAATATAATAGAAACATTTGATTCGCTAGAACATAGTCGAAATGTTTCCTTTTTTTCTTATTTTATCGCTTTTTTCTATAAACAATGCTCCAGCGAAATAGCCAGTTGCATTCCTACGTTAAAAGTTTTCCCCGTAATACTCGTACCGCTAGGAATCTAATTTCAGAAGCCCTGTTAAGTATAGAGACTCATTATTTAGCCGCACTACACGAATGTGGAATGCTTTACCGTGCTCGATTTTCCCTTCCATTACGATTTACAAACATTCAAAATCAATGTGCATCGGTACCTTCTTTCATCTTCTATCCAATTTTCCTAAACGCTCGCATTGTGTTAATACACGATAAGGGTAATAACAACCCCTTGAGTGCGCGCCGATTAAAAAAAAAAACTAAGGTTAGGGGCAACTGATCAATCACAGCCACGTTGACTGACTTTAAATCCGCAATTGAACGCTATTATAACAGGTTGGTTGCCGGTAGAGTTAAAAAGTTAAATTAATATGACATACCAAACTCCTGGTTGAATGAGAATCAGAATGGAAAAATACCGGAATTCTTCATTTGCACATTGTGTTGGTTGATTTTTTAATAGCATTCGATAGACAACTACGAGATCTCATATAGGTTGCCCTAATGCAACGATAAGTCTACGTTCAGATATTAATTGAGCAGGTAGGAGTAAGTCAAAACTAAGGTAAGATGCTCCACACGAGTAATAGAAGAGTTCTGAATCAAAGTTGGTGTGCGACAGAGAGGCGTCTTGAATCCCTGGCTCTTGACATTATGCTAGAGAATAAGGAGACTGATTCGAAAGTGATTCTTTGCTAACTATGAACCCATCATAAGTGGATATGAAGATGCGGAAAAACTCAGCCATCTGTAATCGAAAAATGCTCCTCCAGCAGTGTGGTTCTTCACGGCAGTTGTTCGTGCGGCGCTTACATACGGTTCACGATGCTGGAAAATTTATAAGTTTGTATGTGAGTAAATTGACGGAAATGGAGATGCTACGCACGACAGTGTGACCAAGTGAGATCAAAGCTCCGAGGAAGCCTCTACATTAAGATTATTATCTTGGACAAAATCCATCATAGCAAACTTAGCTGGTACTGTCATGTTGAAAGAAATTGTCCCGAGAACTCAGTTTAAAAGGTACTAGCGTGCTAGTAAGGCTGAGAAAGCCAGGCGAAAAACTTTTGGATCAAACAAATGCACGACACCTGCGTTCAAATGGCCGCAGACATGGAACAGTTCTCTTTTTAAAAAATACTAGCTTTTAAGAATGCTGAATTGAAAAATAGGCTATTCTTCGTGCGAAAAAGTGCACATTTCCTGAGGGAGAAATCTGAACAACTTCCTCTTTCAACGGGTTTTGATGAAAATAATACAAATATTTTAATCTGAAGTCCACCCAGATAAACTGGCGACTAGAAGCTTGTTTAAGAATAAATTTAAAATGTTGAATTAAATACATTTTTAACGCAACTGTAATGTGATCATTGAATACAAAATCTCATCATAAAACAAAAGGCTTTTCTGGTTCACCGCACAGCAGTAATCAACCATTCAATTGATCTTGAGACTCATTTTAAAATATGCACTTAATTAATATAGTACATTCATGACTGCGATTAAAAGCGAAACAGAGTCACAACCCGACAATCTGACATCATATGCTGATCTCGAATGAATAAAATTAATTGTCTAGATAAAGATGAAAACAAAAATAAAAAATATTTCTCTACTTACTTGTCGAGAATTTGTAAGACATCGTCTTGAGCTGAACGCTCATGTATTAGTATAGATTTTCCCAGACTGCATGCCAGCAGTATTTGTTTTTCGAAAATTTCCTTCTGTACATCTGGCTCGGAGAAGTCTCTTTGATAGTCAAGGCCGCAAGGACCGATAGCAACGCATTCTTGTGCCTCAGCGATGTGTTCGAATTCAAACCAACTAGTTGGTTCTTCTATGATTGACTTTGAGTCATGTGGATGGATGCCAGCAGTTGAATAGATTATATCTGGATAGATTCGAGATAAGCGTAGTGCTTCCTTGCTCGATTTAACCGATGTACCTGGAACCATTATTTTTTGGACACCTAGAAGTGGTAGTTAAAGAAAATTAATTCTCAGTAAAAGTAAACTAATTGAATGCTTGGAAATAAAAATACACACACGCCGATAAGTAGCAATGAGTTGGCCGGCCTACGTATTTTTCATTTCCAATTATAATGAAGCGAGTTGCTTATTTAAAAGAAATTCTTTTAAACAATTGATTATTAGTTATTAGAAAAAATATGTCGGATCTTAGGTCATTTATTTTGTTACCCTAGCTTTGTTCAGTTTGGAATGCATTTACGAATTTTTTTTTAGCGATGTGGTTCAAGAAGCAGTTTTGCTTTTGAAAGCTTATAAGAAAATCATCAACGTATTACGGCCCAATTGTTCAGTGTCCAACGCTAGGGTCAATAGTAGTCTTAAAAGTAGTACTCATCCAATCATTGCTTCCCAAAATTCCTAAGCTCCAGTTCTGTCAAATTGTGACTGAGTTTTAGTAAGCAATCGGTATTGACTCTCTAAGATTTTTTTCCTTAACCCATTTACTACCACTGTACCCGTTTGGTACAGAAAATTGAACTTTATGGTTTTACCGTTGTCTTTCTTCAAATTTGTTTTGATGAAATTTGATTGTTTTTTGTTCGTTGAGATGTTTTTAACAAGTAGCCGTGCAGTTCATTGTAAAAAAAATAAAACTGTAGTTTTTTTTATTACTCCACATCAGGTGCGATTGCAATTTTCTTGGTTTTTCAGAGGTTGGCCTATATTTTGCAATAGAACAAATATTTGTTTTATCAATTTTCTTTTTATTTTTTTTTGAAATAGTTTAAAAACTTATAACAAAATCTGATAAAAGTGCAAAATCAAGTGCTCATATATTTTTACGCTAGGTAAGTAGTCGTAAAGTTAGGTGTACCCGCTTGGGTACAATGGGAAAAACTGTATTTTTTTTTTAGAATGGATTTCAAAGCATTCTCCACATCATCATTTTGTGGAAGGAGATTCGATAATCTTCCAAATGCAATAAATGCAATCGAAGAAAATGATCGAAACGCTGTGTTTGATATTGCATTTATACCACCAGATGCAGATTACAATACAGACGAGGATGAAATAGACACAGACAATTTGGATAACGATCACTTACCCAATGATGTTCCAGGTAACATTGAACTTTTCATTAGGGATGAGGATTTTTTGTTTTCTAAAAACTTTGAGGTAAATTAGATGAATATGAAATGTGCTTTAGACAATAAGTCTCCAGTCGAAATATTTGAAACACTTTTTGATAATGAGGTAATAGAATTGATCTTGAATCAAACTAGTCTTTATGCTTCTGAACATAATCATCATAACCTCAATTTCCAAAAAGAAGACTTAGAAATTTTCATAGCCATTATGTTCTACAGTGGTTATCACTCAATGCCCAGGGAGTCCATGAATTGGAAATTAGATGAGGATACAAGAACCGCATTGGTAGCAAACAACATGTCGCGAAATCGTTTTTATGACATAAAAAAATGCATTAATTTCGCAGATAATAATCATTTAGATTCTCGAGACAAAATGGCAAAGCTTAGACCGCTTATGAATCTTTTGTGCCAAAAATATCAACAAATTATCCATTTTGGCCACCATTCTTCGAAACAGTTCATAAGAGGAAAACCTGTACGTTTCGGTTTCAAGAACTGGATGCTGACGAGTAGTTGTGGCTACCTATAAAACTTTGATACATATTGTGGTGCAAAAAATGTGAACACTGATGTGTTACAAACGCCACTGGGATCTCGAGTTGTACTTGAGCTTCTAGAAAAAGTTCCATTTCCTTCTGACCATGATATATTTTGACAACTATTTTACTTCTCATGAGCTTTTGCGATTGTTGAGAGAAAAGGGCTTCAGAGCTACAGGGACAGCAAGAGAAAACTGAACAAAAAAATGCCCATTGAAGCTGAAAAAGAATTTTTAGCACGTATACGACGTTAACAATAATATACTTTTTGTAAAATGGAGTGATAATAGTGTTGTCACTATGGGCACAAACTTCGATACTATCCAGCCTATGCATTATGTCAAACGTTGGTCATCAGTAAAAAAAAGAAAAGTTTTCATTCAGCAGCCGAACCTTATTGCGGATTATAATAATGGTATGGGTGGCGTTGCCTTACACGATCAATGTGTCAATGCCTATAAAATCCAAATTCGAGGCAAAAAGTGGTGGTGGCCGCTTTTTACATCAATGCTAAGTTCTACATTGGTAAACGCTTGGAAACTATATAAAATCGCGGCTGATTCCGGAGATGACTTGCTTTCGTTTCAAAGAGATATTGCCCGATATTATCTTAGAAGATATACAACTTTCCAACCTTCGACATCAAAACGCTCCATATCTGCAAGCGTTGCTTTATCTGAAGGTCACCATTTTCCAAAGAGTATTGAAAAACCTCTTAGATGCAAAGTATGCCACATGCGAGTAAGATGGGTTTGTGAGTTCTGCGACATAGTTCTCTGTGTTGAAAAAGAATGCTTTAAAAAATTTCATGTACAGAATTAGCAACCATATTTTCCCATTGTACCTGCTTGCTGCTTGGGTACAGTTTAAAAACCACACTTCCTTTCTTTTTTTAAAAATAAAAAAAAATATTTTTGTATTCCTTTGACACTATTTAATAAAGTTATGTTACCAAAAATTTTAAATTTTAGTTTTAAATGTCTTTGGTAATAAATGGTTTAATAGGAAATGAATACCATTTCGTCTATTTTATAATTTAAATCTTAAATTGGTCTTGTTTTGATCCGTTTCAGAAATATGCGATTAAAAACAATGAATCCATTATTTCAAACTGCTCCCGACGTTTCGTTGGTTATTTCTTCAAGGGAAATTAATTTATTGGGATCTATTTTATTTATTTTTCCCAATCTATTCTTTAATGGTCCTTTTATGGATGTTCAAATGGTGGACATGTGCACCCAAGAGGGTATCAGCATCCACAGATTTTTTTTTCAGAACTCACCTCTGTCTGTCAACACCTACGGTCACCTCAAACTGCACATGGTGAGCATCGGGTGGCTAGTACCTTAACTGGTAATGTGTGAACGAGCGCCTCATGACAATTCGCATCAAGACTTAAAGGGCTAACTATAATGGTCGGAAGCAAGCGGAAGCTAGTGAACCGAAACATTCCAATCCGTTTGTCAAATGAGCACGTCTACCCATAATGAACGGAATGCTGCCAAGTTGTCAAGTTTTCGCTGTTTACGTCCGTAAGCAAAACTCATCAAAACTGGACGCGTCATTCAACCATTATAGTTAAGCCTATCTAAGGCTTGATATATGCGCGCCTGCGCCCACACAGGAAAAAAATGATGACACCAAAGAAATGTTTCTTGAGCTCCTGGACAAAACATCATATGAGCAGTGCCCTAGCTATGACATTAAAATTGACCTAGCCGGTGGTACAATCGGAAAACACAGCCAGCACAACACCTCCTCCGATAACGGATTCAGGGTAATTGACTTTGGTGTAATAGTTAATTCGCAGTTCCCATACCTCAACATTCACAAAGGGTATGGAGATCTCCTGATCAATCAACCGTCAACCAGGTTGAATACATTGCGATCGAAGCAAGGCTTACGGATTGTCCCTCCGAAAGGAGGGGCAAACATTGAATCCGACCACTACGTAATTGTTACCAATGTACGGCTGTAGATATCCCGACTAACTCCAAGAAGACGTAATACTGTAACGAAGTTTAACGTCGGACGCCTGCAATCGCAAGAAATTACCAGGTCCTTTTCAGATCGAATCTCTAATAACCTTGTCTCTTTTAAAGCTACAGAGCTCAAACTGAAGCTTGCAAAAACGACTGTTTAACGGCGATGACCCTATAAGCCCTTAGTTCTTCGGAGTAGCTATCACTATCGTTCATCAATTTTAAAGCAGCCTATGACAGTGTAAACAGGGACAAACTGTACCGAGCCATGTCTAGTTTTGGAATGCCTGCTAAACTGATGCGTCTTATCAGTATGACGATGGAGAATGCTCGCTGCTCCGTCAAAATTAGCACACCCCACCAGAGGGTTAATACAAGGTGACGCACTGTTGTGCATCTGTTCCAATATTGTGCTTGAAGAGATAGCTCGCAACACCTAAGCCAGCACATCCAGGCACTATCTTTAAAAAATGAACGCAGTTACTTTTGTTCGCTGACGACATTTATGTGATAGGAAGAACCAAGCGGGCAGTAACTGGTGTTTTCACTTTCATGTGAATTTATCTGTAATTAACACGTTCAACAACATCAGCGCAGAAGTCAAACGTAGAATCACTCTTGCTAATCGCTGTTACTTTGGACTGAGTAAGCGTTGAGGAATAAGGCCCAATCGAAAAGAACCAAGAAGAAGCTGTATAAAACACTCATCATCCCAGTCCTGCTATATGATGCAGAAGCATGGACCTTTCCAATTCGGATGAAAGCGCCCTTGGGGTATTGGAAAGAAAAGTACTACGCGCTATTTATGGTCCTGTTTACGATCAAATTACGAACGAGTGCGAAAAAGATACAACAGCGAGTTGTACGTCCTGTACAGCGACATAAGTCTGGTCAAAAAATACGTTTCCAGCGGCTAAGATGGCTAGGCCATGTAGAGCGGTTTAAAATAAACGCTCCAGCGCACAAGGTCTTCGACGGGGTCAGACCTCATCTCCAATGGAGCGATCAGGTAGAAGGAAACCTCCAACTGCTTGGTGTGCAGAACTGGAGACGGCAGGCTGGAGATCGAGCCAGCTGGAGGGGCATAATAAACCTGGCCCAGGAGCACCATGCTTTGTAGCGCCAAGAAAAATAAAAGTAAGTATGCCTTAACCGAGAATGATGAAGGAGATAAAACAAGACACACACAGACCATGTCAAAAGAGGCGCAGTAGAGGAAGACCGAGACTTATGTGGTGCATGCAAGTGGAACCTCTTCCACTGCCTCGACCGAGTTTTCGTACAAAACTGTTATCTAGCTAGGGACCGAGTTGGATGGAGAAGTTTTTTGGTTAAGGGCCAGGTATATTTTCGCTTAAACTGCTGTCATGCGAAACATCATTTCAAATGCATTTCCCTCTAGAACGTCCACTTACATCAAGTGCTTATTGCATGAATGTAGGATTTTCACTTAGCTTCATCGTCAGCAAAGAATAATTGATTCACTTGCTGGTCCTTCAACTTTCACTCTAGATGAAACTCAAGGACTGTAATAAAGAGTTACGACCTGGTTGGGCGTTAGGTAATTGTATAAGTACATCATACACTCAATTTCGTACATTACCTTACCTCAACCAACAAGCTTCTGCAGCCAGCTCGGTTCCTAGCTAGCTGCCTCCAGTTACGCACGTGGAGTCGGTTGAGGTCCTCTTCCACTAGTCTCGGTCTTCCTCTACTGCGCCGTCCTTCTGGGGTGGAATCGAAGATTTTCCGGGCCGGAGCATTGATGTCGATCCGCTCTTAGCCATCTGAGACGTTGAATTTTTACTCTTTTGGCTAGGTCTGTGTCACTGTACAGCCGGTACAGTTCTTTATTGTATCTTCTTCTCCCTCACATACATGCATACGGGACCAAAATTTAGCTGGAGAATCTTTCTCTCGAAGCAGCCCATGGCGCCCTCATTCGCTTTTGACAGCGTTCACGTTTCTGCACCATATAGCAGGACTAGGATGATGAGAGTCTTTTAAAAGGACAATTTAGTTGTCCGAGAGAGGGCTATGCTACTCAGTTGCCTTCTAAGCCCGAAGAAGCAACGATTGGCAAGAGCTTTTCTTCGTTTGATTTCAGCGCTGGTGTTGTTGTCTGAGTTAATAGCGGACCCCATGTAGGCAAAGTCCCTAGCTACCTCAAAGTTATAGCTGTCTATGGAGATGTTTTGTCCAAGACGTCGATGTTGGGCGTTTCTTCTTGATGACAGCATATATTTGGTTTTGCCCTCGTTGACTGCTAAACCCCTCTTCGCAGCTTCCGTCTCACAAAAGCGCTAATGACATCAAGCTGTGTTCTTCCGATTATGTCCATATCGTCGACATGACGCGCATCGCGTTGTGTAAATCCTTTTTTTTTTCAAAGGTGTCGTCGGTGAGGTCTTTACCGACCTTGACGGAACAGCTTAGATATAACTAGCTTTACTTGTTCCAGATGTGGTGGTTGGTCTACTTCGCCCAGATAAAATGGACAATTCTACCTGCCAGCGGAATTCGTTTCGTCATCGCCGTTATACAGTCTACAGAAATGGTTTTTCCATATTCTTAGCATGGACTGCGATTCCACTACGATGTTCCCTTGATCGTTTTTGCAAGCTTCAGTTCGTGCTCTGTAGCTTTGACAATTTCTTTTTACCTTTTGGTAAAACTTTCGAACTTCATTCCTGCAATAACAGTTCTTCTTTTCCTCGATCGCGCGCTCCTCATGATCCCTTTTTTTTCTTTCTGAGAAGCCGTTGCCGGTGTTTTTCTTTCCTCTTCTGCTCGCATGGGCAGTTCTGGTCTCTTTCTGCAGCGCCGCTTTGTATACTTCTTGTTTAGCTGCGTGTGCTTGCCACCACTCATCATCAAACCAGGGGTTTCGCTGTGCTGGCCGAGAAACCCAGCACTTCAGTGGCGGCTTCCCTGATGGCATTTTGTCAGTGTTGCCACTGGTTTTTAATACTTGATGCTGGCTGTAAATGATTACATTGAAGGATATTTGAGACGCGATTGGGAAAGAATCTGGAGATTTCTTGCGATTGCAGCCGTCCGACGTTAAATTTCCTCACAGTATTACCTCTTCTTGTTTGGCCATCGGAAAGTTCGGACATCCATTATACATACATGCCTTGCATCGATCGCAATGTGGTCAATCTGATAGACAGTTGATTGATCAGGGGATCTTCATGTCTCTTTGTGAATGTTGAGGTGTGGGAACTTGGTACTAGCTATTACAATATTTCGCGCGCAGCAAAGTCAATTAGCCTGAATCCGTTATCGGAGATGGTGTCGTGCAGGCTGTGTTCTCCGAATGTACCACCAAAGATATCTTCTCTCCCTAGCTTGGCGTTAAAGTCGCCTAGGACAATTTTAATGTAATAGCTAGGGCACTGCTCATATGCTTTGTCCAGGAGCTCAAAAAACATTTCTGTGGTGTCATCATCTTTTTCCTCTGGGGGCTTATATTGGCGAATTTAGCCTTGATGCCGATTGTCATGAGGCGTTCGTTGATACATTTGTAGCTCAAAATCTCTTGTCTGAGCCTGCCTCCAACGACGAATCCACATCCAAAGAAGCGCTGTTTTTGTTGTGCAGTGTAGTTTGCCGTAGTAAATATCGCAGTTTTTCGTCTTTCTTTTGCCCGGCCCGTCCCATCACATTTCTTGGATGGCGGTTATATCTGCCTTACAGTAGTTAAGGGCCTCCGATAGCTGTTTGGTTGCACGTAGTCTGTTAAGGGACCTAACATTCCACGTACATATCCGAAATTCGTTGGCCTTATTTCGTTTGCAGGGTTCGTCATCAGTGAATCTGTCCGTATCCGAGGCTTGTGGTTGCTTCCCAACTAGTAGTTTTTGACATGGCCGGGAAGTTACCCCGACGGCACAACCCCCTAACCTGGAAGACCAGGTCCTTATTGTGACTCCAAGGACGAAGAGCCGGATAAACCACTCCTTATAGGCCTGAGCTCCGAAAACGTCGTAGTAGCCTATATAAGGTGTTCACTAAGTAGTTCAACCTGACTGGAACTGTAGACGCCACCGTTGATTCCATTCGCTGCCACCTGGATTCAAGGAGTAGTGCCTTAGTGGAAACACTCCTCCCCCCTCTCTCGTTTGCTGCCACCAACAACCTTCCAAAGGGGTTGGAACCCAAACTCCAGTTGATGTACTAGGCACCCGATGTTCACCAGTTGGAGGAGTTTATAGACAGGGGTGATTTGTGGGTGCTTGTACCCACACACATATCTACCCTTTGAACATCAATTTCTAAGAAAGTTAAAAGAAAGAGCACGGCAACATAAGTCTTTGACTGGACCAAAAATACTTCTTTAGATACTTTCATTTTTTTATGACTTATACATGGGTTTTCAACTTCTGTATTGGAGATGAACGAATCTTGAACCAGAAATCGCAACTTAAATTATTAATATGCATAAACGTATACCAAAAGGGATAATAATATCCACGTTTCTGTTGAATGTACGCATTAAAAAAAAGTTAACAACTCTCGCTCTTTATGCGCGTCGTTCGTATGATTGTTTCACATTATCACTATCATTTACACATTTAAGAAAACTCATGAATTATTTTATAGGATATGAGCACGAAACCAAGATGTTGCGTGCGTGACGAGTATTTAAATAAATTTTCCTGTTGATATTTATATACAAATCTTCACTGACTTTTGTGGTGCATGAATATTTTGTTTTGAAGACAAAAGACAGCGTCTACGCACACCTTTGTTGTCTGTCCATTGACATTCACACAATAAGACTGATTATTCTAAAAAAGAATCAGATAAAACAAGAATTGAATAATTGAAATACAAAAAAATAAATTCACATAATTTTCGACGAAAGATTAATTTTTGTTTAGGGCTTGTAGAGGATTTTTCCAAGTACTTACAAATCATAACAAAGTTCCAAAACATTCCAAAATTTCTCTCATATAATGCAGTATGATTAGCCCTATTGCTTTTCCCTGGCCAATGCACACCTTGTTGAGGCCATTAAATCAAGATTTTGTTTCATCAACTGGGACTAGTTACTTTAAGGATCATATACATTGCTATCGAGCACTTGTAGAAGATTAGTGAAAACTTAAAAAAATATTGAAGTCTCATTTAAAGATTAATTGCTAACAATCGTCATTAGACTGAACACAAAAGTGTTCTTCCTATCTATGTTATGTACCTTAATCAATATTCAATTTAAATGAAAATACTTGCAACCCACACATTTGCGCCTAACATATTCTTTTTATCATGTCTCACACGTACATTCCTCCCACGTAGATTCTGATTTGGTGATTTTTATTACCACGTTTAAAGGGAAGTTTATTCTTAGGGGCCTTCGGCAAATAAATAATTGTGCAGAACTTTAAGTAAAATGTTCTTTTGAAAAACACTATTCCCTATTACTATTGCGCAACTCGGTTTGTTTGCCAATTTCTTTGTAGGTTAAATCGACGATTGCAAAGAAAAGCAAAGTACCCATATCATTTCCAATTCTAAGATTGTTCTACGTCAGCTTGATCTTTCGGACGAGGATGTTGTAAGAAGCCAATTAAAATCGCACTTCAGGGCAATTTAGATCCCATTTGCAAATGCGCTCGTTTAAAGCAAGGCCTTCTTTACTCCATTGCTTCAGTGGGTGGGTAGCCGGATAATATATGTCTTATGGTTTAATATCGGGTTTTCCAATAGGCATTTGACAACTTTGATTTTAATTTGTGAACGCACCCTTTCACTAATCATCTAACTGTCATTCTCACGAGCGAGCAACGTCTGCAAATTATAAAAATTTTCTACCGAAATTCGGAGTCGTTGACCACAACTTTACTTACTTACTTACTTAGGGGGCGCTACAGTTCGGGACGAACCTGGGCCTCAACCCACATGTCTCTCCAGCCAGCTCGGTCTACTTCCAGTTTTACACCGCAAGTTGGTTGAGGTCGTCCTCCACTTGAGCGCGCCACCTAAGGCGAGTTCTTCCTTGATCCTGCGACCCATTCGCTCCACATGACCTAGCCATCTGAAACGTGATATGCGTATTTTTTTGACCAGGTCAATGTCGCTGTACAGCTCGTATAGTTCTTGGTTGAAGCTTCTCCTCCAAAGTCCGTTAACGCAGATAGGGCCAAAAATCCTCCGTAGAATCTTACGCTCGAAACGACTAAGGATATCTTCATCTGTTTTAGATATAGTCCATACCTCGGCGGCATTGAGCAGGACTGGGATGATTAGGGTCTTATACAGAGTCTCCTTTGTCTTACGAGAGAGGGCTTTGCTACTCATTTGCCTTCCTAGCCCATAGAAACAGCGATTGGCAAGAGTAATTCTTCGCTTTATTTCTGACGAGATGTTGTTATAGCGGATCCGAGGTACACAAAGTCCCTAACTACCTTAAAGTTGTACCTGTCTATTGTGATGTTTTGTCCAATCCGCCGGTGTTGTGTCCCTTTTTGTGGACAACAGCTACTTTGTTTTGGCCTCATTGACTGCTAGTCCCATCTTAGCCGCTTCAGCTCAATGCTAGCAAACGTTCCAGTGACAGCTCGCCGAGTTCTGCCAATGATGTCTATGCTAACAATTGTCCCACTACAATTGACTTGCGAGTTTCTTATAATTTTTTCAAGTGTTAAGTTGAAGAAATCGCACGATAACGCATCATCTTGTCGGAATCCTTTTTTGACGTCAAAAGCTTCCGTGGCTCTGTATAGCTCGTCTCTATAAATGCTATCGTACGCGGCCTTAAAATCGATAAAGAGGTGGTGGGTATCGATTTGGAATTCCTGGGTAGTTTCCAGGATCTGCCGTAGCGTATACCACTCAGGTTGCTGACGAAAGGTTTCAGGCGTTCACACAGTACGGTAGAGAGGGTCTTGTAGGCGATATTCAGGAGACTTATTCCTCTATAGTTGGCGCAGTTTAGTCTCCTTTCTTGTGGATCGGGCAAACGATGCTGAGGTTCCATTCATCAGGCAATCTTTCTTCTAACCAAACTTTAGAGATGAGTTGGTGTATGCACTCCATCAGGTCATCTCCTGCTTTTTAAAAAGTTCGGCGGGTAGTCCGTCGGGTCCAGCAGCTTTGTTGTTTTTTAGTTTAGATATTGCTATCCTCATTTCATTTTGGTTAGGTGGACGGAAGTTTTGTCTGTCATCGTCCATGTTGAATGGTTCATTCTGCCTGACAGCAGGATTTTGGTCTTCATCGCCGTTTAACAGTCTACAGAAATTATCCTTCCATGTACTTATCACCGACTGTGACTCTACTACGAGGTTTCCATTCCTATCTCTACAGGCTTCTGTGCGGGTTTTTTTCCTTGACACGTTTTTTCTATCTGTTGGTAAAAATTCCGAACGTTGTTCCTGGAGTAGCATCTCTCAATATCTTCGACCACGCGCTTCTCATGCTCTCTCTTTTTCTTTTGGAGAAGCCGGTGTTCTTCCCGTCTTTTCTGCTCGTAGAGCTCGCGAGCAGCTCTCGTCTTTCTTTGCAGCGTCGCTTTATATGCCTCTTGTTTGGCTGCATGGGCCTGCCTGCATTCGTCATTAAACCAGAGTTTTCGTGGTGGTGGTCCGGTGAAACCTAGAACATCATTTGCGGCATCTCTGATGGCTTGTTGACAGTGTTGCCACTGGTCTTCGGCACTAGTCAATTAGCCTAAGTCCGTTTTCAGACGTTGTGTCGTGTAAGCTATGTTTTCCGACATTCCTACCAAAGATTTCCTCTTTACCTATTTTGGCGTTAAAATCGCGTAGTACGATCTTAACGTCGTATTTAGGGCATTGCTCATAGGAGCTCGTAGAAGTCATCCTTGGTGGCGTCATATTTGTCCGCGTGGGGCATGAGCGCATACTAAGCTAATGTTGGCGAATCTAGCCTTGATACGGATCGTCACAAGTCGCTCACTTACGTGTCGAAAGCCCAAGACTTCTTCATTAAGTCTACGGCTTATGACGAATCCGCACCCAAAATAAACGCTGTGGTCTTCTTTCACAATCACCGTAGTACACGTCACAGTTTTTCATCTTCCTTTTGTCCGACCCATCCCATAGCACTTCCTGAATGGCAGTAATTCCCCTGCTCTGTAGCAGTCTAGGGCCTCCGCTAGTTGTTTGGCTGCGCGTGATCTGTTAAGAGTTCTAACATTCCACGTGCAGATCCGAAGGTCTCTATCCTTAATTCGTTTTTCCGGCTATTGGTCGCTTCGTAACTTTTTCTTTTTTCCATGGCAGGGTTGTTAACCCCACGCACAACCCCAAACCTGGAGTGCCAGGTCCATTGTTGTATTCCTTGGACAAAAGGAACCGGAGAATCCGGAGACAGTAACCCGCTTCGGAGGTATGAGCGCTGCCCTTGGCTCATTATGGGCTCATCCGCCACCATCTCTATTTCAATGCCGACTTGCATTGAATTGTCCCAATGACCTTATCTCCAAATACGTCATTAGGGCGTCTGCTTCGTTGACGGTTGACGCCACCATTGGTCCAATTGGTTGGGCTCATCCGCCGTACGTCCTCTTTCTGAGGGGCTTGTGCAAGACTTTTGCGAATCGATCAGAACAGTCATTAAAGCAGATCATTAAAGTGTTGCTATTTTTTCTTTGTTCAACAATCGCGCTTATAAGTTCAGCAGGAATGTCCGGATGGACAGACCAGTACCCGGTGGTTACCACGGGGAGGTAAAATAAGCACAATTAATGTGTACGAGATAATTTCAGCAACTGTGCATCACCTGTTTGATACCGTTCAATGCCTATCCAATTCATACAGAACCCAACCACCGACTTAGAAAAAAAAAATTTGGAGACTATATCAATAATTCTTCTAAAAACTAAATTTACAACATGAATCATTAATATTAAGAGAGCTTGTTGTGTTAAGAAGGGCCAGGCTACGCTCAATTTAAATGCTCGACAGGTGATGTCAAAATTGGAGACAGACTTTTACTGTCGAACAATTTGTTTCTTAAAACTTGTCCATAAATCATTTCCCATATTTTTGTCTGGCACTAGGAAACATCCTGTGTTCTTGATAGTAAATTACATTTATTATATAACGAAAAGAAATACACAACCGTTTAGCAAACTTGCTTAATGATATATTGCTTATAATTAAAATGTGTGTATTGACCAATTTTTTAGATTTTTTAGATTCTAAATTCCACCTAATCATATATTGCAATAGGTAAAGATTTAAAAACTTCCGCTCAAGTGTGGTAAAGTCTGCTAAGACGGTGTTTTCTAACAACTTGTAGTTTATTACTTTAAGGAAGAACAACCTTTAAGGAGCTATAAGTATAAGACAACCATAAACACCCAACGCCCAACATTAAGCCCAACAAAGAAACTTGTCATTCTTGATATTGATTGCAATCACATTGAAGAAGAACACCAAAGATACTGAAAAAAAGACTGAGGGTTGTTTCTATCTAGTTCGCAATTCGCACCAGCTATAATAATCTGTAAACAACCAGAGCTAGCGCCTATGAATTTGGCATAGAACATGCAAAGATTTGTGCCACACACTTGGCCTTCCTTCCATATACCGACGATGACAACGACTACGACTAAACGAACGAAAGCTTATAGGGAGACGCTGCCGAGGGACGAAAGTGTGAATTCAAAAATAAATTGATGATGAAGAATCAAGCGAAAACATTAAAATAAAATAAAACAAATATTTTCCACTCGAATCACACACAATGAAGAAGCGATAACACACACACCAAGTTTTATGATGATTTCTGGACTTGACTTACCTGCATCTTTTGCCCTCTGAATGACTGAATCCAAGTCACGGCTGTATTTTTTGTTAGTTAGATTAGCACCAGCATCGATCACAATTAGATTTTCAAAGCAATGCTTCATGTCATCAACATTATCTGAATTTGCCATTATTTTCCTGTTTGTTGTTTTTTTTTTTCTTTTTTGGTTGGAAGTCGTATAAATCTTTTAGCAAAGGAATTTAATAAAAGTAACACACATCTATTGAGGAAGAGCACTGACGACGACGAAGAAGAGAATTGTTGTTAACGTATTGGCTCACTTAAGGTTAATAGTTAAAGAAGTGGATGAGTATTATGATTATAAATTATAAGTCAGTATAAAATAAATAGGAAAATAAAATTGAGAAATTATTTTTTTTTATGAAAAAGGAGCTTGAAAACTGCTGGCTGTTACGTGACTAGTCTGGGAAAACTGAACTCGAACGTAATGACGTTGGAGGAATGGACCGTTGACATTTGGATAATGAAAGATTGTGGAGTGTTACCACATCGAAATTTGAAGGAACTGAATAGAAACATACCGCGTTCAGTCAGCTATATTTTTATTTATGCTTTGACATTGTACATACCATTGACGTATTATTATAAAGCAGTCCATATAATAATGTCTAATGTCAGCTTCATACAATTGTCAAAAAAATGTCGACAAAATTGAGAATGCAATGCTAGCTCTCCTGAACCCACTTTAGGAAAAAAAATAACTACTTAAAATGTTGACATAGAAGCTCGCGACATCTGTTTTTAAAAATTCAAAAAGTCGCATTTACCGGTAATACATAACTGACACTTTTGAATTCCATACATAGAAGTGTGCGACATCTTTGGAATTTTACCTCTTGTTTTTTTAGATCGTGGAAAACTTCCTTTTTTATTGGTTTGTGCCTGAGACAAGCTAAAAGCATTAGAAGGATAAAAGGGATTTTTTAAAATCTCGTAGAAAAAAGGCGTTTTAAGTTATGTTAAAATCTCTTCAAATATTGCTGATTTTATTAAGATTTTAAAAGAATCTAATGAATTATGATGACTTAAAACACTATTAAGGAAGTAAATAAGGTATTTTGATTGACATTTTTTTGTATTATTCTTTTTCTTCAAACTACATACGTCCAAATTCCTGTTACGTTCTAAAAGGCAGTGTGTCTTTTAAGACCAACGTTCCTTTTTATTTCTTCCTCCTAACTATTTGTTCATTAATAATGATAAGTAAATAAAAATCCTGACAAAATGGCCAGAGGTTGAGATCTATTCCTTGTGACGACTATAAAGGTGTGCCCACACCAAAAAAACATTTGTTGAAATATTTCCCCTTTGCTTAAGTCATTTCAGAAACATTTCAGAAATTTTTGAAACATTTCTTAAATGTTTATTTGTTTCCCATTTTATGTGTCCGGGTCTGTACTTCATAATGTAATAAAGGAGCAATCATAGCGTCGCGTTTTGTCATAATGAACAAAACTCAAACAAATAAAAACAACAAAACCTGTCAACTAGACTATAATGCATAAAAATAAAGAAAGATTTCCGTTCGGAAGGGGAAACAGACAGACATTTCAGAAATGTTCGCGAAGCGTCCAGACTTAAGTTAACATTTCAGGAACATTTAAAAAACGTTTCTGAAAGGTTTTTTAAATATTTCTGAAATGCTTTAAAAAATATTCTAAATAACGCGGGGAGGAAAAAGGAAATTTTAACATGCCAATGTGGGAATACCTGCTGTCAAAATTCAGGTTTAATTTTTTCCCGCTAGTGTACTAAGGAGGGCTAGTGTCGCCCAAAATAACTGAGACTAAAATGGAACCAACTTGAGGTAGGCAATTAGCAGTCCTTATAGTTATAATACGTCAATGACTCCACCGCCATATAGTTAGCAGCGCAAAATCACGGATTTCGATTTTTTTTGGTTCTAGGAATGACGATGAGTCAGATGAAATTACTTATGTCCGAATCCAGATTAAGATCAGATAGTTGGAGAAGCAGGCGTTGGCTGAGAGGAAGATGGATGAGCGTCTGGAATGTTAAAAGAAACTCGTTTAGATTTAATTGGGTGCATTTACGAGAAAGTTCGGGAGTGGTTTGTGTTTATGAATGTTGGAGTGGGAGAAAGGGAGAAAAGATAAAGCTGAACTATTTTTAATGCAAGGTTTATAAATAAATAAATTTATTGGCGCGACAGGCCTAGTGACTTATACTCTCAACCATTCCTGTGTGTGTGTTGTTAATCTGCAAGAATGGAATGGAATGGCGCCGAGTCCGAACGGCTAGATGCACTTTTTCGAGACAAATTTTACTCTTGGAAGTTTTGTCAGTTCCTCGCAAGAGGCAGTACCCCGGAAAAGAAGATGGCTATGAGCTGGATTCGAACCCAGGCTCATTCGCTTTGCAGTCCGACACACTAACCACTAAAGCCACAAAAATCGAAAAAGAAGTTAAACGTTTACTTCGCGTAGACAATGATGCGGTGAATGTTAAATATGAAATCATCAATGAAGATGATGGTGAAAAACATGATTGCAAAGATCAATCCATAGACAACGAAGAAACTACTCACGACAATAAAATGCCTAACAGTTTCAATTTTAGCTTAGTTAGCTCAAGTGATTTCTATGAAGAACAAAAATAGTAATGATTTCGCCGATGAATACTCCAAAGAAGCTCAAATGAGTCGCGAGCAAATAACAGCCATCGCATCGACCTCAAGGTACAATAGCTCCAAAAAATCTCAAGAGATCTCTTCAATTCTCAATCTAACTTCTAAACAACTTATGCAAGAAACCTCGAAAACTTATTGATTCAAATCGTTGAGAAGAAATTGAAAATTTTCTTTTTTTAGCTTTAACTGTAAATTGCAAAATTTTTTTATTGTTAACTAAATTGTATACATTTATGGTGATTTGTGTATAATACAAACTAAATAGCGATATAAATACCATTATATGATAGTAAATTGAGTTTTGTTTAAGTAAATGTATGGCGATATCAATCACACATACATATTTTAATTGCCGTTGGTTGTAGAGGTATGTATATGGTTCTATAAAGTTCGAAGTTTGGAAATGTTGGTGATCAGGCTTGTCGAGTGCGACTTCTCACCGCCATATAGTTAGCAGCGCAAAATCACGGATTTCGATTTTTTTTGGTTCTACAATTAGGGAATAATTAGGGGAAATTAAGGAAACGGGTTTCAGAATTTAGGTAATAGTATTTAATTAGTTATTAACAATTTAAGTTTCGCGTATAGTTAGCAGCGCGTTGTCACAAAAATGGCTTTTTTTGGTGTGAATCGATCAGGGACCCTCCCCTTAAATTAAGGAAATCATTTTCGCAATTTAGGTAATCGTCGTTTAGTCAATAATTAACAAAATGTTAATAAATTGACAGATTTATAAACAATTAAAATGTAACGTAACGTTCTCCAAATCTCTCCGAAAAGCACACAAAACTAGCCCATATACACAAAAATTATGTCCGAATTTATTTGAAGGATGACTTTTTAGATTGCAAACATTGATGAGATGAAAGAAAGTTCTAGGCTTGGATGATTTCCATAAAATCGTCCATCAAAAAGAAAATAATACGGCCTGTTGATGAATGATGGTCACAATAAGTAGGTAAGTAGGCGCACATGCATAAGCTAATTTCACTAAATCTATTCTTTACCTTGTAGAACGGTAGAATCCTTACCGACTCTCGCCGACAAGAAAATCGTTAGAAGTTAGCAGAAGAGAAGCTGAATGCAATTTGCATGTCAATTGCCTGGTCAATCCTGGTAAACTTAGATTTCAAGAAAGAACAACCGTAACAGCAGCAGTCGCAACAAGAGCCAGTTATAAGTAAACCGGTTGCATTAACTGCTGCATCAGTGTATCTTAAAGGAACAAACAACACTTCAGCAACCGGAAATCAGTCGGATTTCTCAGTATTTGGAAACTCATCCAATTCAAGGGCTATGTTTTCGGGAATCTCGTTAGCACCTACATCAATACCTGCCTTTACTGGCTTTGGATCAAATACATGCATCACGCTCTGTGCTCCTAAGCCACCTTCTGTGAATTAGTCGCCAAAAGAACAAACTGCCCTGGACAAAATATAGAAGGATCAAAGTACATCTCGTTTTCGATTGGAAGTCAATCGTTTCAGAGCAAGTCATTTAGAACGTCAAAACTTGCATCCTCATTTACTGCTGTAACGCTATCAATGGCGACAGAAATAGTTGACAAAGAAAACAAAAAGCCAGATTTGTTTATTCCTCTTTCAACCAAGGCTGAGTCATCATCAACTGCTGCCAGTTCACCTGAACCTCTTAGTTTTGGAATGCAGCTTTAACAGGAGCTTCAATGGCATTTTCTCTTGCAAGTTCAAGTCCAAGCAAGTTCAACAAAGACTACAGCGAGTAGTTCAGCTCCAATTACATTTGGTTCGGCCTTCAATAGTGGTTCTGATGCATTAAGCACTTCCACTTCTAAGGCATCGATGTTTATTGGCATAGCAAAGCAAACACCAACAGCCATCAAGTCTGAAGTTGCGACCGTCTTCTCTGGTGAACCAGAAAAATTAGAAAACTTAAAGCCGGGCGATACATGGGTATGTTTTTTCCAATGTTTCAATTGAAAGCAAAACAATTGTATTTCGGTAGTTTGCAGATTCACATTTAATTCCTTGAACCTGGTAACTCTAGGACTGCCAGCTACTCCCAGTCTCCGACACCAATAGTTTCCACCACTGAATCAAGAAGTAGTTCATCTGTTACAGCTGTCAAAACATCAACATCAGCTTCAACATCTGCAAACCATCAACGACTGAAAATGGTAAGACACTGATTACTCTAAATTCCTGTCAACTAACAGCATTTTTTTTAAACATTTAGTTGCATTTAAATAATGATGGTGATGGGAATCTGTATAGTACCGCTTCCTTCACCTTTGACCCATCAGCAGAGACTAAATCGATTTTCGAAAGCACTGCCTTCAGTAAGGAATCATCTGGTTTTGTTGGCTTCAGCTTACAACTAATTCAATTACATTTGACATCCCATCTGCTTCAATTACAACCGGACATGTAGCTTCATCCGTGCCGCCTGTATTTGCTACTCCTTCAACAGCCGCTTCAATATTTGCAACAGCCACATCTAAGGAAATGAATTGGTTCTCCTACTAACAATAAACAAGTGGCTTCTGGAGGAAATATTAAAAAAAATGTTCTCTAAATCCAGCTTAGAAATATTGTAATTTTATTAAAGATAACAAACAACGTTTTTAAATGAAGCTAAATTCTCAATATAGAGCTCGAAATGAATTGTATAATAATTAATAAAGAATAAAGAAACAAATTTTGATCATTGGGTTTTCTATTTGAATAGATTATTTACTGTCAACAAAGAGCGATATACATAACATTAACAAAAATGTATTAAGGTTATTTATTATTAGGTTGGTGGCTGTGTTGTGATGGGTATAAATATTTTAGAAAGCGAAGAGCAGCAAAAAGTCACATGTGACTGGAGAAGTTTGGAACGACCTAACTTGTGACAGTAATGAAACTGGGGTTTGGTTCTTGGCAGCCTCGCCCTCGCGTAAACGAATGGATTCTTGCAATTCAATCTAGAATAATAGGGAAAATAGAGAAACTAAGTAACAAGATCTCTAGGGAACTTACCGGTGGTGGAACATTACTTTCCTTCTGCAGCTGTGAAATCAACTTTAGCTAAGAGATCTTCCATTTCCTCATAGCCGTTGGTTCTCGAAGCGACTCATTACAGTGATTGGAGTTTTTTTTTCTTTAAGATATTAATAATTTGAAATGTATATTATTTGCAAAACCCTGCAGAAGGTTGGAGCATTGTAAATATTAATGCAAAGGTCTGAAAAATCGAGATTTTTAATTTTTTTGAAACACGATTTTGTAAAGTGTGGAGGTTTTCTTTTAACCAATTACTGAAATTGGTTTATAGTAAGGCCCTTGACTTTAACTGGCTGTGATTTAGAAGTTAACATTTTGGTTGGTATTTACAACTAAACAAAAAATTAAATTTTCTGATTGTCTTGGTAGGATGGGCTAGAAGTGAATTTTTCCTATTTAAACGGCCAGGGTTAAATTGCTGTCTCCTAAGCGAATGCGGGTAAAATTAAAATGACCGATATGACCTAGTTCCCACATTAATTTTAAAAATGGTGCGTATAAACAGGTCTTATATTGTTATTTAGATTAAAGATACCTTTGAGCCATCAAGAGCAACTATCGTCGCTAATTCGTGCCAGTTATTCGCTTACGCAGACGACATTGATTTCATCGGCAGAAACTCACAAGCTGTACAAGACTTCTTAATCCAAATCCTATAGGCGGCACAAAACCTGGGGCTGCATATTAATGAAGTGAGTACCACATGGTGGCTAAGTTGGTGTTGGTCAACAGTTAGGGTAGAATGAATTCGAAGCTGTGCAATCCTTGAACTACCTTCGGGTGGCTGCTAAAATCCAACAGAACCTACTATAGTCTGTCCAGGCTATAGCAAAATAACTCCATGCAAAAAAATGCAACAACTTCTTTTATTGAAAGTTATTATTACACCTTACACGCAAAAATTGTTATAAAAAGAAATAAAAACAAAAAATGTTGTTTGAAATTAGTTTAACAGTTCTTTTTATTTAAAACGTGTGCATTTCGGTTCTCAACTGCGGAACCATCATCAGCGGCCGACAATTAAACAATTACCCGGTAATTGGATCTTAAAAGGATAATTCCATGAAAAACCGGCTCTTAAAAGCAGAACGTATGAAATTTTGTTAGATTCCGTTCTTATGATTTTCGTAATAGGGAGTCCATACTTGTAAAGTGAACTCATAACATAATTCAAGGTGGGGCGAACGTAGCATATCTACAAGGAGAGTCACATACAGATCATTAAATTCATACAAATCATTAAATGGATCCAAGCACAGAGCTTGCATTATTCACAATAAAATGAAAGTGTTAAGTAAATTCTAAGTTCTTATAACTGAAAACGCGATAGAGTTTGCGCTGCAAAATAGTTAAGGGCACTTGCGATTCGTTTTATGGTCTGGAATTTTAAAGGGTTTTATATTAATAATATATTAATAAATTAAGAAAAAATGTTTTATTTCAAGCATATTACAGTCTGCACTTTCGTCTCTTATATAAATACTTGTTTTTTCATTACTTATAGGAAACGCACATCGTGAATGCATACAACAGAGATCTCCATGCGCACTTAAAGTTATCATCGTTGGATACCTGCGTCCAGAAAAGAACTTTGATTCGCTAGAAGCGTTAGTGTCTCAAAAAAAAAACGAGAAGTCGCACTCGACAAGCCTGATCACCAACATTTCCAAACTTCGAACTTTATAGAACCATATACATACCTCTACAACCAACGGCAATTAAAATATGTATGTGTGATTGATATCGCCATACATTTACTTAAACAAAACTTAATTTACTATCATATAATGGTATTTATATCGCTATTTAATTTGTATTATACACAAATCACCATAAATGTATACAATTTAGTTAACAATAAAAAAATTTGTGCAATTCGGGTATTCTTCTCTTCGTACTTCAGCAACGTTTTTCCGCTAAGATACAAATTTGTTCGTAAGGCTTTCTCGAGGCATTGAAAACTGTCCAGATGGGTGCTTTTTATCTGGGATACAATTTCTGAAAAACAAGCTTTAAGATACTGGTCACTTGAACAAAAAAGAAAAGAACTCACTTGTCAGGAAGCTTAACATCTCGCTAACTTTTTTCACATTCTTGTTCAACTTGTTCTCATAAAACACACACATAAGGTAAGCTAGAGTCGTATTCTGAAGTAAGCAATGTTGTCCTCCAGCTTCGAGGACATCCTTCTCCGTGGAATCTCCTTTTGACTTTGACTTGGGTAGGCGAGAACCTTCAGCTTGTTTGTAGGGGAAAGTGCCCAGGAAATTACTATCAAAACAAAACAGAATTGTAATCATTATTCGCATGCGAAAGCAGGAAAAATATCCAAATTCAAAACAAATGGTCTTGGGCAATGAGGCAAGTAAATAATAATTAATAATATGAAAATCGTATACACTTGCTTCCGCATAATATAATATTTACCTTAGGGCACTACTATCCGGCGTGGACGTGGGCCTCAACCAACAAGCTTCTCCAGCCAGCTCGGTTCCTAGGTAGCTGCCTCCAGTTTTGCACGTAAAGACGATCGATGTCCTCTTGCACTTGGATGCGCCAACTCAGTTTTGGTCTTCTCTTACTACACCATCTCACTTTGATGTAACCGAAGGTTTTCTTATATAATAAAACTACATAAAGATAAATCAACGCATTTACACAAACAATAAGGATCATGTTGGCTGAATGTAAGATTTGAGGACACAATTATTCTTAAACTGTCGATACAAATATTTTTTCCCTTTAAAAACCACAATAACCAAGATTTTTGATTGCTTCTCGGGGCTCCATACGTCAAAAAAAAAGAGTTGCATCGGCGATATCATGCAATAAAAAAGCATATTGCAATTCAACCAGCGGAAAATAAACTTGAATCAAACATTCATATACATACCCGTATATTCAGATGATTACACTCCATAACAAATACACCAAAGAATAAAAAAAAAAAACATTTAAAACCGCAAAATCATAAATCAAAACCAAAAATTATGATTTTCTGACAGAAAAGTCGTACCTACTTTAAAAAAAATCCAATTTGAACATATTCATTGAGTAAAATGTCACAAAGCGAGCAAAATTTCAGTCAATTCGACCTTTTGTGTATATCACTCGCTTTGTTACGTTATCCTTACACGACAAACAAAGCAATTGTAGAATCAGTATTGTGATAAACTTTAAACAGTACCGTATATTTGAACTTTTTCAAATTATCAAAGTCGGTTGTAAAGCGAGATTGTGTTTGTATGTATGTATATATGTACTTTCAAAATCCTTTTGTAAAAAAACGAATATAGAAAAATCACTCGGGCTGAGGGAAAGAAAAGAAACATTTGTTTGCTACTTAGTATTTCCAGATTCGAATTTCGACTGTATATATGATACTAAATGCCATGTGAGGTTTGACTTGTAGTAGAATTGTAGTCCAAATGTTATTTTGTATTCCTGTTAATAGACGGGTTTAATAATCGAAATCGAATTTCATTTAACCATAAGTCTTACCAAGAGGTATGAGTAAACTCAAAGACATTCAAAAGATGAAACTGAAGCTCTTTCCAAATTGGATGCTGCTGGCAACGAAGTAGACCAAATTCAGAAAACTCAAAGAGAGCGCAAATCCATTATTGATCAACCATGGAACTAGCATCATATGACGTTCCTATAGGCGGAAATAATTTATTAAGCAGTTTTATCAAGTGAATCTCCAAAGATGCATTTCAGTATAAAATTGAAGAAACAACTAGCTTATATATTCAGATAAGGTTTTTCCCTTTTCTTAGCTTATTTATAAAAATAAAAATATATAAGACGTACCTGGATGTTACCGGCAACCAGTAGAACCGATGATTCACCACACAAATAGTCAAAGTAATAGCAAAAAGAACGATCACAACTGTAATTTAATATCATTGTTTAATGCTTAATTAGGAAAGCACAGAGAAAAATTGCAAAACAGCATTGTTTTTACTTACCACTTCTAACGGTGTCTGGGTCAAGTTTTTCAGAAGCCAAACGTGCTTCCTCGGAGATGACTTTGACTATTTCATCTATATGCGACAAGCCCAAGGCAAGGAGGACGACATTTAACGAGGATAAGATGCCACAGACCCAGCCAACTACAGGCTGTATTGAGTCGAAGGCAAAAAAGACGCTCCACAGTAAACATACAAATTTTTTTTTACAAATATTTACTAAGTGCACAATTTGGTATTTTTATTATTTAATATTAATGTTGTTTTTGTATGCTTTTTTTCACTTTTTAATTTACACAAAACTAAAACTTTCAAATCAAGAAAAAAATTAAAATGAAATGTAACCTTCAGTGACATTTGCGAAAATTTAGGCGGATTCGGACAAAAACATTTACATGTACGCTCTGTGCAAGGTAAATACAAGCTCTATGTAAGGTACACAGAGTTTTGCATGTGATAATTTACAAGCGCATTGAAATATCGTAACGTAAAATGGTAATGAACAAATCTAAATTTCTGGTTTGCCTAAAACAAATTGTTAACAAATTTTCCACATTTTCTCAAATGGCGAAACTTGTTTCCTTAATTTGAAAATGACATAAAGGAATTAAGGAAACAGGTTTGACAATTTAGGTAATGGTAGAAAAAAAGATATTAGCAATTTTTTAAATGAAAATGAGTTATTGAACATTTAAGCTGAATTAAATTGCTTATAACTTTTTTTCTACAATTACCTAAATGGCGAAACTTGTTTCCTTAATTTGAAAATGACATAAAGGAATTAGGGAAACAGGTTTGACAATTTAGGTAATGGTAGAAAAAAAGATATTAGCAATTTTTTAAATGAAAATGAGTTATTGAACATTTAAGCTGAATTAAATTGCTTATAACTTTTTTTCTACAATTACCTAAATGGCGAAACTTGTTTCCTTAATTTGAAAATGACATAAAGGAATTAAGGAAACAGGTTTGACAATTTAGGTAATGGTAGAAAAAAAGATATTAGCAATTTTTTAAATGAAAATGAGTTATTGAACATTTAAGCTGAATTAAATTGTTTATAACTTTTTTTCTACAATTACCTAAATGGCGAAACTTGTTTCCTTAATTTGAAAATGACATAAAGGAATTAAGGAAACAGGTTTGCAAATTTAGGTAATAGTAGAAAAAAAGATATTAGCAATTTTTTAAATGAAAATGAGTTATTGAACATTTAAGCTGAATTAAATTGCTTATAACTTTTTTTCTACAATTACCTAAATGGCGAAACTTGTTTCCTTAATTTGAAAATGACATAAAGGAATTAAGGAAACAGGTTTGACAATTTAGGTAATGGTAGAAAAAAAGATATTAGCAATTTTTTAAATGAAAATGAGTTATTGAACATTTAAGCTGAATTAAATTGTTTATAACTTTTTTTCTACAATTACCTAAATGGCGAAACTTGTTTCCTTAATTTGAAAATGACATAAAGGAATTAAGGAAACAGGTTTGCAAATTTAGGTAATAGTAGAAAAAAAGATATTAGCAATTTTTTAAATGAAAATGAGTTATTGAACATTTAAGCTGAATTAAATTGTTTATAACTTTTTTTCTACAATTACCTAAATGGCGAAACTTGTTTCCTTAATTTGAAAATGACATAAAGGAATTAAGAAAATAGGTTTGACAATTTAGGTAATGGTAGAAAAAAAGATATTAGCAATTTTTTAAATGAAAATGAGTTATTTAACATTTAAGATGAATTAAATTGTTTATAACTTTTTTACTACAATTACCTAAATGGCGAAACTTGTTTCCTTAATTTGAAAATGACATAAAGGAATTAAGGAAACAGGTTTGACAATTTAGGTAATGGTAGAAAAAAAGATATTAGCAATTTTTTAAATGAAAATGAGTTATTGAACATTTAAGCTGAATTAAATTGTTTATAACTTTTTTTCTACAATTACCTAAATGGCGAAACTTGTTTCCTTAATTTGAAAATGACATAAAGGAATTAAGGAAACAGGTTTGCAAATTTAGGTAATGGTAGAAAAAAAGATATTAGCAATTTTTTAAATGAAAATGATTTATTTAACATTTAAGATGAATTAAATTGCTTATAACTTTTTTTCTACAATTACCTAAATGGCGAAACTTGTTTCCTTAATTTGAAAATGACATAAAGGAATTAAGGAAACAGGTTTGACAATTTAGGTAATGGTAGAAAAAAAGATATTAGCAATTTTTTAAATGAAAATGAGTTATTGAACATTTAAGCTGAATTAAATTGTTTATAACTTTTTTTCTACAATTACCTAAATGGCGAAACTTGTTTCCTTAATTTGAAAATGACATAAAGGAATTAAGGAAACAGGTTTGCAAATTTAGGTAATAGTAGAAAAAAAGATATTAGCAATTTTTTAAATGAAAATGAGTTATTGAACATTTAAGCTGAATTAAATTGCTTATAACTTTTTTTCTACAATTACCTAAATGGCGAAACTTGTTTCCTTAATTTGAAAATGACATAAAGGAATTAAGGAAACAGGTTTGACAATTTAGGTAATGGTAGAAAAAAAGATATTAGCAATTTTTTAAATGAAAATGAGTTATTGAACATTTAAGCTGAATTAAATTGTTTATAACTTTTTTTCTACAATTACCTAAATGGCGAAACTTGTTTCCTTAATTTGAAAATGACATAAAGGAATTAAGGAAACAGGTTTGCAAATTTAGGTAATAGTAGAAAAAAAGATATTAGCAATTTTTTAAATGAAAATGAGTTATTGAACATTTAAGCTGAATTAAATTGCTTATAACTTTTTTTCTACAATTACCTAAATGGCGAAACTTGTTTCCTTAATTTGAAAATGACATAAAGGAATTAAGAAAACAGGTTTGACAATTTAGGTAATGGTAGAAAAAAAGATATTAGCAATTTTTTAAATGAAAATGAGTTATTGAACATTTAAGCTGAATTAAATTGTTTATAACTTTTTTTCTACAATTACCTAAATGGCGAAACTTGTTTCCTTAATTTGAAAATGACATAAAGGAATTAAGGAAACAGGTTTGCAAATTTAGGTAATAGTAGAAAAAAAGATATTAGCAATTTTTTAAATGAAAATGAGTTATTGAACATTTAAGCTGAATTAAATTGCTTATAACTTTTTTTCTACAATTACCTAAATGGCGAAACTTGTTTCCTTAATTTGAAAATGACATAAAGGAATTAAGGAAACAGGTTTGACAATTTAGGTAATGGTAGAAAAAAAGATATTAGCAATTTTTTAAATGAAAATGAGTTATTGAACATTTAAGCTGAATTAAATTGTTTATAACTTTTTTTCTACAATTACCTAAATGGCGAAACTTGTTTCCTTAATTTGAAAATGACATAAAGGAATTAAGGAAACAGGTTTGACAATTTAGGTAATGGTAGAAAAAAAGATATTAGCAATTTTTTAAATGAAAATGAGTTATTGAACATTTAAGCTGAATTAAATTGTTTATAACTTTTTTTCTACAATTACCTAAATGGCGAAACTTGTTTCCTTAATTTGAAAATGACATAAAGGAATTAAGGAAACAGGTTTGCAAATTTAGGTAATAGTAGAAAAAAAGATATTAGCAATTTTTTAAATGAAAATGAGTTATTGAACATTTAAGCTGAATTAAATTGCTTATAACTTTTTTTCTACAATTACCTAAATGGCGAAACTTGTTTCCTTAATTTGAAAATGACATAAAGGAATTAAGGAAACAGGTTTGACAATTTAGGTAATGGTAGAAAAAAAGATATTAGCAATTTTTTAAATGAAAATGAGTTATTGAACATTTAAGCTGAATTAAATTGTTTATAACTTTTTTTCTACAATTACCTAAATGGCGAAACTTGTTTCCTTAATTTGAAAATGACATAAAGGAATTAAGGAAACAGGTTTGCAAATTTAGGTAATAGTAGAAAAAAAGATATTAGCAATTTTTTAAATGAAAATGAGTTATTGAACATTTAAGCTGAATTAAATTGCTTATAACTTTTTTTCTACAATTACCTAAATGGCGAAACTTGTTTCCTTAATTTGAAAATGACATAAAGGAATTAAGGAAACAGGTTTGACAATTTAGGTAATGGTAGAAAAAAAAGATATTAGCAATTTTTTAAATGAAAATGAGTTATTGAACATTTAAGCTGAATTAAATTGTTTATAACTTTTTTTCTACAATTACCTAAATGGCGAAACTTGTTTCCTTAATTTGAAAATGACATAAAGGAATTAAGGAAACAGGTTTGCAAATTTAGGTAATAGTAGAAAAAAAGATATTAGCAATTTTTTAAATGAAAATGAGTTATTGAACATTTAAGCTGAATTAAATTGCTTATAACTTTTTTTCTACAATTACCTAAATGGCGAAACTTGTTTCCTTAATTTGAAAATGACATAAAGGAATTAAGGAAACAGGTTTGACAATTTAGGTAATGGTAGAAAAAAAGATATTAGCAATTTTTTAAATGAAAATGATTTATTTAACATTTAAGATGAATTAAATTGCTTATAACTTTTTTTCTACAATTACCTAAATAGCGAAACTTGTTCCTTAATTTGAAAATAATATAAAGAAATAAAGGAACAATTTGGTGAAGTATAGTTTGTTAATTTGTATGAATTTATATCAGAATAAACAATTTACTAACTATAAAACTCAGTAAATTACCATATTACGTTACGTTATTTCAGTTCGCTCGTAAAATATCACATGCAAAACTCTGTGTACCTTACATAGAGCTTGCATTTACCTTGCACAGAGCGTACATGTAAATTTTTTAGTCCGAATCTGCTTAAATTTTGGCAAATGTCACTGAAGTATAAAATGTAACGTGGTCGTGTGGTCGATTTCGATTAGAGTTTCAATTTTCAAGCTTTCAAGTTCACTTTTTAAAATATGTATTCATATTGGTTATTGGTGTTTGATTTTGATCATAGAGTTTAAATATTATTATTATTATACTCTATGGTTTTGGTGTAAAATAGTAAAAACTTTAGGCAAAACCAAAGCTAAAGGGAGATTGTGTTTAGCCATAAAATAGAAAAGACCAGCAATAAGATCACTACGACGCTGCCAGCTGCCGACATTTGGTTTGTATTTCACTTCGTTTTTCAAAATCAAATAAGTTTCTAAGGTTCAGTTCATTTTAGGTTTATGCTCAACATCATAAAAAACATTCTGTGATGTAATTTGATTTTGAGTAATAACTGAACATTTCGGCAGAGGACTGGATGAAATTGAAAAAATAAAACAATAGCTGCACTCGAAGGTATTGTTCCAAATCAAATTGTTCATGGCTTATTTTCAATATATGCGCAGCCAGTTAATGAAAAACCAGGAAAATTCAAATATAATGAAGAACTAGTAAGTAGCTCTACAATACGAGCTCCTAACATTCTGCAACCTGGTTTGAAGTTTAGAGTTGAAGAGTTTATGTACACCTGGCAGGATGCTTTATTGGAAGGTTTCGCAGCACATGTAAATCAATGACATTGTAAGTTTCTTTAAAAATTTTTATTCTTTTAAAGGAAAAATTTCTCCGTAGAATTGGAATTGTTGATTTGGAATCCTCACCACCCTGTCTTGGGTCATTAAATGACAATACTATATCTATCAATATTCACGACAGATTTGATTTGCTTAGACTAAAAACAAGGTGGACCTTGGAAGAAATTGAACCTTATTTGGAACATTTTTTAACACCAGCTATGAACGTCTGCTTTTAACAAAATATGCAAGATCATTGATAATGCGGAGCGACGTTATGTTGTAAAGCATGCTATTTAATTTTATTTTTTGTTTTGTTTTAGTTTAAATTGTGTTTTTATAATTTATTGTTTTTTGTTTTTGTTGTTTTTTTTTTTTTTATAGCGAAATGTGATGTGAGGGCTATACTTTTTCGAAATTAAACAGTAAGTATAAATAAGAACTACAGGCTCCACACATAGCGTAGTGGGGCGTACTTTTGTTAACTATCGTTAAGTATTGTTAACTATTCGTCGTTCCAAAATGCCAAATAGTTACGATTCGTAAATATTTGAAGTGGATTGACAATGCTTAAAAACATGAATTTATGCAACGATAATGCAAATAGAACTATTTTAGATGACAAAATCTGTATTTAATTAAATATTCATTATTTTTCTTCAAAATCTCTCATCTATTGATAACAAAAAAGATGTTAAAAAAAACTACTTTCTTGAAAATTTAAGGTTGGTATCTACAAATTAAGAACACGAAAACGCATTGCATTGCTTGCGGCAAAATCAATGAAGGTGTCGCGTAGTTACGATGTTTTGGACCATTGACTTTCATGCATGATTCATCATCGACGGCAAAACGACCTACAAGTTGGCCGCAGTGTTGATGAGACTATTTATCTGGTGCAGCCTCATTCAACAACGAAACTGGAGAGGTTTGTCCAGCCAGCTGAAAAGCAGGCAGCAAATCGCTGGTAAATCATCTGAAAAAACCGCAGTAATTTTTAGGCAATCTTAATGCTAGCTCCGCGGGTGATACTATAAAGTTTGATTAGGCGCACTCTTATAGTTTTTTTTTTGAAAATTCGTATTGACCAATTTTGATGGGACTTTAAAGGGATATAACTTTGATATTTGAAGGAGTAACTAAGGCCATTTTTATTACACATAGGTGGCGCTGGGGCCGCATTTTTACTTGCGATTATATGTACTATAAGGCAAGTTATGGATTCGTGCAAAAAAAAATTTAACAATCAAACATGACATTACGATGAAAGAAGTCGAAAAAAGTGCGTCCGGAAAATTCCGTCCGTTTGCCCGTTCGCAGCTCTACAGCCTAAACGGATGGGCGGATTTGTTTCAAACTTGGTATTTAGTAGCATTTTGGGGTGTGTTTTTCATTTTGCTCTAGGTCGAAAAATAACGGTACCTGCCATACAATTTTTAACAAAAAGTTTGATTTTCTCGAAAACGGCTCTAACGATTTTGATAAAACTTTCAGGGTGCTAATTTTTCACAACAATACATCTTTCGGTTAGAATGAATTTTTCGATTTTTTTTTGTTCAAATTTGGTTTTATCGTGAACGATTTCAATAAAATCTTGCATACATGAAGTCATTTATAATTCAATTAACATTGCATTTCAAAATTTTCAAAAACTTTTCGATTTTTTGAAATTTTCTAAAAAAATTGGTTTCCGAAATATTTTGAAAACGGGTTGGTTGAATTTTGTTAAATAGTTTTGCCAGGTGAGAACTTCAGATTTTCTTATAATGACATACTAAAAAAAATTAAATATTTTTTCGAAAATTTAAAAAAAAAAACACTTTAAAAAAACTGGTTGAACGATTTTCAATATTTTTTTTCCTCGATAGACATTTATTTCTGAAACTGTATCGCATACTTAGTTTTTCCGAAAAAAAACTCTTAAACTAATTACAAAAATAAAAGAACGATATGTACGTACATATACAGCCATTAACCAATTATCTAGCATAAGAACAACTTCATGCGACCCAGTCGTGCATTTTTTTAATTGTATTCGACGATGTGACCACACATATGAGCAAGTACATGCGATGCAGTCGTGCAATTTATTTTAATTCTAATGGATCAATTCGACTTAGAATCACACCATATCTATTAATATAAAATGAAAATATTAGAGCACCTTCGACAATTAATTACCACGATTAATTTAATGGTGTTTAGTTGCTTTAGTTGCTCGACATGTGGCAGTGTTGGCGAGATCCAGAAAATGTATTTTATGTCCGAGCAACGCTGATTTGGTCAGCTAGTGTACTATAAATAAGATAAATTTCTGGTGTTTGACTTATAACAAAGCAATGTTTTGTTTGTTAAAATAATTTTGGTTGTTTGGAAAAAGTAAGTAAAATAGTTTTCAGCATAAAAATATGAACGGTTACGATGTATTTTTTTCAAAATCGTAGCCAAAATTTGTTTTTTAAACTATTTTTTTCAAGAACATCGTGGTGATCTTAATTTAAAAAAAAAATTATTAAACCATTGTCAAAATATAGATTTTTCAAAAAAAAAGTTTTTTTCGAATAAAAAATAATACAATGCCAAATTACTTTGGCTACCTACATCTTCATGCATATCAGTTTTGATTGACATCAGTTAACCATTTCTTTAGAGGCTCAGGAAAAATGGGAGGTATCGTCTTAGCTCATCATATTACTATTTTTTCAACAAAACATAGTCCACCTACAAAATTACACACATTTTTTCATTAAGAGTCTTGGACCCATTTGTTATGTAACATGTGTATTTGATCTAAAAAAATGAAAAAAGAACTTTGTAGAATTTCAAAAAAACCTTACGCACTCAATTTGAAAAGGATTGGTTCAGCCGTTTTGGTTGTAGGCTAAAATACATTCATACAGATAGATTGAATTTCGCTAAAAAACATATTTTTTTGTTAAGTATGTTAAGTTATGTTAAGTATGTAGGTATCTATTTATTTATTTTCCTGATGGAATTTCATTTTTTGACAAGCCAATTATCATCTCATACAAAGTGGAACAAATTGTTTAAAAAATTTGCGCACCAATACTAAAAAAATCGGATAAACTTTGCAACCGGAAAGAAAAATGTTGCTGGTTGGTTTGTTTTTTTTTTTTGGAAAGTCAACTAACGAAATCTTACTGAATGCTATAAAGACTCGATACAAAAAAATCATTTTTCTATTTGTTTCAAATTTTCCTGATGGGTTTTCTTGATCACTATAACAGGCGCCTAAAGGATTGCTATAACTAGTGCCTTAATAAAATCACAGAGGGCAAAGAGTCATCCTTCAAATAAATTAGGACATAATTTTTGTGTATATGGGCTAGTTTTGTGTGCTTTTCGGAGAGATTTGGAGAACGTTACGTTACATTTTAATTGTTTATAAGGCTGTCAATTTATTAACATTTTGTTAATTATTGACTAAACGACGATTACCTAAATTGCGAAAATGATTTCCTTAATTTGAGGGGAGGGTCCCTGATCGATTCACACCAAAAAAAGCCATTTTTGTGACAACGCGCTGCTAACTATACGCGAAACTTAAATTGTTAATAACTAATTAAATACTATTACCTAAATTCTGAAACCCGTTTCCTTAATTTCCCCTAATTATTCCCTAATTGTAGAACCAAAAAAAATCAAAATCCGTGATTTTGCGCTGCTAACTATATGGCGGTCGACTTCTCGTTTTTTTTTTTTTTTGAGACACTAACGCTTCTAGCGAATCAAAGTTCTTTTCTGGACGCAGGTATGCAACGATGATAACTTTAAGTGCGCATGGAGATCTCTGTTGTATGCATTCACGATGTGCGTTTCCTATAAGTAATGAAAAAAACAAGTATTTATATAAGAGACGAAAGTGCAGACTGTAATATGCTTGAAATAAAACTTTTTTTCTTAATTTATTAATATATTATTAATATAAAACCCTTTAAAATTCCAGACCATAAAACGAATCGCAAGTGCCCTTAACTATTTTGCAGCGCAAACTCTATCGCGTTTTCAGTTATAAGAACTTAGAATTTACTTAACACTTTCATTTTATTGTGAATAATGCAAGCTCTGTGCTTGGATCCATTTAATGATTTGTATGATATTAATGATCTGTATGTGACTCTCCTTGTAGATATGCTACGTTCGCCCCAACTTGAGTTATGTTATGAGTTCACTTTACATGTATGGACTCCCTATTACGAAAATCATAAGAACAGAATCTAACAAAATTTCATACGTTCTGCTTTTAAGAGCCGGTGTTTCATGGAATTATCCTTTTAAGATCCAATTACCGGGTAATTTTTTAATTGCCGGCCGCTAATGATGGTTCCGCAGCTGAGAACCGAAATGCACACGTTTTAAATAAAAAGAACTGTTAAACAAATTTCAAACAACATTTTTTGTTTTTATTTCTTTTTATAACAATTTTTGCGTGTAAGGTGTAATAATAACTTTCAATAAACGAAGTTGTTGCATTTTTTTGCATGGAGTTATTTTGCTATAGCCTTGACAGACTATAGTAGGTTCTGTTGGATTTTAGCAGCCACCCGAAGGTAGTTCAAGGATTGCACAGCTTCGAATTCATTCTACCCTAACTGTTGACCAACACCAACGTAGCCACCATATACCTGGTACTCGCTTCATTAATATGCAGCCCCAGGTTTTGTGCCGCCTATAGGATTTGGATCAAGAAGTCTTGTACAGCTTGTGAGCTTCTGCCGATGAAATCAATGTCGTCTGCGTAAGCGAATAACTGGCACGAATTAGCGACGATAGTCCCTCTTGTTGGCTCAAAGGTATCTTTAATCTAAATAACAATATAAGACCTGTTTATACGCACCATTTTTAAAATTAATGTGGGAACTAGGTCATATCGGTCATTTAAATTTTACCCGCATTCGCTTAGGAGACAGCAATTTAACCCTGGCCGTTTAAATAGGAAAAATTCACTTCTAGCCCATCCTACAGACAATCAGAAAATTTAATTTTTTGTTTAGTTGTAAATACCAACCAAAATGATAACTTCTAAATCACAGCCAGTTAAAGTCAAGGGCCTTACTATAAACCAATTTCAGTAATTGGTTAAAAGAAAACCTCCACACTTTACAAAATCGTGTTTCAAAAAAATTAAAAATCTCGATTTTTCAGACCTTTGCATTATATTATGCATAAATATTTACAATGCTCCAACCTTCTGCAGGGTTTTGCAAATAATATACACTTCAAATTATTAATATCAAAGAAAAAAAAACTGCAATCACTGTAATGAGTCGCTTCGAGAACCAACGGCTATGAGAAAATGGAAGATCTCTTAGCTTAAGATGATTTCACAGCTGCAGAAGGAAAGTAATGTTCAACCACCGGTAAGTTCCCTAGAGATCTTGTTATTTAGTTTCTCTATTTTCCCTATTATTGAATCCATTCGTTTACGCGAGGGCGAGGCTGCCAAGAACCAAACCCCAGTTTCATTACTGTCACAAGTTAGGTCGTTCCAAACTTCTCCAGTCACCCGACTTTTTGCTGCTCCTCGCTTTCTAAAATATTTATATCCATCACAACACAGCCACCAACCTAATAATAAATAACCTTAATACATTTTTGTTAATGTTATGTATATCGCTCTTTATTGACAGTAAATAATGTATTCAAATAGAAAACCCAATGATCAAAAATTTGTTTCTTTATTCTTTATTAACTATTATACAATTCATTTCGAGCTCTATATTGAGAATTTAGCTTCATTTAAAAACGTTGTTTGTTATCTTTAATAAAATTACAATATTTCTAAGCTGGATTTAGAGAACATTTTTTTTAATATTTCCTCCAGAAGCCACTTGTTTATTGTTAGTAGGAGAACCAATTCATTTCCTTAGATGTGGCTGTTGCAAATATTGAAGCGGCTGTTGAAGGAGTAGCAAATACAGGCGGCACGGATGAAGCTACATGTCCGGTTGTAATTGAAGCAGATGGGATGTCAAATGTAATTGAATTAGTTGTAAGCTGAAGCCAACAAAACCAGATGATTCCTTACTGAAGGCAGTGCTTTCGAAAATCGATTTAGTCTCTGCTGATGGGTCAAAGGTGAAGGAAGCGGTACTATACAGATTCCCATCACCATCATTATTTAAATGCAACTAAATGTTTAAAAAAAATGCTGTTAGTTGACAGGAATTTAGAGTAATCAGTGTCTTACCATTTTCAGTCGTTGATGGTTTGCAGATGTTGAAGCTGATGTTGATGTTTTGACAGCTGTAACAGATGAACTACTTCTTGATTCAGTGGTGGAAACTATTGGTGTCGGAGACTGGGAGTAGCTGGCAGTCCTAGAGTTACCAGGTTCAAGGAATTAAATGTGAATCTGCAAACTACTGAAATACAATTGTTTTGCTTTCAATTGAAACATTGGAAAAAACATACCCATGTATCGCCCGGCTTCAAGTTTTCTAATTTTTCTGGTTCACCAGAGAAGACGGTCGCAACTTCAGACTTGATGGCTGTTGGTGCCTGCTTTGCTATGCCAATAAACATCGATGCCTTAGAAGTGGAAGTGTTTAATGCATCAGAACCACTATTGAAGGCCGAACCAAATGTAATTGGAGCTGAACTACTCGCTGTAGTCTTTGTTGTACTTGCAAGAGAAAATGCCATTGAAGCTCCTGTTAAAGCTGCATTCCAAAACTAAGAGGTTCAGGTGAACTGGCAGCAGTTGATGATGACTCAGCCTTGGTTGAAAGAGGAATAAACAAATCTGGCTTTTTGTTTTCATTGTCAACTATTTCTGTCGCCATTGATAGCATTACAGCAGTAAATGAGGATGCAAGTTTTGACGTTCTAAATGACTTGCTCTGAAACGATTGGCTTCCAATCGAAAACGAGAGATGTACTTTGATCCTTCTAGATTTTGTCCAAGACAGTTTGTTCTTTTGGCGACTAATTCACAGAAGGTGGCTTAGGAGCACCGAGCGTGATGGATGTATTTGATCCAAAGCCAGTAAAGGCAGGTATTGATGTAAGTGCTAACGAGATTCCCGAAAACATAGCCCTTGAATTGGATGAGTTTCCAAATACTGAGAAATCCGACTGATTTCCGGTTGCTGAAGTGTTGTTTGTTCCTTTAAGATACACTGATGCAGCTGTTACGGTTGTTCTTTCTTGAAATCTAAGTTTACCAGGATTGAACAGGCAATTGACATGCAAATTGCATTCAGCTTCTCTTCTGCTAACTTCTAATGATTTTCTTGTCGGCGAGAGAGTCGGTAAGGATTCTACCGTTCTACAAGGTAAAGAATAGATTTAGTGAAATTAGCTTATGCATGTGCGCCTACTTACCTACTTATTGTGACCATAATTCATCAACAGGCCGTATTATTTTCTTTTCGATGGACGATTTTATGAAAATCATCCAAGCCTGGAACATTCTTTCATCTCATCAATGTTTGCAATCTAAAAAGTCATCCTTCAAATAAATTCGGACATAATTTTTGTGTATATGGGCTAGTTTTGTGTGCTTTTCGGAGAGATTTGGAGAACGTTACGTTACATTTTAATTGTTTATAAAGCTGTCAATTTATTAACATTTTGTTAATTATTGACTAAACGACGATTACCTAAATTGCGAAAACGATTTCCTTAATTTGAGGGGAAGGTCCCTGATCGATTCACACCAAAAAAAGCCATTTTTGTGACAACGCGCTGCTAACTATACGCGAAACTTAAATTGTTAATAACTAATTAAATACTATTACCTAAATTCTGAAACCCGTTTCCTTAATTTCCCCTAATTATTCCCTAATTGTAGAGCCAAAAAAAATTGAAATCCGTGATTTTGCGGTGCAATTAGCAGTCCTTATAGGTATAATACGTCAATGACTCCAAACATCAAAATACCATTTACCATACCATTTTCTCATACAATTCCGAAATTTCCCTTTTTATTTATTTTAGGCATGACGTTGTTTATGACATTTCCGAAAAGCGGCGATCATGAGCATTGTAAATTTTCCGATTTCATGTCTTAAACATCATTTCAGTTGTTAAATTAAAAAAACCTATTTATCTCTGAACGCTGTTTTGTTCCATTTTCCCAGTGTTTCGAATGTCAAAACCATATGCTCTCGTTCGAGTGTTCTATCCTATTGTTATGTCATATTGTTGTAATTTTCTATTAAAAAGCACGTTGCATTTTTGACAAATAGCTTTTAAGTGCTAACAACCAAACGCAAACAGTTATTTTGACATTCAAAGCAATCCGGAAAATTGTGGATATGTTTACATTTCTTTCGGCTGTCGGTCGGAAGACTTGGAATTTCATATTTTATTTTAGGTTTTACCGTATTTTCTCTTTAAAATAAAATGTCGAATATAGTACAATACATAGTTGTTCGAAGTGATTTGAAATCTGTTCTCAATTGGCCACTGGGAGCAGTGATAGCACAGTGTTGTCATGCCACGGCAGCTGTAATGCATTTGAATAGTGAAGATTCCGACACCCTGTTGTACCTGAAAGATCTGGACAATATGCATAAAGTAGTCCTCGAAGTAAACCCAGTTACAAATTATCATTTTTAAGTACGAGTAATAATTTATTATTATTTTTTTTTTCTAGATTAAAGACGAAGAAAGTTTAAAGGCACTTAGTGAAAAGCTAAAACAGAACGATATCAACCACAAACTCTGGATTGAACAGCCAGAGAATATTCCAACTTGCATTGCCGTGAAACCATATCCTAAAGAAAGTGTTCAGAAATATTTAAAAGGATTAAAACTCATGAAATGATAAATGACTTGAAAATAAAAGGTACAAGAGTATTTTGACTGAAAAAATAAAAATCTTTTCAACTTGCCTACCGTTTTTCGTACAGAGGACACTTGGTTCGGGAATAACTGCCTTTGCTTCTTCAAAATGTCCAACCTATCTATGTTTTCTATGGTAGTTACTTGACGCTTATTACTTGCTTATAGCGGCGCTACATAGTGTGTTGTTCTTAGGCCTATCTTAAAATTCCCCTTCCAGCCGGCTCTACCTCTAACCTGTCATCTCCAATTTATCAATTCAAGTAGTCGAAAATCTCCCTCTACCTGATCGCTTCACCAGAGATGAAGTTTACCTCTGACTCCCTTGGGTATGGCGTCGAAGACTGAGCGGCAATGTTCATATAGCAGCACCGGTAAGATATTTCTTCTTGATAGGGCATTATTCCTCAATTACTTACTTATCCTAAAGAAACAGCGATTAGCAAGTGACTCTGATGTTGTTTCTTGTGTTTCCAGCAGTTCCAACGACGACAAATTCACCTACTACCTCCAAGTCATACATACCTTTTGTCATGTTCTGCTGAAGTAAGTGGTGGTATTGGACTTTTTTTGAAGAAAGTATAGGGTCTTTCATTAAGCGCTCCCTAACTTTAAATTTAAATAAACCAGTGTGTGTGAGGTATCATCGAATTTTTTTATTCGTTTGAAAGGCCTATCGATGCCATATATGTGTGGAATATAGCATAAGTTAATAGCTTTGTTCGATGTCTGCCTTGGGGCGCACTGGTGTACACTGGTTTCGCACTGAGGTGTTTTATGTGACACTTTTCGACCCAGTGTTTTTGCACTGTCCGCCACAGTTTTTTGACAGCTAAACGAAATGCACTGACATTCCCCAGTGCGCACTGGGGCGGGGAACATCGAACAAACCTAATGTCCGCCGCAGCTTTTCTTGCTAGCGAGCATCCGAAGTGTTGACAGTTGAAAATGTCAAACTGTGTTGGCTTTTGACATTTCTGTTTAGGTTTTTCTTTTTAAGCTCTGAGCAGAGCAGGAGTAGAGCCTGAGCAAGTCGATGAAGCTCTGAGCAAAGCTCTCCGATTTAATTAAGAAACACACTTGAGCACTGAGCTGCCACTTTGCACCTTAAATACAAAAATTAAATTAAATTAATGTTATTTCCCTAGAAAAATTCATTTTAGTATATTACTTCGACCGACGCCATTTTGATTTTAGTTTTTTTCCAGCCCTGTCATTTGTCAAAACACACAAAATATACATATGAAGTTGGCCGCGCTCAGCCTTTTACTCCATGTACTTGGTCATTTTATTCTGAGCTCGTAGAGCACGCTCCGAGCTAGCTCCGATTGAAAAAAGAAACACAAGCTGAGCGCTCAGAGCACTCCGAGTTAAAAAAGTAACAGATCTTTTTTTGACTGGGTATGCCCTTCTGAGCTTATAAACAAAAACAAAACAACTCATCATGAATCATTTAACGCCAGAACAACGCTTTCAAATTGTGGAAATTTACTTTCAAAAAAATAAATCTGTTCGCGAAGTTTATAGAGCACTTCGTGCATTTTACGGTCGACATAATCGGCCTAGTGAGCAAGCAATTCGTTCAATTATTCATCGTTTTCGCACTAATTTTACTCTTCTCGATTCAAAACCCTCAACAAGGCAAAGAAATGTGCGTACCGAAGAAGCTATTGCATCTGTAGCGCGAAGTGTTGAAGAAGACGCCGAAATGTCGATTCGTTGCCGTTCTCAACTTGTTGGCCTTTGTCCTTCGACTACGTGGAAAATTTTACGTAAGGATCTTGGCTTAGTACAATACATAATTGTTCGAAGTGATTTGAAATCTGTTTGGCCACTGGAAGCAGTTATAGCACAGTGTTGTCATGCCACAGCAGCTGTGATGCATTTGAATAGTGAAGATTCGGACACAATGCTGTATCTCAAAGATCTGGACAATATGCATAAAGTAGTCCTCGAAGTAAACACAGTTACATACTATCATTTTTAAGTATGGGTATTAATTTATTATTGTTTTTTTTTTCTAGATTAAAGACGAAGAAAGTATAAAGGCACTTAGTGAAAAGCTAAAACAGAACGATATCAACCACAAACTCTGGATTGAACAGCCAGAGAATATTCCAACTTGCATTGCCGTGAAACCATATCCTAAAGAAAGTGTTCAGAAACATTTAAAAGGATTAAAACTCGTGGAATGATAAATGACTTGAAAATAAAAAGTACAATAATGATATGCCTGGCTTTGCTTCTTCTTTAACTTTTTTCAACATATCTATGTTTTCTATGGTAGTTGCTTGACACTTATTACTTATACATAATCTTGGTGGGGCTACAAAGCCTGGAGCATGGTGCTCCTGAACCTGGTTTAATATCTCCTTCCTTCCGGCTCGATCTCTAGCCTGCCGTTATCAATTTTGCACTCTAAGCAGTCGGATGTCTCCCTCTACCTGGTCGCTCGTTGATGAGGCCTACCTAGGCTTCTGACTCCCTCAGTCGTCGAAGACATTGCGCCCCGAAACATCGATGTTCATACGCTCTTAATGGCCGATCCATCTTAGACGCTGGATACGGATTTTTTTAAATAAAGCTTATGTCGCTGTACAGCATGAAACCGACGAGTTGTTATATATCTTTTTCGCCATTCGTCGGTTTCTGGGTCGATCGTAGATTTTTCAAGTCTAAAACAGCTTGGACCTATTATTTTGGTAGGAAACGGCTAAGAAATTCACATAAAACGTTAGACCGGATCTTTTAGGTGATGTTTAAAAATTGAAATCCTCTGTACTTGGCGCAGAGTAGTCGATCTCCTTTTTTTGTGGATCGGGCAAATGGTACTGAGATTCAAATTATCCGATTGCTCGAACCATACGAGTTGGTGTATGCACCTGACCAGTATGCACCTGAAAGTTCAGTTTGTAGCCTATTGAAACCAGCTGCCTTAGTGTTTAGTCTGGGCCCTCATCACGTAAGGTTGGCGATATCGAGAACGATATGCAAGCTTCATGTTATCCCTTATCGTCTAAGCTCTAAGACATAGAAACAAGTCCTGCGAACCCTGAAATTTTTGAAATTGTTGCTGAACGGGTATTTTTCAGTTTGTGGCCAAAGATAGAATTATTCTCCCAGTTGTCGTTCTTGTTTCTTTTTTCTATGGTCTAAGTGATATCGACTGAACACTATCAAACACTATCGTCTCGACGATAACGATTGCACGATAGCTATTTAGTCCCGTTGTAGTAGTCCCGTTTGTGTTTTTTACTTGCAGTTATAAGGACTATAAGGCATTAGTGAATATAAAAAAATTGAGATAACAATCAAACATGACATTACGATCATAGAGAAGCCTAAAAAAGTTATTGGCAAAAAATGTCCGTCTGTCTGTCCGGGTGTATATCGAGCTGCCCTCTAAACGGGTTAAGCGATTCCCTTCAAATTTGGTGTGTGTTTATCTCTTGGCATACCTCAAAGGGGAAATTGAAATTTTATTTTTAGGGCTAAAAATAACGGTACTTGCCATACGACCGTTTAGGAAAAGCTTATTTTTCTCGAAACGGTTCTAACGATTTTGATGAACATTTTTGAGAATTTTTTTGTTGTGATTGGCTATCATTTACCAAATATTAGGGTAAAGTCTATTAACAGGACCTTTCATATAACGGTTTTTTTTTAATTTTTGGCTTTCTCGGTAACGCTCGGTAACGGCTCATTGGATTTCTATTAAATTATGTATTTTAGAAGACCAAGGAAGACAAAGTAATTCTGCATATCAAAATTTTTTTATTTTGAAAAATCAATATTTTTAAAACTGACCCAGTCGTGCCCATTTTTTTATTACAAGTATCTAAATATTATAAGAAATATTTCACCGTTGTGCATTATTCATGCCGAATGAGGAGAAAATCGAGAAACATAAAAGAGAATTAAGAGATTCGTCGAATATGTTATCTCTTCCAACAAAAATCTAAGTCACTATATTATTTTTTCTTCATTGTACAAATGTTTTAAATAATCACAGCTTTAAAGTAGAAACACAATCACGCTTTACAACCGACTTTGACAATTGGAAAAAGTTTAAATTTACGGAAATATTTAAAGCTTATCACAATTCTGCTTTGTTTGACGTACGTAAGGATAACGTAATAAAGCGAGTGATATACAAAAAAAGTTCGAATTGACTGAACTTTTGATCGCTTTGTGACATTTTACTCAATGAATACGTTCAAATTGAATTTTTATTTTATTTTTACAGTAGGTTTTCAAATTTTTCACATTTACGATGACAGAACAGCGCTCTAATGGCTAAAACACAATCACGCTTTAGCTTCCGTTTCGCCTGACGTTTACAAGTCCAGCCATAGGAAATCAATTTCAATATATATTGTCACAATGTCGCTTTGGATTTGACGTTACGTTTGGTTCATGTACAAGATAAGGTAACGTGACTCAAACGCAAAGCTGAGGTAGAAACTGGTTGAACTTTTACTCGCTTTGACAGAAAAAAGCAAAAACAAAAACCGAAATTTGGAAAAAATACATTCAAAGCGGACGCAAAGCGTGTGTAATGTAACGTGACGAAGGCAAAGCTGTAGTGTGATTGAGTTTTACCCATAAAGCTTTACATACGTAACGGGACGAAGTCGGTTGTACAGCATGTACATATGTGTTTTAGTTATTACCTGCGAGGCTCTTCATAATTATTCGTGTCTTTCCTTATTTTACAAATTTTAACAACAGTGCTTTAGTAAAATGGCTGACGGTCATCGTAATACTCGCTCTGCTAGAAATTTACATCAGATTACACTTGAACCAAACTTCAGGGATTCTTTCACTAGTTGCACTACACGAATGTTGAACATTTTGTCTTACTATTTCCTTAAATTGTAAGAGTAATTTGTATTTCCTGTTGTGTGGAGCAGTCATTTAAAATAGCATTTTTTTTATTACTAAAAAGGCATGTTTATTAGAATTGTTTTTCGTCTTGTTATTATCTTTATACTAATAAATACAAAATACTTTTAAACTTAAACGGTAGGTACGTACATATTTTTTTTTGTATTTCAAAATATTATATTATAGAATGTTAACAATATTATTTCATTGGCATAGCCCGTTCTAATCACTGAATCTTTACAAAACGACATGAAATACTTGGATTGTCATACAATTTAATTGACAATTAAACAAAAACATAAAACAAATTATTAATGATGTAAACTACATGACTCGATTGGAAGAAAGCTGTCCTGCTCATTGTTCAATAGGTACTTTGTAAATATCTATTTTCTATATAATTTAATATTGTTAATTATTTTTGATGCCTAAATTGAATTTTTTGATTTTTTTAACGAATTGAGTTCCTCGATTAGCCAGTCTTGTAAGTTTCCCTGAAAATTGTTATTTTAAAAATACGTAGTATTTTATTAGTGTTTAACTTTTTTGATGTCGTTTTTTTGCAATTAATTCCCAGAAAGCCATACAAAAAGCAACCAGCTACCGCAAGTGTTTTGAAATTATTGTTAATGTGCACTTAGTACCTAAGAATTAAGTTATTTAAGTTATTTTGTTGTTGTTTTTTGTAATTTAAAGCAGGAAATACTTATGTTTTTTTTATCAAAAGGTAAACTAATTAAGGTTTTTAGTTAGTCGTGACAAGTTTACAGAAAATTAACGGTGCTTATGAAAAAATCTTAAATTAAATTATCGCCTTGAGCAAAAAATGTGAACATACCCTTAATTTGTTAAAAAAATTCAATTTAAATTTTAATTATTGTCATGTTATTAAAAATCGGCAAAATTACGATTAAAGCAGCATAGAATTGTTTAGTCAGAATTATGCATGTTGTCTTGGTAGTCGTCATATTCCTCCTCGCCTTCGCCAGTCTCTTCTTCGTCCTCTTCTTGTTCATAGTCACTGGCATTGTTCTCTGGAGCGGTCACATCCGGAAGATAATCTTTATGGATCGGGGTAGATATGGCAGGCTCCTGTGCGTTTGTTATATTTTGTTTAAAGGGGTAATGTTTTGTGTGTGTTAGTGCAACTAGATAAAGCTGTGCTTAAAAACTAAAATCATGCAAAACCTTAACCTCAAGTGTTTGAAATACAATTTTAAGGTTAAAACAATACTAAAGGATCACCCATGACCAAGATAGACATAAATGTTATGTACCTTTGGCGGTCTCCAACCACAACCTGGTAGTGGCAAACCATCTGATCCCAGCGGACAAGGTGCATCTAGACCGGGAACACCCTGCTCGCCTTTGTCTCCGCGATCACCTTTTCTTCCACGTTTCCCTGGAGGACCTGCATCTCCTCTAGAGCCCTTTTCACCTCGAGGTCCCTCTTGTCCGGGTATACCATCGGTTCCCTTAAATGGAACAAAATTTTATTTGGGAAGATAAGATTGCTTGGGTGTTTATTTTATTTACTGGAAGTCCAGGATCTCCTCGTTCACCTTTTTGGCCCGTTTCACCTTGAGCACCCTGTAACACAAAGGAAATTTCAATTTAAGATAAGTGAATCTATGGCCACTTTAAAAAAGCTTCTCTTTTACCTTCATGCCATCTAAACCAGGTGGACCCTGTAATATTAGAGAAGGTTTTAGTAAGTGCAAAAGAAAGTGAGCAGTGTAAATTGTATTTATCTAAATATTTTTTTGTGATTCAATCAAGTTGTTTGTTAGTCGAGCTATGGATTATTTACACGAATTATGTATTTATTCATTAGAAAACAATTTATATATATTGTAAGTTTAAATATTGTGGATTCCGTTGGGCGCCATTTTATGTTTGCTTTACAATATTACTCTTTCGACAAATTACCTGCAATAAAAGACTAAATTTAAGTTTCGTATAGCAAAGTTTTAGTGCTTTCTGTTACCGGTGGCGGGGCGCCCCCCATCCATGTAAACGTTAAGAACAAATAATTATGTTGAAATTTATTGTCACAGGAAAAATAAGAAATAAAGAAAAATAGTTTCAGAAAATAAAAAAAAAAATCCAAACATATGGTACAGTACAAAGGCTACAGTACTATAAGCCGTTCATTTCATCCTGCACCTACCTGTTGCCTACAAACTCTTCGAACAGTTTATGCCAATGGCAAAGAGACAGTTAAAAATAGCTAAGAGAGAGTCAATTTATGACAGCGGGCGGCAGTTGTGCAGTAGATATGAGATAAGCGGGAGATCCTAATTTCGACTTCTCAGTTTGGGAAGCAATTTTTCTAACTCCTAGTGCAAGCTAGAGCCGTCCGTAGATTTTAAGTGAGAACATATTCACCTAATTCTCAATCTACTGCGCCGAAACAATTCTTTCCTATCACTCTAATTCTTCTAACTAGTGTCGTACAACATCCGGAAGCATTCTAAAAGGCATTGTGCCTTACAGACATGTAGTTTAAATATTATAAATATTATTAATTCTAAAACGTATTTCAAAAATAAATCTATGAGCCCAGACTCGGCTTAGATCTCTTTTCTGAATGAAAAAAGAAAAACGACTAATGAATATTTAAAACAGAGGTTGACAATAATTAATAATTTACTGTTTACTTAGGGCCCTTCCAAATAGTATATTATGTAGTAATTTTTCCTTACAAGTTACTAACGGCACAAAAGATTGTTGTTTTATATTTACATTCATTCCACTATCCACCTTAAAATACGTTACAACTGTACGAACTACGAACAAAAAAGAATCCTATCCTAAAACCGATAGTAAGTTATTACTCTTTTCTCTCTCACCTATACATATGTAAACAAAGCAAACATTAAATTAGAGCATTAGAGGAGTAAAATGTCAGATGAGATGAATATCAGATGCCGAACGAAGTGGTTGTGTTTTGTGTTCTTATTTCGCTTTCACCTAATAGCGAGTTTCATTGAAGAAAAGATTTGCTCTTTCTGTCAAAAGATTTGATCTTTTTCAGTTTTGAGAGTTTTATTGCAAGAAAAAGAGCAAATCTGGATCAAATCTCAACACGAAAGATTTGATCTCTGATGGGTTGGCAGATTTGATCTGAATACACACATACATGTAAATAGTCTTTTGGTCAAACGTCAAATGGAAAATATTTTGTTATTTGTTGTTTGTTGTGAACTTGTTCCAGCCCGTGCTTAGCCAAAAAATTAACAAATATCCATTAAATATACAAAATAACAAATAAAGGTGTTTTTGAAGTGAGTATGGCATTTTGAATATGTCAACTGTACATGCCTGGTATTTTTGTGTGTGATATAAAATACTGTGTATGCTCAGCAGTGAACGACCCATACTAGGATTAAATGATGAAACAAGTTTCATTGAAAAGAGCAAATCTCGATTTTCAGATCAAATCTTTGAAATTTGAATGAAACTCGCTATAAAATTGTTTTTTTTTGCCCCTGACTACAATTCTGACACCACAACATTGTTCCAAACACACATTTTTTAAGGTTTTAAATATGGCGTGGTTTATTTTTAAGCTCAAGCCATACTTTTATTTTACTTCAGAGTGAAAGAGCACAATATTCGTGCTTTTTTTAATTTAGCATATCACAAGAGTACTGACATCTGACAATGAGTAAAAACTGAACACACCGAAAGGCATTAGTTTAAGCTAAATATTGACTAATTTAGTACGCCCAACTAAATACGTAAAAGCTAAGAAAATAGCTAAAGCTAGTTTTTAACACTTCTGTCCAGCAATTAATTATAAGTTGAATTTAAAATTAAAGACATTTGTAAGCACGTGTGGGAGATGAAAAGTAATTTATTAATTTATTTCAAAACATAATTATATACAGAAACAAAATATGAATAAAGAAATAAATTTTTCTTCCAAATATCCCAGTTCGTTGAAAAAAATGTGCAAAATATGTCTGTTGATTTGGACAGTTTTCACTAATCTTCTATACCTTACCTCAAAAGGATCATGGAACATAAAAAAGATCAGAAGAGAACAGCAAAGCTTAGAAAGTTCCTCATTAAAAACCGAAAAGCTGATCATTTTCGTTTGAAACTGTTTAGAAAAGGAACAGGCTCATTGAACAAAATTATTTGGAACAGACAGGAAACACGATTCTTGACATAATAATCAATTATACAAATTATTTGCGCGAAAAATGGACATATTACAAATTTATTGCATCAGAATGTGGACAAAAAATATTCGTTTTCCTTATTTTATATTTTGATAATAATTGGTACCTTAGGTTTTTTTTTCTATGTTAAATGTACTTCGGGTAGATATTGAATTGGAGCACTTGAATGTGCCCAAGAACATGTCAAAAAGTTAGATATAGTAAATTTATGGGAAGCCTTTAGTGTGTACTCTTTCTATCTTGTATATTATACTCTATCCGATGGTAGTTTGCATTACAGAGAAGATACGGATGTTTGTCTCTCATTCGCACAAAAGTTTTGGGAGACAAAATTCACCGTTTTGTTGGATGTATGTTTTATCAACCCTATTTCTATTTTAAAGGGTCTCTGTTAAGCTATTCGATTGACAGTTATACAAATCGAACCTTGGGGTGACTTTTTTACTTGTGATTCTAGGAACTATCTCTTTCTAACGAGCATGTTAACCGACCATAAGAAATAAGGATGGAATATAACTATATAAATATATAATTATTAATTAATTAATCAATTAATTAATTTTCTCGAACGATTTGATGAACATTTTTGAGATTTTTTTTTGATATTGGTATTGGCTATTATTAAATAAAGGATGTTTTTTTAGACGTGTAGTTTTCAAGAAGAAATAAAATGCATATAATTTAATGTTATGGCCAAGAATTTAGCATTATTATAAGAACGAGGGCTTGCCATTATATTTTAAAAATGATTTCGGGCAATTGGCCGCCGTGGCTGGCTGGAATAAATTCCAACCGAGAGGTAATAAATTTGCACGATTTGCAAACGTTGTTCAGGAGTAAGTCTATTCATTATGAAATGGCAAACCAAACTGAGCATAAATCAAGTGACAGCTGTCAAAAAGACCAACTACGAAAAAAGTATTGCCAGATTAAAAACCAGACTTCTAAATTTACCGGAGGCCCATTAACGGTACCTTTTAATAACGGTTTCTTTTATTTTTGACTTTCTCGGTACCAGCTCTTTGGATTTCTATAAAATTTAATATTTGAAAAGAACTGAATAGCCCAATAAATTCTGCATACCAATATTTTTAATATTTTATTTTGTCTATTTATAAATAATTTTTGAAATGCTTTTTTTAATATTCAATATTTTTAAAACTAATCAAAAAAATACTTTTAATTTTATGATCAGCTGTATATTAACGGACAAAAATCTAAACATAAAAAAAAATAAATTTAAAAAACAGGATTTTATCAAAATCCGTCCTACAATTTTCGAATTTCCATAAATTGTTTGTTATTTAAAATGTGTGGTGGCGTACTTCATGTTTACTAAAAACCGTTAAGGGTTGTGGTTTTGACACTATTTATAAGTTCAGAACGTGTAATTTGTGTACGTAAATGTTAATTGTTTCGATCAAAGATCTTGCCTTCCAATGTGATTAAGCATATAAGGGCAAGTACGTGCGACAAAGTCGCATAAAGTTAACATTGAAGTTAACTTTATCAACTTCATTTAAAAACAGTTAAAATTCAAATATTTCTCTTGATATCGGCACATTTATTCATAAAATCTCTTCTTTACCAATTTACAAAACATTCTTATTAATAATGCTCTTAAACGCTTGAATTGAAATCGGATGATGTTTCCTTGAAATGAATCTAGCATGATTTGTTAATATTTCTTTTTTTTTTTGTTCAGTTCATAGGGTACATTCTTTTAATTCACATACACACATTAGCTTCATGATACGCTTTTTTATATATTTTATTTCTCCCAAAATATGAAAAAACACATTTAAAACAATTGATTTTCGTTATATATATTTTTTTGTTTTTGATTTATAAAAAATGAAATTATGATTTCATTGAAATATTTAATAACGCCACTAAAATTTATTGTATTTTGCTTGCATATTATATACAGATTGTTTGATAATTAAAAAGTAACACAAATAATCAAACGTATTTATATATATATATAATATGTTAAATTGTATGTAAAAAAATTATAATATTCAATACACTTTACGGAAATATTTTATTTATATAATGATTAAAAGAGTTAGTTTAATTAGTTACAAATTTAATTTTATGTTACAAAAATACTTTTAACTTTTTTTGTTAGTTTGTTTTTATGGTTTTTCTTTTGTGTATTAATTATAATTGATCTCAAGTGGAATTTATAGGTTAGTAATTGAATTTAGTATATTTTTGTTATCTAAATCGATAAAAGTATATAGTTAAAATGTTTTTTTTTTATTTAAATATAATTTTTATTTTTATTTGTTAAAGTAACACATATATTCAATTGAAATAGGACAACTCTTGTTTTGGGATAAGTATAATTGAATGCAGATGATGGAGAAAGTCAGTTGCTTAAGGATTATTTAAATTTAGTATATTATATGATATGAAACCAATAAGAAGTATATATTTATATTTTTTCATACGCATGTAAATATGTTTATTTTTTTTTATTTCATTTTAATTTATGTTTAACCTAGCTAATTATGCAATGATCGATGGAAGAGTTTATTCCAATTTGTAGAAAAATTGTACTACATTATTAATTTATTAATTATTATTTTTTGTTTTAAAAGCTTTTGTATAATTATACAAAGCGTATGGACGGTACAAAAACTGCTTCCACGAAACAAATGCTATTTAATTTTTTTTTTGTTAAATTTTATTTAAAAAAAAATAAAATATCCATTACGGAAAAAAATAAAAACAAAAAAAGTTTTGGGCAGGCAAAAGGAATAGTAAATGTGTAAGCGTGGTGTAAAATGTGGGAAAACATAAATTGGCGCCTAAAAATATACTATTCTGTGGTAAATTCTGTTCAGCGATATGGTTTGATGTTGAACTTTTCAATTCGGATTTAACTTTGGATATTAAATATGATTTAATTGAGTAAGGTAAGTAGGTGTTAAATATAATAAATATTTTTTTTTTATAGGAATTAGGTTAAGGTCAAAGCGATATAAGTTTATTTATAAAAAATATGGGATAAATGTGTGTATTTAATTAAAAATGTATATGAATAACTATTTGCAATGGACGAAATGTATTTAATTAATTTTGTTTTTTGTTTTTTTTTTAATTTTCATTAATTAGAAAATTATTTTTTTTACAATTTCAGCATTTTTTTTTATTATTTAGAGATTTTAAATTTACAACAATTATTAGGTATATAGTTATAGATAAATAGGGAAAAGCGTGCATTGAATGAAATATTTACAACCATGACAAAGTAAAACTTTCAAACTTAGGCAAATTTTATTTGGAAATATACAAGAAAAAAATAATTATTTAAGTTTTTATTTTTTTTTTAATTTTTGGCGGGAAACTTTGCTGAGATTTCGATTTTTTTTCATTATTTTTTTTTCTAGCAACAACAAATAACTTGTTTTTGTGCAGTAGAGTGGTAGAGTATATAGTAGCAGCCCATTAACATTTTTGCCGGATATTTTTATTTTGTTTTTATTTTTGTCAGCGTAAAGTGTTTGGTTAATAAGCCCACACCTGTTAGAAATAAAAATTACTCTGATTAGTTACGAACAGGTAAGTTGAAAAAAGCTAAGCTAAGCCCAATACCCTTAGTTTAAGCAGATACAAAAAAAAACAAAAAAAAAACTCACCGGATGTCCAGGTTTTCCAGCTGGACCAAACGATCCAGAATCACCACGCATTCCCATTGGACCCTAATTAATAAAATTCATCAATCAATAAATAGCCATCGATATCGTTCAACGTCAAAATATATTTTTAGTTCAGAATTGTATATAATTAACTTACAGGTAGACCCATTGGACCTTGATCGCCTTTCAGTCCTTTCTCGCCCTAAAGCGTTAAGATGATGGATTTGATTTCAGAATAAAATTATTTTTGCGTTTTTTATGTATGCATTGTATAATATGGGTTTGGTTATGAAATATGATAATTACCTGATCTCCTTTGCGTCCATCTAAACCACGTTCTCCTGCTAGACCAGGGTGACCTGGAGGGCCAATTGGGCCGGGTGGTCCAGGTGGTCCATAAAGCTTAAACAAAAAATTAGTTTGCTTTAATGACTGCATTTTTATGAGAAATTAAAAATGTTCGGGATAATCTGATAGGTAAAAATCAGATTCTAATACATTCGTTGAGTCCATAACCCTAAGAGAAGACTGAAGTTTTATAAGAAACATAGAAGTCAAGCAACAAATAGGAGGTGAAACTTTGTATGGTACTTTTATTAACAAAAATCAGGGGTGGATTTGGTAAGGAATTGAGTCGAGTCACTGTCGAGTTTTAACTAACCTAACAGAAAATTTGAGAAAACACTTTATTTTTATTCAGGCGCCCAATTTATATTGTTACTGCGTTGGGCGCCATCGATTTCCTATTTCATTAAACTTATCACATCAAAATCGAATAATTGAACGAATATGTATGCATAAAGGCCCAACTAATATCTATAAGCAATATTACGCATGACATACTGTCAAAATTTAACGAAATATTTCTTCATGTTTAAATAATAACTAATAAATAATGAACGTGGCTATCTGACATTTTTTCTATTATACTAACTGTTTAAATCCTATGTACCGGAGCAATTCAAATTGAATTAACGAAACATATCGAACCGTGCATGCGTCCATTATAGCTAATGTCATATGGCAATGGCTGTGTGTTTTGGATCAATAACACATGCGCTTCTGACAGTCAAGCATGCTTGGTTATGCATACTTTAGTTGGGCATCAAGGCGTACTTTTTACTTGCGATTATAGGTACTATAATGCTAGTTATGCATTCGTGCCAAAAAAAAAATTGAGATAACAATCAAAGATGACATTACGATCATAGAGAAGCCTAAAAAAGTCATTGGCAAAAAATGTCTATATGTCTGTCTGTCTGTCCGGGTGTATATCGAGCTGCAGCCTAAACGGGTTAAGCGATTGCCTTCAAATTTAGTATGTGTTTATTTTTTGGCATTCCTCAGAGGGGAAATTGAAATTTAATTTTTAGGGCTAAAAATAACGGTACTTGCCATACGACCGTTTAGGAAAAGCTTATTTTTCTCGAAAACAGCTCCAACGGTTTTGATGAAAATTTTTGAGAATTTTTTTGTTGGTATTGCCTATCATTTGATTAGAACCACATATACGGGAAAAGTCTATTAACGGGACCTTTTATATAACAGTTTTTTAATTTTGGGTTTTCTCGGTAACGGCTATTTGGATTTCTGTCAAGTTTTATATTTGAGAAGAGCTAAGTAGCCTTATTAATTCTGCATATCTAATATTTTAATAACTTTTTTTTTCTAATAAAAATTAATTTTTGAAATTTTTATTTTGAAAAAATCAATATTTTTAAAACTAATCAAAAAAAATAATTTTTAATTTTATAATCACATAAGAGGAAGTACGTGCGACCCAGTCGTGCCCATTTTTATTTTAGGGCAGGGCCAGAGTTTTCAAAAAAAAAATTGGGTTTCTTTTTACTTCAGAGTGTGTTCGTTTTAGGTTCATACAACACACTCCATGAATTCAGGCTAAATCAACTGAGCATTCTGAATAATAGCTGAATGCAAAACAATTGACATGCGAAGTGACAAAAGAAATATGGAAAAACTATTGTGATGGGCAGAATTTAGTTGTCAAAAAAAGTTGTATTAATGTTCTTGCTTACAGGGTTCAGATCTTGCAAGTTGTATTTTTTTTTTTCGTTCAGAGTTTCGAATTGTATTTTCTCTTTAGTTTTGTGGAGAATAGCATTGCATAGACAATCCTATTAATAAAAAAAAACGCTTATTCAACGAGATAACTAAGCAGTGAAATAAGATTTAAGCTACCGATTCAAATTTTCAATTAATAAATATGTACATAATGTACGTGAAATAGTAAAATGACTTTTACCAAAAATCCCTTAAGAAAATCTACTACTAAGATCTAAGATCTACTAGGATGCCTGTTCAGTAACTTGTAATTTTTTACCAAGTTTCTCAAACTTGTATATTCTTTTTGTATGAAAAAAACAAAAACAAAACCTAATACCTAATTCATTTTAGAATAAATTTGACACATCTGGTTCTTATTCATAATTTTAATTTTAGGGCTAAAATTAACGGTACTTGCCATACGACCGTTTAGGAAAAACTTATTTTTCTCGAAAACAGCTCCAACGGTTTTGATGAAAATTTTTGAGAATCTGTTTGTTGGTATTGGCTATCATTTGATTAGAACCACATATACGGGAAAAGTCTATTAACGGGACCCTTCATATAACAGGTTTTTAATTTTGGGTTTTCTCGGTAACGGCTGTTTGGATTTCTGTAAAATTTTATATTTGAGAAGAGCTAAGTAGCCTTATTAATTCTGCATATCAAATTTTTTAATAACTTTTTTTCGAATAAAAATTACTTTTGAAATTTTTATTTTGAAAAATCAATACTTTTAAAACTAATAAAAAAAAATATTTTTTTAATTTTATAATCACTTGCATATTAATAAACTTTAAAAACTGCATACCACAATAAAAAAAAAAAATTTTTAAAAACTAAAAATAAAAAACAGGATTTTATCAAAATCCGTCCTACGATTTTCGAAATACTTTTTCATAAATTCTTTGTTATTTAAGACGTGTGATGACGTACTTCATTTTTGCTAAAAACCGTTAATTTTTGTGGTTTTGATAGTTTTTCTAAGTTAAAACTGTGTTATTTTCAACGTAAATGTTATTTGTTTTTGTCAAAGATCTTGCCATCCAATGTAATTAGGCACATAAGAGCAAGTACCTGCGACCCAGTCGTGCCCATTTTTATTTTAGGACAGGGCCAGAGTTTTCAAAAAAAAAAATGTGTTTATTTTTATATGCATACAATGGTAAGAACGCACTCCATGAATTCAGAGTGAGACTTAATCAACTGAGCATTCTCAATGATAGCAGAATGCAAAACAATTGACGTATGAATTGACAAAAGAAATATTGAAAAACTATTGTTACTGAGCAGAATTTAGTCGTCAAAAAAAGTTGTACTTGCTTATGGGTTCAGATGTTGCAAGTTGTAATTTCTTTTCGTTCAGTAACTTGTAATTTTTACCAAGTTTCTCAAACTTGTATTTTCTTTTTGTATGAAAAAAACAAAAACAAAACCTAATACCTAATTCATTTTAGAATAAATTTGACACATCTGGTTCTTATTTATAATTTTATTTTTAGGCCTAAAACTAACGGCACCACCCATACGACTGTTTAGGAAAATCTTATTTTTCTCAAAAACGGCTCCAACGATTTTGATAACTAATTTTGAGATTTTTTTTGTTGGTATTGGCTATTATTTGATCAGAACCATTTATACGGGAAAAGTCTATTAACAGTACATTCATATAACGCTTTTTTTTAATTTATGGCTTTCTCGTTAACGGCTCTTTGGATTTCTGTCTAATTTAATATTTGAGAAGATCTAGGTAGCCAAATTAATTCTGCTTATCAACATTTTGAATAACTTTTTTTTCTAATTAAAATTAATTTTTGAATTTTTTTTTGAAAAATCAATATTTTTAAAACTAATCAAAAAAAAATATATATAAATATAATTTATAAAATCATCATTTATAATCACATGTATAAATAAAATAAATAAATTCTAAAAAACTACATACCAAAATTAAATTTTTTTTCAAAAAACTAAAAACAGGATTTTATCAAAATCCGTACTACAATTTTCGAAATACTTTTTTCATAAATTCATTAATATACAAGACGTGTGATGGTGTACTCCAATTTTACTAAAAACTGAAGTGTTGTGGTTTTGACACTTTTTTAAGTTCAGATAGTGTTATTTTTCTACGTTAATGTTACTTATTTTTTCAAATTTTAAATTTTACGATGTGACCGCTCATATGAGCAAGTAAGTGCGATCCAATTTGAGCGTCCGTCTTCAAATTGGAAATTCTTTTCTAGTTCTGAGTATGTTCAAGGATCGCTCTGCGCTCTATGTAAAGAGTAAACGGAATAAAATGCTGAATGCAATATTTGACAGGTTGGGAATGTAAAAATAAGAATTCATAAAAAAAGTATTTCGGAAATTGTAGGAAGGACTTTCATAAAATCCTGTTTTTAATTTTTATTTTTGTTTTACTTTGTTTTTATTTTTCAGATTTTGGTATGCAGTTGTTTTAGCCCTAAAAATAAAATTATATTTTCCCCTCTGAGGAATGCCAAAAGATTCACACATAATAAATTTGTAGGTAATCGCTTAAGGCGTTTAGGTTGCAGCTCGTTGTACATACAGACGTACAGACAGAAAGAATTTTTTATCACTATATTTTTAGGCTTCTCTATGATCCTAATATCATGTTTAATTGTTATCTCAGTTTCTTTTTATTTTCACGAATCCTAAACTTGCTTTATAGTCCCTATAATCGCAAATAAAAAGAAATCCGCCTGAAAGTCAACGAACGTAACTTGTGACAAGGGTTGAATACAAATGAAAAATGTTAAAAGCAATTGAAATGGCGTATGAGTATGAGACGTAACGTCAAACGACGGTTCAGAGCATTTGCAGAGTTTGTTCTGAATTCGAACTCTGTTCAGATCTGTTTTGTTTTTTATAAATGAAAAAAAAAAAACGACTTAAATAATTAAAATATCGAAGGATGCCCTTTTATAATAGGTCTGTCCCGATTCGTGCGCAAAACTGTGAAATTCGCCGAAAACCACCGAAAAATTGTTAAAAGCTGTTCTATTCCGTAAATTTTTCGAAGATAGAAAAAAGAACTGCGACCCGTACCGAACATGCCCTGCAAACCCTGAAATTTTATTTTGTGTATGTGAATACGTTTTAGATTCATGTGAAAAGCGGCCAATCAGCAGCCAATGCATAAATGCAAACGTATTAGTAGTCCAATAAGCAATGTACAGGGACTGATACACATAATGTCGTTGAGCAGGGCATTTTTTAGCTTGTAGACGAAACGAGAATTATCCTCTCAGTTGTCGTTCTTGTTTCTTTTTTGTATGGGCTAAACGCTTTTGGAGGTTAAATAGAGCTTGTATAAATTTCTTCCTGATCCCCGCCATTTTAATTGAAGCTAGAATACTTTCCCTAGAGTATGTGACATACAAATGTAATAGATTCCTTTTTTAAAAATATGTTAGACACAAACCTTGTATAGACGAGGATTTTTTTTAAAAATAAGAATCTATGCAATATTGAATAGACTCCTTATGCACTGTATCAGCCGCTTAGAGCCACAGTACACATAACTAAGTGCCTGGACACATTGACGGAAGCGCGCATGCAACTTGAATCAAAATGCAAAAGAGAAGGAATGATTTTTAATAAGAAGGAAAAAGATGGGCTGAAGAATCCAAAATCTGCACGAATCTCAAACATTATTTTAAGACTCTGTGCAGTGACTGAAGTTTCCTTCTCATATCGTTTCATTTTTGACAGATACATTGTACATTCATTTGCATTTTATCGCCGTGATGGATGGTTCATACGATTCACTTGAATTGTATTGATTTGAGTGCTTTTACTCATTAAAAAAATATATACGTGTATAGATAGACATTAAAAAAATATATTTAGAAACATAAGCTTATCAACAAAACACTTTTGCGAATAGATTCTTAGTACAGACACAACTTTTCTTTGTAGAGAAAAGCTATGTTTTACTTTCCAAGACGTTCCTCTCGTGTCACTTTATCTCAATGTGCAGCCCCGTGTTTGCAATTGCCCGCTTCCGTCAATGTGGCCAGGCACTAAGGTAATACATCGCGCAGGTTGTCAAAATCTGATCTGTCACTTTGTTTTAAAAATGGTGGTTGTTAGAGACCTAAATCAAAAAAAATTAATTACCAAAAATACTTTAAAACATAGCTACGAGATTTATTTTTCGGAACAAATAAACAAGCTAATCGTCTCTGGCGGCCGCCATTTTACTTTAATTTTGACAGATACGCAGAAGATTGCAAAAATTAAAACTTTAATGATATTACCTTAGATAGGTGCACTATGGCTTAGAACTGTTTAGGGAATTCTAATAAATAAGGGTGTAGGTCTTATTTGGCCCGCCATGTATTTAGTTTACTTGAAATTTTGTATAGTTTGCTCTACTAAATATTTACAAATAGCCTAGACCTATGTATTTAATTAAATGACAGTTAAGTACTCAAGTATGTATGTTTCTAAAATGTTTCAGAGCGTTCTGAAAAGGATTCAGGCAAAGGAATGTTTAGAGCATGTTCGCTAGCCTCGACTTCTGAACCCTGAATTACAAACTTACCTATAACATGACAAATACAAAAGTTAACGATTAGAAGCTTTGTTCAATCAGCGTGTTCTGAACTATAGTTAAGTGTTTATTGACAGTTTTAAGACAATAGTCAAAATCACCTGGTGGCATTATATAAATTGGCAGCAAACTTTAAAACATCTGACATATAATATGACATTTTGATCTGTCATAGGCATTCGGTTCTGCTATTTTTGCCCATTGAACAAATCTATAGGTACTGATAGTTTAAATATACTCACATATTCAATGGTGGGAGTGTGTGGAGCATCTGCCATACCGTCATCTTGTCGTCTTCGCATTTTTCTATACTTCTGAGATAAGAGGCAGTTAAGTTTTCAATAAAACAAATCATTTCAATCTATACTCACTGAATCACCCCGATCGCCTTTGTCGCCCTTCACACCTGGATAGCCAGGTGGTCCTGGCAATCCTGGAGGTCCCATCAAACCTGGTGGGCCAATATCACCTCGATCACCCTTCTCACCATGAGGTCCTTGATAACCCGGCAGTCCAGGAGGTCCTTCAATACCAGGTTCTCCAGGTAAACCATCTAATCCACGTGGTCCCAAAGAGCCTGGCTCCCCAGGCTCACCTGGATCTCCCTTCAGACCATCGCGTCCTTCTCGTCCATCTTTGCCAGGATTACCAGGTGGTCCGGGTGGACCACGCAATAACGTAACCGGAGGGTCATCATAATCCTCATCCTTACCTCCTGGCCCAAATATCTGCAAGACAATGTGCAATCAGAATTCAGTACATTGAGCTCCCCCTCAACCAATATACCCTCTTGGTTTACCACTCTACAAAGCAAACAACAAGAATACCACCCCCTCTCTTCAACAACAACCCCACCATCGACGGTGCCAAAGCAGATCAAGTTTGCCGGAATTGCTTAGCTGCAGCAGCGCCACAAAAACCCCAAAGCTCATGTGCTCTTGTTTATGCTGCACAGAGGGTGCTATTGTGTGCGTTTTTCTGTGTATATGTGAGTAAGGTGCTCTACTAAACATCAAAGCTAGGTGGAGTGCTCGACTCTCAAAACCCCAAACATAAAAAGAACAAAAAAATGCAACACCAGGATACAACAAAGTACAAAAATAAAAAATAAAAAAAAATTATAAAAAATTCTAAGCATAAGTGTACTTACAGCGTGACTCAGAAAATGTGTTAAGTAATACTTCAGCCCGGAAACAAAATAATAAAGAGAGAATACAAAAAAAAATATGGAAGCAGTAAAAGAAAAGAGGAAAAAAGGACACAAAAAAAAACAAGAAGCATTGTACACTAAAAACTAAAAAAAAATTAAGCGCTAGTGTTAAGTAATACAAAAGAATCTGTCAACTGCGATGTTGTCAAAGCGATGAACAACTACAAGCCCAAGGACGAACGACGAATGGATGATGACGGAAAGGACACCATCTGTCACCGGATTTACTAAATAAACATATCGACACATGAACGCACACATATTTCACATTCACTTCGATTCACTTCCTGTAATGCGCTTTGATTGAAATTAAGCCCAAAACAAACACAAAATTTGGTCCTGTCCTGGACGTCTCTGTCACACTAGGAGCAGGGACTTGTACGCCGCCAAGGGTCACCATTCAGTGCAATGGTTAGATGTGTTCTTTGTCTTGGCCAACGACACTACGATGACGATGGAGAAAAGTGCAAATATTTGAGAATTTGCACGCTGAAGGATACTTAGGAGCTCCTTGTCCTGCCCATGCGTTTTCACTTGGCTGCTGTTGGTGCTGATCGAATAAGGTTAAGTACTGTTTGCCAACACCCTCAGTGTAGAGAGTAAGCCCCTGAGCTGTGTGCGAGGCTAAGAGTCATGTACGCGGGATATATCTACATTTTTGTTGTTGTTGCTGCTGTCCTTTGTTACCTGGCAAATAGTATCCTTTGGGTGTATCGTTCAGCAGCAGAAATGACGGGCAATAAAAACCATTCTTTCCATAACTCCAACTAATTGTCGCTGAAAGCTCAATTCCACCCTAGAAATCATTTCCACGGCAACGCACGGTTCTCCAGGATATATCTTTTGCGATTAGGACTCTGCTTAAGAATCAGAGAACGTCGAAGTTGTAATCGGTCGGTGGGGAATATAAATCACCAAATCACCAACCCCCCCCCCCCCCCCCCCCACCTGTGTCGAATGAACGCGCACCCATGGGTGGTCCTTTCAGACTCCCCCATCTATCCGCCTTTTCACTTTTCATTGACGAAAATAACTCCCTTTATCGCCCAAAAAAATCTCTTTGTGTCCCAGATGTAGAGTCCTGATGGCAGTCAGGACTATAGCCCAGCTACGACGACGAAGAGGACGACACAGTGGATAATGTAATGTATTACTTGTACGCGATGCGGCCCGGTCTTCCGACGATAGATGGAAGCTGCGAACGACAGCTGTCGCTCGATGGAAATATATTCCGAGCGCGTTGGCCAAAAACGAGCAAAAAAAAACTTTTATAGCCTTTTCGAGTTTTGTTCTTTGTATTTATTAGACTCTCGGCTAACACTATGCGAATGAAGTTTAATTTTGCGAATCAAGACGTTTTTATTGCGAATTTAATAAAATATAAGATTTTCCAACAATCGATGATTCTCATGACTTCGTTGGCGTGTTGGTTGGAGCTTGAAGGTAGCTACATAAGTCGTCTTTCTTCATTGTCTTCAATGATGTCGTCGCGTCCTTTTGATTCTTGAGTGCAATGAGGGATAACTGATGGCATATCTGTGTTCTAAGGACACAAAGATGGCGCAAGTTGGAAGAGATTTTTATTACTTTCAAATAAAACGATGTTTTTGGGATTTTTTTTCCATTTTGCCATCATGGCAATAGAGACGAACATGTGTTCGTTTTGATTGTCTACTTTTTTTTAAAAAAAGGGATGCAATTTCAATTGAAAAAAATGTCCTTAAAATAACAGTTTATTTTTATTAATATCGAAGGACATGAATGCATTGTTGTGTTTCAAAATTTCGCTATAAATGCAATAAATTTCTGGATATTATTGCTTACAGTCTGTCCTTTGTAGGAGACAATATTGGTCGAGAACATCGCCGCGTTCTGTCAAAGTGTACAGCAAACCTAGAGGCAATCGATTCTTTGGCGTGCACAAGGACTCAACTTTTTGCAGACTTCAACTTGGCGAATTTTGCGTCGGGACTTTGTCTTTTTACCAATGGCTTTCTGCCCGTTTTCAAGCGGATAAGTGATTGCTCCTATAAAGTCTGCCCACTAAAAATTGTCAGTACAATGAAGATAAGATGTTCGACTCTCACTCCGAGTGCAGTGGAATCTTAATAGTTTGTGAGGAAGCGCAAATGTTCCGCAGGGTTCCCGTCCGTAGTGCAGATTGTAGATCATTGGTCTTAAAAAGCTTTTCAAAAGCAACAGTTGTGAAAGCTCTTTAACAAAATTCAAAGAGAAATCCACCATGATTTGCATTAGCGTAGAAGTGGTAGCTCTAAAATGATGCATACAGAGTGGCTAGATTAGAAGTAAAAAAATGTACGTTTCTGACAGAACGACGGGAGAAAGATCAAAGCCTTTTGGGTGGCCATCTCTAAGTATTTGGGAGACCTCTTCTTTAAATGTTTGAAGGGACAATTATCCAAGTCAGTAGAAATTGGAGAAGTACTCTCGAAATCAACTGACAGAATAAGACCTGATCCAAGACCTTTTCGTAGCATCAGTCTTCTTCCGGTACTTGGGAACGTATTGGAGAGAGAATGATGGACTGCATATTTCGTGCTCATTTCAGTTTGGCTTCACGCCAGGAATGGGTATTAACGGCACTTCGATGTTAATAAAATCGTCTTGTTCGAAGTTGGTATTTTTGTAGATTTGACGGGCGCCTTTGATTAACTTGATTGGAATGCTAACCATGCCCAATTAGAAGAAATTGGTGAAGCTGCCCTTTGGAGGAGTTACTTCTCTGGAAGATCAGCCCGTGCCGTAAGCCCAGTTAACCAAATGGATATTGACGTTTAAATGGCATGCCCTTAGGTCTCTATTGGAGGCCCTAATCTTTGGGACTAGATGATGGACTCCCTGGTGACTATCCTCTCAAATACTGCATTTTGCGAGTGTAGTGCCTCTGCTGATGATTTCCTTGTCCTTGCCGAGCGTCAGTATCGTGCTGTTCTTGAAAATAAGGGAAAGAAGGTCAATAGGATTATTTGCAACTGTGGTTGGCGTCGAACTGGTCATGCAGAAAAGGAGGTGATGTTGCTTAGTGGCATATTATCAAACAACCGCTATCCCACTGTCAGACTTGTCCACTCCAGCATTAAACACTTCAAGCCTGTTAAATACCTTGGCGCTTCGTATAACAGTTGGAAAAAGGATGAATTTCCTTCATGGTCAGAAGTATGCACCAATACTCATAAGCAAGATATGATAAGAAGAAAGTATGCCCGATCCTTAAAAATTGAGACCCTCTGAACTGCCCCAACTACAAGGGTATCAGTCTCCTCAACATCGTCTACAAGTTCTTCTCTACTGTATTTCCTGCGTGAACGCCTTTAACCATTTGTCAATCATCTGGTTTATATCATTGCGGTTTTAGACCGGAAAAGCCTACTATTTGCCAAATATTTAAAGAACCGTCTGATATTTATATAAAAAAACCCAAGAACTTCAATGTAGGTGGAAGAAGACCTGGACCGACTTCACGTGCAAGACTGGAAACAGCTAACTAAGGTCCACGCTGGCTGGAGAAGCTTGTTAGTGGCCTACGTGCATTCCGAACTTTAGCATCGCTATATCTGCTCGATAGAATACAAAACAGAACGTTAGTATTGAAAAGAAATAGAACTTTTTCTGACAAAATTGCCCCTCTAGAACACTGACGCAATGTTTCATGTCTTTCCATATTTTACCGTTTCTTTTATAAAAAAATTTTTACTCGAGGTAGTCACCTGCATTCCTCTCCTTAAACATTTAAACCGCAAAACTCGTTTTGCAAGGAATGCTCATCAGTTCACGATAGGCCCCGTTTTTGGACGTACCGTAAAAAACAGAGATTCTTTTTTTAACCGAACATGAATTTTCGATAGTTTACCCGGCGCCGGTGAGGTTTTCCCTTGCCAATTTAATTTGAAATTTGAATGCATAAAACGAGCCCGTATGCCAATCAATTGTGACAGGGCCCATTTGGCCGATATCATCTTCTCGACTTGACCAATACAATTCGAAAGGTACAAATAAACATAATGAAAAAACAGAATCGAAGTTTTTCATTTAGAAAAACAAGAGAGCCAAACAACATCGGATGGATAACTTCTTTTGGCCCACCCTGTATTTGTGGTTTGTGGAGGCTGTTTTATTTTACCAACGAGAAAGAGAGAAATATTCTATCTATGCAAAATATTGCCGCTTGTTAAAAAGCCATATAACAAATGTCAATTTGTGACAGACTGACAGTCAAATGCTAAAACGTATGTCAAAAATAAATGTGAGCGCTCAGACGACGCTCGGTTCAGAGAATTATCAGAGTACGCTCTGAATGCTCAGACCTAGTTCAGAGGCCTGTTCTGAGTGAATAAGGAAAAATGCAAAAATAAAAAAACGACAAAATTCGATCCGATATTGGCTGTCATTGGCGGCCATGTTTGTTTTAGTTGCATGGGAGTGGGAGTTATTATCCAAATGAGCGTTTGTTAGGGTAAACGTAAAAGGCATTTAAACACTTAGGTGGTCCTTCAAAGTGAAACCTCCAACGATTTTTGACCAAATTCGAGAAATTTCGGCTTTCCAGGATAGTGTCAAAGAGAATCCGAAGTCATGGACTCGCTTCGGTCTCTGCAGACTTTGAGATTGCGAATTTAGCCTTAGGACTTGCACCCGTATACAAAATCTAACTGACGCAGTTGCTTACAGTGAAGCTAAAACTTGCTTGTTCATTGAAAGGCCTTCAGAGCATTTGGGATACAGCATCCGCTGTTTGGAACGCAGTTTAAGGTGGCGGGGGTATGAATGTGCAATGCCTGTAGTTCTTCAATAGCGGCGTTGTGAGACCATCATTGTCAAAAACGGCGAGTGCTAAATAATAACTCATATCGCTCAGATTCAGACAGGATCCAGACAAAAGAACCATTAATATTCAACCTACATTATAGAAGGATGACTCCATAAATGCTGGATCATCTCAAAACCAAACTTTTATGCATGGGATAAATCCAATTTTGCCCTTCCCAAAGTAAAAATTCTGTAAATGATCAATAAAATATTGATTACACCAGCTTAGTCCAATGCTGGTTATCAATTCATACAGTTGTGGTTCATTGCAAAAAAGGATAATGCCAAATCAAATTTAAGTAATAGGTCAATCAAAAACGAAATCAAATGGTTGTTCCATAAACTTTCTTCCTCAAACCAAAGTCGCACTCAATACAAACTTTCCTCAACAAACCTAAGTAGGTCTCTTAAGTAACAGTTTTCGGTCACATTCTTCGGGGACAAGTTTGCAACAAAAAAAAGTTTAAAAGAACTACCACAGCAAAAGGACATTCCCCAAAGGATAAAGAAATAACATACCATAAACAACACTAAGCAAAATACCTGCTCAATCTATCTATAGCAGCCAAGCAAAAAATAGTACGTCCAATTCCAGCGATTTATTTTGCCAGATAAGCCATCATAGGTTAGGTTGAAAAGGTTACATAATAATGTTTTTGCCATTCGCAGGGAAATTGATTTTTTCCCTCAACCTATGTAAACACCTTCAAAAATGGGTTTTACTCTTTTACTTTTGGAAACAACATCCTTCTGGAAACGTGTGCTCATTAATCACCGCCAGTTCCATTTTTTTCTTGTTCCTTAAAGGTAGCCAAAGAAAATGTGTACATTCATCCGTTTTAAGTGGAAGCATGAATGTCAAAGTGTTTTTGTAAACATAATTTAAGTGGGTTCAACCGAAAGTCAAAAATTTCTCCGCTGGGACGATTTTCAATTTATGTATACTCAGGCAAAACTGATTGAAGTTTTTTTTTATATATACCTAACCTATATATATACATATTTATATTGCTGGCTTTGGTGAGAGATTTGGGAAGGACGAGGACCGACCGACGACGCCGACGACGACTAGAGGAAACTTTTTGTATGACCTGGTCAACGACTTGGAGTAGTAGTTCTTTGGCATGACTTTAGTGTGCTGGATTTTGAACTTTTTAATTCGAAATGCAATTGAGCAGAATTGGAATGTGTTTAAAAGTAGTTTTTAAGCTGTCAATTTGAGAAACTTGACTTTTCCCAAGGTGTCTTCGGTGCCAGGATATGTGACATTGTGACAAAATTAAAGACAAAAGGTCTGGAAATGGCAATACATTTGACGTGTAACATTCGACATGAAAGTTTCCCATATTTGAAAAGAAAGAAACAAATGTCAAATATTTTTGTTAGGGGATCTCGAAGTTGTTTGAAGTTTGAATAACTTAAGTGGCGCCCAACAACTTTTTCAAAGACCATGTGATCAAAGTAAATGTTTTATATGCGAAATCAAAAGAATTCTTTATTTTAAAATGGAAAAAATGTTACTCTGTTCTTCAGGGGATTGTCTGAATTTCAAATAACTTAAGTGGCGCCCAACACGGGGCGTTTACACGAAATACAATTTTTATGGAATTAGAAGTAATAACGAACGCGAAAAACGTAATTCATTAAAGATGAAGAAGCTTATGTTGCGCCCAACATAAGACTTTAATAAAAGTTATGTCAAAAGCGCACGTAACAAAGTGTTGTTTTTCGAATAAATGTTAAGAACTTAAGTGGCGCCCAACATGAGGACTTTAATATTGTATAAATAGTGTACTTATATGTTGAAATAAACTTAGAAACGAAAAAAATAAGGCCAATATCTCAAACTATTAAAGTTTGAGTAGCTTAAGTGGCGCCCAACACGTGGCCTTGAATGTCATCCAAGCACTACGTTTGCATGAAATACAATTTTTATAGAATTAGAAGTAATAACGAACGCGAACAACGCAATTCATTTTCATTCGAAAAAACGAAAAAAATAAGGCCAATATCTCGAACTATTAAAGTTTGAGAAGCTTAAGTGGCGCCCAACATGAAACTTTTGAAGAGGGCAAAGAGTAAATTATGCCAAAATAAACGTATTACATTCGAAATCAAATTAATTCCTTATTTGCAAATAGAGAAATAGTTACATTCTTGTTCAGGCGCATAAAGTTTAAATAACTTAAGTGGCGCCCAGCATGAGTTTTTAAAGGATATGTTAATAGTACATTTACATGAAATATATTTTTTTAATTGAATGTAAAATATGATGGCAATTTACTTCAGGATTGAGAAACTTAAGTGGCGCCCAACGCAAGACTGTTCAAGTTATATCAACAGTGCACGAAACTAAAACAACATGTTGTGTTCGAAATTATTGCAAATAAAAAAATAAACTATATTTGCTGTTAGCGTATATCTTTATTGTTAAAAATTGAATAACTTAAGTGGCGCCCAATATGAGACTTTTTGAAAGATCATAGGTTATGTTGAGGGCCGTCGGATGCATTCGACGCTCTTGGATCACGTGTGGATTGATGTCGTCCAAAACTAGACAATTTTGTTTGTTGACGTACCCATTCATTCAGAAATGGGCCTCATCGCTGAAAATTATTTTTCGATGAAAATTAGGGTTAGGGTTGACCTTAGTATAGCATTTGATAGAGTATGACACTCCACACTTCTACTTTAATTAGGTAGATATGGTTTTCAAAAGTGGATGATCGATTTATGTATCTTATTTGAAAAATCGTACACAGTTTCTAATTTTTAAACACAGTGCATGTCTAAGATAATAAATGTTTTATGCGGAGTTCCACACGGAAGCCATATTGGCCCACTTTTATTTCTTTTTTATTAATGACAACACTTCGGGTAACTCATTGTAAGATTTTAAAATTTTCTGACGATTTCAAACGTTAGAACGAAAAATAAATAAAAACTAAATACTCTGTTGAAATGTCGAACAATTCATCAGGGCTTAGCTATACTCTTTAAGGCTATTTAAATGCTTAAGAACTCAACTAAAAAAATGCCAGATACATTAAATACAATAATGAAGAAGTAGAAAACAAGTTTCAAAAAGTTGTAGCCTCTAATACTTAATTCAACAACTTTAATGAGGACCAACTGGAGATGCTTTTACTTCCATCCAAGAAGTAACTGACATAATCCACGGAGAAAATTCTAAGAAGTCAGCAGGAAATGATGGGATTTCTAACTTTGTGCTTAAAAACCTATCAAATTTCGCCATCCTACTGCTGACGATCATCTTCAATAACTGCCTGAATAACAGCTACTTCCGCGTAACATGGAAAACGGCAATCGTAGTGCCCGTTCCGAAGAAAACCAACAGGACTAGCGTCGAGGAATATTGGCCGATTTCGCTTCTATGCTGTGTCAGCAAAATCCTGGAGGGAATTATCTTGAGAAAGCTTCATCATTTTTTCAGGGACACTCCACCATCCATCCGTTTCTTGGACTGCACCCCGGCGTGACACACGGACTCAACAAGAAAAAGACGACAGTTGCCTGTTTACTGGACATCGAAATGGCCTTCGACACAGTTTGGATAAAAGGACTAATATTTAAACTGTCAAGTCTAGGAGAACCTGAACACTTGGTAAGATTAATCAAACATTTTCTAATCCACAGATCCTTTTATATACAGGTAAACAAAGAATATTCACGAAGAAAGACGATCAGCGCTGGAGTTCCACAAGGTTCCAAGTTGGGCCCCATACTTTTCAACCTTTATACAGTTGACCAGCCTACCAACATCCCAGGGACGAAAACGAAGCTATATGCCGATGACTCCTTAACATTAGGTAACATCCATTTCACCAGAAATCGCAGCCAGGAGAGTTGAAGTTCACATAAGAAACTTGTGGGACTCCTACCTTAAATGGGGACTAAAGATAAATAGCGATAAGAGCAAGCTTATCTGCTTCAGAATCTCAACAACAGCAACAAGAGGTCAAAGAGGTTTCACATCACGCTGTGATAATAGCAGTATCAAGCTACCGGACAACAAGCACGCTTCATTTATGCTTATGAGAGCCAGCTTCTCCCTACATCTGGTCCACCCGCTTCTTAGGAGAAGAAACGGACTAAGCAATAATACTAAGCTCCTCATTTATAAACAGCTGATCCGTCCAGTTCTGACGTATGCTTTTTGACCATATCACCAACATATATGAAGAAGATCGAAGTTTTTGAAAAGCCTACACCGAAACCCCATTACAAGGAAATATGTCCCAAACAAGAAGCTTATATGACGACACCAAACTGATCCCAATAAATCAGTTCACACAGCTCTCCAAAGATATTTTGAGGAACTTGGAGGACCACCCCAACTTGAAAATCCAGCAACTACTCCAGCAACAACTAGAGCCCAGCCATCGCTACCTCAACATTCGAGCCATCACAGACGATCGATTCGTTGATATAATGAGCAATGACGGAGCCCCGTTCTACGAGAGAACCAGCAACGGACACAACAGAGGATAAACAACATCGCATTCTAACCCCAATTTTTAAAACCAAAGACTGCAACAAAACTATGATATAAGTAAAAATAAAGCATATAGAGTCAGCTGAAGTACGTCGGGCCCTCTGTTGTTGAGCCGACATGTGTAGTAATTAAGCCCAGTGGCCACACTGGTGTCATTGTATAAATTTCCCTCTATTGTAAATTTCCCTAGCGAATATTAAATATAAAGAAAGAATAAAGAAAGAGGCAGTCTTGGACGGACCTGCAAGCAAAAGCAACCAAGTTGTGTCTACTCATTTCTAAAAGTTAAGTGACGAAACATGATTTATTTTAGTTATAAGTTAGTTTAAGTCTAATTGTACATAAATTCTAACGAATATAATAAAAATAATCGAATCTAATAATTAAAAAAACTATTTTTTGAATCTTATAAAATTCCATCTTAATTTTGGAGAAGCAAAAGATACATCAGATTCTGACGGCAAAAAAATTTTGTTTGAAAGCTTAGAGTACTGACCGAACGTTCAACATTGAAAAAATTCTTCGATGGATTTGTATTTTTTATTTGATTTTCAAAAACGCAATCCATGAAAATCAAAGATTTCTTATAGAGGCATCTGTAACACTGATGAGTTCCCGAAATATCCAAGAGTATACGAGGACTTATCCAAAAAGCTCAAATTAAGCAAACATCAGCCAAAGTCAACAAACTGGCTTCGGTATCGGTAGACAGAGATCAATGTGACTTTTAAAATAATAAGCAAATACTCCAAGAGGGGGGATGCGTGCAAACAGTAATACCAACATTGCAAAAACAAACATATAGATTTCTTCCATTCGACTGCCAGACCCAGACTATGCATTTCAATTATAAATATATAATAGTCCATGAAACGTGACGAATTTATGTACATAAATATGTAAACAAAGTAACCGCATACGTTTGCAACAATTGAAACTAATTACCTCCGACTCCTGTCGGGAACTCGACGCGACGCTTCGCCATCGCAATGGTGATATAGGGTTCCTCTTGTTGCAGTCATTGCGAAAATTGGAATTCACCAGACTCATTCATAAATGGAATAACCATATCTATTGATTTATGACAGTTGGTGATTATGTGGAACTATACTTATTTACTGAAGGATGACAGGATACAACCATCGGGTATAATGATTTACCATTTAAGCGTGTTCCTCTACCCAACCCATGGCTGAAATGTATTTCATTATTTTTGTTCAGCATCTGTGCGTGTGAATCCACCATTAGGGACCGAAAAAAATGTGTTTATCTTCCATAGATGTCGAGGCGATTTGAACCTCTTCTCTAGGTGGCAAACCACAGAGTATGAAAAATGAAGAATAGAGATGTAATCTTTGGGTATTTTGCAGGAGCTTAGCATTTTTTTCCATTAAAGTATCACGATCGTAATAGCATGTTGGAAGTCTTTAAAAATGTGTTTCCGGTTTAAGAACGATACCAGATAATGGGAGAATTTTGTTGTGAATTATTTCAATCTTTTCTTGGATGAGAGAAATAATATGATGAGAATTGTATTTCTATTTCCAGATTAAATTTAGATTTCATAACTAAGATGAGAGATGCTTACGCTAATACTCAAATTCTTGTGTTGGGCGCCATTTAATGAGTTCAATGAATTAAAATATTCTCTTAAAAACAAATAAATGCATATGCATATCCTTAACTTCGAATTTTGTTTTGATTAAATGCACTGTCAACGTTATCTGAAAAGTCTTCCGTTGGGCGCCATTAGCACTTAAGACGCAACAAGCTCAAAAAAGGGCTTAATAGCTGAACTGTTGAGCTTGTCACATAGCTCAAATTCGTCGAGACAGCTCAAAAGTGAGCTGAGCTGAAATGTGAGCTTCTTGAAGTATGTTAACAGGCCAGTGTAACTTACATATTTTCAAATTAAGAATTCCTTTTTACATGTTATTTCATCATCATCATCATCATCATCTGGTCCGGGCCTCGCCACGAGAAGTTCTTCTGTACATTTCTATCGCTGACGTAACGTAAGCAAAGTCTGCCACGTTGCGGTAGAAGTAACTCTTTCTCTTAACTCATAAGGGCTATAGGCGCTCGGGAGAAGTTTCTCAGATATTAAATCGGTTTTAGCTTTCAACGAAGCGATGAAGATGCTTGATCGTTTGGCAAGAATTGATACCAGTCCATCTGTTGTTTGTTTTCTCAAATAAGGCTCCAGCGTAAACTGATGAACATTCCTTGCAAGACCAGTATTACGGGTGAAATTTTTTAAGGGGAGCAATGTAGCTGGCTACCTCGACAGAGCATTTTTTATAAAAAAAAAAACTATAAAATAAGGAGAGACATAAAACATTGCGTCGGTGTTCAAAAGTTCTATTTCCTATCAATTTTAACGCCCTATTTATATTCTGTCGAACAGGGGTAGCAATGCTTAAGAAGCACCAGCCTAAAGGTGGGAATTCTACTCAAGTTTTGGGCGTATAAACTCTTTAGCACGTAAGTGAGGGACTTGTGACAATCCGTATCAAGGCTAAATTCGCCAACATTAGCCTAATATGCGCTCATGCCCCCACAGAGGACTAAGATGACGTCACCAAGGATGACTTCTATGAGCTCCTCGACAAAACCTATGAGCAATGCTCTAGGCGATTTTAACGCCAAAATAGGTAAAGAAGAAATCTTTCGTAGGACTGTCGGAAAACATAGCCTACACGACACAACGTCTAAAAAACGGACTTAGGCTAATTGACTTTGCATCGGCACATAACGTCACCATTGCAAGCACACGGTTTCTTCATCTCGATATACACAAAGGGACTTGGCGACACCCAGATCAAAAAACCGTCAACTTGATTGATCACGTTGCGATCGATGCAAGACAAGCCTCCAGTTTCTTGGATGTTTGGACCTTCCGAGCAGCTAAGATCGATTCGGATCACTACCTTGTTGCAGCCAAGGTAAGAATGCGAATAACCCGAACACCACAACAACGGAGTAATACTGTGAGGAAGTATGACGTCGGAAAGCTGCAGTCGCAAGAAACTGCCAGAACCTATGCCGATCGAATATCTCGTAACCTCTCAAGAATTCCAGTACCGCCAGCATCAAGTGCCGAAGACCAGTGGCAACACTGTCAACAAGCCATCAGAGATGCCGCAACTGATGTGCTAGGTTTCACCAGACCACCACCACGAAACCTCTGGTTTGATGACGAATGCAGGCAGGCCCATGCAGCCAAACAAGATGCATATAAAGCGACGCTGCAAAGAAAGACGAGAGCTGCTCGCGAGCTTTACGAGCAGAAAAGACGGGAAGAACACCGGCTTCTCCAAAAGAAAAAGAGAGAGCATGAGAAGCGCGCGATCGAAGATATTGAGAGATGCTACTCCAGGAACAACGTGCGGAAGTTTTACCAACAGGTAAAAAGAACATGCCAAGGAAAAAAATCCGGCACAGAAGCCTGTAGAGATAGGAATGGAAACCTCGTAGTAGAGTCACAGTCGGTGCTGAGTACATGGAAGGACCATTTCTGCAGACTGTTAAACGGCGATGAAGGCCAAAATCCCGCTGTCAGGCAGAATGAACCATTCAACATGGATGATGACAGACAAAACTTCCGTCCACCTGACCAAAATGAAGTGGACGATGGAGAACTCTCGCCGCTCCGTCAAGGTTGGTACTGACCTGACAGAAGCTTTTGACGTCAAAAAAGGATTCCGACAAGGTGACGCGCTATCGTGCGATTTCTTCAACTTAATACTTGAAAAGATTATAAGAAACTCGCAAGTCAATTGTAGTGGGACAATTTTTTTCAAGTCTGTGCAATTGCTAGCATACGCTGACGACATAGACATCATTGGCAGAACTCGGCGAGCTATCACTGGAACGTTTGCTAGCATTTAAGATGAAGCGGCTAAGATGGGACTAGCAGTCAATGACGCCAACACTCTTGCCAATCGCTGTTTCTATGGAATAGGAAGGCAATTGAGTAGCCCTCTCTCGAAAGACAAAGGAGACTGTATAAGACACTAATTATCCCAGTCTCGCTCTATGGCGCCGAGGCATGGAAGCTATCTAAAGCGGATGAAGATATCCATAGTCGTTTCGAGCGTAAGATTCTTCGGAGGATTTTTGGCCCTATCTGCGTTAACGGGCTTTGGAGGAGAAAGTTAAACCAAGAACTAACTGGTCAAAAAAATACGCATATCACGTTTAAGATGGCTAGGCCATGTAGAGACAATGCTCCGGCTGGCAGGATCTTCGATTCTATTCCAGAGGGTAGACGCAGTCAAGGAAGACTTCGCCTTAGGTGGCGCGCTCAAGTGGAGGACGACCTCAACCAACTTGGATTGCGAAGCTGGAGGCAGCTAGCCAAAAACCGAGCTGGCTGGAGAGGCATGTTGGTTGAGGCCCAGGTTCGTCCTGAACTGTAGCGCTCCCTCAGTAAGTTAGAAGAATAAAAATCTTCTTTCATCTATATAGAAAACGTTTGCGATCACAAGTATTTAGTCTTTTCAAGAGGGTCGTCTTTGACACACATACCGAGTATTGAGTGCTTTTCGGTCTCTTCGATGCAAGTGCCATTCATGGACAATGGAATACCTCCATGTTTAGCTTTAACTGCTGTCTTACATTGAGTTTTTAAAATTCACATAATTCCTTTTACCTCAATTAACAAAGATGTGTAAGGAGGAGTTTAATGAGCTTAACATATAACACGGTACCGTTACGATAGTACATCCAATGGCGAAAGATGTGAATCACAGAAACTATATGAAAAAAGCTGAGGGTAGAGTCGATACAATGGTCTGAGATGGCAAATGGAGAAGTAACACTAATGGTATACTCATCAGGGTAAGAAGTTAAGAAACAAGTCAAGAGTATGAGCGGATGATTGCCCAGGAACATTCGGTATTCGCGTTGGCACATCGATCAGCTGGGTAAGTTGGTGTAGACCAGTAAAGATCTCCACATACCTTCCTTCGGGTGTTATCTGACCAGAAAAGCAGAGTCAGCTAAATTGTGTACATTGAAATCGCCCGTTATAACGATTTCAGTGCGAGGAAAATGGGAAACAATTTTCGAAATGGAATTAGATGGGGCATCAAACTCTTTAAAAGTCGAATTATTCTCAAGATATGGGCTCCTCTCCTGTAAATAAAACAATAATAAATGATATGCTTGCGGAAGGTGAGTTTTTAGCCACAAGAAATTAAAGTCCATGTTGGAACAGTACAAAATCGGAACCCAAATAATTGGAACGATTTGTTCCATTTTGTTTGAAATGACAATCAGCTGACAAAAAAAAATGAAATTCCGTCAGCAAAATATGTAAATAAAAACATTTTGTGTAACAAATATTCGTTTAATTGAAAACGTTTTTAGGAAAATTTTGTTTTCAGTGATTTGCCATTCGGACATAGTTAATTATCGATTAGGAACGCTATAACTGGGGCCTAAGCAAACTGTTTAAGTGTTAAATCCATAAGAGATTTTGCTGACAACATTTAATTAAATACAGCTTTTTTAAATGACGTCGAGTTTTAATTTATTTAATAAAAGTTTATAGATATCAAAAATATTCACTAAGATTCCAGTTCATTTTAACATGGTCATCCTTTAGAAGTTAGAAGTTTTCCTGATATCTTGACATTAAATTGAACTGAATTAGACATTTCAGTAAGACATTTCCGGCAATCAGACTTGGCAACGCTGGCAATATGAAACTGATTTTTTTTGTATTTATAGTTAGTTTTCACTGCGTTCACTATTAAGCTTCTTTTTTAGTTATGAATGAAAATTGTTTTAATTAAATCGCTTTACCGTTTGACGCACTTTATTCAAATTAAAAATAGCACACTCAAAAAATAATAAAAAAAACTTATTACTAAAAAACGTTTAAGAAAATATAACCGATTTACACGAACTACGTCTAAGTTTATTTACACCCATATCTACACTCATTCAAGCTTAATATTAACACAAATTACTACATTGGCAAGCCTATTGACATACATGTCATTCAAGTGCATTAATTATATACAAAAAAAAATATAAACAAAATATACAAAGTTAGATACAAAATAATGAACCGATTTATACCTAAAAGAATATTATGTATGTTTAAAGGATCTTACTCGTTTACCACGTTTACCACGGGGTCCTTTTTCGCCTGGTGGTCCAGCCGGCCCTGGTGGACCAATTTCACCCCTTTCTCCCGGAATACCTTGGGGTCCTGTAAATAAAAACCAAACAAAAAAAAAAACATCAAAAGTGAAAACAATAATTCATGTAGAATGGCCATTGTTGGCAACACTTATTGTTAATGTGTATATTTTTGTAATTATAATTTATATGCACACATATGTACTGTATGAATATATGTATATAGAATATCACATAATTACAATTATTATTCCCGTGTGCACATAAATTAAAAAAAAAGAGAAAAACCCTTATGATAGGCAATGGCAATGGCAATGGCACCCTTTCGTTTGTAATTCCTCTCTCCAGTTCCATCCACTTCACCCATCATCATGCGGGCTTTCCTTGCCACCACACTAGTTAATATTGCGCAATTGAGGAGGACTCTCTACTTGTGGCAAAATGTAATTGAGGTATTCCTTATGCCCATAGCCCATAGCACTGCACACAAATGTGCAGAGATTTCCCATTTTGATTCTACCGTAGAAAACCTACTGTTGCTGATGCATAAGAAGTAAGAACAAGAAGAAGCAGCAAGGAGTCAACCAACGAACCGACCCTCATTCTCTGCCCCAAAATGTCGTTTTATTTCGTTATTAATTATAATATGCTTTTAGGGGTATCAATGGTAAGCATGTGTTCGTCAAGGAACACTGATTTCGGAACTACATCATATTGTTATGAGCAAAGCAAGCAACATATAAGTTGCTATGCTGTAGTAAGTGTGCTTAAGTTGTTATGTAAGTTTTAGGAAAGGACTACTACGAGTACACTACTGACTACTAGTTTTCAAGGCTTAAGGGAAGGCTCGTTAAGGGAAAGTTTATGATTTTCGGAGCATGGCCTTTGGAAATTGTTTTATTGTTATAATTATGCTTATGAATAAGGAGGGGTCTGTTGCATATGTATATAAGTTACAACGGGTGAAAATGTTTTGTAATTATTAAATAGGTTATGCACCTATGTACGTAAGTATTTCTTAATTAAATTGATAGTCAGGACATAATTTGAATAAGAACTTGGCATAAGTTAAAGGATTCTTAAGGCTGTTAATAGAAAATTGTTCCAGAAATTTTCGGGTAACGAAAACACAAGATTTTTAGATCAAGATACACTAAACAAGTTTGTTTTAGAAAAATTAGACGAGGAATTTATGAGAGTTTATCCTACTAAAGGCAGTGCCCCTAGAAATGCTAATCGAATGAGCCTGGGTTCGAATCCAGCTCATAGCCACCTTCTTTTCCGGGGTATGTACTGCCTCTTGCGAGGAACTGACAAAACCTCCAATAGTAAAATTTGCCTCGAAAAAGTGCATCTCATGTAGCCGTTCGGATTCGGCGGTAAACTGTAGGTCCCTTCCATTCTTGCAGATTAACAACACACACACAGGAGTTGTTGAGAGTATAAGTCACTAGGCCTTGGCTCCTTAAAGAGCTGTCGCGCCAGTAAATTTTTAAAAATCCTACCAAAGATATTTCTGAAGAGTGAGAATAAGCTTTATTCGAAAAGTGCTTTTTTTGGAATAGAAAAGTATAGCTTTTTGGTGTATCTAGATTAAGGAAGTTCTTGGTCCAGATAGAATTATTAGGCTTCAGTCTTGGTATTCAAAATGGCTGCTCAATAAGATGAAAACAAAAGCAACACTTATAGTTATGCGCTAGGACTCGCCCTCGAAGAGCTCGATGTCGGAAGACTAAGTCCTGGCGATAGAGTGCCGCGGAAGTAGATGAAAGATGGCCAGGCGTTAGGAACAAAATCGTTAGTACCTACTGCTGACACCATCTTAGATGGTCAAAGAAGTAAGTTTCCGATCCTACAAAGCCAACCTTACGGAGGAAAATTTAAAAAAGTGCAAACAAGTAAGGAACTCATGCAACTCCGTTATTCAAAGAATCAAATTTTTGCACGACCAAAAATTAAGGCAAAAAATAACTGCAATGTCCCAAAGGCAGTACAAAATGTTTGGTCATTTGTAAAAAAAAAATATTAAAAACTTTCCAACATCTTCGGCTCCAACGCTTATCGCTAATGACAAACCAATTGTCTACTCTTCAGAGAGGCAAGCTTGGTCGCAGCCCATTTCGCTGCCAGCTCTACGCTGCCTTGCAGAAACGTTGCCCCTCCTGTACTTGAGAATGCAAATTTGTCCACGGGACAGTTTTTTTTCCGGACTACTACAATAGCAAGAGTTCTCAAAAATTCTCGATATACACAAATACGCTGGCCCGGATGGTATACAATACTCCCCATTCTTCTGAAGAGGTATTTTTCCACACTGGCCACACTGGTAAGCGTTTCCATCGCGCCTACTCTTCTGGAATCCTTCCTAGAAGATGAAAAACAGCATTTGTCTAGCCCCCTCCTACCGGCCCATAGCACTTCCGTCTCTTCATTCTAAGGTCATGGAAACGCTGATTAGCCGTCAGCTTAAGAAATATCTCGAAGACCGACAGCTTCTTCATGACCGACAGTATGGTTTTAGCAGCAATCTTAAGTATTGAGACGAAAGCGAGGACGACGGATTGAGCAGTGAAAGAGGGCCAAAACAAAGTTCGTAGCTTTTCCAGCCTATGATCCGCTCATGACACTTGCCAATCTCTACTTCTTTGTACTAAGACGTCAATTCGGTAAGAAGAAATAGTCTTGGGTGAATTAAGTACACCTCTTAATATCCCAGTCTTATTTTTGATGCCGTGGCATTGACATTGTCAAAATAAATGGTACATGTATACATACACGGAGAGTGGGGGGAGGGGGGATATATAGCGGGAACTGTAAAGCGACACAGATCTAACCAAAATTGTAAAAGTCCAAAGTCGCAGATGACTGGGTCATTTAGAGCGGATGAACAACACATCTTCCGGCCCGTAGAAAAATCGATTTCGCATGGAAGGGACAACGCGAAGAGAAACACCTCGGAAACATAGAGCTTTCAAAAGAAACTTTTCTAGTAAAAGCTCTAACAGAGTTGTCGTAGTAGGAATTTTGAATTGGCAAAAATCTGGAAAAATATTATCTAGATTTACCCTCTTAATGCATGTGAAAATTCATTGAGGCATGGGGGTTAAAAGCAGCCGATAAAATCAGTGCGTAATCAGCTGTTGCTGTGAGACAGGTCGAGCCGCTTTTAAAATTTGTATTTCAAATTCATAGGTGGGTCAACATTTCTTACGGCAGGTTTCTTTAAATTCTGTTTAATGCTAATGCTTTTAAAAAAGTTCTCCCTTAAGAACTGCACTGACAATGTTTTATGAATAAACTTAGCTAGCAGCGAAGGAACTAGCTGCAGAAGCTTGTTGGTTAAAGCACAGGTCCATCCCGAGCGGTAGTGTCTTCAAAAGAAATACGAAAGAAACCCGATTCAGACTGTTTATTCTTCAGATTGAGAAAAGTACCCAGCAAAAATTTTATTCGGTAAAAATGAAGGTTCACTTTATGTTCAGTAAAAATGAAGAAAATGTATTCAATAAACATTCATTTCAGTGAATCAAATCTGTTTTCGAATTAAATGAACAAAAATGATTATGAGCAAGCTATCTAAAAAAAATAAATATAGTGCTACTTTTTCAGATTTTAAATTCATAACGACATTAATATTTCCTTCACTCTCATGAATAAAAGTGAATGTGCACATGCAATCGTAAAAAAAAGATCGAGGTTTGTTTTTGTGCAAAAAAGGATACTGATAACGGGGCCTGCAAAAGGATTGTAATTTTGTAATAACCGAAACATAGACCTGAAAATGTTTATCAAAAACAATTCAAGGAACATTTTTGATGACAAAGTTGCCAACGAATTTTCCTGGAGTGGAACTCAAACCAAAAAATCTCCTCGTGCACTTACAACAATAGTTGCTCTACGAAGTAATAAAGAAAAATAATAAGTTCACATTAATTAAGTTGAGTTTTTTTTAATTAGATGCATTTCACGCTAATAACAATAATTATTCGGATTTTTTCGACAAAACAGCGATAAGACATTTTCAATACGCTAACGAGCGACTCTAACCTAAAGGAACATTAGGTATTTGAAATAGAAGAAAAAATAAAAATGAATTTCATAAGTTAATAATTGTTGTATATTCATTTATGAACCAATATGATGATTTGGAAATGATTCAATCGATGTTCACCTAATTGAATAATTAAATGCTTATATACCTTCATTTTAATGAATCATTTTTAACCCATTTTATTGATTCAAAAAAATTTAGTTAAATGTATCACTTAAAAGATTCATAAATGAAGGCCCATTTCTCACGAGATTTGATAGGAATTGAATGGATTCATATCTGAATGTTTGCTTCATTTAAATTAATCATATATGATTCATTTTTTAAAGTCAAATGTTTGCTGGGTAAGAATTTCTTACTTGCTTACTAGTAATAAATGGCAAAGTGAGGTACGCAAATTAACTCTCACTTTTTTAAAACTAAATAACTGTTATAACAAAAACAACACGACTTCCTCGTTAAATAGTTTAAAATTTCGACATTTGACCTTTTAATTTATAAATGTCAAAACAAAAAAAAAATGAAAATTTAAATTACAAAAAAAAAAACTTGACGTGAGTTCTCTAAAATTCACATCCACAACAAGAAAACATTAAAAAACCAGCAAGTAAAACTGCATCTCCAAAACGACACGACAAAATGAAGAAAAAAAGTTTTTTTTTGTATTCCCAAATGCCAAATGTGAACAAAAAAAAAAAAAAAAAAGAAAAAAATGCAAATAAAAATAAAATAAACACAAAAGCTATTCTAAAGAAAGTCACCAAAAGATATACACGGACTTCTTTCTTCCCCGAAAACTTTTGCAAATATCTTGGATTCGGTTGAAACCATCTGGAAGTCAGGAAAGGATAACCTACAAAAAAGTTGTTTTGTTTTGATAAAGTCTCGGTTGAGGTAGTTTCCTATAAATATGATGACAGTTTTGCCCAACTTAGTATACCTACTTCTATATTTCGTGGTGTCGTTTCAGCACCAATTGGGTTAGGGAAACTGTGGAAGAAGACTCTGGCAATATAGCGTGACCATAGACCGCACATTCCTTCGTTAACACATAAATCCAGGACTTGATATAAAGAAAACTGAGCTTCTTGAATAAACAGCAGGCATAATCTATTTCCTCCTCTTCTTAGTCCTTGTCGCGGTGGTCGGTTCTCGGCTCGGCTCTGCTAGGGGGGATTGTTGCGTAGTTGCAAATAGATTCTCCTAATACCTTGACTGTTACTCTTTAGTGCATCTATCGCCAGGATACTGTCAGAGGATCTGTTAAGTCTTTGGGAAATTGAAACCATAACATCGCCTAGCCACTGCCATCGCATTGTTCGTCGTCGTTGCGTTTTCAGAAATCCATCCCCACCTCCTCGCTCGCCAATCTTTTCCTAACACCAACCAGCACAATCGTTTCGTATATCTTCTTGTGGGATGTAGGTGGATGGATGTGAATGGAGCTGGAGCTGGGGATGAAAATGTAGATGGACGAGGACGAGCACTATGAAGACGACGACGACGACGACGACGACGACGACGACGACTACGGTGAACAAATAAAACACCCTCTCGTGTACACATTCTCTCTGTCAACCGCATTCGCACACTCGATGGAACAATTCTCCAGAAAAAAACGGGGAGCCTGAGCCAAAGAGCTTTCAGATGATGCTGGCGTTGAAGGACTCCTTCTGCTGCTCCAGTAGCTGCTTTTACTACAAAGGTACTGCTGGTGATGGTATATGATATCATTCAATATTTGTTTTAATGTGGAGAAAGGATAAAACTCAAGGATTTTCCGGCTATTTTCGATTTTTCTTTTTTTTTATTATTATTTTCCTAACAACAAACGGAATAACTTTGAAAACAACAACAACAATAACAAAAAGGTTTACGATCAACTTTCTGGTTCTTCTCCCCGATGTGTACCTAACCTTTTAGAAATTAATCAAGTCGATCTCATGATTAATATCCCATTACGTCTAAGGATTTTTTCCCTCTTATCCTGGCTCTAACAGTTAAGATAAATTGGAGAAATAAAATTCGGAAAAGGGATTGAGTTTTGTAATTACCTGGCGGTCCAGGTGGACCTGGTGGTCCCTCGATAATGCCAGTGGGAAATTCGTCGCCCTTTATCGTTGTGGTTAATCCTCGGTCCCCTCTGTCGCCTTTGTCGCCCTTTATATACACAATCATCAATGACAAATGAACAACTCAATCAGTGGTGTCACAACAAACACGCACGTATGCACACTTACTCTTAGTCCTGGTGGTCCCGTCGCTCCGGGCGGTCCCATTGGTCCCGGTTCACCGTGTGGACCTGGTGGTCCGAGTGGTCCCGTTTCACCTGGCGGTCCTCTTTCTCCGTCGTGTCCTGGTGTACCGGTTGCTCCTGGTGGTCCTGGTGGTCCGGGTGGACCTGGTTCACCAGGTTCGCCCTACGATGATTATGGAAAATATCTGTTTAATCCAAACTCTAACAAGTATCTCACGGATGCAGGTATACATTACATGCGTTGTCAAACTAAAAGTGACTTAAGAAAACTATAAAGAGGATGCACATGCAATTCAATAGTTTTGGTTCTTTTTTGTTTGTTTAATATTTACGGAAAGAAGAAGTTATTTCGCATGCAAAGGACTCGGGTTTAAGAGGACAACCTTCGTTTGAATTCCAATGAATCAGCTCTTTGTTAGTGAAAGAAACCATTTTTTTTTGTTTTGTTAGAAAATTGTGTATATTTGTGTTAATTCCGAAGGCTGGAACTCACCTTCAATTGAATTACTGTCGAGGCGGATACGTTAACGCCCGCTTCTTGTAATCCCTTTTGAAAATAAACAAAAAAACAACAAAACACAAAAACAAATCAGAAAAAAAATCAACAGAAAAAAGGATTATAATTAAAAACAAGGATGCGGATGGTTATTCTTAGCACGTTGGGGTTGGCAACATTGCGAAAGATTGTTGGGATCGTTTGCGTGTTTGTTATGTTTTTTTTGTAATAGTTAGGAATTTGCAAATCAAATTTTAAGCACGTTTTTTATGTACGACGCTTTGCTTGTTAAATAAAATACAAATAATCAAATAAAAAAATTAAACCTATGCGCAACTCTTATTCCTGAAATTAAAAAGTTTTTTTTTCTTTTTAAAAGGAATTCATAAATAGTTTGGCGGTTATCGAACCTTAGTTTACAAGCCTATAATTCCTAGCGGGTATGCAACAAAAATCTATACCCAGAATAATTGAAATAAATCTGACAAGGAAATTGAAACTAATTTTATAAAATAAATTGTCAAGTTTCCAAAAGTTCACAATAAAACTACATTTGTGGGATATTTTACATTTTGAATAAAATTTGAAAAGAAAAGTTTAAAACTGGGGTTAAAAATCCCTGGAAAAACTTCGAAGAAGTAAAATAATGCTTTTTAACAGGAGCACATAACCTCTTCTCTGACGTCAACAAATATTTCAAAAAAATAAGTGTTTCAAAGTTTTTTTCTAATTTTATTTATTTACTAGCTTACCCACCCGGCGTTGCTCGGGTATACCATTCATTTTCGAAAAAGTGAAACCGGCGTGGCGTCACCTAGTAATCAGCCTTAGTTACTTCTAACGAAATTAGGTACCTGCCTATAAGACGACCCCAGCAGCACCAACGTGTAATTAAAATAGCCTGAGTTAAACTCTACAACATCAGCTATCTGCTTGTGAAAGTCCCGTCAAATCGGGGCATAAATAAGAATAAAAAAACGCCTTCAGCGCCACCTAGGGATAGTTAAAATACTCTTACTAAATCTTTACAATATCAGCGTTCTGTCTGTGAAAGTCCCGTCCAAATCGGTACATACCTAAGAATTTTCCTAAAAAATCCCACGCCAGAGCCACCTAGTGGTTAATTTAAATAGCCTAAGTTATTCCATAGAACATCAGCGATCTGCAAGTGAAAGTCCAGTCAAAATCGGTGCATCCGTTCCCGAGATTATCCGGAACAAACAGACAGAAAGACAGATAAGTTATAAGTACATAAGTTATAAGTACTTTCATATGCATCTTGTAAAAAGGTGATATTTTGATATTAAAAACAAACACTTCATTTTTATTTATGTGTATAGACTAGCTTCTACTTGCGACTTCGTCTGCGTTGACTTCAGATTAAATTATTATTATTATTTAAATGAAAACCCGCTAAAGAAAATTATTTAAATTTCTCCCGCAGGAGGCGTGCATTTTTTCGAAATAAAAGAAACTAAGTACAGGGTGTCCGGTGGAAAATGTATGTTTTTGAACTTTAATAAAAAAAAAACTATAAGACTTTGTTTTATTTTGCACATTATTATAAGGGAAAAATGTGCGGATTTTATTTTTTGAAAATAACATCATCCAAATGCTGCCCATTTAATCGCAGACACTGTTGGAAACGGTCCATCGTATTTCTTGCCACACGCTGCAGCAAGCTAATCTGAATTTCGATAATTTCGCGACGGATATTTACATTCAGCTCCGCCAGGGCCCTCGAATTGTTATTATAAACTTTAATTTTAAGGTACCCCTATAAAACAAATCTAAAGGGGTTAGGTCTGGAGACCTAAGTAGCAACGGGACGTCTCCAAATCGGCTGATCAGTTTGCCTGGAAACCAGTGCCGTTCCTAGCCCTTAGAGCACCTGGGGCAAGTTTAGAAAACCTCGAAGAGTAAAATTTGTCTCGAAAAAGTGCATCTCATGTAGCCATTCGGACTCGGCGGTAAACTGTAGGTTCCTTCCATTCTTGCAGATTAACAAAAGAAATGGTTGAGAGTATAAGTCACTAGGCCTTGGTTCCTTAAGGAGCTGTCGCGCCAATAGATTTATTTATTTATAAGATGTTTTTTTCTGGCGGAAATTTCAAAAATACACTTTCGCAAGCCACACATTTCAAACTTTGCAAATTAAAAAAATTGCTGTTATAAGGCTTTACAAAGTGAGTTTGGTGAGCTCTATACAAGGTTTGTAGATAATGGTTAAAAATGGCCTGTATAAGACCTTCCGAAGATGTTTACAAAAAATTAAACAAATAATTACTGCTATAAGGCTTTCCACGACAAGTCACTGCAAACAGCTTTTGTAAGGCTTGTCTAAAAAGGCCTTATATAAACTGAATTAATTTGCTAATATTAAAAGTCTTATAAATAAGTTGTTATAAATAAAATCAGTTGTAAATAAATTTAAGAGAGTTACAACTGAATACTGAAAAAAAAGAAGTGCTAACAGAAAATATTTCTTAAGTTCAAAGAAATGAAAAAAAATACTAACGTGAAATATATGATTTCAAAGAATTAACCTTTGAATTTATTTTTCTCAAATGACAATTTATCCTGTTTTATAAAACCCAATTGTTTTGTTTTTTTTTTTAAGTATTAAATTGTATAATGAGCTAATATGCTTCAAACCTCAGAAAGCCACACAATTAAAACTTTGACAATTAAAAAAATAGCTGCTATAAGGCCTTTAAAAGTTAGTTTGGAAAGCTCTATACAAGGTTTGTAGATAAAGGTTAAAAATGGTCTGTATAAGGCCTTCCAAAGATGTTTACTAAAAATTAAAATGCAAAACTTGTGTAAGGCTTGTCTAAAAAGGTTTTATATAAACTAAAATAATATTTGTTTTGCCGATGTTTGATGTTAACTTTCCCAACTGTGAATTGGTGTAGAGGTACAGTACTGGAGTGTTACGAGAAGGACTCGAGTTCAAAACTCAGGTAAATAAAAACTTTTCACTTTTATAATTAAAATAAAATTTCAATCGTTACACTATGCATAGAAAAGTCAGTTTGGCAACTGCTTGAAAAGAAATACACATAGCTAAAAATCGCAATACAAATAATGCGATAAAAACTCAACAATTTAAAACAAAACAAAAATAATGCAATTTTTGTTTAAACAAATCCTAAATCTGCTTTTTTGTCCAAAAAAAAATAACTTTTTTCCCTTAAAAACAAAATATTGTAGGCTAGGAAGTACTTTTTGGTGGCAATACAAAATAAAAATAGCCTTTATATTAACATAATGATTAGCAAAAGCTGTCATTAAATGGCTTGGGTAAGGCCTTTTTATAACATCCAGAGCAGGCTATTAGCATTTAGCTGTCACAAAATTGCTTGCTTAGACAATATAATAACATTTCATGAAAAGCTATTTTCTGTTATAAGGCAAAAGTCTCCAAAATAACTTGTATAAGGCCTTTTAATGTTACTATAGCAGTCAAAAAAAAGCTTGTTTAGAACCTTATACAAGTTAAATTGTTAGTTGGGGGGAATGCTGAGTTCAGGAAATGAAGCAGATCGCCCAAAAAACCAAGTAGATTTGCTACATAAATATGTAGCAGATAATGAAAATTTGAATTATAACAAAAAAGTAATTGACATATTTTCATCTTATTTAATACAAGCTGACCCACCCGGCGTTGCACAGTTGTACCATCGTTTTTTGGATCCCAATGAAAGTGCTTCCTATCACATCCAAGTATACCTTAAATCTACCGAGCTAAACATGTTAATACAACACACATTTGTTTCAAATCGGCCAAGCCATTTACATATAATATTGTTGAAATGGAAATTATAAAGGTATACAGGGAAGACTACATTTTCATTGATATATCTCTACCAAAGCGCCACCTTTTGGGTCGACATTTTGCCAAATCGTTCTAAGAATAAGAAATTTCGTAAAAGACTCTTGCGTTACCTAATGGGTAATTACATTAGCCTAAGTTACTCCTTACAACATCAGCTATCTGCTAAATAGGTCTAGCCACTTTTGAGATTAGTATAAACAAAACACACGGAGACTAAAAGTTACTATTTCGACTTGCAAAAAAACACATTTTAAATGAATTTTTAACGTTTCATAAAAAACAAGTTAAACGAAGTAGAAATAAGTTGCTACGTAGCAGATGCATAAAAATAAATAAATGAAATAGATCTACTACATATGAATTAATTTGGACCCCGCTTTCGTCGGTATCAAGAAAAGCTAGGGTAAGGCCGAGCAACGCCAGGCGGATCAGCTAGTTTAATATATAAAATGACATTTCAATATTTTGAACTTTAAACTGCGTCCACGTACGATTTTCTCTTCTTTTCAGACAAAAAACTGTCATCAATTGCCCAACACAAAACTCGTTTTGCATGAAATTTCAGTAACAAACATTCCTTTTCAGACATAGACAAACATGGCACTATTATTAAATATCGTTCACCAAGAGTGATGTATCACATCAGTGTAGATACATCGATTTTTAAAACATCGATGTACCGCCATCCATGCAAAGGGGGTTTTTCTTAGACGTGTAGTTTTCAATCTGGCAATACTTTTTTCGGAGTTGGTCTTTTTGACAGCTGTCACTTGATTTTTGCACCCTTTATGTGTGGATTCAAATCAAATCTTTCGTGTTGATATTTGATCTAGATTTGCTCTTTTTCTTGCAATGAAACTCTTAAAGTTCAAAAAGATCAAATCTTTTCTTGAACGAAACTCGCTATAACATTCGCAACTTTTTTCTCTGCTCTTCTACCGCATCACGTATGTTAACATTGCCAACACTATTTGCTTTAGCAGACATGTGAGATTCGAAACTGTGGACCTAAATGTATATAAATGCATATGTATATAAGGCTTATATATTTACATACTTATTTTGTTTTTTTTTACTTTTATTTAATGCTTGTAAACAACTCAATCTCCTGATTAAATAGATTTCAAAGGAATGAAATATAGAAATTAAAATCCCAAAAGAACTAAGTTTTGGATTTATGTTTCATTTTCTGCAGAACTTGGATCTTTTTCATTAAATAACATTTTGTTCATTTCTCGGAAAATACGATTAAAAAGTCTTTATATTTTAACTTTCTGAGTACCGAATTTTGTGAAAAGAATTTTCTTGTTTTTATTTTTTTTTTTTACTTTTTACTTATACTTCCACTTAATTGTGACTGAAAATAATTTTATTTTCGATTTTGTGTAAAGAATATCACGAACAGTACGATTTCCCTGAGGAACCTTTTTGGCTCTTGTTTAATTCGAAGAACATTGAATGTTTCACGAGAAGAGAAGATATAATGGATTCTGAAAAAAATTTATTCCACTTAATCGTGACGTTTCCTTTAAATTGGAGTTTCATAACTTTAACGACACAATAGATTTGTAATAGATTTTTTACGAAGAAAAACTGCTTAAACATGTGTTGGCAGCACTAAAAGTTATCCATTAAGTCACAGAGAAGAGTATTGAGAGAGAACAATTAAACTCTTTGATGTTGAGAAGATGTGAAAAGTTTTCTTCAGAAACCAACAAAAAAATGTTTTTTTTTTTTCAAAAAGAACTTGAAACTTGACAACTTAAAATTAGTGGCATGTAGTTGTAGTACTATATTAGCCGTATTTTATTGGAAAGTGTTTACCCAGCGCAGTAAAATTGTATACGGCAAACAACAACAAATAAATAAGTGTCGAGTCGATAATTAGGTTAGTGAAATTAGTGAATATAATAAGTTAAGATAAATCTTGGAAAGAAATGTCAACCGACTGGAATGTAGAAAAAAAAGGATATGTTCGTTGAGTATCATGATACAAGATTACAAGACAACGCCTTCCTGAATTTTGACGTCATCAGTGACCCAAATTAACTAAATTAAATAAAATGTTTGGAAAGTATCCAGTGTTAGTTGACTTAAAATGTATATTGAATCAATCCTTTGTATATAAAATCTATAGTACTATCATGGGGAGATTTTTTGTGTAGTCCCTCTATAGAGCTGAAGCAGAACTAATTTCCAGAAGGAATGTAAGAGAATGAAGACGCATGTTGTACCAAGAGAAAATATAAGTGAATATCACATTAAGAGGGTGAAGAAGGCGTTTAATTTACTGAGGTTAGGGGTGGAAATATGGTATATGCTTTTATTGTTTAGTAGGTAATATATGAATATATGTATGTATCTATGTTTCTCCCTCTGAATTTTCTGTCTGCGATCCCTTTATTGAATCCAAAATAAAGGATTCATATTAACATAGCAACGTAAGAATACTTCCAGTTTCAGTAGTAAACACACATTTGTTTACCTATATCGGTAGACTTGTATTTTACTGCATATTCCTAAGAAAAAAAAAACAAAACCAAAACAACTATGTATGTAACTTACTGAACTTGATCAAATGTATCCACAAGCCACATCCTCCAAAAAAACACTCTCTTACCCAATATATATTTCTTGCTCTTACTTTTTTGCTTCTCTACTCATTTCCACTACAATCCACTTAATCTACTGTAGCGCCCTCACATGAGCTGAGTTCAAATTAAAAAAATCGTCTTTATGATAGTACTATAGATTTTATATACAAAGATTAATCAAATAAGACATTAGACAAAACCTGCATTGATTGAAACTTAAACTACTGCAGTTTTATTTTGTTTACCCCAATTTAATTCTGTCATCAAGGGCCACTGATGACGTCATGGTTGGATATTCTATCCGGATGTCTTTCTCGAAGAAATGAGTTGAATTTGGAACACACCCTTCTAAATTTATTCAACAAGTCGTCAGTTGTTACTTCGGGGTTAATTTAAAAGTGAATTATGGAGTGAATATAGCGTTTTATTGGTACTTCCAATACTGCGCTAGCTATAGATTACCAATAAAACATGGCTGTTGTTGAAAAAAAAAATGTAGCAAGATGTTTTTGTAGTAATCTTAATCTCCATTGACTGTAATATGACGGTCATTATTATCAACAAAAAATAAACGTCCTACTGGGACCTTAACGTCATTGCTAAGAATAAGACCAATTATTTCATACCTATCAGCAAAAAGTCGTCCAAATGTTTGAGAAAGATTTGAAATAAGCGGTGTTTGTTCAATGAAAATTGTCAGTACAGGGCTTATGGGCGAGCTTGTCTCAAAACAGTGGCGCCGGTGTATATTATCACGACACTGATTTGAGAAAACTTCTACTGAAAAAGAAAGAGAGCCACTGACTAACTCGAACACTCCAAAATGACCGATCTCCATCAACTTTGGTGGAATAATGAATAATGATCGTTTAATTACTTCAAACGTTCTACCTACCCCTAGAGCCAGACCTACCTTTTCTGTGTGAAGTGAAAAAAACGTATTCCACTAACAGAGTTAACTTTGCCAATTGAAAATAGTACTATATAGCCTTTTCATTAGTTTTTATCATAGTGCTTTCGGTTATTAAGCTTTTGAGAGCAAATTTAGTAACGTGAGAGGGTAGGTGTTGTCGTTGTCTTTTGGTAAGTAGTAAGTACTAATACTTGGAAAATCGTTAAAATGCAGTTACATTTTGTGGCTTTTGGTATTTTAGTGGAAAGAAGTTATTTCCTTGAAGTTTGAAAGTGCATTACGTGATCATATTAATTCGGAAAAATGTTCTGACGTGACATTCTCTTTAAATTAGAGTGAAGAGGTATTGTGATTGACAAATATAAATATGTGTAGTATTAATAAAGATAGTGAACTGAAATTGGTTTAAATTGTGTTTAAACTGTGAAGTAGGTACTAATGTTTTTAATAAAAAGAAGAATTTATATATATTTTTTTAAATTAATAGTATTGTATTGAATTGTAATCAGCACGTGGTAATCCTATGCACCTTGCTCTCCGATTTGCCCCGATTTATAATGATAATGATAAATGTATGCAAAAACTTGGTTTGGATGTTTAAACATCCATTTTATTGTTTGGTTTCAGGTTGATTGTGATAAGAATTTCTTCATCTAGACGTGCGGATTTTCTAACGTACTACGGTTTGCTGATAGATGTTCGAAAAAAAAGTAGTAAAACGATGAAAATGCGAAACTGGAGACATCGGGGAACTTGTGCAAATCACGTAGAATACAAATTCATACATTTCAAGTCAATGGTTCTTTCGCATTCTTTTTTGACGAATTTAAAGAAATTACCAAGTGGAGACTATCCATCCAGCTTAAAATGCGAATACCGTACCTGATCGCTAACCGCTGAGTTTTCTGTGATTTTGTACTAATGCTGGATGGTATAAAAAAGCCGTTTGAATTGGAATTTTGCATTTTATTTTCATGCCAAATTGACTCAAAAATTCTGCTCAAACATTCCAACGCCACATCAACTATGTACTCAAGGACACATTTGACTGTTGTTTTCCATGAGTGGATTATTTGACTGTGGTTTCAGCTAGCATCGAAGAGCATTAAAGAGATTTACGTCAAGTTTCCTAAAAGTTGATCGAATAAAAACAATTTGAAAATAAACGTCTCCAAATGTTTATTTGGCAAATGCGGAGCCACGACTCTGGTAAACGAAAAAAGGATAAAGCCCACCAAAGAAAAAGTTAAAACTGTGGAATTATTAGTTTTTATATAAAGTTCATCCCTAATGCAATAAAAATCTATTGGTGTAGATTAGAAGGAAGGCGTTTTGTTATTTTTACCGACCACAAGCTTTTTGCTTTTCAACAAAATCTGGAAAAGTGCTCGCCTTGTCAATAACGTCTTCTGGGCTAAATAGGTCAGTTTTTTTGCAGACTTACGGTATACGAATGGAGAGCTCATTGTCCAATACTATTGCTGATTGGTTTTTGAGTATGATTGTGAAGAAATAGCCTATGAATAGTGAACTGCAGACATACTTAGACCAACGTATTTATTGTGACACATCTCAAAACAACATTCGCCCTTTCGTGTCAGAACCGCTTCGCCAGCAAATTCTGACGAAACTTCATGGAATTTTTTATCCCGGCGTGAAAGCTGCCATCGCCTTCATTGAGAAAAGATTCGTTTGGCTCAAAATGTAGCAGTGCATCACTGAATTCATCAAACTGTGCCACTTTCATCGGTCCTCTTCCTGCTTCCAAAGGCAATCGTTTTTCGAGATGGGATAAAGCAGTACCCTTTGCAGATATTACAACTGGCCAGAGAATTCATCAACACGTGGACCTCACGATGTGATATACCAATGACGAATTTCAACTGATTAGGACAACAATTTAAGTTCAAAGAATTAACATGGCATTAATGATCTCGAAAAAAATCCTTACCATCAACAGGCCAATGGGATGGAGGATAATAGAGCAATGGGACTGAAATTGGACTCAAGATGTCAACCAAGTGCTATAAAAACGAGAAATGGTGCAATTTCTTGCCGATCATTTTTTTGTGACTGTGGCAGAGAAAATCTTTGGAGAGAAACTTAAACTTCCAGGTGAAGTTTTTCATTCTAAAACAATCAATTTTACAGAATCCGAATTCGTGAAAGAGCTGAAGAGATCGATGTCTATGTTTTCCCATTCCTGTTACACACAAAGACAACTCTAAGACTTTCTTTTATCCAAAGTTGGAGTCATGTGATCCTCAGATGTGACAAAATCAAAATGTTTTTGAGAGTCCCCTATGATGTGATCCTTTAAAAAGGCAACCTTTTTTCAAATAAGATGTTCAGGGATGACCAAAAAACATCTCAGCCAATATGGTTAAGAAACCAACTGATCAGTGAAAATATTGCAACCTACGACGATAACACGTCAAGTTGTGATACCAGACCAATATAAATGAAGAGTATTATGAGGAGTACTGTGGTGCCTGCAGTGAGATTTAAGTGGTAATTTAAAGCGAAAAGCATCACTTTTCGACTACGAATAAGAAGTACGTACAACACATGCACCACTGAAACCAATCTTTGTATTCAATATAATTTTAATCATCACAGGTTCTATAAGCTCTTTCCAATCTTTTATATTTCGGGAACCATTTCTTGGAGATTTTGACGGAAAAATTTAAAAATCACACTTTTGATTCACTTTGATTCGAAGAATCTACCTAATGTCATCAAAACACAATTTCCAATTTGACAAAAAGAATACATAATTGAAACGTAACAAATGATTTTGCATAAAATCCAAGTTTCATAAGATATTTCACAACAATTTGTTGAACAATTATCAAACAACAGTTGAAATGACACATTTAGACAATTTACTGACAGCTAACTTGACAACTTAACCATTTGTATTCCCGACCGTCATCAGACTGGCCAAACATTATTACAATTGAAGTTAACATTTGCAGAACAATCTGACATAATTTTACAAAATATTTTATTGAAATGACAACAAAATTTCCCCAAACCACGGTTCTTTTTTTAATAAACATATCTGCCAACAACAATAACAACAACTAATCCAACCTTCAACACTCCCCGAAAATCCCGAACCATTATTATTTTCTGAAAACTGACATTTTAAATTATTATCATCTCGCACAATACCCAACACATATACACAAGCTTCCACCTCAAGCCCCCAAGTAATCGTCCAGAATTCCTTTGAGCTCTTCCATTATATCATAAAAAGCATCCCATAAGGTTAGGTTATCATTTTGCTGCTTCCATTTGCCCGAAACGATTCATCCTGCCCAAATAACTTTTTCCGCTCAAACCCATACAACAATATTTAATAGAAAAAAAGAAAAGGATACACCCATTACTACTTCATCTCCTAATATGCTCAAGTAGTAGTAGTAGCTTGTAGCAGGAAATTCAATAAGTCATTCAACCTGACAAGAGCTTGTTGTCTAGAACCAGAAGCTCATCCCTTTACTGTGTGCTGTACTGATGATTGTATCTCTATAATTCTTCCGTTTCCTTTGGGATCAAAAGGAGTAGGTATGTAGGTAGTATAGTCCCTTTAAGTGTGGCGGAAAACTCTTCCTCGCGCCGTTTACTTTCTATAGCGCCACTAAAAGGCTTCCCTGAAAAAGGGTTGGAACCAATCTAAATATTATTTTCCAATAAGAAATCATAAAATTCATATTTTGTGCTCCGAGAAATCAAATATGCGCCAGAAAAAACCCCAACCAGACCCAAAAGGATTTCCGAAGGATCCTTAAATAAAGAGGATAGATAATTATTTATTTATGTTCACTTATTTATTATTCTTTCCTATACTTCCTGTTTTTTTTTTTTTTTTTTGATTCAATATTTCTTGCTGAGCTTTTCTATTTAATTTTAGAATACAATGCAAACCAGGACCAGGATGAACCCCATTTTCAAAGTCCTTTTTTTGGAAGTCAACTGTTTGTTGTTCTTGTCCTTTTCATTGGCTTTTACGTAACTGTTGCTTGACAAAAAAAAAAATAATAATACGAAAAGAAGAATTCGAGTTGGACATGATGGTGATGGATGTTTGTCCAAAATGGAGGAGAAAAAAGGATATCCATTCCATGGCCACGCAATATTAACACTGCGATGGAAAAATGAACAAAATAATAAAATTCCTAATCACATTAGCCGTGACATTTAACCTTTTTTTTGTGCTCTGCTCTTGGCTGTGAGGATGAGGAGTGAGGACTCCTCTGTGACGAGTCCTGAATAACACAATTATTGTGAGTATCTGTGGGATGTGTTGCTCGCACATTCATAGAACGTACCTCGTCGTGTATCCCATATCCAATAACTGTTTCAAGGATACACGAAATAATCACGTATAAGCAATTAAAACAACAATGACTTTAAAAGTGTCCTTATCGCACTAAAATTTAACATTTCCGATAAGGAAGTCTGGAAGTTCTATTGGTGGCAGGAGGTGGAGGTCCCCGGAAGGATACTGATTTTCTGATTGAGCTTAGTCTATAAACTCATTAAAACTAACGAAGAAAAGGAGGGTGAGAGTGGGTGGAGGTAGGTTTTACGGAAATGACAAATATAGTCTAATTTAATGAGTTGAAGAGAAAGGCTTTCTTTGAGTAAGCGGTTTACCCTTTGAGTTCTCAATCATTTTCTTTTTCGGGGAGTTCTATTGATTTGGAATTTAAAATTTAAGCTGGGTTAAGCTATGTGTGCCTGGAATTTAAGGAATTGGGTCACGTTTTGCATTTTTTTTATAACCTTGTTCCACAGAAACCACCCCTTTTGTAAGCAAACAAAAAAAAACAGTTCAATAAAATATCCAAAGCTGGCCAGGCTCAGCTGATTGCCATGGTTCGTTGAATTGAGCTATGTTTTTTTTTTTTTTTTTTGAAGCATGTGTATTGAAAAACATGGAAAAATAGCTGGAAATATGTAGTAAAACTTCGGTGTACAGAATAATTTTGATATACGCAAGATCCCAGTGAAATGAATGCATAAATTAACGATATAGCAGCAAGCTGGTTTTACTTGCGATTTATAGGGACTATAAGGCAAGTTATGCATTCGTAAAAAAAAAATTCTAACAATCAAACATGAAATTACGATGATAGAGAAGTCAAAAATAGTTGGTCCGGAAATTCCGTCCGTCTGTCTGTCTGTCTGTCTGTCCGTATCGATATCTACACCCTAAACGGTTAAGCCGATTTGATTCAAACTTGGTATAAGTATTTTTAAAGTGCCTTACCTGACAGTATTTCGAATTGGCATTCTAGCTCCAAAACTAACGGTACCTGCCATATAACTTTATATTGAAAACTCGAAAACGGCTCATACGATTTTGATAAAACTTTCAGAATGATGTTTTCTATGCAAAATCTATCTTTTAGTTTTAGTAAATTTTCAAGAACAAGTTTTATAACGGTACCTCCCATATGACCGGTTTTTTTTAAATCAGACTTTCTCGTTAACTGAATGACGGATTTTGATGAAATTTTCAGAATATGTAGTGTTTTATGATTTAAAAAAATATTGCTTATTAAAATTTTCAAAAACAGTTTTTTTTAATTTTTAATAATTTTTTTAAAAAAATATTTTGTTTTTTCAATACTTTGAAAACGGATTTATAGATTTTTTTTTAAATTGTTCTCCTAGTATAAACTATAGATTTCTTTTAATTGATATACTCAAAAAAAATTTAAAATATGTTTTCGAAAAGTTTTTCAAAAAAAAAAACATTTTTTTTGAAAAAACTGGTCCAACGATTTTGAAATAAAAAATTCATAAAATAGAAAACAGCAAAAAGCATAAGATGGCTTACAACATTTTTTGCCAAAAAACGTTATGAATTGTGTTTTTTTAATTTCATAAAAATTTTATTTGTTTAATATTTTCCCCAAAATTTTATTTCATATTGCTCGGCTAAGCCCTAGCCATTAGTCAAATAAAAGAAGGTGAAAACTTACATACATACCTACGTATTTTAAAGCATTTCATCATCATAAAAGCACACAGAATAAATAAGGAAGCCTATTTTTAACACACAAAAACAACTAACAAATAAAAAAAACTATTCGATTACTACTGAATGCAAAAATTTCAATCGAGAAAACAAAAGTTTACACCTACCTATAAATAAACAAAACTACTGTGTTAACTTTTAATATTGTCTCTATACCCACTCGCTTAACAGTAGTTGGAACGTGCATCTTAATTTTTCCGATCTTATTATAGGTAGCTAATATCCTTAATAAATTCCATTAATACCTACCCACACCAAACGTTTATCGATCCATCAAACATAATTAAGCTATTTTAATTAATTTGATTTCAAAAAAGTAAATTATTGTTATTAGGACCTATATAGGTCCTTTTATCTAGCATTATTGCCCTACTGCTGATTCCCACGAATCTTTATGCCAGTTATTCAAATTTTTCCATACAAAAATGAAAATTGAACTGAAAAAAGTCCTTTATATCTTTCTATTAGCAAATTATATTATAAACAGTAAACAACAAGTGTAAACATAGTACACTAAAAAACTGCAAAAGTTAGTCCTATGTATTTATGTGTTTATCCCTTTGTCGTACCGCATGTTCGTTCAAGCTTCAAACCCCAACGATTCTAAAGAAGTTGCACGTCAAAAAAAACATTAAAAATAAATCTTTGTCAAAAAGACGCCTGTACTTAAAAAGGATTAGCACATAGAAGCAAGTACGTGCGACCCAGTCGTGCCTTTTATTTATATTAAACAATGCAAAATCATAAGTTTTCTTAATTGGGTTACTGGAATCACTTGAGTTCTAAGATTCTTCACTTCACAAATAATTATTGGATATAAAAGAATCATGATTCGTCTAATGTACCAACGTATATAAAAACTTCCTTTCACAATATTTGCCCGCGATGAACTTAGAAAAGAGTAAAAGACTCGGAAACAGAATGGAGCCCTGGGGTACACCAGCACTTATTTTGTGGGAATCGGAGTTGAAAACGTCAAATGTCAAATACAACTTATATTGAACGGTCCAGAAGATAGCTTCTAATCCAAGGAACAAAAGTACCATCGATACCAAAAAGCACGCATTTTCGATAAGGGAGCTTAATGCCAAAACTATCAAATTCCTTTGGAAATGTCAAGCGCAATAATCTTACTTTCGCCAAAGCGATGTACAAAATTGTTCCATTGTTCGGTGAGATATGATATCAGAACATCAGAGGAATGATTGTTGCCAAAGCCAAGCTGAAAGAGCTTTCCGTTTTCGACATATTTCTCAAGATGACGGTTAATCATGTCCTAAGAAAGACGTAAGTGATAGGTATCAGCAGGATGGGTGGTGGGAAAACCTTTATTTAGAGACAGGGTGAAAATTTTCTTGTTCTTCTTCCATATCCCAACTAAGAATTTACTTGTATAAGGTCCAGTTTTTAAATTTGGCAAACAAAAGCTTGCATAGAGTTTGTATAAGGAAAACTTTCACAAGCCATATATTTCAAACTTTGACAGTTAAAAAAAGCTGTTAAGGCCTTAAAAAGTGAGTTTGGCGAGTTCTACACAAGGCCTGTAGATTAAAAAAAGGCCTGTATAGGCCTTCCGATGATATTTAATGAAAATTAAATAGCTGCTTACAAGGTTTTCTATGACAGATCATTGCAAACAACTATTGTAAGGCTTGCTTATAAAGACCTTATACCAACTTAATTAATCTGATAATTTCAAGGGTCTTATAAATAACTAACTAAATAAACAAAGAGGGTTAAAAATTGAAAATCACAAAACAGAAAAGAAGTGTAAGCAAACTTTTCAATTATTTCAAGTAATAGATTGAAATGAGCTTACTATAGAAAGCCATACACAATGAAAACTTTAATAATTAAATAAATAGCTGCTATAAGGGTTATTAAAAGTGAGCTCTATACAAGGCCTGTAGATAAAGCTTAAAAATGGCCTGTATAAGGACTTTAAAAGATGTTTCCTGACATTTGAAATCCTTGTGTAAGGCTTGCCTTTGAAAGCCTTATATTAACAAAATTTATATTTTTTTGTCGATATTTGATCTTAATTTTCTCAACCGCGAATTGGTGTAGTCCTAGAGTGCTGGAGTGGAACGAGAAGGTCTCGAGTTCAAAACTCAGGTAATTAAAAACTTTTCACTTTTATAATTAAAATTTGAATCGCTACAGTACGCTGTCGAAAAGCTTTGAGGACTGACTGAGGAAAAATTCTCGTTTTTTCCTTTACAATTATTCTATTGTGAATGACTTGTCCAGACAAGCTAATAACATTTTATGAAAAGCTATTTGCTGCTATAAAACCTTTCAATAAAAGTCTTTAAACAGCTTTCGAAATGTGCGCCAAAATAACTTGTATAAAGCTTTTTAATGTTACTATAAAAGTCCGAAAATAGCTTATTTAGAACCTTATATAAGTTAAATTGTTAGTTGGGAGCCAGAATTTTTGTTCATATCAAGATCTTTGAGAACTCTTGCTACTGTACAAGTGCAAGCAAGAGTACATTTTGTGGACTATTTTTTTCATTTCCTAAAATTTGGTTCTATCATTTGCATGAGTTCCTGATTTGTTTGTGCTTTTTCCGGTTTTCCTCTGTAGGGTTGGCTTTGCAGGATCAGAAACTTCTTCTTTGAGCCCGGTAGCTTCTTTAATAAAAGATTAAAAATGTAAAGGGGATCTTAAATTCACACCAGAACTGCTTAAATGGGTTGCTTTTTCAGACTAGTGGAGGATTTATCATCGCAAGATGTATTCACCAAAGAGACTTATTCTTTAGGAGCACTGATCTAACCAAGACATCAGACTATTGCCTACGGGTTGGTAAGAGGTTGGTTAAACTCCAGTCAAAAAAGAAAACTTCGGAATAATGCCGAATTATTCGATACTAGCATCAAGAACGGATAGGCAATTTCGAACATTTTCTTGAATCGATGGAAGTGATGGTGCTGCCCAGATCAATAAACATGTATAATAGACTTCAACAGGCGGTTATAGTCTAGGTTCCACCCTCCATAAATTGTTAAAAGCTATCCGAGACCTTGGGTCATCAGAAAAAGACGCACTACCATTACGAAGCCCAGGCAAATACTGTCTTTTAAAGACGGTGTCGACATTTTTTGGTAGAAGCCATGTCGTACAGGATTATAACATCAGGCAAGCGGCACAACATGAATTAGAAGTAGTGCAATCTTTCATTTTAGAGTAGAAGGCGCCTGAACTAGCCATGCTTGATGGATAGCTTCGGCAAAAAATCAGAATAAATGGAAGAACGGAAGAACAGTTGCGCCGATGATGAGGTTGAAGACATCCTTTGTTGCATGAAGTGGAAGATTAAGTTGAAATTTCGGCAATATCTGCCTTGACTGAAATCGAAGAAAATAGTCCGACAATACTATGGTACAGCGGTATACATAGATCTAGTAAGATTTCTACCTATATGGTATTAACAAAGCATCAGTCAGTAACTTGATCTTAATTACAACCTTTTACGAAACCACGAAAATATTCCAATTTTTTTAAATGGTAAGTCTTAATTTGGATCTTACTATTGGATCTTTACAAACCGGAGCAATTCATCAAAACAGTAGTTACAACATATTCAGAACCCTATGGATCTGTTTATGGTGATTGGCGAGGAAAACTTCTTAGCCCTAAAAACTCTCACCCATAAAGAGATGCGATCTATTACAGAATTATTTCGGCTCTTTTCAGATAAGTCTAATCCAGTTTCACTCTCAAAGTTTTTCAAGATGTTTAGCATACTTGACACAAAATTTTAAAGCCCAAGAAATCTAAAAGTGAAAATTAATCTTGCTACTGATAATAAAAATCGAGAAAACCATAAAAAATGAGCAAAACGTTCATCATCTTGAAGCAGATTTCGGGTAAAAACGAAGGCAACAGACAAATCCAAACCTGAAAACTCTTGATCTTCACTCCAACCGTGCATTTTCTTGGGATACGAAGTATCCGATATCCGAATTATTACTTCGGTGTCTTTCATTGGAAATAGAAATGTAGAACTCGTCTTAACTTCAAGACACATTTTTTTCACATTTAAGTCTCTCCCACAGAAAATATGTATTTTTCCGAAAAAAAGAAATATGTTTTGTGATATGTCATTCAAGTGTCTCATTTTCATTTCATCAAACGGCAAGAGCTTTAAGCTTTTGCCACTCTTCACGTTCAATGCTGAGCTTTTAACGAGAATCGATATTCGTTTTCGTTTCAGTCTCACGAAATATTCCAACCGAGAAGGTGTTTTTATAACTTTTTCCACTCAAATATTGTAGTTTTATTACTTTGAATAAAGGCAGCCGAAAGAACTATAAGCTGTTCGATGCACAAGCACCTATTTAATTGTATTCATATTCGTTTTGTCAATGAGGCGTGTTAGCGGAAAAAACAACCTCCAGTCTTGTAACATTATATGTTGAAATCTCTTCCTCAAGATGCGTTCTTATTCACGCGTTAAAAAGAAGCTTATTTTTCAATCCAAAACCAAATTTTATCCAAATCCGTTAAGTCGTTAAGGCGTACAACATACACAAATCACCTTTTTAATATTAGTAGGACTCGTTATACGGCACAAATTAAAAAAAATTAATTTCCCCTAAGATCCGAAGTTTAATTTTGATGGAAACAAAGAATTGCTCATTTAAAGTTCATGACATCTTCAAATTATCAAGAAAATAAATCAATGAATAATTAATTATGATTGCTCTTTGTGATTAACAGTTTAAAAGAGAACAGCTTTTGCATGCCATGGCAAAATTATCTTCCACCTAAATCTGTCATTGGAAGCATGATAGATGGAATATTTCAGTACGTCAAACTTCAGACTTTCGTGTTCATCATCAACCCTGCACCACTCACAAGGTCAATGTTTGTTTTGTTTGTTTTCACCATAAAATCATGTTAATTACACAGCAACATTTATCAGCTGTGAAAAGTGACAGTTGGTAAACATTGAATGAGATACATTTATGCCAAAATGAAAGACAGAAAATTCTACACGCTGACAAGCACTCAGAATTCAGAAATGCTTTTTCTTATTAAAACAAACTTTTCATAAATTTATTTTTTTTTTGTTTTGCTAAAAGACACAATGCATATCAATCTAGAAATGTTTTTCGAAGGATTTTTACTCACAGAAAATGGAATTCATGAGGGAGTTTATAGAAAAACTCACAGCAATATTTATTTTAATTTAATAGACGAAGTTTGGTGGAAATCGTTATTTAAATTTTATGAAATGAACATTTTTTTTTACTAAATAAAAGGAAACCGACAAAATAATTGTTAAATTAAAAACCGAAATTCCATAAAATATTTTTCACTTCAAAAACCGAAATATAAAACATTGAAACTCAGCGTCTCTAAACATTTCGCAGCATTTTGGCGCCGTCGAATATGTGGTCGTTGCACAAAGGTGGTCTGCGATGCACATGTTGAGAGCTGCGAGTTGGTAAGTTGCAATGCAAAGGCCACTTATGGGCAGTGGCACCCACAGGACAACGCTGTCAGGATCTGAATTCATGGAGGACATGGTATATTTCGAAATGAATATCAAAAGCTAAGCTATCTTCATCAGAACAATTTAATGGTGTTTAGCAATTTCAGACAAAAGGTCGTTGATAAATTATTAAAAAGAGTGTCGGGACAAAATAGAGCCCTGAGGCACTCCAATGGCACCATTATTCTCTTGTGAATATCAGGCTTGAATCCGTCAAAGACTATATTTACTTAGTTTCCGAAAGTTAATAACTGAGCAAACGAATGTTTGTTTTCCGGAACTGTTATTTTCGAAGGATGGTAGCCTTGACTTTAAGGGTCATCAATCGACTCATATGACACTAGGTATATTGGGCACCACAGTTAGCACTTGAGTTTACTCCATAGAAGCTGCCTGTTGAATTACGATTGGCCTCCTTATGTGCTGCTGATCCATTTGTGTCCTGCTACGGGCGGTAGTGGTGCACTCGACCCGGAGATTGTCAGTTCGATACTCAGATTAAAAAGCAATTTTTCTAACTCCCAGAACAAGCTAGAGCCATCCGTGAGTTTTAAATTGAGAATATGGTCATCTAATTCTCGATTTACTGCGACGAAAAAATTCTTTCCTGTCATTCTAATCCTTCTAAAACGATCGTGTGGTAATACATTATAAGGGTATTAATAACCCCTTGCATTTCTGCATTGAAATTTGAAAGTGATAGTTGGCCAGAAGACAATCATTTCGTTTCACAAGAAATAAATAGAATTCAAATTGTAGTAACTGCCGGAATTGGCATTTTCAGTTAAATTGAACTACCAAAAATATAAAAGGCAAGAGAAAGGGTCTGGTAAAACAAAAACGTTCGCCGCTTAGGCATAAACAGGGAAGACCTCTAAGTAGGTAGGGTCTCCCTGATCGAGGACAGGAAAGAAGCAAGGCAGTGCCAAAAGGGCACCTCATAAATGACTGGTCGTGGCAAGTTGGTCTATTTTTGAAATAAAATGTTTTTGAATCACGCCTTAGTGAAAATAAGTGTTTTCCTGTTGGGCTAGGCTTGATGGCTAAGTATATCCTTCTTTTTCAAGGGGTGTTGCAGAGGGGGATGAGTGTGAATGTGACCTGGTAGTCCTGCCGAAGAAGCGAAAGGGGGTCAGGGCATCTCGGATATAGACCCCAGGGTTGGCACAACACCAGCAGCGCCGAAGCGAAGCGTGGTAGGTATAGTTTCTGTTTTGTTTTTCAGTGTGGTGGAGGGTTTATTTTTCTGTCTGGCACGATTTATGTTTTGCGGCTGGTTGTCACTAATCCGGTGAGCTAAGCCGTGCTCCGCCAGCGTGCCATGACTGAGGACCAGTTCCTCCTTTCCTTTTCTTATTATGTACATCCTATCCGTCAGTTCCAGTAGTCATCAACGTCCTTCTCTTCCTAAGTTCCTTTCCTTCTTTTTTTCCTATCTTACCTTTTCCCTTTCCTACACATTTTTTGTCCTGCTCTTCTCCTATCCCTCACACAGACCAGCAACAAAATCTGAGCATGACTGGGTCGCACGTACTTGCTCTTATGTGCCTTATCACGTTCAAGGTAAGATCTTTGACAGAAATAAGTAACATTTACGTTTTTTTCAAACAAAAAATATTTTGAGATTTTGGTATGCAGTTTTTTAGTTAATTTAATATAAACCTGATTTAAAATTTTTAAATATTTTTACTTGCGATTATAGGGACTATAAGGCAAGTTATGCATTCGTAAAAAAAAAAAAAAATTCTAACAATCAAACATGATATTACGATGATAGAGAAGTCAAAAAAAGTGGGTCCGAAAATTCCGTCCGTCTGTCTGTCTGTCTGTCTGTCTGTCTGTCTGTCCGTATCGACATCTACAGCCTAAACGGTTGGGCCGATTTGATTCAAACTTGGTATATAGTATTTTTAGAGTGCTCTACCCAACAGTTTTTGGAATTGGCATTCTAGCTCCAAAACTAACGGTACCTGCCATATAACTTTTATTAAAAAACTTATTTTTCTCGAAAACGGCTCCTACGATTTTGATTAAACTTTCAGAATGATGTTTTCTGTGCAAAATCTATCTTCTAATTTTAATGGATTTTTCAGAAAAAGTTTTATAACGGTACCTCCCATATGACCGGTTTTTTAAAATCAGACTTTCTCGTTAACTAATTGACGGATTTTGATGAAATTTTCAAAATATGTAGTGTTTTATGATTTAAATAATATTGCTTATCAAAATTTTCAAAAACATTTTTTTTTAAATTTTAATAATTTTTTTAAAAAAATATTTAGTTTTTTGAATATTTTGAAAACGGATCTATAGATTTTTTTTTTAATTTTTCTCCTAGTATAAACTATAGATTTCTTAAAATTGACATACTAAAAAAAATTTTAAAATATGTTTTCGAAAAGTTTTTCAAAAAAAACATTTTTTTGAAAAAACTGGTCGAACGATTTTGAAATGAAAAATTCATAAAATAGAAAACAGCAAAAGAAATAAGATGGCTTACAACATTTTTTCCAAAAAACGTTATGAGTAGTGTTTTTTTGAATTCATAAATTTTTTTCCCCAACATTTTATTTCATATTGCTCGGCTAAGCCCTAGCCAAGCCATTAGTCAAATAAAAGAAAGTGACAACCTACATTACATACATACTTACGTATTTTAAAGTATTTTTCATCATCATAAAAGTACAGAATAAATAAGGAAGCCTTTGATAAACACACAAAAACAACTAACAAATAAAAAAAACTATTCGATTACTACTGAATGCAAAAATTTCAATCGAGAAAACAAAAGTTTACACCTTCCTATAAATAAACAAAACCACTGTGTTAACTTTTAATATTGTCTCTATACCTACTGGCTTAACAGTAGTTGGAACACGTATCTTAATTTTAGTACCTACCTTCCTTCCAACCTTATTATAGGTACCTAAATCCTTTATAAATTCCATTGGTCCCATATTGGGACGTATAAAGGTCCCTTCACCTAGCATTATTGCCATACTGCTGATTCCGACGAATCTTTATGCCAGTTGTTCAAATTTTTCCATACCAAAATGAAAATTTAACTGAAAAAGTCCTTTGTATCTTTCTATTAGCAAATTATATTATAAACAGTAAGCAGCAAGTGGAAAGATAATACTACACTAAAAAACTGCAAAAGCTAACAATCCTATATATTTATGTGTTTATCCCTTTGTCGTGACGCATGTTCGTTCGAGCTTCACCCCAAAACGATTCTAAGGAAGTTGCACGTCATACAAAAAATATTAAAATAAAATCTTTGTCAAAAAGACGACAGCACTTAAAAAGTATTAGCACATAAGAGCAAGTACGTGCGACCCAGTCGTGCCTTTTATTTTTATTAGTTTTAAAAAATATTGACTCTTAAAAAAAAATATTCAAAAATATAGTAATTCAATTATATATATAATAAAATATAATAATTAAATTTATTGAATATAATTATAAATAGAAAAAAAAAATTATTCAAAATGTTGGCTTGCAGAATTAAAGAATTAAAAAATATAAAATTTGATTGAAATCCAATGGATCCGTTACCGAGAAGGTCGAAAATTAAAATTATATGAAAGGTACCGTTAATAGACTTTTCCCGTAAATTTGCCCATACCTTTAAAATAATCAAAAAATTCATCAAAATCGTTGAAACCGTTCTCAATAAAAATGAGCTTTTCCTTAACGGTTATTTTTAGCCCTAAAAATAAAATTTCAATTTCACCTCTGAGGAATGCGAGCAGGTACGCGCATACCAAATTTGAATTTGAAGGCAATGGCTTAACCCGTAAAGACTGCAGCTTGTTATACAACCAGACAGACAGACAGACCAACAGACATTTTTTGTCGATAACTTTTTTATGCTTCTCTATGATCGTAACATCATGTTTGATTGTTATCTCAATTTTTTGTATGTCCAAGAATCCTAGACTTGACTTATAATTCTTATGTATAATCGCAAGTAAAAAGGATGAATGGGGTTGCTTCCCAAAATTTGTTATCCTGTACCTTCAATTTCCGGCTTTGGTGGAACTCTAACTTTAATCTACCAATTACAGAACCTATATTTTCCAAGAACTATCCCCAGCTTAAGAGCTTCTTCATAACTTGTTTCTTTCTAACAGGTTCTCTAAAAAGTAACAAATATCCCTACAAAATTGACTCCTGAAATCTTGCATAATTTAAGGACTCAAATTGTGTGATTTCACAGTAATGCCTGTAATTCAAATATACAACCTCTCAAAGTACAAAAAGCAAGTTTATCATTCCACTTCAGGCATTCCAATCTCAATCTTCATCTACCATCCTTGAGGTTTTAATATATCAAATTTTTTTCTTCTCAAAGGCCAACCCTACCAAAAGCCAGGATTAGGTAGAGGTAGAGGTATACATATTTGGGACTTCATATATTGTTTTGTTAATAATGAACCTTCTTCTGTAATATATATAAAGGAACACAAAGACGACTCTGCTCCTAGAAAAAGGTAATAAACTCAATGTACAAAAAGGCAAACATTTCCTCCGGCGACGACAACACAAGGTAGTAAGTTTCCCAAGAATTCCTCCATGCCAATCACTTTGTATTGCAAAATTCCTTGCATACATTTTCATACCTTAATTTCAACCTCATCCAGAACATCCATATGATCATATCATGAGCAAGGAATTCCAAACTATAAACTCAATGTAATGTGGTGCACTACAAGTTATGATTTTCAAGTAATTCAACCTAAAAGAATTCACCCAACTGGATGACACAAACCAGAAGAACCTAGATCCTGGCTGATGCCACATAAATAATTATGAGGAAACACATAGTTAGGAACGTTAATGTGTCATCTTCTCCCACAATCTCTAATTACCAAGGATACATTAAGGTATTACAAAAAAAAAAAAAAAAAAAACTTTTCTCTCGACAAATAGTTGGCAAACGAGAATAGCCCTCCTTGAGATTCAAGACGAAGTCCTTAAAGACCTTAAACAGTATCGTATTTTATGGGAAGAGGAGGAACAGCAGAAGCCCTCTAAATGATTAATTTTGTACCTTCTCCGATGAATATCTTATGAATGTCTACAATTACAAACAGACGAGTAGATAGGGCTGCACATAAGTATGTGAAGGAATGCCCACTCCAGGCTGAGCCAGTGATTTTCCAAAGCAGAAGGCGAAGAAGTGATGAACGATATGAAAAGGATTATAATTTCAATAAAGGGATTTCATATAATAATGGCATCCCGAGTGGCATAAAATACCCTCCTGATAGGCATCCAGATGCTTACACACATTTTCAAGTTGTAACCTTTTAAACACACAAAAGGACAACTCCAACAAGAAGGTGGGCTCGGTTATTGGTGTTTTTCTTTGGGAATCTGGGAAGCACTAGGGCTTAGAGGTAAATGAGTTGGATACTCCAACAAGGACTTGGCAAACAAAACTGTGAAAGACACAATTTTAATTGAAAATATCAAATGTTATGTTCGCTCCCTGATTTAGGATGCTTGCTCAACTGTGAATCAGTTTATTGAAGGATGAATAAATTGCCTCAATTTTGGAACCGAAATGGAAGGGAAGATGTGTTCATAGACTTTATTATATAAATTTTAAACTCTGCTTCCTGCTCTCTACACATTAAGATACACAAACGCTTAGGGAATATTTAATTAATGGCAAGTGTGGTAAGCTGCAAGTATTTAGGCCAAATGAATTAATTTAATTCCATTTAAGTTTCCTTTGAGGTTGGCTTTATGAAAACCGGAAGTTGTATGAAGGCCATTTAAATGAAATGAGGTCTTTTTTGGTATTGTGTTGTAAATAATAAATAGAAAAGGAATATCATTTCCGGTCAGGTCGAGTTCAATTACATTCTCTTCCGGAATTAAGTAATTTAAGTTGGAAAATTGTTTAAATACCGATATGAAGCCTGCAAGTCGCAAATGAAAGCTAACTTACATGGAAAATGGGCAATTTTCAAATATTTGTTTTAAATATTAATTAAAGACGATTTGAGATGTTTAGCTATGCATTACCAATACAACAAGGTGTGCTTAAGATAGATTGGGTTTTTGGCTCATAACACCAGTTGAATAACTTTGTAACTATTTTAGCGTTTAAATTTAATTATAAAAACCACCCCAACATTTAGCCTTTATCTCATGAGCATATGCACTATGGATTCAAAATGGGTTTCTACGTGATCCAGGTTAGTAAATTCTTTTGTATAGTGAATTTCTATTTTAATTGCTTTAATCTATCTTATTCTTTAGTTTTTTTTTCGATGACAAACTCGAGTTTGTTCAGCCTCTTCCTAACCAAGCTCTATCATCAGCTTTCATTTGGTATCGAAAAAAATGGATCAGTAATATGGATTTACTATTTTTTATTTCCCTTCGGCCCGGCAAACTTTCATGTATTTTATGATTTTGCCCCTAAGATTAAAAAAAATATTGATGTGCCTTAGGGTTCCATTTTGTCTGCGGTTTTCTTCTGATATACTGATATACTACTAAAATTACGAATTCATTGATTTAACACAAGCACCTGACCGTCATGGCCCTTTTCTGAAGAGGCCGACCCATAGAATCCGTTCGTCCGTTGCGTTGCCGCATACAACTGACAGCTCGATTAAATACACGTGTTCTTATGCGAGAATACCCATAGGAATCGCATGTGCCGAACGCACCGCATCAAGTAGACCAACTTTTAACTTTTCTCTCCGGCAAATCCGATGACATTGAATGTCAAAAGCAATTTGAAGTTTTAATTGTTTTCGAGTAATGGATTGTTATTTAGCGGAATTTCATTTGCCATTTTCAACGGCATCGTAAAAAAAAATTTTTTAAAACATCAATATGAATATTGAAGTAAATTGTTTAATAATAAATATTCTGAGAACGGATGTAGTCATAATTATTAATAATATGGATATGTGACTCCATCTAAAAAGTGAAGTTTAATATTGTAAAAATGACAAAAGCTTGAGAAACTCGATAAACTTCAAGTACCATTGATTTTGCTTACGCCTTCACCGCTTCCAAATGAAAGTCGATCGGATCGATGTAAGAACCCAACGGAAAAAATTCTTCAGCAACAAAATAATCACCTTGTACCTCAAGTATTGGAGCAATCTTCGTCGTCAACCTTCTTTGTTGCAACCTAGAATTATCAGCGAAACCCCAAGCTGAGAACGATAAATTGGTAGCTGTATCAAAAAAACCTCAGAAGCAACCAAAAGTTTAACCCAATGATGAGTTTACTAGCGGCCCACGGGTTTCCTCAATAGCTTCCATTACGGATGAGAGCGAGAGGCTTTCTGACCCGGCAGTAACCTTATCTGATGGTATTGGACTGTTGCCCTCAACTTCCGCAGTGGTGGGAGAAAGAACCGCAGAGGAATTTGATCTCGTTGCTATAGAAAGACCTTTGCCAATTTTTATTTCAAATTTTCACCAAATTAAGACTCACCTTGTCTTGCAGATCGGAACTACTCCTCCTTCATTATTGATGTTAAGTGTAATAATGATATTTTGAAATTATTAAATAATGAGAAATTCTGGCCGATAAACTCAATGGTGGATCATATTTTTGCTCTCACAAGTATAGTCAAAATGTTTTTAGACAAGAAAAAGAAAGTATATGCTTTTTTTGTCGATTTTAGGGCGGCTTTTGATACTGTGAACAGAGCTTCCTTAATCTATAAGCTTTCAACGTTAGGTTTATCGACAAAGTTTCTCAATTTATATAAGCTACTTATTACCGATACCTCTGCTGCTATTTGGAATGGAATATCAATGTCCGAATTTTTTAATACAAGAGCTGGTGTTCCTCAAGGTTGTGGGTTAAGTCCAATTATTTTTGCATTGTTTATTGATGATGTATCCAAAGATTTCCCGGGAGGAGTTAAATGTGGTGAAACTCTAATAAAGATGCTTCTATATGCGGACGATATTGTTATATTGGCAGATAATCCCATAACTTTGCAGCTTCAAATAAATAAGCTCAAGCGATTTTGCGACTTATGGGAGCTCTCAATTAATGTCACTAAATCAAAAATAATGATTTTTGAAAGCACTCATCGAAGAAGACTTCCTCAAGAAAAATGGTTTTTAGAGCGTGATCCATTAGAATGTGTCAGAGAGTATAAATACTTAGGTTTCCTGATAACATACAACCTTGATCTTCGACCACATGTTAAAGAAAAATGCATTGCAGCAAAAACAGCAATAAATCTAATGTGGAAAAATTTTTTTTGCAACAAATATGTTGATGGATCTGCTAAGCTTAGAGTATTTGATGCTACCATAAGCACATGCCTTTGCTATGCAAATCAGGTATTTGGGTATCAAAACATTGATGGTTTTGAAGTAGTTCAACGTTTTTTCTTCAAACGCATTTTTAAACTTGCTAGTTCTACACCCAATTATGCTATGCACGTTGAATCCGGTTTACCACAAATATTCCTTAAGAATTTAAAATCAAATGCTGATTATATAATAAGAGTAATGAAAAGGGACGACTCAAATCTTCAAAAACAAATTATGCAATACGCACTCCGAGGTCAGTTATAACCTTTCAAGGAATGGAATGAGTTGGCTGATCGACACGGTCTAAATCTTGATCTCAATAATACAACTCAGGCCGATTGGCAGGACGCGTTCTATAGATGTATAGCTAAGGTAGATGACTCTCTTTATCTTCAATGTCTAAATAGAGCTCAAACATCTACAACGAGACTATTGTACAAAGATTTGAACCACATACTGTACCGAAGTAATTATTTTAATGAAAAACTTTCCTTTGACCAAATGAGTACTATTTTCAAAGCAAGAACCGAGATGCTTAACTTAAATTATAAACCGCACAGAAGTGACCTTCACCCGATATGTAGTTTGTGCAACCTCAATGAAATTGAAAATACATACCACTTTATAGCTATTTGCCCAATATAGAATGTTTTGAACGGGTATTCAGATTGGAAAATTCTCTGTCGTTATATTAATCATGCCTTATGTTACCGTAGCAGTTTCATAGACTGATTGATCAAATCATAAATGTAGAGTTTTTATAATGAAGTGAAAATAAATGTTTAATTGTATTTCTATCTTTTAAATGAATCCAACAAATATTAAATATTTTGCTTTAATTTTTTCAACTATGTTTATTAACTTTAACTTTTTCTATTTTGGAAAACAAAACTCGAAATTAGTCAATCTAGGCAGACGGCGAAAATTTGCCATGCAATTATTCTTAGATATACTTAAAATTGTAACATATCGAGAAGTTTAATAAAGAATTTATAATAATAATAACTGAATAGTTCACCCTTTTCGGAAGCGACCTACTGTAGCCAAAAAGAGGTCAAATGTACGAAATACTCAATGAGTTATCTCTCAATGTTCTACCAAAATATTGGAGGATTGAAGACAAAACTAAAATCAATGTTTGCTTCAAGTCTTGGGTTTAACTATGATGCAATACTTTTTACTGAAGCATGGTCAGATAAATCTATTTTGGACAATGAAATACTATGTAGTTCGTACCAAATATTTGGTACAAATGCAAATGTGTTATAACTATTAAGTACATCGTTTCCCTGATGAATCCCAACGATTGCTTATAACTTGTTGGTGATTTTAATTTACCAGACATTGAATGGGACGTTCTTCAAGAAGATGACAATTTTTTGTCACCTACATCGTTGACATCAGAAACGAGTATTTCTTTTGTGGACTCAATGTGCTTAAATCAAGTTAACCCGTTTAAAAATGAAAAAAGGTAATTTTCTCGACCTCGTGTTTACGGATGATGTTAATGGCTTAACGGTGCAAAGATCATGCCCTTTATTGGATGATGTTGGATTTGACCCTTGCTTTGAGGTTTTAATGGAAATGCCGACCTCTGTTTGATCATGGCTATGAATTTGACTTCAAGAAAACTGATTTTGAAAAACTCAATATGGATCTTTCTCTATTTCACTGGGATAGTGTCTTTTTTAAAAAAGATGCTAGTAAAGCAACTGATACTTTCTATAACATATTGTACAACAGCTTTTTGAAAACAATACCTGTTCGCCGCATCAAAATTGCTGATAATTGTGTTCCTTGTCTCACACCTTTCCTTAAAAGGCTTAAAAAAAACTCCACAACAAGCTTACAGTTTCCACTGCTCAAGAGTTCAGCAGAATAAGAAGAGAATTCCAAGTCAAATCAAGGGCTGCATATAGAAACTACATAATATCTATGAAAGCTAACCTTTTACTGAATCCTTCATCTTTTTGGAAATTTGTTAAAAATAAGAGAAAAATAGCTGAATTGCCATCCTATATGAATTTGGATCAAAGATCTTCAAATGATGGGGTAATGATCTGTGATATGTTTGCAGAAATATTTAAAGGCATCTACAAATGTAATAATGGGTTGATTGGGCTGAATCAAATTACCTCTAACATGAGCTTTACAAATGACTTCCCATTTATTCAAGAAAACGATGTGACAAGTGCAATAAAGAAGCTAGCATATTCATTTTTTCCTGGACCTGATAATGTTCCTTCCTGTGTCTTAATAAACTGCTGTCATTCCTTGGCAAGTGCTTTTGTTATTTGTTTAACCTATCTTTGTCGTATTCCGTTTTCCCGCAAGCTTGAAAGTCTTAATTTATAATTCCACTTTTAAACCAGGAAGCCGATGCAACATGCAAAACTCAGGGTTATTCCCAAGATGATGGAATCTATAATAGTCCAGGAGTTGATACATGGTGTAAAATCGCATCTATCGGACAGACAGCATGGATTCGTCAAGGGCAAATCTACCATTACAAATCTGTTGGAAATTAACGGGTGATTTTTTAAGAGCTTGAGAACTTTAAAAAAAAAAACGCATAAAATTTGCAAAATCTCATCGGTTCTTTATTTGAAACGTTAGACTGGTCCATGACATTTACTTTTTGAAGATAATTTCATTTAAATGTTGACCGCGGCTGCGTCTTAGGTGGTCCATTCGGAAAGTCCAATTTTGGGCAACTTTTTCGAGCATTTCGGCCGGAATAGCCCGAATTTCTTCGGAAATGTTGTCTTCCAAAGCTGGAATAGTTGCTGGCTTATTTCTGTAGACTTAAGACTTGACGTAGCCCCACAAAAAATAATCTAAAGGCGTCAAATCGCATGATCTTAGTGGCCAACTTACTGGTCCATTTCTTGAGATGAATTGTTCTCCGAAGTTTTCCCTCAAAATGGCCATAGAATCGCGAGCTGTGTGGCATGTAGCGCCATCTTGTTGAAACCACATGTCAACCAAGTTCAGTTCTTCCATTTTTGGCAACAAAAAGTTTGTTAGCATCGAACGATAGCGATCGCCATTCACCGTAACGTTACATCATGCATAACAAAAGGATTCATGTATGGTCATCAAACGGATGTGGTATACACTGACTTTTCCAAAGCCTTCGATCAACTGAATCACCAGCTGCTTGTTAGAAAACTTTCACTTTTCGGTTGGTCCCCAAAACTTGTGCAATGGGTTGCAAGTTATTTATCATCTCGTACTGAATATGTTAAATTCAAGTCTCATTTATCCAACGCAATAGATGTAAAGTCTGGCGTGCCTCAAGGAAGCCACCTGGGACCACTGTTATTCGTATTTTTTTATAAATGATTTACCATCTGTGATAAAATACTGTGATATACATCTCTGTGCTGACGATGCGAAAATTTCATTTTAATATAAAAATAATGTTGATTACCTTCAAGTGCAATCTGATATTGATCATTTGCAGGAATGGTGTAATAACAATGATCTCACACTGACATTAAGAAATGCAAAGTTATGACTTTCGCTAGAGTTAAAAATGTTTTCTCTAATGAATCCTATTAATATTATAAACGTGAAAGTTTGTGTATATGTATGTATGTATGTATGTATGTTGTTGCTCTTTCACGCAAAAACTACTGAATTGATTTTGATGAAACTTCACAATAATATAGCTTACATATCAGAATAACATATATCGTATATTATCCAATGTATAACGATAAGTGTCAAGAAAGTCGGAAAAAACAATTTCATCAAATTATCAGCGCGATTTGTTTGTAGTTAATAATAAGTTATAAGGAATTTTTTATGTCAATTGTGTAGACTAAATAATTATAGTATTGACTATTGGAGATAGTATATGTATATATAAAACCAAAATTTGTGTGGGTATACGCTATAGTCTCGAAAACTATGGACCAAACTCATCTTTAGTGCTAAAAGCAATTTATTCTACAATTGATAACGAAGGTTTATAGAGCGGTCCGACCCCTGCCGATAGATGGCGCTGGCATTGTCATTGATAAAATAAACTCAGTTTTTTAAATCTCGAAATAAAATACTTCATTTATTCTTTCTTGTGCGTTACAACGTACGCCGGGTAAGACTAGTACTCTATATGTAAATAATTCAAAACTTAAAAGAGTTAATTATTTTATAGACTTGGGAGTAATATTTGATTCAAAATTAGACGTCAGAATGCACATCGATTCTATAACTGCAAAAGCTTCTGTTTGTCTAGGAATGATTAAACGATGGTCAAAAGAATTCAACGACCCTTAGGTGACAAAAAGCCTATTTGTTGGACTGGTTCGTTCGATCTTGGAATATAGTTGCCAAGTTTGGTGCCCATATTACTCCTGTCACATTGCCCGCATTGAATCCATTCAAAAACAGTTTCTATTATTTGCTCTCCGTCATAATACGCTCGAGGACAGCGTATGAATGCTGCGTTCATATATAAATTTTCCTTATTTGCTTTCCTTAATAAATTTTGCGAACACATGAAACTACTTTAAACTACTGAAATAATGAACCGTTCTAACTCTTATGTAAACAGTTTAATAATTATAATTCCTTCGTAGATTTTAATCTTACTTCATTGAAATTTAAATAAATTATACTTATATTCAATTAAAATCGTCACTAATTATGTAAATGTAATATTATTTGTATAATCCAAATAACTGTGATAATTATAAAGGGTTTTTCAATAAGAGCGCTACAAAAGTTTTTTTTAAATAAAACAAAAACGGTTTTGGATATCAATTAAATTCTTTATTCCTGTGAGAGTACGTTCGATGCCAACTCGATTTCTTTTGCATTGCCACCACGGGCACGCTGAACCCAATTTTCGACGGTTTTCAAGCATAAATCGAACGATTCTGCTGCAATTTCACGTTCGATATTCGTACGAAGTTCATCAATCGTCGCTGGCTTGTTGGCATAGACCAAAGACTTGACGTAGCCCCACAGGAAATAGTCTAAAGCGACTGGACCATTTCGTGAGAAACGTTCTCCAAACTTGGTTTCCAATAAATTGAATGTGACATTTGCTGTGTGACTTGTGGCGCTGTCCTGTTGGAACCACATATCATCGAATTGGGGCCAAAAATATTCGGTTATCATTGAACGGAGCGATCCCCATTCACAGTAACGTGCCGGTCTTGATCATCACGGAAGAAGTACGGCCCAATGACGCCGCCGGTCCATAAACCACACCAAACCGTAATTTTTTCGGGATACAATGATGACTCATGGAGTACGTGTGGATTGCTTCCTGACCAATACCGCATTTTTTCTTTATTGACGAAGCCATTCAGCCAGAAATGAGCCTCAATCGCTGAAGATGATTTTTCAATGAAAATCCGAATAACTTTCAAGTTGTTGCTCAGCCCAATTCACGAACATACGACGCTTCTGGTGGTCAAGCGGCTTCAGTTCTTGCGTCAATTTAATCTTGTAAGGATGTAGGCCAAGATCTTTTCGCAAAATTCGCCACAACGACATCACAGAGATGCTCAACGCTTGAGAACGACGTGTGAGAGACACATTTGGGCTTTCTGCAACTGAAGCCTCAGCGGCAGCAATATTCTCAACACTACGGGCACTTCTTTGTCTCACTGGCACGGGAATATTTTGTACTGTGCCTGTGGATTCAAATTTTTCCACTAGACGCTCAATTGTTGATCTGCTAGGACGATTATGACGACCATAAATTGGACGTAGCGCTCTTAACGTTGTGGCCACTGACTCCGAATTTCGGTAGTTAATTTTAATAATTTCGACTCGTTGTTGGCTCGTATATCTTTCCATCATAAAATGGCAAACCTAATTGAAGAGAAATGTCAAAAGAGGGGCAAGAAATATGGCGTCGTTTGCTGTCCTTGTCGCTCTACTTTTGTAGCGTCCCTGTTGAAAAACCCTTTATATATGCAGTTATAGTCAAATAAATAAATAAATCAATAAACTATGTACATCTGTCATTTATATAAATATAATGTATTTGATTGGCCAGTGACATAAGAAAACCTAAGAAAATTTAATAACTTTTAAAAAATATCGCATTTCTTTGCTTTATTACGCTGTAAGCTTTGGGTTTACTATGACCTAATTACTATTTTTTTCCCCTTGAAATCCCAAACTAAGTCCCAATGTATCCATCCTTCAGTCATTTTAATGAAGCTTTCCAAAACAGATGGTTACATCTCGTCGTTTTTCGTGGAAAAACAAGCAATAACAACTTTTTCATATTTAATGATGAAAACTATTGAAAACGATCCTAGAACATACACATATGACTTGTGACATCTCAATTCAATACAATTTTTTTTCAAAAAAAAAAAAAAAATACCCTTGACGTTTCTTTAATCAAAATTCTATTTTCTGATATAAAAGGGAAACTATGTGCATATGTTTCCCTTTTTGTTGGATGCCAAAAATCAAAGATTATCCCAGTTTTTTAAGCCCTGTATACGCATCGCCCTTTCGTACCATCTGGTTAACAACATTTATTTTGGCAAGCAAAACAGGAATACCTTTGTATGTTGGTGGTTGGTGGCGTCCTTGTATTAGTGGTTTTTTTATTTGGTTACGACATAGGAAGAGGAACCCAAATCTATAGGGATGCATTCGTTAATTTGGCGTTGCAATAAAAGGAAAAAAGATGGCAGTGTTACTCGAACAAAGTTTTTTATACTTTTTAAATAAATGTCGGAGAATTCGATTTCGAAAAAAAGACAGATGACTTTTCGAAAAAAATTGGGAAATATGGGAAGTGGGAACCAACCGTCTTCCCAATCTTAACTCTAAATACGAAATTTCAATTTTGAGAAAATATTTCATAAATCAAAGAAAAGTTCACGTCAGAATCAACATATCTACAGATGCAGATACCCATGCTGCTACACAGGTGCAATATGTGTAATGTTATGTTTTTCGAGCTCTTGGACTATGACTTGTGACAGTGAAATTTTTTTTATTTATTTAATTATTTTTTATATATTAAATACACGTAGTCATAGTTGAGCTTCAAGACAAGGACAAGCCAGAAATAGAGTGTATATTTAGTGGTAAGGACGTCACCTCATAAGATAACTCAGGTTCATCAAATTTCTGTGGACTCCGACAACTTTTTCGTTGTGTGAGAAAATATCTTTCAATAGTTCATCAGATCATTTGCATATTACGTCGACGATATTGACAGTATTCGAAGAGAATAACTTTGTATTTGTTTGAATAGAACTTTTTTAAGATGCATGTGGCAGGCATATCATAGCATTAAACGTACCTAAACCAGGTACATCCTGTCATCAAGAAAACCCAAAACCGAAGTGTTGGTGATGATTTTAAAAGTTAAAATTATTCGCGCAAAATTAAAGAAAACCTATTTTTAATACATTAACTTCACACTACTTAAAAATGTTTAGGTCTGCACTAAGTTTTTCTGAATTATAAACGAAAAAACCTCTGCACTAGTTAAAATCAAATTTGAAAGTTTGAGAGCCTTAGGGAATTTCGTTGTTATTGGATTTTGACAGGGTTTGTGTGTATTTTTATTTTCAAAATGGCGTTTTGTGAGAGCGCGACGCCATTCTCTCTGAGAGTTTTTAGTTTCACACTAAAAAGATAACGCAGAGGATTCCTGTTATTAAAATAAATTGCACGACTGGATCGCACGTACTTGCTCATATGTGCGGTCACATTGTAGAATAAAATTAAAGACAATTAAAGTGAAAATCAAAGCATTTACTCGATTTTTGCGACTTTTGATTGTTCGAATAAAGAACGTTAAATTGTATTGGGTGAAAAAATTTAAACGCCATTTTATTTCTTTAGGAAATGTTAAAAAGTGTGAATTTTTTTTCAAAATTGTAGGCGCCGTTTTTAAATAAAACGGTTTTTTTTAAACATTTTTTTTTAAATAAAAAAAAATAATTCAATAATACAAACTTAAGCACAATAATAGCGTACATTTAGAAACAAAATTTAAAAAAAAATTCACTTACTCGTTTTCAAAATATTGATTTCTCAAAAAAAAAAATAATTAAATATTAAAAATACAAAAAAAAAGTTTTCGAAAAAAAATTAATGCAAAATTACTTAGGCTACCTACATCTTCTTGAATATTAATTTTGATTATAATCGGATATCCAGTTTTCGAGAAAGTCGAAGAAAAAAAAACCGGTCCTATGGGAGGTATCGTTTTTAGCCTACCATATTAATTTTTTTTCACCAAAATTTAATGCATACCTACAATAGTACACTGATTTCTTTTTATAAAAATTCTTGGAGCCGTTATATGACAGGTACCATTAATTTTTGAGCTAACAAAAAAAATGATGAATGTAGAATGTGAAAATAACCTTAAGTTCAAAATTTGAAGACGAACCGCTTAGGCTGTAGGCCAATATACATCCGCACAGACAGACAGACAGACAGACAGACAGCCGGACAGAATTTTGCCAGTAACTCAAATATGTTTCTCTATCATCGTAATGTCATGTTTGATTGTTGTCTCAACATTTTTAATCTGCACGAATGCATAACTTCTATTATAGTACCTACGTCTATAATTGAAGAACTACACTTTTAATGTTAGTGCCAAATTTTATTTGTTTTAGTTTGGTATTAAAGTGTCTATAATTTTGCGCCATTATTATTATCAACGTTGTTTCAAATAGGAAATATGATCATGATGAGAAGGAGAATACAACGAGGAAGCCCTTAATGCCAAATGCTCCTGCCCTATAGATCTGTGAATCTATTTCGGCGTATCAGTAAACAAAGACCGAAACTCAGGAGGCACACTTTATTGATACCAGCTTACTGGACAAGCTTATTCTCCATGAACGAATTTTTCGGCGCTATGTGGCTATTTTCTCTCTTAATACCCACGGATGAAGTCTAGCTTGCATTGGAGCTCAAATTTGGATGAACCTAATTAAAATTGGCACCGCCATATTTTCAGCACTGTTTTGCTGGTGAATATGGCTATTTTTTTAAAAATGCGTTTCGTCATCGTCATTACGAAGTATTTTGTACGAGAATTTTTTTCGACAAAAACTGAACTTTGCTCTTTAACGCATTTAAGTCCAGTAATAAAATAAGCGTTTCTGCCTGTGGCTGTCAACCTTGAGAGCCCGGAAGAGTTGGGTGTTTTATTTAGAGACATAGAACTTTAAATTGGCAACACTATTTTAATTGGCTACCATTTTGTCAGCTGTCAAGTGATTTATTTTTAGTTTGGTTTGGCATTTCAACATGAACATCCTGAACAACGCTTCCAAATTGTACAAATTTATTTTGAAAATCTTGGTTCTGTTCGAAATACGTATCGCAAACTACGTCCATTTTACGGTCAAAATAATCGTCCATCAGAGCAATTAATTCGATTAAAGTAGCGTAGAGGAAGACCCGAATCAATCTATCCGCCATCGTACACAGGAATTGGCTATGTGCCTATCCACTTTATGGAAGATTTTGCGGAAAGATCTTGGTTTGCGTACTTACAAAATGCAACTCGTGCAAGAATTGAAGCCACAGGACCACCTAGCAAGGCGTGGATTCAGTGAATGTGCCCAAAACAAGATTGCCATTGATCCCAATTTTCATAAGCGAATTTTGTTTAGCGATGAAGCTCACTTTTGGTTGAATGGATACGTCGCTAAACAAAACTATGTTGAGTATGTTGAGAAATATTTACATCCACAAAAACTGACTGTTTGGTGTGCTTTACGGGTTGGTGGAATAATTGGTCCGTACTTCTTTAAAAACGATGCTGGCCAGAACGTTACAGTCACTGATGACCGCTATAGACCTATGATTACTGACTTTTTCGTTCATCAATTGAACAACCATGATGTGCAGGAGCTGTGGTTTCAACAAGACGGCGCTACATGTCACACAGCTTGTGCCACAATTGATTTATTGAAGGAAACGTTTGGTAACCGCATAGTTTCACGTTACGGACCCATGACTTGGCCATCAAGATAGTGCGATTTAACACCGTTTGACTAGCTTAATCGCTTGTATAGTAATCTGACAATCTCGAGTATCTCAAAATGGCGATTTTTTTCTATTTTCAAGAAGCCGCCACGAGCCTACGTCATGTCCGAATCGTCAGTCTTTTAAATGAGAGTTTCTTTCGGGTTTACTTAACACCCCCTCTCAAAATGTGACGCGCTCGAATAACTTTTATTTAGTTTTAATTTTTTAGCTCACATGCAAACCGGCAGATTAACATCTCTCTGTTATCAGAGATACGTGAGGCATACGCACTATTAATTTCTGACGCACTCGAGTATTTCAATGTGTTACATTTTCCCAAAGCCCATAGACGCTCTCCCGAACGTTGAAAACGTTTTTATTTCCACCACCTAATCTTTAAGATCCAATAAGTCCCAACTTCATTCCGGCTTCATTTCCACCAAAATTGTCAATGATGTCAATATCCCTTGGAGGACTTTGGAGTTTTTATTTTTCTTTAGGACACCAAGGTAAAATCATAATACCCAACAACTTAATCCTAGTTTGACGTTAATTTCATTAAGGTAAGAGGCTATCTAAATCACACTTAAAAGACCAATTTCAATGAACTACAGCTTTGATTCAAAGAGTGACGCAATACACAAATGCACCTGAGGCTAGTTTTAAAAAAATGAAAAATAACAGCATTTTTCATTGTGTAATTTAATCTTTCCCACAAAATTATCGTTTCGTATTTCATTGGAAAAAAAATAAATTATTATCTTCATAAAAATAAAACACCAACAACAACTAAAACCAATCGTTAAAAGAACGCAACGTCTAAATTACAAAACTACAAAAACAAAAAACATCAAATATCTATAAATTGAAAAAAAAAATCTGAAAGATACACAACACCGAGTCAATTAATCAAAAAGCTACAACCAAAATGAAAAAACAATATTATTTTCATCATCCGGAGGGAAGACTAGGCATTTTTTTTTTTTTTTGAAATACCTTTACGGCAACAATTTCCGCGTAACCTAGCGTACCACCATGTAACGTTGTCACCGACCGTTTTAATCCCTGCAAAGAGTATCAAGCAAAGTCGTAGATTCCAATTTATGTACTTCACAGATAGTTAGAGAGAGATAGAGAGATATAATGTGGACTTCACCCTTGTTCTTTGGAATAACATATTCGTATCCTGAAATAACAACGACGCTAATTACCTTTACTGTTTGGAAAACATCAATGCCGGGATGACCCACCTCTCCTCGTGATCCTTTGTCCCCAGGTCGTCCCTGTTTTCATTTTTCGTTAGCATGCGTGTGTGGAAAAAAATATCGCATTAATTAACTCATTTATTTTTTTGCACATAAACATGGAGTGAAGCAATAAAAATAAAGGAAAATTTACTTACCGGTTCACCCTTTTCACCATTCACACCGGCTGGTCCCTAAAAAAACATATCGAATCGAAGTTTTTTTATGTTTAAATCGTTTTATTCCCCAAAAAATGTCTGTGTGTCCTTTCACTTTGTATATAGAGTACTTACCACTGGTCCTATTTCCCCAGGATCGCCTTTCTTACCACGCTTCCCTCGTTTTCCCGGAGGTCCTGGTGGACCGGGTGGCCCTGAAAAAAAATAAAAATAAAATATTTTTTATTACTCACTACAATTTTTTACTTTTTGTGTATAAGTACATTGTATCTAGAACAACCTGTGTTATAGGATGACACTTCATAAAAAATAAAATAAAATGAAATAACCCAAGGTTTAGGGTGTCACAAAACAGCTTAGAATCGGGGGCAAGGCCAGGGAAAGAATGGTTTCTTTTTTAAGTCTTTGTCATGGGTATTGGGTACCCCCTCATAAAATGTATCAACAAGATGATGCTTTTTATAAATTGAGAGGAATTAAGGTTGATGCTTCATTTACCTATGGATATATGGATGTACGCAGTGTAGAAGCAACTTTGATATTTCAGCATCATCACGTCGCCTTCTATAAACGGGATTAAGTCCTCTGAAGATTTGAATGGAAACAAAATCAGTGAACGCGGTGTTTTGGGTTGAAGAAACCATCACCGTCTTTCCCCCCACAAGAGGCAACAAACCATCCATGAGGTTGTAACTTGTAACAATGTTATGGGAAGGGGGAGAGTATTGTGGATTTGTGTACATTTTGTGTATCATGACAGGATGAAGGTGTCAAATCGAAAAATGGTTTAAAATCAAATGTTGACTTTTGCTTTTTGAATAAAAAAAAAACGACACATAAGGTGTGAATGAAGAGTTGAGAGTTGCTTTTGGGATTTAAATCAAATTCTGTTTAAAAGTGAATAATGGAATGGATTATGGAACATTTAAGCTTGAATAAGTGACATTACTAGGAGGACTAAAGTGTTGGAAAATATCCTTTTTTATATGAAAATTATAATTAAAATGTAGGTATGCGATTTGTGGTGTTCCAAAGCAGGCATTCAACAGGATAGAAACTTAAATCTGAAATGTTTTTGATTTTTTCTTCGGTTCAACCTAAAATTAAATTAAAATTTCATGAACCTTAAGATTTATTTTAATTTCTTTTAGAAATTTTGTATTTAAAATTATCAAACATGTATGTATAATACAAGTACATTGTTCATATGACATGTTCAATTTTCCCATCCTTTATGCGCTTAGAAAACAGATTTTCCTGAAAGCTTTCACTTATTCACTTTAAGCGATACAATTTATATTAAATGTCATTGATATCGATATCGATACTTTTCTTAGTGATGGCTGGTGGGAAGATTACAGCAAGTGATATCGAAATGAAAGAATGAACAAGGACAGAGCAATCTTCTGGTGTAATTTCATTTGTCAAAGAGTTCAACTGACAGCAGATTCGAATAAAGCGTGTTTAGAAAAAAACTGAGAATAGTAGGTTTAGAAAAAAATGGGAAGAATGTATTATTTATTTAGGTTAGGTAAGGTTATAGTGGTGGTCATAAGTTTCTCACTAATTAAACCAGCTGGATAATTTAGATAATAAAGCGGTGATGATTGATAACATCTATACCTAGTTATCAGATCGCTGGAGTCATCAAAGAAAAGCAGGCCATGAACAAAGGATAAACGGAATAGTTTTCTCTTCTTCTTCGTCCAAGCAACTTCTTCAGAAATCGTTAAGATACCGAATCCCATAATGTGTCCAGTGTCCGGTAATGACACCTATCAAGGAGCTTAGAGACAACAAACATTGCGAACACTGTGGAAATTGTGGAATCCTTAAGGCAACGGCATAAAATAAATAAAATAAATTTATTGGCGCGACAGCTCCTTAAGGAGCCAAGGCCTAGTGACTTATACTCTCAACTTTTTTCTATGGGCAACGGGATTTTTTCGTAAAATCAGGTATTTGCCATAAAAGTTTATGGATGATGAAATGACAATTGTGCTTGGCGGTTGGGATTTTTAACAAAAATCCATTTTTAAATGCAACTATGTACTTTCAAAGCTGCAAGATTGCAATAGTAAATGGTAAATAATATTTAAAATATCTTTTTAAACGTACTCCTTATTTTAATTAAATAATTTCACTTTCACTATTTCAATTGGCGTTCTCAGCAGAATTTATGATTTGGATATAACAAATACATAATTCACAATGCTTAATTGACAGAACTTGAAAGTGCAGACACTTTTGTGCAAAAATAGTGTACATATGTATAACATTTTGTATTCTTATTAGACTCTTAACATTTTCAGTACAATTTTGTTCTGTTGTTTTGGTTGGGCATTTTTCTTGGTTCTGAAAGAGATAGGACTATGCTTTTAATTAATATTTTACTCTGTCTTAAATATTCAACTTTTACATTCTTAAAAAGCTTTTTTATTGATCTGCATGTCAGCATCTGAAAAAAGGATACAAAATACAAAAATCATACTTGTTCGATAGAGAGGGAATGATCTTCAAGATTATAGGAAATACAAGTCATGAATATTGTAGATTATAGTAAAGACAACTGCACAATTTTTGGATTAAGTCTTGACTCGGTTTTCCGTTTTTTCAATCAATATTGAACAAATAATATGTACTATAAAAATTTAAATTTGTTTGTTCCTTTCTTTGTTCTTTTGTTTGTTCGTATGTGATACGCTTCCATACTGTTTACTCAATTGTAATAAATCTTTGTCAGCTTATGGTAAGGTTAAAGGCATAGTAAAATTAACGTCCAGTAGATGGCGCGCATTGTGGATTTGAGAGAGCAATAGAAAATTACAAATAAATAAATTACTAAAAGAAAGGGGAAAATATGAATCTATCTCACGCCATATTCATATTCATAGCATTGTTTAAATAATTCTCTACAGGTTGTGTTACAAAAGAAATTTCAAAATATCGAAAGAAATTTATTGTTTATGTAAAATAAAAACTAACCAGAATTGACTGAACTCAGAAGAAGAATCACCCAAACGAATCAAACTATCATGCAGACGAAATGGTATTTAATCAAAATGAACGTAATCATCATTTCTTCTACTTCCCATAATCTTGTTTGATTGAATAGGTACATATTGTCACATAGTCTACTTTATGAACGAAGCCCTTCAGATACACAGAAATGCATGATACAAGTCCATTATCATGACAGAAATGATCTATTGTGAACGAAATAATTTTACGTCAAATATTCTATCCCCAGCCAAATTCAACATCTACTTTTATGGGCAGGTAAATGGTTACATCGGTAGGTGGTTGTTGTTTTTGTAATGTGTTTAAAATCCAGCTTCGCTGCGGATAAAAAACACGGCTTATTTATTATTCGTAGACCCAGTTTTCGGTTGCGGGAGTCCATAAGACCTATTAAATCTCATTGAACCTCAAAGTGTCGATCTTAAGCTCATAGCGGCCGGACGTCGGGTCGAGGTGCGCGCATAACAATTAAACAAAAGTCAAAAAAAAAAAAAAATTATTGCGCATTGTTATCGCGAGTGTTAAAAAAAAAAAATTATATTACACACTCGTTTGAGAAATTGGCAAAACCCCCTCGCGTGTGCTGTAGAGATAATAACAATATCCACTTGCGTCGTTGGAAGACGATAAGATGCCCATTCGCGCTGTGAAAGAAAAAAAAAAAATAATTCACACTTGCATAACAAATTAAATTATCCTCCTATCTGTCCCAACCCTTTGTGCTTAGCTTAACTGCCTCTTTCTTATCTACTGTAGGCATCGTATGCTTGCGGTAAATAGATAAGGGCATCTGAGTTTGTCCTATTGTGCTGAATATTTAAATTGATTTTTTGTATGCAAGCTGTCTTATGGGCATAACACCTAAGACAGTTTGATTATTACAGAGATTAATTTGGATTTTCACTGCATGGTTCGACTTATTCAGAATTGTGTTTTGCGTGTAAGTATTTTTAAATGGTAAGTGATTTTTGTGTCGTGTATTCCAATGTTCGTGGTATTAGAAAGAATTTCTTTCACCTGTACGTCTACACTGTTCAATACAGGCCAGCTGTTTTGGCATTAAGTGAAACCCAGGTTGGAGTAAATACTGATTTATCAGAGTTTACTCTACATGGGTATAGCTTGGTGCCATTACTCTTTTCCCATCATGGTCTCGTGGTCTATGTTAGAAATGATATTGCTTGCCAGAGCCTTCCCCAATATGGGCAATGTTCCAACACGGACTTTAACTTCTTGTGGCTCAAATTCACTGTCCGCAAGCATATCATTCATTATTGTTTTATTTACAGGAGTCCAAATCTCGACAGCAATTCGACTTGTAACGAGTTTGATGCGCTGTCTGATTCTATCTCGAAAATTGTTTCCCTTTGTCCTCGCACTGAAATCGTTATTGCGGGCGATTTCAATGTACACAATTCCAATTGGCTCCGCTATTCTGGTCAGACAACACCCGAAGGAAGGTATGTCGAGCTCTTTGCCGGGTTACATCACCTTACCCAACTGATCGATGTGCCAACGCGTATACCGGATGTTGCTGGGCAAGCCGCCCATACTCTTGACTTGTTTCTTACTTCTCACCCTGATAAATATACCATTAGTGTAACTTCTCCATTTGGCACTTCAGACCATTGTGTCATTTCAGCTAATTTCTCATCCTCCACCCATCCAGTTAAAGAAAAACTTCCCACCAGGACCGTTTGGCAATACGAGAAAGCCAACTGGGACGGCCTGAATATTTTTTTCCGAAACTTTAACTGGTCACTATGCTTCCTCGATAGTGACATTGATGCCAGTGCTGAAATGATCACAAATGTGATTCTTCTAGGGATGCGTGCTTTTATTCCCAACAGAGTAAAAAGCATCAAACCTAAAGAAAAGTCTTGGTTTAATTCTGAGTGTAAAGAAGCTATCAGGCTCAAAGAAGTAAGTTTCCGTTCTTACAAAGCCAACCCTACAGAGGAAAATCGGAAAAAGCACAAACAAGCAAGAAACTCATGCAACTCCGTTATTGAAAGAACCAAATTTTTGCATGACCAAAAATTACGGCAAAAAATTCTGCAGTGTCCCAAAGGCAGTAAAAATTTTTGGTCATTTGTAAAAAATATTAAAAACTCCTCAACATCTTCGGTTCCAACGCTCATCGACAATAACAAACCAATTGTTTACTCTTCAGAGAAGGCAAACTTGCTCGCCGCCCATTTCGCTGCCAGCTCCACGCTGCCGCATAGCAACGTTGCCCCTCCTGTACTTGAGAATGTAAGTTTTTCCATGGGACAGATTTTTTTCCGCACTCGTACAGTAGCAAGAGTTCTCAAAGATCTCGATATACACAAATCCGCTGGCCCGGATGGCATACCCCCGATTATTCTGAAGAGGTGTTCTTCCACACTGGCAAAGCCACTGCGTAAGCTTTTCCATCGCTCCTACTCTTCTGGAATCTTTCCTAGAAGATGGAAAACAGCATTTGTCCAGCCTGTCCCTAAGAAAGGTGACCCATCCTCCCCCTCCTCCTACCGACCCATAGCACTGACATCCCTTCTTTCTAAGGTCATGGAAACACTGATTAACCGTCAGCTTAAGGAATATCTCGAAGATCGTAAGCTTCTCCATGACCGTCAGTATGGCTTCCGCAGCAACCGTTCCACTGGTGATCTGATGTCATATCTCACCGAACAGTGGAACAAATCTTTACATCGCTTTGGTGAAAGTAAGATTATTGCTCTTGATATCTCCAAGGCATTTGATAGAGTTTGGCATGAAGCTCTCTTATCGAAAATGCGTGCTTTTGGGATCGATAATACTCTTGTTCGTTGGATTAGAAGCTATCTCCTGGACCGTTCAATACAAGTTGTATTGGACGGATTCAAGTCTGATTCCCATAAAATAAATGCTGGTGTGCCCCAGGGCTCTGTTCTGTCTCCGACTCTTTTCCTCATTTTTATAAATGATCTTCTGTCTGTTACTTCTAATCCACTTAACTGTTTTGCTGACGACTCTACCCTCAGCTTTTCATATTCGTTCGATAATTCACGTCCTTCGCCTTCGGACGTACAATTGCAACGGTGCCGTATGTCAAGCTCATTAAACTCCGATTTATACAGCATTGTCAAATGGGGTAATAGAAATCGTGTGGAGTTTAATGCTTCGAAAACTCAATGCTGTCTTCTGTCGTTAAAGCTAAACATACCCCCAATGCCATTGTCCATGAATGGCACTTACATCGAAGAAACCGAAAAGCTCTCAGTACTCGGTATGTGTGTCAACGATGACCTCCGTTGGAACGACCATATATTTGAAATCGCTAAAAATGCTGCTAAGTGCTTAGGTTTTCTGTATCGGTGTAAGAAGTATTTTTCCCCATCTGATCTGGCTACAATTTATAAAGCGTTTATACGCCCTAAACTCGAGTATAACTCCCACCTCTGGGCAGGTGCTTCACAAACATTGCTTCACTTGCTTGATAGAATACAAAATAGAGCGTTAAGATTGATAGGAAATAGAACTGCCGCTGAAACAATTGCCCCTCTCGAACACCGACGCAATGTTTCATGTCTTTCCTTATTTTATCGGTTCTTTTATAAAAAATGTTCACTCGAGGTAGCCAGCTGCATTCCTCCCCTTAAAAGTTTCGCCCGTAATACTCGTCTTGCTAGGAATGCCCATCAGTTCACCCTTGAGCCCAATTTCGGACGTACCGTGAAATATAGAGATTCTTTTTTTAGCCGTACAACACGACTTTGGAATGGTTTACCCGGCGAGATTTTCCCTTGCCATTTCAACATGCAAACATTCAAAACCAATGTTAATCGACACCTCCTATCTCTCCCCTCCCTATCTTCCTAATGCCCGCGCAGTGTGTTACATTAAAAGGGAAACAAAATAGTCCCTTGTGCGCGCGTTAATTATAAAAAAAAAAAAAAAAAAGAAAAAGTGATTTCCTTGTTGGCCGATTCAACAGCAACTTGTATGCATACATCAAAACGGATTGTCGCAGCCAATCAGCATGGTTGGTGGCAAATCATTGTTATCATCATCAAAAGCGCAACAACTGAGATTCGGTCCGGGCCTCGCCCAACAAGTTCTTCCAAACATCCCGATGCTTTCCAGTTTTGCTCCCTAAGTCTTCGGACGTTTTTGTCTACGCCATCCTTTCAACGTAAAAAGAACTGCGAAAGACTTTCCGAACTGGTTCCTTTTCGAACACAGTCCACCGAAGTCTACACAGCATAACTTTGTCCAAGTCCACAACATCTTCTTCGGAATCGTTTTACCTTTCCTCTAAAACGCGGTTCAGAGATCAGAGTACCTTACTTTCAGTAGGCACTCAAGTATCGGATCCGTATCTGAGTATGTACTGGTAAGGCCATAGTATTGTACAGAAACAGCTAGTTTTGTATGGTAAGATTTCTGTATTGGAAGAAAACTTTAAGACTATAGTAGCTTCTGTTGGATTTTAGCAGCCATCCTAGCTAGTGTTTCTTCTTCCATAATATCAAAGATTGATAATTTTGAACAAAGGTAGTGAAAATAATTTTGCGCACTTCTTCAAATGTACGCCCCACTACCCTGATTGTTGGACAAACACACAACGCAGACGCAGCTAACATGTACATCAATCCGATTTTGGTTGGCTTGTAATGTTGACCATGGGCAGCTTGGACAGCATCGGGCTACATGAGAAGGCTTTCTACCTAGGGGTTCTTAATATTCCAAATCTTTGAATGTGGTTATTCACAAAAGCTTATTCGCGTTACCAAATAATTTCTCTGTGGAATGAAATTTGAAGTTGATTTTCGCTAAAATTCCGTAGTCTTCAGAGCTTTTCTTTATTTGAAATGAAAATGGACGGCAAGAGTACGATAACTTTGGCGCCAAGAAATAATAACGGTTTTTTGTAGAACAGTTCAATACAAGCATTTTTTTCTATGGGAGGGGGGGATCTATCTCCCCCCGTTTGGGCGGTAGGGGCATTTTCATAAAAAAAGTACTTAAGAATAAAAAAATTATACAAAAATAACGGTAATACTTACAGGTAAGTTTTATACCTGTAGTGCCCCGTGGCTTAGTGGTTAGTGTGTCGGACTGCTAAGCGAAAGAACCTGGGTTCAAATCCAGCTCATAGCCACCTTTTTTTCTGGGGTACTGCCTCTTGCGAGGAACTGACAAAACCTAACCTCCAAGAGTTAAATTTGTCTCATGTAGCCGTTCGGACTCGGCGGTAAACTGTAGGTCCCTTCCATTCTTGCAGAGTAACAACACACATACAGGAATGGTTGAGAGTATAAGTCACTAGGCCTTGGCTCCTTAAGGAGCTGTCGCGCCAATAAATTTATTTATTTTTAAGTTTTATACCTTTTTTACATTACGGCGGCCGGCGTATAAACAGTGAGGTAGGTATGGGGGGCATGCTGCCCCCTGCAACCCCCCTACTTGGGCACATTATAGGATTTGGGGTAGGTGAAAAATTGGGTATATGCAAAGTAAAAAGTAAAAAAAAAAAAAAGTAAATACAAAAAAAAAAAACAAAAATTTCATAAAAAAGTTGTTTTAAGATAAATTTAAAATTTATTTTTGTGTGAGGCTACTCAAGTTTTACGGACTGTACAATGTATGTACATAACACGTCATAGAAAAAAAAGCCACACAAGCTTTAAAATTTGTCCCGTTATTCTTGGTGCATGCACATGATGTGTTACAAGTTAATATATCTATCCCCAAATTTTGAGTTTAAAATTCGTTTTTTCAAAAACTGTGCATCGATTTCACTTGATTTAAAAATTAACAAATAGAACGGAGTATTGGCTTTAAAAAAAAGTACAAAACTTACCTGTAAGTATTTCCGTTATTTTTGTATAATTTTTTTATTCTTTAAGTACTTTTTTTATGAAAATGCCCCTACTGACCAAACGGGGTGAGATAGACCCCCCCTCCCATAGAAAAAAATTCTTGTATTGGCGCCTAAGTTATCGTACTCTCCCCGAATGGACATATACATTTACATTTCATAATTGGAATATCCTGTGACGGATATTAGTTCTTTATGATGTTAAAACAATTGTACTTGCATGCGTCTACTAGGAAATACATCATCAGTTCCTCATCTTACTCTAGGGTTCAGAAGTATTCGGTTAGATTGATTGCACAAATTCAAGTAAACTTTCTATTTCATATAAATACGATTAATTTTAGCCCAATAAATGTAATTACAGCATCCTTACCTTGTGACCCATTCCATTTCTTTTGATTATAGGTTGTTCGATATGCAAATACGCAATAAAGCAATCCATTTTAAAAATAGTATTATTCAAGTTTCAATATTTCAGAAAGTATTGCCATTCGATTTTCATTCATGATAAATAAAAAAAAAATATAAATTATAATAAAAAAAATCTTTTGTTATGCCAGTCATCGTAGTCATAACCCTTAACTGTCAGCAATTGTTAGATAATCCTTGTGACAGAAAAACACATCATAGCTGTTCCCATCCATTGTATTTCAAACCCCCCCAAAAAACACATTGGAAAATGGGTTTTCCAGTACGAATCCTCCTAACCAATTTCAATATCAATTTTTTCCAACCTCATTTGAAAACACATAAAAATAAAAAAACAATATAAACAATTACATTTTGAGAGCCTGCATGTGAAAGCAAAACAAAAACGTTTTTTGTTTCAATTTTTATTTTATTTTTATTTTCGAAATCCTAAGTGCTCTTCGAATACCAACGAGCGACATCCCATCAATCGTCACTTTGTGACAATTCTTTTGGAATTTCATTAACACACAAAACAACAACAAAACAAATAGGCAAACACGAAACAACCCAGAACCAATCTAAATATTGAAATTATATACCAACAGATGGAAGATGAAAAAGAAAAACAAAAGCAGGAACGAGGCTGCCGAAGGCTGTAGCTGGAGCCTCCTCCCATTCCCAGACACAGTACACACAGCTCTAAATCACTCACCAGGCGCACGAAGTCCTACATTCCTTTGAATGGATTGCCCCTGCGCTGCGCTCTCAATGTCATCCCCATATCCATATCCATGATGGCTCAAGCGACAGGAACAACGAATGTTTTTATGAAGGCTCTTAATCGTAGTTGTATGTCGGACATGACACTTGCCATAATTTTGGACAATACTGTCAATGAAATTAATTAATCGTTCACATAGAGCGAGATCCAGAGCAGGCTTATCGCACAGCTCCATCATGATAATCCCCCGATGTTCCCATTTTCTCATATAACCAATTCCCCATAGTGTGAACTCCACAACCTTTACCATTGCTGATCGGGTATGCTATATGGGCTTATCGTGGCGGAAAATCTAAGGGCCTATTCCTATATGCAACACACAACTTGGAACTACGAAAACCTCTATTTCATAATAACTCATAAAAGTTGAGATATTTTTCATGAATTAGTCCGCAGTCGAGTGCAATTAATTGTATCACTGAAATTAATTTATTGCTTTGCTAGGCGGGCTGGAAAATTCTTCAATTTATTTGCTTGAGAGTTAATGAATGTGTCAACAGAACGGGCGTTTAGCTAGCTTCGTGTTGTGTTTAGTAATTTTGTGTAGTGTCGATCCGTCTGGCCTTGCCCCGCCTACCCGTCACGACGTTCTTAGTGAATAGTTCTAATTTTAGTTGGAAACAAATTAAAATACCAAAGATTGAGGTATAGTGTTGCCATTGGGGAATACTTGAACTGAGGCTAAAAGGTTTTGGAATTTGTCAATACGTTGCGTTTTAGAAATTCGAATTTACGACTTGATTTAGGATTCGTTTTTGGAAGTTGTCGTTTTAGGTAAGAAATAGGAATTTTACAATTTTGAATGTTGTATGTACTATTTTTCAAGTTATGTAAACAGCAAACTATAGGTGCGTTCGAGTACTATTTTGCATTTTTTAACGTTAGTAGTTATACCATCTTTTTATAGACATTTAAGCCGCCAACGATAGTATATCCCGGGTAGAACTTTATAAGGCTCAAACTATATAGGCTGACCATGACTAACATCACAAGCCAAGCTAAAGTAGCCGGCTTGCTGTCCAGACCAATCAACATATTTAAAGAACTCCGACAAGGCAATGGTTTAGCTTGGATCCTCTTCATAGTCGGTAGAAGTCAAAAAGCTGTACTAGACTCATTTATCCAGATCCTAGATGAAGTAGTCGGCACGAAACCAGAGAGTGCATACTAATGAGAGGAAAACCTATGTCATATGTTTCTGCGTCTGCGCGAAATGTTGGTCCAACAATCAGGTTCGAGGAGCAAGAATTTTAGACGTGTGGTTTTCAATCTGGCAATACTTGCTCTTTTTGACAGCTTTCACTTGATTTGTGCTCAGTTTGGTTTGCCATTTCATAATGAATAGACTTACTCCTGAACAACATTTGTAATTCGTGCAAATTTATTACCAAAATAATTGTTGCGTCTAATATTCGGTCGACATAATGGCCCAGAAGAGTCGGTAATTCGACCAACCATGGATCGGTTTCGCACCAGGTTTACTCTAGTGGATAATGTGCGTCCTCGGAGACACCGTACAGTGCGCACCGAAGACGCTATTGCTGCTGTGGAGTAGAGTATCGAAGAAGAATCGAATGAGTCCATCCGCCATCGCGCGCAACAATTGGAGATGTGCCCATCTACTTTATGGAAAATTTTGCGGAAGGATCTTGGTTTGTGGGCTTACAAAATCCAACTCGTGAAAGAATTGAATCCGAACGACAAAGCGCGTCGCACGTTCGGTGAATGGGTCCAAAACAAGATGGCCACCGATCCCGATTTTCACAAGAAAATTTTGTTCAGCAATGAAGCTCACTTTTGGTTGAATGGGTACGTTAATAAGCAAAATTGTCGTATTTGGGGTGATAATAATCCACATCCTTAAAGAGTAACTGTTTGTTGTGCTCTATGGGCAGAGGGAATTATTTGTCCATATTTCTTTAAAAATGAAGCCGGCCATGTTACAGTCAATGGGGAACGCTATAGAGCCATGATTAATGTATTTTTCGTGCCTGAATTGGAGGATGTTGATGTGGATGACCTTTGCTTCCAACAAGACGGCGCTCCATGCCATACAGCCAACGAAACAATCAATTTATTGAAGGAAACTTTTGGTGAGCGCATTATCTCACGTCGTGGGTCTGTGACGTGGCCTCCAAGATGGTGCGATTTAACACCGCTGGACTATTTTTTGTGGGGTTATGTGAAGCCGCTTGTCTACGCAGATAAGACCGACACGATTGACGCCCTAAAAGAGAATATTCGGCACATTATTGCTGACATACAGCCATAATAGATGCAAAAAGTGATCGAAAATTGATTGAGCCTGTCGGCTGGAATTTATTCGAGCCAGCTGCGGCGGCCATTTGCCAGAAATCATTTTTGAAACATATTGGCAAACCCTTATCTTTATAATAAAGCTAAATTCTTGACCATAACATGAAGTTATATGCGTTTTATTTCTTCTTGAAAACCACACGTCTAAAAAAACACACATATTGGATCAAAAGTTGCATATGTAAATTGCCTCAAAATTAATCACCCTATCGAAATATGTTATAATTTTTTGCAAATGGTACGTCAAACATATTTGACATTTTTGAACTAGACAGCTGCTGTCAAATTTGTCGTATGTAACAATTTCAGTCGGAACACAATGCACGTACAGTAACTTTGACGTTTGAGTTTTAAAATGTATGGAAAACCAAATAGAAATGATAAAAGAGAGAATAAACTTTTGTGCAACGAATTAAAATATAAGCAAGAAAAATGGAATCATCTGCTGTTATTTCAGTTATACAAAAAAAAAAGTTTTGAGAGGGACAGAGGTAAGAAAGATTCTTCTCTCTTTCATAATTTCTCTCTGCATCAGATGAAATGTCATATTTCCTGTACGTGAAAGTTAAAAAGTTAACTAACCTTTTCCTATGCGTAATGGCTCAAACACAATGACGCTTTAGGTTTGGCTTCGTCATGTTACATTTCACACGCTTTGTGTCCGCTTTGAATGACATTTTCCAAATTTCGGTTTTTGTTTTTGCTTTTTTCTGTCAAAGCAAGCAAAAGTTCAACCAGTTTCTACTTCAGGTTTGCTTTTGAGTCACGTAACCTTATCTTGTACACGAACCAAACGTAACGTCAAAGCCAAAGAAACTGTGTGATAAGATGTATTGATTTCCTATGGTTAAACTTGTAAACGTCAGGCGAAACCGAAGCTAAAGCGTGATTGTGTTTTAGCCATTAATGACAATATTAGACAGGAATGCCAAAGCAAAAAGGCGAACAGCTATAACCAGAAATCTTGGGGAAACGCATGGAAAATGGGAAAAAATGGACACAAAATAAATCAACAATGGCGGCAGCCACTTGACGGATATTATCTTTTCCACTTAACAGAACAAATCTTAAAGGTCCAAATAAAGATTTTCATCATTGAGAATTCCATCACTTAAATTAATTTTGAGTGTTTTCTTAAAGGCATTCTGATCTCTACATTGCGTTCGTGTGGAAAGTCTTTGTATTTAAGGAAGGACGAATCCGGAGTATGTATACTGATGATAAAATCTACTTCGAAGGTGGGATTCTAGCACGTTTAGGTGGATAGGAACCAGCTCGGAATTTTTTTTACAATTCTTTTTATGTCAGAAGGAAACGTGTCAGACCTTGCTCACATTGGAAGGGTGGGGTGGGTAGACCAAAACGCACAAAGCCTTGGGCTGCGAAACTAGATGAAGTCGCGTCGCGTCGGCCAGTAAACGGGATGCATGGGAAACTTGTTGGACTAGAACCGGACCAGGTATTTGCGCCGCGCCGTTGATGATGACGAATTGTGCAAATTTCGTACGCCCTTATTCTTTTTTTAAGTACATAAGCAATAACAGTCTATGACATTTCCAGCTGATTCGAAAGCCATCAAGTAAATTGTTGGAACTTATAATTAATCTTTTGTCCTCCAGAAGGAAGCAACATAGAACTACCAGACAGAAGGCTATCTCCTTATCTTCCCTTTCATCTTTTATGAATTTTTAATCCATCTGCACACTTCCAAAAAATAACAGCCTTTTAGCATTTAATCAATCAAACATTCTGACAATAGCTTTACATACGTAAGATTTTCCTGTCACCAACACACTCACTAACTCATACAATTAAACGTTCAAAACGATCCTTTAATCACTTTTTCTCTCACTTCTTGTTAACTCAAAAAAAAACAACTCAAACATAAAAGGTATCCCTGACATGCTAGTTTCTCTTAGATCATACAAAGCTGGTGTTATTTTTTTTTTCCATTTTCCATCCTTCGTATAGTCCTTTTCTCCTTTAGGCGCAGTTTTTCCATTTTGCTATAACATTATTTAACTCGGCAGTCAAAAGCACTGCTGTCCACCGGATCCATTTGCTGGAGTATTTAAAGCCATCACATGTCCATCTAAATATAAAAAAAGAACCATCCAAACACATCCTCTAGACGTGCATAGTCTAGCTCTAGCTCTAGAATTCAAATAAAAGCCCAAAGCACTACCATTTTCCATTTCCTGCCATGGTCGTCTCCACCGCAACATCAACCCCAAATCACCCTAACATCCTAACGACGACATGGGATGAATAAAAAAAAATATCTCACACCTAAAAAAGTCCTGAAACAGGATAGATAGATGGACAAAAAAACTACCTACAAATAACACGAAGAACGTTGTTCAATGCAACAAAGAAGAGGAAATAAGCAAAACAAAAAAACAAAAAAAAAACCAGAAGATAGCAGCAATAACGACAGGACGAAGGATTTTCTTTTCAATAGCTATTGCTGCTCCCCAATCCCAACTTTGACTCGAGCAGGAGCAGCAGCAACTTACTATGGCTAAGTGTATCTGGTGTGTTCCATCTGCAATGCGTATTGTTACAACGTCCAATGTGATGATGGGGAATGTGTCACTTTGTTACAAAATATTTGCCATTTATGAGCCCACAATACAATGTGTCATTAAAGGTCCTATTCTCCCATTGTCATTGTCCAGCGCCAGTCGAAGATTCTTTGAGGTACGCATGTGGACGTGAGGTTGTTCGGTGTCTGTAATTAAGCGAGATTGCTTCCATGGTGGATGGGTCGTCCTTTGTCGCTCGTTTGGCCATTATTCAATGGAATGGTGTGAAGTGTATCGCTGTTTTTGTATCTTGAAACTTTGTTTGGAAACTTTTTCTCAATTAAGGTTGCCGCAGGTATACATATACAATGTTTAGACATCCTATGAGGTGTATTTAACTTATTAACGGAACAAGATTGTTCTTTTCAAAAATTACTAATTATTTTCTTTTATGGGTTTCTTTGAGTTCCTCAGATTCTTACCGCGCTTCTAATTTATTAAACAATCTTAATAGCAAAACACCTGCAGCAGTTACTCCTTATAAGTGTTTTTAGTTTCAACCGATGCAACGTAATGTTAATTGCCGTGACCTAAAACTATTTTTTTCTTTTCGTAGGTTAAGTGCGGCCTTGGTGTTGAACCTTCCATTAGCATGTGTTCCCAAGTCTTTAATGGATTCCCTCGTTATGGAATTGTTACCTTTTCGTTTCGTTTCAACAATTAAACCTTCTTGGTGCTTATAAGCGTTTATATACAGTACATACTTCGCGGTTCAAGTGTTTAACACAAGCAAAAGTTATAGAACAGTAAAGTGAAATTGTAGGAAGTTCCTGATTCGCACACCTATATAACGGGTGTTTTTTTTAAAGACGTGTGGTTTTCAATCTGGCAATACTTTTTTCGAAGTTGGTATTTTTGACAGCTGTCACTTGATTTATGCTCACTTTGGTTTGCCATTTCATAATAAATAGACTTATTCCTGAACAACATTTGCAAATCGTGCAAATTTATTACTAAAATAATGGTTCGGTTCGGTGGAGCAGAGTATCGAAGAAGACCGGAAAGAGTCCATCCGCCATCGCGCGCAACAATTGGAGCTGTGCTCATCCAATTTATGGAAGATTTTGCGGAAGGATCTTGGTTTGCGGGCTTACAAAATCCAACTCGTGCAAGAATTGAAGCCGAACGACCTCACACTAATAAGTTTACCACAAGCAAAGTCTCGGATTTGTACGTGATTACTGTTTTTTGTATGGTCAAATGTCTGAACTTGTAAAACCGCCCCCGTATTTCTTCCTCCATAGTATTATCGGCTGCTAAATATCACTCAAGATAGTTAAAGGATTGCACTTCTTCTAATTCAATCTCCACTACGCCCTGATTGTTGTACCGACATTTCTCGACCATGTTTTTGTTTACCCTTCATTAATATGCAGATCCAGATTTTTTGCCGCCTGCTCGATCTGGATGAAGGACCAAGGAGTCTTGTACAGCTTGTTAACTTCTACCGATAATGTCCATGTCGTCTGCGTAAGCCAATACCTAGCTGGACTTGGTGACGATAGTCCCTCCTGTCACGGATTGCTTTTTCCAATGCCAGGTTGAAAAGAAAAGGCAAGCCAAACCCTCCCTCCTGGAAGATGTTGATTGGTCTGGACTGGAAAGTAGCTACTTTTACTTGACTTATAATGTTAGTCATGGTCAGCCTACAAAGTCGTTACAATTTATTTGGGATGCCGACTTCTCTCTCTCTCATGACCTTAGTTCTACTCTGGCTATTCTATCGTAGGCGGCTATAAAGCCTATAAACAAAATGCCTGAATATTAAAATTCCAGACTTCCATTTCACAATCAAAGTTTTTCTCCCAGGCTGCCTTTTTTCTCTGTGAAGTCTTTTCTCTATTTTTCTGAGCTCTTTACATTCATCTTCCCGCACCCGCATTCTATGTGACTGATCCATTTCTCGGTATGCAGCATTCCATTCATTATCAAACTGATCTCTGCCTGAGATGGTATCAGCAGTATTAATGATAATGACTTTGTTTTTAAGGCGTTTTTTATCATTATACCATTTATCATCTTATCCCGACCCTATTGTCTTTAGACTTATTCTTCCCTCATGGAGCTCTTCGAAAGCCGTTCCTATCGAGCGACTGTAGGTATAGCTTGAACCAAATCCCTTGGCCAACGGTCGGTTGGGCAGAGAGAGGATTGAAGAGAACAAAATTGATGCGCAAGAGCACAATGCCAGAGATGAAATACTTTTTGTAAACTGAATAATAAGTCATGATCATACCTTATGTAAAGAAAGTCCATTGCTGGAACGTGATAGTGTGTATCTTTTCTTTCTAAACCATTGAGATGAGCAGAGAAATTTGAAGAGAGCTGCTCGGTAGAATGCCCAAGTGAATTGGTTCAAGCTTTATAGCTTGGCCAGCTCATCTCATGAATTTTGAAAGATAGTGTGCTTTTACACGTAGACTGTTCAGTCACGACTCACATAAGTGCAAAAGAGAAAGCAAATTCGAAAATTTGACAAGAAAAATATTTTGTCCTGGGGGTATTTTTTTCATCGACTGTTTTTGACGTTTTCTTTTCTCTTCTTCTTTTTATCAATGTGTTGCTTCATTAATATTTTCGGTGCTTATAGAGTCATATTTGTTTATGTTTATGGGAATAACGCTTCCAAAGTTAAGGCGGAAAACGATTGTTATAAAATGTTACGATGGTATACCCAATAAAAAAGTAATGGGGGATTTTAACGCTCACATAAACAAGCAAGAGACGGGATCTTTGGTTCCTGACAGTAATGTTGGTCATTTAGTAGTAGCTCACCCAGTACCAGTTAGTCATCGATGAGCAGTTCGTCAATCTAGCAGAAGCGTATCATCCAAAAAAGACACTAATAAAAAAAGACGGCAATTTTTCTTTACCCAATAACAGAAAAATAAAGATTAATGTTACCAAATGGAAGCAGACAGCCGCTAAAATTGCAAAAAAATAGTGGGCAAGCTTACACATATATTTCTAAGTCCAAGCATCAAATTGAAGCTAGTTGAAGTTTTTGATCTTCAAGCTGTAATGCGACTTCTAATTTACGATATCTGTGCTTTTTATTATAAATCGAGGTTGAAAAGTTAGTAGAATTGGATAAACCAAAAAAAAAATTAAAAGTGATCCTACATTGCTGCTATAAGAATGTAAATTCGTTTTTTCGGGATGAAACACAAGGTAGAAGAGGTTCTAATGAATTAGGGTCTTGCATGTTTAATTACCTTAAGTCTATTGACGCACGATCAGCAGGAAAAAAGTAGATGTCATTTTTTATTCTGATAACTGTAGTGGCCAAAATAAAAAAAATTTTGAGCTAGCCTCTGTTCATTTGTTTGATTGTGTATTTTGAAAATATTCATACCATTAGTCGCACCACACGAATGTGGAATGCTTTGCCAGGCTCTGTTTTTCCCTTCCATTTTGATAAGCAGAACTTTAAAACTAATGTGCATCGGTATCTCCTCTTTTATCCCTCCTCATTTCCCTAATGCTCGTGCTGTGTTTAAACATTTTAAGGGTACAAACAAACTTCTTTCGCGCGTGTAAATTATAATAAAAAAAAAAAAAATCGCAAATTCGCTAAATAATTCCAATCAAAATCAAGAAATGGGCACGACTGGGTCGCACGTACTTGCTCTTATGTGCATAATAACATTGGAAAGCAAGATCTTTGGCAGGAACAAGTAACATTTGCGTTGAAAATAACACTGTTTGAACTTATAAAAAGTATTAAAAACCACAATATTTAACGGTTTTTAATAAAAATGAAGTATGCCATCACACGCCTTAAATAACAAGGAATTTATGAAAAATGTATTTCGAAAATTGTAAGACCGGTTTTGATAAAATCCTGTTTTTTATTTTTAGTTTTTGGAAAAAAAATTATTTTTTAAATTTTGGTATGCAGTTTTTTAGAATTTATTAAAATACATGTGATTATAAAATTTAAAATAATTTTTTTTGATTAGTTTTACAAATATTGATTTTTCAAAAAAAAAAAAATTCATAAATTAATTTCAATTAGAAAAAGAAACTTATTCAACATTTTGATATGCAGAATTAATAAAGCTACATAGATCTTCTCAAATATTAAATTTGACAGAAATCCAAAAAGCCATAGCCGAGAAAACCAAAAATTAAAAAAACCCTTATTTGAAAGGTAAAGTTAATAGACTTTAGCCGTATATGCGGTTCTAATAAAATAATAGCCAATACCAACAAAACAATTCTCAAAAATTTTGATTAAAATCGTTGGAGCCGTTTTCGAGAAAAATAAGAGATATTCCTAAACGGTTATATGGCAGGTACCGTTATTTTTGGGGCCAAAAATTAAATTTCGATTTCCTCTCTGGGGAATGTAAAAATAATCACACACACCAAGTTTGAAGATAATCACTTAAGCCTTTTATGCTGCAGTTCGTTATACATACTGGCAGACAGACAGACAGAATTTTTTTCTCGATCACTTTTTTAGACTTCCCTATGATCGTAATGTCATGTTTAATTGTTATCTCAATTTTTTTAATATTCACGAATCCTAAACTTACCTTATAGTCCCTATAATCGCAAGGAAAAAGAATAAGAAGAGAAAAAGAAATACAAAATAGGCGGAGTTTTGTTAAAGTAGAGAGTAGATGTAGATATTGGTGTGTGTGTGTGTGTGGATTTAACGAGATTAACGAGAGGGTTTATCGTCGTTAAACCGATTTTACAACCAACTCAAATTTTTTTATTAAATGATTGTTCATAATGACAGTTCAAAATTCATTGTAGGTATTTCGTGTAACAAAATACATGAACTGATGTACAACTTGAAGCACCACTTCAAGATTCAAGTTGGCTTATTTAATTTCTGTGTTTATTCTTTTTGTGTAAAATATTAAAAGAATGCAGAGAGATATCTTAATTAAAAAAATCTGTCTTATAATATTTAAACGATTTTTGTATATTTTAATTTTTAAATAAAAAAAAAAAAAAACGTTTCGTTAGCTTTGTTATGCGAAATAGGAGCAAACAAAATACTTTGATTCAAATCTGTTTCAAATTTTTTTTTTGTTAAATTAATTTTGTATGAAATGAAATAAAATTATGCCTCTGGGATATTTTTTTAAGGGTAGCCTTGTATTCCCCATCCTCATATCACGTTATATTTTCTAGCTCATATGATTTTTCATCATTTTAGCAATTAGAGTCTTGTTTTTATTTGGCCTAGAGGAGTTTTCGTCTACAGGTACCTAAGCATTAAATATTGCTGCGAATACAAAAATTGAAATTGTTTTTTTTTTATGTATACATAATTCATTCAGGGATACTCACAATGCATGAACTGCAAAGTTCTGAAGTTAATAGGATTTTTTTTTTTACTAACTCGTAAGGGTAAGCTTACATACTTCAATCTCTAGCAGAACTTTAGATACTTTAAAGTTAGTTTTTTAAAAAAGTTAGGATGGGTTTTGTTTTTGTTTTCAGTTTTTGGTCATAAGGGCACATGAAATCAGATTCAAAATGTTTATTTACGTAAAGAAAACGCGAAGTTTACTTTAGGAGACAGTTGCCGATATCGGTTGTCATATCATTATTTTTAGCATAGATATCGATTGTTATTCATTAGAATTCGCATTTAATATGCACAATGTGGATCCTTGCTTCTAATATCCAATGAATAAATCAACTAAGAGAATCAATTTCAAAAAGAAATAAAAAAAAAAAAAAATGTCCTTACAGCGCCATAGAAGCCAGTGTATCCTAATAAAATTTTGAAAAAAAGTACAAAAGGAAACTTGATATGAGGAAGACATTCAACCTTGAATCAGACACAAATTACACCTATGAGTGATTCCATGCAAATTTCATTCTTTCCAAAAGAGGAAACATATACGAGTATGACATGAAAGAAACACACTTATCAATCTAATTGGAATTCGTTTTATTAATCTAGGAATTAATAAAAAGAAGTAAAAACTTTATGAATTTTGATTTTTTGAATTTAAATGCAAAAATTAAATTAAACTGTCAAAAAAATCACATACAGAAAATATTAATTTATTTTTTCCAAGGAGCCACTTGCTTCTTACGAGGAGTGACTTAAATACTGGGAAAGTAAACATGTGCACATGTGGAGACCTAATCCAGACCTTTCAGTGTAGTCCGTGACATATTGGTGGTGACAAATGAAATTCATTAAAATTTGCCTGGAATTCCAAAATATTAGCTTTTAATCACCAACTGAAATGTCGGTTTGGCAAAAAAGTTATTCGATAACTTTCAAAGTTAATAAGGCTACTAAAAAAATTATGGTGGCGGATGGGCTGGAAGCAAATGGTTGAACTACATCTCCTAGAGATCACGCTTTCCATTATAGAGGGGAGTGGTTAATTCGCATTCAAACTAAAGAAAAAGTTTCTGAAGCAAGGAATTAAGGAAGACTAGTACGAAGGTCACCAAGACCCCTAGGGTCTATTTCACAGATCACATAACTCACACATTGTATGATTTTCGCATTTCTGATGTATGATTCCTATTTCACAGAATTGTTGTATGTTTGGCTGTCATACAACAATTTATGAACGGAGACTTGCCTGGAGGTATTGGAATGTTGTATGTTTCTCTTTCACAGAAACTTGTTTGATACATCATACATCAGTTTAATGACACATTTTCTAAGTTAAGGCCTGATCTAAATATCTCAAAAACTTGGAAGAATATTAAAGCTTTAGGAGCTTGCAATAAGAAGACAGATAATGGAGATGCCTGTGAAACGAGTCCAGATGAGTTAAACAGAGAGTTTACTTCCATTTCAATTGCCTCTCATGAAGGAGAACTTACTGATGACATACCTTACATTGTAGAAGAATCACTTATACCATTAATCTCTAGAGATTTTAGCTTCCAAAGAGTTTATGAATATGAATTTTTCAATGCAGTTACTGGAATTAAATCAAATGCGATCGGATTAGATGGAATGCAGCCAAAGTTTTTGAAAATTATTATTCATATGGTGCTTTCCGAAATTACATACATTTTTAATAACATTTGAACCTACTCTACATATCCGTCTGCCTGGAAGATTTCCCAAATCATTCCTGTCCTTAAAAGGAATGTCTCTGCAAACAAATCCTATCGTCCTATATCGATTCTGCCTTTTCTCTCAAAGGGTTTTGAAAAACTTATGAGCAAACAAGTACAGTCATACCTCAATGAGTTTAACCTTTTATCACCATGGCAATCTGGTTTCAGACCAAAGCACAGTTGTACTAAAAAATCATGTAACATCACTTGTGTTGCCTGATTTCACAAAAAAGCCTTCGATACAGTACCTCATGAAATTCTCATTCTTAAGCTGAAAAACTACTTCGGTTTCGACTCTACAGCAATAAAACTAATGAAAAGTTACTTGGTAGGTCGGTCACAAGCTGTTTACTGCAACCAAAAAAATGTCTAATTTCCTTGAAACTAATGCCGGTGTGCCACAAGGATCAATTTTGGGCCCGCTATTATTTACCCTCTTCAATGATGACATTCCCTCAGTCTTAAAATGCTGTAAGGTCCAAATGTATGCTGATGACGTACAGATGCACTTTAGCTTTCCGATAGATCAAGTCGAAGATGCCACGGAGCGAATAAATGAAGACCTTACCTTGATAGCCTCTTGGTCAAAAAAGAATAAGCTCATGTTAAACTCGAATAAAAGTCAAGCCATTTTGATTGGTCGCTCGAACATTGATGCTCAAAGCTTACCACAGCTTCTCTTAGAAGGATTAGTGCTACCCTACGTCACTACTGTACAAAATCTCGATATTACATTTAACCAGAATCTTACCTGGGGAAATCATATTGTTAAAACAGTTTCCAAGATCTACGGATCCCTTCGAGCTTTGTATCAAATTGGAAACTGTCTTCCTTTTAAGACTAAGGTAATGCTGGTTAAGTCACTTTTATTGCCAATTATTTTTTATGCCTACCCTTTTTTTTGTGACTTAGATAGTTACTCCTTACGTAAGCTGAAAGTTGCTATCAATAGCACAGTAAGGTTCGCTTATAATCTTGGTAGAAGAGAACACATTTCTGGCTATATTAAAGCCTTCTTTGGAATGGAATTACAAAAATATCTCGAATTTAAAACATTAACTTTTTTATTCACTCTAAAAGACAATAAAGTACCTGAATACCTTTTTCAAAGAATTCAATTTTCATCTTCTAATAGAAGCAGAAGTTTTGTTACGCCGACTTCGAACTACACTGTTACTCAAAAACAAAGACTTTGGAATTCCCTTCCAGTCTATATCAGAAGATCTTCAAACATTAGAGATTTTCAGGATAAACTTAAACAACATTATTGCACATAAGCGCTGCTAAGCACAACACAACAATTGAATTCTTGTTGAAGTTTGTATGATTACGGTGACCATCCGTTCATTGTTATGATGAACTGTTCATTATTTGAAGTAGATGTTCATTATGAATTATTTTATAACATACAAATGTTCATTATTTCAAAAGCTGTTTACTATTTGTTCAGTTTTTTATTGAATTTTGTTCATACAAAAACGAAAAACTAATAAAATGCCCTAATTTACTGAATATGCAAAAATGGTTAATATTGTGAAAATCTTTTATTTCGCAAGCCCTCTACATCATTCTGGGAACACACCTAATGTCAGAACGTCAAAATCAAGCATTTAGATCACGGATCTTTTAAGTATGGACTGCTAGTTGGTTTTCATTTCAATTCATTATCTTAGAAAAATGTGTCACCAACTTCTTCTATTCTTGAATTTTGAAAAAAAAAACATTCACACTCGAAAATTTTGTTCCGAGAGTTCCGACTTTAGTCGACCTAAAACTACCTGTCGACTGGACTAAAAGATATTTGAGAAAAAATGAAATACGTGGAAAATTGGTCCAAATTTGACCTTATGTAGTATGGTATTAGGTGGTCCAAAAAATTTGATTTTGGTCTCATTTGACGCGGAATTGAATGTTCTATTATTGATTAGTTTAGAACATACAAGCGAAAAACCACAAAAATGACCCTTTCGGGGTACATTTTATACCCCTCCTTTGAGCACAGTTCCACCGAGGGGGAAAACTTAGAATTTTCTGACTCAATATTTATCAATTATCAATAAAAAATGACAATACTCTAAAGGTAAAGGGTGTTTTTTTAGACGTGTGGTTTTCAATCTGGCAATACTTTTTTCGGAGTTGGTTTTTTTGACAGCTGTCACTTGATTTATGCTCAGTTTGGTTTGCCATTTCATAATAAATAGACTTAAGCGGGGTTCACATGGGACAATGCAGAGGACAAGACAATGAGACAAGAAAATCATTGTTCCATGTGAACAATTGTCCTCCGAGCTAGCTTGCCGAGCTTTCTCTGAGGAGAATATCGACATCATCCAACTCCGTTCAAGAAGTTCGGACAAGAAAATTGATTATTGTCCAATTGTTATGTCAGCATTTGAACGCTGCTTAATTCCTGAATAACGTTTGCAAATCGTTCAAATTTATTATTAAAATAATGGTTCGGTTCGATGGATCAGAGTACATATCGAAGAAGACCCGAATGAGTCCATCCGCCATCGCGCGCAACAATTGGAGATGTGCCCATCCACTTTATGGAAGATTTTGCGGAAGGATATTGGTTTGCGGGCTTACAAAATCCAACTCGTGTAAGAATTGAAGCCGAATGACCATCAAGCGCGTCGCACGTTCGGTGAATGGGCTCAAAACGAGATGGCCACCAATCCCGATTTTCACAAAAATTGGGAAAATTTTGCCTCTCGGCTGGAATCTATTCGAGCTAGTCGCGGCGGTTAGTTGCCCGAAATCATTTATAAAACATAATGGCAAACCCTTATCTTTATAATAAAGCTAAATTCTTGGCCACAAGATTAAATTATTCGCATTTTATTTCTTTTTAAAAATCACATGTCTAAAAAAAAACACCGTTTAGATTTTCATTACAATATTGTGAATATTGTGTTCCTCCATTCGAGCGCGCCACCTAAGGCGAGGTCTTCCTTGACTGCGTCTACCCTCTGGGATGGAATCGAGGTTTAGCAAGTGGAACCGATTGGAAGACTTTACTTTTTCAATGGTTTACGTGATAAACTGTCCCGAGACAAATTTTCAGCTTAGTAGAAATTTTGGTTTTTCATAGTTCTCAAGTTATTATAGGAAAAAAAAATTGCAAAAGCCCACAACCAAAGGATTTCAGACCAATAAGCTTATCAAGAATGGGATTTAGTCGGAACAATTGAAATCCATATTCGCTAGCTCCAATCGACCTTTACATAAAGGAGTTGGGCGCAAATATATTCGATTACACCTTTCCCTTTTCACAGATGATTTCATGCAGATTTCAATCATTACAAAAAAAATTGAACCAAATGCATCGAATAAATGAAATCGATTAAAATAAAAAACAATGATTTTTAATGCCTTTTTTATTCTCTGTGAATATGTTAATAAGCCACAATAATGTTTTGGTCGAATGGGTTTTTTTTTTTTTAATTTGGGCTTCCATTCAGTCATAGAAAATAAATTTGCAAATTAAAATGCAATACCGATTAATTTGAATAGAAAATGCATTTTTTGTGTTAAATTAAATAAATATCTGTATATTTACCTGCATTTGATGTAATAAGAATTAAAGTTTTTTTCTGCATTAATAACTAAGATTCACAAATGAAAGCTTCGGATTAATTTTAATTTAATAAATAGTTGCAATTTTATTATTTTTTAATGCATAGTTTTCAGAAAAAATAATAATAATAACTTTTCGGGGGGAAAAACTAGTAATTTAATAATATGCAATTAGAGGTCGAAAATGAATGATTTGTTGGGAAACTATTTGAATAATAGTTGTGGTTTTATAATAAAAATATAAAACAGAATATTTCGTAATAAAAGTATAAATATGTTTGTATTTGTTGGTTAATGTTAACGTTATTAAAACTTCGATAGGAACAATGCAAACAAGCAAAATATGGCTGGCAGATAGATGTGCCTTCCATAGAATTTATAGTCCACGACAAGAATGAAAAAAAAATATAAATTTAAACATAAGGCAAAGATGTATATTTAATCCTTATTTTTCAATATGCAATTTTGTGAAAATGAAACAAAATTAACATAACAAAAATATAAAATATTTGGCTTGTCTATTTTTTTGTGTTGCGCTCTTTTGACTAAGAGGCTGAATCAGTTGCCTACAATAAAAGAATTTTTGAATTTAATTTAATTCTGAGCTTTATATTAGGCTTCCTGTCATATAACGTTTAACAAAAAACTAAAAATCAAAAACATAATTTCATCAACATTTTTCTTACAATTCCCGAAATACGTTTTTTTCTTTGTTTTACTAAAAACCGTTTACTTTTAATAAGTTCAAATCGTATTATTCTTCTACATATATATAAATACTAACGGTACATAGCTTCAACAAATTTTTATTTTACACACATGGAATTTCCCATACAAACAATGTAAAATCTTAACGAAACAAACCTTCTCGTTCAATCTGCCGCCATCTTGTCATTTGCTAATGACTTTTAGACCCAATATTACAATATAACATAGCTACCTGTCCTTTTTTGATTACCAAATGCCATATCTGGCAAATGTACATGTTCCAAAGTGGATTAGAATTAAGTACCTCATTATTAACGAAACTTATCGAAAGGCGAAGTTGTCCACTATATGGCGAATGTTTTTTTTTCAGATTTTATTTTTTTATTGACTTATAACTAACTGCTAGACAAAAAATCTATTTATTGACTTAACTAACTGGCCCTATGTCTAAATTATTCGCTATCTTAATTTAATTGCATTTCAGCGTAGTACTAACTTAAATGTAGACATTTTAATGTTGTTTTTATCCAGATTTTTTTTTTTTTTAACTGGTTTTCAGATCATTTATTTAAATATTTATTTCTTATGACTACCCTAAAGTGACTAAAAATACTTAACTCTAGAACATAAATTTATTGGCGCGACAGCTCCTTAAGGAGCCAAGGCCTAGTGACTTATACTCCCAACCATGTGTGTGTTGTTAATCTGCAAGAATGGAAGAGACTTACAGTTTACTGCCGAATCCGAACGGTTAGATGAGATGAACTTTTTCGAGGCAAATTTTACTCTTGGAGGTTTGTCAGTTCCTCGCAAGAGGCATTACCCCGGAAAAGAAGGTGGCTATGAGCTGGATTCGAACCCAGGCTCATTCGCTTAGCAGTCCGACACACTAACACCTAAGCCACGTGGCAATAAGCCGACCATAGGCAATATTAACGTCGACAGCATTATCGATTTTCGTTCAACCACCAAAAATGGTGCACCTGATAAAAATATTCCGATCGGTTACACTCCTACTGAAACGGAGGAGCTCTGTTTCGCTCCCTCCGACAATGTCTCAGTCGTAAAGGAGCCGCCTATCCACCGTTTTCCGTTCGACGCGACGTGGTAGATCAACGGGATCGCCGATCTATCCTGCATCAAACCTCGACTGTTCAAATAAAGGAAAACCTCTGGCGGAATGAAACCGCTTAAAACTAAGCTCTCAAAGTATTCATCTTGAGGGTAATAAGCCCCGAAGATTTGTCCATTAGTTGCCCTTGCAATGTGACCTCGAATGAGCTTAATTAAATCTATCTGTCCTGTTTATATTGGCCCCGTTGTATAGGACTTCGTTGGGATAGTAGTCTTTGTACTTCGACTCTGGTGTTCTCTGTAGTCCAAGACAGGTACGAAGACACTGTCTCTCAAACACCCGATTTTTTTCCATAAGAGATGGTGCAACGTTGAACTACACAGGGCATCCATAGACAATCATTGGCCTAATGAAGGCCATGTAGCAAATCACTTTAGCCCTGCTATCAAGGCGGCTGCTATAAAACAACCGTCTTATCAGGGCAAAAGCTCCCCTCGCTCTGGTCAGAGCAGCCTCTACAAGTCGGTTGGATTATAGAAACTGATCTAGCCAGATTCCAAGGTACTTTACTACACTTTTACTCGCCAGATGCTCGTGTGGCCCAGCGATCACTAGCTTGCACCAGTTCTTTCTCGTATCCCTAAAAGACCTATACACAGCGGTTCTAAACAGGATAGTTTCACACTTCTGGAATTAAATTTTCAGCTTCCAATCATTACAATATTGTTGAATCTTATCGAAATCACGTTGCAAGAGAATTCTAATCACCTCAACTTTTGGACCTGTTCTGTACACGATTAAATCGTCCGCATACGCAATTGCATGAGGTTTCGTGAGAGTGTGCAGGAGAGAGTCGATTTAGGCCCGTACAATATTCAACTAACCTGAAACTGTCTGTAATTTTCATCGACAAATAATCTTCAGCGATGAATGGGCTGGGTTAGTCAACAAATAAACTTGTTGAATTTTAGACGATACCGATCCACATGAGATACAATAGCGTCTAATGCATCCCGTAAAACTCGTTGTTTGGCGTGGATTTTGGGCTCATGGGTCCATATTTCTTTGAGAACGACGACGTTGGCCAGAACAACACCGTCAACGGCGAGCACTATAACAGTCGATTTTTACCAACTTCTTTTGGCCTAAATTGGATGGTATGTACAGCAACGAACTGTGGTTTCAACCAGCGTTACCACTTCATTGAAAATCATTGAAGCAGAATTGAGACAAAAATTGAAGCAGTTTGAAAAAAATTGAAGCAGATTAAAAATTAGAGTTTTTGTTTTTTTTTTTCAATGTAATATTTATTTATAATGTTTATATATATATAAACGTATACAATATTTGTTACAGTAGTTTGAATATCATTTCTATTATATTAAAGTTGTTAAAGTTAAGTTTATTCTACAAGTTCTTTGCAGAGCATCAAGTTTTCCACTGTTTCGCTTAGCAATTTGTTAGTTGTATCAGATTTAATTGAATTCATTTCTGAAAACTTTCGCTTTGCTGCTGCTGAACTATGAGGTAAAATCGCTAAATTTAACATATGTTCTGAAATTTTCCAAAAGATTATTTGTTTTACCTATGTTAACCCAAAATTGGACAATTTCTGAGTCGAGATCGAGATTAAAGTTTAGAACGAAAGTATTATTTTCTCTCATAAGCAATCGCCATTGTGAATTTAAAATTTCTAAATCTGTATCACCGTGAAAGGGAAAAGCATAAACGAGTGGTAAAATTGTGCGCATACTTCCGCTTTGAATATTTTTTGGGTCTTAAATATTGCAACAATTTTAGATCGCTATTTTCAAATTCAAATCGCTTTAATAATTGGCTGCACAAGACTATGTAAAATTTTAAGTAGTTCTTCTTTACTTCCTCTAAATCCGAATTTTCAACTTCATTTTGAAATTGTTTGAAATTTATTCCGAAACATATTTTTTGCAAAGGAAGATGAACATTAGGGTTCGTAAAATCTGATTTAACCCCAACATGTTGGGGCATTACGAAATTTGATTGTATGTTGATGAAAAACTCTTCAATTAATGAAAAAATGTTATGTGCTTCGGGTTGTTCAGACTGAAATATTTTATTAATCGTATTGATTTGTTTTAAAATGAATGAAAGAAAGAAAGAAAAAATATGATTTGTTGGTGCAATTAAATCCTAAAAAAATAGATTCATTAAATCCATCGAAAGTTAAAAGGTGAAAGTAATTCCAAAGGGTAGGTTATTGCTCTAAAACTCGATCGATTACGCTTTGCAAAGAGAGGATTTCTAAAATCTTCACCACATCATTCCTGGGAGTTTTAACCGCATTTGTTTGTGCAGCAGCACCAGGGCTTTAAAAAAAATTATAAATGAACGTATGTATAAAAAATAATTCTATCGGCATACCTATCTTTGTTTACCACATCAAAATATCTTTTCATCGCAAATACTTTTGACCTAATTTGTATTTTTAAATTAGATTTAAGTTGCACGATAATAATTTTTGTAGCCAAATAAAAACAAAGCACAGTTGCACTTCTAGTGTAGACATGTCAAATTGTAAACAAAACAGACGATGCACGAGAACGACGAACCGTTAAGAAATTTTAAGTGGTTTATGCACTATATGAGTGATGAGAGTGCATGAAAACATTATTGGACTCAAGGTGGAGTGAAAGAGTTAACAATATTATTTAAATGACATTTTTCTTGCAATGAAGTTTGATCTGGTTCACAATAATTTTCAGATGACTGATCTGGGTTTACAAGCAAGAGTGTAAAAAGTTTTTTTTATAAATGTAGTAGATTTAGAGAGTTTTCAAAATAATTGAAGCAAGAGTTTTAAAGATGAAGCAGATATCAAGAATAAAGCAAAAGTGCGAAGCAGGAAGCAGATTTTAAGAATTTTAGAAAAAGCGAAGTAGATCTACTCCAATTGAAGCAAAGTGGTATCGCTGGTTTCAACAAGATGGCACTATGAGCGAACTGAACATAAAACAGATTTACAGGTTCACGAAAAGAGACGCACGGCGGGTCGACGAACAGAAATGCCACGCGCTCAACCTCATGATTTTTCTTCTTAACTTTTGCCAATTCTTTAGTTCAGTTTAGTTAAAACCGCCGTAGCAATCACCTCGTTCAACACAACGCCATGCCACCGCCACTTATTCCGTAGAGTTTAGGGTAAACTGTAAAAAACTTGTAGTCAAACAGTTAATAAAATTTAATCATTATAACTTTTAATTGAAGTGTTTTTTTTTTATTAAGTCAAAGATTGTCATTTTATGGACTCCACAAATGCACAAATGACTCACCTGTTGACTTATTTACCCTCTATTAGATTAAATATGAGAAGACTGGTTGATCTCTTTCCCATGTGTCTATGTTTTTGATGTATAGTCATCTGTTTGATAAGAACTTAATTATTATTTTTCGCAATTTATTTGTTTTGAACACATTTTTTTGAATTTTTGATAAGACAACAGAAAACCGCACTCCACCTTTCACCTCTTTAATCAGAACACTCAATTTAAATGAGGGTTATGCGGTTGGTTTCCAAATTAGTAACCCACAACCGCACTTCAGTACCACATGAAATAAAATTAAATAATTATAATGACAAGTTGTTAAGACGTATCGAATCGTTAATCATGTTGTTAACGACTTGATAGAAATTAAATAAATCAAAAATTCAATATAACCATATATGTCCATAATCCGTACTTTTGTTTATATATTTGTTCGTTTGTTTGTTCGCAAAAACTGATGACTGAGAAAGTGGTGACTACTACTACACAACTCCTGTTAACTATGCATTAATCTAATATAAAAGATAATATTTAGTCAGCACATTGCACGGTTATGTTATTTCAAACTACGCTAGGTGGCGCACGTATCTAATAAAAGAACTTTACAAAATGTTTGAATACATGACCTTCTATAAGAATGGGAAAAATATGAATTCATTTGGCACCGTAAGGAATGTTGTGCGCATAGTTTGGATCATGTCCGATAGGTGGCGCTACAAAAAAAGATTAAACAAAATTGGGCAATTATGAATTTCTATACAAAACAAAGAAATGGGATTCTTGAAATCGGAGACAAATCGGGTCAGTTCAGTGGGATTTCCCAAAAAAACTCATCCGCAGCAGCCTGCTTTTTATATTTCAAAGTTGACACTCTTGACAATCTAGCTGTCAAATAATTGATTTACAAACAAAAAAACAAAAACAGCGAGAGCGCAAAGGCACAGAAATTAATTTAGTGACTAAAAAAAATAAACAAAATGGAAAATTTACAAGAAAATATGTACATATTTACATACATTAGTCATGTTTTTTTTGGGAAAGCTATGGGCAGTGAAGCTGGATTTACCAAAAAACGCATAGGCAGCCGCCTGCTGTCTTATTTCAAAATTGACACCTCGATTACTTAAGGCAACAATTGTGCTATGTACTATTTTGCAGCTTTTAACGTTTATTGTTGAGTTATATAGATTTTTGTAACAAATCAAAACCACCAAGCACAAAAGTCATTTCATCATCCATAAACTTTTATGGCAAATACCTGATTCTACGAACAAACCCCGTTGCCTTAAGTAATCGAAATTTCAATTTTGACATGATAACAGGCGGCTGCGTATGCATATTTTTTGGTAAATCCAACTTATTGTCTATAACTTTCCCAAAAAAAACAGCTATTATGTAGGTATCTATCCGCAGCTGGATTCTAACTTCTGCTTCTATCGGTAGTAGGTTGTTGTATTTGTAGTGTGTGTAAAATCCATTTATGCGTTTTATCCGAATGAAGAATATTTTGAAAGTATGTGCTCGAGCGGCTTCATTCCGGAAGATTATTTTCCTCTATCTCGATGTGTGCGGGCCTGTTTAGGATAGATTGGCAATTCCATTTATTAACTACGTAAGGGAAAGAACTGTGGTGGATCGGGTATTCCGTTATGATCGAGAAATCCTCGCACTAGAAGTCCCATCTGCCTACACTTGATAGTGATAAGTTGGGTTCCAAACTATTCTACGACAGCTTCAGATATTTTTTATAAATTTACTTAATTTTATTATTTTGTAAACCTTTATTTATTAATTGTTTAACTGAACTTCCAATACCTGAAATAAAAGCTACAGCATTTACCATTTAGTACTTTTTAGTACACACTGTGACACCAATTCATCATAATTAACCCAAGCCGTTGCATGCGTTTTGGCAACGGATCCCCTAACGTTATCGTATACAACGGACAGAAGTGACCCAATGAATTCGTTGCGATATTTTGCCAACTTAAATTCGTAAGTAATTCAACAGGCAAGATGACACGATGGGTCAGTAAGAGTGATTTAGTAATTGTTATTGTATGCTTTATGAAATTTGGCATTGGCGTATTTTGACATTTAAAGCGCCAGTTTAACAGTTCATAATTAGAAAAGAAGTTAAAATTTGTCAGTATAAGAAGTCAGAAGAACTCAAAAGTCAGAACTGAAAAAAATGTTTTTGAGATTAACTCGAAAGTAAATCTAACACTAGGCTGATCCTCCCCTGAAAAACCGGTTCTAGACGTCATTTGAAAGCTTAAATGCCTATTAAATAGAAAACGACATTAGGTAAACGGCATCAGGCAGAGCTGCACTTTAACGAAACTCAACTACAATGGAACTGCCCACATTCTTTGTATAGAACTTTATAAGATAAACCGCACCAAGCAATATTAGAACGCGATTTGATGCGTGCTGGAGGCTTAAGTTCAAGTGCAGTTCATGTGTGGTTTGGATAAAATTTTAGCGCTGTTCAGTGCATTTTCGCTGAAAAACGAACTCCGTGTGGTGCGGTATTACATTTGTTCTTATTGTTAATTCAGTAACAGTAAAAATCGGAATTTTCTATTGCTTTTGACATCTGCTGTTATCGAATTTGCCGTAGAGCAAAAGTAAAAGTTTGACTACTTGTTCCATTGCGTCCATCGCATGCAATGCTAAGGGTAACTTCTCATAAGAAAATGTGTGTTCAATCGAGCTGTGCGTTGTATACGGCACCGCAACTGATGCAAAGGATTCTACATAATACACAGAAATACAAAGTATGCTGGTATGATGCAATACAAATCGCCATCTTGGTATTTTCTGACGTCACTACACTCTTTTATTACCTATTACTTTATTCCTTAAGTGAAGACTACTTTATCTTAGAACTGAAGATTTAAACGATTTTTGTATGATTATAATAACTATTAACATAGAAAAATAATAGAATGACCGGCAAATTAATAAACTTATTTATTTTCCCTAAGAATAAAAAAAACAGATGATAGTGACGTCACACGCAAAGTCAGCATACCTTATATTTCTACGTATCATGGGATTCTATGGGTTGGGCCCTCTAGTTCGAGAATCAAATAAGGTGTGATCCTAAAGCGATAAAATAAAAAAAACTGTTATGAATACTGAAAGACTGTGACAAAGAATTGATGAAGAATTTGTCATTTTATCATTCAGAGAGCGACGCCTTCTCACACGAATATGCCTTTATTTCTTATGAAGGGTTTCACTTCTTTTCAAAACTGAAAAGAAAGAAATTTGGTTCAAAGCATTTTTCGGTTGAAATATTTAAGTACCAAGTTTTGAGTGAAATTAACTAGAATCTCTTCAAAAAACACTTTTCTTTCTCTTTGTCATATTTGGTTTTAAAGGACAAAAAGATTTGTCATTCAAATAATAACTTCTTCTTCTTCGTTTAATATGCCAAGCAAAAATTAACTGGAAATTGTGTCATTTAAGGACAAAATCTTTTCTTACTGTCATTACTAAGATTGGAACATTGGACAGTCGAGTTTATTTTTATATGTATACATATCTCATATTGAAAGAATCTTCATTTTTACTTGCGATTATAGGGAGTATTGAGATAACAATCAAACATGACCTTACGATCATAGAGAAGTCTAAAAAATTGATTGAGAAAAAATGTCAGTCTGTCTGTCAGTATGTATAACGAGCCCAAACGGTTTAAGCGATTATCTTCAAACTTGGTATGTGAAAAGCTTAGTTTTCTCGAAAACGGCTCCAAGGATTTTGATGAACATTTTTGCGAATTTTTTCATTGGTATTGACTTTCATTTGGTTAGAACCAAATTTACGGAAAAGGTCTATTAACCTTTGATATAACGGGTTTTTTAATTTTGAGCTTTCTTGGTAACGGCTCTTTGGATTTCTGTCAAATTTTATATTTGAGAGCATCTATGCAGTTTAATTAATTCTGCATATCAAAATTTCGAATAATTTTTTATTTTCTAATAAAAAATAAGTTTTTTTTTTGCGAAAAATCAATATTTTAAAAATTGATCAAAAAAAAATATTTAAAATTTTATAAAAAACATGAATATTAATAAACTCTAAGAACTGCGTACCAAAATTTAAAATAAAAAATTCAAAAAAACTAAAAAAAACAGGATTTTATCAAAACCGGTCCTACAATTTTCGAAACACATTTTTCATAAATTCTTTGTTATTTAAGACGTGTTATGACGTACTTCATTTTTACCAAAAACCGTTCAGTATTGTGGTTTTTAATACTTTTTATAAGTTCAAACTGTGTTATTTTCAATGTAAATGTTACTTGTTTCTGTCAAAGATCTTGCTTTCCAATGTAATTAGGCACATAAGAGCAAGTACGTGCGACCCAGTTGTACCCATTTTTCACATCTCTTACCCTTTTCGTCATTAAATATTGTTCGCATTTTGATTTAGACTTGCCATGCATATTAAAAATCGATTTTTTTTAAGTACGCATTGATAACAAAGAGTTCATGCTTTAAAACGCATTTTTAATGTGCACTTGAGACAAGAAATATCGAAACAAACACAGAATATAAATTGCTATAGAAAAACATCAATGAAAACAAAAAAAAAAAAAAAGTAGATAAGAAATGATTAATGTCAACAAAATTCTGTGCTTGGCCTTGTTTCCAAATTAAGAAGAAGAATCGAATTGCTGACGTGATTTAGTGCAGGTGATACCTAATTATATGAGATAAAATACTTAACTTAATCAAAACAGTTGTTTAGTCTAGACAAAACTCCATGATTTTATCATGGAAGTTAACGCCAAAGCCATTTATGATCAAATATTTTGATCAAATAGGAGAGATCCTTCTGCAGTCTGCAAATGTTTCCAGTGGGAAAATAAAAGTTGATTTTTATACTGGATTGAAAAAGTTTTTATTTATTTAAAAGATATAAACAGTAGAGTAACGATAACTGAACCTTGCGGCACACCAAAGGTTGATGAATGACTGTAATGAAAATCTTAATGAGTAATTAACCAAGGAAACAAAATTACTCATTTCATTCAAAGGACTATGTATATGTACATTTATTGTAGTGAAAATCTTTTTATTTACTGTATATAGTTTTTTTTTACAACTTATCGCAATAATATTTTATTTATTAATTTATTTATTCATTCAAGGTTCTTTCATTAGGTGCTTCCTAACTTTTAATTTAAATAAAGCAATGTGTATATGAGATATCATCAAAATTTTGTATTTATTTAAAAGTCCTATTGATGCCATTATGTGGGAAATATAACATCGTTTAAATGTCGGCTTCTTTTGACTCTAGCGCATAAATCAGGATGAATTTGACCGATGGCATTGGTTATGTTGGCTTTGAGAGTCGCTGTTGTTTGTGCCTTATTCGCATAGACCTGCAGGAGTCTAATGAGGTAAAATCACACGATCTCGGCGGCCGCTATCGACTGTCAAAGTTCTTAAGTCCCTATTAGTTTTAGACCTTTGATCATATATAGGAAATAATAATGGTTTCACAAAAATATATTGTATTTCTGTATTCTACTAACAATAAGTATCTTATTTTAATCAAGCAGGTGCGGGAACGCATAAGGAGAGAAAAAGACATTAAAAAAATTGTTGTCAAAAAAAAAGCTGTTGTCAAAAAAAAAAATCACATCCAAAAGCAGAACTAGTTAACTAGTTTCATCTTAACGTTCGTTGTTGGTAAGCACTGTCTCGTGGGGCTGAGGTCGCGCAAAATCCCATATATTTTTGCAACAATGTGGTTAACATGATCATCCCAACTAAGTTGAAAGTTTTTTTTTTTTTTTTTTTTTTTTTTTTTTTTTTTTATAATTAACGCGCGCACAAGGAACTATTTGTTTCCCTTTACATTAAGTAGAACACACTGCGCGGGCATTAGGAAGATAAGGAGGGGGGAGATAGGAGGTGTCGATTAACATTGGTTTTGAATGTTTGTAGATCAAAATGGCAAGGGACCGGGTAAACTATTCCAAAGTCGTGTTGTACGGCTAAAAAAAGAATCCCTATATTTCACGGTATGTCCGAAATTAGGCTCAAGGGTGAACTAATGGGCATTCCTTGCGAGACGAGTATTACGGGAGAAACTTTTAAGGGGAGGAATGCAGCTGGCTACTTCGAGTGAACATTTTTTATAAAAGAAACGATAAAATAAGGAAAGACATGAAACATTGCGTCGGTGTTCGAGTGGGGAAATTGTTTCAGCGGCAGTTCTATTTCCTATCAATCTAACGCTCGATTTTGTATTCTATCAAGCAAGTGAAGCGATGTTTGTGAAGCACCTGCCCAAAGGTGGGAGTTATACTCGAGTTAAGGGGGTATAACCGCTTTATAGATTGTAGCCAGATCAGATGGTGATACACCGATACAGAAAACCTAAGGACTTAGCAGCATTCTTAGCGATCTCAAATATATGGACGTTCCAACGGAGGTCGTTGTTGACACACATACCGAGTATTGAGAGCTTTTCGGTTTCTTCGATGTAAGTGCCATTCATGGACAATGGCATTGGGGGAATGTTTAGCTTTAACGACAGAAGACAGCATTGAGTTTTAGAAGCATTAAACTCCACACGATTCTTATTACTCCATTTGACAATTCTGTTCGGGGTTTAATGAGCTTGACATACGGCACCGTTGCAATTGTACGTCCGAATTGACGTGAATTACCGAACAAATATGAAAAGCTGAGGGTAGAGTCGTCAGCAAAATTGTTAAGTGGATTAGAAGTAACAGAAAGAAGATCATTTATAAAAATGAGGAAAAGAGTCGGAGATAGAACAGAGCCCTGGGGCACGCCAGCATTTATTTTGTGGGAATCAGACTTGAATCCGTCCAATACAGAATACGGTCCAGAAGATAGCTTCTAATCCAACGAACAAGTATCATCGATCCCAAAAGCACGCATTTTCGATAAGAGAGCTTCATGCCAAACTCTATCAAATGCCTTGGAGATATCAAGAGCAATAATCTTACTTTCACCAAAGCGATGTAAAGATTTGTTCCACTGTTCGGTGAGATATGCCATCAGATCACCAGTGGAACGGTTGCTGCGGAAGCCATACTGACGGTCATGGAGAAGCTTTCGATCTTCGAGATATTCCTTAAGCTGACGGTTAATCAGCGTTTCCATGACCTTAGAAAGAAGGGACGTGAGTGCTATGGGTCGGTAGGAGGAGGGGGAGGATGGGTCACCTTTCTTAGGGACAGGTTGGACAAATGCTGTTTTCCATCTTCTAGGAAAGATTCCAGAAGAGTAGGAGCGATGGAAAAGCTTACGCAGTGGCTTTGCCAGTGTGGAAGAACACCTCTTCAGAAGAATCGGGGGAATACCATCCGGGCCAGCGGTTTGTGTACATCGAGATCTTTGAGAACTGTTGCTACTGTACGAGTGCGGAAAAATTTCTGTCCCATGGAATAATTTACATTCTCAAGTACAGGAGGGGCAACGTTGCTATGCGGCAGCGTGAAGCTGGCAGCGAAATGGGCGGCGAGCAAGTTTGCCTTCTCTGAAGAGTAAACAATTGGTTTGTTATTGTCGATGAGCGTTGGAACCGAAGATGTTGAGGAGTTTTTAATATTTTTTACAAATGACCAAAAATGTTTACTGCCTTTGGGACACTGCAGAATTTGTTGCCGTAATTTTTGGTCATGCAATAATTTGGTTCTTTCTATAACGGAGTTCCTTGCTTGTTTGTGCTTTTTCCGATTTTCCTCTGTAGGGTTGGCTTTGTAGGATCGGAAACTTACTTTTTTGAGCCTGATAGCTTCTTTACACTCAGAATTAAACCAGGACTTTTCTTTAGGCTTGATGCTTTTTACTCTGTTAGGAATAAAAGCACGCATCCCTAGAAGAATCACATTTGTGATCATTTCAGCACTGGCATCAATGTCACTATCGAGGAAGCATAGTGACCAGTTAAAGTTTCGGAAAAAAATATTCAGGCCGTCCCAGTTGGCTTTCTTCTATTGCCAAACGGTCCTGGTGGGAAGTTTTTCTTTAACTGGATGGGTGGAGGATGAGAAATTAGCTGAAATGATACAATGGTCTGAAGTGCCAAATGGAGAAGTGACACTAATGGTATATTTATCAGGGTGAGAAGTAAGAAACAAGTCAAAAGTATGGGCGGCTTGCCCAGCAACATCTGGTATACGCGTTGGCACATCGATCAGTTGGGTAAGGTGATGTAACCCGGCAAAGAGCTCGACATACCTTCCTTCGGGTGTTGTCTGACCAGAATAGCGGAGCTGATTGGAATTGTGTACATTGAAATCGCCCACAATAACGCTTTCAGTGCGAGGACAAAGGGAAACAATTTTCGAGATGGAATCAGACAGCGCATCAAACTCGTTACAAGTCGAATTACTGTCGAGATTCGGACTCCTGTAAATAAAACAATAATGAATGACATGCTTACGGAGAGTGAATTTGAGCCACAAGAAGTTAAAGTCCGTCTTGGAACATTGTCCATATTGAGGAAGGCTCTAGCAAGCAATATCATTCCTAACATATATCACGAGACCATGAGCTACAAGCTACACTTTACTTAAGAAAGGCAGTATAGCGATTGGTCTAAAATCCCTATTTTCTGGTGAAGAGGATTTTGGTAGAGCTACTATTTTCGTCTTTTTCCAAAGATTGGAAAATTAACTTGTCGTAATAATAGTGTTAAAAATATGAGTTATTGTTTTATATATCACAGGTAGAAGAATTTTAACAAATAAAAAATAAATACCATCAAGCCCTGTTGCTTTCGATTTTATAGAGGATTACTTCGAGAATTGTCTCTTCAAACTAAGCCGAGCGTTGCAAAAAGTTGAAAAGTCTACTTGGCTATTAACTGGGGATAGTGAGTTAATATATTTTTCATTAAGATCGTTAAGGTTAAGATCAAGATCACTTTTAGTGTTGGTGTTTGTCACTCCTATTCCTCGAATTGTATTCCAGAACGCTGCACTTGACGTTTCTGTGGAAAACTTACTTCCAAAGTATTGTGGTTTATACTTACATATTAAGGCGGTTGTGGTATTCCTAATGCGTTTATACTCTCTTAAAAACCATGTACCTTTGTATCTGAGCCTAATGTCTCTTTTCTGTATTGACTCTCTGATATTCTGTGTAAACAAAAGAGTATAAACATTTTGTTACTTTTCTCTTTCTTAACGGGACGTACTTTTCAAAAAGAAAATTAGTATTTTAATTGAAAACACACATTTACATCAGAATTGCAAAAGAGAGGGGACCAGTTTTGATTTGATTTTGATTCATCAAACAGAGACTCAACATTTGCTGAGGAAAAGTGGCGATACTCAGTTTTAATAACAGCAGACGTAGACGGAAAGATATGTCGGCTAAGGTTAGTTTTAAATATATTTACATAGCTGAAATTAGCTTGGCTATTGTCAAATAATTTTTTTTTACAGAGATTTTGTTGCAGTACGCTGTGCGTTGCTCTATGCACGGAAGCATTCGCCTGGTTGATACATTTCGAAGCTATGTTTCTCATCTGCTTTTGATAAAAGGTCATAAAGCGCATCCTCAACTTCTCTCCCTACAATACTTTGTAGGCTCAGGTTAAAGTCCAGGCCACAATTATCTGCAAGCTCTTTCAGTTTCCCAGAAAGAGAGACTCCCTCTTCCGATTGTATACGGATTTATTGCTTTTCGCAGTCTTTCGACTGGCATTTTAAGACTTTCAAGAGATAATCTACGTGCATTTTGAGTGTTTTAATAAACAGCGATTGCAATCCGGTTAGCATGTAGCCTGGAGTATACCATATCTAATATTGCTCAAGTTCTCTGTCAAATTCCACAAGTCGTTTTGGAGAAGGGAGGAAGCAAGTGGAGAAGAGACTAGTTACATAATTTTTATATCATCTGCGTGGACCAAGAGATTAGAGTAGGATAAAACGCAATCAACATCATTTATGGCAAGGGCGAGAAAAAGCGGGCCAAGTTGACTACCTTGTGGAACATCAGAGGTAGCAAGAATGGGGTCAGAAATGGAACTTCTGAAAACCACCCGGTATTGGCGGTTTTTCAGGTAGGATTTAACCCTTTTAATGAACAATGAGGGAAAACCATAGGTCTGAAGTTTAGCATAGATTATTAGGTGGCTAATCTTATCAGAAGCTTTACAAAACAAATTGGGTTAGGTTTGTGGTGGTGGATCTACCATTTAAAAGACCATGGTGTTACGGACTGATTATGGTTTTGCAGTGAAAGGAGAGAGAGTCATGGATAATGGATGCAACGATGCTTGGGGAAAGATGAAAGAGATTTCATTTTTGTTGCCTTCGAATTGAATAGGAACCGAAAGAGAAGTTATCTTTAAGGGAATTGGTTTTGTCTCTGACATTAATTTTACAAAAATTGAGAGATACAAGTGTATGTATGTATCTAAAATATTCAAGATCTGATGTCAACGATTTCATTAAAGGATTGGCTAAAGAGTTTAGCAAACAGATTAACGATGGTTCGAGGGTCTTCAGATGAGGTGTTGTTGAAATCAAATGTGGGAGGAAAACGTCGGATTTTCTCTAGATATTTATAAATTGATAAAACCGCAACCGAGCAAGAATGTTTTCCAATATCTATTCCTTAGATTACGAAAGACACGCAATCCTTTAGTGTACCAAGTTGGGGATGATAAGTAATTTATTTTTGTGTGCCTTATTTTATATTAAGGTCCGACGAAAAAATGAGATCAAGCTGTCGTTATCGTTAGAGACAAATGAGGAAATCAAAGAATCTATGCAATCGACAAAGGATTCATGTACGGGAGTAGGTTGTGATGGACGAATGTAACAACATAGAATGTAAAAACAGCGCTTAAGGAGAGATATCTTTATGCAAACATATTCAAAAAGCGGTGAATTAGATACTTTGTGGAGGGTTACGTTGAAAATGTTGCGAACAGCTATAAGTACCCCACGTCCGAATCGACCATTGTCGTCAATAAGACCCAAAACTCGGAGGTAAAAAGTTCAGTGTCAACAATATTGCCGCAGAGGTTTGTTTCAGTGGGAGCAAAAATGTCAAAAAGGAATTTCAGCGAGTGAAGGAAGACAGTGAAAGTTTTGGAGCGGAGTCCCTTCTGCGATTGATCAAAGAAAGGTAGGAACCATAAGTGGAGAGGTCGTTTGGCAAGGAAAATTGTAAGATGTTGGACTGATTTGTAAACTGATTAATTGATCTGTTAGGTGATAATAATGCAGTTTTATTTAGAGTGTGAGAAAATGAGAAATTAGGATACTTAGGATTGGACATTTTCGGAAGTTTGAAGGAAGATGAATGTTTTTTTTTTTAGTAAATAAGATTTGAGGGTTATAGTTTTTACTAAAAGATTTAGACTTAAGGATAGGTGGTCTATTGGGAAAAGATAAATTATTTACAGGCAAAGTTAGAGGTTGAAGTTTAGCTACGGGATTAAACTTAGATTTTAGGCTAGATTTAGAAATATGAGTTTTGGATACAACTAGGTCAATGCAGATCCCCCACGTCTAGTTACACGATCTGTACGAAACAACTTGTAGCCATTCAACTTGAAAAGATTATTTTCTATGTTCGGGCTTAACCAAGTTTCAGATAAACAAACGATATCCATTAAGCCCTTTTCAAATATATAGCACAGCTCATTAATTTTGTTTGTTATACTTTGTGAATAAAGATAAAATTGACATATGCGAACTCTCGATTTTTTAGAACACATTAACTCAAGCAATGTCTTCGTTTTAATCGTACTACTCCCTACAGCACCAAGAAGGTTCCCTGATTTACTTAAAATTGCACTTTGCATATCTTATAAATTAAAATGCAAAAGTAGAACGTACATATACCTACGAAGAGGAAGCACAAATCAACAAATGTTTTCTTTTTAAAAGCAATGAGAGTGACAGCAACAGAATGATACAAATAAGAGGGAAATTAGGAAGGAAGGGGTGTAGATAAAATCTCAGTTGATGAAAATATATAATAGGTATTGGAAAACTTGAGACTAGGCCCAAATGCACACGGAACAACTGGATAAAAACTAAACCGGTTGGCAACTCGGATTACAGACCAAAATAGTCAAAATAAAGAAACATAAGCGTCAAATTTACGACATTTTCTATTTCTATCCACGCTTTCTCTATGTCATTCTTATTTGAATGGCCGGAAAGGCGATAATTATATAAAATAGACAATTTCCCCCTCGCGCACCAGCAACAGGTTGGTCTGTTGTTCGCTCAACAAATAGAAACTGAAATCACTAGGCAACCCGACATGAAAATCAGCAGACGACTAGTTACAGACTTTTTTTTTTGTGAATCGCCAACGAGTTTTCAACGAGTAGGGTCGTGTGCGTCGTCCCATTTGATTACACCGGTTATGATTCAAAGCAAACTAGTTGCCCACTCGCATCGGTAATCAGTTTTTTTTGAGTTGCTCCGTGTGCATTGGGCCTTAGAAATATAACATACATTTTAATGGAAGACAAAATAAAAATAAATTGAACACATTATGATGATTTAGATCATTGTAAGTGATTAGCTTTGACTCACCATTAAGTGTACGTGCAAAAGCTTGACATTGATGGTGCGGACTTTGAAAATGTTTTTTTGTTTTCTTTCGATGTAAATGTTATTATTTTTTGTGAGCATTTTCTTTAGGGCTTCGTTATCTGAGGCAGGAACACCAACTAGCACAACATCAGAGTTGGTTTTTTGCCGTTCCAGCGAATTTTAAAGTGTTAATTTCACGGATTACTGATTGGACCTGGAGCAAAATCTATTCTTCTATTCACTTGATTTCAATAATTATATTAAATGTATTTTATTTTCATTTATTTCATATGCTTATGATTATTCATCAAATACCCGTATAGTTATTTATTTATTTTGAATTTTGATTAACACAATCAAACGGCAACTCTGGTTTTCTTTATTTGATATATGACTGTGCCCTATCAACCAAAAGTAACAACTTAAAGATAACTCGAGAGTATAAAAACCAACGTTTGGTCTATTCAGCTAGTCAACAGTTTAAAATACCTTCAATTGTCAACATGTCTTTGGCTAAAGGAAACACCAGATCAAAGAGTCCCAGTGAATCTGATCTAAATGTGGCCAAAGTGGCCCGTCGTCTGGTACACCAGACAAACTGGGCATCAGTTGCTACAATCTCTGGAGATCCTCACTGCCTTGGACACCCAATGGTGAATCTTCTGCCTACTGCTGATAGTAAACTTGGAGCTAAATCTACGGGAGAGATTTTCTTCTATCTGTTGGGTATTGGCAATGTAGCCAGGGATGTGAAGATGGACAAGAGAATCAGTTTTATGTTCACCGATGCCCAAATGCCCGAATGCATGAAGAATTGTGATGATCCATGGTCGTTAAATTGTGACAGAACCGTTATTTTTGGGCAAGTTAAAAGGGTAAGGCTACAATTTGGATTTATATATTCCATTCAAGACTTTTAAAAACAAAAAAAAAATATTTTGCAGTTGGAAGAAAAATCTGATGAATATATTCGTGGCATGGAGGCATTCTTAAGTCGGCATCCATCTGTGGTCAACTGGAAGAACAAACCATTTCCACCAAATCGTAAGCTTGAACTAAATAGATTTTCACTGAAAAAGTCTTGAAATATTTATTTTATTCTCCAGATGAATACTATCTTTGCAAGTTGGAAATATCTGATGTTCAAGCTGTTACTGAGTTTGGATTCAAGCATACAAGCCCTAAGGAATATTACGCTGGATCTGATAAGAATAGTGCTTAAAAATTAAGTAGTTTCTTCAGAGTTTTTGTCAATTGGTACAGAAATTTGTCAAAAGTGAAAATATGATTATGAAAAAATTAAGTAGAACTTTGTTTTAATAAAAAAAAAATATATATACAAAATTTTTTGAAAGAAATAACATATTCCAAAGAAAAGAGAAGCATTAAGTGCCTTTGAGACACTCGAACATGGCCCGAATGAACATAATTCGCAGATAGCCAAATTGGTCTACTCGAATGTGATTATTTTTGTGACAAAGCAAAACTGTCGTCTATTTAATTTAACACGGTATTGTTAAGTAACCTAGACCACAGATACTGGAACTTGGTACAACAATCCATTAACACGTAGCTCAATCTTTGATGTTCGAGTCAAAACCAAAATATTTTGATATTTTGGTGAAACTAATTTTTTTAGTATAAAATAATGTTATTGAAGCCAGAAACTGCTTCCTTTCAAAACTACCAAGAAATTTGAATTACAGTTTTACATACGAATTTAACAGATGCGGAAGGACACATACATCGTGGTTTATGGTAAAAGATGATCGCTTTTGAACCATTACGTCACTACCTTAGTTTATAAAAACATTATTGATTTTTATAGGCTTAGGTTAGGTTGGTGAGCTGATGGATGATGTGGTGTCCATCACATTTAGATCAATGTCGATCCATTGTGATACCCTGGGGGGTTTGGGCCCAATAAGCATGGGACCTATGAAAAACCTTCTCAAGCCATTTTGAGTTATTAATAAATCTGAGCAGTTTGTTCAGATAGTTCTTCTAAGTCCTGGAAGAAATGACTTCCTAGAACTTCATTTCTTAAGCGGCATAGTGCTGGGCAGTGACAGAAAAAATGAAGAGTGTCCTCATGCACATCTATGTCGCCACAACCTACGACTTGTGCTGAGCTTCAATTTCTTTTTGTGGTAACCCAGCATGTTATGCCCGGTCAGTATGCTCACAAGGGATCGTAGCGACTTCTTGTTGAGCTGTAGAATATTTTCTGTTCTTTGTTTATTAAAGTAGGGCCATAGTTTCCTGGTTACGACACAGGAGTCGAGCGAGTTCCATCTCTCGTTAGCTGCGAGTACTTTATTACCTATCGTCTGTTTAATGTTACAGGTTGGGATCTTTACCGTTGTGTCAGCTCGATTAAGTTCTAGCGATGATCCCGTTCTTGCCAGCTCATCAGCTCTTTCGTTTCCTAGCACACCACTGTGGCCAGTTCGAGTGTTTCTAAGTATAAACCTGCACCAACACCAATTTCCATTTTAGAACCATCTGTAAAGATTTCAATGGCTGATTTGTATTGTGTCTGGTTGTTAACCCAGTCTTCTCTATTAGGAAAAGAAGTGGTGAATAGTCTTTCGAAATCTAAACGGGTATGTCTGTAGAATCTGTGCATGGCCTCTCAGACTCGATCTCCAGTTTTTAGTTTGGCTTAACCGGAGGGCGCTGTTTGCTGCAGATTCTTGAACAAAGAGGTCTAAAGGTTTTAGATTGAGAAAAGCTTCCAGCCTTGCAGTAGGGGTAGTTCTCATAGCCACGGTGGTGCCTAAACAAGCCATTCTTTGTATTCTTGTAATGGTTCTTAGGTTGGAAGCAATTTTCGTAGCCTGCCACAAGACCAGATTACCAAATGTGATGGTCTTACTATTGCCGTATACATCCACATTGTAACTTGGGACTAGGTTCCCAGGTCTTTCCAAATATTCTGTTACAGACATAGAATGCTATCATTGCCTTCTTGGTCATTTCTTTGATATTGAGATTTCAATTAAGTTTTCTGTCTAGAATCACTCCAAGGTATTTGGCCTGATTTGACAGGATCAATGGAACCCCTTCTATTGAAGGAAGATTAAAAACTGGTATTTTTCTTTTGTTGGAAAAAAAGAACCAGTTCTGTCTTTTCGGATTGACCACTAGCTCACATGTCCTTCACCAGGTATTTACCAAGGATAAGGCTCCTTCTATCTGTTCACTAATAGTGGAGAGAAATTTTCCAGTCGCTAGCAGAGCTAAATCATCTGCATAAGCTACTTCTTTGACTCCACTATTTTTAAGTCTTATAAGAATCTCGTTGACCACAAGTACCCAGAGGAGGGGAGAGAGAACACCACCTTGTGGAGTGCACAACTCAGGGAACCACGCATTGTGAAAACCAAACAATCAGCTAAATTATCAAGGCTCTTAAAATCCAGAAATCTTATTATTTAAACTAAGTTCACCATATCTCCCAATCTTTTTATGATAGAAGGCGGCGTAACAGACCTTCCTTGGAAGGATGGCGAAGACCAGGGCTTATCTCATAAACAATGACAGGTGCGACAGGTGAAAGGTGAGAATTTGTAAAGTGACAACTCAACAATTGTCTAATTCTTGTCCCATAAAGAATTAGAAAATTTTGTAGACTTGTCGGAAAATTTGAGAGAATTGTCAAGACGGATCATAAAAAAATTGTCATGACAATGAATTGTCAGGAATTTTTCGAGAAATGTCATTAGTTTTCTGACAAATTTGTCAATTTGTGACAGGCAATTGAGTTTAGGTCAAATATTGAAAGCAATGAGTCAGGTATGGTATAAAATGATAAATATGATTTCTTCAAGTCAAAGTGAAATAGAATTGCGTGAATAACGCACTCGATAAGAGTTAACAATAATTTTATTGCCTTAAGTGATTTTCAATTTAATGAAAAAATTCGCATCAGTAAAACAACAGCGGATTATAAATATTATATTAAAAATCGGTGGTCAACTTCAAGCTTCTAATAGAAAGGAATAACGATCTTTCTGATAAATTCCAACTTCTATGTGCATTTAACTGGCTTGGATGTGGAGCTCAGTATCATGTTGTTGGCGATGAACAGGGTGTTTCAAAAAGTTCTATTCAACGTTGCGTCAAAAAATTCAGCAATTTGATGGTACAGCACTTCTTCGGAGAAAAAATTAGCTGCCCTGATCAAAATATTATGTCAATAACACAGCGATTTATGCGTTTCGCGAATTTCGGTTGCTTAGTGGAATTGTTGATGGTTCCTTAATAAGAATTGATGCATTTATGTTTCTTCTTTCTTAGAAATAGCTGCTTAGCAAGAAGATGGGAAAATAGATGGAGATAATTTCTTAATCCTTTAATATTAGGGGAAAGCGGTTATGGATGAAATGAAAAAAGCGTTAGTTTTATAATATTGTAATAAAGTGTCTTCCAATAAGTACTTCCGAACTTTGACAGTTGATAGCGGCCATCTGTCAAATTGGCTGTCATTTATTCAGTCTGTTTTGCTTGATCACCATAGATGGACGGATATAGCGGTCAACAAGACGTGCAAATGATAAAATTGTTTTATCAAAATGGGTGTTCTCTTCGGGCAACATTCGCTGAATGGGTTCTGGAGCAGTTGGCAACTGACCCTAATTTTCATCGAAAAATCAACTTCAGCGATTAGGACCATTTCTGGAAGAATGGGTAAGTGAACAAACAAAATTGTCGACATTGGGACGATACCAATTCACATGAGATCCAAGAGCGTCCAATGCATCCCCATAAAGTCACTGTTTGGTGTAGATATTGGGCTGGCAGCGTCAACGATCCATATTTTTTTGAGAACGATGTTGACCAGGTCATCACCGTCAACGGCAAGTGCTAAAGGTCAATGATTATGAACTTTTTTCGGCCTGAATTGGATGATATGGACACCAACGATATTTGGTTTCAACAAGACGGCGCCACGTGCCACACAGCTCATGCCAAAATGGATTTGATCAAAGCCAACATAACCAATGCCATCGGTCAAATTCATCCTGATTAATGCGCTAGAGTCATGAAAAATTGGACACTTCGGATGCGCGCCACAAAAAGTCGCGGCTAACATGTCACATCTCGCACATAATGGCATCCATAGGCCTTTGAAAAAAATAAAAAAACTTTGACAATATCTCGGATATACTTTGTTTTGTTTAAAATTGAAGTTAGAAAGCGCTTAATGAAACACACATTAATTTTTGATTGTAAACCCAAACATGCATACCAAAAAATCGAGATAACAATCAAATATGACATTACGATGATAGAGAAAAATAATGCAGTTAGTGAGAGCATTTTGATTGCCTGTATGTTGAACGCCCTTTGGCCTAAACGGCTGAAGCAAATTGACTAAAATTTGTTATGTGTATGGTCCTTTCAGTATTCCTCATAGTTATTTTTAAAATTTTAGTTTAAGGTTTTTTTTTTACCAATCCGGAGCTTGTTTTTTGTTTGCGATATGTTATATATAAACAAACTGATGTTAAGTAAATGTTGGTCTTAATGGCAAGACACATTTCAAAAGAGGGTATATTAAATGGTCCAAGTCTCTCAACTCGTTGGACTCTACGACAATAAAAAAGTAAAACAAAAAAAACATTATTCAGGAATTTTTGTTTATACTATATAATAAAATTGAACTAGTTTTCTGTCTGTGTGCGCATCACGCGAAAACGACACAATGAATTTGAACAAATCTTTTTTTATTTTATAGAATGGTAGCCCGAAAAACATATACGACACAATTATAAACAATAAACTAAGTAAACTTGGTAAATTAACTATACCTAGAAAAAATTTGTTCACCACATCACGTAAAAATTCCTTATGTTTTTTTACATCCACGTCATACATTTTGTAGTTGCGTACCCTTACTCTACAACAAATGGCCTGTAACTTTTTAATTTAAGGTATGTTCAGAAACCTATCGTTAAAGGAGGGGCTAATACTTACAAATAGTTCAGTTCCAAATATTTCAGTTTTATTTTATATTTCTCTAGTATTTGATTTTTTTTTTTAAGTTCCTAAAGCACTTCTATTTCTCTGTGTGAAAGGTACACATATTTTGTAGTAAATATTAGTCGTTGAAATAAATTGCAGGACTGGATCGCACGTACTTGCTCTTATGTGCGGTCACAGCTTCTGAAAAATATTAAGGGAACTTCAAAGTTTTTATTCGATTTTTTCTGACTTTTGATTGTTTGAAAAAACTACGTAAGATAGTTTTCAGCGGAAAAAATTGAAAAAACCGTGATTTTTATTTAAAAAAATCATTTAAAACGTTTTTTATTTAACAACATTTTTTTTTAAATAAAAAAAATTATTGAAGTATGCAAACTTAACCACAAAAATTACTTATATTCTAAAGCAAAATTTAAAAAAAAAACATCTACTAGTTTTCAAAATATCGATTTTGAAAAAAAAATTAAAAAAATTATTAAAAAAGTTTTCGAAATTATTAAGGCTACCAACATATTCCTAAATATCAATTTTGATTGAAATCGGATGACCAGTTTTCGTAAGTCGTAGAAGAAAAAAACGGTTCTGTGGGAGGTACTGTTTTTAGCCCACCATCTTGAATTTTTCTTCACCGAAACATAACCTAATACCTACAATAGAACATTGATTTTTTTTTATAAAAATTCTTGGAGCCTTTCCGAGAAAAATAAGCTTTTACTTTACTGTTATATGACAGGTACCGTTAAAATTTGAGCTAAAAAAAATTTAAACAGTCCTCTGTATAAATGTCAAAATAACCGTATGTTCCAAATTTGAAGACGATTGGCCAAACTCTATAGGCTGTAGTTCAATATTCATCCGTACAGACGGACAGACAGACAGAATTTTGCCAGTAACTTATATATGTTTCTCTACCATAGTAATGTCATGTCTGATTGTTAGAATTTAAACAATAAAATTAGTTTTACATTGACGGAGATATGATAGTAAATTAGTTTAGTATAGTTGCTTTAACCCCTTTTCAAACTTCTTTATGTAATATTTAACCGTACACATTAATGAAATGAAATGAAATTTATAAAATGAAATGAAAGGAAATGATAAGTTGTGTCCACACCAAAAAAAACCTTTCAGGAAACATTGCATAGAAGGCGCTTCTGTAATGCTTCTCATTTGGTTAAAAAATACTTCAGAAACATTTCAGAATTGACATGAAATGAAGTGAAATGAAATGAAATTAAGTAAAACGAAATGAAATGAAATTTAATAAAATAAAATGGAGTGAAATGAAATGAAATTAAGTAAAACGAAATAAAATGAAATGAAAGGAAATGAAATGAAAGGAAATGAAATGAAATGAGAGGAAATGAAAAGCTGTGTCCACACCAAAAAAAACCTTTCAGGAAACATTGCATAGAAGGCGCTTCTGTAATGCTTCTCATTTGGTTAAAAAATACTTCAGAAACATTTCAGAATTGACATGAAATGAAGTGAAATGAAATGAAATTAAGTAAAACGAAATGAAATGAAATTTAATAAAATGAAATGGAGTGAAATGAAATGAAATTAAGTAAAACGAAATAAAATGAAATGAAAGGAAATGAAATGAAAGGAAATGAAATGAAATGAAAGGAAATGAAATGAAAGGAAATGAAATGAAATGAGAGGAAATGAAAAGCTGTGTCCACACCAAAAAAACGTTTCAGGAAACATTGCATAAAAGGCGCTTTTGTAATGCTTCTCAATTGGTTAAAAAATATTTCAGAAACATTTCAGAATTGACATGAAATGCAGTGAAATGAAATTAAGTGAAATGAAATTAAGTGAAATGAAATGAAATTAAGTAAAACGAAATGAAATGAAATTTAATAAAATGAAATGAAATGAAATGAAAGGAAATGATATTAAATGAAATTAAATGAAATGAAATTAAATGAAATGAAATGAAATTAAATGAAAGAGCCAAGATTCGCTCTGGAGGAAAGTACCTACTTTAGATTTGTATGTTTTTGTATTTGTATTTCTATCTAAATAATGTTGCTTATTAAAATTGTTATCGCCTACTAAACAAGTCGTTCATGAAATGCTATTATAAAATTCTCAGCCCAGTGACGAAATTCTAATCAAAATTTGACAAGTCACTTGAAATTAAAAGAATTTCACAACAACAGGCTAGGCTTTCACGGTCGAAATGCAATCAATAGATTTGCACTTAAATAAAAAAAAAGAAACATTAAATACAAAATTCTACGGTATGTACGGCCAATCTTTATTGAGCTTAGATACAGCAGGTGACTTCAATGGCTAGTGGCTAAGAGTACATCCAGGAGTTATCATCAGCCTGTGTCATAGGCCAATGTGAACACTAAAAACTTGAGAATTTATGACTCCCGTCTAAATTGATTTGTGAATTTGGATCAGTTTTCTGAATATTTTCAAATGAAAAATGCATTTGTTGACCAATAAGTTCAAAGAACAACAACAAAATTTGGTAAAAAAAAACATAACAATAGAAAGATTATAATATTAAATGAACCACAAAGCTATATAAAGAAGTGTTCATTAGCTAGTCTTGTTAAAATATTTGAACAAAACAGTACCTACTATAAAGCATTTGTGGCAAACGTTTTTTAAACAAAATATATAAATCGTAAGAATATAAATGAATTGTTTTTATTTAATTTGTTTAAACTAAAATAAATACATCGGGGTTTTAATATTAATTAAAAAAATATATTTTGAAAATTATTTTATATTATTGGCTTCAAAAACATTTTTCAAACAATTTAACCAAACTATTTCTAACGTTTCGTTTCCATTTTGTTCTCAAAATTATTGTGAAAAAATAGCCGGGGATTTTTTTTTATTCTGGATCAATGATTTCTTTCCCCTTGTCCGAATGTTAATTTTTTTTTACATTGACGGAGATATGATAGTAAATTAGTTTAGTATAGTTGCTTTAACCCCTTTTCAAACTTCTTTATGTAATATTTAACCGTACACATTAATGAAATGAAATGAAATTTATAAAATGAAATGAAAGGAAATGATAAGTTGTGTCCACACCAAAAAAAACCTTTCAGGAAACATTGCATAGAAGGCGCTTCTGTAATGCTTCTCATTTGGTTAAAAAATACTTCAGAAACATTTCAGAATTGACATGAAATGAAGTGAAATGAAATGAAATTAAGTAAAACGAAATGAAATGAAATTTAATAAAATAAAATGGAGTGAAATGAAATGAAATTAAGTAAAACGAAATAAAATGAAATGAAAGGAAATGAAATGAAAGGAAATGAAATGAAATGAGAGGAAATGAAAAGCTGTGTCCACACCAAAAAAAACCTTTCAGGAAACATTGCATAGAAGGCGCTTCTGTAATGCTTCTCATTTGGTTAAAAAATACTTCAGAAACATTTCAGAATTGACATGAAATGAAGTGAAATGAAATGAAATTAAGTAAAACGAAATGAAATGAAATTTAATAAAATGAAATGGAGTGAAATGAAATGAAATTAAGTAAAACGAAATAAAATGAAATGAAAGGAAATGAAATGAAAGGAAATGAAATGAAATGAAAGGAAATGAAATGAAAGGAAATGAAATGAAATGAGAGGAAATGAAAAGCTGTGTCCACACCAAAAAAACGTTTCAGGAAACATTGCATAAAAGGCGCTTTTGTAATGCTTCTCAATTGGTTAAAAAATATTTCAGAAACATTTCAGAATTGACATGAAATGCAGTGAAATGAAATTAAGTGAAATGAAATTAAGTGAAATGAAATGAAATTAAGTAAAACGAAATGAAATGAAATTTAATAAAATGAAATGAAATGAAATGAAAGGAAATGATATTAAATGAAATTAAATGAAATGAAATTAAATGAAATGAAATGAAATTAAATGAAAGAGCCAAGATTCGCTCTGGAGGAAAGTACCTACTTTAGATTTGTATGTTTTTGTATTTGTATTTCTATCTAAATAATGTTGCTTATTAAAATTGTTATCGCCTACTAAACAAGTCGTTCATGAAATGCTATTATAAAATTCTCAGCCCAGTGACGAAATTCTAATCAAAATTTGACAAGTCACTTGAAATTAAAAGAATTTCACAACAACAGGCTAGGCTTTCACGGTCGAAATGCAATCAATAGATTTGCACTTAAATAAAAAAAAAGAAACATTAAATACAAAATTCTACGGTATGTACGGCCAATCTTTATTGAGCTTAGATACAGCAGGTGACTTCAATGGCTAGTGGCTAAGAGTACATCCAGGAGTTATCATCAGCCTGTGTCATAGGCCAATGTGAACACTAAAAACTTGAGAATTTATGACTCCCGTCTAAATTGATTTGTGAATTTGGATCAGTTTTCTGAATATTTTCAAATGAAAAATGCATTTGTTGACCAATAAGTTCAAAGAACAACAACAAAATTTGGTAAAAAAAAACATAACAATAGAAAGATTATAATATTAAATGAACCACAAAGCTATATAAAGAAGTGTTCATTAGCTAGTCTTGTTAAAATATTTGAACAAAACAGTACCTACTATAAAGCATTTGTGGCAAACGTTTTTTAAACAAAATATATAAATCGTAAGAATATAAATGAATTGTTTTTATTTAATTTGTTTAAACTAAAATAAATACATCGGGGTTTTAATATTAATTAAAAAAATATATTTTGAAAATTATTTTATATTATTGGCTTCAAAAACATTTTTCAAACAATTTAACCAAACTATTTCTAACGTTTCGTTTCCATTTTGTTCTCAAAATTATTGTGAAAAAATAGCCGGGGATTTTTTTTTATTCTGGATCAATGATTTCTTTCCCCTTGTCCGAATGTTAATTTTTAAGTTTAAAATTTCCTTTTATTTATAAAACCAAAGTTCTCCCTAAAGTAACTATAATGTATTTCTTTTAAGAAAAATGCCAATTAAGGTATATGGTATGTCCAATGGACCCCGGACAATTTCTGTGATTATGACCTTAAAAGCATTGGATATTCCCTTTGAACTTGTGACTACCAATTGCCGTATGGGAGAACAGAAGACGGAAGCCTATGCTTTGGTAAATAATAAATCGCAAACAAAACATTCTACCCATTTCCTTACTCCAGTTCTCTTATTTTCCAGATAAATCCCCAAAAGGAAATACCCGCCTTGGACGACAATGGATTCTATCTGCAAGAAACAAACGCAATTATAATTGTTTGTATCTAAAGCACTTAACATTGTCAACAAGTAGTCAAACTTATTCCCATAAATGTTATCTCCATTTCAGTATCTTTGTAATAAGTATGCTCCTGATAGTCCTTTGTATCCTAAGGATCCAGTGGCTCGTGCAATAGTGAATCAACGATTGTTCTTTAACTCTGGATACTATTTGACAAGAATTGGAATGTATACATTGGGAACTATGGTGTACGATACAACCAGGTCTGCTGAACTACTGGAGAAGGTCGAGAACGCTTTGGAAGTTTTTGAAACATATCTGGAACGGTCGAATTGTAAGTTTGCTGCCGGCGATAGATTAACTGTAGCTGATTTCGCACTCATTTCGACAACACTTTGCCTTGAAGGAATTAAGTTTGATTTGACTGCCTATCCGCTTCTTAAGAAATGGTATGAAACATTCAAACATGAATGTCCGGAAATTTGGGATGTTGGTAATGCTGGATTGATCCAATTGGATTATATTGAACAGAACCCTCCAGTTCGTATTGCCAAATAGGAAATTGGAATTGAGGAATAGAAATGGGAATTGAAATGTGTGAAACTGAATTTTGTATAATTTGTTTAATGAAATAAATAAATTGAATTTATGTTGTTTTTTATGAGACTAACCCCCAGTTTCACAGTGGAGGTTTAAACTTTGATTTCGGTTTAACCAAATCATTTTAAAATAAAAAAAAACCCTCATTATCAAGATGGTCTTCTTTTTCTAGTCGCCACATTTTTATTAATATTATTTAAATTTTTTTTCAATTTCAGAACTAAGTTACCTATAATTTAATAAAACAAAATCGCATCATGATTTCAAAACGGTGTGCACTTAGGGCAAAACTTGTAGAAGTGAAAGAAGAAGAAGGAAAGCAAAAGGAGCTACTCACACCCTCTAAATATCCAAGTATATTTTTTTCACGTACACAGATATAAATTTCTTATAAATATTTATGTACAACAAAAATCCTTGTGGAACAGAGGAAGGCAAACATGGAGCCGGTATCATCCTTGCGGATGAATTACTTGGTAACGTTTTAGGCTATTTTCAGTGATTTTTCTGAAGCTTTTGAAGCAAAGAAACGTGTAGAATATTGTCAGAGCTTATGCTGCATAAACTGAAGTTGAACAGGTGGAAAAAGATACGCTTTGGTCATAGACTTCCACAACCATCTCTAAGAACATCCCGAAGAATGAGCTTTACTTTGTGCGCGGGGATTTCAAAGGACATGTGACGAGGACTTCCATGGTGGTCATGGTCATGAAGTCGCGAGTGAAGAATCGCCAAATGATTTTGGCAGAAGCGATCGCCCAGCAACATTGTCTTCTGTTGAATGTTTTAGGACTTTTACTTTCCAATATGTGCACCAAACAACAAAGAAGTCTCGAAATCTCAGTTAAGAAGTGTTAGTGCTGCGTTTAATTACTTTAAAAGTAAAAGCCACTGGGCCAGATGAGATACTCTCAGAGCTCCGAAAAAAGGTGGAAAAGATGGTAGACATCGGGTCTAGATGGCTCACGATTCTTATCTTCAAACGCATTCGCGGTCACCAAATACCTAATCGGTACAGTGGTGGGAAAGTAACTTTCGCTCAATCTTTCGTTTTCCAATAGAGACTTGACAATTTTGAATTTAATTTGTGAACGCACCCCTTAACTAATCATCGAACTGTCATTGTCAATGTATTCAGTAAACTCAACATTTTCATCATGGTAAAGTACACGAACGAGCAACGTCAAATTATAAAAAATTTTCTACCGAAATTCGAGTGTTAACTCCAATTTTTGGTCGTAATTCTTGCCCTAGTACACAGGCAATAAAGGCTAAAACACAATCACGCTTCAGCTTTGGCTTCGTCAAGTTACATTTTATACGCTTTATGTGACATTTTTAAAATTTCGGTTGTTGTTTTTGATTTTTACTGTCAAAGCGAGAAAAAGTTCAACCAGTTTCTACTTCAGCTTTGAGTTTGAGTTACGTTACGTTATCTTGTACATGAACCAAACATAACGTCAAAGCCAAAGCGACATTGTGACAAGATGTATTGATTTCCTATGGTTGAACTTGTAAACGTCATGCGAAAATAAAGCGTGATTGTGTTTTAGCCATAACAAGTTTGGTGCAAACATTTGAGTCTAAATATTCGTTGTGCGATGTTGCCGTGTCAGTGAGACTACGGGTTGGTCGATATGTCAAAAATATCGCTGCCGTTCAGGCGTCCGTAGCAAACGATACAAATCAGTTAATTCCACGGTGTTCTCAAGAATTGGGCATCGCTCAGACCACATTATGGCGTATTTTTGCGTAAAGATCTTGGCCCGAATTGAAAGATATGGACTTGGACGACATGTGTCTTCAGTAGGATGGTGCCACAAGCCACACAGCACACCTTACAATCGATTTATTGAAGGAGTAAGTTTGATGAGCGTGTTATCTCAAGAAATGGGCCAGTCGATTAGCCGCCTCGTTCGTGCGAGGCTTCTAGACTATTTTCTTTGCGGTTACGTTAAGTCATTGGTTTATGCCATCAAGCCGACGTTGGAAGAGATCAGATCCAACATTGAACGCGAAATAGCGGCCGTTTCGACCGAAATATGTAGCCGAGTCATTGAAAATTGGGTCCAACAAATCGATCGCTGCAAACGTGCTCGCAGTGGCCACATGTACGAAATTGAGTTCCATTCATAAATGTTTTGTTCGCCGATAATAGTTTTGAAATATCTTAAATGGTTTGCGTTTTATTTAAAAAAAAAGCTCATAGTGTAAAATACACTCAGATAAGGCCTTCACATAACGAGATATTGGCATGCCAAAAATTGAGTGAAAAAAATAAATTTTTCATTCAGGCTTTCAGATGTCTATATCTAGTTGCTAATTATGTCCTCCATTGTCAAATAGTTACTGAGTCCAGCTTCTAGATCTATGTACACCAGGAATTAAAAAAAAAAATAACTGCGACTCCAGGAGCGGATTGAAGGGTCGCGTGTCAGAAAATACATGTTTTCACTCAAGATTTCACTGGCCTATATCTCGATATGAAGAGGTCCTAGGTGAGTGGTTCGTACACTGTCAGATAGGTATTAGGACCATATATTTGATGCATGTACCAAAAATGTCTCGAACAAATAACTGCCCCTCCAGGAGCGCATTGAAGGGTCGCGGGTCAGAAAATACATATTTTCACTCAAGCCTTCACTTGCTCATATCTCGATATGAATTACATTTTCAAAGCGCTATATCCGGTAAAGAATTCACATACATATATGTTTCAATGGTCAATATTGTAGGACATTTTATGATACATATACCCGAACAATTGGATCGCACGTACTTGCTCTTATGTGCCTAATTACATTGGAAAGCAATATCTTTGGCAGAAACAAGTAACATTTACGTTGAAAATAACGCAGTTCGAACTTATAAAATGTAACGGTTTTTAGTAAAAATGAAGTACGTCATCGCACGTCTTAAATATCACAGAATTTATGAAAAATGTATTTGGAAAATTGTAGGCCGGTTTATATAAAATCCTGTTTTTATTTTTATTTTTTTTTTGAAAAAAAAAATTTCGGAAATGTTGGTATGCAGTTTTTTTTAGAATTTATTAATATACATATAAAATTGATTTTTCAAAAAAAATTCAAAAAATTATTTTTATTAGAAAAAAAGTTTTTCAAATATAAAATTTGCTAGAAACCCAAAAAACCGTTACCGAGAAAGCCCAAAAATAAAAAAAAACCGTTAAATGAAAGGTACCGTTAATAAACTTTTCCCCATAAATTTGGTTCTATACAAATAATAGCCAACATCAACAAAAAAAAATCTCAAAAATTTTCATCAAAATCGTTGGAGCTGTTTTTGAGAAAATTAGCTTTTCCTGAACGGTTATATGGCAGGTACCGTTATTTTTAGGCCTACAAAAAAAATTCAATTTCCCCTTTGGGGAATGCCAAAATAATCACACACACCAAGTTTGAAGATAATCACTTAAGCCGTTTAGGCTGCAGCTCGTTATACATACTTACAGGCAGACAGGCAGACAGACAGACATTTTTTCTCGATCACTTTTTAGACTTCTTTATGATTGTAATGTCATGTTTCATTGTTATCCCTTTTTTCCACGAATCCTAAGCTTGCCTTATAGTCCCTATAATCGCAAGTAAAAAAGTTAATTTATTATAATATTAATATTAATGAAAAACCAAAGAAAGGTTGAAAATTAGCAGTCCCCTCCCACATTTTTCACACAGGGTCCAAGAGGTGCGAAACTTCAGAAAATGTTAAATAACCATCCCTTAACATTATCCTAAAGTTTTATTTAGTTGCGACTTTTTTCGGCCTAAAATTACCATTCGACTGGACTACAAAAATGTGTTTGTCTCAATTCTTCAAAAATCAAATTTAACTTCTTTTAGTTTTTCGAGATTGTGAGTGACTATCTATTGATCTCACAGACTTTTTTTTATACTTAAATGAAAGGAAATTAAATTTAAATACAACTTTCTTCGCAATGAAATTGTTTTACGGGATGAGCGGTTTTGCCAATATTTAGATCCGGATGGCAGCAAAAGTAAAAACTGCCTAATTGTTGGAAATTAAATGGACTTAGAAGAAGTACTTGATTTTGTTTGTCGAAAAAAGCATAGTTTATGACTTTTAGGGCAAAACGCGAAAAGAATAACAACATTTTGCAGTTTTTTGCATGCTGCACAATTTTATCGAAGTTCCAAATTTCTATTAACACTACCTTAACTGGTCCATACATTCATTCAGAACTACATCCAGTTTTGCGATTTTAATGTCGATTTCTACTGGTTTATATCTTTTCAATCAAAATACAATTTTGAGAAATTAAATTATTATAAATATTTTTGTTAACATTATCATTCGTTACTTCGAATACATTGTATTTTCTTTTGAACCACCCTGTAGTTCTAATAGCTTAGTTAATATTTGTTTTTTGAGCATTGTTTCTTAAATCCATATTGATTTTACATTCCACACAAAGATTAAGTTTCACCAACCATTGAAAAATTCGCTATAACCCTCATTGGATATCACCATTTTGCAGTAGGAGTCAAGGTTCTATTAAATTTTATATTTAATGAAAATCGAAAAGGGAAACAGTAATAACTTTATACAAAAAAAAAAAAAGCATTCTAAATTGTGAAATGAGTCTTTCCAGTAATTCAATCCTTTAATGGACCCCGAAGGCAATAGCACTTTATATTTTAAAGTAGCTTATAACAAAAAAGGGCAAAAACATAATCGAATATAAAAAAAATGAAAATGCATTTTCAGTGTCGGTATTAAATATTTCAAGGATAATCATTAAAAAAATATCCTTCTTCCTAACCTCTTGAAATACACATAATGATAAATCGATTAATCATTTGCCATTGAAATTACCCATATGCTGCACATGGAATATTCATATCCATCAAGAAGTAGGTCTACCTAAAGGCCTATCGAAATTAAATAAGAATAAATCATCCTGCCACATAATAATCCAGCCAGCATCCAACATCAGCATCCCCGCAATAACAATATCCAAATCCAAAGTTCAAATTGGATTACTGCATTAGGAACGAGGAAAAGTTTGGCGAAACAGGATGGAGCATTAAATCACAAATATTATTGACAACTTAAGCAGCAGCGCCCTCTGCATTACTCAACCAAAACAATCCAATTAAAATGTGAGTGGAATTTGATATCCTTCTGGAGACATGTATACCGTAAGATATAATTGAACTTCTATGCAACTTCCCCATGGAAGAGGGACCACCTATCATATAACATAACTGCCCTTAAATCAGCTTTACCTTGAACCCTGCTTAGAGATTATTGAATGGGTTTAAGTTGTAATATATCGATGGAAATTGGGTCAACCCAGTTAACGCATCGCTAAGCTTCTCCTTTTGGCAGCCAATAAGCCAATCAAAATAAATTCGTCCCGAAACGGCAGGCTTTCGGGATAAATGGCTCCCAAAAGTATTGCAAATGCACTCATGTGCGAAGTGGATATGTTCCAGGGTTGATTAAATTTTTGTAAAATTCGCTTTTTTTTGGAAAATTTAAATTTAAATTTCATTGGTTGAATTATTTTCAATGTGCAAATCTGTATTCATTGGGAATCCTGGAATATGGAGTATGCAGAGGATAAGGGCAGAGCCATGATGATGGAAAGAAAATATGCGGAATAGCTTTTTGATAGAAATGACAATCAATAGCTTGCCACATCTGTCTGGTTTTTACATCTGAATTTTTTTCCATTGTATATTTTTTTTTAATTTGAGATAATATTTTTATTTGTCAGAAGAGAAACTGACAGTATTATGTTTCAATTAAAATTTCAATAAAATGCAGAAATGAGAAAAATTACGGACGCCTCTGATGTGTCAATGTTTGATAAGTAAATGGACGGGATTATCTGTTTAATGAGCGGTGTTTCTTTGAAATAATTAACCCGTAATGGACATTTAATGAAATTATCTTTATTTCGATAAAAGGTTGGATTTCCTGTTTGGCAAATGAAAAAAATGCTAGAATTTAAGGTTTGCAAAACTTAATTGTTCATACAAAGTTTCTGCACAGAATTTGTCAAATGCTACTGAAAAAATCTTCCTCGGGAACTTTTAAGCTTTGTATCAGTGTATACCACTGCCTGAAACTATCGAAGAGGTATAGCACAGTTTTTTCCAGCTCAGTAGATCATGACTTTTTTCTCAATTAAAACCTACGGGCCATGAAAAACCCTTTTTCTTCACAATAAAAGAGCAGTCTGAAACAGAATTTTAGGGAAGCACACAGATTATGCCCTATTCTTAAGTTTGTTCTAAGATAATAATGTCTTTCGAAACCTTCTTCCTCCCTGCAATCCCAAAGTAACATTTTCCATGAGAATACCAGAAATAAGGATGCAATTCTGGTTCTTTGACAAAAACCTTACATAACAAAGATTTTAATCAGTTAACTTGAACCAAAAGTAACCGAACAACACAAAGCCAACATAAAAGTTGTCCATACGCCAAAAACTTTCCAATAATTTGCATTTTGAATTACTTATTCCGTATTAAACTACTAAACTTCGCTTCGTGTTAAGCCCTGGGCACAATACTTCTAAAAGTCATTCCATCTGTGCAGAATACTTATTCCAAAAATGAAATTCAAAGAGCCCAAACTAAGTTCGAATACAATATCATTGAATTTTCGAATAAAAATTAAAACTTTTCTTCAAAATATCCAAATATTCCAAACAAGATAAAAAAAAACACATGAAAAGTCAAAAACTAGGTTACCACTTCAAAAAGAAATTAAAAAAAAAATTCAAACAACTATCTTCAAACTTTTATTCAACATTCATGTATCTTCTTCAGCAATTCAATTGTTCCTATTTTTCTCAGGAAATGACACAACCATATCCTACACAAATGCCGCAATATGTTAGCCCCACTTCCTATCCAACACAATTAAGCGGCTATTGCTGCTTGCAAATAGCTTCAAATGACCAGGACCACCTTATGTCGTCGTCCTTACATCTCAAGAAGAAAACATATATTTTGCAACGACAATAGAACAACACCTTAATGTATTCCCTCCCCAGGTAGGAAGAAAGATACAAATGCCAGGTGAGAGATGGCTATTACCGTATTGTCGTCGTCGTTCCTTCTTAAAGGTATTCTTCCCCAATTTTCAGTGGAAGTAATTTCAACAATAAATGCGTTACCGTTGTGTGTTTTCCAGTATATCCCTTGTTTTGATGTTGTGCACCGTATCGTACAATTGAACCCACATACACACTGCGCCTTTTCATTCAGAAATATGTACGTTGATCCAAGGCAAGGAACGGCAGCATCACTGCCACCTTGCCCATCGGATGTCAGAAACTACACTTGTGTATTACGACCATGGGATTGCGACCACCCATTGAACTCCGGCATCCAGCTATGAGCACTCATAGGAGAAGCTTTTGTCGTACATAGGCGGATTTACTTGCAGTGAAGTACCAAGGCGCAACATTGAAAATGACTGTGTTTTCGATAAAAATGGATGAATTTCGAATAAAATATCAAAAATTTACAAATTGTTTATAGAACCTTAAGGCCCCATGCACACGCAGCAACTAGAAAAAAAAAACAAAACCGGTTGGCAACTCCGGTTACGTACTCAGCGGTGACTTGACTCCCCACACGAAAATACTCATTACCAAACAAAATATCTAAATCGTTCAGTGTTCCAGGATGTTTTTCAACCTCCCCCACCCGCAACAGTTTGGTCTGTTGTTTGCTCATATTCAGCAAACTAGAAACTAAAATCACTAGGATGTCGGTTTGCCTAGTGATTTTAGTTTAGCTAAACAACAGTTTTTTGTGAGTCGCAAATGAGTTTTCAACCAGTCGGGTCGTGTGCATCGTCCCATTAGATTATACATGGTATGACTCAAAACAAACTAGTTGCCAATTCGTATAGTTGATAAGTTTTTTTTCAGTTGCACCGTGTGTATTGGGCCTAACTCCGATCCTGATTTAATTTATAATTTTATTTTATTCATGAAGCTCAAGCATCTCCTAACCAGTTTAAAAAGACTTGCTTCATGAGATGCCATTACGCCTAGAAAAATTAACTGTGATGCGCATTTCATTTTTATGGGAGGGTCATTGGTTCGAGCCAGCTCCAACACTCATTTCCACGTGGTAAACATCGGCAAGCCTATTAATAAAAAATGCTGATTCCACCTTTATTCCACGAGATAACTAAATTATTGAATAAAACTTAAGCTACGGATTAAAATTGTCCATTAATAAAAACAAAATGAACGTGAAATAGTAACATGACTTTTACCAAAAATCCTATAAGAAAATCTACTACAATAAGTAAGATGCCGGTTCAGTAATTTGAGCCAGAATCAAGTTTACATTATTTTTTTTTACTTTTTTTATAACTAACGCGCGCACAAGGGACTACTTGTTTCCCTTTTAATGTAACACACTGCGCGGGCATTAGGAAGATGGGGAGGGTAGAGATAGGAGGTGTCGATCAACATTGGTTTTGAATGTTTGCAGATCAAAATGGCAAGGAAAAATCTCGCCGGGTGAACTATTCCAAATTCGTGTTGTTCGGCTAAAAAAAGAATCCCTATATTTCACGGTACGTCCGAAATTGGGCTCAAGGGTGAACTAATGAGCATTCAACATACTCCACACGATTCCTATTACCCCATTTGACAATGCTGTATAAATCGGAGTTTAATGAACTTGACAAACGGCACCGTTGCAATTGAACGCACCTGAAAAAAAAACAGGAAACTGGAAATTTCTTTTCGAACCGAAGGTTGTTAGTAGAAACAAACGAACGAAAGGGAGTGGTGGAAAAAGTGATATGTATATTAAGGATCTGTTTCTCCTTTTGGGAGTATTACCCGATCAGTTAAAAATAATCTAATTGCGATGGAATACCAAAGGTAGGATGAAACTTGATTTACTGATGATAAACCTTGCAAAGGTGATAAGAGCAACGAACTCTTGATTTTGTAGTGGCTAGTAAGCAGTTTTCATATCTCTACATCCACAGAGCAACACGGCAATTTCCTGATTAATCAAATTTTACATTGCATTTTACATTGGGACTCCTAATATTTTGGGTGTCCAAAACTTCATCTAATCTCCAACTACAGCATCGTTTTAACCAAGATATTTGATATTCCGAGCCCAGTCTAACCGGGCCTTCAGGAAACTAAATGTGGATGAAGATGAAAACGTGAAGTGGTAAGGTTAAGGAAATGAAGGAGGAGAGCCCTGTTAAGGCTGCAAAGCGACACAGACCTAGCCAAAAGAGCAAAGTCCAAATTTTGAGATGGCTGCATCATGTATAGCATATGAACATTTATTTGCAAATTCACCCAAAATTAAAGGAGAGCGTAACAGACACGACTCGTTTCTTATCTATAACCCAGCGGCTAGGATGGCCATGTAGAGCGGATAAACATAAATGCTCTAGCGCAAAGTCTTCGACGCCGTACTCGAGGGAGTCATAAGCCAAGGTAGAACCCATTTTCGCAAGGAGCAACAAGGTAGGGGCGTCCTCGGATTACTTTGAGTGAAAAAACTGAAAACGACGGTTATGTAGCGCCACCAAAAGCAAACGGAGTAAGAAAAACCCGGATAAGTATACTATTAGTTTAATATTGCCCCAGGCACATTTGATTGTTGTATCATATCTGATAATTACTCACGCCAAATATTGTTTTTTAACGAGAGTTTCTAAGAAGACCATTTGGCAGTATGAGAAAGTCAAGTGTTGAAGTCCCAATAATTTCTTTAGGATCCTTAACTAGTCACAATTCTTCTACGATATTGACGTAGACTCCAGCACTGATTAGGTCACATACCTTATTCTTTCCCGATAAGAGTTAAGAGCCTCAGACCAAAAGAAAAGTCTTATGGTTGGATTTGACCTTTAAAGAGGGTAAAGGAGTTCAAGGGTTATGTTCCCGTTGTTTTAAGACCAAAACTTATGAGAAAACCGGAAAATCAGAAAACGGTCAAACAAGCCATGGAAGACTTGAATCGCCTTTTTTAGACGGAACACATTTTGGTGGTAAGAATTGTTGGTCGGTTAAAATTAAATTAAATTAAATTTATTGGCGCGACAGCTCCTTAAGGAGCCAAGGTCTAGTGACTTATACTCTCGACAATTCCTGTGTGTGTGTTGTTAATCTGCAAGAATGGAAGGGACCTACAGTTTACATGAGATGCACTTTTTTGAGACAAATTTTACTCTTGGAGGTTTTGTCAGTTCCTCGCAAGAGGCAGTACGCCGGAAGAAAAGGTGGCTATGAGCTGGATTTGAACCCAGGCGCATTTGCATCAGCAGTCCGACACACTAACCACTAAGCCACGGGGCACGGGTCGGTTATTTAAAATAAAGGTCATTCCTTATCGTCCTCAGTTCCAACACTTGTCCACAATATTCCCTATGTTAGCTCGTTAGCGTAAGCTTCTCCACCTTTCCTTTTCCTCAGATCTAATTGAAGCAGAAGAAAAACAGCCTTTATCCACAGCCTTTACCAAAAAAAGTGTGAATTTAACTCCCCCAAAAACTATAGATCGATTAACTGATTAATTATCAGCTCAAGAAATATCTCCAGGACCGAAAACTTCTTAATTGCTTTCGTAGAAATGGTTCCACTGGCAATTTAATGGTTCAACTCACCGATCAACGGAACAAATCCATGCAGAGCTTCGGAGAAAGTAACATTATTACACTTCATATGCTTATTGCATTTGAAAGAAGCTGGCTCCAGACACTCTTATGGAAAATAAGTGCTTTCGGAATTGATGTTTCCCTTCTTCGCTGGATTAAAATTTCTTTCAGACCGATCAATGCAAATTCTATTGAATGGGTTCAAATCCGATACCCTCCAAAAAAAATACTGTTGCGCCCCAGGGCTCCGTGCTGTCTTCAACACTCTTTCTCATTTTTCTAATCCACAAAACTTCTTTACTGAGACAGCACGCTTAGCTTTACATATTAAATTTTGGACTTAAAACCCTGCTTTTAAGATGTGAATCTTCAACGCAAAATATGTTTAGCTCATTTATTCCTGATCTCGACAGTTTTATCAAATGGGGAATAAGAAATGGAACTTAATGCGTTGACAATATAAAGTGTTAGCAGTCAGAGGGAAGCAAATTATCAAGACTTTTTCGTATTATTTCTTTGTCATTTTCTGATAATGAGAGAATGTAAGATAGAAATTTAGAGTTTTCATTTCTGCCTTGAAAATACACTGTTTTTGGTAGGGTTTTTTTTATAGATACGGCAACAGGCTGAAATTTACCGTTTTAACGATTTTCGCTAAAGTTTGATATTTGGTTTGGCTTTTTGAAACAATTTTGAATGGTTACCATGTTTGATTACTGTATCAATTTTCTTTAAGTCTGCAAAAATTTAATTTGAGTGGAAGTACCTACATAGTTATTTATTTAACAAATAAAACACATTGTTTGCATTTGTTTGTAACTATGTTATTGCTTTGGAGTATATTCACTTATCACGTCAAGAAATCTAGTACTAAATCTACTACTAACTACAAAACATAGTACTAAATCTACTACTAAGTACTTAATCTAGTACTAAATATAGTACGAAAACTACGGTAGCACTAAATTCTAGTACTAAGCACTAAAAATCTAGTACCAAAAATACTATTGTACCAACAATATAGTACCAATAGGCACCAGTTTTAACGGCACCAACTAACGTTCGAAGTTGAACAATATACAATAAAACTTTAAACAGTCAAATCCGAATATGGCAACATTGGTAATTGATTTCGGTATAAGAAATACAGAAATAACAAAATTTCTTGAAAAATGCTAAATCCAAAAAATAATTGAAGACCCACAATCTTGGTTTGTTTACGAAAAATCAAAGGGAAATCCATTAATTTTTGTTTCCCTCTAACATAGCGTATGGTCTAGTGTCACTTTTTGAACCTTTCACTTGTACTTATTATTAATTATTCCTGCAAAATTCTTTTATTCATAATTTTTTTCACTCACACGTTTCTGAAAATATAACATACAACCTATTCTTTCATCACTATATTTCTTTCTACTCTACAAAACACAGTATCTCGCTAAACTAGAAGCTGCCTCATAGTAGTACTGTAGATTGTAAAGGGTTTTTCAGAGCGCTACAACAGTTTTTTTAAATAAAACAAAAACGGTTTTGGATATTAATAAAATTCTTTATTCCTGTGAAAGTACGTTCAATGCCATTGTGTACAGAACTCGATTCCTTTTGCATGGCCACCACGGGCACGCTTGCAGAAGTCCAGACGCTGAACCCAATTTTCGACGGTTTTCAAGCATAAATCGGCCGATACTGCTGCAATTTCACGTTCGATATTCGTACGAAGTTCATCAATCGTCGCTGGCTTATTAACATAGACCATAGACTTGACGTAGCCCCACAGGAAATAGTCTAACGGCGTCAAATCGCACGACCGAGGCGGCCAAGCGACTGGACCATTTCGTGAGATAACACGTTCTTAAATTGATTGTGACATTCGCTGTGTGGCTTGTGGCGCCGTCCTGTTGGAACCACATGTCCTCCAAGTCCATATCATCCAATTGGGGCCAACAATATTCGGTTATCATTGAACGGTAGTGATCCCCATTCACAGTAACGTGCCGGTCTTGATCATCACGGAAGAAGTATGGCCCAATGACGCCGCCGGCCTATAAACCACACCAAACCGTAATTTTTTCGGGATGCAATGATGACTCATGGAGTACGTGTGGATTGCTGCCTGACCAATACCGCATATTTTGTTTATCTTGTAAGGATGTAGGCTAAGATCTTTTCGCAAAATTCGCCACAACGACGTCACAGAGATGCCCAACGCTTGAGAACGACGTGTGAGAAACACATATGCGCTTTCTGCAACAGAAACCTCAGCGGCGGCAATATTCTCGACACTACGGGCACTTCTTTGTCTCACTGGCACGGGAACATTTTGTACTGTGCCTGTGGATTCAAATTTTTCCACTAGACGCTCAATTGTTGACCTGCTTGGACGATTATGACGACCATAAATTGGACGTAGCGCTCTTAACATTGAGGCCACTGACTTCGAATTTCGGTAGTAAATTTTAAAAATTCCGACTCGTTGTTGGCTCGTATATCTTTCCATCATAAAATGGCAAACCTTACTGAAAAGAAATGTCAAAAGAGCAGCAAGAAATATGGTGTCGTTTGATGCCCCTGTCGCTCTACTTTTGTAGCGTCCCTGTTGAAAAACCCGATATATATAATGACAATTCTCAATTTTAGTTCTAATACAATTTTAATAAAATCCAAAAAGTTTGTATACTTCAAGAACATACTACTTTATATGTATAATTCCTAAAAGTATAAGCTTTTTTGATTCTGAGAAAGCAGACTCCACTAAACTCACAATGAAATAGCATTAGACACTAAAGCGTTGGAAGCTTAATTCACAACTAGATAGCGTTATAGGAGGACACTGAGAAAAAGACAGAGACAGAGATAGCATTGGACTCTAGGTTTAAAACATGGAAGCTCACATCAACTTTCAGTTCTTAGTCTTTCCAGAATTTAGGAGAATCTAATCTATACTCTAAATTCCAGATTCATTGGTCGGTGGACTTATGCTAGACTACTGACGGATTCTGTTTTGACTTATTTCGGTTCCGTGTCATATAAATGTTTCAGCCGTAAGTCAGTGTGAATTATAAAATCTGTAAGCTGTTTATTATTGCTGGCAGTAGTGGTGGTGGTATAACTGTTTTTTATGGGAATTCCTGCTTTGAACGAAAGGTTTGATGTTGAGTTGTGCGTACTTAGTTTTGTTTATATGGTTGTCGGATTATACCTTATACGGCGATAGAAATGAACCAACATGCTTCGTTATACAGGGTGGGCCAAAAGAAGTCATCCATTCGATGTTGTATGGCTCTCTTTTTTTCTAAATGAAAAACTTCTATTCTGTTTATTGTTTATGTTTATTTGAACCTTTAGAATTGTATTGGTCAAGTCGAGAAGATGATATCGGCCAAATGGGCGCCGTAACAATTGATTGCCATACGAGCTCGTTTTATGGCATTTTTATCACTTCAGCGAGAACTTCGGGCGACAGATTCTCGCACTCGAGTCGAATGTTGTCCTTGAGGGCTTCCAGAGTCTCGGGCTTGTTCACGTAAACACGGAACTTCAAAAAAACCCACAAAAAAAGTCTGAAACGGTTAAATCGGGCAATCTTGCAGGCCAGTGCAAATCGCCAAAACGAGAGATGAGGCGCCGCCTTTAAAATATCGGTTCATGTCAGTTCATGTATCGCTCCACTTGTATTCTGCATCTGCCTAGTCCACAAATTTCAAGACATTGGCGGCCATTTGCAAAAATGAGAGCAACTTTCAATAGGGTGATTTCTCTTTTGCCCACCCTGTAGTGTGATATTAGACTGGATTGATATTATGGCAATCGGAGTATACGGCAGCAGGGTTTGCTGATATGCAGAGGTGAGGAGAAGCACGCTTCGTTACATTCCACCAGAATGTCCTATATATTTGCATGCATTCAGTGTTCTGTAAATGTTAGTCCGCCCCTGTGTTTTTATTTAGTCCCCTGTGGATAACTCATGGAGATTCGTAACTTAAGTAGATACATACAGCTCTGTGTGGATTGCGTATTTTATGTCGTCGTCATTGTCGTTCCACACTTTGCACACAATAATGTTGTAGGTTTATTATGACGACTGACTACGACCAAGACCAAGTCAACAACAACGACGACTATAAGACGACGACGACGTTCCACACAATTATTTAGCATTATTAATCGCAATTTTTATTTCCTTCCTCATCTCCCATTTCGAGCGAGTTGTAGGCAGTTAAACTTTTATTTATTTATTCCTCCCCCCACAACCATGGCTACCGCTCTTTAATCGAACCTGGATTGAATTTCATTTTTATGACTTTCGAGATAAGACAAAGCTGATAGCTTGCATCATTTCGGGGTTTCGGTGTCAATTTCTTCATCCCAAGTGTAAATAAAGAAAAGTCCAATGAATAGGCCGAAATTTCACAAAAAACCATGGAGAAGGGACACGAGACTATAGCAATCCTTTTTTTACCACAACCGCCACCACACCGCTGCTGTCGGCCTATAAATCGCTCCACGCAGCTTGATTTACGCTTTAGGCAGAAAGGAACACACACACAGCACGGAGGAGAAGCAAAAAAAAATCCGAGAAAAGATCTCAATTACAATAAATTATAAAACAGAACGTGTCAAAGAGCGGTTACGCCACCCTGTAGGTATCTCCTCCTCTGTCCTCTTCCACTTCCAATTCAACCTCATCCGATCAGCCCTCTGGTGGAGCCACAACGAGGAGACGTATATTTTGCATTTACGTCAAAGCCAGAGTACATCCTCTGGATGTCTACTTTGTCACTTGCAGTGTATCTGTACCTGAATGAGAAAGATAAAGATAAACTAAACATGCAGAGGTTGACTCTTGTGGCACTTGACAGTGTGCTTTGCGCTCTGAAGCATACTTACCAAGCCCACGTCAAGACTGCATCCTTTACGCGTCAATCAACCAACCGGTATAGCAATAGCATCTCTATTCCTTATGTAAAAAGGACTTAATTTGGGTCACTTGGGTGTTAAAAATTAATCCTGCCTGTGGTGCCACAAAAAGATCCAAAAATGCCAGGGAATAATCATCAAGCGCGCCCGTTTATTTGCCGCCTTTTGAACTCACAATTTCGCTAACCGTGCTGCGAATATTGTGCAGTTCTGTTCGTTTTATATTTTTTTGTGTGTTCATTTTCGGTTCACTTTTGGGAACCATTAGAGAGGAGTATTGTAGTCGGCTTGCTGCCTTTTATGGGAACCAATAAACCGACAGCCAATGGTTCATTAACCACATCCTGTGTTTGGGGAAGAGGAGAGTATTGCTGATGTTATTCGCACTAACTGCTGGTGCCCTTACTGGATGGTGGATGCGATGTGAACTGACTGATGCTGGTAGTGGGTTCAAGAGGATTATGAGGACTTCGGGGTTTTGTATGGAATATAAGGTACTTATGTTGGTTGGCAGAGGTCGGACTTAACAGAATTAACACCGCGACACTTCATCGAGGGGTTTTAATTAAAATTTTTGATGTAAGGCAATTATTGGACTCTGAACGTCGTCGTCGTCGTAGTCGACATCCTTGTAGTTGTCGTCGACATCGACGACAACGCCGACGTCCTCAATTCAATGACGATGGGATTTTCTCTTTCAATGTTCCTCTTTGCCGGCTATTGGGGGGTATGGGTTTAAGGTTCGTATTCGGTATGCTCGGGTCGTTTCAGGCTGTCATTAGCGATGTTGGAAGTGATTAGAGATAAGTAATGGAGTCCGCGATTCACTTACTTAAATTGTTTAATTTTCAAGAGGGAGTCGGAATGGGGAAATCAGGATTCATAGTCCATAAAATGAAATTCAATGAATGAGGCAGTGTTTTTATTTGTGGGGCGGGTTTTGGGACCAAATTACCGCTTCCATTGAACCTTTTCTGTGAGTTCTTTGGAAATGTTAAGTGGTTTTGTTTTTTTTTTTTATTTAATTTCTTGATGCCGGTTATGATTGATCGCTTTGATGGAAGGACACAATGGGGCAAAAAATTCTGATTTTCCTTTGTATGGTTGTGAAGAGTTTGTCGTTGGTTGGTTGGAAGGTTTTGTTGTGCTAATTTCCAGCGGTTGTTGACCAAAAAGTTGGGTGACTTTATTGTTTGATTAAGCCGGTAAACGGATTGACCGGAATGATTCTTGTTGAAGTACTTGGTTATGGACGTGGTACTTTTGTCTGGTATTGTAAGCGGTGACTAATGGTTGATTTTTTCTCATAATTCTGACAATGACAGGTGCTTATCAAAAATTCTACTACATTCAATATGTTCCATTGTTAATTGGATGAATTCGTGTGAAACGACTTATTATATGCTCATTAATTATAAGGTTTTTGTGTGGACCTTATGATGACCTTTACTTATGACAAAAGTAAGTGAATTGTAAAGGTGAAAGTTCAAAGGAAGTTGGGTGTATTATGATCTGCAAACATCATGGATATAATTCTCCTTGAGAATTATTAAAAATTACCTACCTAAACTTTGTTAATTACAATTTCATTAACCTTTTGGAATCTTTTGCGTTGGTGTTTTTTGATATTAATTAGTCTTGGCCATGACAACGTGTCAGAGTTAATTGAGAAAGCCAACAAATATATAATTGAAATAGAAAACTTGTTAAAGCTTAAGGCTAAATTTTAATTTTTCGTAATTTCAAACAATTGATTCTAGAAATAGAAACCATTCTTGCCTAATTTCGAAGAAGAAATAATTTTTTTTTAATTTTTAACTAAGCCGATTCCATGTGATGTTTCCAGAATGATGTCCGCATCGGATGGCTGCTTTTGTTCTTCCTAGAAATCCCAATCACATTGAAATATATTTAACTTTTGTGTTTATTGATTTATGTTGACAGATAAAATATCTGGTGGAAAAGAAGCTAATTTTAAATTGTCCTTCCTAATAACTGCTTATTGCGAAGCTGAAAAACATAAAAATAACAATTATCCTAAAATTCATAGAGCAGGTTTATAGCTCTATGTCTATCGTATTAAATTATGCTTAAATCTCATGCAACAATTCTCCGCTCTCAGAGACATTTAAATGTTCAACGAAGAGTAAAAAGCAGAATATAAATAGGACCAGCTATACCCAGAGGATTTATTTCTGGTTATGTCGAACTTCATCAACATTCTACCTGAACTACGGAACTACAATTGCGCTGCACACGATAGTGATTCCGACCATCTGGCAGTAGTAGTGAGGGTAAGGCCTAATCAAAGGATATTCTGCGAACAACCACAACAAGAGCTCCACATCAGGTATAACAGGGTGAACTGGAGAACATTCCGTACCAAAATTGAAAGAGATCTCCCGGAAGTTCCAAGCAGCAGCAATCTCTCCAACCGTGAAATTGATAGTGCCATACTAGAATTTGAGGAAAGATTTAAAAACGCCTTGGAAAAGCTTAAGACTGTAAAAACCAGCAGAGACTGATATGGGAATATGCCGGAGCATATACAGGCCAGATATGCTCACAGACAGAGACTCCGCAAAAAGTTTCAACGGATATACCACAGGTTGTTCAACAGAGAAAACGACGAGTATAGACGCATATACTCCGAACTTCAATGCATCAACACCATGTTCAACCAGGCAATGAAACATCACAGAAGGATGAATTCAATAAAAGGCTTGCGAACATCAAACCGGGACCCCATGCCTTCAAGAAGCTCGATGCCAGATACTTTAATGCCCGGGCAACATTCAGCAACAACACCAACCGAAAAAGCAGAAGCTCTCGCTAAGCATTTTGAGGAGACCTTCAAAGATCGCCCGCCCAATTCCCTTCCTGAATTCATCGAAGAAGTTGAAAACAAGTTTGAAGAAGTTGTAGCCTCTAATACTTCAGTCACCAACTTTAATGAGGACAATCCTGCACTCGGACCAACTGGTAATGCTTTTACTTCTATCGAGGAAGTAACTAAAATAATCCATGGAGGAAATTCTAAGAAGTCAGCAGGAAATGATGGGATTTCTAACTCTGTGCTTAAAAAGCTACCAAATCTCGCCATCCTTCAATAACTACGAATAACAGCTACTTCTCCTAAACATGGAAAATGGCAAAAGTGGTGCCCGTTCCGAAGAAAACCAACAGGGATATTGGCCGATTTCGCTTCTATGCCGTGTCAGCAAAATCCTGGAGGGATTTATCCTGAGAAAGCTTCATCATTTCTTCAAGGAAAGGGAAATCATATCTGAATGTCAGTATGGTTTCCGAGCACGACACTCCACCATCCATCCGATTCTTGGACTGCACTCCGAATGACACACGGACTCATCAAGAAAGAGACGACAGTCGCCTGTTTACTGGACATCGAAAAGGCCTTCGAAACATCGAAGGTTCGAAGATTAATCAAACATTTTCTAACCCACAGATCCTTTTATGTATAGGTAAACAAAGAATATTCACGAAGAAAGACGATCAGCGCTGGAGTTCCACAAGGTTCCAAGTTGGACCCCATACTTTTCAACCTTTATACAGCTGATCAGCCTACCAAAATCCCAGGGACTAAACCGAAGCTATACGCTGATGACTCCTTAACAAATGCAACATCCATTTCACCAGAAATCGCAGCCAGGAGAGTTGAGGATCACATAAGAAACTTGTGGGACTACCACCTTAAATGAGGACTAAAGATAAATAGCGATAAAAGATAAAACAGCAACAAAGGGTCGAAGAAGTTTAATATCAGTATCAAGCTACCAGACAACACAGTGGTAAGGACAAAGACAACAGCAAAATACCTTGGAGTGAATTTCACTAACTGCTTCAAATTCAACAAGCACGCTTCATTTATGCTTATAAGAGCCAACTTCTCCCTACATCTGGTCCACCCGATTCTTAAGAGAAGAAACAAACTAAGCACTAATACAAAGCTGCTCATCTATAAACAGCTGATCAGTTTAGTTATGACGTACGCTTGTCCTATTTGGTTCACCATATCACCAACATATATGAAGAAGATCGAAGTTTTTGAAAGGAAAATATTCCGTAGCTGTACAGGTCTACACCGAAACCCCATTACAAGGAAATATGTCCCAAACAAAAAGCTATATGAAGACACCAAACTGATCCCAATAAATCAGTTCATGACACAGCTCTCCAAAAATATTTTGAGGAACTTGGAGAACCACCCCACTTGGAAATCCAGAAACTACTCCAGCAACAAGTAGAGCCCAGTCATCGCTACCTCAACATTCGAGCCATCACAGACGACCGATTCAAGGATATAAGGAACAATGACGGAGATATGATATAAGTAAAAATATAGCATAGTATAGAGTCATCTGAAATACGTCGGGCATTTGGAATCGACGAACCTCTTATTCGATGGATTAGAAATTACCTTTCGGACCGTTCTATTCGAGTTGTTTTGGACGGCTTCCAATCTGATAGTCACAAAATAAATGCTGGTGTGCCCCAAGGCTCCATTCTGTCTCCGACATTCTTCCTCATTGCTATCAATGATCTCTTGTCTAAGACTTCTAATCCATTAAATTGTTTTGCTGATGCAGTACCCTCAGCTTTTCCTACTCGGTTCTACATTCACTTCCCTGTTCTTCGGATGTGGAACTGCAACGGCATCGTATGATTAGCTCATTAAATTCCGATCTGGCGAGCATTGAGATTTGGAAGCATTAAATTCTACACGAATATTAATTCCCTATTGATGTTGTTAAAGCATAACCTACTCCCCATGCCCATATCCATGAGTGTTACTTGCATCGAGAAAACCGAACAGCTTTGCGTTCTAGGTATGTGTATCACAATTCACAAGCCCACCTTCTGTGGAATTAACACATTTATAACATCGCAAGAAATGCAGCGAAATGTTTAGGTTTTCTTAGACGATGCAAGTAATATTTCTCCCCGTTAGATATGGCTACAATTTCTGAGGCGTACATTCGCCCGAAGCTTGAGTACAATTATCATATTTGGGCAGGTGCCCCTGTTACTCACTTGCGTTTTCTGGATAGAATCCAGAAGAGTGCATTAAAAATGATAGGTGACAAGAATATAACAGAAATATTTGATTCGCTAGAACATCGTCGAAATGTTTTCTGTCTCTCCTTATTTTATCGCTTTTTCTATAAACAATGCTCCAGCGAAATAGCCAGTTGCATTCCTCCCCTTAAGAGTTTTTCCCGTAATACTCGTATCGCTAGGAATGCTCAACTTTGAGCCTAATTTCGGACGCATTGTTAAAAATAGAAACTCATTCTTTAGCCGCACTTCACGAATGTGGAATGCTTTCCGCGACTCGATTTTTCCTTTCCATTACGATTTACAAACAATGTTGCATCGGTAACTCGTTTTATCTTTTATCCAATTTTCCTAAACGCTCTCAATGTGTTAATACACGAAAAGGGTAGTATCGGTAGGCAATAGCTTGCCAAGTTCCAACACTATCGCCGAAGAAAAAGCAGGAGCAAAATCACCTGAAGCAAACAAATGCAACAAGACTTGCATTTAATTGGACTGGAGATGGCACAATCCAATACCAAGAATACCGTAACTGAAGTAGTACATATCCCTAGTGATTTTGCTTTCGAACAGTCAAAATGCACTTTTTTCAGTACTCAGACCTTCATTAGACCAGCAGTTCGAAATAAAAACAACGAAGCATCGAGCCCAGTATTTCAAAATTCAACTTTAAAATCCTAAACAATCTAAATCCAACCATAACTCACCCTTATATTGATTGTATTGTATCTACTTTCTCCATTTTTTTTTTTTTTGTAATTTTATTGACTGATGATGGTTTCCGAATCCATCAATCTTTTGTTGAAAAGAGAATACAATTTAATAAAGAAAAACCAAGTTCGATACAAAAAAATTGAGGCAATTTAACAAAAAATTATTCAACCACAAAGAAATAATGTTAAATAGCTCTAGATGTAGATATCTCAAGAAACAAAAATATCTACTCAGGATCAGGAACAGAGTTTATCCTTTTTTTTTAACTTGTTTTCCATAAAGGATATTACTTGTTGTTATTATAGGACAAAGGGAAAGCGACCTAGAAAAGGCCCGAAGGAAATCCACAGAGCCACACAAAGACACATAACTACCGCAGCAGTTCCTGCTGAGTAAGGACTTTTTTTTTTAAGATAGCTTTTCCTGTTAAAAGGATATGTGGCAGCGAGTTATTTCGCAATGATGTTGTTTAATGAGCTGAATGGGGATGAAAACTCTCGATATGGGAATATTTGGGCAAATCCATCGGAAGGAAGCGTGTGCTATGATAATTCGATAGAAACCATTGACGAGTCCTAGAATGAGTGTGACAGAAAAAAAACTACAAAGATTTTTATGAATCCTTAGGAAAAAAACAAAAACAGGAAGAGGACATTTATAGGGGATACGTTTGGTGGAATCCTCTTTTCATCTCCCCCAAACTGTAATATCTACCCAACAAGCACTAGTTTCCCTGGATAAAATAAGGGTGGTTCAATGTTTTTTCTTGTTTGTGTTTCTGAGTTAATGTCAGTCTTATTGTCTCAATTACTTGAATACTGTCAATGTAAACGTGATGTTAGGAGGAAGGATACACGATACAGAAGGATAATGTTGTACAAAGAATGGGAATCGGGGTGGATACTGTAGGTTAATGACGTGTGTTAGATATACCTGACTTAACGCACTGGTATACGCATAATGAAGAAGCGACAGTTAACTTAAATACATAATTCCCATTCCTAATATTCCACTTAATGTCGAGAGAGTATTGTGAGTGTAGGGGTAAGTCTTAAATACGAGGTTTTGACATGTGGTCTTAATTAACTAATCCTCTAAGGAAAGTGTCTTGTGATTGTCTTTGAATACATTTTCTCCCCTAAGCCTACATAATTATGTTCATAACCATTCCATTTTACAACCTTTCAAAAAGTTATTCACCTGTGGAGTTAACCAAGTCAGAAAACTTTAACAAGTCTCCTGGTTTTAGATTGTTCTATGTGATTTTATAAAAATTCAATAATTGTTTGTCCTTTGTGAGTAGTGATATAGATGACCAAGGATTGACTTGATCTTCGATGAACGTTCTTCAAAGTGAGTCGAATTTTTTGTCACGGTGACTTTCAGTGACATCTTTGCAAACCACCGGCTGGCCCAGGTCTATTGCTTGAAGTTGAGGCATCATTACAAAAGACCCTTCAGCCGAACTCGGATCAAACACCATTTAGAAGTTAATACTAATCTATCAAGTGATCCAATCAATTGTTCACAGCTCGGAGGCGATTGGGTGGATAATTATCAATTCGAAGCCATAAAATTCAGGTGGCATGAATGGAGTATCTTATTTTGTTGTGAAGAGGCTCCCCAAACACATAATGATCTTTTTTACAATTATCATGAGTAACTGCATTAACAAAAATCGCGAGAATTCCTAAGGTAAATTCCAACCATTAAGTAACCAACTTCAAGCCGATTTCTGATTTTCAGCAACTTCAGCAAGATTATTGCAGAACTGGCTTAGTGGTTAGTGTGTCGGACAGCTAAGCAAGGCTCATTTGCTTCATATCCAGCTCATAGCTACCTTTTTTTTCGGGGTACTACCTCTTGCGAGGAACTGACAAAACCTCCAAGAGTGAAATTTGTCTCGAAAAAATGCATCTCATGTAGCCGTTCGGACTCGGCGGTAAACTGTAGGTCCCTTTCATTCTTGCAGATTAACAACACACACACAGGAATGGTTGAGAGTATAAGTCCCTAGGCCTTGGCTCCTTAAGGAGCTGTCGCGCCAATAAATTTATTTATAATTTATTTAACTATAATAAGGAACTCAAGGTGAGCGGCATTGGTGCAGTAGATAAGATGGTTGCTTCTGACCCGGAGGTTGCCAGTTCGATACTCCTAGTGCAAGTTAAAGCCACACGTGAGTTTTAAGTGAGAAAATAATCACCTATTTCTCTATCTACTGCGCCGAAAAAAAAAATTCTTTCCTATCTTTCTGATTCTTCTAACTAGTGTCGTGCAACCTCATGTTGCATTCTAAAAGGCAATGCCTTATTAGTTAAAAAAAAGAAGGTTTTTGTTTGGAAAACCAATTAATACCAGGCATACTGATCGGCTTCCTAATGTCTTCTTAAACTTCTACATGACATTGCTCTCAGAAGCCGTCGTGGTACCGTCAGATGCTTCATGGATCTCTATAAAGCATTAGACAGTGAAGGTCTTATAACGGGTGATTTTTTTGAGGTTAGGATTTTCATGCATTAGTATTTGACAGATCACGCAGGATTTCAGACATGGTGTCAAAGAGAAAGATGCTCAGTATGCTTTGACATTTCATCATGAATAGACTTACTAACGAGCAACGCTTGCAAATCATTGAATTTTATTACCAAAATCAGTGTTCGGTTCGAAATGTGTTTCGCGCTTTACGTCCGATTTATGGTCTATATAATCGACCAAGTGAGCAAACAATTAATGCGATTGTGACCAAGTTTCGCACTCAGTTTACTTTATTGGACATTAAACCAACCACACGAATGCGTACAGTGCGTACAGAAGAGAATATTGCGTCTGTTTCTGAGAGTGTTGCTGAAGACCGTGAAATGTCGATTCGTCTTCTTCATCTTGGTGTAAAACCGTATAAAATACAGCTCGTGCAAGAACTGAAGCCGAACGATCTGCCACAATGTCGAATTTTCAGTGAATGGGCCCTAGAAAAGTTGGCAGAAAATCCGCTTTTTTATCGACAAATTTTGTTCAGCGATGAGGCTCATTTCTGGTTGAATGGCTACGTAAATAAGCAAAATTGCCGCATTTGGAGTGAAGAGCAACCAGAAGCCGTTCAAGAACTGCCCATGCATCCCGAAAAATGCACTGTTTGGTGTGGGTACGCTGGTGGAATCATTGGACCGTATTTTTTCAAAGATGCTGTTGGACGCAACGTTACGGTGAATGGCGATCGCTATCGTTCGATGCTAACAAACTTTTTGTTGCCAAAAATGGAAGAACTGAACTTGGTTGACATGTGGTTTCAACAAGATGGCGCTACATGCCACACAGCTCGCGATTCTATGGCCATTTTGAGGGAAAACTTCGGAGAACAATTCATCTCAAGAAATGGACCGGTAAGTTGGCCACCAAGATCATGCGATTTGACGCCTTTAGATTATTTTTTGTGGGGCTACGTCAAGTCTAAAGTCTACAGAAATAGGCCAGCAACTATTCCAGCTTTGGAAGACAACATTTCCGAAGAAATTCGGGCTATTCCGGCCGAAATGCTCGAAAAAGTTGCCCAAAATTGGACTTTCCGAATGGACCACCTAAGACGCAGCCGCGGTCAACATTTAAATGAAATTATCTTCAAAAAGTAAATGTCATGGACCAATCTAACGTTTCAAATAAAGAACCGATGAGATTTTGCAAATTTTATGCGTTTTTTTTTTTAAAAAAGTTTTCAAGCTCTTAAAAAATCACCCGTTACATTGAATAGTATCAGAAGTGCTAGTGACCAAGAATTCAAACTTGTACAGTTTTTGATCAACACCAAATCGTCCACTCTAATTGAATGCAAGAACCTCTTCCATCCTCTATTTTCCAATTAGGCATCAATGTTCCAATAATGCACGAATGAAGCTTGTAGCTCAGTTAAGGGAGTTATTTGAGTTCTACAAAAAAAGAAACATCCGCTTCAGGAAACCAAGTTCAGAAAGAATTATTCGTTCAGACTTAGAAGACTTTTGCTTAGACTTCCATGAGGAAAATCGATAGAAGCCAAGCGAAGTGCGAAGTACTTGGGAATAAATTTTATTGAGCTACAATGTCTTTGCTCTCCTTGCTCGAGCTTTCCTAGAAAAAGCCAAATTTCGCTTTCCATCGATTTTACTTATGTATATTGAGGAAAACAAATGGATAATTTTAATCATGGGCTTTCCAGAGTGGTACTGCAAATCAAGGACGACAGTGATAGAAAGATCCTTCGTATTTACCCCGCTTCTATTTCGACAAATAGCCCTAAAATACTACAGGAACAAGCAACTCTGTTATGAAGCCAGAATTATCCTCACACAAATATAGCGTTTTCCAACTGAAAAGCAAATTTCAGGATCAATTAACTGATGAAAAGGTTGACCAGCTAAGAATGACACCCCCAACCACGGTTCCTTTAGTGCTATGGAAATACTAGAAGAAGAAATTATACCAATTGCCAGCAAAGAAGCAGTGATCTTCTAGGCAGACCTAGGATCAGCGGATCACAGTGTCTAAAAAGCCAACCACTCCTTTTAATCAGCGATTTCATGAATTGGGAATGTTTGAACTACATACAAATCTTTTTACATTTGGTTGTTGATACCAAATGATCCTTTTTACTTGCGATTATAGAGACTAAACAAAACCATGTTTGAGTTACTGGCAAAATTCTATCCGTCTATCTGTCTGTTTGTCTGTATATACGGATGTATTTTGGACTGTAGCCTAAACGGTTCGGTCAATCGTTTTCGAAAACTGGGGATCCGATTACTATCAATATTGATGTTCAAGAACATGTGGGTAGCGATTAAGTAATTTCGCATTAATTTTTTTTCGAAAACTTTTTTTTTTTTATTTTTAATAATTTTTTTTATTTATTATTTAAATTCATATATTATAGAAAGTAGATTAAATTTCAACAAATTATATAATTATCCTACAAATATAATTACTATTTTACTTATTAATTATTTATTAATCACATTAATTGGTACTGTAACAATTACTAAATTACTTTATGGTCCAATTCGATTAATATATTAAATAATGAATACAATCATCCAATTTTTAAAATTATTAATAATGCTTTAGTAGATTTACGTTCTCCAACTATATGATGAAATTTTGGTTCACTATTTTTTAGTAATTCAAATTTTAACAGGATTATTTTTAGCTATACATTATACTGCAGATATTAGTATAGCATTTAATAGAGTTGATGATTATTTTAAATTTTTTTAAATGTATATTATTTTTGGGCTAAAGTTTGTATTCTTTTTTTTATTATTACATATTATTATTATTATATTTTTTTTATTTTTTAAAGAAAGTTGTTTTATTTAAAAACCGTTTCTACGTTTTTGAAAAAAAATCACACTTTTTAACTTTTCCTAAAGAAATAAAATTCCGTTTAAATTAATTAAACTAAATTCAAAACAATTTAACGTACTTTATTCGAACAATCAAAAGTCACAGAAATCGAATGAATGCTTTGATGTTAACTTTAATTTTCTTAAATTTTATTCTACAATGTGACCGCACATATGAGCAAGTACGTGCGATCCAGTCGTGCAGTTTATTTGTTAAGGTTTTTGTTAATAAAGTTTCTAACTTTCTAAAAAAATTAAAAAAAAAAACATAAAATTATATTAAATTAAATTAAAAAAAAACATAAATTAGGTAAATGAAATAGTTTTTGTTTGATCATATTTTAATAATAATTGCACAATGCACTATTATTTTGACCGCAGCTGTATATGTATGTACCCATGCGGCATTTTTCCCAACATTAAACATTTATTGTTTTTCTTTCGCGGATGACGAGATGCGACGCGACGGCACCCATCACGTTTTTTCTATGCGGAGCCCTTTGACCTTTCCGCGAATCTTGAGGATTCCGCGGGAAACGCTGCTCTTAAGGAACCATCGCGCCAATAAATGTATGTATGTGTGTATATGTGCAGAGTTTATTTTAGACTCTTAAAAACTCACAGTCACATAAAACCCTAGAAAATCGCTAATTTGTGTAAAGTGTAAAGGCAATGGGAGAGTTCTCCATTTAGGCCAACATTAAACAAAAAAAAAAAGATTCCAATTGCGTTTTGAATGGAAAATTTTTTTTAGCGGTAACCTTTTCTTTATCTCATTGTCTTCTGTTTATCTTGGGACAGCTTTTGAACTTTGACTTATTATTTATTTTCAACCGAATTCAACAAAAAATCCCTCAGAAATCCTTCAATACCGATAAAAGATACATTTTCTAGGACCAACTTTTTATCAAAACTTATTTAAAAATACTTTCTCGTTAATCTCTCGACACAACAAGTATGAGTACTCCCTTCGTCTCATTAAAACCAAAATTTGCAAACCTCAATTAATTTAAACAATCAGATTCTTTCAATTAACAAAAATAAAATTGCAAAAATACTTATAAAACTTAAATTAATTAAAATTTCCATTCCGTCTAGCGCATCCATAACCATTGCCTTGTTGTGGCTGCCGTGTAGCTGTACGTCATAAAGATAATAAAAACGACGACGATGAAAAGCGTAGGCTGGGCCGGCAATATGTTAAGCACCCATTTGCAATTTGTTAATGACAAACTGATTTCGCTGCCAAGTACTTCATCAAAAATCTCCTCACAAAAGATACGACATATATATGCAATAAAAAATAAAAAAATTACCCTCCCAGCACCCTCAGATACATTAGTTTTAGAATCTTCATTATTTACACAAAATTTACACGATAAATAAATTCATTCCACATGCAGCGGGGCACGCACGTATGTCTATATGCAGATATCCAGAAACGCGTAGGTGTTCCAATATCCATGATCTATGTTCCTCTTGCACCAAATGAACTGCGCCAGTTCGGTTGAAATGAAATAAATAAAAATAAAGCAAATAAAATTCTTTTTTTTTTTGGTTTATATCTTCACTTCGAGTATCTACACTTCAAGGCAGCAACGGACGACGGACGGGCCGGTATAACTGCCTCGATTCGTACTGACGTGACCACTTATCATCCTCAGGGAGGGAATATGATTTTATTGAGTGCTTGATATGTTATTTCCCCCGGGACAAGTAGAGCCCGGCAGTTAAATGAAAAATATGAGAACAACAAAAAAAAAAAGGAAATATCCTCCTTCGGGGTTTCGAGATTTTCTCATCGAAGGAACATAAAGTCCTTTTTATATTTGCCAAGGTGGCGTCAACAGGCGATTTGAGGCCTATTCAACAGAATTCTGGGAGTAATTGTCCTCGGATGCAATAAAACTTTGTCTGTCATTGGGATATGGAATGTGTGACTTGGCAGAGTGTTTCCAACGATAACATCAGAGTGATTGGGGACAAGGCTCGCTCCCAATGACAACAATAGAATTTCGCTTGATTCTGACGTTGACACTTCTGGTTCTGAATTCACTTACGGGAATATTTGTGTTCAAACACCTGTCACATTCATAAAAGGGAATTCCGTTGACAAGGACTACGATGATGTTTGTTGGATGATTTTTAATTGTTTTTTTTTTTGAAATTCAGACATTTTCCCGGAATTTACGGTGGAAAAGTTTTCATAATTCTCTTGTATTTCTAGGAAAATTCATAGAAATTTTTTTGGGAAAATAAATAAGAAAAAATGGTTGACAGATTATTTTTTAAGAGCATGTTCTTGTTGTGTGGCTTTTGTTGGATGCCTGATGGAAGTCATATGAATGATGAAGACTTGATGCCCATACCCATCTCACGTATGTTGGGGTATTGCAATGTCAATAGTTGCAGAAACTTTTGAAAAATCCTCCACAATGAAGAGTCCTACATACATGCATGGAATGAGACATTTGCTAATTTTTTTTTTTTTTTTTTTTTTTTGAGGAAAGAATGCATGGATAGTCAGTCCTTGCTTCCATCATCCCACTGATTTCCATTACGCTGAAGGAGCAGGCGGTATCAAAATAAACCAAAATAGAAAAAAATATAAATAACTGCGCGATGAAGATTGTAAAAGGAGTCATAAGCGTGTTGTGGTGTTACGTACAAAAAAACAAGATACCTTTTTGTGGAATATAATTCTAAGGGGAAAGCAATTTATTTATGGACCACAATAATAATAAAAAAAAAATGTAGGACGAAGTTAGAAAAACTTTTAATGCAGTTTTTCCTTGGTTAAGTTTTTAACTTTTTTTAATTATAGATCGAGTTTTTTTTTAACTTAAGGAAAGGAACGGTTTGGAACACGCAACTCAGAACTTCTTGATTTTAACAAAGAAGAAGTAGGTAGAAAACTTTGAATTATGTTCAAAATTTTATTATTTAACCATATAAACTAGAATTCTTTAAAGAAAATTTGAATAAACTGTTTGATAGTCACGTGCCTTTTCGAAATAAAGAAAAGGAAATCTGTGTCAAAGATATGGTTTAGTAGCATCAGAATAAAAAAATGTATGACTTATCGGAATAAAAAATAAACTGCACGACTAGATCGCACGTACTTGCTCATATGTGCGGTCATATTGTAGAATAAAATTTAAGAAAACTAAAGTGAACATCAAAGCTTTTATTCGATTTTTGTGACTTTTCATTGCTACAGTAAAGTACATTAAATTGTATTGAGTTTAATAGTTTAAACGCCATTTTATTTCTTTAGGAAATGTTAAAAAGTGTGATTTTTTTTTAATCGTAAGAACGGTTTTTAAAACTTACCTACAGTAAAACACTAGTTTGATTTATAAAAATTCTTGGAGCCGTTTTCGCGAAAAATAAGCTTTAACTTAACGGTTATATGACAGGTACCGTTAATATTTTAGCTCAAAAAGTCCTCTGCAGAAAGTCAAAATAACCTTATGTTCCAAATTTGAAGACGAAGACGTAGTTCAACAGACAGAATTTTGCCAGTAACTCAAATATGTTTTTCTATCATCGTAATGTCATTGGTGATTGTTAGATTTTTTTTTTTTTAGAATGCATAACATGCCTTATAGTCCCTTTAAATCGCAAGTAAAAATGAAGAAAAGAGTCGGAGATAGAATGGAGCCCTGGGGCACACCAGCATTTATTTTGTATTGAACGGTCAAGAAGATAACTTCTAATTCAACGAACATGATTATCATCAATCCCAAGAACACGCATTTTCGATAAGAGAACCCATGCCAAACTGTTGGAAATACCAAGCGAAATGAAGAGATTTGTTCCACTGTTCGATGAGATATGCCATCAGATTACCAGTGGAACGATAACTGGGGAAACCATACTGACGGTCATGCAGAAGATTTGGGTCTTCGATATATTCCTTAAGCTGACGGTTAATCAGTGTTTCCAGGACCTAAGAAAGAAGGGATGTCAGTGCTATGGGTCGGTAGGAGGAGATGGAGGATGGGTCCCCTTTCTTAGGGACAGCCTGGACAAATGCTGTTTTCCATCTTCTAGGAAAGATTCTAGAAGAGTAGGAGCGATGGAAAAGCTTACGCAGTGGCTTTGCCAGTATGGAAGAACACCTCTTCGGAAGAATTGGGGTATACCATCCGGGCCAGCGGATTTGTGTACATCGAGATCTTTGAGAACTCTTGCTACTGTACGAGTGCGGAAAAAATTCTCAAGTACAGGAGGGGAAACGTTGCTATGCGGCAGCGTGGAGCTGGCAGCGAAATGGGCGGAGAGCAAGTTTGCCTTCTCTGAAGAGTAAACAATTGGTTTGTTATTGTCAATGAGCGTTGGAAGAGAAGATGTCGAGGAGTTTTTTTATATTTTATTATTAGTTCCTTGCTTGTTTGTGCTTTTTCCGATTTTTCCCTGTAGGGTTGGCTTTGTAGGATCGGAAACTTCCTTCTTTGAGCCTGATAGCTTCTTTACACTCAGAATTAAACCAAGACTTTTATTTAGGCTTGATGCTTTTTACTCTGTTAGGAATAAAAGCACGCATCCCTAGAAGAATCACATTTGTGATCATTTCAGCACTGGCATCAATGTCACTATCGAGGAAGCATAGTGACCAGTTAAAGTTTCGGAAAAAAATATTCAGGCCGTCCCAGTTGGCTTGAATGGAATGAAATGGAGATGGATCACTCTTATTATGTCGGATGCCAAATTAGTGTCCTTAATACTATTGCTGGAATAGTAATAGGTTCGTATCGTCAGTTCCTCACATCCTTAGTAGGAGAAAAATGTTATCTTTAATAAATAAACAGAAAGTTTTCCTATGAAAACGAAATTTATTCTCCAGATTGATGTCCATTCATTTCTCAGTTAATTCTCTCTCTAATGCCCAACTAAATGTATTGCAAATGATTCGGTTTTATGGTTGCCTACTTTTGGCATATAAGTACACAAGGTGCCAACAAAAGTCCTAATCACTCATTGATCACCACCTCATAGTGGCACTTCTACATCTTGCAATTAAGATTATGTTTTGGTTTCTAAAAACATTAATGATTCCATAAGATACCAAAATATATAATTCACAAAACCACAAAACACACCACAATGAGTTACATTATTTTACATCTCAAACAATTTGGGACTGAATTTACATCAAAGTGGCCAAGATGGGTTCGGAGCGATAAAACTGACAAATTAAATTAAAATTTTGAGTGGTGCAGAGAGGCAGTCTATTTAACAAAAGGATGTTCGCTAGCCTGGCCGGTAATAGAGTGTGTCTTTGGGACTGAGGTTTTAATTGCTGGACGGATTTGGCTATGTGAACCTGCAAATTAAGGTAAAGCGAATTAGATAAGGAGACTAGTTGAGAAAGGAGTTTTGTTGAAAGGATTTTTTTTCTCTTCTTTTGTTGATTCAAAATTGAAAGTAATTTAGTTGAGCAATTGAAAGAAGAAAAATAAAGAACGAATTACAGGATTGAAGTAATTTGATGATAAAGCATCATTTATCAGTGGAAGGTTCATGAAGAAACACCGTGGATGGGGAATTTTTCAAGGATACCAGAACATTTGAGAGGATATTCCACAGATACTTGACATAGATAGATGCAACTGGAATTATGTTTGTTGTTCAAACGAAGAAGATTGAGTGGAATTCTTGGGGTAGGTGTAGGTTTGGATTTCATTGAAGAAAAAATACATTCGATTCAATTTTTTTGTATTTGATTTCGGAATGGAAGTATCTATCTAAAATAAAGGTCAGAGTAATGTATCTTTTCAATAAAAAAGCATGTGGTTCATATGAGCACTAATAATCAAACATATTTTTTTACAAATAAATTGATACACAATTATAAATTCAATTTGTTCTTTTAAATAGGAAGCTATAATTGCTATTTGTCTTAAATTACGCGTTTAGACAGTGCGATTACGAGTATAAGATACTCTGATAGAACAATTACATATAGGTTTGTATCTCATAGAGATAGCGCAAGTAGTTATATCATAAAAGTGTAAAAGTTTTGACGTTACCACTACAGGAAGGTTAGAGTAGATTCGTGCAACATGCCAATCCGCCATCAATTGATCTTATCATCCAAACATAATCATTTCAGAAACGGCAATATTTTCAAATAATATCGGACTTTGTATTATGTCAATTGAATTTACTCTGAAATACTTTTTGTTTAAATTGAGTTACTTAAACTGTTTGAGGCAAGTATTGAGGCAGCATTCTTAGTGAAATATCTTTTTTTAAATACAGCTAATACCCGGGGATTGACATTCCTTAGTCGCCTGCAGTGTTGTTGCATCGAACTCGAACTTAGCAGAATTGAACTTCAATACAACAATGCTTACATTCTTTAGTTATTAACTTTAACTCTTAGTGCAACAGTTTTGGGGATAGGAATTTGACAAAAAACAGGAAGTTTTTTTTTTAGATGAATTACTTTTATTTTATTTTAATAAACATAACTGCATTAAAAAAAAACGTTTTTTTTAATCACTTCAAAATATTGCAAAGTTTTAAGGTGTGCCACTTTTTTTGTAACTGAGTGTATATACCGTATGAAAACTAAGAAAAGCTGAAATTAAAGACGCAAATTACAAATAAACGAGAAGAAGAAGAAGAATTACCTGTGGGAATTGAACAAGCTTAATGGAAAAGACTCCAATCTTAGTATTTTAAACAAATTGCTTATCTACAAGCAAGTGCTTACACATGGAAGCAGAATATACAACTTTGGTTTATTACAAATTCCTGAGAGCAATCGTTAATGCTTCTTGGTACCATACGAAACAGCGATTTTATTTCAACAGAGACTTGTTTCAAGAAACTGTCGAAGAAGAAATACAATAATTTTCTATCAAGTTTAAAACACAAGGCCAGATATAAAGAAGCATTCAAAAGGCTCTTGATGAGACACACCTTGACGGCGACTCCTGATTTGTATGAATATATATTACCACAGAAAATCAATTAAAAAACGATTTGGAGTAGATATTAATCTACAGCAAATATCAGCAATAAAAATAAATTCACTCTATGTAAAAATAAATTTATGATTAAATTCTTATATACTTTATTAAAAATTACATAAGCTTTCCTTCTTTTTATTTTATAGCAAAATCCCCGAAAATTCAAAGCTACTGCGAAAGATATTTCCACTTTTTAGCCACAATTTTCAGTGAAATCTTCCGCTTCTGCCAAACTAAATGAGATTTTCCCAAAATTAAAAAAAAAAAAAAAAATCAAAATAAAAACTTTTCAATGTATCAAAAATACTTTAAACTAATCCAAACCATTTGTATTGAGTTTCGAGTCAATATTGAATAGGAGAACCAACCAACTTTTATGCATTTTTTTTCCTGGACACCTAGCAAAGCAAATTTGCAAAGCTAAACTTCACACATCGGGGATTTCAAAATTCATTTCATTCCAACTCAGAGGAAATTCAATAAAATATTTAAAATATTCCCTTTTTTGTGTGGGGAATGATGGGGGGAAGTGCTCGTAAACAAACATAAAAGCTAGCCAAATGCTGCCGTAGCACTCATAGCAGCATAACGAGCGTGTGGCATAGATAGAAAGATAGAAAGATACTCGTTATGCGAAGAGCGAAGATGATATTATTCGTCAAAATGGTGGCGTTGGCCCGGCATCATAAGGTCAATTTACATTGCCCTTAAAGTGGGCGTGTGAAACAAATGTTACACATTTATTGGCTCCTTCTATATCTCCGTTGGAATCGGAATTGGAATTGGAATTTTATGAAGCATAATGTATTCCTATTAACTCCTTGGATCATAAATCACAAGAAAATAGGCTAGAGTCTGTGTTTTGGTTGGGCTTCAGGTGGCGGCGGGCGATGGCGACACAAAAGATGGAATAATTTATTTGTTATCTTTTTTTCATATAAAAACATATTTCCCTTAGAATTTTTCCATTTGTTTTTGTTTTTCAAAAAAAAAAATTATTTTATTCAGTTTTTCTTATTGTTCGTTTAAATTATATTCCGCTGTAGACTTTTTTATTATTTTTCTTTTTCAAAGATAAAAAAAAAAACATTGGAAAATATTTGAAATTTTTTTGAGGAATGTTTCAAGTTCAAATTGTATTTAATTTCGTTAGAAAAAATTAATAGTGATTCTACAGGAATAAAAGTTATTTCAAGCATTATTGTTATCCAGATAACTTTGTCGTTATTATTTTTAGTTTCCAAGGGTGTGTTTCACCAATGTAAAAGTAATGTCACAGTTAAGTTAATTGCAACTCAATTAGCAAAGAACATTCTCATGGATGTTTCACAATAACCGAATTAGCTTTTGAAGTTGTATGTGTTCTCAAGTAACTTATTGAGGGGTGAAGGACTACAAAGAGAAGATGACTGTGAGCTACAACGTTTGACTGTTATATTGATTGATGCCACAAGAAATACCTGATTTTATTTCATTTGGTTTTTTCGCAAAAGTGTAATTGGACAAAATCCTTGATAAATTGATGAGTGAAATGGTGAGCTTTTAGGGATGACACAATTCTTTTTTTTTTTTTTTTTTTATAATTAGCCCGCACTAAAGGGATTTTGACTACCCTTATAATGTTCATTAAACACAGCGATGGCTTTAGGAAAATAGGGAAGGATGTGAAAGGAGGTAACGATGCACATTTGTTTTAAAGTTCTGCACTTCAAAGTGGGAGGGAAAAACAGAGTCTGGCAAGGCATTCCACATTCGCGTGGTACGACTAAAGAAAGAATCCCTGTACTTGACAGTACGTCCGAAGTTGGGCTCAAGGGTATAATGATGGGCATTCCTTGCAGTGCGAGTATTACGGTTAAAGCGTTTCAGGGGAGGAATGCAACTGGCTATTTCGCTAGAGCATTGTTTATGGAAGTAGCGATAGAATAATGAAAGGCAGGAAACATTACGTCGTTCATTAAACAAATATGATAATCAATTTAAAACCTTAATCTATTTCCGTTATAACTATAAATGAATTAAAAGAACTTCAAATATCAATTAAAAACCTTTGTTTTAGTTTCCGCTTCTAACCAAAGAATAACAGGAAACACGAAATTTCGTTGTTTATACCTACTATCATATTAAATATTTAAAAAAATGGGTACGGCTGGGTCGTATGTAATTGCTCTTATTACCATACTGCAAGGATCTTTGCAAAAAAAAACAATTAACATTTAGGTAGAAACATAACACGGGCTGTGCAAATAAAAATGGCCAAAACCACAACACTAAACGGTTTTTAGTAAAAATTTAGTACCCACAGCTGCGGTCAAAATAATAGTAGTGAAATTAGAAATCACTAAAACATGAAAAAACCAAAAGTATTTTAGTTACCTTTTGTATCTTTTAAGAAATTAAGAAACTTTATTAACAAAACCTTAACAATTTATTTTTTATTATAATAGATAATAACAAGACAAGGCTTTAAACCTTCAACTTTTTTCTTGAAAACGGGCGGTCAAAATAATAGTTATGTTGCTAGATATAGCCTAAAAGATATTACAAAAATAGCATTTTCTCTCCAACTTCTTAAATATTACTGATAACTTACTTAAACATTAATATTTGGTTGCATGTTGCGTGAATTTTGTTTGTTGCGGCGTTGCATAGATCAATCAGAATCAATGTTTTTGGCATATTTCTATGGATTTGGATGTCCAAGCAACCCAAAAGTTGTACCCAATGGTGCAATCATTTGTTGGTTTGGCTCGGTCAACCATTTTATTAACGACACACCACAAATACTCAATATGATTAAGATCAGTTAAGTGCAGAGGCCATTCTAACACATTCTAATTGAGATAAAGCTTGGAAAGAAATTTCAACCAACTGGAATGTAGAAAAAAATGAACTTGAAGGTTGGCAAGATTTTATTATTTATAGATACTTATGTTCGTTGAGTATCATGATACAAAATTAAAAGACAGCGCCTTCCGGCCTCATCAGTGACCCAGATTGACTAAATTAAATACCATTTTTAGAAAGGATCCAAAGTGTTAGTTGACTTAAAATGTATTTTTATTAGACAAAACCTGTATAAATTCAAACTTAAATTACTGCATTTTTTTCCTAGAACGGAATTTAATTCTCATCAAGGGTCACTGATGACGTTATGGTTGATTATTCTATCCGTATGTCTCTGTCAAAGAACTGAGTTGAATTGAAGTTGAACTTTTCGCAGTTGTCAAATTCGGCTCTAAGCCTGCGCAGAAGAGCTTTCAACTCTTCAAGATGCTTTACAGTGATCTACATGTCGACTTCTGCTAAAAAAGATACTAAATATAAAATTCATACTTGTTCGATAGAGAGGGGAGATTAAAATACACAGATCTTCATGGTTGAAGATTATAGGAAATACGAGTTATTAAGATTGCAAAATATACTGAAGACGAAATGTAAAATAAAAGAAAGCACTGCAACAACAAAAACATAAAACCTTACCGTATGTATATATATATTATATATATATACCTAACCGATGTAATACTACCCAAAATATTGCTTTTAGTGTGTCTCTTTTTTCTCTTATAATATAGACATATATTGGTCCTGCTCTTTTGCGCGTCTTTCCTTATTTCTCCTCATTGACCTCGCTGCATTTTGGCCTCTCTCTCTCTCTCTCTCTCTCTCTCTCTATCGAAGTAATGTGATATTTTTAATTTTAATATTTTTAATTTATAATTTTAATATTTTCCATATGCCGTGTCTTCACGATTTATATTTTATATCTTCATTGGCAAAGGGAAGCATGACTTTCTGCGTAATTTCTACGTAAAAGAGTCTACTCATGATTTTTTCTATGCACTAAATCGACGTTATTCAGTAAAATACAACACAACCAGATCATTATATTGGAACCTCCGAGTATAATTATTTTTCTCGTGTATGAATGGTTAAAAACCGAATTTTGGTGGCCGCCGGACCTATTTTCTTGAGGTTTGCCGCCTTGTAAAACACCGTGTTTTATTGGGAAATCTATCCGTAGTGAAGCAAGATCTTACACACACTACAAATACAACAAACAGCTGCCGAAAAAAGTAGATGTTGAATTTGGCTGCAGATTGCATGTTCGACACAACAAGATTTCATTCACAATAGACATGATATAAGACTTGTATCATGCTACAGATACTATGTTTCCATAGATATTGCACGAAGAGCAAAATAAAATTACCAATTTTCAAACGCCTGGGAATGATTGTTTTATGCTACGTTGTTTGAGAAGGTTACAAGGTTGCACTTGGGCTTGTTGGAATCTATAGATACACATTCATTTGTTAGGATTCGAAAGCCAATGTTCGTGCTCGGTCCTCTTTTTGGTTGTATCTTGTGTGAAAATACTTTTAGACTCACTGGTCGACGGTCTTTTGTGAATGATCGTTTTATGCTGCACTGTTTGAGAAGGTTGCAAGGTTGCACTGGGACATAAGACAACAGGCGGCTGCCTATGCGTTTTTTTGGAAAGCTGCCCATAGCTTTCCCAACAAAACACGGCTGTTTTAAGATTCGTCTGACCATAAAATATTTTTTTCATTTCTCAATAGACCATTTCAAATGATATTTCATTTCGCAAACTCAAGTTTGTTGGGTAAATTTTTGTTTGACGAATTTTTTCTTGGACCGCCAGGTGGCAGGAGTTTTTCTGGCAAATGTTTACGAACCATTTCAGTGCTAGTCGCTAATAGAAATTTCGCTTTAAGGTCAACCGCTGACAAAATCGTGTCTTGGGCCGAATATCTGGCCAGCGATTTTAGTTTTTTTTTTCTTCATAGAGGCAGAATTCCTCGCTATTCAGGTTGGAAAGTAAACTTTAATACATTTCGTATCATTCAAAGCAGATCAATCAATTAAGTTCTCCACATCTGCGTAGGTTTTTCATTCGGATATCTGCTTTGTTATAAGAGCGCGCTTTTCAGCGGAACAGTGCTTTTGATTGATAATTGACCAAAACTAAAAAAAGGTTTTATCAAAATATTAAACAAAATTAATTTAAAATAAATGCATTTACTTTAAAGACACCTTTTGTTGCAAAGGTAATACTTAAGTCTTGCTTTAAGCGAGATTTCTGCAAACAGTACTATTATTTTGACTGGCCAAAAACGGTGTGTAAATGAAAATTTTATCAGTTAGGAAAGAATAACGGTACAATTTTAGTTACTCTATCACAAAACGTCCTCAAACATATTTAGTAGGATTACTATTATTACTTTGACCGCAAGTTAAAAAAAAAAGTCTTTCCAGTCAATACCAATCACTATCCAACAATTCTGGCTGTTCTTTCGACTTTACTAAGAACTTTTTAATAAATCAAACAATTATTAACTTGTTGCAAATTTTCCGGAATTCTAAGAACTCGTTAAATTAATGAATTCGTAAAATTCACCCGAACAAAAATGGTAAAATGATGCCAAACCACACCAAAGTACCCGTGAAATTTGCTTGAACCAGCTTTTAAGCAAGCATACAGCTATTAACCCAAATTGGTAGTAAAATGCAGAATTGTACAGTATATGTATCTTTTGATAGTAATGTCAGCCCGTATCCGTAATATTTCATCTGAAATCTTGATATTGTGTTCTGTTTACATATTATTTACCTGGTGTGTGCCTTTGAGAGTTTAAATATTTTGTTTGTGTATTGCGAGTGTGGTTTTCGTTAATGATGGATCAATTTTTCCATGAATTGATTTCTGACATTCTTTAGTAAAAGCCTGATGAGGAAAAGCTACATATAAAATATACCCAGAGAACTTTTAACAAAAAACAAGCACAGAATTTATAAAAAAATACATTAAAAACAAATAGATAGACATTCTGTTTTAAAGTTTCATATTCTTAATTAACTTTCGAAAACGTTCAATACGTAGAAACTGAACATTGAAATTGAGCTTCAAAGTATTAAACAGTTGAAATTACATATGAAATTCAATTATGAGCTTAATAAATGGAGAATTTATTATTATTTTTAGACGAGTGGTTTTCAATCTGGCAATACTTTTTTGGGAGTTAGTCTTTTTGACAGCTGTATCTTGATATATGCCCAGTTTGGTTTGGTTGGCCACTTGATAATGAATAGACTTACTTCTGAACAACGTTTACAAATCGTGCAAATTTCCTACCAAAATAATGGTTCGGTTCGGTGGAGCAGAGTATGAAGAAGACCCGAATGGATCAATCCATCATCGCGAACAAAAATTGGAGCTGTGCACATCCACTTTATGGAAGATTTTGCGGAAGAATCTTGGTTTGGGGGCTTACCAAATCCAACTAGTGCAAGAATTGAAGTCGAACGACCATCAAGCGCGTCGGATGTTCGCTGAATGAGCCCAAAGCGAGATGGCCGATTTTCACAAAATTGAGAAAATTGGGGCTCTCAGCTGGAATTTATTCGAGCAAGCCGCGGCGGCCACTTGTCCGAAATTATTTTTAAAACACAATGGCAAACCCTTACCTCTATAATAAAGCTGAATCCTTGGCCATAACATTAAACTATATGCGTTTTGTTTCTTCTTGAAAAACACACGTCTAAAAAAAAACGCCTTTAATATTAAAAACCAAACATTTGGTGCGCCTACACGCAAGCAACTTGTTACATTAAATGAACATTTACCTTCAACGTTTATCTAAACTACACATTTAAGGTTAAGTTTTTGAATTAAAATATCAATTTTCAAACATGGTATAACTGAATACCTACTTGGTATATTTTTTTGTTTTTTTTTGTGTTGACATACCTGAAAAGAAAAAAGGAAAAAATCATTATTAATTGAATCAGCATTAATTTAAAGTTTTTTAAACTTTAAAATATGAAAAAAAAAACTATTTGCAGGAAGCTGTTTCAAATAATTTGGCCACACTTCAATAAAGAAAGCGGATATTTATTTTTGTGGAAATAACTAATGTTTTAGTAAAATGTTCATATCACGTACAGGGTGATTCGCATAGAATGTGTCGTGAAATAAAAAAAAATGTTTTGAAATGTAATCTTTTCCAAAATTTGATTTGGAAAATTAATGTTTCAAAAACGTATAACGTATAACATGTCTTTCTAAGTGTTAGAGTTCTTCTTAGCAGTTTCTTTTTTTTTTTAATATTTGCTTTGCATAATTGTTCCTCCTGGACAAACGTTGGACAAAGATCCTTAATCCATGTAAATTTGTATTGTCTTTACCTAAATTTCAAGCTTTAGCTTTTAGTTACACATTATGTGAATCACCCGGTATGAAAACAAGCTATAAACACCATAATCTTCGTGCGATGTTCTGGATTGTTTTTTTGTTTGAGTAAGACCCTCTAGGTGACGCTAGGATCGCTTTTTTAAACTACTTACATTAACCGACTCAAACTCACATGTCAATAAAAAAGAAAAATTGGGATTGGGACCTTCACTTTGTGGTGCTTTTTATTGTTTTACTGGTTGCCACATACCACTTCTTTTTAAAGAGGGAAAATAGAACTTAATTTTGATAAGTTCACCAATTTTCTGACGATTTTTTTTTTTTTTTTTATTAAAAATTCAAAACAAAAACAGAATATTGACGTCTTGTTGATAGATCATAGCCACTTTTCGAGTCTGATGAAAATACAAACATATACATAGACTTGTATCAACTAAATAAATTGTTGCACAGACAACTCAAGGAAGAAGTGAAGACTTCATTTCATTCCAAGAAGAAGACCTTATGTTGCAACCACTAAACTGATAAGCACTGGTGAGAAACATAAGGCAAAAAATTGGCTTAAAAATAACAAACCCCCAGGAGCCGATGGCATCCCTTCTTTGTATATAGAACCCAAAGTACTACCATCAGTGTTCGAAAGCTAGCGCCATCTAGTGTGTCTACATCTCCCTAAAGCTTTTCTCTGAGTTAAGACCGCAACGTAGACTTTTAGTCGGGGAAATGTACTCAACACATTTACAATGTTAGAAAAGGACAGAACGACAAAGATATATATAAAGTAAGGAAACAAACCATGAACACTTTTTCATGTTATTTCATTACCATTTTCTTAAAATAAGCGATAATGAGAGAATGAAAGATAGAAATTTAGAAAGGTATGGGAGGAGTTTTCATTTCTGCCTTGGAAATACACTGTTTTTGGGTGTTTTTTTTTATAGATACGGCAACAGTACGATATTTACCGTTTTAACGATTTTTTGTTGAAATTTGAATATTGGTTTGGTTTTTTGTGTACAATTTGGAATGGCTACCATGTTTGATTATTATATCAATTTTTTAAGTCTGCAAAAAAATTAATTTGAGTTGAAGTACCTACCTAGTTACTTATTTTATGTGAATGATCGTTTTATGCTGCACTGTTTCAGAAGGTTGCAAGGTTGCACTGGGACATAAGACAACAGGCGGCTGCCTATGCGTTTTTTTGGAAAGCTGCCCATAGCTTTCCCAACAAAACACGGCTGTTTTAAGATTCGTCTGACCATAAAATATTTTTTCATTTCTGAATAGACCATTTCAAATGATATTTCATTTCGCAAACTCAAGTTTGTTGGGTAAATTTTTGTTTGACGAAATTTTTCTTGGACCGCCAGGTGGCAGGAGTTTTTCTGGCAAATGTTTACGAACCATTTCAGTGCTAGTCGCTAATAGAAATTTCGCTTTAAGGTCAACCGCTGACAAAATCGTGTCTTGGGCCGAATATCTGGCCAGCGATTTTAGTTTTTTTTTCTTCATAGAGGCAGCATTCCTCGCTATTCAGGTTGGAAAGTAAACTTTAATACATTTCGTATCATTCAAAGCAGATCAACCAATTAAGTTCTCCACATCTGCGTAGGTTTTTCATTTTGATATCTGCTTTGTTATAAGAGCGCGCTTTTCAGCGGAACAGTGCTTTTGATTGATAATTGACCAAAACTAAAAAAAGGTTTTATCAAAATATTAAACAAAATTAATTTAAAATAAATGCATTTACTTTAAAGACACCTTTTGTTGCAAATGTAATACTTAAGTCTTGCTTTAAGCTAAATTTCTGCAAACAGTACTATTATTTTGACTGGCCAAAAACGGTGTGTAAATGAAAATTTTATCAGTTAGGAAAGAATAACGGTACAATTTTAGTTACTCTATCACAAAACGTCCTCAAACATATTTAGTAGGATTACTATTATTATTTTGACCGCAAGTTAAAAAAAAAAGTCTTTCCAGTCAATACCAATCACTATCCAACAATTCTGGCTGTTCTTTCGACTTTACTAAGAACTTTTTAATAAATCAAACAACTATTAACTTGTTGCAAATTTTCCGGAATTCTAAGAACTCGTTAAATTAATGAATTCGTAAAATTCACCCGAACAAAAATGGTAAAATGATGCCAAACCACACCAAAGTACCCGTGAAATTTTCTTGAACCAGCTTTTAAGCAAGCATACAGCTATTATCCCAAATTGGTAGTAAAATGCAGAATTGTACAGTATATGTATCTTTTGATAGTAATGTCAGCCCGTATCCGTAATATTTCATCTGAAATCTTGATATTGTGTTCTGTTTACATATTATTTACCTGGTGTGTGCCTTTGAGAGTTTAAATATAACATTCATTGCTTTGTTTGTGTATTGCGAGTGTGGTTTTCGTTAATGATGGATCAATTTTTCCATGATTTGATTTCTGACATTCTTTAGTAAAAGCCTGATGAGGAAAAGCTACATATAAAATATACCCAGCGAACTTTTAACAAAAAACAAGCACAGAATTTATAAAAAAATACATTAAAAACAAATAGATAGACATTCTGTTTTAAAGTTTCATATTCTTAATTAACTTTCGAAAACGTTCAATACGTAGATACTGAACATTGAAATTGAGCTTCAAAGTATTAAACAGTTGAAATTACATATAAAACTCAATTATAAACTTAATAAATGCAGAATTTGTTATTAGGTTAAAGGGTGTTTTTTTTTTAGACGAGTGGTTTTCAATCTGGCAATACTTTTTTCGGAGTTAGTCTTTTTGACAGCTGTATCTTGATATATGCCCAGTTTGGTTTGGTTGGCCACTTGATAATGAATAGACTTACTTCTGAACAACGTTTACAAATCGTGCAAATTTACTACCAAAATAGTGGTTCGGTTCGGTGGAGCAGAGTATGAAGAAGACCCGAATGGATCAATCCATCATCGCGAGCAAAAATTGGAGCTGTGCACATCCACTTAATGGAAGATTTTGCAGAAGAATCTTGGTTTGGGGGCTTACCAAATCCAACTAGTGCAAGAATTGAAGCCGAACGACCATCAAGCGCGTCGGATGTTCGCTGAATGAGCCCAAAGCGAGATGGCCGATTTTCACAAAATTGAGAAAATTGGGGCTCTCAGCTGGAATTTATTCGAGCAAGCCGCGGCGGCCACTTGTCCGAAATTATTTTTAAAACACAATGGCAAACCCTTACCTCTATAATAAAGCTGAATCCTTGGCCATAACATTAAACTATATGCGTTTTGTTTCTTCTTGAAAAACACACGTCTAAAAAAAAACGCCTTTAATATTAAAAACCAAACATTTGGTGCGCCTACACGCAAGCAACTTGTTACATTAAATGAACATTTACCTTCAACGTTTATCTAAACTACACATTTAAGGTTAAGTTTTTGAATTAAAATATCAATTTTCAAACATGGTATAACTGAATACCTACTTGGTATATTTTTTTGTTTTTTTTTGTGTTGACATACCTGAAAAGAAAAAAGGAAAAAATCATTATTAATTGAATCAGCATTAATTTAAAGTTTTTTAAACTTTAAAATATGAAAAAAAAAACTATTTGCAGGAAGCTGTTTCAAATAATTTGGCCACACTTCAATAAAGAAAGCGGATATTTATTTTTGTGGAAATAACTAATGTTTTAGTAAAATGTTCATATCACGTACAGGGTGATTCGCATAGAATGTGTCGTGAAATAAAAAAAAATGTTTTGAAATGTAATCTTTTCCAAAATTTGATTTGGAAAATTAATGTTTCAAAAACGTAAAACGTATAACATGTCTTTCTAAGTGTTAGAGTTCTTCTTAGTAGTTTCTTTTTTTCTTTTTTATATTTGTTTTGCATAATTGTTCCTCCTGGACAAACGTTGGACAAAGATCCTTAATCCATGTAAATTTGTATTGTCTTTACCTAAATTTCAAGCTTTAGCTTTTAGTTACACATTATGTGAATCACCCGGTATGAAAACAAGCTATACACCAATGAATGCGATCCACCTTAGCACCATAATCTTCGTGCGATGTTCTGGATTGTTTTTTTGTTTGAGTAAGACCCTCTAGGTGACGCTAGGGTCGCTTTTTTAAACTACTTACATTAACCGACTCAAATTCACATGTCAATAAAAAAGAAAAATTGGGATTGGGACCTTCACTTTGTGCTGCTTTTTATTGTTTTACTGGTTGCCACATACCACTTCTTTTTAAAGAGGGAAAATAAAACTTAATTTTGAAAAGTTCACCAATTTTCTGATGATTTTTTTTTTTTTATTAAAAATTCAAAACAAAAACAGAATATTGACGTCTTGTTGATAGATCATAGCCACTTTTCGAGTCTGATGAAAATACAAACATATACATAGACTTGTATCAACTAAATAAATTGTTGCACAGACAACTCAAGGAAGAAGTGAAGACTTCATTTCATTCCAAGAAGAAGACCTTATGTTGCAAGCACTAAACTGCTAAGCACTGGTGAGAAACATAAGGCAAAAAATTGGCTTAAAAATAACAAACCCCCAGGAGCCGATGGCATCCCTTCTTTGTATATAGAACCCATAGTACTACCATCAGTGTTCGAAAGCTAGCGCCATCTAGTGTATCTACATCTCCCTAAAGCTTTTCTCTGAGTTAAGACCGCAACGTAGACTTTTAGTCGGGGAAATGTACTCAACACATATACAATGTTAGAAAAGGACAGAACGACAAAGATATATATAAAGTAAGGAAACAAACCATGAACACTTTTTCATGTTATTTCATTACCATTTTCTTAAAATAAGCGATAATGAGAGAATGAAAGATAGAAATTTAGAAAGGTATGGGAGGAGTTTTCATTTCTGCCTTGGAAATACACTGTTTTTGGGTGTTTTTTTTATAGATACGGCAACAGTACGAGATTTACCGTTTTAACGATTTTTTGTTGAAATTTGATTATTGGTTTGGTTTTTTGTGTACAATTTGGAATGGCTACCATGTTTGATTATTATATCAATTTTTTAAGTCTGCAAAAAAATTAATTTGAGTTGAAGTACCTACCTAGTTACTTATTTTACAAATAAAATACATTGTTTGCAGATATTTGTACCTATTTTATTGCTTTAGAGTATCTTCACTTATCACGTCAAATATCTAATACTAAATCTACGACTAACTAATAAACATAGTACTTAATCTACTACTAACTAATAAATATAATACTTAATCTACTACTAACTACTAAATATAGTACATAATCTACTACTAACTACTAAATATAGTACTCAATCTACTACTAACTATTAAATCTAGTCCTAAATATACTACTAAGTACTAAATATAGTACTAAACATAGTACCAAAACTACGATAGTAATAAATTCTAGTACTTAGTACTAAAAATCTAGTACCAAAATACTATTGTACCAGCAACATAGTACCAACTGGCACCAGTTTTATATTTAACTAACGTTAGATTGAACAATATTTATATTAAAACTTTAAAAAGTCGAATCCGAATATGGCAACATTGGTAGTTGATTTTGGTATAAGAAATACAGAAAATATAGAAATAACAAAATTTCTTGAAAAATGCAAAATCCAAAAAAATAATTGAAGACGCACAATCTTGGTTTGTTTACGAAAAATCAAAGGGAAATCCACTAATTTTTGTCTCCCTTACTCAACCATACCATGGTCTAGTGTCACTTTTTGAACCTTTCACTCATACTTATTATTCATTATTTCTGCCTATTTTTGTAGTCGTTCTAACTAAAGACTTTTTTCAAACAAACCATACAACCTACTCTGTCATCATTATATTTTTTTCTACTCTCCAAAACCCATACAAATGTATATCGTGTTGACAGAAAAAGCTATTGCAGCGACGTTGCGGCTCTACCTCGCTTAACTAGAAGCTGCCTCATGATACTACTATAGATTTCATATACAAGGATCCCTTCTGATAATATAGCGAGGGAAGAACTTTATAAAATAATAACAGAATTTAGCATTTCAAATAAATTGACACGGCCTTAGGCTAGGATTGCCAGATTGTTTTTCATGAAAGTAGTAAATGACACTTAAAATACCGGATAAATTAGGAATAAATAAATTGCACGACTGGATCGCACGTACTTCCTCTTATGTGCGGTCACAGCCCCGAATAAAATTAAAGGAACTTCAAAGGTTTTATTCGATTGTTCGACCTTTAAATGTTTGAAAATTTTTTGTAAAATTGTTTTCAGCGGAAAATTTTAAACGCAATTTTTATCTCTTTCAAAAATCTGAAAAAGCGTAATTTTTTTTCAAAATCGTAGGAACAGTTTTCAAATAAAACGATTTTATTTTAATAACTTTTTTCAAAAAATTAAAAAGAAAAACTTAAACAAAAAATAATCTACATTTAAAAAAAAAAATAAAAAAAAATCATCATTCATTTTATAAAAAAGTACAAAAAAAAGGTTTCGAAAATATTTCAAAATAACATTACTAAGGCTACCAACAACTTCTCGAATATCAATTTTGATTGAAATTGGATGATCAGTTTTTGAGAAAGTCGAAGAAAAAAAAACGGTTCTATGGGAGGTACAGTTTTTAGCCCACCATCTTGATTTTTTTTCACCAAAACATAACCTACACCTACGTACACTGATTTTTTTTAATAAAAATTCTTGAAGCCGTTTCCAAGAAAAATAAGCTTTTACTTAACGGTTATATGACAGGTACCGTTAATATTTCAGTAAAAAAAAATTGAAAAAACTCCTCTGTATAGAATGTTAAAATAACCTTTAGTTCTAAATTTGAACACAGACAGACAGACAGACAGACGGACAGAATTTTTCCAATAACTCAAATATGTTTCTCTATCATATTAATGTCATGTTTGAATAATATCTCAATTTTATCTTTACATTCTATAATTGCAAGTAAAAAACAATCACATCATGTTTTTTATTTAATTAATAATATATTTAAATTAATAAGTTTACTAATGTATGTACTTAAGTTTGTTGAAAATAAAATAAATAATTTAAAATAGTTTCTTAGGTTAATCAGATATTTAAACTTTATATTTGCACTAAACTAAAAAGAGGACAACTTTAAAACCACAAATTTGTATTATAGATCTTATATTCTCAAGGACGTCATTGTTGCTTGAAATTAAGATATCAGAAAAGATTCACAGCTTTGTTCTTGAAAATTCAATTTAGTTCAAATTATTTTTTTGTATTTTAATTGTTGTTAATTTTGTATTTAATTGTATCGGGTACCAATGAGATATGTAGGATTTAAGACTGCGATCAAAAACTAAGAACCTAATGGTTAGAATGGTGCGGACGGGCCCGTCCGTAATTCGTATCTTTATAGTTATAGTTAGCCCTTAACTCCGCACCTTCTACAGACGCTGCATTCATTAAAGAGCCTTTCCATAACCAGTAAGAATGAACGCGCTCCTGATTTTCACTATGCCATTTGACAGAAGGAATACTCGTATAAGTAGATTTTTCTTTTATATAAAGGGTCCGCCATCTAACGTTTTTTTTTTCAACTAGTGCTTATTTCGTGAATGGTAACACTTAGCTCATGTCTGATTTGACAGATAATTAGTTTTATCCTTCCGCTGAACGAATATTATTGTGTTTACGCTGGGAAATATTGCAACATTACTGCTTGCGATCGATTTAGAGAAGATGCCGATTTTACCGAAAAAAATCATCTTTTCAGATGAAGCTCATTTTGATCTTGGCGGGTATGTTAACAAGCAAAATTGTCGCATTTGGGGCACAGAAAACCCGCACGCATACATTGAAAAGCCGATACACCCAAAACTGTTTGGTGACGATTTTGGTCCAGAGGCATAATTGGGCCATTTTTCGAAAATGAGCAAGGAGTGGCCGTTACAGTCAATGGCGATCGTTATCGGGCCATATAGAACGAATCTTTGTTCACAAAAATTCAAGAGGAGGATATTGGCAACATTTTTTTTCAACAGGACGGCGCTACGTGCCACACATCCGAAGCTACACTCGATGTTGATGAAGCATTTTCAAAAAAAAAAGTTATTTGGCGGGCCCGTTATATGTGAACAAAAGAGAGGGTACATCCTACCAACATCCCACAAAGTTCCTATGAATGTTTGACAAGTTTCTTGGGCACATTCGGGTGCTATTGTAATTAACTCTACCTCATTAAGTAAACCCGAAATCATTTCTGAATGGACAAATTTCAATAGTTCATGTTTAACTACAATCTAAAAAAAAAAAAAAAAAAATCGTGAATTACAAACATAATATAAAATAATTTTATAAATATTTTAGTATTTTATAAGTGCAATAATCGTAAATTCAGAATTGAGTGTATAAAAAAAAACCAGTTACCCAAACGACTGAAACTAAAGGGTGTTTTTTTAGACGTGTGGTTTTTAGTCTGGCAATACTTTTTTCGGAGTTGATTTTTTTGACAGCTTTCACTTGATTTATGCTCAGTTTGGTTTGTCATTTCATAATGAATAGACTTACTACTGAACAACGTTTGCATATCGTGCAAATTTATTACCAAAATAATGCTTCGGTTCTCTCTGGGCTGGAATTAATCCGAGCCAGCCGCGGTGGCCACTTGCCCGAAATCATAACATAAACATTTAAGTATCGTATCAGCAAACGCGCCTAAATGCTTGGAGCATAACAAAACATAACTGTCGGCTCGAAGGCGGACTTGCCAAGCCTTTTAATCAGTTTGAGATGACCTGTTTAAGTTCTTATACCGATTAATCCAAATTAATTTTTTTCGAAGAAATTGCCCTGATCAATTGAACCTAAGCATCACGATATCAGAAAAAGACGCTCTTCAATAATCAGAAGAAAAAGCCTCCTTAATATTGCATCCAAGATAAAGTCTGACATTTCGTAAACAACTAATTGGCACTTGGCCAAGTTGTATATAGTTGAGGGTTTGCTAAACCCTACCATCTCCTTACCTAATTGCACCGTCAAATTTGGTATTTGATAAGATCCACAAGCTTGTGGTATTAAAAGACTCCGATAACTTAATAAATTACCGTGCGATTTCTTCAACATACGAAATGAGCAAAGTTGTAAGAAACTTTTACTTACTTTATACAACCATTTTTTGAAGTCCCATTAATTTCTGGTTTAAGCAATATTTGTGTAGACCTAAGGATAAGAGAAGGACTGGGACAGCCAGATGTGCTGGCACAGGAGCTCCAGCTACTGCTACTTTTGAATCTAAAGGTGAAATTGATTAAATGGAATCAAGAGTCAACAAGGCGGATAGAGAGTTGGGGAGAAAAAGAGAATCACAACATCGAAGAATTGGATACAATATCACCATAGACCATCAAGTTCAGCTTTGGAATTATCAGGGCTCTTTTTCCACAGTAATATCGGGTTTTCCAATAGGGACTGGACAACTTTGAATTTAATTTGTGAACGCACCCTTTCACTTATCATCAAACTGTCAGTCATTGTCAGTTTATTCAGTAAACTCAACATCATGGTAAAGTTCACGAGCGAGCAACGTCTGCAAATTATAAAAAAATTTCTACCGAAATTCGGAGTCGGTCACCGCAACTTTGAGAACTTGGAATTGTTGAATCTCATCAGAAAATCATCTTCAGTGATGAAGTTAATTTTTCATCAAAAAAAGCAAAATATGTGTTATTGGTCGGGTGAAAATCCACATTTCCTTCATGAATCAACACTTTATCCACAAAAAATAACTGTTTGGGCGGTTTGCATGCTGGCAGCGTTTTTTTCGTCGACGATAACGATCGTCACGTTACTGTGAATGGCCAGCATTATCACGCCATGATTATCGATTATTTTTGGCCCAAATTGGAAGATATTGACTTGGACGACATGTGGTCTCAACAGGATGGTGCCACAAGCCACACAGCACATCTTAGAATTTATTTATTGAAGTTTGATGAGCGTGTTATCTCAAGAAATAGGCCAGTTTTCAGTTATTTGGGGCTAGGTGAAGTCATTGGTTTATGCCAACAAGTCGACGACGTTGGAAGAGCTCAGAGCCAACATTGAATACTAAATAGCGGCCGTTTCGGCCGAAATGTGTGGCCGAGTCATCGAAAATTGGGTCAAACGAATCGACCGCTGCCAACGTGCCCGGGGTGGCCATATGAACGAAGTCGAGTTCCATTCATAAAGTTTTGTTTGTACTTCAAACCGATAAATATCTCAAATGGTTTGCGTTTTATTTAAAAAAAAAAGTTGTCAAGTTCTTATTCGAAAACCCTTTATAATAAAACACGGCTAAATATAAAACAAAAAGATATGTTTGATAATTAATTTATTTTTAGAAAATAATAATAATATTTCGTTTCAGTTTTTAAATTATTACATTTTCTTGAGTCAACAAATCAACACGTTAGTCCCAAAAACTTTTCTTTTGTCACTGAATTTCTATTGTATTAGTAAATTAATATCCTTGAGTAAATATTAGTGCTAAGAAAGTCAACAAAAAATCTACCAAAATTATAGGAAAAATTCATCACGATAACCAATAATATTATTTCATCGACAGTCGATACAGATACACAAAACTTCGAAAGAACACAAATATTTAATAAGCAACCCCAATAACCAAATGGTTTCTATTTGATGTTTATAAATGATTTTAATTGCCCTGGAAGTAAATACTGAATAAAAAGCCATTAAGAATGCATCATCTGAGTGTATATAAAAGATACTTCGAGTAGGCATCTATCCCCTGAAAGGATATCTCATTCGACGGGGAATATCAATTCCAGTTGCAAGCTGATATAAAAACAGATACATCGCGCTCTTTGAAGTTCAATTATTGCTCATAAAACATTCAAACCCTCCTCTTTAATCTGCGATAACCGACCTCTAAATAGACCTACTTACCTACCCCCATCAACAAGTGAGATTCACTGTGTCGTCGTCGAAAACGAAACGTTTCATCAACAAATCTAATGGATTCATTTATATCTTTGTATCTTTCCATCTAAATTCTAAACTAAAGCGGGTTTCTCTAATCTCGTTTGTGTCAGCTTCCCCAGATGTGACATTAAAGCTACATAGCCAATCCCTTAGGGCAATTTTCTCTGCACAAATAATTTATATTCTCATTTAACAGCCAATTGAGTCTCCATTACACCTCTCTCAAGAGTAATTATACACAACTACTCTACTTTAAGTACCTAAAAGTATCTGTTTCAATACTTTTTATCTAAAGAGATGCTGGATCGGATGGTAGGGTTTGGAGGGTGTATGGTGCCTCCGCATCCCATAAGTGGGACAACCTTTTTTGCTTTTTTAATTTTCCTAAAGTACTTAAGAGTTGTTCACTTTACAAGATGACTGTGAATGTATGGCATCACAGCATCCGAGGCCTAGCTCGGCGTCGACGACGATGGCGGCGGTCCATATAAAATATGCATTAGACAAAACGCCGTAATTTCAAAGATAATTTTCCATTTTCACATTTTCACATGTTCTCGGTGTGAGTTAGTGTGCGTAAGGTGTGTGTGCGTTTTCTATTAGCTACACGACTATGACTACGGGCTATCCATCCAGCATCCACCCATCAAGCAGTCAATGAGTCTGAGTATGCCTTCTAGTCAGATTCAGCCCTTTCAGGCTTTTCCTCTCTACACTTTTCCAGAGCCAGCTCGAAGGAGACACACTATACGGAGGAGATAAAAGATACAATTTCAGAGAGTTACAGACAGACAACGACGATTAAATGGGTGGATTGGATAGATGCGGAATGGATCTGATGACTGAGCATCAAATAAATGAATGAACCGAGTGAATGAATGGGAATGGACCAGCAGCAGCACCAGCATTAGATATAAGGAGGCGGATAAATGGCAGCTTCATCTATACAGAGAACATAGAGAGGGTTAAGCGCTTAATGGCAATAGATACATAGATACCTACTTGAAAAGATTTCTCTAGCAATCAGCACAATTTCCCTTGAAGTTTTTAATCCTTTTTATTTTAAGAGACAAAAACAAAAGAAGGAGCGCCACGTTTATCTCGGCTTTTGGTTTCGGGCATGGCTTGGCAATATGGGATCGCAATCGGGAATTTAGGGAGAAAGTGTGATGGATAATTGCATTACCCAAATTAAATGTGGCGGCTCTAAATAAAAGATACACAGATACACACATCGAATTGGGAACCAAATCCAGCCTCAAACGTATATCTGTCTGTTTGTTGTCCCTTGTTTTTATGTATAGTCTTTCGGTGTATTCACACAATAAAATTAAATTGATTAATGGACTTAAATGATTGAGCATTGAGAATGCAAAGGAAAGTACTTTCATCGTCATTTATATTGGCTGGAGGTGCTTGTGGACAGTGGGGTCTGTAGGTAGATAGAATTCAAAGGAGTGTTGGATTAAATCAGTGCTGTCGACTTAAAATTATTTCGTTTTAGAAAAAAAACTGAAGAAAAATGTTGTCAGAAGTTTTGGGCTACATTCTTCTTATGCTTCTTTAGCTAAGAAGATTATGGTCAGTGGATCAAGGAATTATAATCGTTTCAATTCACTGTTTTACTAGAGACTGGAAGCTTCTTCTGTCTTCTTGTATATTCTTTAATTTGTGAAAAATCTCAGTAATTTTTCAGAAGTGGGATTTACTTAGAAGGCAGAAACAGAACTTTGGAAATTTAGAATATAGAGTTGTAAGAAAGAAGTTGTCTCACTCAACAAGCATGTTTCTAAAGTTTTATATCCTTGCATGTCAGTCGGAATCGTGCACTGCGATAGTGAGAACTGAGAATTAATGCACAGAAGTCAAAAAAATTAAATTTTTGAACAATTGGAGTTTCTCAGCCCATCAGAGCATGTGAGAACAATGTGAGACTATGGTATGGTCTTTCTTTATTGCCATCCGTATAAATAAGTGATTTTTCAAGAACTTCGCAAACGTGATTTTTTATTAGAAATTATTTTTAGCTGATCTAGCTTTTTTTCACTTGAATAAATACTTGAACAATATATGAACATGAATTGATACCAATCTGCAGAAATTTCATTCAGGGCATTTGCATATATATTAACCTTAAGTCACAGTTTAGTGTGGAGTTTCTTCAACTGTATTTTATTAACTTAAAAAAAAAAACTTAAAGGACATTAATGGCTGTTTTGGATAACATTTTCTGTTTCTGGAGCGCTTTAAGTGAGAGAGTTTTGCAGCAATCAGTCTAATACCCCGTTGGTTAACTTGTAATTTTTTCTAACATCAATCATCCTTTATAACCTGAAGCCCGAAGCCCATCTTGAGGTTAAAAATCAGGATCTTTTAATTACCTATAAAATACGATCTTAGTGATTATACTGAACTTTCTCAGAAACAACTTAAAGATTTTAACTAAAACTGTTCGTAAAAGAAAAAACAGTTTCGTTTGAGTGTATGCATCATGCTTTCCCATTTGACAGACCATTATTGTTTTGGTTGTAGAGTTAGGTATGTTTTTGAATGGGCTTTTTCGCACGTTATTTTTAGGCGGATTCTACATAGTGTGACTTAGCACTCCATTCTTGCTAAGCACCTAAAAATTCCTGCTTAATTTTGTCGAACAAGAATTATAAATTCCTGGAATTTATTTGAAACTTCTTTGAAAACATTTTAGAATTTAAAGCTATTTTTCGAAGAACCCTAAGCTAGCTTGCCAAAGCTTTTATTGGTAGCTCTAGCTATAGCTAGACAGTTCTAGCTCAAACTTTGTTTTATGTGAATTAATAAAACATTATGATAAGCACCAGAAAAAAACTCTTTTTAGTTTCTTCTCGTTATAAAACATTGAACATTAAACTGTCCTCACTTAGGTCCCCGGGTGATCCTGTTAAGTTTGGACCCGATAGGTGGCGCTGGGGTGAAGATCATTGTGGTTCAGATGCTTAAAACTTGAAAACGAGTGGACCAAATTGGATACTTCCTGGTGCGGGTTTGTTCGTAATTCCTACCCGAAGGTTTATAATAATAATACTAATATAATAATATCTTAAATATGTGTTTGTAAGACACAATGCCCTTTAGAATGCAAACGAATGTTGCACGAAACTAGTTAGAAGAATTAGAGAGATAGGAAAGATTTTTTTTCCTCGAGAATTAGGTGATTATTTTCTCACTTTAAACCGACGGACCGCCGTAGCTTGCACTGAGAGTCGAACTTAGCATCTTTCGCTTAGCAAGCAAACTTCTTATCTATTACACCACTGCCGCCCGCATTATATATATATAAAATTCAGAAAATTTTCAACAGGTGGCGCTGTAGGTGCACATTTTGCTCTTACTTCAATTCCCAATTTGTGTGGGCAGATACCTAATAATGTGAGGAGTAACTCGGTCTATTTTAATTACCCATACGGGCCGCTCGAGTTGCTTAATTTTCGGAAAATCTTATTTATGTACTGATTTGACTCAAAATTCTCAACAGGTGACGCTTAGGTGCACATCTTGCTCTTACTTCAATTCAGAATTCTTGTTTAAAAACCGATTTTGATCCGTCAAAATTTTGTAGGCAGGTAGCTAATGATGTAAGGAGTAACTCTGGCTATTTTAATTATCCATACGGGGCGCTCGAGACGCTTTAAAATGGACCAGCTAGCCAGAAACCCCAGAAAGACCAAGAAAAACTTCCTAAGCCACTGATTGACGGATAACAAGGGCTGCTAAGACCAACCCCTTATAACTTTAACCGTAATAAAAAAAAAACGATCTAAGCTTGTATTTGAACACTTCAACTATAAGAAGAAGGTTGCTCGAAAATAAACTGCCCTCTAGAAGACCAAGGAAATGCCCACTATTAACTATTAAACATAGACACAGACGGAAACACCTTGCGCAGCAGCATCTTCTTTGGAGCAAAGTAAAATGGCGTAACATCTTATGAACTGACTAAGTCTAAGATTAATTTTTTTGGTGCAGACGGTGACAAGAAGTTCGTAGGAAGAACAAACTCATCTTCACCCTTCATGGAAACGCTGATTAACTGTCAGCTTAAGGAATATCTCTACGATCGAAAGCTTCTCCATGACCGTCAGTATGGTTTCCGCAGCAACCATTCCACTGGTGATTTGATGGCATATCTCACCGAACAATGGAACAAATCTTAACATCGCTTTGGTGAAAGTAAGATTAATGGGCCAGCACACACGAGACTATTCAATCCGGACTGAAACCGGTTTTCTGAGCAAGGGAAGGGAAACGTGTGGTATAAATTGGACTGAAATCTTCAACCAACTTTTGAGTGGATGTACGAAGACTGAAACTAATACACACACAATTTCTTACAGTTTGGGGTCTAAAAAATGTACAAACACATAGGAAAGAAGTTCATGTATACATTTTCTTCCCCCAGAGTGGTTCATCCCATGTGTGCTTGGTGTAAGGTTTAAAACCGGTTTCCCCCCGGGTTGAGATAGTCTCGTGTGTGCAGGCCCAATGCGTTTGATATTTCCAAGACTTTTGATAGAGTTTGGCATGAAGCATGAAGAGAACTCCATCACACGTCTTGTGGAATAACGAAATTATGAAAAAAAAAGTATTTCGAAAATTGTAGGACGGATTTTGATAAAATCCTGTTTTTTATTTTTAGTTTTTTGAAATTTCTTTATGCAGTTTTTAGAGTTTATTAATATATATGTAATAATAATAATAATAATAATATTTGTAAAGCATATTGCCTTTTAGAATGCAACATGACGTTGCACGACACTAGTTAGAAGAATTAGAAAGATAGGAAAGAATTTTTTTTTGTCGGCGCAGTAGATCGAGAATTAGAACTTAGAAGAAATTAAAACTCACGGACGGCTCTAGCTTGCACTAGGAGTTAGAAAAATGTCTTCTCAACCTGAGTATCGAACTGATTACCTCCGGGTCAGAAGCAAACATCTTATCTACTGCACCAATGCCGCTCGCATTGTGACTATAAAATTTAAAATATTTTTTTTTATTACGTATTCCTGCCATAAGTTCTGTTCCTAACACAAACACGTCTTATTCAAATAATAAACAAGTTATCAAAATTCTTGTAACGATATTTATTTTGTATTAAATTGACGTTAAAAAATTGTAGGAAATTATTCAAAGTGGCCACCCTTAGCCTTGAAACAATTTCTTAAACGATCCGGCCATTTATCTATTGCCGGACGCACGACTTCCAGTGGTAGCGAAGCTGCTGTCTTCACCAAATCAGCTTTAAGAGACTCAATATTTCGGTGAGGCTTACAGCAAGCCTTCTCCTCCAAGACATTCCGTAGACGGCAGTCCAGCGAATTAAGATCCGGGATGCCCGAGGGCCAATCTTCAGCGGCGATAAACCCCGGTAAATTGTCCTTAAGCCAAAATTGGGTGGTTTTTGCCTTGTGAGCCGGCGCAGAGTCTTGCTGGAAAATCCAGTGCTTGCCCGCAAATAAGGTGTTAGTTAAGGGCTTCACAACATTCTCTAAAACATCACTTTGATAGTTGGAAGCACGTGTTTTCACTCCCTGCTCACAAAAATGCAAATTTGTAACACCGTCATACGACGCTCCCCACCAAACCATCACTGAAGCTGGATGATGGCCTCTTTGGACTTTTCCAACCTTTTCAGCAGCTTCCTTGGAGCTATGGGCGTAAATCCTGTCGTTTTGGATTTTCTCATCTGTGAAAAGATTATTTTTGTGTCCTCCGTTGGCGTGTCTTTGAAGCAACACCTTTGATCTTGTCGCTCTTATCTTGCGCAGAGCCCCAGTCAGGCGTTGTCCAGTACTTCTACGGTAAGCGCCAAGCTTTAGGTCTTGTTTTATGAGGCGTTCCATTTCTCGAGCCATAATTTTCTGTTTGCGGAGGGGATTTCTTCGGATTCTATCCGCAACTGCTTTGATGACTGCTGGCGTCCTACTTTGACGAGGTCGGCCACTTCTTGCTCTATCATCAACAGAGGAGATCTCGTTGTACCGTTTTATAGCGCGATAGATGAGCAGTAATTCGAAAATCTCAGTGGGAGTTTTACTGCATTTGTGCAGTGCAATAATAACGACGCGGTTTTCTTTTTTGCCCCACTCCATGTTTATCGTTTCGCGTATTAAATTCAACTGACTCATAACTGTTACTTAAGGTATCCATCAATACAATTTCTTTTGGCGTCTTATAAGTTAGGGACAGAACTTATGGCAGGACTACGTAGTTTTAAAAATTTATTTTTCGGACCCAGTGAATGCACCATTTAAGAGTTCGTCGTGGGCTACATTTGAAAGAAATTATCTTTAATAATTTATTTGCATAAAATAAAAATAAAATGAAAATAACACCTCAAATAAGGATTATCTCAAAATCATTGATTTGTATCTGTCTTATTAAAAAACAAACCGTCAATCTCTTATTGCAAGAATCGAACTTTATTTCTAAAACATCAACTTTTCTAAAAGATGAATTACATGGACACTCTTATAGCAACCAACAAAAACACTCTCAAGTAGACACGCACCTTGGAGGACCTTCAGTTGATAAAACACTTTCGAGGTTATTAAATTGTTCGAGACTTTTAAATGCCAACTAAAAATACATTTGCTAGCTAGTTCACATGTATGTATGTCCTAAACCAACATGTTTTGCAGAGTCCCGATACCAGTATTATTTTTTACTACCATTTTGATAAGAGTAACGACGACACCACTGGTTTCCCATCAATTTGTCGAATTGTCAGCAAAATAAAACAAAAGCCATTCAAATTTGGCAGGAAGAGTGCTTAAACACATGGAAACAGGGAATTAATTACGTTTCCCGAATCTGAATCTGAAGCACTATAAGTGAGTGACATCTCCATACAAAGGGCGGCATATTTTGGGTGTCAGAGTCTTCTTCTGTTTCAAAGGGCACACATAAGGTTGATCCGTGAACCTTGATCCGATATCACAATGGCATGTGTCGGGACTCGGGTATCAGCTTTGCGGTTTTGTTTTTGTAACCCGATCTGTCTGACTATTCCCAGTTGGAACGCAGCACGAATACCAAAAAAAAAGAAGAAAGAAACAGCCTTTAACACTTCAGATTTACGCCTGTTGATGGCGTAGTTTTTTCTTTTTGTTGTTGTTGTTATTTATTTTTTTTTCTAAACCATAATTTATTATATACTTCCCTTCACGTTAAATTAACAAATATAAACACTGTTGTTGAACGCAATCAACACGTAGAGCGGAAAGCGCCACTATTGTGAACGTGGCAATGTTTCATTCATTTTTTTTTTTTTATTTTTATTTTTTTAAATTACTGCCGCACCACAGCATCGCATACAACATACAACACAGCCGCCATACCACAATACAAGTGGGGAGTGTCAGTGGAGATGGTGTTGATGATGATGGTGCTAGAGATGCCATCCTGGAACCTGGGAAATAGGAAAGCAGACACATATCTTTGGGCCCCCCACCGCCAACCCGTCTGCCTCACCCACAACACCCCGACCAGCGCGTAATAGCAATTTGGAGCGCTATGATGTAGCTTTGCGCTGCTTCAGATGCTGGTGGTGGTAATGGTAAACTGGATATCTGGCCGTAGGGGCTAGGGGCTACAAAAGTCATCCTCTTCTCCATGGGGATCAAATTATGGTGTACATTGTACATAGAATTACCCTCTTCCATATGGGCTAGCGAGCGCTCCATATAAACTAACGTATGTGGCTGCTGGTTGCTGTGCAACACGATGATGGGGTCATGGCGTCGGGTAGTCGGGCAGCGCGGCAACATTAATATATAGTTTTCTATACATTAAGCAGATAATTTAATTCTCATGTATTGACATCAATGCCGCAGGCCAGCTAAACAAATTTAATTCTTCTTCGGTTGGGTGGTTCATGGCTCAGCTGGTGTGGTTGCGCTATCGGGACTCGGGAGGTACAAGCACAAACTACATTTCTGACACGATGACAACGCTTCGGTTTGTCGGAATTGGAACCCGAACAACACGTTTCCTATCTATGTATATAGATGGAATGGAAACTTTCAATTATGCCACACCACGAACAGATATAAATTTTTGGCGAAACTTCTGGTTCATCATATCGTCGTAGTGGGAGTAAGTCGACCTGAACGTCGTCGTCGTCGGGAGTCATAAAAAAAGTATCTAATAGATACAACATATCTATTCGACTCGGACGTCATGCTACTAATAAATTGAAGGATTCTACTCGGTGTCGATGGATGGATGTTATTTAAGCCCCACATTTATTTATACACCAAACCATCATCATCACCATTTCCACAATCCACATGCCACACAGCACCGGAGACAGACGGAGTGAGAAGATTTGTTTCGGGAAATTGTTTGGGAAATAAATAAAAGAGGCAAGGAATTAGATGAAATATGGTGAGTGATATAACTCCGAAGGGAGTGGGTTAAGGAGGGCACAAGGCACAGAGGTTCTATGAAGGAAAAAATGATGGGGCTCCAAGGCACTATAAAGAAGCCGAAGTCGAAGTCGAAGCTAAACGCGCGCCAAAACAACGTCGACATCAACATCGACATCGACAAAGCCATTATAGCAGAGCATTTTCATAAGTAATTCCTTTAATGTCAGCCCCCAGGGTTGGCTTAAGACACACAACTTGCTCCTTTGCACCAGATAGACAAAGAAGAAGAGTTCTGTCGTAAAAATAAGGCTCCAGCTACACTATGTCATTATTTGGTGCTGCAGGAATAAAATTTGTGGCCAATTTGAATTGGTTTCGGGTGCTGTTTTTATGCTTTCAGTAGGGATTAATCACAGAAATTCTGGACTTTTATTGATGGGCCTGACAAATTGCTTATTTCTGTTGTTATTGTTTTTTTTTGTGTTTTTGATTAAGGGTATTATGGATCAATCATTGGTTTGAATGCTTTTTGTTTATTCGTTTTTTTATTTATTTTGAATTAAGTAGGGTTGAAATATTTGAGATCGTAATACTTTGAGAAATGTTAATCCAAATTCCAAATTCCACAGAGAAAATGATGTTTGATGATTTATTTTAAATACACTGAGACAAGAAGGATGACAGATGGCGTGAAATAGATTTAAGCTGATGGCAGCTAAACTTTGGTATTATTTGGTTACCATTTATAACGCTTTTGATTAATTTGATTTAGAATTACTAAGAATGGCGGGTAATAATAAGCTGCCGAAGATTTGACAGACGACGTAATATGGTGGAGGAAAACTAATCCCTTCATCATGACATTAGGACATCAGTAGTGTTCTTAGTATGGATGTCATCATCATGTTTCTGACATAAGAAATCATGTGTGAACTTACTTAGAAGAGATCATCAAGAATAAAAAGCTTTGAGGAGTATCTTACATAAAAAATATCAGATCTTGAATCCATGAAACTTTCGAGTTCCATGAGTAAAACGATGTTTCAAGTGAGGCACTTCTGTTTGCATAAAGGCAGTAGCAGACGAATTATGTACATGAAATAAACTGTAGGGACAAGCAGAACACCGCCAGTGACTTCTAAGACCGGCCATGTAAGAACTCGACACGAAGCTTACGGACTATATCACTGCAGACAAGTTGAAAGATGGCAAAAATCATTTAACTTTGACAGAGTAGTCCAATTTGAGCACAACCCGACTTGGGGGTAATGCTTAATCTAAGTTACAATCAAAATAAAACCGTATGGGCAGATGAACCAGCTGTAGAACCTCATACTGGAAAGGGGTTTATTTGGTAATGAGTATTCAAGACATCCGGCAAATCTGTTTTTTTTTTGCGTGATAATGACTTGTAAATCGATGACAGGCTACACATTCGATGACAGGCGCAAATTCCCAAAATAATTCCACTCAAATTCAAAAAGAAGAAGAGAAAAAGAAATACAAAATAGGCGGAGTTTGGAGCAGAAAGTAGATGTAGATATCGGGGTGAGTTTGTGTGGATTTAACGAAAGGATTTGTGGGTAATTTTTTGGTGAGGCTCGGTGCACACTTGCGTCATTTTGATGCAGCGGTGGGGCTTTTGCGTCTTATACATTACTCATAAATGACGCGGCGACATCTGACGAGTGTATGCACCACTCTATTTATTTTCGAGTACTATAAGAAGCAAAAGCGTCACCGCTGCTGCGCCGCCGCGTCAAAATGCACACTTACCGGGCCTGAATTATGGCAAAAATCGATGGCAAACGTATTCTGAGCACATTAGATGTATGGAATGTGTGTATGTATACCCTTAAACCACCCAAAAGATTTTAATGAAATTACAGGGTAAATATAATTTTATCCAGGGATCGTTCCTGTGAATGTTTGGTCCCGCTAGCATTATTTTCGCATTTCACATTAAAGCTGGTTAAATATAAAACTGGTGCCGATTGGTACTAGGTTGTTGTCACAATAGTATTTTTGGTACTAAATTTTTTATTACTTAGTACTAGAGTTTAGTACTGCTGTAATTTTTGGTACTTGATTTCGTACTGGACTAAGTACTTGATTTAGGATTTAGTAGTAGATTCAGTACTAGATTTTTTTGAGTTGATAATTGGTGTTGTTGCCATCAATGTTTTCTTATGACGTTATCACCTAAGATTATCGTCCGTAAACCGACTTTACAGACAACCAACTGCTTTTTTTCAAGGCCACGTATTAAAGTATGTATAGATACAAACTATATAGGGCTATGTCTTAATTTACCGTAACCAGAAATACCCGTCTATCGGTACCAAATACCGTCAGTTTTAATATAGAATGAAACCTTTAATATCAACAAATGGTTAACAAGGTTTGAGAGTCTGTCTTTTTATACTCTTATATGCTGTTGATATTGACAAAATCGAAAGGAGAACAAAGTGTAATATCTACAGCCCTTTTGAGGCTAATGATACATGAGTATAAACATTGCCCTATCAGTTAATGAGGGTAAGATCATTAAGAAAATGTTTCCAAAATCCGTAACTATACGTTTTGAGCAGAACGTTACAAACCGAACCTTGATAATGGAAACGGTTTTGTCTGCTGAGGATCTAAATATCCATTCCTCTACCATCATCGGTAGAAATAAACGAGGAATATTCAAGGTAAGAAGGCAATAATTGGGTATAGCAAACTCTTTTCTCGTAAAAACACGAAGCAGAAGCACCTTCATTAAAGCAGTTTTGCCTTATGTCGCATCAAGGGCAGTCGGAATTAGAGGAGCCAATGTAAGCTTTCAGCATTTATCTGTCGACTCCGCCCAAAAGCCAACCTACGAATCAATTAAATGTGGAAAGGTTATTTCCCATATTCTGATGATAGTTTTGCCCGTAATACGTACGTTTTACGTACAATCAATCCCATTTTCCATTTTCTTGAAAATCAGCTTGAGAAGTTCCCTTCATTAAGTCTACTTTGAACAAATTTACTGTGAATGAGAAATGGTCATTGAACAGAATTCTTCATGCTTAGATTTAAAAAAATGATTTCTAACACAACTTCAATGGTCAGTTTCAGAGTAAGAGCTTAAACTCTCATTTTAACTTTGCTGAACAAAACAGATTTTGATAAAATAACGTATGCGTGAGTAGAATTAAATTTCATCAGATTACGTCAGACCAAACAATATCATTAGGAAGACAGAATATCTTCGTAATAGTGGTCCCGAGTTACTGTCTTGTGGAACACCAGAACACAATGAAAGGCAAAATTAATAACACCAGCCTCATTAACGTTCTAAAAATCTGTCAGAAGTATGTCGCAATCGATCGCAATATATGTAGATAATAGTACAATGCACGTACTGCGAGCTGTAAAGTCGCATAGAAAATCCGATTATCCGATCCTACAGGCATTCTGGAGCGCTGGAATTGTACTAAGATGAACGGAAGAAATGGAAACTCCATCAATTTCAAGAGAGACCTGATATTGCAGTCCCCAAGCAATGAGAAGATACAAAAGGTTATTATACAATATTGAGAAAGAAATTATAGTTTACTCACAATCACAACCCAAATATGGATCTGAGACTTGTGTGTCTACTTCAAGGAAATCTGACCTCTTAATCATGTTCGAAAGTCTTACGCAATATTTTTGAGCCCATGTGCAAGGGAGGGCGATGATAATCGTAAATTAAATGAAATCTACCTAAAATCAGATATGGTCGAAAAATTAAAACTCGGGAAATTCCGATGGGCACCTAGCTTGTATAAGTGAAAAGGAACCACCTAGAAAAGTTTCTAGCAGCTCTTTTTCCCATACGTTACGTTACATTGGAAAGATGAGATAGATTAAGACGGGTGAAACCTTTGGAATCGATACTGTATGGCGTTGGCCGGTGATCGAGATGATTGAAAGAACTTGTTGGAAGCTATTCGCACACAAACGTCACTAATGGCGATCTGAGAATCTTGGCTTTACCGGATTCAATGACAAAAACTTGGCAAACGCAACCAACGCCGAGCAAAATGGGCCAAGTTCTCTGGTCATTTCGAAAATGATCTTCGAATCATTAAGGGAAAAGAAGTCAGCAGGATGGTATGTATACCAAATATTGTACTATTGCATCACCCTCAGAGTGAGAAAGACATACACAATACCTACTATTTAACAACGTGCTGAATAATGGATATTATCCAGTAAGTTGAAAGAGATAGCTGTTTTATATTCTCTTGCAAAAAAGGGAAAGGATAATTACAATGTGGCTAATGTCCAGTCGATATGTTTTCTTCTGAGAAAGAGGCAGTCTTTGACCGACCTCCAAACAGCTAAGTTGCATTAATTTCAACTTATAAAAATTAAGTGCTTGTCTCGTTGATTTGGAAAACGTTTTCGGCTCCCTATGGTTAGAAGGTCTTTATCTGAAGTTAACCAGATCGGGCAAAGGTTATATATGCTTTACGACATACATATTTGATACTAAGCATGGTCTGCAACAGGGAGCGATGAACTCGCCGATTCTCTGTCTATAGTATTATTTACTCCAGCGATTTAATGGGGATTCTACCTCAATGAATTGCGTAGGCCGAAGATTTCGACAATATTCAACAAGTTGAAAATTAATTTTCAGAAATATGAAATTATGTTGTTTAGAATTAGAACCCCTTTGGCTTGGGCAGTTGGGCTTCTAGAGATTCGAAAGAAACTGGCGCAAGATAGTGATTGCTGGACCACCTGGACATCCACTGGTTAAGTAACATTGTATCAAGCTGGATTAGTTTGTATATTTCAACTGACATGTAGCGGCTGCTCTGGCTAGAGCTAGGGGAGATTTTGCCATGACAAGACGGTTGTTTTATAAGAGCCATTTTGATAACAGGGTAAAGGTGATTTACTACATGGAACATGGCCCTTGTAAGGCCTATGATAGCCTACGGACTCCCTATGTGGTTCAACTTTGCACCATATCTTATTGAAAGGATTTGAGAGGCAGTGTCTGAGTACTTGTCTTGACTTAATAACACCAGAGTGGGAGTACAAACACTACTATCCCAACGAGTTTTTTTTACAACGGCGCAAATATAAACAGGCTAGATAACTTTTTAGCTAAGCTCATTCGAGATCAGATTGCTAGAGTGGTGACGTCGACCAATGGATACAATTTTCGGGGATTACTACCCCCAAGATGAATATTTTGAAAGCACACGTTTGAACGGGTTTAAGCCCGTCTGAGGCTTTCCTTTATTTAGACAGTCGAGGGCTGATACAAGATAGATTGGCGCTTCCGTTGATCTATATTACGTCTGCCGCAAAACACTCGATCGGCGACTCCTTCACGAACGAAACATTGTCGCTGGTAGCGAAGCAGGGTGCCTCCGGTTAAGTTGCGCAGTGCCCGACAGGGATCGGAAGGAACTGGTTAATCAGGGCCACCATTTTTAGTGGCTTGGGGAAAAACGTTAGTTTCCGTCGACTTATTGCCGATGGTCAGAGTACATAGTTGTAATGTAAATAAAAAAAAATAAAAAAAACCTTTTTTTAAGGAATGGTGTATCCTGGCACTATCTCATGGTTTCTGATACAATCTGTCTGAGTTAAGCAGAGACAGCTGGAATTAGGTGTTTAGGAAAGTTATGTCTTATGTATATCGAAAGTAGTTGAACAAATCTATCTTCAACTCTTAGGTCATCTTTAACAATGAGGACTGCGAACAGATTTTTAAATGATTGTCTTCTTCCTCTAAGAGTTATTAACATTATTTTTTGAACAAAAGTTGAAATTCTTTATTTTATGATGTTGTTAAGCATAGTTCCATTTGCCTGTTTCGCAATTTCGCAGGAGCTTCAAAGCCTTTATTTTCATCAATTGGCTTCTATCGAGTCCAACTCTTAGAAATGTTGATTGGATGTAAGGCACGATTAAAAAAAACAAACAAACGTTGGCATCGACAATTTTTTGCTGCCGACATTTTGTGGCAGAGCTGCGCTTCTTCCTGTCTTATTTTTCGATGCTCGAATCTAATCGCTGAACTCAAACTACATAAATATATACTCAACATTTGTACAACTTCCTATTCCGATCAGCGGCCACCAAAACTTATCGAAAAGCCACAAATTAATTCACTTTTCCTCATAGCAATTGTGTGTTTTTGAAAATCACAACATTGTGAGAACTTTGTCCAACATAGTATTTCCTAGCACGTCTTTTGTTGCGATTTTCAATTTATATAAACGTGCTACTCCAAGTCACAGTTAGAAAATTTTCCACTCAATTTCTCAATGTTCATAAAATTTGCGGTGCGGGATTTGAAAATTCAATTCCGCATGATTGCTTTTGTATTTGTGGCTCCTCCAAAAGTTTCCGACTTTCGCAGTTTTCAAATTCAATTTTAGCCGACAAATCATTACAAATTCAATTTTATAAGCACAAAACAATACATAATACATAAAATATTCCAAAACCATCGCACCAACGAAATTCACGTCCTTATAGATGTGCGTTTGCCGAAAAGACCAAGAGGCTCCATCATTGAAATCATAAGGGAGAACTCCATGTGTACACCAAAAATATAAGCCTTACTGTGTTCCAATTCATTTACTTTGGGAATTTTCGCTTCATCTAGGATTTTTAAGCGATTCCATACACAAAAAAAAAGCCAACAGCTACCCTTCTTCCCCTTCCTTTGTAATGAATTTAAATTTCACACGGTTTTTACTGCATCCCCCCAACTATACACCTGCCAGGAGCTGGGAATATATTCACAACCAATGAACAGAAAAAAAAAAAGAAACCAGAAGGCAGGAGTTTGCAAAGCAATCAGGCAACCAACTTCAGTGAGTATTCCCCGTCCTAGTGGCCAAATCACGTACCTGTTTATATATTCAGCTTGAGTAGATCTTCCCCAGGAGAACATTTTTACAAAACTTTCCTATTCCTCCCAGCAAGCTAGTCATGCCAGAAGTAGCTCTAGGTACCTCACCTACCGCATGTCGCTTAAACTTTTTCTTCAAAAGTCGATTTTTTTCTTCCCAACTTTGTGTAAATCGAAGCAACAAAATAAATTGGGAACTTCCTTAAGAAACAAAAAGAAGAAGAAAAAAAATTTCATCTTGATTAGGTTAATACCAACGTTACACTGACCCTAAAAAAAAAAAAAAATACTTGAAAATGCAACACAAATAATAAAACAACTTTACACCATGTTTACATTACACTCGATTAGCTGTTGACCTCCTTCCTCACATCTCAAGTGGCCAAATCATTCCAAAAGGCATTTTTAACGACCAAATTATCAACAATCACTTGGATGTGACTTTTGGTCTTCCAATTTTTTTTTTTTTTTCTTGAACTTGTACAATGCGTCTCATAAAGTGGCCACTTATAATACCCATCACGCAGCATCACGCAATGAGCGAGAAGATAGAAGCCGACTCGGACGACTTGGAGGAATTCAAGAACGAAATTCCTCATCATAGGTCGGCCATACAAAAACACTTTTATTCATTTAATTAGACTTGTCCGACCGTTGCCAGTCGATGGGCCAACCCACGTCGAGATGTTTATCACAAAGTTGTCGTGGTCGTCGTCGTCGGCATCGTCATCATCTGCATAGTGACAGGAGTCGAGATGATGGGCATGGGATGCCTGGATGCCTCGGACTTGAACTGTGGCGCTCAGCTAGTTGCCACCATTCATCATCATCAACATTGACGTTTGGTATCTTTTTTTTTGGGATTTTCTCGATTGGATCAGAGCCATCACAGGTATTATCTACCTGCCTACGCTTTTTCGATGTGTTAATCTAATATTGAAGTAGTATAGCTAATGTTAACATTTTATAGATGCTAATCGAAAAAGAATAGATAGATGTAATGCCACACCTAATATCTGTTCTATTGAAGGGGGCTCTGGGGAGGGACGGAGAAGCAAAAGCTATCTGCTGTCAGTTTTTATGGATGTCCAAATAGTTTGTTGTGTTTTTATCACCAAAGTTTTAATTGCAAAATGGAATCTCCAGACTGAGATGGAAATAATGGAATAGAGCAGTGTGCAGGGGCGCATTTGTGATTTTGGTGGATTAGGGCGAAATGACAATATTTATACCATTCGAATGAGAAAGGAATTATCTATACATCTATACTTAGTTACTTACTTAGGTTGCGCTACAGTTCGGGACGAACCTGGGTCTCAATCAACATGCCTCTCCAGCCAGCTTGGTCTTTGGCTAGCTGCCTCCAGTTTTTGCACTCCAAGTTGGTTGAGATCGATTCGCTCTACATGACCTAGCCATCTTAAACGTGATAGGACCAATAATCCTCCGAAGAATCTTACGCTCGAAACCACTAAGGATATCTTCATCCGCTTTAGATAGAGTCCATGCCTCGGCGCCATAGAGCAGGACTGGGATGATTAGGGTCTTATACAGAGTCTCCTTTGTCTTTCGAGAGAGGGCTTTGCTACTCAATTGCCTTCCTAGCCCATAGAAACAGCGATTGGCAAGAGTAATTCTTCGCTTTATTTCTGACGAGATGTTGTTGTCAGATGTTATAACGGATCCGAGGTAAGCAAAGTCCCTAACTACCTCAAAGTTGTACCTGTCTATTGTGATGTTTTGTCCAATCCGCCGGTGTTGTGTGTCCCTTTTTGTGGATAGCAGGTACTTCGTTTTGACCTCATTGACTGTTAGTCCCATCTTAGCCGCTTCAGCTTCAATGCTAGCAAACGTTCCAGTGACAGCTCGCCGAGTTCTGCCAATGATGTCTATGTCGTCAGCGTATGCTAGCAATTGCACAGACTTGAAAAAAAATTGTCCCACACTACAATTGACTTGCGAGTTTCTTATAATTTTTTTAAGTATTAAGTTAAAGAAATCGCACGATAGCGCATCACCTTGTTGGAATCCTTTTTTGACATCCAGGATCTGCCGTAGCGTGAACATTTGATCGATTGTGGACTTCCCTGGTCTAGAACCACACTGATAGGGGCCAATCAGGTTGCTGACGAAAGGTTTTAGGCGTTCACATATTACGGCAGAGAGGATGTTGTAGGCGATATTCAGGAGACTTATTCCTCTATACTTGGCGCAGTTTAGAGGGTCTCCTTTCTTGTGGATTGGGCAAACGATGCTGAGGTTCCATTCATCAGGCATACTTTCTTCTGACCAAACTTTGCAGATGAGTTGGTGTATGCACTCCACCAGGTCATCTCCGGCCACTTTAAAAAGTTCGGCGGGTAGTCCGTCGGGTCCAGCAGCTTTGTTGTTTTTTAGTTTAAATATTGCTATCCTCACTTCATTTTGGTCAGGTGGACGGAAGTTTTGTCTGTCATCGTCCATGTTGAATGGTTCATTCTGCCTGACAGCGGGATTTTGGTCTTTATCGCCGTTTAACAGTCTGCAGAAATGGTCCTTCCATGTACTCAGCACCGACTGTGAATCTACTACGAGGTTTCCATTCCTATCTCTACAGACTTCTGGGCCGGTTTTTATTTTCATTGGCACGTTCTTTTTACCTGTTGGTAAAACTTCCGCACGTTATTCCTGGAGTAGCCTCTATCAATATCTTCGATCGCGCGCTTCTCATGCTCGACCTTTTTTTTCTTTTGGAGAAGCCGATGTTCTTCCCGTCTTTTCTGCTCGTAGAGCTCGCGAGCAGCTCTCGTCTTTCTTTGCAGCGCCGCTTTATATGCCTCTTGTTTGGCTGCATGGGACTGCCTGCATTCGTCATCGAACCAGAGGTTTCGTGGTGGTCTGGTGAAACATAGCACATCAGCTGCAGCATCTCTGATGGCTTGTTGGTAGTGTTGCCACTTGTCTTCGGCACTCGATGCTGGGGGTACTGGATTTCTTGAGAGGTTACGGGATATTCGATCGGCATAGGTTCTGGCGGTTTCTTGCGATTGCAGCTTTCCGACGTTATACTTCCTTACAGTATTACTCCGTTGTTGTGGTGTTCGGGATATTCGCATTCTTACCTTTGCTGCAAACAAGGTAGTGATCCGAGTCGATGTTAGCTGCTCGGAAGGTGCGAACATCCAAGATACTGGAGGCGTGTCTTACATCGATCGCAACGTGATCAACCTGGTTGAAGGTTCTTTGATCTGGGTGTCGCCAAGTCCCTTTGTGTATAACGAGATGAGGAAACTGTGTGCTTGCAATGGTGACATTGTGTGCCGCTGCGAAGTCAATTAGCCTAAGTCCGTTTTCAGACGTTGTGTCGTGTAGGCTATGTTTTCTAACAGTCCTACCAAAGATTTCCTCTTTACCTATTTTGGCGTTAAAATCGCCTAGTACGATCTTAACGTCGTATTATATTATTTTATTGCTCATAGGTTTTGTCGAGGAGCTCGTAGAAGTCATCCTTGGTGGCCTCATCTTTGTCCTCTGTGGGGACATGAGCGAATATTAGGCTAATGTTGGCGAATTTAGCCTTGATACGGATTGTCACAAGTCCCTCACTTACGTGTCGAAAGCCCAAAACTTCTTGCCTAAGTCTACCGCTTATGACGAATCCGCACCTTAATAAACGCTGTGGTCTTCTTCCACAATCACCGTAGTACACGTCACAGTTTTTCATCCTCCTTTTGCCCGGCCCATCGCAATTCCTGGATGGCAGTAATTCCTGCTCTGTAGCAGTCTAGGGCCTCCGCTAGTTGTTTGGATGCACGTGGTCTGTTAAGAGTTCTAACATTCCACGTGCAGATCCGAGGAGAAAAAATACTTTTGTAAAAAAAATTTGAAAAAATAATTTTTTTTTTCGATTTTTAAAAAAAAATCTCAAATTATGAACTTTATAAACAACGTTTACACGTTAAACGGAAATTTTTCGAAATTTTGAGAAATAATTATAACTGGCTCATCCATCCTAGGGTATACGATATTTTCTGAAAAAAAAAACAACGCCGGCGTGTCGCCACCTAGTAATCGAAATAGCCTTAGTTACTTCTTACAAAATTAGCTATCTGCTTGTGAAACGACCCTAGTACCACCAAGGGCTGATTAAAATAGCCTCAGTTACTCCTTAAAACATTGGCTATGTATGTAAATATATGCCTGAGAAAGTCCCGCCAAAATCGGTCCATAAATAAAAATTGTCGATAAAAACGACCCAGCGCCATCTAGTGGGTAATTTAAATAGCCTAAGTTACTCCCTAGAACATCAGAAATTCGCCAATGAAAGTCCCGTCAACCGTTCCCGAGATTATCCGCAACAAACAAACAGAAAGACAGACAGACAAAATATTTAAAAATTGTGTTTTTGTTATGAGTACTGTACATACTTTCATATGCATCATGTAAAAAACAGTTTTTGATATTAAAAACACACACTTCATTGTATAGAATCTATACTATAGATGTCTTTTTTGCCGATGTTTCGACTAAGTTTCATCATTCTCTAAAAATTAAACAAGGTAAGTTCAAAAAAAACCTAATCTTCTTATGGAATAAAGTCCGAAAAAAGATTAACTTTAAATCTCATATAGTTTTCACATTTCTTCTCTTAAAATTTCTCTATTACACGATGCGTTTTGAGGCGCATCAAAAAAATGCGAATCAATTAAAATAAAAAAGATAAAAGAAGAGTTTCCTGGTGAGTTGCGTGCCTAATTAGAGTCCCTTTCTCGAAGATTTTCTTTCCTCTTGTAGTTATTTATTTTCATTTTTGACGAACGCTTATTTTCATATAAATTATGTTTCTAAGGCAATGTTGCAATGCAATAACCGGATTGGTATATAAATTTTGAATTCGAGACATTACTCAGGAATTGTCGAATAATCATACGAGCATCATGAATTGAAAATTAAAAAGAACTTTAGAAAAGACGCATGTTTCACGACTCACGAGGCACCGTGTAATACCGAACAAAAGTTGTTTTTTTTTTTTTTAAAGCAAATATTTCCTATAGGTGCTTTCAGAAGGCATAGATTTAGGAGGTAAAGATTCCAGGGTATTGCCCAGAAATTGACCTTCTTATCTTTAAATTTTTTCCAAGACGACCTTCAAAAATTTCAAAGGACGGCATATGAGGCATATTCCGAAATTTTTTCACAAGACGTAAATTTTTTTGTTTTGGGGAAAGAAGCCGAGAATTGCTTCAAAGGACTTTGGATTCTTTTAAAGTAATAATGTGATAATGCAAACTCGTCAATCTGAATTTGTTGGTCTACTTACTCTACCGCAGGGGCGTTAGGAAAATAGTGAGATGGATACAAAAGGAGGTACCAATGCACATTTTTTTTAAAGTTCCGCACAATGGGAGTGAAAAACAGAGTCTGGCATGGTATTCCACATTCGCATGGTTCGGCTAAAAACAGTATTTGATTGTAGGTCCGAAGTTAGGTTTAAAGGTTAACTAATTGACATTACGACGGTGCCCAAAAAATATATGTGAATGTTTCTGTTATTGTTCGGTGGCCCGCAAAAACACTTTTCCCTGTAGGTCCGGATGCATAATTTTCCTATGGGTTGAGTCCGCCTGCAGTAAGTGTTTGCTAAACCACCATCTTCCCTATAGGTCTGGCCCGGCAATAGCAAGAATTTGCCTATGGTTTGGTTGCATCTGAAGTAAGAGTATTCTAAGGAACTTTTTCCTATAGGTCGGGAGCGGAATAGTTATATGGTTTTGGGTGTGCCACAAACGAGAGGCACTTAAGTATCAATTACAGTCAGCGCAGTACATGCAGTTTCTAAAATCTGGCGTAGAACCTGCAGGTCTTCTGTTGCCTATGTGGATTTCAGAATTGAGTGTGGCTGACCCTGGCCTAAAATCAGGTACCACGGGCTAACAGGATAGCCCAACTAATTACGTGACCTTACTCGGCATTAGCTGCCTGTTAAATTGCGTTAGACCCCCTTGTTATGGCTTCGTGGTGGCTGTGGTTACTTAAAATAGCGGGAGCAAAATATCATCTTTGGTTTCTGGGGAGATACATAACGAAAGTATAAATTGCAACTAGATGGCGTGCCATTTTAAGAATATTATTAATTTAAAAAAAAAAGTTGTTAAAAAAACCGTTTTATTTAATAACGGCTCTAACGATTTTGAAAAAAAATCACTTTTTCATATTTTTTAATGAAATAAAATGGCGTTTAAATTTTTCCGCTGAAAACTATTTTACGTACTTTTTTTCAAACAATCAAAAGTCAGATATTTATTAATATTATTAATATTATTAATATTTTTCAAATTTTATTCCAAGCTGTGACCGCACATAAGAACAAGTACGTGCGATCCAGTTGTGCAATTTATTTCTCTAAGTCGAAAAGTAACGGTAGCTGCCATAAATTTTTTAACAAAATGTTTGATTTCCTCGAAACGGATTTTGATAAGACTTTCAGGCTGCTAATTTTTCACAATAATACATCTTTAAGTTAGAGTAAATTTTTCGAAATTTGTTCTATAAAGGTACCTCTCATATAGGTTTTATCGTAAACTATTATCCCGATTTCAATTAATATAGCATTTCAAAATTTTCAAAACCTTTTTTTTTCGATTTTTTAAATTAAAACAAAAAATGGTTTTCGAATTATTTTAAAAATGGGTGGATTGAATTTTTTAAATTATTTTCCGAGATGAAAACTACAGATTTCTTTATAATTACATACTAGACAAAAATTTAAAATAATTTTTTCGAAAAGTTTTCAAAAAAAAAACGACTGTCAAAATTTTATTGCATAGTTTTTTCCGAGAAAACTCTTAAACAGCTGTCACTTGATTTATACTCAGTTTAGTTTGCCATTTCACAATGAATAGACTACTCCTGAACAAGTTTGCAAATTGTACAAATTTGCCTCGGCTGGAATTTATTCGAGCCAGCCGTCGCGATCACTTCCCCGAAGTCATTTTTAAAACGTAATGCAAACCCTTATCTTTATAATAAAGCTAAATTCTTGGCCATAACATTAAACTATATGCTTTTTATTTCTTCTTGAAAACCACACGTCTAAAAAAAACACCCTTTAAATACATACATATGCAGCCACTAAGCAATTACCTAACATAAGAACAAGTTCGCGCGACCCAGTCGTGCTTTTTTTTAAATTTGTTCAACGATGTGACCGCACATATGAGCAAGTACGTGCGATCCAGTCGTGCAATTTATTAAAAACATCTTTATCATGCTGCTTAAAACCCTATTATGCAAACGAACCTTTATGGAGGTTCCTACGCCTATTTGAAGTAAATTTTTGTGTATTGTGCAGCTCCTTTGTTTGTTTTTTTGATTTATGATCCTTTAGGGAGTAAACTCCAATACCAACTACCAAAGGCCAGAGCAAATTGCCAACAATATACGGCACCAGAATTTTACTTCAATGACCATTCTCCCAAAATAAAAGTCCTTTAAAACAAATTATAACCCATCTCATACTGTGACTCGTCCCATATTAAAAAAAAAAAAACCCTCACATCCCATAAGGTCCCACTGGTGCACTGCACAACCGCTGTTTCGTATGTGGATTTCGGTGTCGTTTTGGTTAGTTTATTGTGTTGGATGCTAATGCATTATGCATCGTCATTTGCTCAGTGAATGAGAAACCCCTAAAGGGGTCCGTTCCGTTCCGTGCACCACTGTCACACCAGCCACCAGCGAGTTTTTCTTTAAAACTGACAACTTGTCTCTTGCCAGACCGTGCATATGTGTTCATATACGCGCCCGACCGTTTTGTCCGTGCGTTGTCATGTCGCTGTCGCTAGCTATCCATAATAAACGATTTTGTTATTGCCCACTTAAGGAATTTATTATCATTAGCATTAACGAAATTTAGTTGTAAGACCACGAAGTGAGGAAAGTATCTTTGGCTGAGGCTTCGTGGTTCGTTACACAGTACAGTGTGTACTGTTTACAGCTTCAAGGTGTCAGCCAGAAGAGCTCAATGACACCATCATAGTGTATACCTCCTATTGTATTCCATTTCCATAGCCTCGTCCATGGGTGTCAGGTCGTCGATGGCGACGACGACGTTAACTGACGGTGCGGTGCATAGAATTACGACTATGAGTGGAGGCAGACTTGGGCCGATATTCTTTTAAAAAGACATTATCACGCCTTTGAGGTCGCACACAAAACACACAACAAACCATTTGTACATTCCATCACAACAATAGGGTATACGTGTGCATTTATGGCATATATCTTAACTGACATTGAGTGAGAATTTTCAAGCTCAGTTGACACATTCCCATCCCGTATGGCATGGGCATCGTTTAGCCATACAAATGGAAGGTATAGTGGAATTCAAAAAAAAAAAAATACAACAAGTCTACTCTATAGCCTGGAGCTGCCTCATTTTCAAATGGTAATTCAGGAGTGATTGTCATTATTATTGTTTGTCCGAATGGAACCCCCTACTCTGTACTGGTGGCTTGTAAGCGTATAGAGATGATAGACATCATGATCGGACGACAGAGATCGTCGTTCCCTAGAGGATAGGTCACCGCCACATTCACAATACAAAAGAGATCACAGATCGCAGCTATTCATTGTTAAAATTTTAGTATTTTCCTGTGAATACCTATTGTTGGGATTTGTTTATGGTTCCATTTCCATGACTGTTTGGACGGTCAACCTAATCTTCAGCTTTAATCCGTGCGATGCGATATTGTTGTAAGGTCGAGACCGCATTCACAATATGAGACAAAAATATAGGGTTACAAACACTTTCTATTTTACACTTGTATGTATTTTAACTTTCACACATAATCCTAATTTTTTTGAAAGTGGTTGATACCTATATTGAATAAAAGGAGTTTCTTAACATTTTGTGTTTTAATATTTGTAGTTTTTAAAACCAAGGTAGGCCTCATCTTCGATGGAGCGACCAGGTAGAAGGAGACCTCCGCCAACTTGGAGTGCGAAATTGGAGACAGCAGGCAAGGGATCGAGCCAGCTGGAGGGGCATATTGAGCAAGGCCTAGGAGCACCACGCTCTAGTTGAGCCAACATAACATAACGTAACGTAAAAACGTAACGTAACGTAACGTTAACGTAAGTTTTTAAAACACCCTCTATATCTTCCCGAATATCAAATTTGATTGTAATCGGTTAATTCATTTTTGAGAAAGTCGAAGAAACAAAAACCGGTCCTAGGGGGTACCGTTTTTTTGTTCATCAAAACATTTACCACACCCCGATTTTATTTTGTTCAAAAAATTCTTGAAGCCGTTTTCGAGAAAAACAAGCTTTTATATAACGGTTCTATGACATGTACAGCTAATATTCGAGCTAAAAAAAAGTTCTCTGTAGAATGTCAAAATAACCCTATGTACTAAATTTGAAGATGATTGGTCCAACCGTTTAGGCTGTAGTCCAAAATACATACGAACAGATAAACAGACAGACAGACAGAAAGACGGACAGATACAGAATTCTGCTAAAAACTTAAATATGTTTATCTATCATTGTAATGTCATGTTTGATTGTTAAACACCAGCATTTTTTTTTATAATAGGCACGCGCGACAGGGGTTATAATGTTACACCGTGCGAATATTAGGGAAGAAGGAAAGGATGTAAAAGGAGATGGCGATTGACATTTGATTTGAAATTCTGCATATCAAAATGGAGGAGAAAAACGGAACCCGACGTTCCACATTCATGTGGTTGGACTAAAGATAGAATCTCTGTACTTAACAGTACGTTCGAAATTGAGCTCAAGGGTAAACTGATGGGCATTCCTAGCAGAGCGAGTGTTACGGTTGAATTATTTTAGGGGAGGAATGGCTATTTCACTGGGGCACTATTTGTAAAAATAGCGATAGAAAAGTAAAAGACACGTTACATGACGGCGGTGATCAGAAGATGTAATTAAATCCGTAATTTCTCGATTCTCGATCACCTATTAGTTTTGAAGCTCTTTTTTGGATGAGATCCAGAAAACTCAAGTGCATCATTGGAGCACCTGCCCAAATGGACTTTCTGGCCAATTTGCGAAAAGATCTTGGTTTGCGTGCTTACAAAATCCAACTCGTACAAGAATTGCAGCCACAGGATCACCTAGCAAGGCGTAGATTCGGTGAATGGGCCCAAAACAAAATTGCCGCTGAAACCAATTTTCATAAGCGAATTTTGTTTAGCGATGAAGCTGACTTTTGGTTAGATGGATACGTTAATACAAAACTGCCGTATTTGGAGTGATGATCCTCAAGTGTATGTTGGGACAAGGTTACATCCAGCAAAACTTACTGTTTGTTGTGCTTTATGGGTTGGTGAAATAATTGGTCCGTACTTCCTTAAAAACGATGCTGGCCAGAACGTTAGTCATGATTACTGACTTTTTCGTTCATTAATTGAACAACTATGATGTGCAGGAGCTGTGGTTTCGACAAGACGGCGCAACATGCTTCACAGCTCGTGCCACAATTAATTTATTGAAGGCAACGTTCAGTAACCGCATAGTTTTACGTTACGGACCCGTGAATTGGCCTCCAAGATCGTGCGATTTAACGCCACCTGACTATTTTCTGTGGGGATATGTGAAGTTGTTAGTCTACGCCGATAAGCCCGAAACGATTGACCACTAGGAGGACAATATTTGCCTCGTTATTGCCGATATATAAGGCAACAAATGTTGGAAAGTCATTGAAAATTGGACCTCCAGATTAGACTACATCCGAGCCAGCCGTGGCAGTCATATTCCAGAGATCATATTTAAATTATAATGCCAGAAGATTATCTTTTGAATAAATTAAATTTTATGTCAATTTAAAAAACCATCTTTGCTCTATTCCATTTCAAAGTTCTATACCTCTAAGAAAAACACCCTTTACTTATATTCCAACCTCCCACTAATATATTCTCAATCAAAATATAAAACAAATTGCAAAACAAAATTCCAAGTCATGATACATATCGTATTCTGAATAATCATTATGTAAACTTCTATACAAACACAACACGGAAGAGCACATCCTGTCCTATTTAATTAGAAAAAATCTCTAACTTGCTAAAGAAGAACTTCAATGATGTGAAGAAGCTTACAGTGGCTCTATTATACGACAACTTTTATCCATATTAAACGTCATTAAATACACAACATATCACACGTAATCATTCCCTCATATCCTCAAAGGAAAAATTAGAACAAATTTGTTGTCAAGCGTTAATTGGCATACACATTAATTTTCATTACGGCATCTCTACTCGTCTACTCTTCCCTTTAGAGGAACAAAAACAACAACAAATCACCATAAAAACACAAATTCCTTCAGAAAAAATCTTTCCAAGAATGTCAGAGTAAGTAAAGTCTAATGACAGACTTAAGGAATTTTCGTTGTGACGTAACATGGTGGTCCTCCACACACCTTCGAGGAGCAGAAGACTGTTGTAATACATTATGTTGTAGTGAAATGACAATGTTCTTGGCAAATGCAAATTGAAAAATAAAACCGTCTTTATGGGGTTTTTAATTATCTTTTGGAAAGAAAATGACATTTTCATACTCAATTAAAAAAAAAAAAAAAATATACACGTAATATCCTTAGGGCTGATCCACACCACAATTTTTGAAAATGTTCCTTTGGTGCAAATGTAAATTTATTGACGGCTTTTTTAACTGGAAGGACTTCCTTTCCAAGGCCAATCACTGAATCGATCGAAAAAAAACTAAACCGGTATTCATTTTTGGCATTTATGATTTTACAAAAATTAAATAAATAAAAGGCAAGACTGGGTCGCACGTACTTGCTTCTATGTGCTAATCCTTTTAAAGTGCAGGCATCTTTTTGAAAAAGATTTAATTTTAATGTTTTTTTGACGTGCAACCTCTTTAGAATCATTGTGAAGCTCGCTAAATATTAATAGCAGTTTTTTAGTGCACTATCTTTACACTTGTTTCCTGTTTTTATTATAACTAGCCTTACCCGGCGTACGTTGTTACGCCCAAGAAAGAATGAATGAAGTTTTTTATTTCGAGATTTAAAAAACTGAGTTTATTTTATCAATGACAATGCCAGCGCCATCTATTGGCAAGGTTCGGACCGCTCTATAAAGCTTCGTTATCACTTTTAGAATAAATTGTTTTTAGCACTCAAGAGGGTTTTGTGCATAGTTTTCGAGACTATAGCGTACACCCACAAATTTTGGTTTTATATATATACTATCTCCAGTAGTCAATACTATAATTAATTAGTCTACACAATTGACATCAAAAATTCCTTATAACTTATTATTAACCACAAACAAATCGCGCTGATAATTTGATGAAATAGTTTTTACCGACTTTCTTGACACTTATCGTTATACATTGGATAATATACGATATATCTTTATGAATTGTAGCCTATGTGTTATTCTGATATGTAAGCTATATTATTGTGAAGTTTCATCAAAATCCATTCAGTAGTTTTTGCGTGAAAGAGCAACAAACATACATACTCACAAACGTTCACGTTTATAATATTAATAATAGGATATTTGCTAATAAAGGCTGTTTTTTGTAAACGTGCGGCTTACTATTTCCAATTTTCCCAATTTTGCGAAAATCGGGATCCAAACGTGCGACGCGCTTTTATTTTTTTTATAACATGCGCGCCCAAAACGGATTTGTGTGTTACCCTTATAGTGGCTAAACGCACTGCGCGAGTATAGGAAGATTAGGCAGGGAGGGAAAGATGGTGTCGATTAACATTGGTTTTGAAGGTTTGCAAATAAAAATGGCAAAGGAAAATCTCGCCGGGTAAACCATTCCAAATTCGTGTTGTTCGGCTAAAAAAAGAAAGCCTATATTTTACAGTATGTCCGAAATTGGGCTCAAGGGTGAACTGATGAGCATTCCTAGCATGACAAGTATTACGGGCGACACTTTTAAGGGGAGGAATGCAATTGGCTACCTCGAGTGAACATTTTTATTTAAGAAATGGTAAAATAAGGAAAGACATGAAACATCGCGTCTGTCTTCGAGAGGGGCAATTGTTTAAGCGGCAGTTCTATTTCCTATCAATCTTAACGCTCTGTTTTCTATTCTATCGAGCAGGTGAAGCGATGCTTGAGAAGCACCTGCCCAGAGGTGTGAGTTATACTCGAATTTTGGGCGTATAAACGCTTTATAAATAATTGTAGCCAGATCAGATGGGGAAAAATACTTCTTACACCGATACAGAAAACCTAAGCACCTAGCAGCGTTCTTAGCGATCTCAAATATATGGTCGTTCCAAAGGATGTCGTCGTTGACACACATACCGAGTACTGAGAGCTTTTCGGTTTCTTCGATGTAAGTGCCATTCATGGACAATGGCATTGGGGGTATGTTTAGCTTTAACGACAGAAGACAACATTGAGTTTTCGAAGCATTAAACTCCACACGATTCCTCTTACCCCATTTGACAATGCTGTATAAATCGGAGTTTAATGAGCTTGACATACGGTACCGTTGCAATTGTACGTCCGAAGGCGAAGGACGTGAATTATCGAACGAATATGAAAAGCTGATGGTAGAGTCGTCAGCAAAACAGTTAAGTGGATTAGAAGTAACAGACAGAAGATCATTTATAAAAATGAGGAAAAGAGTCGGAGATAGAACAGAGCCCTGGGGCACACCAGCATTTATTTTATGGGAATCAGACTTGAATCCGTCCAATACAACTTGTATTGAACGGTCCAGAAGATAGCTTCTAATCCAACGAACAAGAGTATCATCGATCCCAAAAGCACATATTTTCGATAAGAGAGCTTCATGCCAAACTCTATCGAATGCCTTGGAGATATCAAGAGCAATAATCTTACTTTCACCAAAGCGATGTAAAGATTTGTTCCACTGTTCGGTGAGATATGCCATCAGATCACCAGTGGAACGGTTGCTGCGGAAGCCATACTGACGGTCATGGAGAAGCTTTCGATCTTCGAGATATTCTGTACGCTGACGGTTAATCAGTGTTTCCATGACCTTAGAAAGAAGGGATGTAAGTGCTATGGGACGGTAGGAGGAGGGGGAGGATGGGTCACCTTTCTTCTTCTTCTAGGAAAGATTCCAGAAGAGTAGGAGCGATGGAAAAGCTTACGCAGTGGCTTTGATAGTGTGGAAGAACACCTCTTCAGAAGATTCGGGGGAATACCATCCGGGCCAGCGGATTTGAGTACATCGAGATCTTTGAGAACTCTTGCTACTGTACGAGTGCGGAAAAAAATCTGTCCCGTGGAAAAATTTAAATTCTTAATTACAGGAGGGGCAACGTTGCTGTTAGGCAGCGTGGAGCTGGCAGTGAAATGTGCTGCAAGCAAGTTTGCCTTCTCTGAAGAGTAAACAATTGGTTTGTTATTGTCGATGAGCGTTGGAACCGAAGATGTTGAGGAGTTTTTGATATTTTTTTACAAATGACCAAACATTTTTACTGCCTTTGGGACACTGCAGAATTTTTTGCCGTAATTTTTGGTCATGCAAAATCTTGGTTCGTTCAATGACGGAGTTGCAGGAGTTCCTTGATTGTTTGTGATTTATCCGATTTTTCTTTGTAGGGTTGGCTTTATAAGGCCGTCCCAGTTGGCTTGATGGTCGTTCGGCTTCAATTTTTGCACGGGTTGGATTTTGTAAGCCGCAAACCAAGATCCTTCTGCAAAATCTTCCATAAAGTTAATGAGCGCAGCTCCAATTGTTGCGCGCGATGGTGGATGGACTCATTCGGCTCTTCTTCGATACTCTGTTCCACTGGTAATGAGTAAGTAAAGTTAGGAAATGGCAAACCAAAGTGAGCATTAATCAAGTGACAGCTGTCAAAAAGACCATTTCCGAAAAAAGAATTGCCAGATTGAAAACCACACGTCTAAAAATACACCCTTTAGAAAAATATAAAAGACCTTTTTCACTTTGGTTTTCATTTTGGTATGGAAAAATTTGAACAACTGGCATGAGGATACGTAGAATTCAGCAGTAGCGAAACAAGGGCTGGGTATAGGTACATTTAATAATAAATTTACTTTTTGAAATCAAGTGAATTAAAATAGCGTAATTATGTTTGATGGATCGATAAACGTATGGTGTGGGCATGGAATTTATTTAGGATATTTTGTGCCTATAATAAAGTTGGAATACCGACCACTGAGAAGCGGGTGGGTATAGAGTGTAGACAATAGAGGCAGGTGTAAACTTTTGTTTTCTTCATTGAAATTTTTGCATTCAGTAATCGAATATTTTTTTTTATTTGTTAGTTGTGTTTGCCTGTTTATATGTGTTTATCATAGGCGTCCTTATTATTTATTTTGTGTGCTTTAAAATACGTAATAACCTATTAGGTGCACGACGAAGTTTGTTTTTATTTGGGGGAAAATTTATTTGAAATAAAAAAAACGACTATTCATGACATTTTTTGGAAAAAAATGCTGTACGCCATCTGATTTATTTTGCGGTTTTCTATTTTATGAATTTTTCATTTCAAAATCGTTCGACCAGTTTTTTCAAAAAAAAATTTTTTTTGAAAAACTTTTTTAAAACATATTTTAAAATTTAAAGAAATCTATAGTTTATACTAGGAAAACATTTTTTAAGAAATCTATCAATTTAATTTCAAAATATTCGAAAAAACAAAAAAGTTTTTAAACAAATTTTAAAAATTCAAAAAAATCATCATCATCATTTAACTTAGTCTGGACCTGAACTAAACCTCTAAATCAAAAGTTGCGATTTGACAAAGGCACTCACTGTCAACTGAAGAGTTCAAGTGAGTACCGGGACGAAATGCCAATTTTTGGTGAACTTTAAGGCCGTAAAAATCTATTTTGAATCAATAATAATCAATAATCAACAAAGTCCAAAATTAGTGCTCAGTCTTCTACTTAGTAGTTGTTTTTAAATTTTATTTTTCTTACAATCTAGTATAGTTTGTATTAAAACATTTAGTTCATTCAGAAAAAAATAGTTTTTGAAAATTTTAATAGGCGTTATTATTTGAATCATAAAACACTAACTATATTGAAAATTTCATAAAATCCGTCAAATAGATAAGGAGACAGTCTGATTTTAAAAAAACCTGTTATATGGGACGTACCGTTATAAGACTTTTCCTGAAAAATCCATTCAAACCAAAAGATAATAAAACTGTGGACCAAGTTTACAGCAAATCGGTCCAGCCGTTTAGGCTCAAGGTGCCGATACAGACAGACAGACAGAATTCTCCGACCCACTTTTTTTTACGAATGCATAACTTGACTTAAAGTCCCTGTAATCGCAAGTAAAAATGGGCACGACTGGGTCGCACGTACTTGCTCTTGCTCTTAAGTGCCTAACCCTATTCGAAGGCAAGATCTTTGACAGAAACAAGTAACATTTAGGATGAAAATAACACAGTTTGAACTTATAAAAAGTATCAAAACTACAATACTTAACGGTTTAATAAAAATGGAGTATCCCATCAGAGGTCCTAAGTAATAATGAATTTATGAAAAACGTATTTCGATAATTGTAGGGTTTTTTTATTTTTAGTTTTTTGAACAAAAAATGTGTTGAGATTTTGGTATGCAGTTTCTTATGGTTTAAAAATATTCACCTGATTTTAAAATTTCATATTATTTTGTTTGATTACTTTTAAAATAATAAATTTTCAAAAAAAAAAATATTCAAAAATTAATTTTAAATTAAAAAAAAAATTATTCATAATGTTGGTATGCAGAATTAACTTGGCTATACCTATAGATCTTTTCAAATATAAATATTGAAATCCATTGAACCGTTACCGAGAAAGTGGAAAATTAAAAAACCGTTATATGAAAGGTACCGTTAATTGACTTTTCCGGTAAGCTTGGTTATGTTTAATGATAGTTAGATTTTTTTATCAAAATCGGTTTCGAGAAAAATAAGCTTTTATTTAAAGGTTAAAAATAATATAATGTATATAATAATTTTTTTAGGCTTCTCTATGACCGTGTTGTCACGTTTAATTGTTATCTCAATTTTTTTTATATTCAAAACTTGGCTTATAGTACTTATAATTGCAGTTGAAAATGTTATTTAAATTATGCCCATTGAGTTTTGCGAACCCTAAATTAAAATTGTGGATTTTTTTTTTTATTTTATTTTGATTTAAGGTCAATTTTTTTTTAAATTTTAAAAGGAAAAAAATATTTTGGCCAACTAATTTTCAATTGAAAACTTTTTATTTGAAATATTCCAAAAAATTGTGGAAGCTGTATAGCTCAACGTGAAGTTTCAAAATAATTTTTCCATGGAAACCTTAATCGCCTTTTTCCATAAACTGCTTTGAAGCAGATTCGACAGATGCATGAATTCACTGGACTCCAATTACATAAAACATCGAACATGGATGTGTAATTCACAGTAGAAATAAAAAAAAATTATTTTCTGTTGGGAGCCATTTATAAACATATGAGAGCCTAACTAAAAATCAAGCGGGTCTGCCAAATAACTTTTTTTTTTGAAAATGCTTCATCAACATCGAGTGTAGCTTCGGCTGTGTGGCACGTAGCGCCGTCCTGTTGAAAAAAAATGTTGCCAATATCCTCCTCTTCAATTTTTTTGAACAAAAATTCGTTCAACTTGGCCCGATAACGATCGCCATTGACTGTAACGGCCACTCCTTGCTCATTTTCGAAAAATGGGCCAATTATGCCTCTGGACCAAAATCGTCACCAAACAGTTTTGGGTGTATCGGCTTTTCAATGTATGCGTGCGGGTTTTCTGTGCCCCAAATGCGACAACTTTGCTTGTTTACATACCCGCCAAGATCAAAATGAGCTTCATCTGAAAAGATGATTTTTTTAGCAAAATCGGCATTTTCTCTAAGTGGATCGCAGGCAGTAATGTCGCAATATTTTCCAGCGTAAACACAATAATATTCGTTCAGCGGAAGGATAAAACTAATTATCTGTGAAATCAGACATGAGCTAAGTATTACCATTCACGAAATAAGCACTAGTTAAAAAAAAACGTTAGATGGCGGACCCTTTACATTCAAATCCAGCCTTTTAGGATATTTATGAAAATTGTCGAATTTGTTATAAATACATCAACATAGATTACATACATAGAGCTGTCATTTTTGGTTAGAGTATAATGGTCCACTCCAAAATGTAGTGCCACCTAATGTTAGGTATACCTAATGATAGTTTTAAGAGAATTTGAATTCTAAAAAGTTTATATAGAAATGTAACAATTTATTGTCATATTTCAAAAATGCTTCTTTTTTGTTGGACAGCATGACAATTCTTTGCGTAGTTACAAAAATGATGAATAGGAAGGGACGCGGACAAGCTGTGTTTTAAAGATGAAAAAGTTGTACACCGAAAAAGGAAGAAATTTACATTTCAGTGCTTCTATTTAAACTTGCATTATTGGTATGGATTTGTTGAAACCACATGAAATAACTATCAAACAGTGTGTGGTGGAGGATTTGTCATTTTATTTTAGAAGAACAATAGCAATAGCCACTGGCAATGGCAACTGGCTTCCTATAATGAAGGACAAATTGGACTTTTTTTATCTTTAAAAGCACATTTATATCAAAATATCGGCAATTTTGAAATAACCTTTTATATAAACTTATTGTTATAAATAATTACCCATTACGAGCACATTTCAGAAACTTTTAATGAGGCACACTCTTGTTTTTCTCCAAAGAACTGGACATATAATGTTACCAAAAAATGTTTGCTAAAATGATTTATTTGGATAGAGTACTTGCTCTTATAAACTATAATATCTTCGAATAAAATTGAAACGTATTAACTGTATTTCCGATTTTTATTAGTTTTAAATAATTCAAACAAAATTCGAATTTCAAAACATTTTTACAATTTTTTAAGCAGATTTTGAACAATTCGAAAAAAATTTGTTTAATGAGAAATGCACTTTCAAATCAAAATAGCTTTTTAAAGCCTTCTGCGTTAAGGCTATCAAAGAATTGGCATTTCTTCCCGGTAGATTATTTGGACTCTTCAATTGACAATGAAGACATTTCCAATACTCAATTTTTCTATTATTCAGTTCAACTTATCTTTCAAGTACAAAATTGGTTCTGAGTTTTTTCTCAGTTGCTTTTATTTTTATTTTCGACTTGTTTTATACAGAATTTGTATTAAGACCTTTAAATCGGCGGCAATTTTGGCTTATTCAATTGAAGAGTAAAGATCTTAAAATAACTTCACAGAAGAAGGTAACAGATCGAGAAATGTCAAGAACCCAACAGATAGATTTTAAACGTGATTGTCATTTAGATTTCTCATATTACGTGGTATTTGACAGAGGAAACAACCGTTATGTAATTTTTTTCGATTAAAAATGTTGAGATAACAATATCAAACTATGATAGAGAAACATATTTGAGTTACTGGCAAAATTCTGTCCGTCTCTTTGTATGTTCGTATGCATTTTGGACTACAGCCTAAATGGTTGGGACTTGGGGCAATCATCTTCAAATCTGATACATAAGGTTACTTTGACATTGCTTAGCTCAAATATTAACGTTACCCGTCATATAACTGTTATGAACAAAAATAATTACACCGTTGTAGGTGTGTTATACATTTTTGGTTTTGGTTACAAGTTGGTTGGCTAAAAACGGGCTGGTGTCCAAATTCGGTATGGGTCATAATTCTGTTGTCAAAATTCTACATGCCAAAAATTCTGTTTTGCATAATTCTGGCTGTACAAAATTCTGGATGACCAAAATTCTGTATTTTAAAATTCTGAATTTTAAAATTCTATAAATATGTCGTAAAAGAGTAATCGCTTTGATAATGTAATGCGCACTTTGAAAAATAGAATATTTGTAATGGAATGAATATACAGGATTATAAAATAATACTTGATTTGATTTAAACCCATATTGCTTATTTAGAAAAGGGTCGCCAAAAATTTGGTTTTGTATTTATTAATTTGTTTATGTTGTTTATATCTTTATTCGGTGTAATGTATGTATGCGTTTGCTATAAATTTGATAATTGGTTATGTTTCAAGTTCGTTGTTGAGTATAAGTCACTAGGCCTTGGCTCCTTAAGGAGCTGTCGCGCCAATAAATTTATTTATTTTATTTTATGTTGACATGAAATATAACTTTTCTTTTAGATATAAATCAATTTGTTCCGTTTAATTAGTTCTGTAAATTCTGTTTTTCATCTTCATTCAATAAATCTGTAATAAACTCGTTTTTCTTAGGCAAATTCAGAAGCAGAGTTTTGCACATACAGAATTTTGAAAAATTGAATTTTGTAATCAGAGTTTTGTGTTACCAGTATTTTGAAATACAGTATTTTGAAATACAGTTTTTTGTAAACAGAATTTTGATCCCAACCCGAAAAATAAACCTCGTGAGCTGAGGAATCTTTTTTTTGTTTTATCTGTCTTTTGTGACATTTAGCGAAAGCTATAAGTTATATAGATACACCTCATACCACTACCACATACCCATTTTTATGTTTGAATTCTGTTTTAGAAAGGTAAGGTCAGTAATCCTAAAAGCCATATACATATTTCATTCTTCGTGCCACCGTGATTGAGGAAAAGGAAATTATCTTGTCACTTTTGCAACGCTCTTTGTAACTTTTTTTCCTTTTGATGTAAAACTTGCATAAGCTCATAGAATTCTTCACCAATTAATTCTGAAGAAGAAAAGGAAGATGATTCACTTAAAACATTTTCCATGTTGATTTAATTCATTTAAAAACTAACAAATTTTTCACAATCGAAATAAATTACATCGAAAACACACTTGTTTAACTGACGGCGCGACGCACGGCTTGAAATTCTACTGGCGTTAGTAAGTGAAAGGGGGTAAAGGAAGGGTTAATCTGGTAAAAAATCGAACATTGACAAATTGATCTCAGATCAAAATAAAAAAAAAATTTCAATGGAACGCAAAAACTCTCAAAAACAAGTCAGCCTTTAAAAATGAAAACAGTACCAGGGAAGTGCTGCCAACTTTTTCAATTCTATTCATTGAATAAGTAAAATGAAGATAAAACAACTTTACTAATTTTTCTATTGGTCAACGATTTTGGTTATTAATTTGAATTTCAATGTTTTTCTTAGTTAATTATAAAAAAAAGGCTATTTACAATGAATACGAGCCAAAAAGTTGTTTTATTTTTAACTAGGTACCACTTAAGCAGTTGCTAAAACCGTTCAGTATTTTTTAGGAGACTAATACTTTTGGTTCCTGCTATGAAACCGTTAAAGAATGTCTGTTTTTTTCTCAGAAACGGTTACAAAAAAATATTCTTTTAGAATAAAATGTGTTTCATCCTTTCATCTACAAAGACCTGGGCCCTATTTCACCAACGACTTTGCACTTTGCAACTTTTAAAAATAATAATTTTCTGCAAATTTTTGCAATTTTTCACGTTTTTTTGCAAAGTGAAAAATGTGGGCGTTACCAACTAAAAACGTAACTTTTCATTTTCAGTCGTATTTTGAAAAGTTGCAAAGTAAAACAATTTAAATGTTTTCAACTTCTTTTCGTCCTTATGACAAAATTAAAATATTAGAAAAAAACGTTTGACTATGCAGGCCATCTCTGGAACTTTCCACTACTCTCTTTTTAATAAAATTATATGAAATTTGATTTATTTCAAAAGAAAAGTAAACTTTTATGTATTTTACCTTTTAATTATTAGTAAGTTTTAAGAAATTATGAAGATGAATGTGAAAATGAACTAATTTTTTTAAGAACAAAATAGTAATCTTAATTAGATTTTTGAAAGTCTGCGAATATTTTTTTTAATTTCTTTTATAGGTACTTAAAAACTACGATATCTTTTGGTATTTTGGTCAATAACCTGCATTAAAATTTGCTGCCAAACGGGAATTCCTCAACACACTGTCACTTCCTGGCCAACGTATGTTAACATCGTAGAAGTAACGATCTGCATTTAATGCCATTTGAAAAGTTCTCTTCGTAATCTCTGGGTGCATCGATATTTATCATCGTTCCGTCAATACACCCAAATACACGTGAAAAAACTTCCTTGAGAACAAAATCGGGTAGCTATATTTCCGAAGAATTCTCTGGCCAGCAAATGGTGTTTGAAAGAAATTCATCAATTATTGCATTTTTTTGCTTTTGCCAACCGAAAATTTTCTTCTGTTTGAAAATTATTTACAACTCGTTGTTACCCGCGACTTCGTCCGCCTGAAATTTATCAAAAACATTCAATTCGCAAAGTTTACAAAAAGTCAATAATTCTGTACATATTCTGGTGTGGTTTTGAGTCAAATCGTTCTAAAATAATAATTTTCGAAATAATACGCAAACCCAGCGCCACCTACAAGTAATTCAAATAGCTTTAGTTATTCCTTTCAAAATGAGCTCCTTGCCTGTGAGTCCCGTCAAAATCGGTCCATAAATAAGAATTTTCGAAAAAAAATGACACCAGCGCCATCTAGTGAGTAATTAGCATAGCCTAAGTTACTCTTTAGGATATCAGCTACCTGCCAGTGAAAGTACCGTCAAAATCGGTGCAGCCGTTCCCGAGATTACCCGGAACAAACAGACAGAAAGACAGACAGACAAACAATTTTTAAATGGTGTTTTTGTTATAAGTACTGTATATCCTTTCGTATACATCAAGTAAAAAGCTGTTATTTTGATTTTAAAAACAGACACTTCATTTTTATTTATGTGTATATGTAGATTTCAAAACAGTTTTTAACTAGCTGACTCACCCGGATTTTCTCGGGTATAACATTTTCTGGATCCCGATAACAGCGCCACATATCGGGTCCAACCAACTTCTTACAGCAGTCGCTATTCGCCTGTGAAAGTACCGTCAAAGTCGGGGCAAAAATAAGAATTTTCGAAAAAAAACACACTAGTGCCACCTAGTGGGTAATTGAAAAAGTCTAAGTTACTCTTTAGAATATCAAATATCTGACAATTAAAGTGCCGTCAAAACCGGTGCAGCCGTTCCCGGAACATACAGACATAAAGACATACAGGCAGACAAAAATTAAAAAAAAATGTGTTTTTGTGATTTACCGTATGTCCTCTCATACGCTGATTTTTGATATTAAAAACATATAATTCAATCATATTTATGTGTGTAAATTTCAAATTTCCTACGTCACTTCTATTATAATCTTCGTCTTCGAAAAGTCGTTCGAGACGATTCATTTTAATTTAATATTTAATACTCACGGAATTAACACGACAAATAATCAACCGCAAATGAGATTTTTTATTTCCATATTATTTGAAAACCTTTGCAAAATTTCAATTGCAAAGTGCAAAATTTTTTTGATTGGTTAAACAAAAGGAGAGAATTCCTTGCAAACTTAAAAAACTTTGCACTTTTCAAAAGATACGTTTGGTGAAACGAAATTTGCAAAGTAAACGTGAAAAGTTGCAAAGTGCAAAGTGAATTGTTTGGTGAAATAGGGGCCAGCACCTTATTCTTATTTAAGTTTGTCAACAACTGCATAACCGATTTTAGCGAAATAATTTTTTTTTGAATATACCTATTAAACATATACCTATTAAACATCAATTTTTAATTTAAAAAAAAAAAAACAAATTCTATACAAATTTTTAGCAAAAATATTAAAATTTATCAAAAAAAATTAGTAGACAAGAGTTCTCTGTAGTTCCCGACCACCTATTTGAAAATCATTCAACTGATCGAATTACATTAACATCCAGGCTGCCAATGTAGCAATGATCTATGATGAACATTTTGAAGGAGAAAACATTGATCCATAAGCACTACTGGCATCCGTCCGATACAATGCCAGCAACGTCTATACCTGACATTTATTAGAATTTTAAGCGCCAATTTTGAAAATGATGTAAAGAAGACCCAAACCCAAAAAAAACAAGTGGTTAATCATGTCAAACTCCTTTAAGCTTATAAATATTCCAATGCCATACATATGTCGTTTGTCGTATGCGTTCAATAAGGAACATAAAGCTCTCTTTTGTTAGGAATAACAATAAATCTCAATTCTGATTTAAGAGATAGTTTTTCTGTATGGTAATTAGCTACTCCCAGTTGAGAACACGAAAACTTAGCCTAAGAGAATGAAGAAGAATCCTATTGTTTAATAAAATAAAATAAATCATTTCATAAGTCTGTCAAACAATATTATTCAAATAAACACTAATTTTTCAGCCTAATTTGTGATTTTTATCGATTAAAGGTTATGATAGTGATTAATCACACAATTTGTCAGATTAAAGATTTTTTACTTGCGATCAGATTAAAAATTGTGAGATAAAAATCAAACATGACATTACGATGATAGAGAAACATATTTGAGTTACTGACAAAATTCTGTCTGTCTGTCTGTACGTATGTAGGTTGCCCAATCGTCTTCAAAATTGTAACATAAGGTTGTTTTGACATTCTACAGATTTTTCAATTTTTGTTGGCTCAGATATTAACGGTACCTGTCATATAACCGTTATGTAAAAGTTTATTTTTCTCGGAAACGGCTACAAGAATTTTTATGAAAAAATCAGTGTACTTTTGTGGACAAGCGTTATATTTTGGTGAAAAAAAAAGCGGTACCTTCCATAGGACTGTTTTGTTTTTATTCGATTTTTATCGTGAACTCGTCAACCGATTACAACCAACATTGATATTCAGCAAGACATATGTAATTTTAATTTAAAATATTTTCGAAAACTTTTTTTTTGTATTTTTAATAATAAATTTTTTTTTTTTTGAAAACTCGATATTTTCAAAACTCGTAAGTAATTTTTTTTTTAATTTTGTTTTTATATGAAAGTTATTTTTGTGCTTTAATTTTTTTTTTTTTAATTTTTTTTTGTTTATTTTTCTAACAAAAGTTGTTAAACCGGTTTATTTAAGAGCCGTTCCTATTCTTTTGATAAAAAAAATCACACTTGTTCACATTTTTCATAGAAATAAAATGGCGTTTAAATTTTTGCGCTGACAACTTTTTTACATACATTTTTCAAACAACCGAAAGTCACAAAAATCGGATAAAAACTTTGAAGTTATTCTTATATTTATCAAATTTTATTCGGCGCTGTGACCGTGCCGTGCAATTTATTTTATTGATTGTATACCTGTTCACTGAATAATTTAAGATTTGTTTTCTTAAAATAATATTGAACTCTAGTCAGAAAAAAAAATAATTAAAGCTCACAAAAGAACCTTCGAAAAGAGTGGCTTCAATATCAGTTTTCCTTAAAAAAAAAGAAATAAAAAACAGAACCCTTACCAAGTAGGTAGAAGTGGGGTAGCTTCTTATTTCGATACTAAAACTTCCACTGAAATAGCTCTGATCCTATCTATCTCTGCCCGTAAAATAAATTGCAAAACCCAAAGGTAGGTACCCGAACACAAAACATACCAAAACCATCCACCAAACATAAAAAAAAAACAAACTTTCGGCCTTCCCTGATAGATATCCATCAAAAGGAAGGAAATTTTCAAATAAAAAAAAAAATAAAATATTGGTAGGTTCCTTCCTACACACCCACCTGTACATGGCCACAAAGCTTAAACAACACAAATTTCCCCATCATTGATTAAAAGTACAAAGTGGTTAACCACCTTAAAAATGCCCACAGAATGACCGATTGAGTGGCACAAAAATATCAAAAAAAAAAAAACTCCACAACTATGAAACAAAAAAAAAACCATAAACCCTTCCATTTCCATGAAATATCCTGAACAAAAAAACCTCACACACTATCATTTGGCTTCACTGTGCTCAGTGCCCAGAGCTCTGGGGGCTTCCAGCCAATTTAACCTGTAGGTATATAACTCCGGCAGAAGTAGTGATACCACACACCAGCACCATACGTTTCGCCATTGCCGTCAACCTGCGTCTTCCTACGCCGCGCCGCTCCACACAACGTAAGGTAATTTATTATGGTTGGCTCGCAGTACAAACGTCAAAATGCGCGATGCACGGAGCAGACACATCACACACTCGACACTCATCAGGGAAGTCGTAGGATGGATGACTGGCGATGGCGAGGCAACATAGGGGCTATAATACGCGGCAGAAACAGATACTACCTACAAGCTAAACGGGTAAATTTGACACTCTGTTGCTAAATATACACACCTGCTGAACACGGACATTCCGGCATTTGCTGAATCGATGTCTGTCGCTCCTGTCGCCTGACTAATTGCAATTGTGACACATCCCGTCGCAGCCGGTGTATCCCATCGAATTGCAAGGATAGCCTTCGAACCGTATCCGCGAGATTGTCCGTCGACTGCAATGTTGAAGCTGCAGAAATCGATGCCCCTGTTGAAGATGAGGATGAGGATGAAGACGATGGGGAGGAGGATGACAGAGATGACATCAACTGGGGCAAGCCGTCTAGCTTTGTCTCGAGAAGGGTTATTCTATCGTCGAGATGCCGTAGATGTTTAAGCCGTTCTTCTGTGTAAGTTTGCCGGATATTCGAGTACACAGAGAATCCCAACGAACCGATACACATCACGTAGAACACAAAGTTAAACAAGGATACCGGAGTAGATACAACTATCTTCTTGTCACTGCCACCACCACCACCCACCGGGACCGTCGGCGGTGGGCGCATGGAACTCTGTGCTGATGAGGACATAAGAAGGTTTTTTTTGGTATCGTTGCTGCTTCTGCTGTTTTTTTGTTGTTGTTGTTTGTATTGCTGACTTGCCACTGCACACAGACGATCTTCCTCGTCCCTGCCCTGGAGTCGTTGTCCAGTTGAGCACTTTTCATTAATTTTACAATTTTCCATGTTGTTCTGTCTATCTATCTAACAAACTTCTTCTTCGAACTCACTCTTGATTGTTTTGCTTCAACTCTCTTCAACAGAAGATGAGGATACTCTCTTTGCCTGCTAATCACAGAAAAAATAATAAAACAGGTCTAATTGAGGTTGCCTTAGTCACTTCACTTAATTTTGATTAACAAACAGGACGAGCAGTGAAATGTGAGTCTTTCTCTCGCTTTCATTTGGATTAACTCATCAACTTAACTCAACTCATCGCCTGGGAGATGGGATGGCGATAGATGTTGGTTGGTGTTTGGATGATGGGACACGACGAGGATGGCTCCTCTTCTTTTGCACACTTCCTTTTGTAAATCTCGGCGTGTCGTTGGAATTCACTTCGTTGCTATATCTGGCCCGAGATGCGTGAAAGACAGATTCTTTTTTTTTTGTTTTGGGGGTTGTGGGGGAATTCGCAAGGAAAAAGGGGGCGGGTGGGCGTAGACCGAAAAAAAATAGATTTTATTTTCCTTTTTTTTTTACTATTTTTTCAACTACACTAGCGATACGAGTACGTTCCACAGGGCCACTTGGGGATTAACATTATTTACACAACACATTTGGAATCACTTGGATCATTCGTTTCGGGGGATGGATGCTCTCCTCCTTGGCTCTAACTTTACGGAAGAACAGAGCAACAATGATAATAAAAAATAATAACAATGCAAAAAAAAAAAAAAACAGAAAAACTTCTATAGACACAGAGAACCAAAACGACAATGGAGAGAGAATGAATGAAGAAAGAATCTTCCCTAAGCAATGTTCCGCCTTATTTTCCTATTTTCCGTTCGTTGTTTCGACGACTTGACTCCGCTGAAGAGCAACGTCTGAATCTGAACTGCCCCGGGGGCACTCTAGAGCGCGTTCTATAGGTACGTACAATATAATAAAAGAAATGGTTGCCACTTAATTTTTACACACAGTGTGTGCAGCAGCAACTATTATTATTTCCGTGTTTGAAATTTTATTTTTACTATTCCACTTGATTCACCCTTTTTTTTCGGGGACGACTAAGTGGATAACACACGAAGCGGGTGGTGTCGTCTGTACGGCCACGACGACAACGACTATGACGGACGTATCTGTCACCCTTTTTTTATCACAAAAAACACAGCCCAGAGAAAATTTTTGTTGAAAGAATTAATCTGGTGGATGCTGCTCTGCTGCTGCTGAATGATGCTTAATATGCTACTCGATGTCGCTACTGGCTATGTTGCACATAGAGTCATGTAGTAGGTAAATTTGATTTGGAATTATTATGTGTGTTCTGTGTTGTTGTATAGTGGAGCAGCACCAACGGCGGCGTGCTGAGAGATTCGAATCACGGAACAAACCCGAGCAACGTTAGAATACAATGCAAGTCACCGAGCAACTGAATTTCATGAAATTTTATTTTCATCGGCTCGTCCAACATTTCCAGTCCAGTTGAACATGAACATCCACATCCATCCTACAGCTTCATCTCTGACTCGGAGCTGAGTATTCTACTCTGGTGACTCTGGTGCTGGTTCTGTGTTCTGTTGTTGGTTTTTGGGTTCTGTCGGTTCTGTTCTTTTTTTTTCTTGTGGTTCTGTTTTCTGTATTTCCATGTAGTTTTACACTCTGGTAATTTTCTCATCGCTCATGCTCATCCAGAGTTAAAGAAGGGGCTGCCCTGCCGTATGCCGTTCCCCTTCCCAGTCCTTCCATGAAAATTTCACTCGAAATTAAAGAGCGAACGACAAACACTTTGAGTGTGGATTTTATCTTTTGGCTGTTGGGTTGGGGTTTGTGGATGAGGTGTGGAAATGTTGAGTCATTTGGTATTTGTTTTATCAAGACAATCAAGTGTGTAGAAGGAGAAGATACAGGTTGAGTGAAAATGTTGGCAGCAGGTTGAGAAAGTTTTCCTTGATGCAGCAGCAGCAGACTCAAATGGGATTTCGGATTCGTATTGCAGTAACATGAGTTTGAGGAGGGACGCAGAATTGGGTGAATTTTCCTTGTGATGAATGGGTGATTAAAGTGTTGCCGAGGAGGTTTTTTGAACCACGTATCAATGGACTAGACAAAAATGTGAAAAGAATTTGTTATGTAATATAAACAATGAAATAATATTGAGTTTTTCAAAAGAGTTACTTATGAAAATAAGCCCACAAGGATTAAACATATAGACCCAATTTGAATCGAGTGCTTTGTCTGCGAAAAAATAAATAAATAAATAAACAATATTTAATTTTTTTTTTCAAATCAGTTGCCACGTTATAAAATCCATTTTAGTTGTAATCGATTAACCAGTTCTAGAGAACGTCAAAGAAAAGATGGTCTTATGGTTTTATCAGTTTTCAGCCTAGGTACCATCTTAATTTTTTTTTTGCATATAGCTAATGGTTTTTATGTGATTCAATTGAGATAGCCTTTTAAGTAAATAGTTATTTGTGCAAGTTTAAGTGATAGATTCTTAAAAAAAACTAATGCACAAATAAAAATAAAAAAAAAATATTTTTTAGGGTTTTTTAGGTTTTTTTTAGTTAGAATGTAGTACAGGGTGGACCAAAAGTCTAGTCCTATGAATAAAATAATAACTCTTTTATTTATACTTATTTATATATTTTAAAGATAATTTGTTTTGTTTGAGGCATAAGGTTGGGGAGATTTAGCATTTTGCATTAAGCACTACACCATCGCATAGCTAACAGAAATTGTAAAACTATTTTATGAAAATAGCCACTCAACAGGTTTTACTCATCGTGTTAGAAATATTCCAACATCCACTATTCGTACTGTGGTGTAGTGGAAAAATTTGAGCAATATGGGAGCGTTGGAGATTTATCGAAAACAATAAGGTCCTTATGGAAAGTGTTAAAGTGTTACAACTGATCATAAAACATCAAGGCGATGACGTCAAAAACAATTAGGCATACCGCATACCACTACTCATCGGATTTTGTAAGATAGATCTGCATCTATACTCTTGCAAGATCCACTTTATCCAACAGCTCAATCTTGGCGACCCAGGAAAACCTCTGTCCTTAAAATCGACGAAAATGACAAGAAAAAAATTGAAAATTTTATTATGACCGACACGAGGCAAATTTTCATCTGCAAAAAAGTGACTTTTGGGCCACCATGTATTTAAAATGATCGATCGTGTTTGACTAAAAAAAAACACAGGCTGGCATACTTATTTCATGCATGAAGCCCAATGCAAATTTGTCCACTTAAGGGGTCATATAGAACAAGATGAGGTGATGCTTATCGCCTATGATAGACCACGACCTAATGCAGCATGAAACTTCATCAAGTCCTGTCTCTAGCAGGTAATTCTGTAACTTAGGACGTAAATGCCCGATTTCTTCTTAAGCCACCAAACCAGCCAGGGCAGATATGCCTATGTAGGATTTCCTCTTACGATTCTGAATTTAAAAAATTAGAGTCTAGGATTTCAGATAAATAATTCTTAACGATTTATTTCTAGGCAAATTAATTCAGTTACAATATTATGTTACGAACGACCGATCTACTTGAATATAGTTTGAGGACTACATATTCAATAGAAATAAAAGGCACGACTGGGTCGCACGTACTTGCTCTTATGTGCTAATCCTTTTTAAGTGCAGGCGTCTTTTTGACAAAGATTTTATTTTAATATTTTTTGTATGACGTGCAACTTCCTTAGAATCGTTTTTGGGTGAAGCTCGAACGAACATGCGTCACGACAAAGGGATAAACACATAAATATATAGGATTGTTAGCTTTTGCAGTTTTTTAGTGTATTATCTTTCCACTTGCTGCTTACTGTTTACAATATAATTTGCTAAGAGAAAGATATAAAGGACTTTTTTCAGTTAAATTTTTATTTTGGTATGGAAAAATTTGAACAACTGGCATAAAGATTCGTCGGAATCAGCAGTATGGCAATAATGCTAGGTAAAGGGACCTTTATACGTCCCAATATGGGACCAATGGAATTTATAAAGGATTTAGGTACCTATAATAAGGTTGGAAGGAAGGTAGGTACTAAAATTAAGATACGTGTTCCAACTACTGTTAAGCCAGCAGGTATAGAGACAATATTAAAAGTTAACGCAGTGGTTTTGTTTATTTATAGGAAGGTGTAAACTTTTGTTTTCTCGATTGAAATTTTTGCATTCAGTAGTAATCGAATAGTTTTTTTTTTATTTGTTAGTTGTTTTTGTGTGTTTATCAAAGGCTTCCTTATTTATTCTGTGCTTTTATGATGATGAAAAATACTTTAAAATACGTAAGTATGTATGTAATGTAGGTTGTTACTTTCTTTTATTTGACTAATGGCTTGGCTAGGGCTTAGCCGAGCAATATGAAATAAAATGTTGGGGAAAAAAATTTATGAAATCAAAAAAACACTACTCATAACGTTTTTTGGAAAAAATGTTGTAAGCCATCTTATTTCTTTTGCTGTTTTCTATTTTATGAATTTTTCATTTCAAAATCGTTCGACCAGTTTTTTCAAAAAAATGTTTTTTTTGAAAAACTTTTCGAAAACATATTTTAAAATTTTTTTTAGTGTGTCAATTTTAAGAAATCTATAGTTTATACTAGCAGAAAAATTTAAAAAAAAATCTATAGATCCGTTTTCAAAATATTCAAAAAACAAAATATTTTTTTAAAAAAATTATTAAAATTTAAAAAAAAATGTTTTTGAAAATTTTGATAAGCAATATTATTTAAATCATAAAACACTACATATTTTGAAAATTTCATCAAAATCCGTCAGTTAGTTAACGAGAAAGTCTGATTTTAAAAAACCGGTCATATGGGAGGTACCGTTATAAAACTTTTTCTGAAAAATCCATTAAAATTAAAAGATAGATTTTGCACAGAAAACATCATTCTGAAAGTTTAATCAAAATCGTAGGAGCCGTTTTCGAGAAAAATAAGTTTTTTAATAAAAGTTATATGGCAGGTACCGTTAGTTTTGGAGCTAGAATGCCAATTCGAAAAACTGTCGGGTAGAGCACTCTAAAAATACTATATACCAAGTTTGAATCAAATCGGCCCAACCGTTTAGGCTGTAGATATCGATACGGACAGACAGACAGACAGACAGACAGACAGACAGACAGACAGACAGACAGACGGACGGAATTTCCGGACCCACTTTTTTTGACTTCTCTATCATCGTAATATCATGTTTGATTGTTAGAATTTTTTTTTTTTTTTTTTACGAATGCTAACTTGCCTTATAGTCCCTATAATCGCAAGTAAAATGTGAACTGCAAAACTGGTTTCTGGTTTTTGGAAAAGATACTATTTTCCCTCTCCACGCTATTCGATGTTTGTTAGTCTGTATTTGTCACCAGTGCTGTCTCGACACTTCTCAATCCCATTTGAAAGCTTCAAGAAATTACACTAAAATTGCGTTCCACAAAACCGAATTCTATGCGGTTAAAACTTAATAGCGAATTCTAAAATATTATTTTGATGTGTAGAAATGCCCAATTTTTAAATATTCTGTATAAACTAGAAAAGAGACTTACTATATCGAGTTTTAAGGTTAATTTTGAATTCTGCGAAGAATTCGGGCGTAATTTGGAAATTTTGTCTGCATTTGGGCACCATCTAAGTATTAGTCAACCTCGGATAAATACCGCATCAGGGCATCAGAAATCGAAGACTCAAAAAAAGTGGTGACTTATTTTCTATTTCCTTGAAATGATGCAGCCATATGAGCTATTCATCTATTTATTTTTTTCATCGAATCGTTAAATCGCAAATAGTTTGTCAGTGAATCTTCTATATTCTATTTGGTTTTTGGGTCATGTCTATCAAATCAGTTGGCGATACTGAAACCCTCTGAAACTATAATCAAAATCAAACGCACCTTCATCACTTCCCATTTGGATGTTTTCTAAATCTGCCGAAGCCAGACTATCAAAGGCATGTAAGTGTATAAGCGACTTTTAAGGGGCTTATATTTCTGACATAGTTTGTGTTGTTCTAAGTCCCCATATTTTTTTCTTTTGTGACCCACGATGTTTAGGTTTCAAACGTCGAAAACATACTTTCATGTTTTATCCAAGTCCAACCATTGGTCAATACAAAAACAATGGCAATAGAAAGCTTTAACGCAGTGCCTACTATTGCATTTCTGAGCCCAAATATTAATTAATGTAAGGACCCAATTTACACTTCTCTTAACATGCCGATTTGAACTCATTTTTGATATTAGATTAGATTCGTATGCATTGTTTGTTAGAATGCAAAAAACGTCTTCATAAGCGTTTCTATCATCATAATGCGATGTTTGACTGTCGTCTCGAGTATGAGATATTCGAGGATTTTCTTGAATAGCATGAACCCGATAGATCAATAAGTTTTCTTGGAGTTATAAAGTCATGTGGGTTGTGCCCATTTTGCGACAGATTTGTGGTGGCGGATCATAGATAACTCTCCAACTTGTCTAACTTTTTGTAATCATTATTCAGATTTAAAGTGACCCTTTCAGTAACACCAACACCAGTGAGTCAAATGAACTCCAGACTCCAGAGCCTAGATTAGCCAAAAATATCACACACACACTTTTTAGTAGACGTTTCCCCTACCATGGGTTAGCATGAGCTCCAGCTTATTACTTGAGTTTACTCGGTAGAAGTACGTTAAATTACGATTGGCCTCCTTGTGGAAGCTTCGTGGTGGCTGCTACTATACTAACTAGAAAACTCTTAGTTACGGGACTAACCAGATGACACCGAGGTATTCTACTATGTAGTAGCTCTACTGAAAAGATTGTGTGGTCAATATACTGACCTGATTTGGGTAGGCTCACCGCTAGATTAGGACTTTAACGGCTTGAGTAGAACTGCTTTCAAAAATGTTCCGGAATTTTAAAGTCATTACTTATAGACAATAGCGTTTTGTTGGTGACTGGGCTTTGGAAAGTTTGCAAATAGTAGCCCCCTTTTGGCAAGAAGTCGCATTTATTTTGTAAATTGTGGTGCTAAGATAACATTTCCGAATTGAACGACATTAAATGCTGACATGTGGTTTCATGAGGATGGCAGTGTGTCACTCAGTGGACGCCATTATTGACATTGAAAGTTGGGTTATATCTCGCGAAGGCAACATGAATTGGCAACTAAGATCGTGGAATTTGTCACTATGGACAGATATTCCCTAGTGAACAAAACCGGGATCCGGTTGCGGCCTCCTTCAACAAGTTCTTCCATACATCCCTATTGCTGGCCGACGCCAACCAATTGCGCATCACAAGGCTTCGGGCGTCCTGGTGGAGGTCATCTTTCCAACGCAAACACGCTATCTTCTACCATTAAAAGAACTGCAAAAGACTTTCCGAGCTGGTTCCTCTTTGCTCATGCGAGCTAGGCCATCCCACCGGAATCTACCGAGCTTTATTTTTTCCAAAACATCTGCTTCGAGGTAGATTTCACAAAATGTAAGATTGTGCACACGGGGCCAACAATTCTCCGTAAGACTTTCCTCTCGAACGCGGTTAAGAGATCAGAGTGACTTATTGTAAGAACCCAAGTCTCGAATCCGTATGTGAGTAGTGGTAAGACCATAGTCTTGCACAGCAGCAGTTTGTTTTTTATGGTAAGGTATCTGGATTTAAAGAGCGTCGACTGACTACAGTAGGTTCTGTTGGAATATAGCAGCCGCCTGCGTATTTCTTCTTCCATATTATTATCGGCTGCTACTTTTGACTGGCGGTAGTTAAAGGGCCGCACTATTTCAAATTCATTTTCCGCTACCCTGATAGTTGGACATCAACTTCTCTCAGACGTAGCCACCATGTACTTTGTCTTCCCTTGATTAGTATACAGCCCCAGGTTTTGTGCCACCTGCTCTATCTGGCTAAAGGATTCTTGTACAGCTTGTTGGCTTCTGCCGATGTCATCTGGGAAAGCCAGTAACTGACTGGATTTGGTGACAATAGTACCTTTTATTGACCTGCCAGAGTCATGGTTCACGGACTGCTTTCTCCAACGCCAGATTGAAAAAAAAGATGTTGATTGGTCTGGACAGCAAACAGGCTGTAATATTGTTCATGGTCAGCCCACGTAGTCTTGTCAATTTATTTGGGATGCCGAATTCTCTCATGCTCTTATAAAGTGCTATCCTGGCTATGCTTCGTAGGCGGCTTTGAAGTCTATAAAAAGAAGGTATGTTGGAATATTAAATTCCAGACTTTCTTCCATCACCTGCCTAAGGGTAAAGATTTGATCAATTGTTGATTTGCCTGGTATGAAACCACATTGGTATTTGCTGATTATGTTTTAGTTCTTAGAATGTTCTTCGACTCTTCTAGAATACACAACTCAAATTTGTCAATTTCTTGACGAATAAATTGGTACCAAGTCAATACTTTTTATAAAGTTCCATGGCATTACGAGAACATTTCTTGCTTTTAATACCTTTCCTCTTCCTCGGCAACTCCCAACAACGAAGCCTTCGACCCTTGAGTGACATGTAGCAGTAGCACCCTTATCGAATCATAAAACTCAACTCTTGTCTGTTCCCTTTCCTTGTATACGACTATCGCTGGAATATCAAACTGGATTGAGTGCACGATAGCTTCTCTCTTTATTGCATACCGATGCCAACTGTCAAACTGTTGCCAATACAGCACTTTTCCTGTTCGTGTGTCTGTCTGGTCTGGCTCTGGCCGATGGCCTCTCTATGTCTGTCCATGTCCGTGTTCCACAGTTCGGCAGCCGGCGGCGGCACATACTAAAATAGTGGGTGGCAGTTTGAAGAAAGGGAACCATCATCAGGCATCCAGTAACGCCCAAACAAAGTTTTCCAATACGCAGTTTGATTAATTTATTTGTCAATATGTCCGTCCGCACACTGCCCCTCAGGAATATGCATTTTGCCAAATGTAGTGGAAAAAATGGATTCGTTTTTTCGGTTAAATTGTGTTGCAATAAAAAAAAAATATTGTACCACCGACGACGACCACGACGTCGACCGAACCCAAACGGGAAGTTTAGGTCTTGCGCACTTGTTGGACTGTTTTTTTTTTTTGCCACAAATGTCCCGAAAACCCCCAAACATACTGTACGCTGTACACATCGGTGGCATTAGTCATTGGACTTTGGGGATTTTTCAATGTTAAGCATTTGGGTTGAAAAAGATGGCACCACGCCGGAAGAAGGGGTAAGGATTAGCGAAACTGTTAAGGCAGGGAAGGAAAATCCAGAAAAGAAGAAAAGCGTTTCCATCCCACATGTTCTATTCAAATTCAAAAACTGTGGTTAAACTGACGCTGGAATGGGGTGCAAATGTGGGGTGGCAGTTGGCAAAGTGCAAAGTAACCAAACGCGCTTTTGCAACTTTGTTGCGTGACAATAAATTGCTTTACACTATTTGTATATTCTGCGAGTCCCCACAGCGACACCCTTTTAATGCCCCGGCGCTGTCTATGGCTCCTGTTGTCCTGTCCTCCAGTGAGTGTCGCTTCTGCTGGCTGATTGCCACTTGGATGGGCGGCGGGAGGTGTTGGAGACCTAATCGACAGTGAAAGAGAACGAAATGGCTTGTAAATCAGTAAATCGGATAATGGAGGGGAAGTAATAATTTCCGGAACATCCTGTAAGGAGCAAATTGTGTTTTTTGTTAACAGATCAATTGATTGGCATGATTTTCGGAAGAAAAGGTTGTTATTCGACAAAACTTTTATTCGAGGGCACTTTTTAGGGACATCATGCTGCGTGGCTGATTTAGCACCTTGGGCTTGGTTCTGTGACTGTGTCTCGTACACAGGACGACAATTCTGGTGGTGGGTGCAACAGCAATAACTTTCTCAACTCAAGAAGGCCAATGAAGACAACTTTTGCGTATAGAAGACGAGAAAGTTAATTTCCGTTTGAAATAAATCATATTTTGAATATTGCCAATTGGGTGTTGAAACTTAAGGGAGGACATTATTTTTCAACCAAAGGATTTTATTTTATGCTTTATGTGGAGGATATGAGAAAAAAAATTCAAAAGGATATGAGATTTGCAGATCTTGAAAATGGCAGAGCAACTGCGCACATGACCTTGGTTTTTACATTTTTGTTGGTCTTATTGGATTATCTTTGGTTGGGGTTCTGTTGAGTAATGCACCATATGTTGCACTTTGAAAAGGGATGTTTTTTTTAACATTCATATAAACATAGATATGCGCATCTGTTTGACTTTGGAACGTACCTTGTTTTTTTGTTTTCTATGGAAGATAACTGGTGACATCTTTCCAGGGTGTATTATTTTGTTCTTTATTGTGGTTTGCATAAATTAGATAAAGTATCTATCATTGCCCCTTGATGAAGTTGTTTGCCTGTTTAAGGGTGGAAAACTGGGATGTTTTCTTAGAAAAAAGTATTAACGGTCAGGTTCTGAAAAAGAAAAATTAATATTCATATCAGTGTTCTAGAATGAAGTAGATATTATTATAAATATTGTCTTTGGTGCCAGTGATCTGTGACTTAGAGGTTGATATTGATAGGCTACTTATTTTATGTAACAAGCGTGAGTGCACGCGGTTATTTATACCCTTATCATGAATTAACACAGTGCGAGCGTTAAGTTAGAAGAATTAGAAAGACAGGAAAGAATTTTTTCGGCACAGTAGACTATCTTCTCATTAAAACCCACGGACGGATCTAGCTTGCACTAGGATTTGTGTAAAATTGTGCTAACCAGCTTGAAAGTCGAACTCATGATCTCTGGTTTGACAAGCAAACATACTGCACAACTGCCGCTCGCCAAATATAAATAAATATAATATCAAGTAGAAGTTTCTAGCTCTTCTCAAAGCCTTTCGGAACACCCTTCTTTAAGTTGATTTCTGAGAGTTAAGACTGCTTGTTATTATTATCAATGCTGAAAGTCATCTTCTTACTAGAGAATGAAGACAATTTTTTACAGAGCTGCCAGCATTAGCTATTTTGATATATTTTGAAATTAAGAGTTTTCAAGTATGTAATATCTGATTTTCAAGTCAAAAAGTTTAGCGATGAGGTCAAAACCTCTAAAAAAAATGTGAAAAAGTGTGCTTTTTTTCAAAATCATAGGGACAGCTTTTAAATAAAATCGTTTTCATTTAAAATTTATTTAAATACATATTTAAAAAAAAAATCAAGAACGCAAACTTAAGAAAAAAATAACCTTCATTTAAGAACAAAAAAATCAGTTACCAAAATATAATTTTTTTTTTTACAAATAAAAATAACATTATAAAAATTTACAAAAAAAAGTTTTCGAAAATATTTTGAAGTAAAATTACTTAGGCTACCATCAGCTTCCAGAATATCAGTTTTGGTGTTAAAAGATTGACCGGTTCTCGAGAAGCTAGAAGAAAAAAACGGTCCTATGGAAGGTGCCGAACATCTTACATTTTTTTTTCACCAAAACATAATGCTTATAGGTACCTACAATAGCGCAATAATTTTTACTTCGGTTATAGATAGGTACTATAATGCAAGTTATGCATTCGTGCAGTTTAAAATTTTTGAGATAACAATCAAACATGACATTACCATAATAGAGAAACATTTTTGAGTTACTGGCAAAATTCTGTCCGTCTGTCTTTCTGTCTGTATGTATGTCTGTCTGTACGGATGTATTTTAGACTGTAGCCTAAACAGTTGGGCCAATCGTCTTCAAATTTAGAACTTAAGATTATTTTGACATTCTACAGAGGAGTTTTTCATTTTTTTGAGCTCAAAAATTAACGGTACCTGTATTATAACCGTTATGTAAAAGTTTATTTTTCTCGAAAACGGCTTCAAGAATTTTTATAAAAAAAAATCAGTGTACTACTGTAGGTAAGCATTATATTTTGGTGAAAAAAAAATAATACGGTGGGCTAAAAACGGTACCTCCCATAGGACAGGTTTATTTTCTTCGACTTTCTCGAAAACTGCTGATCCGATTACTGTCAAAATTTATATTCAAGAAGGGGTATTAATTTTTTTTCCAAAACTTTTTTTTTGTATATTCAATAATTAATATAAAAATAATTTAACGGGTAAGTGAATTTTTTTTTAAATTTTGTTTTTAAATGTACGTTATTTTTGTGCTTAAGTTTGTATTCTTGAATTATTTTTTTTTAATTTTTAAAAAAAAGTTGTTTAAAAAAAACCGTTTTATTTAAAAACGGCTCCTACAATTTTGAAAAAAAAAATCACACTTTCTTACATTTCCTAAAGAAATAAAATGGCGTTTAAATTATTTCATCCAATACAATTTAACGTACTTTATTCAATAATCAAAAGTCACAAAAATCGATTAAATGCTTTGATGTTCGCTTGAATTTTCTTTAATTGTATTCTACAATGTGACCACACATATGAGCAAGTACGTGCGATTCAGTCGTGCAATTTATTTATAATAAATGCTCCTGTTCTTTGACTATAAATTTCTTAGAATAGTAAATTTATTTTCTATTTGTTTATCTGTTTGGATTTATAGGGTATATTGCTATATTGGCTTACCTAATGAAGTAGTATTGAAGCAAACTCACTTAATAATAACAGTGATTAGCAGATAAGAAAAATATTTTTATTTCTCGCAAGCAATTATTTCTTATCAAAAACTACGAATCTTGTGTCTAAAACTCGTAGTTTTGGGGGCAATGTGAAATATACCTAAAATTGCAAGTTTAAAGTCCCCATTAGAAATTCAGATATATCGCAATGTCAAGGTCGATGCTTAGTTTTTAAAAATGTTTTTATCTTTATTTTCGCTAGCGACAAATTCAAATATCTTTACTCTAAAAAAGAATAAAGAATTGCTCAACTTTCTTTTATTGAAGTCATAGCCTTATTTAAATAAAAATGCAAGAAATTTCAATAAAGTTGCTACGAGCTTAGTATATATGACAACTATAAAATATATAATATAAAATATAAAATATAAAACATAAAATATAAAATATAAAATATAAAATATAAAATATAAAATATAAAATGTAAAATATAATATAAAATATAAAATATAAAATATAAAATATAAAATATAAAATAAAAATATAAAATATAAAATATAAAATATAAAATATAAAATATAAAATATAAAATGTAAAATATAAAATATAAAATATAAAATATAAAATATAAAATATAAAATATAAAATATAAAATATAAAATATAAAATATAAAATATAAAATATAAAATATAAAATATAAAATATAAAATATAAAATATAAAATATAAAATATAAAATAAAAATATAAAATATAAAATATAAAATATAAAATGAAATATAAAATATAAAATATAAAATATAAAATATAAAATATAAAATATAAAATATAAAATATAAAATATAAAATATAAAATATAAAATATAAAATATAAAATATAAAATATAAAATATAAAATATAAAATATAAAATATAAAATATAAAATATAAAATATAAAATATAAAATATAAAATATAAAATATAAAATATAAAATATAAAATATAAAATATAAAATATAAAATATAAAATATAAAATATAAAATATAAAATATAAAATATAAAATATAAAATATAAAATATAAAATATAAAATATAAAATATAAAATATAAAATATAAAATATAAAATATAAAATATAAAATATAAAATATAAAATATAAAATATAAAATATAAAATATAAAATATAAAATATAAAATATAAAATATAAAATATAAAATATAAAATATAAAATATAAAATATAAAATATAAAATATAAAATATAAAATATAAAATATAAAATATAAAATATAAAATATAAAATATAAAATATAAAATATAAAATATAAAATATAAAATATAAAATATAAAATATAAAATATAAAATATAAAATATAAAATATAAAATATAAAATATAAAATATAAAATATAAAATATAAAATATAAAATATAAAATATAAAATATAAAATATAAAATATAAAATATGAAATATAAAATATAATATATAAAATATAAAATATAAAATATAGTTTATCAGATCTTGAAGCCATTAGTTTGTACCAGTAACCAGCTTTTGTCCCTTGACAACTTGTTTTAATTTACTTGTTTTCCTGACTTGGGAACAATGTCGGCCTTAACAGTTGACCCTTTCCTCACGCTCACCATAACACATTTTTAATGGACTCTGACAAGGGGATGGATGGTCTGGCTTGCACCCTCTTTAACCTTAAGTTGGAGAAAGAAATCCTTTACTCTGGCATGTGAAAAAGAGTGACTTTTGTCACCAAGTCTAGCCAGATACTGACTTACGGAGACGAAATTGTCATTATCGGTCCAACAATCAGGGTAGTGAAGCATGAATTTGCTTACCTTGGGTCAACGGTAGCAGCTGATGATATAATCGAGGAATACAGAGCGAAAAAGTTCCACATAAAATCATTAAGATTGCCCTATTGAGCTACTTTACATAGAAATCTTATTAAACGCATTGAATAATATATTTTCATAGAAAAATCTTATTGATTTCATGAAGAAAATCTTATTGAAATTTTGAAAACTTTTTACTACTCCTATATGCAAGATTATATTAAATAATATAAATAATGTGAAATAGATGTTCCCTTTCCAAATTAATTATGTGATCAATAAAAATGATAAATTAAAAAATATTGTGAGGTTTGAGATGTGTTGCTTTATGAGAAATCCAAAAAAAATCTACATCTCGACAACAGCGCCACCTACGAGTTCAACTTTGGTTAAGGGCCTTTCTAGTGATCAAATACATAAAAAATCATCAAAAACTGTGGAATCCTTTAAGAGGAGAACATTTACGAACACACCCACACCTGCATTTCTTATCCTCTATATCTATGTATCTATACTCTACCGCTTGCAAAACAATCCTGGAATCTACTTCTCAGATAAAGCATTCTGAAGTATTCCTCTTTTTTTCTATTAACATTGTTTTTAAACGACAAATTTAATAGATAAAAACTTCGGTAAACATTTGTTAAGTAGCTACCTACAAATTATAAAAAAAAAAACTATAAAAGCTTTTTTTAATAACCTTGGTTCACAAAAAATGTAAACAAATAACAAGGAAATCAAATGATTTGACGCTAGTGACAATCTGGCAATTAAGATACAAACTAAGTAGTGAGATAAACTACAATGCTTAACTCTGGTTCTAGGGTATTATTTATGAAAATTCCACACAAAGCTTAAAATGACTCACACAATTAAACATTTCCCTTTAAATTTGCCACAATTTGTTGTTCAAAAAGCCAGAAATAAGTTAGTTGAACTTCATAGACAAGATAACAACTTCGATTCAAAACCGCCTCGCCGGCACTCCATAGTGGACTTTTGAAAAAACCTTATCGCCGTTATCAAAGTGATTAGATAAGGATGAAAGCCCTGAGAAAATCCACTGGTAGCCTAGTTAGTTGAAGGGAGAAATTCATACAAAATGGATGAGACTGACATATCTGTGTTGAGATTTGGCAAGAAGAAGGATCGCAAGGAGCCAACAGACAGCCACGCGGAAAACCAGGAATTCGATGAAGTCGATGGCTTGGCAACCGAGATTAAGGGTCCGATTCGATCGATTGCCACCAAAGACACGAATTACAACACCAACAACAAAAACATTGGAATTGCCCTGATATTCAATCACAAAGAAATTCGTTTCCAGGCGACAAGAAAAGGAACAGAACGTGACCGAGATCGGGTGAAGAGTGTCCTTAAGCAGTACGGCTTTGATGTGCGGACTTTTGATGATTTGACGTTCGAAAAACTCAATGGTCAATTGAAAGATGGTGAGTGAAAGACGCAGTTTGCATTGTTTAATGTTACAAAATTTATGTATTCAAATAGTTGCCTCAGAAGACCATACAAATAATGACTGCCTGGTAGTTGTGGTGATGTCACACGGAACCGAGGGCAAGCTTTATGCCAAGGACATGACATATCCAGTGGACCGCTTATGGACACCTTTTTTGGGAGAGAATTGCAAGTCTCTAATCAACAAACCGAAGCTTTTTTTCATCCAAGTAAGTTTCAATCGCATAATTAAGTTGAAATTCAAAGGCTTTATCCAAATGTTTCCTAGGCTTGCCGTGGAAACCAATTAGAACGACCTGTTACCTATGAAGCTGATGTTGTGACACCAATGTCCCGCTTCGCTCCAGCTATTGAGGAAAAACAAACAATCACCTATGCCATCCCTAGCACAGCTGATCTCTTGGTCTTTTATTCGACTTTTGAGGGTAGGTAATAGGGTTTTCAAGGATTGAATATAAAAAAGCTCACATTCTTGTTATTTTAGGTTACTATTCCTTCCGTAATGTTGAAAACGGATCATGGTTTATCCAATGCTTTTGTCAAGCTCTTGAAGAAGCTGCATTATATAACGGTGAACAGGGCGCAGAACTTTTCCAGCTTTTGACAACAGTCAATCGTAAAGTCGCCTATGAATTCCAATCCATGACCAAACAAGAGGAAACCAATGAAATGAAGGAAATGCCGAATTTCCTTTCAACTTTAACAAAAATGTTTTACTTAAAGGTTAAGCAAAAATGAGGCTGATTGAATTTTAGAGAGGAGTCATACAAAATCAGAGAAATTCGTCATACAGTTTTTTAGCTTTGTCAAAAAATACAGTACCTGTTAAGCTTGATGTGTTTATCGGTCGAGTGACGAACTTATCAGCAAAGCTAGATAAAAATAAAAAATACAACCATTATCATGTTACTCATTGGGGTTTTTGTTTGGTGAAGTTCAATAAAGCTTGGAAAGATATTCACTTCTTTGTGTAATCTTAGGCACACCTGCTATAAAAAAAAAACAACTTCCCTAAGGTAACCCTGTATGGGAACGAGGTAAAATATTCTTTAGAGCGGCATTACGATTACATATTGGCAATGAAAACAATGTGCACGACTGGGCCGCACGTACCCACCTACCTACTTGCTCCTATGTGCCTAATTACTTAGGAGAAGGCTGAACTTTGAAAGAAATAAGCAACATTTACATAGAATAAAAACACGATCTGAACTTATAAAAAGTGTCAAAACCACAAAACTTAACGGTTTCTAGTAAAAATGGAGTACCACCACACGTTTTATATATTATCGAATTTATGAAAAAAGTATTTCGAAAATTGTAGAGCGATTTTGATGAAATTTTTTTTTAGTTTTTTTATTTATTTTTTTTTTAATTTTCGTATGCAGTTTTTAAGAGCTTAATAATATACGCCTGATTATAAAATTTTAAATAAACCGTCTTGATAAGTTTTAAAAATATTGAATTTTCAAAAAAAAATTACAAAAAATTAATTAAAAAATAGAAAAAAGTTATTAAAAATGTTATGGTACGCAGAATTAATTCTGCTATTTAGATCTTTTCAAATATAAAATTATATAAAAATTCAATAAGCCGTTACCGAGAAAGTCGAAAATTAAAAAAAAATGTTATATGAAAGGTACAGTTAATAGGGTTTTTTAAATTTTTAGCTTTCTCGGTAACAGCTCATTGGATTTCTATCAAATTTTATATTTGAGAAGATCTAGGTAGCCAAATTAATTCTGCATATCAAAATTTTGAATTATTTTTTTTTCTAATTACAATTATTAATTTTTTGAATTTTTTTTTTCAATAAATATTTTTAAAACTAATGAATAAATATTATTTTAAATTTTATAATCACATGTATATTAATTCTAAGAAACTGCATTAAAAAAAACTAAAAATAAAACACTGGATTTTATCAAAACCGGTTCTACAATTTTCGAAATACTTTTTTCATAAATTCTGTGTTGTTTAAGACGTGTGATGGCGTACTTAATTTGTAATAAAAACTGTTAAGTATTGTGATTTTGATACTTTTTTATAAACTGTTATTTTCAACGTAAATTTTACTTGTATTTGTCAAAGATCTTGATTTTCAATTCAATAAGGCACATAAGAGCAAGTACGTGCGACCCAGTCATGCCCATTTTTTTAAGTTAGCTAGTGTTTTTTTTTTACGTTAATGTTAATTCTTTTTTAAATTTTATTCGACGATGTGGCTGCACATATGAGCAGGTACTTGCGATCCAGTCGTATAATTTAATTTATTATTAACGAATCGTAAACTTGCCTTGTAGTCCCTGTAATCGCAAAACGAGATTTTGGATATCAGCGTGATGTCCTTTAAGAAAATGCACACACAAATATAAAGCAAACCATACACGTGCCTATATTGTTTAAAATAAAAAGGGTTATCCCCATAAGTGTTGAAGCAGCAAAATCGGAATTGTGGTTCCAGTCGCAGTGCAAAATAGGAATTCCAAAAAAAAAATTCTTAACGACAAATTTTCCTTATCACATTTAAACAAAAATGACAACTGAAAAAGTTAGTTAGTATTTTTTTTATGAAACACAATAGAACTCTAATTTAAGACTTATCAATCGGAGCAAGAAAGTAGGCTCTTGAAATTGTTTTCTTTTGTTTACCTTTTCAAGAATCCATCTTAACGCTCATAACACCCATGTCGGACCAATGTTTGACATTTAAGCAACCATGAACCACCATGAACTTTAAATTCCAAAAAAATTAACGACCAACCTGTCAAGCATTACCACACCTTTTTTTTTTGTTATGAGCCACATAAGGCTTAGGACCCTATACATTTTTAACAATAAACAAGCTAATAATAATACCTTTGCGAAGGTTATGAGATGCATTCTATCAAGTTTATATCTCTCGGCTGTGTGGGTCTAATTGGAAATACTTAATTTATAGGGCCAATGCGCTTATGGTTTTATTGGTTAATTGTTTAATGGAAAAAGATTAAAACCGAAAAGCGCTGTGAAATCTAAGGAGATTTTGTTTTTATTGTTTTTTAATTTGTGTAGTTTTTTATCAAAGGCTATGACTTTTGATTCAGAAAAATTAAATGTATGTATGTAGGTGCTGTTTTATACTTCAGCTGACTTGGATTTAGAAATTATGTTGTACATGTGTTGGAAATATAACGCATTGAATTGGACGGATACAGTGGCCTTTTTTCAAAGTTACATCAGTTATATCATTGTAGTACACTGACAGTGCTGTAACATCATTTCTGTTTCACAAAAACAATGTGGATGTTTTTTTACTTCATCAATGTAATAGACTGTACATATGTACATACATTATGTACTATGTATGTATGTACGTACATAAATATATTGACTAATAGGCCAGTAGCGTTAAACATTCAAACCGGAAATAATTCAGACAAAAGAATTTCTTGTTGCGATGGATTTGTTTCTCGTTCAATACGAATATCCTAGGGTTTCAACCTTGGCTGAGCTGTGCTAAAAAGATAGAGTCGGGGCGAAACAAGATTCTTTCACTGACCTTCAGGAGTGAAATGATAATTGTTTTCTCATCTTATTTCCGAAGCTGTTAATAATTTTACTTCGTTTTCGATTACACACTACATTCGAGCCCTAACCGCCATTTTATCGCAAGCGAAATTTTTTACAAAATCAAGTTAATAATTCAGTTCGATAGCTTAAGCTTTTACACATGTATCTTTATCATTAGGGTAAAACTATACAATACGCCCCAGTTCGCAAAACGCCCCAATGAATAATGAATGTTGGCCACCTGTCACTTTTGTCTACGAAAAGATATTAGTTTTTGTTTATTTTCCAGTGAAAATTCCAGTGATATTGAGGTGAGTACTAAGAACAATTTGTATTTTGTTAAATTTTCGTGAAGTAGCTTTTAATGTTTATTAACAAAAGGAAATAATTGTAACACTCTACTAGAATATGTAATTATCATTGCTCTAGCTTTTATGCTACTAGCGGTATGCCGATGGGGCGTTTTGTATCAACGAATCAGGCTAGGGCAATTTGCCCCACGAAAAAAAATCAATTTTTACTGAACAGTTATTGTTTCATGTCCACAGTCATACCAAGAAAATAAATAAGAACTACATTACGCGCAAGATGGTCCGAAAAAGACCTTAAAGAAGCCATGAAAAGAGTGACTGACAAGGAAATTGGCGTGAATGAAGCGAGCAGGGCTTTCAAGATACCGTCTCGTACATTACAAAGGCATATAAACAACGGGAAACTTTAAAATGCCTCTTCGTCGATCACCCGTTTTCGGAGAGAAACTGGAGAAAAAATTGGTAAGGCACATTCAAAAGTTGGAAAAGGTAGGATTTGCACCTGATCGCCAAGACGTCAAGGTCAATTTGCAAAAAAACTTGAAATGCGAAATCCTTTCAACGAAGCTACATTAAAAGCAGGGAACGTTTGGCTTAGTGGATTTTTAAAACGCAATCCAATTTTTTTGTCGCTTAGAAAATCAGAAGGTTTATCACTATCCAGAGCCTACGGAATGAACCGAAAAGTTGTTAAGCAATTTTTTGATCTTCTTGAAAACATCTACAAGGAAACTGATTTACTCAGTAATCCCGGTAACATTTTTAACATGGATGAAATCCAAATCAACAACAAACCGGTAAAGTATTCGCGTCAAAAGGAGCAAAGGAGGTTTATACCCTCACAAGCGGCGAGAAAGGGGAAAATGTTACAGTCATTGCTTGCTGCAACGCGGAGGGTAGATTTTTGCCACCTGTTCTGATTTATAAAGGCACTTACTCTAAGCCCCAGTTTTCTGATGGTCTTCCTCCTGGTTCAGATGTCTATATGAACAAAAAATCATCGTACATTAATTCTGACCTATTTCTTAAATGGTTTCAGAAAGCATTTTTGCCGTCCATTTTGACATCCATGTCCTAGAATTGGCAGAAAAAAACGATGTTATAATGCTTTGCTTTCCGAGTCACACAACTCATGCACTGCAACCTCTTGACAGAGCGTTGTTTAAGCCTTTAAAAACTTATTTTGCACAAGAAGCAAAGTCATTTATGGTTAATAATACGACCAGGAAGCTTACAAGATATGATGTTTCAAATCTGATTGGCAGAGCATGGGGCAAAGCTGCCAGTGTATCCAATGGAGTTTCCGCTCTAAAATCTACTGGAATCTGTCCTTTTTTTCACTGTCAGAATCTTTGCTGGGTGAGAATGAATAAAATGAACTTCAAGAAAGAACGGATTTGGATTTGCACTCTTCTCAAATGACTCTAACGCCAAGTGATTGTATACCACACTCTGAAGCTGCACCTCCAGACTTTTCAAACATTGCAGGACCATCTGGAATAGGATTCCAGTCTCCACCAGATCCATCGCCAACAAAACTACTTAACGTCATCCATCCAGTGCCAAGACTTCTGTTTTAAACTCACCGAAAGGAGAAAGAAAAATATTTCAAAGCAAAGATCATGTAGGACCACTTAAATGTGTGCGAAATGCTGAAACAAGAAGAAAAGGGTTCGGAAAACTGAATCTTCTTCATCTGAAAGCGATTTTGACGAAGCCCTATTCACGAGACCTGACGCCGAGGAAGAATTTCCGGATGAGGAAAACAAGTGCATTGAGTGCACCGAAAATTATTTTCAGACCAGTTCAAAGGATGACTGGGTCCAATGCATTGCTTGCTCAGGATGGTTACATGAGACTTGTACGATGTACATGCCCAGATGCAACACTTGTGGTCGTAAAGCTATAAGAGATATAATGAACAAAAAATGTTGTACTTTTTGTTTCTGGGGCGTTTTGTTTCCAAGGTGGGGCAATTTACCCATAAGGGTGATTACAAAACGCCCCAGTAGAGACTTTTTTATTATAATTATAAAAATAATTTTTATCAATTTGAATATGATGAAATGAATTCGAAAGGCATATAGAAATCCTGTATGTTAGATTTAATTAAATAAAAAAATAACTTTTTTTAAGTATTGTTTCACATTGGGGCGTATTGTATAGTTTTACCCTAGTTTAAAAAAAAAATTAACAGAGTTACAGAGCAAACAAAATTTATCGTAACCGACATTCATATATTAGGCTCGGTCGGTTTTGAAGCTCGGGAAAAAATAAAAAGTGTGTTTCCTGTAAAATTTACAATTTGTTGCTTACGATAAAAAAGCGGTTAGGGTTCGATATATTGTAAAGATGTATCGACAGGTCTTAGTACAACCCATCACAAAGAAGACTTCAGTACACCTTATGGAGGGAAAATACACAAACTTACGGTACAAACGTATTAGCTTAATTCCATCACATATGGTACATCATGTGCGCCATTTTAAACAATTCGTAACCTACAATACTTGGCTGAGAAGAATTAGGAATCTTTAAGCCTTGATGCAGAGGTGCTAAGGTCTGAATTTTACGTCGATGACATGTTGATTGGGGCGGACAGTTTAGACCACCTAAACAAGGCTTTGCGGACGTATCGATGAAAGCATATGGTTGCTGTATATATTTAAAGAACAACATATGTTTCCTTCCTCTCTTGGAACTTTACGCAGCTCATCTTTTGGCAAAACTTTGTATGAAAATTCATAAGGTTGCAAATACCGTCAACACTAAAACTCAACACGTTTGTAGGAAATCGGGTAGCAGAAATACCGGAAACAACGAAGCATGCGATTTGAAGACATGTCCCAACAAACGAAAACCCAGTCATTATAGTTTCTCCAGGGTTTAGGGCAGAGGAGCTGCATAACTCGATTTGATTCAATGGTCCAGACTTCCTAGTTCGAGGTGAGGAAAATTGGCCAACTGGCATGTCAAAGTAGCAAAGGGCCATCTTTATCGCAGCTTTGGAAGTGCTAAGCTAACGTTTGAGGAGCTGTCAACAGCACTGGTTCAAATAGAGGCAATAATGAATTCGAAGCCAATCACACCGATGTCAACAGATCCAAACAACTTCGAATCTCTTCTTACACATCTGTGAATTGGGTCCTACCTAAAGGCGATTCCTGAGCCAGCATGTTCGGTTCCTGAAATTAGTTATCTGCAACGATGGCGGCGAATCAACCCTGTCAAAACCGATTTCTGGAACAGATGGTCAAAAGAGTATCTACAAGAACTTCAAGGTCGTGCAAAGTCATCTAGACCCAATATCGCTGGTGATAGCCTAGTCATAGTGCATCTGGACAACTTACCTACCCAACAATGGCTCACAGGAAGAGTAACAAAAATCCTTGAAGGCCCAAATGGTAGGGTCAGAGTCGCTGATTTTAGACGCTTTTTTATACCAGTCACCATCTTTTATTTAATAAATTTGAATTTAGGGCTCTCTAGTCAAAAATAAAATTAAAACAAACATATATCCAACCCTTAGGGGAAACTCTTGACGTTTCTATTTCGAATTTTGGGTTATCTGGTGATCTTCAAGTTTTGTCATTAATATTTTTAGTCGTCCCTTTTTGTAAGTTTTATCGTGATTTTAGTAAAAAAACCTACCTTCAAACTTTCGAAAACGTTAACATCGGTTAACGCAGCAAACAGGATCGTTCCTATCCTTTTGTGCAAGATACAGCGTTGCCAGACATCCCGCTTTTCGCATTGAATTTCAAAAGATAATAAAATAAAAAAATAAGAATTTTTTTTCAAATTTACCGCTACGTCTGCTATATTTAACTACGTTAACTACATTAAACTACATTAACTACGCATTTATGTAGCAGACGTAACAAATAAAGTAAATATAAATAAAACTCAAATAAAGAAATAAATATTTCGCTTTCGACGAAAGAATCCCGCTTTTTTCACTCAAAAAGTTTCAAAATCCCGACTTGCCTGAATAAAAATCTGGTAACGCTGTGCATTGTGCAAGAACCACTCGCCTAGGACCTCAAAAAAGCTAGATATAGGCGCGGAAAATTTGAGTGAAAATGTATTTTCTGACAAGCAACTCGGAGTTATTTTTTCAAAAGAATTTTTGTATATGGATCAACTAGCTGGATGTGTAGGCATGTGAAGGATTGAGTAAAAAATGTTTTTTCTGGCAGGCGACCTTTCAACCCGTTTCTGAAGACGCAGTCATTTTTTTCAATTATTGTTTTGTTGTACTCGTATATAGATATGGTAGCTAGACTCAATACCTATCTGACAATGCGAAACATATATGGAAAAACCACTCGACTGCGATTGAAAAACAATGGTGACGAACAGAGTTTTGGGTAAAGTAGAACGAAGAACCCGATTTGTATGAAGTAAAGCTACTTAAATCTAAGCGTTAGATCTAAAGCTGAACAAGAAAATGGCTAAGCTTCGGAAAAGTCTAAAGCAGGAGGGGATCGATGACTTAGTTGTAAATATATGCACCAAACCATGAGCAAGAAATGGTCTGAAGAAACCATACCGGGATTATTACATTTTTTATATATTTTTATACCGTTGACAAAACACAGCTGGAGCGTTAGCAAAACAGCGAAAGACTTTAGAGGAGGCTCCAAAAAATATTTTTTTTGGAAGTTCTGCGTTTCAAAGCAGATTTCGGCAAGGCATTCAACATTGGCGTGGTACGGCTCAGAAAAGGATCCATTTATTTGACTGTACGTTCAAAGTTTGGATCAGGGGTATACTGAAGGGCATTTGTAGCATTTGTACCCCCTTAGGTACTATTTAATAATTTGTTCAGGGGAGGAATGCAGCAGCTGGCTATTTCACTGGGGCTATTGTTTTCGGTAAGGTTGTAAAATAACGAAAGCCACGAAACACTTCAACTGCGTCCAAAATATATATGTAAATTGTTCTTCTATTTTCCAGGTCATCTTTTGAAAGCTCTTTTTCGAATTCTGTCAATTGAGTTTTGGAAGCACGTTACTCAACAATGGGAATTATACTCAAGTTTTATAGCCTGAAGCCAGATTAGACGATGTGAAAAATGTCGTACACCTGCGAGAGAAATTAGACACCTCACAGCATTCTTGACAACGTCAAATATGTGCTCATTCCGCAGAACGTGATCTGTAATGCACATTCCGAGAGGTGAGAGGTGAGAAGTTTCTTCAATTTTTTTATCTACGCCTGTAAAATCTTTTTTTCTTTTAGGATGTGAGCGCCAAAAGTCAGCAAAGCCTAATATCTGCCCTTCTAATCAATATTCACTACTTTTGACTGACTAAGGTCGGAAAGTACGTTACTTTGATGTGAAAGAAGGAAGTTATATGAAGGCTTAGGTATCAACTATCAACAAACTTGTCCGCGGAGGTTATATTGCATAATTTCTTTATTCAACTTAAATGTTTTGACGTTTTTTCTTAATGGCCGATGAAAGCAAAATTCCACCCGTGAAAATGTTTACATTCTTTGGCTACATATTTGAAGTTTAAAAATAAAGTTCGGCAATCCTAACAGAAACACTTCCCTTAGTCTTAGTACGCAACTTAACTTGTATTTATACAATAAAAGATCGAAGCCATGTAGGAAGAATCTTGCCGAGTTACCCCTTTTACATGAACTCCAGGAATTCCACGTCACCGTGAATGGCTACTACACACCGAAGATAGCAAATTTCATGTGGCCCAAATTGAACCATATGGACCTAGACGACATGTGGTTTCTGCAAACCGACCGGCACAGCGCAACGTGCCTCACGAGAACGCCACGATTAACATCCTGCATGGTCATGGTCATGCGATTTGACCCCGCTAGACTTTTTCTTGTTAGTCTGCACAAATAAACCACAATCAAACGATGCCCTTAAGATGGACATAACACAGGCCATCGGTCAAATTCAGTGGGATCTATGCGAAAGAATCCTTGAAAATTGGACCACTCAGATTTGTTCCACCGTAAGAAGACGAGGAGGATATTTGAACGATTTCATATTCCATTATACAATATGACATACGTCATATTAAAATATAAAAGAATTTTGTTAATACCTCACACAGCTTGTTCTATTCCAAATCAACATCTATCCGACCTTACTGAAAACCACCATATAGATCTCAATAACAGGGCCAGCTGACCTTAGCATTAGTAACGATTTTTCAATGTTCAACTCAATATTTGCCAGTGTGAACAAGCGATCCTAATTTTCAATTTCAGAAACACAAGAACCAATATTTACACTAACCAGTCCCTCCTTTATACGTAAAAATATGTGTAAATACACCAGACATCCATCATAAACTCTGGAAAAAAAAAACATAAATTCCTCTAAACGAACACAACCCCCCTCCCCCCATTGGCTGTATTAGCAATAAGCAATGTGTAAATGTGTCCCCGGAGTATCCGTCTAAGCCAAAAGCAAACTAATGGATTGTGTCTCTCCGCACAGAAAGAGGAAACTTTGTGGGCGGATTCTTGCCGAAAATTGCACGCAATTTAATTAACTCACTCAAGGTTAAGGTAATGCTTCACCATTACCGGCTTGGGAGCTGTTGACTTGGAAGATAAATAGCCAGCTTTAGTTAATCTCCCTAATAGCAGATTTGTTCACTTAGATACTATTTAAGTTTAGTGTTTCTTCTGCTTCATATTATGTGCCGTTTCCAAGCTTTTTACTGCGATTTCTGATGATATCAATATTATGAATTTAATATTTTTAATTGCCGACTCACTCACATTCGCCAACCTTTAGCCCAACAGGACAGGATATTAATAATTAATCAACTGACACTACGCAAAGCACTAATTATGCAATTTCATTTGGAAAACAAGCTGTTGCAGCCGCATAACTGCAGAAGCAGCCACAATGTCGTGCGATAGAGTTGCAGCGGCAATATTTAGACTTTTTTATATTCTGGGCAAGTTTCTCGGTCTTGTGGCTCTTGAATTTGACTTCAAGAATCTGGAATTCCAAACCACCCATCGAGCCACCCTTGTGTCAAGTGTCATTTGTATTTTCGTCGGGGTCATATCGCCGTTCGTAGTGAAATTCAATTCCGAAATTTATCATGTGTCCGGAGTGGATATCGACGAAAATATGTCCTTGATAACTGCAGCACAATTTGGCTTTGGTTTTGCCACTTCTTTCGTGGTCCTCCTGTGCCAAGTGTGGAAGCGTCACAGCGTATGCCGCATGGCAAAGAACTTTCAAAAAGTTCTCAACACTCTGTCAACCGAAATGGGTTATCAAGGCCGAATCATCACTCTCGGGATAATTTTGCTCATCGTGATAAAGTTTTCCATCACCATGTACGAAGTGCTAATTAACTTTCCATATATCATCCAATATGGTGACAGCATCGGTCCGGAATGGCTGGTGGCATTCTTCCTGAATCTATACATAGCCGAGATAGCGGCTGTCTTCTCGGACATTGTTTTCGCGGCCATGTTGTTGTTGGCGAGATACTTTTATCTGGTGGATGAGATGTTGAAGAATCTACAGCTGGAAATCCAGGCTGATGGTCTGAGTCAGAGGCAGATCGACGAGTGTCGAGGGAATCTCCTTGGGGTGGTTCGACTGTATCGGCAAATGAGGCGGATGGTTGATGAGTTTTCGAGATGCATAGAAGTTTCTATTTTCGTCCAGATGTTGAATACCTTTGCCAATATGCTGACGAATTTGTATGCTTTGCTGGATTTTTACGTTCAGGAGAAGCATTTGACGGAGAAGGACTTGGTGTACAATGTGATGATATTCCTTAATATTTGTCTGCTTATTTATGCTGCAGAGCGGGTCAAACGAAGATCATCGGATCTGAAGAGTACTATATTAGATTTGGATTCCAGTCGGGGATGTAAGAGTACCGAATGGGGCGTAGGTTTTGATTTATTTGTTTAATGTTTCTTGATTTAATTTTTTATTTTATTTAGAGTGATGATTTTGCATATAAAATATGGCCAGAAGTGCTTGAAGTTGATGTGCTGGGGATGTTTCCATTGAATAACACATTTTTGTTGTTTCTAATTTCCTATTCCATTAATTTTGTTGTTATTATTTTACAGTTTATTATGACCAAGGATATGGACGTCGAGGAATAATTTGATCCAACTAAGAAGAAGGGGCCGCTTTTGATGCAAAAACCTTGTTTTTAATTGTGATCAACATTAAAATTAGATACATACATACATACACATCAAAATTTAAAAAAAAAAAAAATGTATTTGGAAATATTTCCAAAAATATGATGTTACTTTATATCTTTCAAACAATTTGAACAAACATGAATTTTTGAAACTGCAAGTGGAGTTTTTAAAAAACGACACTACTTTTTTAAACAATTTTTTTTTTTTCTAAAAACAAGAAAAGTTAATATCACCCATATTCTGCAAGTATCGTATCGTACTCGAACTCGTATCGTATTCAAAATGGTATTCTTCAAGTCAAATCCGCTGCGTACGAGAAACTTAAAAAAACAACGCGTATCGTTGCTTGTCATTTGCTTTCAAATATTTGAATTGTCATCAAATAAAATAAACATTTGTTCTATATTGCAATATGAATTCCCTAGATTTATTTTACCCTGATAATTCTAATGACTCTGTGGTAAGGTTATCCATTGTACGGAGAAAAATTCGAGACGATTCGAAACCGATGGATTTGCCAGAAGCTTGGTATGATTTTTTTTTAAATCTATAAAAAAAAACTATCCTGAATGTTTGCAGTTTTAAAAACATATTTCGACTGTCTAAAGAAGCGTTCAAGCATGTCCTAGACGAGGTTGAGCCATTCTTAAAGATTCGAGTGCACTCGACATCAGTTCCATTCCAAGCATTCATTAACTGGCCGCAGTTTTGCGATTTATGGCTGAAGGAAGCTACCAAACAAGAGTTGGAAGAGTTGCCATCGCTCAGTCCACATTTTCGAAAATATTAAAAGAAATGTTGAACATATTCGAGCACGAAATCTGTCGAACATACATAAGTCCCCGAATGACAGCAAGAGAGAAAGAAGAGTCAAAGATGTACTTTTTTGAAAAAAATGGGTTTCCAGGAGTAATTGGTTGCGCATAAATCCTCATTTTGGATTTCTATTGTTTCCTCATCTTCACAGTTGGTAGTATTCACTGTAAGAGGCGTCTGAGAAACTCCAATGCTCGCACCTTGGGGGTTAATAACCACTTCTAGGTTTAAAATGTTGGCTATGCTCTCCTCCATTTTGTTTAAAATTATTGCAACATTAACATTTGGTCCTCCACCTGTGCTTTTAAACTGATTCTTGTTTTGTCTCAGTTTTTGCTTAACCAAATATTCTTGATCGTTCCAAACCTTAAAATGCGGTTCTTTATTGTACATGCTTTTTAATAGCTTAAATTCCTTTACCTTGAGCCAAGCTGGACCATCTCGGATAGGTGGCCCAAGGCTATTAAGTCTTACAGCAAGGTCTGACCAAAACTTTTTCACGTCAGCTTTAAAGTTCCCACTTTTTCCATGGCCTCATGCTACTTCCATATACTTATTGTTCCAATATTTCAACCATTGCTTCAAATTGTGGACGGTTAGGTATTTTCCTAAAAAGAATGAAATAAACGTTTAAACTTGCTACAAATAGAAAAAATATATAAAAAGTTACTTACATTTGCTTTTTGTCCATTATTGAAAAATGCAAACTTAAACACGTTTAAAAGTTTTCAGTCGACGAAAAAACTATACAAATACGACTTAAATTGAAAAGGATACTAGATTCGGAATAACGATTAAATTTACACTCGTATGCGATGATATGCGTTTGTCAATTAAATATAAGTGAAGTCGGATATACGAGTACTTTTTTTTTTTATAATTAACGCGCGCACAAGGGACTATTTGTTTCCCTTTTAATGTAACACACTGCGCGGGTATTAGGAAGATAGGGAGGAGAGAGATAGGAGGTGTCGATTAACATTGGTTTTGAATGTTTGTAGATCAAAATGGCAAGGGAAAATCCCGCCGGGTAAACTATTCCAAACTCGTGTTGTTCGGCTAAAAAAAGAATCCCTATATTTCACGGTACGTCCGAAATTTTGCTCAAGGGTGAACTAATGGGCATTCCGAGACGAGTATTACGGGAGAAACTTTTAAGGGGAGGAATGCAGCTGGCTACTTCGAGTGAACATTTTTTATAAAAGAAACGATAAAATAAGGAAAGACATGAAATATTGCGTCGGTGTTCGAGAGGGGAAATTGTTTCAGCGGTAGTTCTATTTCTTATCAATCTAACGCTCGATTTTGTATTCTATCAAGCAGGTGAAGCGATGTTTGTGAAGCACCTGCCCAGAGGTGGGAGTTATACTCGAGTTTTGGGCGTATAAACGCTTTATAAATTGTAGCCAGATCAGATGGGGAAAAATACTTCTTACACCGATACAGAAAACCTAAGCACTTAGCAGCATTCTTAGCGATTTCAAATATATGGTCGTTCCAACGGAGGTCGTCGTTGACACACATACCGAGTACTGAAGGCTTTTCGGTTTCTTCAATGTAAGTGCCATTCATGGACAATGGCATTGGGGGAATGTTTAGCTTTAACGACAGAAGACAGCATTGAGTTTTCGAAGCATTAAACTCCACACGATTCCTATTACCCATTTAACAATGCTGTATAAATCAGAGTTTAATGAGCTTGATATACGGTACCGTTGCAATTGTACGTCCGAAGGCGAAGGACGTGAATTATCGTACGAATATGAAAAGCTGAGGGTAGAGTCGTCAGCAAAACAGTTAAGTGGATTAGAAGTAACAGACAGAAGATCATTTATAAAAATGAGGAAAAGAGTCGGAGACAGAACAGAGCCCTGGGGCACACCAGCATTTATTTTGTGGGAATCAGACTTGAATCCGTCCAAAACAACTTGTATTGAACGGTCCAGAAAATAGCTTCTAATCCAACGAACAAGTGTATCATCGATCCCAAAAGCACGCATTTTCGATAAAAGAGCTTCATGCCAAACTCTATCGAATGCCTTGGAGATATCAAGAGCAATAATCTTATTTTCACCAAAGCGATGTAAAGATTTGTTCCACTGTTCGGTGAGATATGCCATCAGATCACCAGCGGAACGGTTGCTGCGGAAGCCGTACTGACGGTCATGGAGAAACTTTTGATCTTCGAGATATTCCTTAAGCTGACGGTTAGTCAGTGTTTCCAGGACCTTAGAAAGAAGGGATGTCAGTGCTATGGATCGGTAGGAGGAGGGGGAGGATGGGTCACCTTTCTTAGGGACAGGCTGGACAAATGCTGTTTTCCATCTTCTAGGAAAGATTCCAGAAGAGTAGGAGCGATGGAAAAGCTTACGCAGTGGCTTTGCCAGTGTGGAAGAACACCTCTTCAGAAGAATCGGGGGTATACCATCCGGGCCAGCGGATTTGTGTATATCGAGATCTTTGAGAACTCTTGCTACTGTACGAGTGCGGAAAAAAATCTGTCCCATGGAAAAATTTACATTCTCAAGTACAGGAGGGGCAACGTTGCTATGCGGCAGCGTGGAGCTGGCAGCGAAATGGGCGGCGAGCAAGTTTGCCTTCTCTGAAGAGTAAACAATTGGTTTGTTCCTGGAATACAAACACACGACTGTAGTCGAATACGAGTCATAATAATTACGACTTGCGGAATAAGAGTGAATAATAATTCCAAATTTAAGAACGACAAGCTTTCATTTATAAGAAAAAAAAAATTATACAACTGAAAGAATTAAAAAGATTTTATTGTATTCAATCTGATTAAAATCAGCAAAGTGGTTCATGAGAAAAAGGAAGAAAAATACGAAATTTTTTATAAAATTAAATTTAAAACACTTGTTTTTTCCACAAATTTATATTTTTTATTTATTATTTAAATAAAAAGAGGCTACCAAGGCTATCAAGGACATATGAACAAAAAATTGTTATGAGTTATGACTCTGCAATCATTCATCGAATTTTCCAGAAAAAATGAAAAAAACGATGGATACAGAGATTGACGAAATTAAATGGCGTAAGATCCCGTATATCCCCGGTGTTTCCGAAAAGACTCCATTCCATTAATCACCACCCCTCATCTGGACTATCATAACACATTTAAATTACTGGACACAGATGCTTCTTAAAGCGCGGAACAGATTGAACCAGCAACAGCACCACAGCACCGTGAACAGCAAACAGCACGCTGACCGACCAGCAAAAGAAATTGAAACACATTGCCACCAGCACCAGCATCGTCTTCTTACTTCTGTTTGACACTTTGTGTCATAAAAAAAGTATACGAAGTTTTCTTTTGCAGTATGGTGCCCCTGAATTTCACTTGCGCAAAGTTGGTAGCAATGCAACAGCAACAACAAATTTAGGACTTTGGTCTAACGATGCTGTTGACGTTGCATTTGCTGGTCTAATCTAACTTGAGCAATTGAAATAAAATACATTTTAAACAATTAAAACCTACTCTAAATCAACTTTAAAATGGGCGTCGGCTCTAAAAAACAAAATATAAAACGAAGGTCGGCTCTATGTTAATTTTAAACGACATAAAGTATACTTTAAACTTAAACAACTTGTCTAACCGTAAAACGACTTTATCTTTTTTAAAGTATACTTTAACCAGACGACATTTTGTAATTTCGTACCAAAACAAAAATAAGAACGTCTTATTCTGTCAATAGTAAGCCGTGTTGGGATCGATTCCCAATATGTGAAACTGTGAAATGGTAATTTTGTTGACGTTTTAAAGTTAAATTCGATTCTAGATGTATGAAAAAAGAAAAATAAGTTTCAAAAACTTTTCAAAATTGTGAATTACTTTTCACAACCAAAACATCCCATTAAGAGCCCCGCAGTTTTGAGATCAAGCAACGATGTATGGCGAAGGCAAATGATGGCGTCCGATTCATTCTACGGCAATTTCCATTCTTTTTTTTATTTATTTACTTAAATATATTATTTTTGTATTCTTTTACGACGTTTGTTAATGTTTAATTACTAAATATTGATTAATAACACTTCCAACGTATTATTATAATTTTTTTTCATTTCACATTTTCACAGATCGGGTATTGACCTCCTGGAAAAAATTGTTTACATTACGTTACATAACCACACACCATACTAGTTGTCTGGGTTGTTTATCTTGTTTAAAATTGAGAAAATGTAAAACAAGGCTCGTATCTAAAGAACTTCTTTAACTAGAGTCGGGTTTATTGCTAAAATGAACGATGTTTAAAATTTTGCGCCATTAGTTCTAAAATAATGGCGGCCGCTGTTGCTGGTTCAATCTGTTTCGCGCATAAGGCATTTTTCTTTTTAAGCTCAGAGCAGGGCACTTATGATACACAGAAATACAAGGTATGCTCACTTTGGCTGATTATGCGTGCGACGTCACATTGTTCTTAGGGAGTGTAAATATTTGCCAACTTTGTTGTTTTTTTTAAGTTTATTGTTCTTATAATCATAAAAAATCGTTTAAACATTCAATTTAAAAAAAATTAATATTCATTTAATAAATAAAATAAAAATAAAAGAAGAATGTGACGTCATAAAATATCAAGATAGCGATTTGTATGCGTCTTCTGAGCATAACTTGTATTTCTGTGTATCATCATCATGAGGGCCACTGAGCTGTCAAAAAAAGATCTGTGTTCCTCTTTTAACTCAGAGCGCTCTGAGCGCTCAGCTTGTTTTTCTTTTTTCAATCGGAGCTAGCTCGGAGTGCATTCTATGAGCTCAGAATAGAATGACCGAGCACATGGAGTAAAAGGCTGAGCGCGAACAACTTCATATATTTTGTGTGTTTTGACAAATGTCTGAGTTGGAAAAGTAGCAAAAATAAAAATGGCGTCAGTCGAAGTAATATATAAAAATTAATTTTTCTAAGGAAATAACATTAATTTAATTTAATTGTTTGTATTTAAGGTGCAATGGGGACCATATGACAGCTTGAGCTTAGTGCTCAATTCTGTTTCTTAATTAAATCGGAGAGCTCTGATCATACTCTGCTCAAAGCGTAATCGTGCTCTACTCCTTCTTTTTCAAACAAATTTCAAATTTTATGTATTTAATGTTAAATAAAAAAATAAGTTTAAATGTTCATTTCATTTTATCACCAAAAGAACTTCTTTTGCTTGTACTTTGTTATAAGTATTTTCACCGCATTTACCATATCACAGCCAAACATAGGCTTCTTTTCATTTAAATAATTTTAATTTGTGGAAACAACAAGTGTTTTAATTTTATTTTATAAAAATGTCGAATAAAATAATTTTCCACCAAGTGATAAATAAATAAATTTACTGGCGCGACAGCTCCTTGAGGAGCCAAGGCCTAGTGACTTATACTCTCAACCATTCCTGTGTGTGTGTTGTTACTCTGCAAGAATGGAAGGGACCTACAGTTTACCGCCGAGTCCGAACGGCTACATGAGATGCACTTTTTCGAGACAAATTTTACTCTTGGAGGTTTTGTCAGTTCCTCGCAAGAGGCAGTACCCCAGAAAAAAAGGTGGCTATGAACTGGATTTGAACCCAGGTTCTTTCGCTTAGCAGTCCGACACACTAACCACTAAGCCACGGGGCACTACCAAGTGACTTCAATTAAATCTTTCGAATACTTGAAGAAAAATAATCAGTTTAAGAGGACGTGGGCTTCTTAGCCGGGTTTCTTGAAATTTGCTTTCAAGTAGATGTATTCATATCGTATATGATATATTCGAAGAAATTGAAAAAATCTTCAACTATTTTTCACTGCCTCTGCCAAACCAGTTGGACTAGAGGTGTACTTTTAATGCTCCTAGGTTGCTGATTAAGCGCTGTTAAGAGAAATAAAAACTTTTTTTTAAATAAAATAAGTTTTTGGTAAAATGGTTTTGAATTGAAGCAATGTGTATATTAACAAAGAAAATAATCCTTTACTCGTTTTCTTTTTTATACCTTAGTTTAACAAACGGGCCTGTTATTTTCCTCTTTTATTTCCGCTAAAAAGAAATCAACCCCAAGTAGTGGCAAAGTAAATAAAAGGCACGCAACTTTTTTGAAAATCGTGATTTAAAGCTCACTGAAACAAAAAAATGTTTCAAGGTATATTTATAACAATAATTAACTTTTTGAAATCAAATGGGATCGTTAAACATTTGGTGTGGAGGTATTTATGAAATTTATTTAGGATATTATGTACAATAAGGTTGAAAGATACGTAAATATCTTGCCTAATGGGAACACAACAAAATTCGATATTTTGTTAACTTTTGATCCTTTTTCACTTTAATAAACACAAAACTTTCAAATAAAGAACAAAATTCAAATGAAATGCAATCTTCAGCACTACGTTTTTTACCAAGTATTTATCAAAAATGAAGTAGTGAAAAGAATAAATCAAATTTAAAACCAGTCTAGATGTTATTTTTATTTTTCCCTATAAGATGTTCATAGATATTTTCCAAAAAAAAAACATTGCCCGAGGAAATTAATTATTATTATTAACAAAATTAAAATGGTACTTACTTTTTTAGATGATGTACATTATATTGTTTTTTTGTTCTTATGTGGAACCGGCTTTGCGACAAATTGTAAAATGGGACAATCGTTTGCAGTTGTCGGGAAGAACTATTTTTTCTTTCTTAATAAAAAAACACCATTTTTGCTTAAGACTTTTAAAGATTTTAGATTTTAATTTTTTAAACACACAATGATAGTTAAAATTGTAATCTTTACAGTCACAGCCAACTGTTTCAGTTTGAAAAGCGAAAGCCAGACAAAGTTCTGGAATTACTAACAAAATCCGTTATGTATAAAAATCTCTTAAGTATTAGCAGTGCCACCTCTGGTGTTTAAAAGATATATAAGGTGTGGTGGATTTGTTTGCTTTAAGGCTCTGTTCATATCGATTTATTTTTGCAGGTGTTTTAAAAGTGATAGAAAGTTCCATTTATTTTACACCCGCCTAAATTAGTTTATATGGTGAGCAGATAAATTCCGCGTTGCAACATTACCCGTGTTGGGGAAGTCTCTGGCAAGCAATATCGAGGAGACCATGACCATGATTCATATAAACATAGATATGCGCATCTGTTTCTGTTTGACTTGGAAAAGTACCTTGTTTTTTGTTTTATATGGCGATAACTGGTGACATCTTTCCAGGGTGTATCATTTTTTTTCTTTATTGTGGTGATAAAGAAGTAAGAAGAATTAAAAAGACAGGAAGGAATTTTTTCGACACAGTAGATTAGAATTAGGTGACTATCTTTTCATGAAAATCCACGGACGTAGTGTCCCGTGGCTTAGTGGTTAGTGTGTCGGACTGCTTAGCAAATGAGCCTGGGTTCAAATCCAGCTCAAAGCCACCTTTTTTTCTCGGGTACTGCCTCTTGCGAGGAACTGACAAAACCTGCAAGAGTAAAATTTGTCTCGAAAAAGTGCATCTCATGTAGCCGTTCGGACTCGGCGGTAAACTGTAGGTCCCTTTCATTCTTGCAGATTAACAAAACACACACAAGAATGGTTGAGAGTATAAGTCACTAGGCCTTGGCTCCTTAAAGAGCTGTCGCGCCAATAAATGTATTTTAAAACCCACGGACAGATCTAGCTTGCACTAGGATTTCTGTAAAATTGCCACCCAGCTTGAAAATCGAACTCATGATCTCTCGTCATCTTTTATTCTACTATATAATTTAAATTTTTTTTGTTTAGTTTTTTCTGTTGCTAATGTTTGTTATTTTTTTCCGTTGCTATTGATTTTGTTTTTGTTTTAGAAAGAAAAGAATAAGAGTGCAATCTAAAGGTAATTATATTAATGTAACTACGTTATACAGTCCACAAAATTATAACTGACTATTGAACATGGTCCTTCGAGACGGATATGTATCTACCATTGCAGGTCCAGGTGCATATGGAGTGAAGCTGCAATATATACTACAGATTTCCTGAAGAAGAAAATAATAATAATTTTCCAGAGAAATGAGCAAGAAAAGGATGCGACTTGTTGATTGTTCAGTTCATAAATTTTAACAAATTTTAATTAACCCTCGTAGATCACCAGCAATACTAGTTCTTAGAAGCTTTTCAATAATAACTACAAGGTGGGCAAAAAGAAATCACCCTATTGGAAGATGCTCTCATTTTTGCAAATGGTTGCCAATTTTAAATCTGTTTTGACATTTGTGGACTAGACAGATTCAGAATACAACTGAACAGGCCATGGAGCGATACATAAACCGCCATGAAGCGATATTCTGAAGGCGGCGTTCCCGGGTCGCCTCATCCCTCGTTTTGGCGATTTGCACTGGCCAGCAAGATCGCCCGATTTAACCGTTTCAGACTTTTTTTGTGTTGTGAAGTCCTGTGTTTACGTGAACAAGCCCGAGACTCTGGAAGCCCTAAAGAACAACATTCGACACGAGTGCGAGAATCTGTCGCCCGAAGTTCTCGCTGAAGTGATGAAAAATGCCATTAAACGAACCCGTATGACAATTAATTGTGACGGCGCCCATTTGGCCCATATCATATTCTCGACTTGACCAATACAATTCTAAAGGTTCAAATAAACATAATCAAAAAACAGAATCGAAGTTTTTTATTTAGAAAAAATGAGAGCCAAACAACATCGGATGTATGACTTCTTTTGGCCCACCCTGTACAATTGCCCTTTAAGCATTAAGATTCTAAGATTGAATGTAACTAACTTTGAACAAATATCTTATAAGAAAAAATAATTATTGTTATAATTTCTCAGCATAGTTATATCTTTTTTAAAATTCGAATATGGTAATACTGTACTAATCAGATTTTTTCACCCAAATTTCGCCTTATATCAAATACTCGAACCATTCTTGTATTTTTCTTGTACAGCAGTTGCACGAATGTAATTCAAGGCACACACCTTCTATGTTTTTCTATAAACTATGAAAGACCACAACCAGTTACTTTAGTTCAGCTACGGAAAAACAGATGTCCACATAAGATTTTCAGGAAATGTAATGCATTTATTATTTTCTTTACTTGAAATTTCTTTGTCCTAGCAAATATTTGTTTAATTTTTTTTTTCTATGTAATGAAGTAATTTTAATATAATAAATTCGACTCAATAGATCTAACTTTGAGAAAGCTCATGGCATGGCTAGAATTTATGTTTTCTCTTAACAAAATATAAAAGCATAATAGTTGGACTAAATCTCTTTTTGATGGAAAATAGTTGGCTTAGATTAGAGCTGAGTTTTGGTTAGACGTCTTTAAGAAAATGACTTGCACTTCTGTTGTTTATTAAACTCTTGTTTTATGCAAGGCAAAAACAATTTAATGTCAATAATTTTAATAAGCTTACTACAAACTGAATAAAAATATTTTATATTTTTTATAGCTGAGAGCTATCCATAGCGCCAAACGGTATCTACGCGTGCATCAACTTGCTCTGCAACCACACCGAAAATCCAATTGACCAACTCGATCAACTGAAGCAAACTGAACAATGTCATTGTTTCTATTAATACACAAAAAAAATCAGAAACTTTTTTATATGTGTGTTTTGGTGGTGGACAAAATAAAATAGGTCAACATTATTGTTATTACTTTACTGAATTTATCTTCTCACCATATAAACAAATTTAAGCGGGTGTAAAATAAATGGAACTTTCTATCCCTTTTAACACACCTGCAAAAATAAATCGATATGAACAGAGCCTTAAAGCAAACAAATCCACCACACCTTATATATCTTTTAAACACCAGAGGTGGCACTGCTAACGCTTAAGAGATTTTTATACATAACGGATTTTGCGTTAACTTTGTATGGCTTTTAATCTTCCTTTATCTTGCAACTTGCATACTTATTACTTGCATCCATTTCCATGTGAATAAGATTTTTGACTTTGACTTCTTCTGCATCTATAAACCATTGAAAAAACTTGAGTCTATTGTCTATTTCACTTTGATTAGGATAAAAAATAAAAATTCCTATTGAAAAAACCGAACCAGATTTGTTTCGATTGTGCAGTGCAGTAATAAGACCTAAGAGCTGCGGGACTCTCCCCATTTGTCCCCAATTTGTCGCCAAGCCGGTTCCACATAAGAACAAAAAACAACATATGTACATCTAAAAACGTAAGTACGATTTTAATTTTGTTAATAATAATAATTAATAATAATAATAATTAATTTCCTCGGGCTTCTTCTTCTATCGAATTTTGTTGTGTTCTCATCAGGCAAGATATTTACGTATCTTAATTTTAGTACTTCCCTTCCTTCCAACCTTATTGTACATAATATCCTAGATAAATTTCATAAATATATATATGCTTGTTATAATCCCGCTTTTTAAAATCCTGCTTTTTGTAAATCCCGTTTCTTATTATCTCGCTTTTAGTTTTGACTGCAAAATAATGTCCATTTACATTATGTCTGCTTCAAATAGGCACCATGTCCATGAACATTGGGGATTTTAAAACTTTTTTTCGGGATTTTAAAAAGCGGGATTCCGATACGGCTCCCAATCGGTTTCCTTCAAGCGCTATAAGGAACCAAAGTGAAGTTGGCTCCTGGCAGTCCAAGGTCCATGATTGTCAACATGGTTCTAGCTTGCACTAAGAGTTAAAAAACTTAATTTCCACCCTGAGACTTTGTAACGGGAGATTTTTTAAGAGCTTGAGAACTTTTTTTTAAAAAAAAAACGCATAAAATTTGCGTTCGGTTCTTTATTTGAAACGTTAGATTGGTCCATGACATTTACTTTTTGAAGATAATTTCATTTAAATGTTGACCGCGGCTGCGTCTTAGGTGGTCCATTCGGAAAGTCCAATTTTGGGCAACTTTTTCGAGCATTTCGGCCGGAATAGCCCGAATTTCTTCGGAAATGTTGTCTTCCAAAGCTGGAATAGTTGCTGGCTTATTTCTGTAGACTTTAGACTTGACGTAGCCCCACAAAAAATAATCTAAAGGCGTCAAATCGCATGATCTTGGTGGCCAACTTACCGGTCCATTTCTTGAGATGAATTGTTCTCCGAAGTTTTCCCTCAAAATGGCCATAGAATCGCGAGCTGTGTGGCATGTAGCGCCATCTTGTTGAAACCACATGTCAACCAAGTTCAGTTCTTCCATTTTTGGCAACAAAAAGTTTGTTAGCATCGAACGATAGCGATCGCCATTCACCGTAACGTTGCGTCCAACAGCAAATATACGGTCCAATGATTCCACCAGCGTACAAACCACACCAAACAGTGCATTTTTCGGGATGCATGGGCAGTTCTTGAACGGCTTCTGGTTGCTCTTCACTCCAAATGCGGCAATTTTGCTTATTTACGTAGCCATTCAACCAGAAATGAGCCTCATCGCTGAACAAAATTTGTCGATAAAAAAGCGGATTTTCTGCCAACTTTTCTAGGGCCCATTCACTGAAAATTCGACGTTGTGGCAGATCGTTCGGCTTCAGTTCTTGCACGAGCTGTATTTTATACGGTTTTACACCAAGATCTTTGCGTAAAATCTTCCATGTGGTCGAATAACACAAACCCAATTGCTGCGAACGGCGACGAATCGACATTTCACGGTCTTCAGCAACACTCTCAGAAACAGACGCAATATTCTCTTCTGTACGCACTGTACGCATTCGTGTGGTTGGTTTAATGTCCAATAAAGTAAACTGAGTGCGAAACTTGGTCACAATCGCATTAATTGTTTGCTCACTTGGTCGATTATGTAGACCATAAATCGGACGTAAAGCGCGAAACACATTTCGAACCGAACACTGATTTTGGTAATAAAATTCAATGATTTGCAAGCGTTGCTCGTTAGTAAGTCTCTTTGACACCATGTCTGAAATTCCGCGTGATCTGTCAAATACTAATGCATGAAAATCCTAACCTCAAAAAAATCACCCGTTATATACACTGCATATAGTTAGTACTGTCATGAAACATCATTTTTTAGTTGCGAATCAAGTCGCAATGAGACGGGCTGAAATCGCCAATTGGTGTGGATATAGAATGAGAACAAATAACAAAATCAACTTTTTGGTGGTCCAGCGATTTGCCCATTGGAAAGTGGTTTTTAAAACTTTAACCACCGCCGCAAGAGTTGCATTAGCCGATTAGCGTGATTTTAGTGCAGTTTTGATAATTCTGAATATTGAAGATAGGTACGTTTTTTTTTATTTAAAAAAAAAGTGCAAGTAAATATAAAAATAAAATAAAGTTAATTTTGGTATTCCTTTTTTATGGACTAAGGATAAATAAAACGCTTTAGAAATTCGTCGAATAAGTGAAATAATTTTTTTTTTATAAAAATTTGGTAAAAGCGAGAAAGCCCTTCAGACAAAGGCAAAACCCATGACCAACCCGGGTTCACAAGTAACGGGAGGGAATACAATTATGTTGAATCTGTTAAACTTTAGTTAAGTCAAAAACGGCATAGCATGGTCTGGTTACCCTGATGCCTTAAATGAGTGATTTATAAATTTAGTTTGTAAGTTACTTTAATAAATAAATAAATAAAATAAATATTTTGAACAATTATATCTGAATCTGCAAAAAATGGAATTCACCCCTATAATTTATGTATAAACATATCCATTTCATAAGTTATAAAAGTAACTAACCTATGAAATCCGGATAGCCGAAGAGAAAATTTAACTTGGCCAGCCATAGGAGCCGACCTTGGAAGGCGGAGGAAAATTTTCCGCAATCGTGCCTGGGAGCATTGGCAGCGTCAAAAAATAGTTTTTTTTTTATTCAATTTTAAGTTGATTTGCATCATTTTTTTTATTATCATTATTGTTTTTTTTTATTAGTCAATTTTACTTTATACTTATTTGCGAATTCTTAGTTATTTTTTCTTTTGTGTTGGCGAGATTTTTGTGTAAGGATATCTTTGTAATTGGTAACGAAATTTGGTTTCCTTAGGCTGGGTAAAGATCGGAGCTACGATTGATTTAGTAACTGGATCAGTTAACTAAGGCTCCCCAAGCGACTCGCTTCCGGCTGGCGAAATTTTGCCCCTCCCCCTGTGTATACCATCATAGAGCTCTCTGGCGGTAGGCAACACGGGGTGGAAAGGTATTAGGGCGGAAGAAAGGTTTCCGTCCTATTAATTGTTCGGTGCGGGTATTTGGGGGATGTTCTTAGATGAATTGATTTATTTCCCTTAATGGAGATGTACTGGTTTTCATTTTAAGTTTTTTTTTTGTGATTCGGTCTTTATTCATGCGTTGGTCATGCAATAGTATGTCTAGGCTTACCCACTCCTTATTTGACGATTTCAAGATATTTGTTTTACTTGTATTTTTATATAATTATTTGTGGCACCTACTGGCCCTTCGCGTAGAGCAAATCTCATATAGGTCATTATATTTTATTTTCCTGTTTAAGGTTTGAAGATCCAATAAGCCAGAGTAAATTCAGCATCGGAGGTCTTGGACTTATCATAACCACCTCCAAGAAACCCGTGTTTCCACTGCTACGGTACTGTATTGATGTGACGGGAAGAACTAAGTGAGTAGTAACCGGCGTCCGGTGCTTTTACTATCATGGAGTCAGCAAGAAACAGAATTGCCCTGATTATAAACGAGGACAAGACCAAGTATATACTTTCATCAACAAAGGTCCAATCTCACCACCGACTTTCATTTTTTTTATAATTAACGCGCGCACAATGGACTATTTGTTTCCCTTTTAATGTAGAACACACTGCGCGGGCATTAGGAAGATAGGGAGGGGAGAGATAAGAGGTGTCGATTAACATTGGTTTTGAATGTTTGTAGATCAAAATGGCAAGGGAAAATCCGACCGGGTAAACTATTCCAAATTCGTGTCGTTCGGCTAAAAAAAGAATCCCTATATTTCACGGTACGTCCGAAATTTTGCTCAAGGGTGAACTAATGGGCATTCCGAGACGAGTATTACGGGAGAAACTTTTAAGGGGAGGAATGCAGCTGGCTACTTCGAGTGAACATTTTTTATAAAAGAAACGATAAAATAAGGAAAGACATGAAATATTGCGTCGGTGTTCGAGAGGGGCAATTGTTTCAGCGGCAATTCTATTTCCTATCAATCTTAACGCTCGATTTTGTATTCTATCAAGCAGGTGAAGCGATGTTTGCGAAGCAGCCAGATCAGATGGGGAAAAACACTTCTTACACCGATACAGAAAACCTAAGCACTTTGCAGCATTCTTAGCCATCTCAAATATATGGTCGTCCCAACGGAGGTCGTCGTTGATACACACACCGAGTACTGAGAGCTTTTCGGTTTCGTCGATGTAAGTGCCATTCATGGACAATGGCATTGGGGGTATGTTTAGCTTTAACGACAGAAGACATCATTGAGTTTCCGAAGAATTAAATTCCACACGATTCCTATTAGCCCATTTAACAATGCTGTACAAATCAGAGTTTAATGAGCTTGACATACGGCACCGTTGCAATTGTACGTCCGAAGGCGAAGGACGTGAATTATCGAACGAATATAAAAATCTGAGGGTAGAGTCGTCAGCAAAACAGTTAAGTGGATTAGAAGTAACAGACAGAAGATCATTTATAAAAATGAGGGAAAGAGTCGGAGACAGAACAGAGCCCTGGGGCACACCAGCATTTATTTTGTGGAAATCAGACTTAATCCGTCCAATACAACTTGTATTGAACGGTCCAGAAGATAGCTTCTAATCCAACGAATAAGTGTATCATCGATCCCAAAAGCACGCATTTTCGATAAGAGAGCTTCATGCCAAACTCTATCAAATGCCTTGGACATATCAAGAGCAATAATCTTACTTTCACCAAAGCGATGTAAAGATTTGTTCCACTGCTCGGTGAGATATGCCATCAGAATACCAGTGGAACGATAACTGGGGAAACCATACTGACGGTCATGCAGAAGCTTTCGATCTTCGAGATATTCCTTAAGCTGGCGGTTAATCAGCGTTTCCATGACCTTAGAAATAAGGGATGTTAGTGCTATGGGTCGGTAGGAGGAGGGGGATGGATCACCTTTCTTAGGGACAGGCTGGACAAATGCTGTTTTCCATCTTCTAGGAAAGATTCCAGAAGAGTAGGAGCGATGGAAAAGCTTACGCAGTGGCTTTGCCAGTGTGGAAGAACACCTCTTCAGAAGAATCGGGGGTATACCATCCGGGCCAGCGGATTTGTGTATGTCGAGATCTTTGAGAACTCTTGCTACTGTACGAGTGCGGAAAAATTTCTGTCCCATGGAATAATTTACATTCTCAAGTACAGGAGGGGCAACATTGCTATGCGGCAGCGTGAAGCTGGCAGCGAAATGGGCGGCGAGCAAGTTTGCCTTCTCTGAAGAGTAAACAATTGGTTTGTTATTGTCGATGAGCGTTGGAACCAAAGATGTTGAGGAGTTTCTTATATTTTTTACAAATGGCCACAAATTTTTTCTGGCTTAGAGACACTGCAGAATTTTTTGCCGTAATTTTTGGTCATGCAAAAATTTGGTCCTTTCAATAACGGAGTTGTATGAGTTCCTTGCTTGTTTGTTCTTTTTTTGATTTTCCTCTGTAGGGTTGGCTTTGTAGGATCGGAAACTTCCTTCTTTTAGCCTGATAGCTTCTTTTTACTCAGAATTAAACCAAGGCTTTCCTTTAGGCTTGATGCTTTTTACTCTGTTAGGAATAAAAGCACGCATCCCTAGAAGAATCACATTTGTGATCATTTCAGCACTGGCATCAATGTCACTATCGAGGAAGCATAGTGACCAGTTAAAGTTTCGGAAAAAAATATTCAGGCCGTCCCAGTTGGCTTTCTCGTATTGCCAAACGATCCTTGTGGGAAGTTTTTCTTTAACTGGATGGTTGGAGGATGAGAAATTAGCTGAAATGACACAATGGTCTCAAGTGCCAAATGGAGAAGTTACACTAATGGTATATTTATCAGGGTGAGAAGTAAGAAACAAGTCAAGAGTATGGGCGGCTTGCCCAGCAACATCCGGTATACGCGTTCGATCAGTTGGTTAAGGTGATGTAACCCGGCAAAGAGCTCAACATACCTACCTTCGGGTGCTGTCTGATCAAATCAATTAAATATTCAGCACAATAGGACAAACTAAGATGCTCTTATCCATTTACCGCAAGCATTAGATGGTCATACGATGCCTACAGTAGATAAGAAAGAGGCAGTTAAGCTAAGCACAAAGGTCTTGGGACAGGTAAGAGGATAATTTGATTTGTTATGCAAGTGTGTATTATTTTTTACTTAATTTCTTCCACAGCGCGAATGGTCATCTTATCTTTCTTCCAACGACGCGAGTGGATATTGATATATTCTTTACAGCACACGCGAAGGGGTTTTGCCAATTTCTCAAACGATTGTGTAATACTATTTTTTTTAAAACACTCGCGATAACAATGCGCAATAATTTTTTTTTTCTTTGACTTTTGTTTCAATTATTTGTACGCGCACCTCGACCCGACGTCTGGCCTCCATTAGCTTAAGATCATTACGACTTGATCAGAACGTAATAGGTAGGTACAACTTCGTGGTAGTCAGTGAATTTGACTTGAGCACTGCAGTCAGTGCAGAAACCAAATATGGAGTCACTTTTGCTAAAACCTTGTTGTTTGGGCTAAATAAGGAATTGAGAAGTTAAGCATTATCGAGAAGAACCAATGAGAAATTATACAAAAGACTCATGATCCCGGTCCTACTATATTGTGCATATTAAGTAAAGTAAGGTTTGACTATCAGCTCTTTTGTTTCTATGGCATGGAATACATTATTTGATCTATCTAATATATTTACAGGATGATTTTCAAAATAAAAATAACAACAATAAAGTGAATAATTCTTTACAAGGCATATAAATATGTATATATATATATGTATCATGCAACACCACGAACCACAATAGGCTCACCAACATTTTTGCATATCGCGTGGATTCGAAAATTAATGAGAACCAACTGTTCCATGTGTCACAGTTAAACCTTCTTAACACTTTTATTCAAACTAATAGTCTCAATAGTCAACACATCCAGTACAACAACAAAAAAAATCATAAAAAAACAAAATAACACTAATCTACATAAAGTATTTTTATTTGGAGCAAATTGTGTCAGACTACAAAAAAACGCGCATATAAACAGTTGCGTCCATCTCCTACAAACGTCCATCTCCCGCGTACATCCACCCGTCTCAACAGATAGATTTCCGGTTAAACAACTTTCCAGCCGCCCCTATTATCACCAAAAGTTAGTTTACTTGGTCAAGAGTGAGGCAGTGAATATGACGCCAAAAGATGCATTTTCCGATCTTTTGTTTTGATCCACACTTTCTTGAGTGCAGAGCGCGCACCTGATAACATAAAGTTGATCGAGCACCGTTACAATCACCAATTCAAAAGATACAAAACCAGAAGAAGCAGTCTCCTATGTGGTTAGACACACATTCCGTGCCCATCTTGTAGCTCTAGGTCTAGCAGCAACAACTAACTCTAATCCAACTCAGCCAGCTCAAGACATGCCATCGATGTCTTCAGTTGGACTTTATATTCGCTGAATAAAAGAAGTGCTCCAAACTTCGGTCGCGGATAAGTTATCTTTTCGCCAATGAGATACAAATAGTGAAGATAAGTGAAGCAAACTAAAAGATAGTCAAGGGGATAGTCAAAGTGTTAAGTTGTGTTTGTTCAAACTAGATCCCCCTTTTGAAATAATTCAATGAGTGTTTAAAAACAAAGTGAATGTTTGTATCTGCGAGTAAAATGTATCCACAAAGGATATTGCCGACTACCGCATTACTATGGATTATCTTCGCACTGCGGATGGATAGCTGTTGTCTGGGCAAGTATTCGGGGTGGTTCAACTACTTATTACTCCAATTAAGCGACAGCACAAGGAGTATACCCGCGCGCGTAATAAGGAAGTGTGTGCTGCAGTTATGGTGGTGGCGTTACACCTGCTCGCGGCCAATTAACTGGATTACAAACTTGGAAAACTAATAATTGTTAGCCCACTTCACTTCCAGGAGAAACTTTATTTTACAGATTTTGTCAAAAGATACCCTTTTAAATACCAAACTTTGAATTTTAGATAGGAAAAGCGGATAAAGATACTTTTTGTCTTTCTTGAAGTCCAAACATGTTTTTTTTTTTTTTTCTTACAAATTTCTAATAATCGACAACTTTTTGTAAGCTCATAACAGTTTGAGTTACATAAAACGATTAGAAGAATAACCGTTAGATTTTTGAAAAATCTTTGGTCAGACTTTGAGATACAAAGCACAATATTTTGAATGAAAGTCTGCGTATAGTGTGTGATGTAAGGGCAATGACATCCCTAATTTAAATTTGAATGGAACGACGTTAGAGACGCACCAAAGGCGACGATAAAGTCGACAAATAATCTGTGAATTAATTTACATCAATAAAGGCATCAGCTCCCATCAATACATTCGATGGAGTAATGAATTGCCAATAGATAAAGTATCTTTTGGTTTATCTTTTTATTAATCTTTACAGTTTCGCGGTTTGTTATTGTGTGTAGGAATAAGTGGTCTCTATTGACGTGCTTTTTTTTTTTAAAGAGGAACTGCTTTGACAACCAATAATTAAAAATTATGCTACAATTATCTTGTTAAATGGAACGTAGATTGACCTGAAATATTTATGAGATGTTATGTCGATAGTATGGATACTGCATCAATGTATTATTGAGTGTAGGCTTTCTTCCGGAAAATGAATTTTTTTTAAATATGTGGATTTTATTCGTTATTCATATTTTTTTTTAAATTAGTTTAAGCTGTTCAAAAAAGGTCTATTTCGTTTCATTTGTAAATATTTCAACAAAATTAAGTTACATCAGGAACATTGATGATATTAAGTACCTAAGACTATGCCAATATTTTTCAAGGAAAAATAATACATGCTATTTTGTTTTTTTTTTTTTTTTTTTTTCAAATTGTAAAATTCGAATTTGCTTTTATACTTAGAACCATGAAAGACTGTTCTTGAGGAGCTATTTTAAAATTAGTTTGCCCATCAAACTAGACCATGCCTTGAAAAATAATTTAACGAAACTCATTGACAATGTTATTGATTTAAAAACCTTTTTAATGTCCTAACTTATTAATGAAATGGGTACAAATGGGTCGCAAAATGTTTCTAATCCCGTAGCCGTAACCATATGGAATTTTCAAAATTGTTTTTTGAAAGCTGAGCGCTTTTTAAATGATCAGAGTCTTAGAATGTTTTATACAATTAATGAAAGTTTACTTGTCACTCATTTTGAAGTTATTCTTTTAACTGACCCCAGCCTTAACAAAGGGTGTTTTTTTAAACGTGTGATTTCCAAAAAAAAAAAAAAAAATGCATACACTTTAATGTTATGACCAAGAATTTAGCTTTATTTTAAAGATAAGGGCTTTCCATTATGTTTTAAAAAATGATTTTGGGAAAATGGCCTCGAATAAATTTTAGACGAGAGGCCCAATTTTCGACCACTTTTTACAGAATTAGGGGCCGTATGTCAGCAATAACACGGCGAATATTGTCAGTCTATTCATGTTGAAAATTGCAAACCAAACTTAGCATAAATCTAGTGACAGCAGTCAAAAACACCAGTTCCGAAAAAAAGTATTGCCAGATTGAAAAAAAACACCCTTTATTTGAGTTAGTGGCAAAATTCTGTCTGTTAGCCTTTCTGTCTGTCTTGTCTACTGTAGGTACATATGTATTTTGGACTAACGTCTAAACGGTTGGGCAATTTAAAAAAAAAAAAAAATTTATAAAATTGACATTTTACAGAGGACTTTTTTCAATTTTTTTTTAACTCAAATATCAAAGGTACCTGCTATACAACCGTTTGGTTAAAGATTTTGTTTTCTCGGAAACAACTCCAAGAATTTTTATGAAAAATAAATTGCACAACTGGATGGCACGTACTTGCTCATATGTGAGGTCACATCGAATAAAATTAAAAAAAAAAAAAATATTAAGGGAACATCAAAGTATTTATTCAATTTTTGTGACTTTTGTTGTTTCATAAAATTGCACTGAGTGAAATAATTTAAATTTAAAATCTAAAAAGGTGTGATTTTTTTCTTTTTCAAAATCGTAGGAACGGTTTTAAATAAATCGTGTTTTTTAACAACTTTTTTAAAAAATTAAAAAAAAAATATTCAATTTAAGCAAAAATATTACCTACATTTAAAAACAAAATTTAAAAAAAAATCACCCGTTTTCAAAATATTGAATTTTCAAAAAAAAAATATTAAAAATACAAAAAAAAAAAGTTTTCGAAAATATTTTAAAATAAAATTACTAAAGGCCACCACAGACAGGCAAGAATGCGCAAATTAATTTCGACATCCACGAGCAGACACGCCTGCACATTCTTCATTCAGAAATATATTTTAACAAGTGAAGTTGTCAGGGTTTTAAGGACTTTTCATATTCGTCCATTTTGACTTTTCATTCACATGGTGTTGTTTTGTTTGTAGCGACCAACGTCCAAAAAAAAAAACCATTGGTCATTTTGAAGTTATTCGCGAGCGAACAATTTGTTCATTGAAGTGTGGATCGTATGTGGAATGAATGCCCCTCTACACGATGGCTCATCAGATGGTCGATGAGATTGCCGTGGATGGTTGCTTCATCTCCAAACGATGGCGATGTTCATTTTCGATTTTGTGGCCAAAACCATCGCTGCTGCTTCTATCTCTTACTGTTCAGTCAAATAATGAGTAGTGGGCCACGTGTGGACGCGTATCGCCATCAATGGCCAACTATATTTGATGTGCGGACGAAAAACCGAGAAAATCGACCACCGGAGGCCATCGCTGTGTGTCATCTGACGCCATTTATCCTGCTACACGATGCCCCATCGCAGTGGGCGACCGTGAGGGCCTATGGTGTAGAGGGGCTGGAAGGCAAATAAGGTTGGGAGTTCGTAACAATCAGATTGCAATTCGCGACGGCCAATTTGTTTTCTCAAATTTATCTTATTTTAGATATGTATTTAAATGCAAATTAAAGAATCTAAATATGTATTAATGTATAGGTAAATAATATTGCCATATTTTGTGTTGGTGTTGATTTTTGAAGAATTTAGGTTTAGGTAGGTCTATGGTCGCTTTCATCTGAATAGTGCTTTAGAAAATGAAAAAAAAGAGTTACAGACTCTGAAGAAAATGCTGCTGCTGGTTAAAGCCATGGCTATAAAAAAAAATGCAAACTCATATGGAAAATTGTTGGGAGAATTAAGGCTGGCAAGGGTTTCTGTTTTCATCTTCAAAGTCTAAGGTAGCTATACTAGCCCTCGTCGTTTCTAAGAAAATTCAATAATTGAAATACGATAATTTGCGCATTCATTCAAATTCATAGGCATAGGCAGGCATGCTGATGAAACTCACGTTCATGCCTGCGAAGTTAATTTTGTTTTTAATTCTCACAGGCATACCTGCGCAAGCCTTGCACAAATACAGTTTTGAGCAAGCTTGCCTGCCAGTGGATACTCAGCCTTAGGCTACCTACTTTTTCTTAAATATCAATTTTGATTACAATCGGATAACCAGTTTTCGAGAAAGACGAAGAAAACATAGCCGGTCCTCTGGGAGGTACCGTTTTTAACCCACCATCTTAATTTTTTTTTTTTTACTTAAATAAGATCCGCACCTACAATAGTTCACTGATTTTTTTCATAAAAATTCTTAGAGCCGTTTCGGAGAAAAACAAGCTTTTACTAAACGGTTATATGGCAGGTACCGTTAATAATTATAATAAATAAAACCCATTGCAGAAAGCAATAGTTAATTAAAATTGGGGAACTTTGTTCAAAGTGACGCACGAAAAAAACCTGCACAGAAGCCTGTAGAGATAGGAATGAAAACCTCGTAGTAGAGTCACAGTCGGTGCTGAATACATGGAATAACCATTTCGGCAGACTTTTAAACGGCGATGAAGACCAAAATCCGACTGTCAGGCAGAATGAACCATTCAACATGGACGATGACAGACAAAACTTCCGTCCACCTGACCAAAATGAAGTGAGGATAGCAATATCTAAACTAAAAAACAACAAAGCTGCTGGATCCGACGGACTAGCCGCCGAACTTTTTAAAGCGGCCGGAGATGACCTGGTGGAGTGCATACACCAACTCATCTCTAAAGTTTGGTCAGAAGAAAGTATGCCTGATGAATGGAGCCTCAGAATCGTTTGCCCGATCCACAAGAAAGGAGACCCTCTAAACTGCGCCAACTATAGAGGAATTAGTCTCCTGAATATCGCCTACAAGATCCTCTCTGCCGTACTTTGTGAACGCCTGAAACCTTTCGTCAGCAACCTGATTGGCCCCTATCAGTGTGGTTTCAGACCAGGAAAGTCCACAATCGATCAAATGTTCACGCTACGGCAGATCCTGGAAACGACCAAAGAATTCCAAATCGATACCCACCACCTCCTTATCGATTTTAAGGCCGCGTACGATAGCATTTATAGAGACGAGCTATACAGAGCCGTGTCAGTTTTTGGCATCCCCACAAAACTCGTCCGACTGTGCAGGGTGACGATGGAGAACTCTCGCTGCTCCGTCAAGGTTGGTACTGACCTCACAGAAGCTTTTGACGTCAAAAAAGGATTCCGACATCGTGCGATTTCTTCAACTTAAAACTTGAAAAGATTATAAGTCAATTGTAGTGGGACTACTTTTTTCAAGTCTGTGCAATTGCTAGCATACGCTGTAAACATAGACATCATTGGCACAACTCGGCGAGCTGTCACTGGAACGTTTGCTAGCATTGAAGCTGAAGCGGCTAAGATGGGACTAGCAGTCAATGATGCCAACACGAAGTACCTGCTGCCCACAAAAAGGGACACAACACCGGCGGATTGGACAAAACATCATAATAGACAGTTACAACTTTGAGGTAGTTAGGGACTTTGTGTACCTCGGATCCGCTATAACATCTGACAACAACATCTCGTCAGAAATAAAGCGAAGAATTACTCTTGCCAATCGCTGTTTCTATGGGCTAGGAAGGCAATTGAGTAGCAAAGCCCTCTCTCGAAAGACAAAGGAGACTCTGTATAAGACCCTAATCATCCCAGTCCTGCTCTATGGCGCCGAGGCATGGACTCTATCTAAAGCGGATGAAGATATCCTTAGTCGTTTCGAGCGTAAGATTCTTCGGTGGATTTTTGGCCCTATCTGCGTTAACGGGCTTTGGAGGAGAAGGTTCAACCAAGAACTATACGAGCTGTACAGCGAATGGACAACAATGTTCCGGCTCGCAGGATCTTCGATTCCATCCCAGAGGGTAGACGCAGTCAAGGAAGACCTCGCCTTAGGTAGCGCGCTCAAGTATAGGACGACCTCAACCAACTTGGAGTGCGAAACTAGAGGCAGCTAGCCAAAGACCGAGCTGGCTTGAGAGACATGTGGGTTGAGGCCCAGGTTCGTCCCACACTGTAGCGCCCCTTAAGTTTATTAAATACATGGATTCCACATCGATAAGTTCATTACGTTCATCTAAACAATTTAGGTGAGTTTCTGGAATCACCTTAAGAAACTATACAATTATACCTTTGCTTGAAATACGAGTTTAAATGTTTTGGTACAAAGCAATGTCCATCTTAACTTGCTTCAATTTAGTACTATACCACTCAAATTGATGTTGCACAATGAGCTGCAATTAGCAACATTGCTCGCTTTGTATTTTTCTTCGAGATTTATTTATTACTTTTCCAAGAGTATCTCTTAGGAAAGGACTTCAACGACAATCACAGATGCAGGTAAATAAACTGCATAACTAAGCATAGAATATGCAACAAGTTAGTCATTAATGTAACCGTAAATAGTTCTTCTTCAATTAAAAACTAAAAAAAACTAGTTTCATCTGAAGAAAATATTTCATGTAGTGAAAAACTAGCTTCACGAAGATATTTACGAGGAAAAACTTGCAACCGAGTGACTGTGGTGCAATCTCTTAACATGGGACATCTTTTCGATTTCGTTTTCATTTTCATTTGACTTTTCTTATTTTACTAATGCATTTTCGGATAGGTTAATACTTTCTTTTAAGTTTGGAATACGCGATATGCAATGCAAATGCAGTTTGAATTTATTTTTGATCAGAGTGGCAATTAATTTTAACTGAAGTTGGTTGCACTCTTAAGAGAAAGAAAGAGTTTTGAACTTTATAATGGAAAAATTGAAAATAAATAAAAAATTATATGGAATATAAATTTATTTTTATATTTCAATGAAAAAAATAATTTTTGAACATAAATTAATGACTGAGCACAAACATATTTTGTTGTTGCGAATATTTTTGGATGAATTGGAAGATGCATTAAAAAAACACTTAAAAACATCTTAAAATTGATTAAAAATTCAATCTTTTGAGAGGTTTTTTTCCAGAGTTGGAAGAAAATTTTGGTTTAGAACTTAAATTAAAAACTAACCATATTATTTTCAAAGTAAAAGTTATTATTAACTTTTCTGAATTGTATAACAAGAACTGGAAAGAACATTCTAGATACAGGGTGGTCTTGGGTACAGTTTGATAACGTAAATGGTTTTATGGGACAAATCTTTTTTCGCGCTCGTTCAGTTGCAAGAGTTCTTAAAGATCTCGATATTCTCAAATCCGCTGGCCCGGATAGTATTTCCCCTATAGTTCTGAAGAGGTGTGCTTCCAGGCTGTCTGATAGTCACAAAATAAAGGCTGGTGTGCCTCAAGGCTCCGTTCTGTCTCCAACACTCTTCCTTATTTTTATTAATGATCTCTTGTCTAAGACTTCTAATCCATTAAATTGTTTTGCTGATGTGAGTACTCTCAGCTTCTCATACATTCACTTCCCTGTTGTTCGGATGTTGAATTGCAAAGGTAACGTATGATTAGTTCATTAAATTCTGATCTGGCCAGAATTTTTCAATGGGGAAATATTATTCGTGTGGAATAATATGCTTCAAAAACTCAATGCTGCCTTCTGTCGTTAAAGCATAACCTACCCCCTATGCCACTATCCATGAAATACTTCTCCCCGTTAGATCTGGCTACTGTTTATAAGGCGTACATTCGACCGAAGCTTGAGTACAATTCTATTATTTGGGCAGATGCCCATGTTACTCACTTGCGTTTCTTGGATAGAATCCAGAAAAAAATGCAATGAAAATGATAGGGAATAAGGATATAACAGAAACATTTGATTAACTAGAACATCGTCGAAATGTTTCCTGCCTCTCCTTATTCTATCGATTGTTCTATAAACCATGCTCCAGCGAAATAGCCAGTTGCATGCCTCCCCTTAAAAGTTTTACCCGTAATACTCGTACCGCTAGGAATGCTCATAAATTTACCCTTGAAAGACTCATTCTTTAGCCGCACTACACGAATGTGGAATGCTTTACCCGGCTAGATTTTTCCCTTCCATTACGATTTACAAACGTTCAAAACCAAAGTGCATCGGTACTTCCTTTCATCTTCTATCCAATTTTCCTAAACGCTCGCACTGTGTTAATACATGATAAGGGTAGTAACAACCCCTTGAGTGCGTCCAGATTATAAAAAAAAGCTATGCTATTCATCGCACTTATAGTTTTAGCGAAGCTCATATACATATGAAATATCATTAGGCCATACTATGCTATTGCCATCACTTTGCAGTTTCATAGCATTTGGACCGCTAGTGGAATAACGACCTATTTAGTGAAAGCGACATTTTTTCTTTTTGGAATACCAATCCTGTGAGGGGAATTAATAATACAGTCTCGCTTTGTCAAATGCAGTGAGAGCCACAAAATAGAAGAGTGTTAACTTGGGCAGAAAAGAGTTGGAGATAATGCCCAGCTTAATTGTGTGCTCTGCGGAAACGAACGACAACCTGCAAACTATCGGGACTGTCCCAAGCTTCAGCAACTAAATCAAACTAAAACCCCAAAATTGGTGGAGAGTAGGCCAACCTCACGTCCTGCTCCAATGTCCGTGATACCCCAAATTTCCTGCTCCCAAATGGCTTCAGAAAGACGAACAACGGTACAGCCCCAACCAAAGGTTGCTATATAAAGGCCCCCAAACCTAATACAGCTACGACGGAGGCGGATATGATGTCTGTTTTGCTGGCCATTCAGGGCTAGTTAGTCAGCCTTCAAAATCAGATCAGGGAGCAGGAAAAAAGGTAGACCGTATCTACACCATTTTTCCGGGCTTCCACAGAGACCATTTAAGATCCTCGCTGTAAATGTAAATTCACTGATTAGGACCGAGCGAAGAACTAATCTTTTTCAATAGCTGCTTGACCAAAGTCCAGATGTACTTTTGGCTAGCGAAACCAAGCTAAGCCAGAAACACAAATTGACTCTTACAATATCGTAACAAGAGACCGGCCCAACTCCGTTCAAAGTGGTGGTGTTGCAATCTTTTTACGAAAAAGGATAAGTTATAAAGTCATACAGTTATAATAATGAAGTGCGAAGATTCGGGTTGCTAGAAACCTCCATTATATGCATTCTTCTCCAACAGGGGAAGCGTTTGTAGGTAAAAGCGGTGTACGCTTGCGATGCACCTCAGCCCTCTAATTTTACGGCAGATCTCGAAATTTTTTTTGACTACCTTAGACTGCAATCAGATGAAAACTATTATCTCATGGCCGGAGATATGGACGCCAAACATAATGATTGGGGAAATCAAATACAAAATCCCAGAGGGAACCATCTACTATTTAATTGCATGGGTCAACATAGTGTTGGATATAAAATCGAACTTCTTGCTACAGACCATCGTTTCCCAGAAGTGGTGCTTATGTGGATTTATTATTACTACACTCGCGACTGACAGTTACTGACATAGTGGGTCAACGGACAAGAAACTGCTTACATACGATTGAGTACGATAGTGATCAGTGCGGATTTGCCACCGTTATACAGCTTCCGAATGAGCTTCTGGAGTTGGAAGAGTATGTCCCTGCGCATTCTTACAACTATAGTAAAACGCGCTGGCCACGCTTTTCTAACGCCTTATCAAGGGAACTTCGTTTGAACTAGCTGCTTGGATTTACTTATGCATGTTGTACATATGGTTTTATATACATATGTACATACACATGTATGTATATATATACATATGTACTGAAGTAATAATCAATATAAAAAATTATATACCTAACCTACATACATATGTATATACACACATACTACATTATGTACATATACAAATAATTATATACTACATAAATTAAATGCATTTATATTACATATACATACATATACTAAAAACAAAACTTACCTACATACATATCCATACGTCCTTTCCGGTGTTATTTTGAATCGATATCCTTTTAATTATTTACTGGGTCCTTCTGCTTCTACACTCTCTTGTTAATTTGTTTTCAATTAGAAGAATCTACATTTATTTATTTTGACAATTAATTACAAAATTAAATGAAAACTTGTTTTCCCTTATTCTAGATTATTTTTACTTGCGATTTAGATACTATATGGCAAGTTATGTACTCGTGCAAAACAAAAAATCTAACAATCAAACATGACATTACAATGATAAGGAAGTCGAAAAAAGTGGGTCCGGAAATTCCGTCCTTCTATTCGCCCCTCTACAGATTAAACGGATGGGCCGATTTGCTTAAAAGTTGGTATTTAGTATTTATTTGGTAGTATCCCGGGGGGTGTTTTTCATTTTTGGTCTTAACAAATACATATATGATATTCTCTAATGATTTTGATAAACCTTTCAGGGTGCTATTTTTTGTACAACAGTATATCTTTCAGTTAGAATGAATTTTTTGAAATTTGTTCTATAACGGTACCTCTCATAGAACCGTTTTTTTTCAAATGCGGTTTTATCCCAAACTATTATCCCGATTTCAATAAAATTTTGCACCCAGGAAGTCATTTATAATTCAATTAATATTGCATTTCAAAATTTTCAAAAACTTTATTTTTCGATTCTTTTAAATTTTCTAAAAAAAATTGGTTTCGTAATATTTTGAAAACAACGGATTGATTGAATTTTTTTTAAATAATTTTCCCAGATGAAAACTACAGATTTCCTTATAATGGCATACTAGAAAAAAAATTAAAATATTTTTTCGAAAAGTTTTAAAAAAAAAAACGACTTTTTAAAAACTTTTTTTCAATATTTTTTTTTCCTCGATAGACATTTAGTTTTCAGCTTTTATTGCATACTTAGTTTTTTCCTAGAAAACTCTTAAACTAATTAAAAAAATGAAAGAATTTTCGAAAAAAAAATTATTTTTTTATTTTAATATATACTTACGTACCTATGCAGCCACTAAGCAATTATCTAGCATAAGAACAAGTTTGTGCGACCCAGTCGTGCATTTAATCTTAAGTTCAGATAGTGTTATTTTTCTACGTTAATGTTACTTATTTTTTAAATTTTTTTCGACGTATGAGCAGTCGTGCAATTTATATATGTATGTAGTTGGTAGAATAAGTTTAATGAATATCTGAAGAAGATTTTTCGGGGTATGAAAAATGCTGCAAAGTTTTAGATTTTCCTAAGAAAGACGATGCAAGAAATATTGTTTCCATTACATCTGGTTAAATAACGTTGAAGGCTTAAATGCAGGAAAAGAACAATGAGTATAATTCTCATATCAACCAGGTGCTTGTGCTACTGATGGTTCCTCGATAGAATACAGATGTGTGCATTAAAGTTATAGGGTTTAGTCGAAAATCATCGAAATGATCCAGTCTTTTTTATAAAAAAATATATCCAGATGCAATTTCTCTACTTAAAAGATGCCCATCACTTTACCTTCTAGCCAAATTTCAGACGTACTTTTAAGTATAGACACCATTTATATATTTAGCCACACTACACGAATGTGGAGTGCTTAGCCCAGATTTATTTTGTCCTCTTATTGTGATTTATAGACATGCCACACATTAATAGATACCTTCTTTTATCTTCTATTCAATTTTCTTAAGAGATTATACTGTATTAGCCAACCCACCCGGCGTTGCTCGGGTATACCATATATTTTCGAAAAAAAATAAATTAATCCGGCGTGGCGCCCCTTGTAATCAAAGCAGCCTTAGTTACTTTTTACAAAATAAGCTATCTGCTTGTGAAACGACCCCAGTGTCAAAACGGGTGATTAAAATAGCCTTAGTTACAGCTTACAACATCAGAAATCCGCCTGTGAAAGTCCCGTCAAAATCGAGGTATAAATAAGAATTTTCCACAAGAGAAAATACCACCCAGTGCCACCTAGTGGGGTATTTAAATAGCCTAAGTTACTCCCTAGAACATCAGAAGTCTGCAAGTGAAAGTCCTGTCAAAATCGGTGCAGCCGTTCCCGATATTAGCCGGGACAAACAGTCAGAAAGACTTGTAAAAAGCTATTATTTTGAAATTAAAAACAGACACTCCATTTTTATTTATGTGTATAGAGTATAGATTAATTCATTTTAAGGGTTTTTACAACTCCTTGAGTGTCTGCCAATTATTTAAAAAAAAAATGGTATCGGCATCTATGATCGGACACAGTGTTTTAACCTGGGGATATGTTATGTCTAATATAGTAAAAGTATATTTCTGGGGTGCCTCAAGGTAGCGTCTTGGGCCACTTCTATTAAATTTCTTTTAACAGAAATTCCATATCTAATGAATAGTATACTAATTGCATAATGTATGCAGAACACACTAAATTGTTTATGTTTATTTAATGCACCATACAATCATGTAATCTTTAAAATGACTTAATTTATTGGAAGATTAGGGTCAAGATAATATGCTTACATTGAATATAAAAAATGTGATATTTTTACGAAACATTAGTGCTGCACAACTATACATTTTTTCAACCATATTCCGAAACACAAATCTGAAATTCGTGATCTTGAAATAAATTTTGGAAGAAGAGCATACAGTTTGTTAAAGGTACGAACTTTCTTATGAGTTAACTCATTTAAATTGCAGTTTCTGAAAATCGTCTTGGTAATTTGGTAACAAAGTGACATAAATATCGCATTAACTATAATTTCAACTTCTTATCATCACTTGAATGAATGTTTTAAATGCGTACCCATATTTTTTTTTGTGTAGCTTAAGGACACTAAATCTAATTTGAAGTGCCAGAGAAGACCATAGTGCCCTCCCGGGGAGGTTCCCAGTATAGACAAAACAATAAACCTTTTATCACAGACTATTATATTCCAATTCCAAGTCGTAACTAAATCAGTAGCAAGACGCTGTCACTTTTATTTGCAATACTGTAGGCATATGAAAATAAAAACATTAAAATTCATATGAGAAAATGAAAAACCAAAAAAAATGCGCGTGGAAAATGTATGCGGAAAACGAACAGGGAAAATAAATTCCCTAAAACAGATATCGTTCTTTCTTTCCATTCCAAGCATCTTCAGACACTCCAAATAAGCCATCCAAAGATTGCACTGCTAGATGCATGCCTCTGAAGATGTGGTGCAGCATTTCTCAAAAAATGAGTTAATTATGTCATGAGGGTGGGAACTACTTGCACATTCTATGGTTCTCATCATGGAATGTTCACTTCACTTCACCTCACAAAAAAAAAAAAAACATCTTTCAGCCGAATGTGGTTCATTGTTTTTCACGATGGGAATCTGTGTCGCAACAAATCAGCAATTATGCGGGAAGATAAATCCAGTACCTCGTTGTATCTTCATTTCTTTGCTCACTCCATTTGTATAACGATATACCGTAAGCAAAGAAAGTCAACAAATCCACTCTCGGGATATGTGCGGTGATCTGCATTAGAATGCACACACCGCAGATGTTTGCATAAAGATGCATCTTTATATAAGTCCAATCCTTCAGGTGGAAGTCATAGACCGTCAAGTGTCAGCCTACTTACACCTGAGCCAACTAATTACCGTGACTATAGAACTAACATCTATTGCGTGTCCGCAGGTTGTGTCTTCCATACGCCCGATGGACTGGGATCGGAGAGCGAAGGGGTGCGATTCATACGCGTTCGAGAAGATACTCCGATCGATCAAGAGATATTGATGCTTCATGCACATCCAAGGTCATCGATATACTTGAGGAGTGCCGATGGTTTTAGCGACCATTCGTTCTTCACGTTGGAAGAACTGAATTCCACAACGGTGCAGATATTTTTGACGAAATCTCTGGAGAACTTGGTGGACCGTGATCAGCCGCAGAATCTTCTCAAGTTCCGGGTTGTTTGTTCGGGGAAAAAAGGAAGGAATGAAGAGGTTGGCAAGGCTTTAATAAAGATGCTTCAAGTTAATCACATTTTCTTCTTTAAACTCTTCTACAGACAAGCTATATATCGGTTACGGTATACATTGAGGATGTAAACGATCAAATTCCAAGGTTCATCAACGATCCATACATTGTGGAAGTTGAGGAATCAATGCCTCCGGGTTCGGTGATCTTTCGAAATATCCAAGCTTTCGATCGTGATAAGCCGAACACACCAAATTCCGAAGTTCATTTGACACTTGCCAGCTACAATCGTGCATCAGATGAAGGATCGTATTTTGCCCTCGAGAGCCCCCATCGTCCACTTTTGATTTTAAAGAGGGAACTTGACTTCGATAATGGAATTCGGGAATTCCGACTGCCATTGTTGGCAATCGACCGTGGAACACCTCCAAATCAAGCCAATACCACGGTGATAGTCAGAGTGACAGATGTTGATGATTTGCCACCAAAGTTTACCGAAGGCGTGTATAGGACGAAGATTAATGAATTCTATCCAATGACGGTAGGTTGGGTAAAACTTGCCCAATTAATATGCTGATGATGACACATTTTTTATTTTCACAGGGAAGAGTCATCCGTATGCCTTTATACTTTTCACCGCCGATAATGGCTTATGACCAGGACTCGCTGAATGCAACGCTGGTTTATGAAATAATTTCGGGAAACGAACGGAAGCTGTTCGATGTGAATTCATCGAATGGTGTGATTTTTTTGCAGAAAGAAATTGACTTGGAGGAAGAGAGTCTTCCTGGAAATACATTTGTTCTGCAGATAGAGTCGAGGCAGAGGGACAGTCCGTTGAAGAAAGCTCTAGCGAGGTAAGTGTTTTTATTTGATAAATTTCAACGGTTTTTTTCCTTTTGACCTTATAATGGTCAAGGAATTTAGGAAAGGAGGGATAGAAGGTGTCGATTAACATTGGATTTAAATGTTTGCAAATTGAAATGGCAAGGGAAAACCTCACCGGGTAAACTGTTCTAAATTCGTGTTGTTCGGTTAAAAAAAGAATCTCTATATTTCACTGTACGTATTCGAAATTGGGCTTAGCAAATGCTGTTTTCCATCTTCTAGGAAAGAATCCAGAATAGAAGGAGTTTAGAGCTAGCAGCGAAATGGGCTGCGAACAAGTTTGTCCTCTCTAAAGAGTAGACAGTTGGTTTGTCATTGATTATGAGCATTGGACCCGAAGGTGTTAAGCAGTTTTTAATATATTTCACAATTGACCAAAAATTTCGGAATCGGATCGGAAACTTACTGTTTTGAGCCTGATAGCTTCTTTTCATTCATAGTTAAACCAAGACTTCTCTTTGTATTTGGTATTATTTACTTAAGGAACAAAAGCACGCATCCTAAAAAAATCACATTTAAGCAGTGGCATCAATATCGCTATCGAGGAAGCACAGTGACAAGTTAGTTACGGAAGAAATTATTCAGGCCGTCCCAGTCGCCGTTCTCATATTGCAGAACGGTCTTGGTGGAAAGTTCTATTTAACTGGATGAGTGGTTGACGAGAAATTTGCTGAAATAACACAACGGTCCGAAGCGCCAAACGGAGTAGTTGCACTAATGTTATACTTATTAGAGTGAGCCGTAAGAAGCAAAACAAGAGTATGGGCTGATTGTTGGTATTCGAATTGGCTAATATCGATCAGCTACGTAAGGTGGTGTAACCAAGCAAATAAATTGACATAACTTCATTCGGGTGTTGCCTGGGCAGAATAGCGGAGACAATTCATAGATGACCGAGCTTTCCCAGGGTCAAACATTGATTTGGACCACTACCTCGATGTAGCCATGCTGCGGCTGCTAATATTTTGACCAACACAAAGAACAGCAAAATTTTTCAAGTTTGAGTCGGACAGGTACACCAGGTACTTTTTCGATCGAGTCTGTAACTACATCCAAAGGAGTCCTTTACCATCAGAGTCAAGTTCTTAGAACCAGTGGCAATTATGCCAAAATGGCATCATGGAAGCCGCCAAAATGTTGGGCTTAACGAAGCCACTACAACGAAACCCTTGAACTGCTTGCAGGCTTTACGCACAAAAGAGGAACTACGAATTCGCAGAAAAATGAGAACCGCTCGATTCAGGAAATAGCTGTTAATGCAGGAATAAAGTTCTAAAGTTTTAGTAAAAGGTAAATAAGAGCACCGAATCTGGCAAAGACGATCGAGGGAACATTAATGCTGAGACTATTGAAAAACTACTTCTGCTTATATGGTGATGATAAAACGATTTCCAACTTCATGAGCAAGATATGGTTTAAAAAAATCATTCCTTGTGAATAGAATCTCAACATTGTTTCCCTGATCCATAAGAACTGAACTGCGTCAGCAAAAAGGCATCAGTTTTTTCAACACCGCCACCAGATCTTTTAAGCTCTAGAATGTGAGCATCTAAAGCTATTTGCCAACAACTTGATAAGTTCATGCAACGCGGTTTAAGGCCAGGAAAGTCCACTATCGACCAAATATTCACGTAACAGCAGATACTGGAAAAAAAAACCAGGAACTTCAAATTGAAGATACGCTACACCTTTTCATCGGTAGAAAACGAACGCTTTTGTGAAGATCGGTAATTACCTCGCTGATACCTTTGAAGTCAAAAAGGGATTTAAACACGGTCATGCACTGTCATGCGACTTCTTCAACATCATACTTGAAGGCACCACCAGAGGCACGATCTTTCAAACGCTATTTCTGGCAAACGCCAACGAAGAGCAAACCCTTCACTTTTCACTCCAGTCTTACTGGATGAAGATGCTTTAGATTGCTTCGGGAGGAGAATTCTCAGGGTTAATTGTGGTCCAGAATGCGTAAACGAGAATGGGGCTTGCTCATACATAGCAGCTCAGGAAATCTTCGATTCTACCCCGGAAGAATGCCACAGTATAGGAAGATCTAGGCTTAGCAGGTGGGCCCAATTGAAATAGAACTCGACCAACTTCACGTGGAAGACTGGCGATAGCTAGCTAGGGACCGATTTAGCTGGAGAAGCTTATTGGTTCAGATCCAGATCCCTCCCGGCTGTAGCACTTCCTATGGCAAGATAAGGATTTGCTGCTCGATATTATTGTTTTCTACAGTTTGTTAAGCTTTTTTTACATATTGATCGCAAAATAATTTTTAATCTTGAAGAAAATTGTCGAAAACATGTAGATGAACATCAGTAGTGAAATTAATAAAAGATGCATTTCCCAAACTTTAAATGTTACTTCGGTTGAATGAAGAAGGTACTAGTTAATGGATATGTAAAAGAAAGCCAACATAAAATAACGCGTTCAATAGGCGTACTTAAAGCTGGCTATTCCTCAGTATCATCTGGAAATATTGGAACCAATCGATCATTATGCAGCAAGGAGCACAACTTCCGGTCTTGTAGTCTTTATCTCTACTCTGCAAATATTACCTTTTTCGCTTGCATCTTGAAGAAGTACTACATCCCAATACCCAGTTTTGAGTTGCTAACTTCCATTTGTTTCTTTTTTGTAGAAAATGGAGATATTGTGAAACCCTTCGCAAACATGCTGCTTAATCTGCTAAGCTCGTAACCATCAGCGTTTAAGTAATCGGACCAATAGTTGTAGGTGGTTCCGGTTTAAAATGGTGTTAGAACTGGTTCATCTTCAGCTTCTAATTAATCGAATAAAGATAAAGATTCGTAGGTCCCAGATGTATTTTCCCAATACTTTCATTATTTCGGAAGTCTCAGACCTTATTGACATTTGAATTAATAATTTCAGTTGCTATGCCATTTCTCCATGAGCTCTAATCCGACCTTGACCACTTGGTGCAAGAAATAAATCCCCGGAAACTCACTCCATCTAGGTACTTAGTTCCCACTTAGTTGGGAACTGAGTCCACTTTGAGAAATAGACTTAGTTCCCAGGTAAAGTGGGAATTAACTCCCAAAAAGGTCGTGTGCTCTTAATTCCCTTTAAATGTTAGATAAATTCCCACTTCCACAAAGAAGAAGTAAAACAGTAAGTCAATTATTTTGCACTTTATTGATGAAAGCAAAATACATTTTTGTTAAGGAAAACTTATACCTTCGTGGGGCATAAGTCTCAAAATCCAATCACTTAAATGTGAACTAACCCCATATAGTATACAACTCAGGTTTACGGTGTATAAAGAGTGAGATAGCAGAAAGGTATGGGTGGCTTACAAAATTCCGAAAATAATCAAAGAAAATCGCCGCAGTTCAGGATCAAGAAATCTGATAACTAATTGTAGTTTACAGTTCTTCGTGGAGCTATTGTTTTTGGAAGATAGTTCCCTTTTCATGCTTCGAAGTGTATACTAATTTCCCATAAGAAAATAGAGTACACTCCTACCTTACATGGGATCTAAGTCCATTTCTCAAAAGTGGACTTAGTTCCTTGCACCGACCACATTTGCATTTCTTCTGATCAAAATCAATTTGGGACTACATAAAGTCAATTATGTCTCTAGAATTCAATACCCTATCGAACTCCATTAAAAAAATTGTTTCCCTGAAATCGTTATCACGGGCGATTTCAATGTCCACAATTCCTCCAGGCTTCGCTATTCCAGACCTACAACACCCGAAGGTATGTGAGCTGAGATCTGACTCAACTAGTTGACAAGCCTACTTTCATATCGGACGTCGATGGCCAAGCAGAAAACACTCTTGACTTGTTTCTTACCTCTGACCCTGATAAGTGCATTATTAGTGGCACTTATCAGGGTAAAAAATATAAGGAACACTTCTTTGTCCTTAATACACACCATTTGTTAGTTCCCAAGAGAAAGCTTACATTTTTGCTAAGCAGTTCGCCGCTAATTCTACGCTGCCAGAGTGTGTCGGTCTCACCCGTGTTTTGAGAGCGTAAATGATTCTATGGGACCAATCTTCTTTCGCACTCTCGTACAGTGGCTAGAGTTTTAAAAGATCTTGACGTACATAAATCCGCTGGTCCTGATAGTATCCCCGCTATTGTTCTGAAGAGGTGTTCTTCTACGTTGGCAAAGCCACTGCGTAAGCTGTTCTATCTATCCTACTCTTCAGGGCTCGTTCCGAGCAAATGGAAGACTGCTTTTGTCAAATTACCGACCGATTGCACTTACGTCCCTTCTTTCCAAGGTCATGGAAACACTTATTAATTATAAAATCAAGAAATATCTTGAGGAACGAAAGCTTCTAAATGACCGTCAGTATGGCTTTCGTAGAAATATGGTGATATGATGGTTTATCTCACCGAACAGTGGAACAAATCTCTACATCGTTTCGGAGAAAGTAAGATTATTGCACTCGATATTTCTAAAGCTTTTAATAGAGTCTGGCACCAGCCTCTTCTATCGAAAATTCGTGCTTTCGGTTTCGGTGTTTCTTTTCTTCGCTGGACAAGTTGTATTGGATGGGCTCAAATCTGATATCTTCAAAATAAATGCTGGTGTGCCCCAGGGCTCCGTTCTGTCTCCGACTCTCTTTCTCATTTTTATAAATGATCTCCTGTCCGAAACTTCGAATCCACTAAACTGCTTCGCTGATACACTCAGCTTTTCATATTCATTTTTGGAGTTACAACCTATGATAAGTGTTTTAACGCGGAACAAAAAAAAAACGACCAATAAAAAACCACCTTCGTTATGATTGAACAAAAAAAACTCGATTTAAAGTGGAAAAAAGGCATTGCCTCAAAAACCACTGTTATGCACTTTATTTCCTTCGGAGGTCTTTCCTCCTTCTGGGCTAAAATATAACTGACTCAAATATCAAATTATGAGAATTCTTCTTCGGGAAAAGAGGGACAAAATTCTCACTAAAAATCGAACGAGACTCGTAAGCCGTCTCTGTTCGATACAATAAGCTCATTAAATTCTGATCTTGACAGCATCATCAAATGGACAGTAAAAAATCGTGTAGAATTTAATGCGTCCAATACACCTCCCTTGCCGTTATCCATGAGTGGTACTTACATTATGGAAGCTGATCATCTTGAAGTTCTCGGTATGAGCATCACCAGTAACCTCTTGTGGAATGATCATATTTATGCCGTTGCCAAAAATGCCGAAGATGTAAGAAATTCTTTTCCCTTTTCATCTGGCTACAATCTACAAATCATTCACTCGTCCAAGACTAGAATATAACTGCCATATCTGGGCGGGTGCTCCATCAACTCACTTGAGTCTTTTGGATGGTATTCAAAGAAAAGCTTTCAAGTTGATTAGAACATTCACGTCACTTGAACATGGACGGAATGTTCCATGTCTCTCTCTTTTCTACCATTATTTCTACGGTCAATGTTCTAGAGAAATAGCCAGTTTCATTCCTCCCCTTAAACAGTTTCATCGTAATACTCGCGCTTCCAGGAATGCCCACCAATTTAACCTTCACCCCATATTCGGTCGTACGGTCAAGTACAGAGATTCGTTCTCCAGCCGTACAACTCGAATGTGGAATCTTTTGCCTAACTCTGTTTTCCCCTCCCATTATTATGTTCAGAAGTTTAAAACCAATGTGCATCGCCAACTCCCATTAAACCCTCTCCTTCTTTCCTAAGCTCGCGCTGTGTCCACCGGCATCAAAAGGGAAGCCCAAATCCCTTAAGCGTGTGCAAATTATAAAAAGAAAAATTAATGTTTTCACTTTCAGAATTGAAATTGAAATCCTTGATCTAAATGACAACCAGCCGGAATTCGAAGTAGATTTTTACAATATTTCCATCGTCGAGAACTTACCAAGTGGCTTTAGTGTCCTTCAAGTGAATGCCATTGATCGCGATCAAGGAGAGAATGCAGAGTTTGCCTTTAATCTTGTCGAAGAGAACTCTTCAGCTGGAGCCTTTCTTATCGACAGTCGTTCCGGATGGATAACTGTTCGAGAGCATCGTCTCTTGGACCGAGAAGCAAGAAAATCCATTGGACTGATAGTAGAAGCCATCGAAAAGAATCCCTCGTATGATGAACTTAATCAAGGAGGACCAAGTTCTGTTCAAGTTGAAATAACTTTGCTGGACTCAAACGATAACACACCGAAATTCGAAAAAGGGAATTTGTATGAATTTAAGGTTCAATCTAATGCTGCTGTAGGCACCTTGATTGGCAAGGTCTTGGCTATCGATCCAGATGAAGGTAGAAATGGAGTTGTGCTCTATGAACTTCAACGACCGAAAGGAAGTGGATTTATTCCGTTTCGCTTGGACCCTCAGACGGGGTCTTTGTTTGTTGCAGGACCACTTCGACCTGGAAGAATTGCGGTGTTCATAGAAGCCAGTGATCAGGTGAGTTTCTATTTTGCTGATGAAATACATAGTTTAATGTTTTACACCCTTTTTAGCCCACAAACCCATCAGAGCGAAGATTTTCATTGGCAGTCGTAACAATTGAAGTCTATGCAACTCTTGGCGATGAAGAAGTTGACTTCTTGGGAGCACCTTACGAGTTCTGGGTCGGATCAGATGTTCCACTTGGAACTTCTGTGGGTCAAGTTCGAACAACTTTGATGTACGAAGGTGATGATGACATCTTGTATGATCTGCTGCATTCATACTCGGATGGAGTTCCTTTTGCAATCGAAGAAAGATCTGGGATTATAACTGTCATTCGGGAACTCAAGGACTTTCAACGTTTGATTTATTACTTTGAGGCTGTAGCGAACTTTGTAAGTCGTTTTTGTGCCCAGAGCTCAAAACTGATTCTCCTGATTTCAGCAATTTACGAATCTTACCCAAGGCCGACAGCTGACATTCAGGAAACCTCCATTTCGCAAGCCAATTGATACCTTCCAACCCCCAGAAGAAGAGAAGGAGGGTGTGCTCATCACAAATGTAACCATCCATGTTGTGAGTGCCAAAGAGATGATCAAACATCCAGTTATTGAGTGAGTCCCTTGCTTCCCAGTATTGAATATTTCCCTCTTACAACATCCATTTTCTATAGAGAAATAAATGTTCGAGCTATCGGCTTCCATGTGGAAGAGAACCAAGTTGGTGCTATCATCGGGCAACTCATCTACAAGAACGAAAAGGAGCTCGAAGCCTTGGAAGCACATAAGATATTTGCCCAAATGAATGCTTTCAAACGGCTTCAACCATCCAGCTATAGAAATTACAGTAGTTTCATCAAAAACAACACCAAAACCAGAGCGATGAGACGCCTTGAGAATGGAGGCTTCGTCGCCCTGCGCTACATCATAGCCAATCGACAGGAAGTGATGAATAAAATAACAATCACCGACGATGGAACTCTGATGACCATAACCGGCCTTGATCGAGAAGATCGAGATCACTATGAACTCACCATTATCGTGGAGTATTCCAAGGGGCAGATCAGTGGAGCAGCAATCTATCAGGTGAATGTGCTGGTTGACGATGTTAATGACAATCCTCCGATCTTTGATGCACCAGTCTATGTCGGGATGATCAATGAAAACTGTGAGCTCAAGGCGGATGTATTCCTAAACCGATACATCAAGGTCACAGATTCAGATGCTGGAAAGCACGCCGAATTTAAGGTGGTTCTTCAAGGTGATGGCAGTGAGATGTTTGCTGTGGAATTGGCCAACAGTTCACAGAATTCTGTATTCAACTTGTTCAACCTCACAGAGCAATGGAACGAGGAACAGGAGTTCGTCGACATGCAATCTTTCATTTTGGGACCGAATTTGACCTACAGCAGTGGACCGCATTTCCGAATCCGATTTACCGGAAGAAAAGGTCTTGATCGGGAGAGGGAGCAGTTCTATAAGCTGAACCTGATTGCTGTAGATTCTGGAGGTCTGTCATCCATAGCCCAGCTGAATATCCTCGTCGCCGATGTAAACGACAATCCACCGATCTTTGACAAAATCTCAGTCTTCAAGGAGTCCAATCTGGAGATTCGAGAATACACCACTGACATGGAGATATTCTTTATCGAGAAACACACCCAGCAGCCGATTTCATTGATTCCCAGTTACAATATTCCTGGATCACCAAGACTTGCCCTCGAAAGACACTATGATATGCTAAGTAGAGAAAAGAGAGCCGGGGGAATGCCTAAATGTCCACTGTTTGCTATGAGAGAGGACATTACGGTCGGAACGGTTGTGCTGCAAGTCACCGCAACAGATGAAGATTACGGAAAGAATGCACGAGTTATGTATGAAATCGAGTCGGAATCGGTAAACTTTGTCGGAAGACCAACGGGGAAAGTCTTCAAGACCTTTTCCATAGACAAACTCTCTGGGGAACTGAAAGTCAATTCTCCACCAGAAGCCATGTCGGAGGTGATTCTCAAGTTAAAAGCCAAGGATATTGGGAACCTTTTCGATAACACCTGTATTCGATTTACAATTGTCGATGTAAACAATCATGCTCCGGTGTTCAAAAAGTCATGGTATTCATTTGACATTCACGAAGGTCAGTATGTCCATCACTCTGTGGACAGAATTGAGGCCAATGACATGGACTATGGTCAGAATGCAAACGTCACATACAGCCTCAAGGCTGAAGAAGAGATTCCATTTACTATTTCCCCGATATCAGGCGTTCTGAAGATCGATGGACATCTTGACCGGGAGCAGGTGTCCTTGTACAATTTCTTTGTCCTTGCAACCGACAATGCTGAAGAGTCGCAAAGAATGTCGAGTTCAGTAGAGGTTGAGATTAATATCCTCGATGTTAATGATAATGCTCCAGAGTTCATCGGTTACGATGATCTGGTTGATCCAAAACTCTATAATCTGGAAGGAAACACACATATAGCTCTTTACAGAGCTTTCCTAGCTCGTAATAGCATGCCTGGGACTTTTGTTAAGCAAATAAACGCAGTTGATAAGGACTACACTGGCAACGGCAATGGATTGGTTCTGTATTCTCTAGTACACAAGGAAATGCCATCTTTGTTTCAAATCGACTCAAGAGATGGCGTTGTCACGACAATTGGTGATTTCAATAAGTACAACAGCTACGAGCATCTTAATATGACAATTATTGCCTCTGACTTGGGCAGTCCAACTCAATCCTCGACGGCTTTGCTTTTGGTCAATCTTCAAGGGCAAATCATAGTTCCAGAAATGGAGTCAGAGGAAGATCTTAATGAGAATCTATTCCCACATAGATATTATGAAGTCAGCCTTCAAGAGAACAATGCAGCTCCAATAGAAATCATCAGCATTAACCTCACATTCAGACATAAGCCCGAGGCATACCGATGGATCCTAGTCCCAGATGCCGAATCATCCGATCATCACTTTTTCGAAATCGACTCAACTACTGGCACAGTTTATGCCAGCAAGTCGTTCGACAGAGAAATCCAAGAGGCTTACAGGCTAAAGATTCGAGCCGAGAAAATATCCAGAGAAGCCCGAAACTATGCCAAAATGACGTATCCTGTAGCAGACGAAAGAGTTCAGGACCTCAATTACAACGAAGTACGGGTTGTAGTGATAATCACCGATGAAAACGACAATACACCGAAATTCCGGGGGAGCGGTCGGCCAATTGTGGCAGTTATTCCGAATACAGCTAACTTTGGGTATCCAGTGACGAAGGTGGAAGCCTTAGATGCTGATGAAGGTATCAACTCAGAGATCAGATACAAGTTACTCAACGAACCTTCAAGGCTTTTTGGAATCGATGAAGTGACTGGGAAGATACGAGTCCTGAACCTGGTTGGAATGGATCAGAGAGTTTATGGATTCGATGTGAAGGCGACTGATAGGCAAGGAGCCGACGATGGACGTAGTAGTATAGCAAATGTCTTTGTTTATGTTCTTGATGAGAGGAAGGAGGTTCGATTGGTGATTGCCGGAAGGCCGGTCGAGGTTGAACGACAAATCGAGGAACTGACGACGAGTTTGAGTGATGCAACACAAATGGACGTGAAGATTAGGATGTTGGAGCCACACGAAGGGGGCGAGGAACCAGCGTGAGTATTTTTTGTTAATTCCAAGGATTGAGTGATTGACTTTTAAAATAACAACAAATTCTTTAAGGAACCTAGTAGATTTTTAATCTTTGTTTCAAGAATAGTACTCTAGAACGGTAGTAAGAGACCTAAATCTGCCAAAACTTTTCTTCTGAATTTTTGAACTCAAATTTAAATATCAATATGTATATTGAAATCTTTGATTAGCTCTTTCTTGCCAAATCATACGTTATTGTTGCCATTTTCATCACATGTGACATTAAACTTTTAGGATTTATTCCAAAATAAGAAAAGTAATGCCACACCAGGACACAGCTTCTGTCATACAAAATGGGCAAGACTGGGTCTCACGTATTTGCTCTTATGTGCCTAATTACATTGGAAGGCAATAACATTTACGTTGAAAGTAAAAAAAGTTTGAACTTATGAAAACAAACCACAATACTTAACGGTTCTTAGTAAAAATGAAGTACGCCATTACACGTCCTAAGAAAAAAGTATTTCGAAAATTGTAAAAAATTCAAAATTTTGATAAAATCGTGTTTTTTTGAAAAAAAAATTGTTAGAGATTTTGGTATGCAGTTTTTTAGAGTTTACTTATTATACAACTTTTTTTTAAAATAATAAATAATTTTTTTTATAAGTTTTAAAAACATTGAAAAAAATAATTTTTCAAAATGTTGCTATGCAGAATTAATTTGGCTTTTTAGGTCTTTTCAAATATAAAATTTGTTTGATTGAGAAAGTCGAAAATTAGAAAATCCGTTACATGAAAGGTACCGTTAATAGACTCTTCCGGTAAATTTAGTTTCCGAATTATAGTAGTTAATGCCCACAAAAAATTCTCAAAAATTTTCATTAAAATCGTTGGAGGCGTTTTCGAGAAAAATAAGTTTTTCCTTAATGGTCATATGGCAAGTACCGTTTTTTAAGTCCTAAAAATAAAATTTCAATTTACACTCTGGGGAATGCTAAATGAATAACACACACAGTTGAAGATAATCGCTTAAGCCGTTTAGGCTAAAGCTAGTTATACATACTGACAGACAGACAAACATTTTTTGCCACTAACTTGTTTATACTTCTCTATGATCGTAATGTCATGTTTGATTGTTATCTCATTTTTTATATTCACGAATCTTAAACTTGCCTTAAAGTCCTCATAGTCGCAAGTAAAGAACTGCAAAAGACTGTGCTGCTGGTTCTTCTTCGCTCATACGAGTCTTGTATATAAACAGCTAAGTTTTTTATGGATTTTAAGAGTCTTGAAACATTTTTGTAGGTCCTGTTGGGTTGCAGCACCCACGTATTTCTTCATAGTATCATAGTGCTTCTTTTGACTGCCTGATGTCGATATCACTAGATCCTTTGCAGTTGACCATAGATCAAAAATTTTAAATTTGTTTGCACTTCGACAAATTTTCTCGGCCTAGATATTGTTTTTTTTTTTGAGTTCATGCGGTATCCGTTTCTTCCAGAACATGTAACCATACATCAAGTACTCGCTGCAAGGATACAGGATCTTCACTTTTGATGGCTATAAGTAATAGGTTTATTTTCGGGTCCGTTTTTTACCTTCTAGGAGAAGTCAAGGATTGTAATAAGGAGCAAAGGATTCAAGACGATTCCCTGGTGCAGGTACATCATCAGTTCCTGAAACCCCGTTCGGGGCATAGGGTGCCAACAAAACCTCACCATCCTCCACGATCTGCAGCTAGATATCTTAACTGTGGCCACGTCTATCTATGGGAATTAGCTTCTGCTAGGACTGTTTTTGATTTCCATGTTGTTCTTGGTTTTCCAACCCGCCGTGAACCCTGATGATTCCATTCAAGAATGTATGAGCAATCCATTGTCATTTGCGCTTTTTTATGTCGACGTCCAACCGCTTTTGACTTGTTCTGCGCCTCAATTCATGGTTAGATATAGTTTGTGGCCAGCGGATCTTCAGGTTGTGACGTAGACAGCGATTCATAAAAGCCTGCGATTTTCTCGAGATGGTAGCCGAGACTTTCCAGGTTTTGCAAGCATATAATAGCACGGATTTGACATTGGATTCGAAGAATCTTAACTTAGTGCGTAAGGAGACTTGACTGGATTTCCAAATTTGAGACAGAGAACCAAAGACAACGCGGGCTTTATTTATTCTACTTTTAACGTCCAGATCCGTACCACCGTTTGCTGATAAGATACTTCTAAGGTAATTAAACTGTTCGACAGGCGTGTCATGCAGAATAATACATTGTTGTGTGGGGCGGCCTGTTAGCATTATTTTTGTCTTTTTGCTATTTATTCTAAGACCGCACGACTCTCCTTTTATCCGTAGAGTTTGACACATCTCGTTAAGCCCAATGATGTTATTTGCCATGAGACATATATCGTCGGTATAGTCTAAATGGATAAGCCTTTCAAATGGTTTCCATTGAATGCCCTGCCTCTCCGTTGTACCAACGCTAGCCGTCAAAACATCATCTATTGCCAGCAGAAAAAGAATTGGCGATAGAAAATCCCCTTGTCTCACACCCTGACGCACTTCAAAAGAGTCGGATAGCTGCCCATTGTGCAAAACGAAACACCTTGCATTGTTGTAGGACTCCCTTATAATGGCAAGAATTTTTGGTGGTATTCCTCTACCAAGAAGTGATCTCCAAATATATTCGCGGTTAACTCGGTCAAAGGCCTTCTCAAAATCTACGAACATGCTCAAGGAAGATGCGCAGAGTGTTGATATGGTCAAAGCACGAACGACCGCTGCGGAAGCCAGCTTGATGCCTCTTGAGTGTAGTCTCGATTCTAGCTTTAATCCGTTCGAGGATTAAAGTTGCCATTAACTTTGGAAAAACGGACAAAACGGTAATACCACGCCAATTGTTGCAGTTCTTAAGATCACCTTTCTTTGGCAACTTAACAATCACTCCATCTTTCCAATCCCTGGGATAGGTTTCGTTTTCCCAAACAGTTTGTATCAGTGGATGCAAAATACTAGCTGCTGTAGCGGGATAAGCTTTCAGGAGCTCATCTGGTACTCCGTCAAGCCCGTCTGCTTTGTTGTTTTTGAGGAGATTTATCGATGTTTGGATTTCCGCTACTGAAGGGGGTTCGATGTCAATACCCCTACAGAACCTACGCATCTCATTTAGTTGGGGCACTTCAGCACTCTGTTCAACGGAAAATTCGTTTAGCAAGGCACAAAAGTGATCCTTCCATCTGAGTAGCTGATCTTCAATTGATAACAAAAGGTTCCCATCCACATCCATTACAGGATGATTAGTGTTGCTTTTTTTCCCGACAATTTCTTTGGATATCTGGTACAATTCTCGGCTATCTCCTCTTCTTGCAGCATTTTCCGCAGCGAGCCCGTCTAACCTCACCCTCCAGTCACGTCTCACACAACGATAGACCATCCGATATTCTTTTCGCAATTCAGCCTTTCGTTGAGCGTCTGTCTCGGCGTTTATTTGCGTCTTCAACGATTTACGAAGCTGGAGCTCGATTTTTTCCCAGGTGTCTTGGGATATCCAAGAGTCTCTAACTCTCGTCCGCTTGGGCAGTCTCGGATCCAGCCTCCATAAAAACACTTTTTATTTTATCCCACATCTCGTCAACTTCTAAATGTTGAAATTCGTCTATTGACGAAGCTTTGTCGTTAAAGGTGTAGCTACGATATATGTTGGGATCACTTAAAGCATTCGTATTGAATTTTGGACTCCTTGCTGCATCCTGCGATTGTCGTATTGCGGCCGCGGTTCGTATTTGAGACTCATGACAACCAAGTGGTGATCGCTTCCCACATTGGCATTTCTTATACTACGGGCATCACACATTGACATCCATCGCTGCTGAATCATGATATGATCAATTTGGTTTTCGGTTTGACCATCTGGATGCACCCAGGTGACTTTATTGCACGTCTTATGTTTAAATACAGTACAAGACGATTTGCGTTACAAAAGTCGACGGAGATGTCGCCATTTTCATTTCGTGACCCCAAGCCATTTTTTTCCCATCACTCGTTCCAGACCGTTATTGTCTGCCCCGACTTGTGCGTTTAGGTCTCCCATAACGATTATGATATCGGCTCTCGGAACACTACTGTAAACCGAGTTAAGATGAGAGTAGAACGCGGTTTTGTCTTCCTCGGTGGCTTCATTTGTGGGGGCGTAATACTGAACAATTGTGATGTTGCGAATTTGTGAGCGGAACCTTACCGTCATTATTCTTTCAGACATAATTCCAACACCATGCAGCCTTTGGCCACCCTCTCTTTCATCTTCACCGGAATACAGCATTCTCGTTTGTCCAGTATCAGATCTGTACTCAGCTCTTCCTCTCCACCTAGTTTCACTTATGCCCAGGATACTGATCTTAAGGCAAAGCATTTCACGCTCTCACTGCTCGTACCTTCCTTCGCCATACAAGGAGCGAACGTTCCATGCTCCGATTCTTGTACGTATACGATAGCCAAAAGTATCCATTGCATTTCTTGAAAGACTTCAATATTTGTTGACGATTCATTTATTATTATGGCGTCTTGATTGACGCTGTACAGGAGTTACATGCTGCTACCGTTGGCCTTCTTTAAAATAGGCTCATCCGCCACTAGACTTCCATGCCGTTCACCGCTAACCTGCAATTCATCCTGCTGGTATATACCAACTTTGATTGGGAACTCTTCGTTGAGTATCCCTTATCATTTCGCAGTTACTGGATAGTATGGTCCATGATTTGCATCAGCTCTCCTTGTAGTTGGACAACACTTCTTCTTTGCTTCTTTCTTTATAATAAGAGGGGCATGTTGACCAACCTTTGAAAGCCGATTTTTTCTAGTTATCACTGCATTGCTTTTTAAGTTTCAAAACCATGTTTCTTTGTCGTTTTGTACTATATTTTGACAGTTCCTAGCGGCAATTCCGCTTTCTGTATGGAAGTTGTTTACCACGAATCCCAAATAATTTGTACTCTGAGGTATGCACTCCTTTTTTCTTGTCTGTGGATGTTGTGACACAGATAAGTCTACAACATTATAGGGAAATGCTTCACCTTTATCTATGCCCAGATTGTAGAACTTGATTCCTGCAGAAGACTCTGGTTGTCAGTAGAAGACGATGTTCCTGATTGATCGCTTCTTAGAAAATAAATTTGCGGTCCTTAACTTGTAGTACCAAAAAGACTGGCTACCAGGTGGCAGTCGATCTGAGTTTCATTTCTACCAATACGTGTCCATTCAAATACCCGCAAGCAAACGGAAGCTGATCCTGCGGGGTATTTTAAAGGTGGGTGTAGAAGTCTAGACAAAATGCAGTTTTTGAGTTTTTTAATAATTTTTATTACATCAATCTTATAACTATTTACTTAATTCTACACCATTTTAAGATTGAATTCAGAAAAAGAGAATTTGCTTTCAGAAACCGAAATATGGATTTCTGAATAGTCAAAATGAATTCAGAAAATGTGATTTTTAAATAAGAATGGAAAAATAGAATTCGGAATCAGGCAAATAAATTTCAGAATAGTCAAATGCAATTAGGAAAAAAAATTGAATTCAGATATGGTTAAAAGAAATTCAGAATGGTCAAATTGATTTCAGATTAAGTAAAATAATATTTGAAAACTGTCAAATGGTAATTTTGAATTCAGAAAGCATGAATTAAAATTTCGAAATTCAAAATTGAAGTCAGATGCAGTAAAATAAAATTTAGAAAATAACAAATCAAATTCCGAAAAGGTCAAATGAATTTCAGAAAAAGTAATGTGGAATTCAGATTTGAATTTTTATGGAGAAAAAAACACTTGCTATCAAAACATAAAAATTAACGCAGTATCTTTTTCTTTGAGAATTTGTTGAGGTTTTTATTATTTCTAACCAAATAAAAATGGAACTAAAAATGTAGGACGGATTATCCCGTGCAGGCATATGTTCCACGAGAACTGCTTAACACCCATCACCACAAGCACTAACCCTTCCTGTCAAATTTGCCGAGAGCATATACTTAAATGGTAAGAACGAATTTGCTTTGTTTTAAGTGAATAAAAGGTTTTTTTTGTTCAGCCGTAGAGCCATGTCTGCGCAAACGCTATGCGACTGATAGTCGCCAAGACCGCAAACGAGTTGTCTCTGCAGCCAATAGAGAAGACGACTGGATATCATTGGCGCTATCCCTGGGTGTTCAGTACAAAACAGCTTGCACATGGGTGAGTCTTGGCCGTCCAGAAGCATTAGCCAGAGGTGGAAATCGCCCGAAGAAGCTTACCGAGGAACAAGTCGACATCGCCATTTCATGGGTTGAGGCAGATTGCAGCATTACACTGCAGAGAATCCAGCTAAGAACTCGAAGCGAATTTGAAATTGAATTGTCAAGGACCACTGTGGCAAACTTTCTGCAAGGGCGACTTTATTCATACAAAGCTGTTCATATCCAGCCAGTGACGATGAACAGCAGTGAAAATAAGCAAAAGGGAGCTGCATTCGTGAGAGCACCCAACGCGAACATACAGGAAGGGAAGCAGGTTGTTTGGATTGATGAGACTAATTTTAATCTGTTCTGTGGCAACACCAGAGATCGCGCAAGATTGGGCCAGCGAGCGGTGCAGCGGTTGCCGGCGTGTAGAGGACCGAACGATCACCTCATTGGGGCGATCAGTGCGTCTGGCTTAATTACAATGGATCGCCAACGTGGATCATTCAACGTTAGTGTTATTATATGCGATAATGCCTCTTGCCATTCGAATATCGAGGCTGCCGTCGCTACACATTCAGTTGGAAGAGCTTAAGTGCTGCGCCTTGCACCATATTCTCCGATGCTGAATCTCATCGAGACGGTATGGTCCAAAGTTAAGCAGTACGCAAAGACACACATAGGCATCCCGAACGTCCAAGGCCCTGGAGTAACGTAGCAGAGACTCCAGTATCTGGAGCGAATCATCGACGAAGCAAAAGCCACGATTACGGGTGGTGATTGTGCGAGAGCCATACAACATAGTGCAACTTTCCATACTGATGCTATTGGTTTAATCGATATGCCTGTAGGATTATAGGGTCCTTAAGATTTTCTTATGAATTCTGATTTTTATTTTATTCTTTCTGATGTCTATTTGTATGTTTCTGCATTAAATTTTTCCTTTTCTGAAATCTATTTACCTGTTCTGAATTTTATTAAACATTTTCTGAATTCAATTTGGTTGTTCTGAATTCTATTTACGTTATTCTGAATAAGGTTTTTAAATTTCTTAATTTAATTTAATTTTGCTCTTCTGAATTCTTTTTTGAATCTTCTGAATTTTTTTTTTTTATAATTAACGCGCGCACAAGGAATTATGTGTTTCCCTTTTAATGTAGAACACACTGCGCGGGCATTACGAAGATAGGGAGGGGAGAGATAGGAGGTGCCGATTAACATTGGTTTTGAATGTTAGCAGATCAAAATGGCAAGGGAAAATCCCGCCGGGTAAACTATTCCAAATTCGTGTTGTTTGGCTAAAAAAAGAATCCCTATATTTCACGGTACGTCCGAAATCGGGCTCAAGGGTGAACTGATGAGCATTCCTTGCGAGACGAGTATTACGGGAGAAACTTTTAAGGGGAGGAATGCAACTGGCTACTTCGAGTGAACATTTTTTGTAAAAGAAACTGTTCCTAATACCCATTTGGCAATTTCCAAATTCAATTTTTGATTTTCTGAACTCTATTTGACTGTTCTAAATTTCATTTTATTTCTTCCGAATTTTAATTTTCTAATCGGAATTTAAATTGATGCTTCTGAATTTAATTTGACTGTTCGGAATTCAATGTGGTATTTTCTGAACTCAATATTGAAATGGTGTAGACAAAAATCTCAAAACCTGTTTAACACTTTAACACTAATCTCTATCTTAATTGTAATTGTCTTTCGGCCTAAAGTAGACAAAACTCATTTTTGCCGCTTGTTCACATACAATTTGTGGAGCATTAAAGCTGACAATATTCCACACCTATCCTTGAAGTTCGAAATAGCCAAGACGTTACCATGTTATGCCTCCGCAAGGATGTTCCTAGTAGAACATCTTGAATTCATTTGTATTAACATCTAAGAAACTGGCTCTGTTTCCATTATTTTGCCATTGTGTTTCTTGTTCGCCTTATTTTTATCATCTCTTCCAGTTTTAAATTTTTAGCCCAAAAAAAGTAAATTATTTTTGTTTTGTTTTATATTTACTATATTTCTCAGTTCGCGAAACCTTTTCTACTACTTACCGTAACGAACGACACTCTACCACTGCACCAATTAGAAGCCGAGAACAACAACATAAAACATTGACAAAACAAAAATTAATTTTGTTTGTATAAGGCCTTTATAGGCAAGCCTTACACAAGTTGTTTCTATTGGTTTGCTTTGGAGAGCCTTATAGCAGCTATTCTTTTTTTTTAATTTTCAGTAAACATTTTCCTAGTGCCCCGTGGCTTAGTGGTTAGTGTGTTGGACTGCTAAGAGGTTTGACTCCCCCGCCAGAGCCACCTTTTTGTCTGGGGTATTACGTCTTGCGAGGAACTGACGAATCCTCCAAGAGTAAAATTTGTCTCGAAAAAGTGCATCTCATGTAGCTGTTCGGACTCGGCGGTTAATTGTAGGACCTTTCCATTCTTGCAGATTCAGAACACACTCATAGCAATGGTTGAGAGTATAAGTCACTAGGTCTTGGCTCCTTGAGGCGCTGTCGCATCAATAAATTAATTTATTTAAATATTTTCAGAAGGCCTTATACAGAGCATTTTCAACCTTTCTCTACGAATTTTAAATTCACTTTTAAAAGCTTTATAGCAGCAATTTTTTTAATAGTTATGGCTTAAATTGCGTGGCTTTCTAAAGTTGGCATTATAATAGCTCTTTACAAAATATAACTTGTCAAATTGGGAAAATTGTGCCATATGCATCAAGCTATTGTTACTTGAGAAAAAAATAAAATCACTTAATTTCACGTTACCCTCTGATGATACAGCCTGCATTGGTTATAAAGATTTTTGAAAAGTAGGTTTTGTTTTTGCCGACAAACAAATAATTATTTTGTTTGTATATTAAAATATTTATATGCAAGCCTTACACAAGCTGTTTGCATTGACTTGTCGTAGCGAGTGTTATAGAAGCTATTTTAGTACTCGAATATAAGTACCTGTTACAAAGCGATTTACATGCCGGGATTAATTTATAAAAACATAGAAAAATAGAAAAAAATCTTGCAATCCTCTCTTTAAACCTTCTAAGTCGCTCCTATAAATCTGATCTTCAAAAAATAATAGAAACCAGTCAAAATAAGCAATAAGACAAATCTTGCAACTATTGTTTCGGTTACCATTTGATTGATTCCATTACACAACTTCTATCATTCAGAAGTGAAAGCCGTTTTATAATAACAATTCGATTTGGAAATGCCAGTCCGTTTCCTGACAAAGCTTCACTTTTACTGCCACCGAAATCAATCTCTCCTCTGATGCTTTATGTAAATTCAATTAACAACCCACTTGCCCTTTTATTCTTCCAAATGTATAGAACTCCAAAAGCTATTCATCAAATCTTATCTTCCACATGCAGTTGTAGGTCTCTTATGTAGCCAGTGATTTCCTGCCCCAGAGGCATATTTATCCAACTATGGTAATAATTCCCCCAGCAGAAGTCAACCATTAAATCTGGACTTACATAATATATTCGAGGGTACTTTAAGTGTGACCTTCATTAATTTCTGTTAGTCGGTGTTCCAACACCTTTCAACTCCCCCTCCCCCGAATTTCAAAAACCATTCAAATTTATATAATATAGTCATCGTCACTTCGAAACCTCCGAACACCGTAATTATAAATCATCGTTGCCCCTTTAAGTGTCATTAATAATCGTTTCACTTGGAAGAAGTTTTGAATAAATTTTGTATGGAAAAGGGAACTTGGGGCAAGTTTTCAGCCAGTGGGCCCCCCAGACCATCTCTTATAAATAATTCTCTTCTTTTGTCATTCTAATGAACTTATTCTTGTGTCTTTATCTTGTATCTTCATCTTGTATCTTTTTTGTTTTAGGACGGATGCATACATCTATGCCGTTGACCTGAGGACCAATGCTGTGGTTGACATGGAGACCCTACACAGGTAAAGGAAGTCACACTCAAAAATATCGCTAGTCTTTAAAAATTGTTTTTTTTTCTCTAGATCTCTAAGCTTATTGTATGCAGAAAACTCATCCTCCGTCGCTGAACCACGCATCATTGAAGTGTCCGATTTTGGAACCACTCGGGCTTCCAGCAAATCGGTATCCATCATGGGTGGCACCGAAATCATCTCCCTAGTTCTGGCTGTCCTCATTCTGGTCGGAGCCTGCACTACTGCCCTCTGTCTGGTGTGCTTCAAACAGAAACGGTAACCACATTTAGCCAAACCATACATAACCTTTATCCATTAAGACTGATAGTGTTAGAGTTTTTGGTCACCATGAGGTATTCTTTGAGATACAATAATAAAACTGCACGGTGCATGAAAAAGAAATGCAGAAAAAACCACAAACATGTTGTTTCAATTTGCTCCAAGCTCTGCTGCCACCTCTCGACTTGGTACTTAAGGCTTCTCCAGTGTGTGGTACTTGTTCTTGCGTTTTATGTACCTTGTTCCATGTAATGAACATACGGGCATGCTGGACATTGAAAAATAACTGTAAACTCTTATTAACTCGATTCCTGGAATGGAATGGCGAGAAGGTATTCAACAATACCGTGAAGTGCACTCATCCTCATTTCCCCCTAAGACTCTAGCCCTATTAAAGAACCTAGAACAAGCTCTTGGTTGATATTACAATTCTCCTCATGGTTAAAATTTTATTTTTTTATTTCTCTTGTCAGATGGACGGAACAAGAGTTTCCATCATCGGAAACTGGTCTAACTTATACGATAGCCAGACTAAATGATGTTAAAGGTGGTGGTGGTGGAAAGGCATTGCGGAAGACCATAAGCAGTCCAGAGTCGATGTGTTCCACGCACTCGTCCAGCACAATCCAGAAACCGGATATCTTTCACAAGACCCCAACCATTCTGACCAACGAGTTTGTATAAATTCTGTCTTTTTTTTTTCTTCTGACATTCTGGTCTTCTAACTGTTTATTTCTGGAATTGGGTAATTTTTCTAAAACAACTATTTTTTGTTTATTTTTTTGTTCCCACCTTATGAGCAGCATGCGTCCCAGGGAGTATATTGATGTCCCGTTACCAAAGTCGATCATCAAAGCGAACCGGTCAGCTGCGACAGGGGAGCACGAGCCCATGGCATATATGACAAAGTATAGCACCTTCCAGGCGGCCAATAGCTTGTGAGTATAGATGGGTTGGGTTGGGGTGTTCTTGGGATTTAACGATGTGGCATTTTGTGCTGTGAAGTGAAAAGTGATACGTTTCTTCGGTTTTGTTTTAAGGTGTCAACTTGGTAAAAAGGGTGCCAGTTGGAGGTTAAGGTTAACTGGGACGTTGAATGTGTGTCAGTGGTATTACTTTTCATTTTGGGTATAACCTCGACCTAGAGGCTTTCTTATTTGTTGAATGTTTTTAAGTATTCACTTTTTGAACTCAATGCCAGGTGTGAGATATTAAGTGCACTTTTTAAGATATGTTTTATAGACATTTACGATGGAATTTACCTGATTTGTTGGTTGTGTGAAACTTAACTCAAGTTTTTTGACTTGATAGTGTTTTATAAATTGATGACATGCTACACATACGAAATAACATGACTCATGCTGATAAGACTAATGCTGATTAAACTGATAAGAAAAGTAACGCACGCAGGCGAACATAAAAAAGAACATAACATAATAAAAAGAAAAAGAAATGAAAAATAGGCGGAGTTTTGTTAAAGCAGAAAGTAGATGTAGATATTGGGGTGTGTGTGTGTGGATTTAACGAAAGGGTTTGTGGGTGTGAGTTAACGGGTTGTATGTTGGTGCTGCTGCCTTCAATGTTTTCTTATGCCGTTATCACGTAAAATTATCGTCCGTAAACCGACTTTACAGACAGCCAACGCTTTTTTACTTTGATTTCAAGCAAGTTATTTAAGGAATCGTTAAAGAAAATCTTATTTTTCCCAGAAACCGAAATGACGTTTACGATGAACCATCTTAAAAAGTTTTGTTATAGTTTTTTCAAAACATTTTTGTTCGTCCTGGTAGAACACTCATCCGTTGACAGTGAGTACTTTGTGAATACGCAATTTTCATGTTGCGTGGCCTCGCTGAATATGTGACCGTTTAGTAACTTTCTATGAAATTCAAAAACAAATACATTTCTGAATAGTTTTTTGTTTCACAGCCAGAAAATACGTTCCTAACTTACGTAACTTAACCAAACTATTTTCACACAGAGTGATTCACATAAGGTGTGACAAAAAGCTAAAGCTCTTAGGTTGGGTCGATACTATATTTATAAAACTTTACGAGAGGGGCCCTGTTTTCCCCGTTTAGTTGGGTTGGTGAAGAAAAAAATATATTTTTAAATCAATCGGTTGTGACAAATTACTGGGAAAAAAATATCTCACTCTTTGTCCTTGTCATATACAGATATGGTCAAAATAATAGGAACACTAGGTGTTTTTCTTTATATTTGTATGTTGAACTTACGTTAGGCAATAATAAATAAATTAAATAATACATTTCTTGGCATTTCTTCAAGGCTTAGTGACTTATACTCTCAATCTGCAAGAAAAGGACCTACAGTTTACCGCCGAGTTCGAACAGCTACTTTTTCGAAACAATTTTTTACTCTTGGAGATTTTGTCAGTTCCACGCAAGAGGCAATACCCTGGAAAAGAAGGTTGCTATAAGCGGGACTCGAACCCAGGCTCATTTGCTTAGCTGTCCGACACACTTATCACTAAGTCATGGGGCACTTTAGGCACGTTGGGCGATAATATCAAGCCAATACTTTGAATATTAATTTGAAACAAATGTCCAAGTTAAATCAGGATAATTTTTTTTTAAGACAAGAAACTCGTCTTGCAAAGAATGCTCATCAGTTCACCCTTGAGCCCAATTTCGGACGTACCGTGAAATATAGGGATTCTTTTTTTAGCCGAATGACACGAATTTGGAATAGTTTACCCGGCGAGATTTTCCCTTGTCATTTCTGCAAACATTCAAAACCAATGTTAATCGACACCTCCTCTCTCTCCCCTCCGTATCTTCCTAATCCCCGCAGTGTGTTACATTAAAGGAAACAAGCAGTCCCTTGTGCGCGCGCTAATTATATAAAAAAAAAAAAAACTTTATTAATTATTTAAAAATAAACTTCCTAGATTCCTGGCCATACAAATAATTATTTTTTTTAATTTTTTTTCTTTTTTTTTCAAATAATCAACAAATAATAATTTGTATAGTTTTGGAAACCCATCGCTTTTCAAAACATCTTTTATCCTATTGGGTTTTACCCTTTGGACATCAAACAAATCGTTTTCCGTCTATTTTAAAAAGATTTATCACCGTCTCGTCGCGCAGCAAGAGTATCTAAGACATTCCTCCAATATTTTCTTGGCTTTTGGAGGATCATCTTTGATGTAATGGAATCTGGCAAATGAAATCCGTTTTTGCATGTGTACTTTTCCTTGCAACGGGACTTTTCTGGCCGATCTCGAAGGTAGATCTATAGATCTGCATTCTGTAGTGAAAGACAAATCTTTCTGCAACTAACACTATTCCCTGCTGCAAATATTTGAAAAAAAGATATGGATCTGCTTAGGATTTCTATCAACGACAATTTGCCTGATTTTGGGGATTTTTGATGGCCGCAATATTTTGTTAGTGAATTTTTTTTAGCTTGATAGCATTAAGAAGCAAGGCATCCGACAACTCTCTTATATAAAGTAAAAATGATCACGCGCTGTGGTCTTCGGTGCAGTGGTTGGCCATTCCCTTTACTCCTTTATTCCTCAGATCTTTACTTGCGATTATAGGTACTATAATGCAAGTTATGCATTCGTGCAGATTAAAAATTTTGAGATAACATTCAAACATGACATTACGATGATAGAGAAACATATTTGAGTTACTGGCAAAATTCTGTCCGTCTGTCTGTCTGTCTGTCTGTTCGGATGTATTTTGGACTGCAGCCTAAACGGTTTGTACAATCGTCATCAAATTTTGAACTTAAGGTTATTTTGACATTCTACAGAGGAGTTTTCAAATTTTTTTTTAGTTTAAAAATTAACGGTACCTGTCATGTAACCGTTATGTAAAAGCTTATTTTTCTCGAAAACGGCTCCAAGAAATTTTATAAAAAAAAAAAATCAGTGTACTACTGTAGGTATGAATTATATTTTAGTGAACAAACAATTTAATATGGTGGGCTAAAAACGGTACCTCCCATAGGACGAGTTTTTTTTCTTCGACTTTTTGAAAACTGGTGATCCGATTACAATCAAAATTGATATTCAAGAAGATGTAAGTAGCCTCAGTAATTTTGTTTGCAATTAATGTTTTTTCGAAAACTTTTTTTTTGTATTTTTAATAATTTTTTTTAATTTTTTTTGAAAAATCAATATTTTTAAAACGAATTAGTGAATTTTTGTTTAAATTTTGTTTTTAAATGAACGTTATTTTTGTGCTTAAATTTGTATTTTTGAATTATTTTTTTTTAATTTTTTAAAAAAAGTTGTTAAAAAACCGTTTTATTTAAAAAACGGCTTTAACGATTTTTAAAAAAAACTCACACTTTTTCACATTTTTTTAAAGATACAAAATGGCGTTTAATTTTTTCCGCTGAAAACTATTTTACGTACTTTTTTCAAACAATCAATAGTCAGAAAAATCGAATATAATCTTTGAAGTTCCCTTAATATTTTTCAAATTTTATTCCAAGCTGCGACCGCACATAAGGGCAAATACGTGCGTGTCAAACATGAAATTACGAAACATATTTGAGCTACTGGCAAAATTTTGTCTGTCTCTGTATGTATGTACGGATGCATTTTCGACTACAGCATAGCTAAATATTTCGTCCAATCGTCTTCAAATTTAGTACATACGTTTATTTTGATATTCTATAGAGGACTTTTTTTAATTTTGTTTTTTAGCTCAAATATTAACGGTACCGGCCATATAACCGTTAAGTAAAAGCCTATTTTTATTGGAAACGGCTCCAAGATTTTTTATGAAAAAAAATCAGTGTATAATTGTGGGTATGAATAATATTTTGGCGAAAAAAAATATAAGATGTTGGGCTAAAAACGGTACCGTCCTTAGGACCGGTATTTTTCTCTTCGACTTTCTCAAAAACTGGTTTCCCGATTACAATAATAATTGATATTCAGGAAGATGTAGGCAGCCTTAGTAATTTCGCTTTAAAATATTTGCGAAAACTCTTTTTTTGTATTTTTAATATTTTAAAAACGGGGAGTTGATTTTTTTTTTAAATTTTGTTATTTTTGTGCTTAAGTTTGCATTCTTGAATTATTTTTTAATTTTTTTTTAAAAAGTTATAAAAACCCGTTTTGTTTAAAAATGGTTCCTACGATTTTGAAAAAAAACACACTTTTTCATATTAAAAAAAAATAATAATAATATAATTTTTATTTCGTAAAATTCAATTTTACATACATTTTTTTCCAACGATCAAAAGTCACAAAAATCGAATACTTTGACGTTCCCTTAATATTTTAATAAAATTTTTATTCGACGATGTGACCACACATTATAACAATTCTTAGAGTCGTTTTATCAAAAACAAATTTACCGAAAAAGTCTATTAACCTTTCACATAACGGTAACGACTCATGTGTTTTCTATCAAATTTTATATTTTAAAGACTTAAAATAGCCAAATTAATTCTGTATAATAAAATTTTGAATATTTTTTTCTTTGTTATTTATAATAATTTTTTGAATTTTTTTGTTGAAATTTCTACAGTTTTTATACATTTTCTTCTTAATTTAATGATCAGCCGTTTATTAATAAACTCTAAAAAAAACTGCAAACCAAAACCTCAACAGTTTTTTTTCTTTTTTTTAACTAAAATTAAAAATCAGAATTTTCGAAATAATTTCCAAAAGCGTTGTGGTTTAGAAACTTTTAATAGGTTAATTTTTCTACGTTAAATTCTTGTTACTGTCAAAGATCTTGCCTATATGATTATTAGAGTAAAATCAAGTACATGCGTCTTTCTCATTAAGTTATCCATGAATTGTAAATAATTAGTTTTTTAAGAACCACTAATTGAATTTTTATAAAATAAAGACACATAAATCCTCGTTTTGCCTTGAAATGCATATACTTCAATTTGCTGGTAGTGATAATTGTGCGATTCCTATTATTTGTTGCTAAGCTAAGGTGATTAAATATAATTTGTTTTTATTAGAGTTTTAGAAGGTATAACGAGCATTTAATTATTGTGAAAAAAAAAGAAACATCATTTTTCTAATCCATAATAAGCTTAATTAAATGGATTTAACCTTGAAAGCTCTTTAAAGCCAGCACCAGACTACATGTTGGATACATTTTATTGCTAAAAATACAAATGTTGAAAAATATTTTTTTTTTTATTTTTTTATTAGTTAACAACTTTTTTCCCTTACAGAACTCAGCATTACGACACATCGATGCATTCACACCATTCCAGCGGTCGTGATTCAGGCGTGGATTTCATTAGTCATCGCGAACGCAGTGAAACTCCTTCGGATGTTCTTAAGGTCATACACAGGCGCCAGAGCGTCTCGGATATTCGAAAGTATCCCCACACCGAGTCTGGGGTCTGTTTTGCTGCCGCTAATGACAGCAGGTTAGTGTTACCTCATGCATGAAAAAGTAATGTGTGAAGTTCAAGTTCATGGATGCCGCAAATATTTTTTTTTTAATTTAAATCTTCACTAATTTACAGCGACAGCTACGAGGATTCATTGAAAAACGAAGATGTCACCTCGACAAGAGCTTGTAGTCTTCATTCGATACCCAACAGCATAAAGAAGAAGCAGCAGCAAATCTGTGAACTCCATAAGCTACATAGCTATCAGAATACAAATTTCCATCATGGCCGGATACGGCACTCGTTTTCCGGTGTTAAAGATGATCTGATGCAAAATTCTCCAAGGGTATCGTTACGACCTAGGGGTCATCATTTAAGAAATTCCATGACAGATCTAGAGCAACGGCTGCATAATTTAGAGCAGTCGTTTCGCAAAAGTGACTCCATCTATTAGCCAAGGAAGGAATGAAGCGTTAGTTAGGATACTTTGGTATTATTAGGATATTTTTATTTTTACAATATAAGGCTGTACACTGTTGAGTGTTATTGTTTTCTTTTTTTCTTTTGTACAAAACATGTTGAATGCATTTTTAAATAAATAAAAAAAAAAATATTAAAAATAATTAAAAAATTAAATTAATTTTTAAAGAAGAAAGTTCAATATTGGTTGAATAACAATTCTAATTCTTGCTGAACAAAAATCATTTTTATTTAAGCTCTTAATTTATTACTTAAGCTTTTTGCTTGCTTCAATCACTTTTGTATTTATTTCAGCTCCCGGTACAACTTCCTTACAGTTCTTGTACCATTTGTCCACATTTGGATACTTGGTTATGTCATGCTTACATGGTTCATACATAGAAACGGTCACAAACAGAGAAATATCAGCTATGGAAAGATCATCTCCAGCCGCGTATAGTTGTCCTTCAAGAACTTTTTCAAAAAGACCCAAAAAGTCCCCCATTTGTTTGAATTTTGTTGGGTTGGCAGGTACGTTGGCGAAGAGTTGAGGTCCATAGTACTCGTTACAAACTTTGGACATTGTTGCATCAAAGAACAAGCGTTGATTAATTAGAGCCTGTTTTTATGACATTCGGGGTATAAAGAATGGTTTTTAGCATACTTCTGGACCAGGTAGATGATGGTTGCACGAGACTCCCATAAAACGAAGCCATTGTCATCCAGAGTTGGAAGACAATGATGTGGATTGATCTAAGGATATGTTAAGTAGTAACTTAAGGACGGATTTGCAAAAATAATTCTTGTTACCTTCAGAAACTCTGGCTTAAGATGTTCTTGAGCCAATAAATTAACTTCTTTAAGATTGAGTACCACATCGATGCCCTTAGCAGCCATCATGACTACTCGGCATGGAGGAGATCTATCTGGGCATATAGTACAAATCCATGTTGTTTACCCTTTAATATAAAATAATTATCGGTTAGTAATATTATTAAATTTTAAAATTTTGAATTAGCAAAACTTTTACAAAACTAAGGCTTAAAAACAATTTTGTAGTCGCGAGAGTGGAATGGTTCCCTCCCTTAGGTTCTCTGAAAAGCCTAAGTTCAGTTGAGAGGCTAAAACTAATAATCTTAGTACTGACTTGAAAGTTGCAAGTGCAAGTACTTTTTCCTTTTTTTATTTTTTTGAAATTACTAAAGTCAATTGTTATTGAGTATTAAAAAAGAGTCGGAGAAAGAACGGAGCCCTGGGGCACACCAGCATTTATTCTGGTGGCATCTCTGTTCTAAAGTTGCCGTAAAACATAGTTAGTAGGTACACTTCCAAATTTATTTAAATTAACCAAAATCCACGACTTCGAGAAATATAAAGGCACACATACAGTTATACAGGCACATCAAATTATAAGATTTTTAATCAAATTGAATAAATTATATATCTTTTAAACCAAAAAAAAAAAAAAACACTTTGACACACGAATTTACCGCCTAAAGTAATTAGAATAACTAATTCAAACTAATGTTCTTAAATCTTTTATTATGATTTATAAACGAATAAAACGACAAAATTTTGAGCTTTTTTAATCAAATGACATAGCAATTTTTTATTAAAATACATTCCCAAAAATTTTATGTGATAATATACGTCATATCAGTTGTTAAGCACAATGAGTTGCCTAAATTAAGTCAGTGTTCTCGTATCTTATCCACAGAAGAACATTTGCTATGCAAATTACAAAGAATATTGAAGTCGCATGCGAAAAGCTCTTTCACAGTCACCAAATTTTAATTACCATAAAGCACAAAGCATAACGCAAAACGCCATAAATTCATATGTAGTAGAGTTCTACAGTAGGGTGGTTCAATTTTTTGACGTGTTAACGTCTTATAAATCGATGACAGGCTACACGTACGAAATCAAATCATGACTCATGCTGATAAGACTCATGATTCATGCTAACCGTGAGACTTAAACATGTGTAACGCATCGCTGCGTTGAAGCAAAGCGTTAGCGCAGCAGCTGCGTTAAATGGGCTGATACACTCTCAGTGCGCCGCGCAGTTGGGGTCCGCGCAGTTGGGGTCCGCGCAGTTGTGCGCCGCGCAGTTGCGGTCCGCGCAGTTGTGCGCCGCGCAACTGCTTCGAATAAGAAGCGCTGCGCGGATACACAATACACTTGATGTATCTACAACGCTTTTTCGTATATGATGTACGAAATTAAAAAAAAAATGAGCTACATATATAAATGTAGTCGTGGTGTGGTTGCTCGTACCTGGTAGGGTTTTGTGTATTAATTAATGTATTGAATGTAAATATTACGTTTAGTGTGAGTGTCGGGTAAGACAAATAGTATAGAAAATGGTAGAGTGGATATATATTGTTTTGATATTAGTGATATTTGTATTAGTTCAACATTTGAAAAAGACTACAGGGTGTTTCGAATTATTATTATTTTAATTATATTATGACATGATATTATAAATGTCATTGGAACTCAAAATCGCAAAAATGTTAAAATGGTAGATATTGAGTTTAGAGGAATAGGTATTATAGACGAAATTGAATAAAGCAAAAGTGTAGTTTCTATGGAAAAAACTAAGTTCACCTATTTTTATATTTTTTTTCAAATTAGATGTTTGTTCATAAATTTAACAAAACTGTATAGAAAATGCAATTGATTTTTTATTTCTATGAAACTCCAAATATTGGTTTTATAGTGAAAAAATGTAAGCAAAAGTTAGTATTTTAATGCAGGGTGCATCGAAAAAACTACTTCTCTTTTGTTATAACTTGGACAGTAAAAATAAAATCTGGGATGTTTTTTTCATCAGATTATATAAAACTTGCAGAGTACATACTAAAATAGCTAGATATTATTGTTTGCTTCTTTGTATTACTTATTTCGATTTAAATGATGATACGTATCTTTGGTATTTGGTGAGGGAGTTTAATAAAATTCCAAATATTTGTATTTTAGTCAAAAATGTAAGCAAAAGTACAATATAATGCAGAGCATAGAATAAATTATAATATCACTTTTTTTATAATTTTGAAAAATAAAATGAAACCTGGGATGTTTGTTCATAAATTAAACCAAAAGTAATTATTTGTGCCACAGGGCGTGCAAGAAATGAAACTTTTTTTCATTTCTAATTTCGATTAAAGAAATGATACTTTCTGTGTTTGGTGATAGATTTCAATGAAAATCCAAATATTGTTTTTTCAGTCAAAAATGTAAGCAAAAATAATTATTTGAATGCAGGGTGCATCGAAAAATCTAATTTCACTTATGTTAGAATTTTGACAATAAAATAAAATCTGGGATGTTTCTTGATTATATTAAAAAAGAACCTACGGCAAACATGTGTTTTATATTTAAAACATTCTTGTAAAACAGGATGATCTTAGGTATATAATTATAAGAACAAAATAGGTATTATAATAAGACCTGCCTGGTTATGCGAATTTCTTGAATTTCAGTATCTAATTTTCAATTTTAAAACCTAAAGCAACACCAGGAAGCAGATTTAAAATACACAGCATAACCATATAAAAAAAAAAAAAATTCACCACTGGATGGCACGTACTTACTTATATGTATGTGCGGTCGCGCCACATATTCGAATAAAATTTTAGAAAATATTAACAGAACATCAAAATATTTATTCGATTTTTATGACTTTATGATTTATGATTTTTCCAAAAAAGTACATAGGATTGTATTGAGCGAAACAATTTAAACGCCATTTTTTTGCTTTAAGAAAAATATGAAATTTGAATTGTCAATTTTTTTTTATATTTTCAAAATCTTAGGAACGATTTTTAGAGTTTTTGAAATTTTTTTAAGGTGAAATTCCTAAGGATATTTACATCTTCCTGAATATCAATTTTAATTGTAATCGGATAACCAGTTTCGAGATAGTAAAAAAAAACGGTCCTATGGGAGGTAATGATTTTTGCCCACCATCCAATTTTTTTTCTTTTTCTAAACAACGCACATCTACAATGGTACACTTATATTTTTTCATAAAAATCCTGGAGTAGTTTCCAAGAAATATAAGATCTCACTTAACGGTACTATGGCAGGAACAGTTAATATTTGAGCTAAAAAAATCAAAAAAAAAAAAATCTTCTCTAAATGTTATAAGGAAATCTATAGTTTTATCAAAATCGTTAGAGCCGTTTTCGAGAAAATCAAACTTTTTGTTAAAAAATTAATGGCAGTTACCGTTATTTTTCGACCTAGAGTAAAAATGGGAAACACCCCCCGAGATACTACCAAATAAATACTAAATATCAAGTTTGAAGCAAATCGGCCCATCCATTTAGGCTTTAGAGGTGCGAACAAACAGACAGACGGACGGACGGAATTTCCGGAACCACTTTTTTCAACTTCTCTATTATCGTAATATCATGTTTGATTGTTAGAATGTTTTTTGCACGAGTCCAAAACTTGCATTATAGTACCTTTAATCACATGCAGCACAGACCGCCCAAAAAAAATGATTTTTTCTCCAAATACCCATAGTGCGCACCATCGCAATTGCGTTGAAGCATTGCGCTGGTACACTTAACTGCGTTTGCGCTAGAGTATCAGCGCAGCAATTTTCGTTGCGTTACCTATGTCTAGTGAGACTGTGGTTCTTTCAACCAAAATCGATCGCAAGCACTACGCGAACATGAAAATGAAAAGGTGCAAATTCTCAAAATAATTCCACTTAAATTCAAAAAGTACCAGAAGAGAAAAAGAAATACAAAATAGGCGGAGTTTTGTTGGAGTAGAAAGTAGATATAATAATGGGGTGTTGTGAATGTGTGGATTTAACGAGAGGGTTTGTGGGTCATTTCTTAATTTTCTTTGGGATTAGATATGTCCTGCATCGATTGGAGTTTCATATATTTTAAAAGACGATTCCGGTGATGATCCTGATAAACTTGAATTTGTATCTTGATGAGCAGGTGGTGGCGGCTGCGGCATTTTATCGTTGGTGAATACGTGTATTATACTATCTAAACATTTAATCGACCTTATTGAAAAAAAAACGTATATTTGTCAACTTAAAAATCCCATTCGCTAAACATAAGTACCTAACTCTTTGCATACATTGATTTCATAATTTTAAAAGCTTCATGCTTAAGTTAGCCAAAAAATTTTTGTTTTTCGACTTTTTTTCTATTAAAAAGTGCTTGAGTGGTAACGGCGATCGTTGACAGAATAACAAACAAAAGATACAATAATAATTTAGATAAGATTATGACAAGTGTAAAACATGATAAAAATAAGTCCGGTACACTTATAATATTAAACCTAAGAATATAGTGATATTTATGTATGTATATATTTATTTTGTGTGTGTGTGCATGTTAACTTACCCCAATTTATGCGATTTAAAATTGAATAAACGCTTATTAAATGAAGCTACATATGTTGCCTATAAGCTTTTATCTGAGAAACGACTTCAATAATCTTATTTTAATTCTGATACTAAAAAACTGAAAGGTTAACCCTTCACAAAATCTTGGATATGGCTTTTAAATGAAATGTCCACATATCCGGCTATTTCAACCAAATAAAAGTTTTAATTTCTTGTCTAGACAAGACAGTTTTATATGACGCGTATAGTTCACGAAGAACTGTTTTCGGCAGATATACAATTCGCACACTGCCAAGAAGTGGCAGAATTCCTGGAGGATTTCAAAATGGAATATTTATAAAAAAAATCCTAAACTTGGATGAGTAGTGGTGGTCATTAGTACCATTCACTTTTAAGTTGGGACAATGGTTCACCCACAAGAAAAAGCACTCCTTTAAGGTTTTCCTAACCTTAAAAAATGGCCGGAAACTCGTTCCCTACAGCTGCCTAGCCCAGAGAGATCTTCTAAGTGGAGCAGAAAAATTAACTGGAGTTAAACCTGCAAAGTTCTCAGCGTCGACAACAAAATACTGGTGGAAGTATTTTAATTTTTAGCATTCGCGTTATGGAAATTTGGATGAGTCAACAATGCAGATTGAACCGAGAAATGGTAAATCGTTTGAAATGACATTTTCGACGAACGGTGTAGATTTTTCAATCACCATGAACAAATACACGAAGAAAACCCAGCAGCATCAGTATCAAAGAAGAAAAGGAAACCAACGGGACCACAACAGCAGGATTTAGGCTATAAGTATTTCTTAGGTATTGATCCAGGCGTTGTTAATTATGTGGGCACTTGCTTTTTGGACAAAACAAAAAAGACTGAAACAAATTTTGTTTTAAAAGCGGCCACATTTAAGCAACAAATGAGAAAGGAAAGAGTCCGTCGAAGAAAAAGGGTAGACACGAAAGGGAGTTGCTAGAATATAGGTAAAAAATTAATGAAGTGAGTCTGGGTATATACGCACAAAAAAAAATATTGCCGGTTAAAATTTGATTCGTATATTTGTAATCGTCGGGCTCAGGATATTTTAGTTAATAAGTTATTGGTACAAAATAAGCCTGGTGATAAGGTATTGGTATGTTTCACAGATGGTTCATTGGAACAAGGGAAAAGTTACGGGCGTAATTTAAAACCAGCTGTTGACAAATTAAAAAAAGCTTTTTATCGACGCAAGGATATTTGTCGGGTTGTCGTTGTTGATGAGTATATGACAATGCGGTCTTGCTCAAAATGTTTTAAAGTAATGGAATTTCCGCCGAAACATCCCAAAACTCAATCACCGTAACATGAGCAAAAGAAGCGTCGGCGTCACGACGATAGGTATCAAATTTGCAAAAATTGTGGAATACCATGGAATCGTGACGTCAATGTTGCTGGCAATTTGATTAATGTAGCTTGAGGTATTTATAACTTTGGGAGTAAGGTTTTAAATGGGGGGGGGGGGGGGGTCGTATAACTAATTCTCAAATATATAATATGGAATTTAGTTATCCGAATCCAAAAATTACAACCCTGTGGTAACCACCATTACCCAGAGTGAGGTGGGAGCAACAACAACAAAGGCAACAACAATGGAGGCAGGGGCCAAAACTTCAAAATCAACAAATTAGTTAGATAGTAAGTTAGTTAAGATTGATAGTTAAGATAGGTTTTAAGATTTTTGTCTTAAGTTAGTTAATTAAAAATCATTAAACAAAAAAAACAAACAAAAAATAAAAAAAAGTGATAGGCATAGGGAACTCACTATAAACAAGCACCCTTAGTTTTAGTTTAGTTTATTTTTAATTTAAATAATTTTGTAATTTATAGGATAGGGAAACAACAACCGCAGCTCCGCAGCATAAACGGCATTACGACCGTTGTTTTCAAGTTTGCCCAATCTCTGAAATGGCGGGTCATGATATCGTTGCTTAGGGCTGAATTATTCGTCAGATATATTGATTGTTTGACGGATAACCAAGTTTTATTCTAAAATTGACTCTGAAGTTTTATTTTAAAATAATGATTTACACTCAAATCACTCAAATCATTAGAAACACCGTATCAAAAACACACTTGGAGTTTCGACTCTTCTCTTAGCCAATCTAGCCTTTAATTAATTTCTGTGAAAAACTCTAACTTTTTATTTAATTCAAAATCAATGTCATTTTAAGAAAACCAAACTTTGTAACTCTGATATTTTGTCAAATAACATTAATAATTAGCTGAAGCTGGACTAATCATTTCCCAGAATACCTAAGTAAGCTTAAATATTTACATTTTTTGTACCTTTACTTATTATATATTAAAATTTTGAAAGACGATTCATCCATGGAATCAAAAATAAATTGCACGACTGGATCGCACGTACTTGCTCATATGTGCGGTCACATTGTTGAATAAAATTAAAGAAAATTAAATTTAACCTCAAAGCATTTATTCGATGTTTGTGACTTTTAATTGTTTCAATAAAGTACGTTAAATTGTATTTAAACGCGTAAATTTTTTTTTTCAAAATCGTAGGAACGGTTTTTAAATAAAATCGTTTTTTAACAACTTTTTAAAAAAAATTAAAAAAAAATAATTCAGGAATACAAATTTAAGCACAAAAATAACATACATTAAAAAAAATTAAAAAAAAATCACTTTCACGTTTTGTAAATATTGATTAAAAAAAAAATTAAAATTATTAAAAATACAAAAAAAAAAGGTTTCGAAAAAAAATTAATTTGAAATTATTTAGGCTACCTATGTACCTCTTCTTGAATAGAAATTTTGATAGTAATCGGACCACCAGATTTAGAAAAAGTCGAAGACAAAAAACCTGTCCTATGGGAGGTACCGTTTTTAGCCCACCATATTCAATTTTTTGTGTAGTGCCCCGTGGCTTAGTAATTAGTGTGTCGGACTGCTATGCGAAGGAGCCTGAGTTCAAATCCAGCTCATAGCCACCTTTTTTCTGGGGTACTGCCTCTTGCGAGGAACTGACAAAACCTCCAAGAGTAGCCGTTTGGACTCGGCGGTAAACTGTAGGTCCCTTCCATTCTTGTAGATTAACAACAAACACAGGAATGGTTGAGAGTATAAGCAGGGCTGCCAATTTTCTTCATATGTAGTAGATCTACTTCATTTATTTATTTTTATGCATATGCTACGTAGCAACTTATTTCTACTTCGTTTTACTTGTTTTTATGAAATTATAAAAAATTCATATAAAATGTGTTGTATTGTTTGCAAATCGAAAAGTTACTTTTTATCTCTGGATGTTTGTAAACCCTAATCTCGGAAATGGCTAGACCTATTTAGCAGATATCTGACCTTGTAAGGTAATGCGCCCTTCCGTGGTGCTGGGGTCTTTATGAATCTTCTTATTTTTAGAACGATTTGGCAAAATTTTGACTCGTAAGGTGGCGCTATGGTGCAGATATATCTACGAAGTTTTCGCTGTATACCTTTATAATTGCCATTTCAAGAATATTATATCTAATTGCCTCGGCCGATTGAAAAAAATGTGCGGTTTTCGAAAAAATAAGCTTTTACATAACGGTTTTATGACAGGTACGGTTTTTTTTTTATAATTAACGCGCGCACAAGGGACTATTTGTTTCCCTTTTAATGTAGAACACACTGCGCGGGCGGAGGTGTTGATTAACATTGGTTTTGAATGTTTGCAGAAAATCACGCCGGGTAAACTATTCCAAAATCGTGTTGTTCGGCTAAAAAAGAATCCCTATATTTCACGGTACGTCCGGAATTGGGCTCAAGGGTGAACTGATGGGCATTCCTTGCGAGACGAGTATTACGGGAGAAACTTTTAAGGGGAGAAATGCAGCTGGCTACTTCGAGTGAACATTTTTTATAAAAGAAACGATAAAATAAGGAAAGACATGAAACATTGCGTCGGTGTTCGAGAGGGGCAATTGTTTCAGCGGCAATTCTATTTCCTATCAATCTTAACGCTCGATTTTGTATTCTGTCAAGCAGGTGGAGCGTTGTTGGCGAAGCACCTGCCCAAAAGTGGGAGTTATACTCGAGTTTAGGGCGTATAAATGCTTTATAAGAGGACAAAGGGAAACAATTTTCGAGATGGAATCAGACAGCGCATCAAACTCGTTACAAGTCGAATAAATTTAGAGATTTGGACTCCTGTAAATAAAACAATAATGAATGACATCCTTGCGGAACATTGCCATTATTGGGAAAGGCTCTGGCAAGCAATATCATTCCTAACATAGACCACGAGACCGTGATGGGAAAAGAGGAATGGCATCAAGCTATACCCATGTATAGCAAATTCTGATAAATTATAATAAAAAAAATAAAAACTCTGCCTTATAGTCCCTATAATCACAAGTTAAAAATTCTAACAATCAAACATGACATTAAAACTTTAAAGAAGTCGAAAACATGGGCCCGGAAATTCCGTCCGTCTGTCTGTCTGCCTGTTCCTCTACAGCCTAAACGGGTGGACCGATTTACTTCAAGCTTGGTATTAAGTATTAATTTGAAAGTATCTCGGGGGGTATTTTTCATTTTTGTTCTAGATCTAAAAATAACGGTACCTGATACAGTCTCAAACAAAAAGTTTGATATTCTCGAAAACGGCTCTAACGCTTAAAAATATTTTCGAATAACTTTTTTTTGTATTTTTAATATTCTTTTTTAATTTTGAAAAATCGATATTTTGAAAACGGGTAATAAAATTTTTTTTAAGTGTAAGTAATTTTCGTTTTTAAGTTTGCATTCTGGAATTATTATTTTTTTTTATTTAAAAAAAGTTTTTCAATAAAAATCGTTCCGATTTAAAAAAAAAAAAGAAAATCTTTTTCACATTTTCTAAATAAAATGGCGTTTAAATTTCTCCGCTGAAAACTCTATTTTACTTATTTTTTTCAAACAATAGAAAGTCTTATAAATACGTGCGATCCAGTCGTGCAGTTTATTTTATGTTAATTTAACATTTCCATTGAAAGAAATTCTTTTAAAAATAAGGTTCAATATGACCCTCAAAAAAGTACTCAAAAAATGGAATTTACTACAAATCTTCGTTTTCGTTATCTGCTCTCAGAAACAGTTTTGATCCAACCTTTCAACCAGCGTACAACATCGTCATAGATTTAACATTTCAAAATATTTTCTCCGCCATTTAAATTGAAAATTTCAGTAAAATATTCCATTCAAAGTCTCAAAGGTCTCAGAGGTTCAAACAGCCTTGAAAAACGTCACAAAAGCTGATTGTAAGGTGGGTGTGTCAATGTTTACTAAGTCTTTACTAGCTGTTGTACGAATTAGTAACTGGTTCAAGTTTCATGACTCACTAAACAGATAATTGTAAAAGATTACTTAACAATTTAATTAGTATAAACAATTTAAACACGAACGAAAGCTTTTAAAAAACGACTTTTTGAAGAATCTACTAGAATTAAGCAACAATTAAAGCCTCAACTCTACTCTCTACCCCTAACCCAATCCTAATTTTTTCGATTCTACAAAAGCGACGTTGAAACTCTCTTTTAAGCGTAATTTATATTTTTTTAATTTAAAACAATTATACAATCAACATCAAGCCGATACACGTAATAAATAATAACTTAAATCTAATCGAAATATTTCTTGAACTGTTCAACTCCTGACTGGTTGATATCGATTCCGGGTGTCACTGCCTTGCACTGTTTGTACCACTTGGCAACATTGGGGTACTTGCTGATATCGAACTTGGCAACTTCGTAGGTGGAAACACTGGCAACCAATGCAATATCGGCTAAGGTGAGACTATCACCAGCGGCATATTGCTGACCATCGAGGAAAATGTCCAAGAAACCGAAAGCCTCTTCCATCTTCTTGAATTTCTCTGGATCTGCGGGTGCCTTGGCGAAAATTTGTGGGTAGTAGTAGTCAGCGAAACGTTGGTACAGTGTTCCCATGTCGAAGTACAGACGTTGGTTGATGACGGCGCGCTTCTTGGGGCACTTGGGGTACAACGAATCTGTCTTGGCGTACTTCTCGGCCAGGTAAACCATGATGGCGCGCGACTCCCACAGAGCCAAACCATTGTCCACCAATGTTGGAATGGTGTGTTGTGGGTTGATCTAAAGAAATGAAACAAAAAACGTTGCATGTTAAGGAAAATTTCAACACCCAACACTCAATTCAATAGATACCTTAATGAATTCTGGCTTTAAGTGCTCACCAGCCATTAAATTCAATTCCTTGAGATTGAGCTCAACACCGACAGCCTTGGCAGTCATCAAGACTGAACGGCATGGGGCGGATCCGGGCAAGTAGTAGAAATCCATAGTTGCTTGTTTGACGATTTAAAAAATCTAAAAAATACAAAAAGTTTAAATTTTTTTATCCAAAAATAGATTCAACTGTAGGTTCACTGATGCGATGTGTCATTTTATCAAAACTAAATGGAATGTTCCATGTTTTTTTCACCAACAAAAGATATTTATCTTTTTAGGTCTTTTTTTCATCTTTAAATGAATCCGTTCACTTAATTGCATAAGGTTGGCCTTTTTTTATTCACTTTAATTGCAGTTAAGGTTTTGACACACTTAAACACAGTTAAGATCTAACAGCTTATGGCTTTGATGGTTTTTTTTATTGTTTTTCGGGAACACTTAACTTACCTTAAAGGATTGGAACTTAATAATGCGGCTTCGAAGAGTGAACTTCAACTAAAAGCCGATCCGAACTGGTCTTGCCTTTTAAACGAAAAAGCTTTTCAAATCGGAGGGCTTTTGGCGGCGTCGTCAGCATGATTCACAATAGAGTGCCAATAAACGATGCGTGTTGGTTGGGTTAATGAGGTGGTGTGCAGGGAGGGGTTTGGAACAAGTACATGAGATGCCGACTAACCGGCCGGTGGAATCAACATTAGCATCTGTGGATTGTTGATTAGGTTGGAGCAGGGAAGAGATGACGGAATGGCGTACGTTGCTTAGAAATTTGTGTTGGGGTCTTTTTTTTGTATAGTTTATTCATCTTATTGTATTGGGGGAATGTGCCCCCTTTTCTTGTAGTGTGGTAGGTGCTTGTATACTTATTCTAATAAAAAAAATTGATAGAATCAAGATTTACAATACATGCGGATATTTCAGATTTTTGTGTGCCAACTCGAAGGCCTGTTTGAATGTATTCAAGTGGGATTTCAATTAATAGGGTTTTAAGTACTTCACTTGTCAACTTCACTCAGATAAAGGGAAATCAAAACAATGTTAAAGGTATGGGTTGTTTAATGTTTGAAGGTGTGTCCACACCAAAGAAACATTTTGTTTATAAAATGTTTTTCTGTTTCCTCTTCCGAACGAGAACTTTGTTTTTATTTGTTTGTATTTTGTTCATAATGACAAAACACGACGCTATGATTGCTACTTTTTACTTGCGATTATAGGTACTATAATGCAACTTATGTATCGCGGAGAAAAAAATTGAGATAACAATCAAACGTGACATTACGATGATAGAGAAATATATTTGAGTTACTAGCGAAATTCTGTCCGTCTGTCTGTCTGTCTGTACGGAGGCATTTTAGACTGTATCCTAAACGGTTGGGCTAATCGTCTTCAAGTTTAAAACTTAAGGTTATTTTGACATTCTACGAAGGAGTTTTTGAACTTTTTTTTAGCTCAAATATTAAACGTACCTTTAATATAACCGTTAAGTAAAAGCTTATTTTTCTCGGAAACGTCTCCAAGAGTTTTTATGAACAAAATCAGTGTACTATTGCAGGTGTGGGTCATAGTTTGGTAAAACAAATTAAGATATAAATAATTATTTTTAATTACAAAACAAATATTTTTTTTATTTTTTTTATTTTTATATTTATTTTTTATCATTAACACAGTTTTATTATATTTAAAAATAAGTTAATTAAATAATAAACAATTTAAAAAATTATTTGGTTTGTAATTAAAAAAAATTATTGATTTAACAACTACACAGTAGTAGACTAACCACATATGTACATAATGTTACAATAGTGGGCTGAAAAGCTCCCCAGTTTTTTTTCTTAGACTTTCTCGAAAACTAGTTATCCAATTACAATCAAAATTAATATTTAGAACATGAAATAATTTTATTTTAAAATATTTTCGAACTTTTTTTTTGTGTTTTTAATAATTTTTAAAAAACATTTTGTTTGAAAATAAATATTTTAAAAACGAGTAGATGATTTTTTTAAAATGTAGGTTATTTTCCTGTTTGCGTTTGCATTCTTAAATTTTCTTAAAAAAAATGTTTATAAAAAAGTTGTCAAAAAAAACGTTTTAATTAAAAACCGCCTTTTCATGGTCTTTCTGCAGAGATTAGCAGGGATACCAGAAAGGTCTTCTTAAACTATGATGGTTGGTAACACATGAATTTGGGCCTTGGTTTTACCTTTTTAACCTTAAATAAAAATAAATGTAGTTGGCTCTCTTTAGCAGCGGAGCGGAGACGGGAGGTCCTGTGACCGAGTCTTATGGAAACCAGCAACATAATTAATATTTTGTGGTTTTTACTTACATTTATAGGTAAAACAACTCTTCTCAGGATCCGGTAGGGGCATCGCCCGATATTCAACAAGTTTTCCCATACATGTCGATCGCTGGCCAAAGCCATCCAGTTTCGCACCCCATGGGCTTCCCGCATCCTGTTTAGTACAATTTTTCTAAAATAAAGTTCTACTTCAACTATCAGCCTGTTAGCCACCAAAACTGATGATGCATGTGGTCAAAATATTCCATCTGATCCCGATCGGGCACAGCCCTACTCAACCGTGGGCGCTCTGCACCGCTCTCTGCGACAATGTCTCGGTTTTGAAGGAGCAGCCTATCCACAGTTTTCGACCGACGTGGCAGATCAATCGCCTATCTATCCTGTATAAGCCCTCGAATTTTTAAATAAAGGAAAGCCTGGGGCGGTTAATCGTTTACTTTGGAAGTATTCGTCTTGGGACTTGTAAGGTCCGAAACTTGGCAATTAGTCGAGGTCATCGCCCTTGCAATGTGACCTCGAATCAGTTTAATTAAATAGTTTTCTATCCTATTTATTTGGCCACGTTCTACTCCGAATCTGGTGTTCTGTGTAGTCCAAAACAGGAACGAAGACATTGTGTTTCAAAAACCCGAATCATGTTCATTAGAGATGGTGCAACGTTGAACCACACGGAACCTATACCCTGCTATCAAGCCGGCTGCTATAAAACAACCGTCTTGTCAGGGCAAAAGCTCCCCTAAACCCTAGACAGAACAGCCTCTACATGTCGGTGTTAAAATATGGATACTGACCCAGCCAGATGCCAGATGGATGAACATGTGGTCCTACGATCACTAGCTTCTAGCTTGCCCCAGTTTTTTCTCATTTCCGAAGAAGTCCTAGACACAAGGGTACTAAACGGGATAGTTTCACATTTTCGAAGCTGATTTCTAACCATACTGTCGAAAGACTTTTCCAAACGAAGCAGACAAGCATCTGTGCATGGATTCTTACTATTGTTCCATTGGGCAGCAGACACTAGCTTAGACGACGCTAATTGTGCTATGTCGCTCCTTTAAACCCAATTGGGTGTCTGCAATAATATTTTTGTTCTCCGCTCCGCCATTTTGGTCAGAGCTCTATTGAGAACTTTTTAAAATACCTTGCTGATACTCGGAAGAAGAATTATCGACCAGAGAATCGACGGATTGGATGTTTCCTTTCACCTTACACCATCGACACCTGCTGACTCCTTTTTCTTTAATTGTTCGAAGATCATTTGTAAGTTCATCCTTCAAGATGTCCATGTTCATACTGGTATGTCGTAGTTTGCTTCAGCATCCGAAGCAGTTAAGTCTTCCAGATATTTTTTTTGTTAAGTTGTCTATATCACTTTCATGGCACTTCTTTCTTCAGGTCCAACGGATTTAGCTAAGTTGGGTGGTCTGTATATTTTGAAATAAAGATTGTGAACAGATTGTCAAGAACTCATTACCCCCTCTTCTGTACACAGAATTTATTACCACAAAACAAAAATAATTCAAATATTTTATTATTTCACCTAAACCTATTCGAAATATTTCCTAAATTCTTCAACTCCCGATTGGTTAAGTTCTATTCCTGGTATTACGGTTTTGCAGTGCTTGTACCACTTGGTCACATTGGGGTACTTGGTGATATCAAATTTGGCAACTTCATAGGTAGAAACAGTGGCAAACAATGCAATATCAGCTAAGGTTAGACTTTCACCATCCGCATATTGCTGACCATTGAGTAGAATTTCAAAGAATCCAAAACCCTCTTCCATCCTCTTGAATTTCTCTGGATCTGCTGGATTTTTGCCGAAAATTTGTGGGTAATAGTAGTCGGCGAAACGCTGGTAGAGGGTGCCCATGTCGAAAAAAAGACGTTGATTAATGAGGGCATGCTTAGTCGGGCACTTGGGGTACAACGATTCGTTCTTGCCGTACATCTCCACCAGGTAGATCATAATGGCGCGAGATTCACATAGGATGAAACCATTATCCACCAGTGTTGGAACAGTGTGTTGTGGGTTGATCTAGTATAGAAACAGATAGAGTTAAACAAAATTAAGGACATTCAAGTAGGAACCTTGACAAATTCAGGCTTCAGTTGTTCACCAGCCATTAAATCAATTTTCTTGAGATTGAGTTCAACACCAACAGCCTTGGCAGTCATGAGCACTGAACGGCAAGGAACAGAACCGGGTAAATAGTACAAATCCATGATAAAGTGATTTTACTAGAATGAATCTAAAATATGTATGTGTTTGTATAAAATTATTAGAAGTAGTTTAGGATATTTTTTTTTTAATATGAAATCCAAAATCTTATTCATGTACATAGATTGATGTTTCCATAGAGATCGCGAGTGCTAAATGATAACAGAAAAAATATAATTTAGTTTTGGAAAATAATATTCGAATATCTTATCAGTAACGTTGGAATTGAAAAAAAAAATTGTGTAATATGCTCAGTTCAGAAGATTTTGGGTTATCAGAAACGTTGAGATTGCATTTTGCCACTTTGACGTGGTATTGGCCGCGAACTTCAATACATGAGTTAAAAAGCATTTTATTATTTTTTTATCTTATGTAATCGTTTTAATTCCATTCCACTTAATAAGAAATTTTGGATTAAATTGTTCACTTTTATTCTAAATTTTGTTTTAATTTTTTTATTTTGCCTTAATAACCATATTTTTCTGGAACACTCACCTTAATGGTGCTATTGAAACTTAGCTACGAATTCAACTAAAACAAGAATTCGCCATGGCTTGTCTTTTATGGAAGCTAATTAGGTAGTGGCCATCTAATCGGCTGACGAATAATTGAACTCTTAGCATTTGTTGATTTGTGCAATAATTGGTTGATAAGAAATATTTGTTGCGCTGCATGAACATTTTAGGTGAACACATGATGTTTATTTTCACAAGTTGAAGGGAATGCATACATCAGAAAACAAGATTAGCTCAAAACAAGTGCTAAGTCAAATTTCTTTTGGCATTTTGCATTTTGGTTAAGGAAAGGTCTATATTCCTAAGCACAAAAACTATACTAGTAGCTCAATAGTGCAATTTTTGATATTCTTCTTTGGCAACAAATTCTTACCTAAATGATCGTTACTATTGTGCAGCCATTGGGAACAATCCAATGTCAGGATTGCTTGGAGTATTTCTAGGTTTTCCAGGGTTCTATTCTTGGTCCTATTCCACACAGCAACTCCCTCAACTTATTCACAGGGGAGTGAACAACGAACGACGAATAAATGACTAAATGTAATTTAAGGCAAATTTTAAACATAAATTCTTCAAAAAATCAACACCAAATGATGGAAATATAATTTGTATTATAATTTTTAGATACTAAAATCTGATTTTTAATTTGTAAAATAAGATAAATTTGAGAAAACAAAATTAATCGTGAAACCTTGACATACGGTCAATACTTCGAAGAAACAAATTGACGACTATCAACTATTCTTGAGCTGTGAACTGGGTATGATTTCCAGATGTTTTAGGATGATGAATGAAGATTTAAAGATCAAAAGATTTATCACTAAATCCAAAAAAGTCAAAGACTGCATTTATTATTTATAAGAAAAAATTTGATACTTCTACTGTTTCACTTGTAATATTAGGGTCAATTATTATGCATTGAATACCTTGCTAAGACTCGAAATTAAGGGATACTTTTTAGAACATTGACTCTTCTGTACAGTATTATGCGTATTTGCTCATAAAATTAAATTAGGAGAGTTCACAAAGAACAGCTACATAGATTTGCAACATAGATTTAATTGCATGCACTCTGAGCTGAGCAGACTTTTTTTGCCCATAAATACAAACACATTCAAAACGCATCTCTCAAGAGAATTCAATTACAGGCAGAGACCAGGCAGTCAGTACTGATTTGATAGCGCGCCGAGTCAGTTGAGTTATATGTTGCATTGTCCCTTAAGAGGTGTTTTTCTAACTCCATGGTCTTTCAACCATCTAAAATAATAAACTGTACTTATCTATTGATTTTACATTGTGTTTTTCTTCTTACGCAATCAAACAATTAGGAACCCATTAAGGTCCAAAATATTATATTCTTTAGATTACAAAAAAAAATATAGTTCTCTTTTTCAGAATGTAGTTCTCTACATTCTTATATGAGTATCGGCCATGATCAGTGCTGCCAATTTACTTCATATGTAGTAGATCTACTTCATTTATTTATTTGTATGCATCTGCTACGTAGCAACTTATTTCTACTTCGTTTAACTTATTTTTATGAAACGATAAGAAATTTACTTAAAATTGATTTATTTTTGCAAATCGAAGAAGTCTCTGGATGTTTGTTCCTGCCAGCTAATCTCGGAAATGGCTAGACGTACTTAGCAGATATCTCAACTAACAATGTAGCTTGTATAAAGTTTTTGAATTTGGCAAGTAATTGCTTACATAGAGCTTGTATAAGGCAAACTTTCGCCATACACAAATTTCAAACTTTGACAATTAAAAAAATAGCTGTTACAAGGCCTTAAAAAGTGAATTTGGTGAGGTCTATGAAAGGCTTGTAGATAAAGGTAGCGCCCCGTGTGTGTCGGACTGCTAAGCGAATGAGCTTGGGTTCGAATCCAGCTATAGCCATCTCCTTTTCCGGGGTACTGCTTTCTTCCGGTAAACTGTAGGTCCCTTCCATTCTTGCAGATTAACAACACACACAGTAAAACTTGCCTATAAAGGCCTTTTACAAACTGAATTAATTTGCTAATATCAAGAGTCTTATAAATAAGTTCTTATAAATAAAATCAGTTGTAAATAAAATAAGTGTTACAACTGAATATTGTAAAAGAGAAAAGAAGTGCTAAAAGGCCTTTAAAAGTTAGTTTGGAAAGCTCTATATACGGCTTGTAGATAAAGGTTAAAAATGGCCTGTATAAGGCCCTCCAAAAATTAAAATGCAAACAACTTGTGTAAGCATTGCCTAAAAAGGCCTTATATAAACTTAAATAATATTTGTTTTGTCGATGTTTGATGTTAATTTTCCCAACCGTGAATTTGTGTAGAGGTAGAGTTCTGGAGTGTTACGAGGAGGACTCTAGTTCAAAACTCAGGTAAATAAAAACTTTTCACTTTTATAATTAGAATACAATTTCAGTTTAGTAACTGCTTGAGGAGAAATATAGCTATAAAACGTAATACCAATAATGCAATAAAAACTCAACACTTTAAAAACAAAAAAAAAAAATAATGCAATTTTTGTTTAAACAAATCCTAAATCTGCTTTTTGTGCTAAAAAATTACTTTTTTCCCTGAAAACAAGATATTGAAGTCTAGCAAGTACTCTTTGTTCGTGGCAATACAAAATAGCCTTTATATTAACATAAGGCATGATATTAACAAAAGCTGTCATTAAATGGCTTGGTTAAGGCCTTTTTATAACATCCAGAGTAAGGACTATTATTATTATTATTATTGTTATAATTTTATTGGAAGTATAATGTAAATTGTAAAGTGCTCTGTCTGCGTTTGGGTTGATCTTGGAATAGTGATGACGATACTCAAGCCAAGAGTTTTTTAAGTTGGATCTCATCGTCGCATTGCAGTGTTTTTTAAAGTCTTTGGCATTGAAAAAATAGAAACTGAGAAGGGGTTCATATTGAGCCTTTTTGGCTGCAAGGTCAGCGAGATTGTTACCAGCGATGTCCATAGGCTCTGGAACCCAGGCAATTTTAAGGTTTTTTCCTTTTTTTCAATAAGTTTGTCACGTATCAGAGTAAGGACCAAATCAGCAACCTTCTTAGAAACCCTAAGTGATCCACGCATCTTGCGTTTTCGTAGTCAATTTATCTTTTTTTTTTGTTAAAAGAAGGCGATCTTACAATAAACCTCACAGAACACATTCGAAATAAACAAGAGCTGTTAAGTATAACTCCAAGGCAATTTATGAAATCATTAGCAAACAACATTACACAGCAAATACTTCAAGAAGTATCTATCACTATGTGCAATAGCATTACGTTGGCGGTCGCATGCAGTTAATAATCTTAATGCCGGGTTCTCTGCCTGAATGAAAGTCATTGAACACTTTTATCTGTGGGCCTGACTTGCAGTTTTCCATGCACTTTGATAGCTTCCTATCAATATTGTTTGTCTTTATAGAAGTACCTAGGAGCGATAAGGGGCTATCCATCGGATCCATAAGAACAATCAAGTGTTACAGTTCATACAAACAATAGAAAATATTGACAGAAAAGAAGCTTCTTTATAATTTAAGTTATAAATATCGTTGTTGAGGCTATAAGTGGCCAAAACACGAAGTATTGTCATGGTAATTAGTTGGCATGACTTTCAAATTTTTTGATAGTCTGAAACTCAGCTTTAAGTGTATTTTATTTGGATTTCTTTTATATTAATTTTTTTTTTGTTTTAATTTTCGGAAAGAGAAAACGAGTTTGGGTTTTGTTTGTTTTCATGACAGAGCTTTTTTATGGAGGGGGTCTACCGACAACGAAGTAAACCAAACACCAGCCATTTGACTCAAGCGTATTTCCCAGCCAACCAAGCTATCGTCATCGTCACAGTTCGGTTCACCTTTTGGCTTGAGCTAGCATAATTAGCTTGTGAATCATGTAGACACCGAATTTCATTTTCATTTGGTGAATTTTAGTGGTTGATCCAATACGGAATGACAGTAATTACGGAAGGCAGTGTCACACGAAAGTCCATAAGGCCACGTCAGTAATAGTTTATCTTGGCTACATCATCGATGGATTGGTTTTCCCTGGGAAAGGGTCCTGTCATACACGCCATTAACCACTTAAAGAAATTAGGTGGCCGCAAGAATCAGAAAAATCCATAATCAATTCTTTGAATAATTCAAACTTAATGTAAGAAACATACTCGTTTACATATCTTTGTATGTTTAGGAAAGCCATACATAGTAATTGAAGATGTTTTGAGGGAATTTGTGGTAAATTAAAGACCAAAAGTAATTGCAGAACAAATAATTCATGCAAACTCATTTCCGTTGGGGTTTGATGTCATAGAACGAATTCAGGGTTAAAAAAGTGTAAGTGACTCAGATATTTTTCGAACACTTATTTAACTGGTACCTACTTCTTGAGAGATAATTTAATCAGTAGTTGTGTATTTCAAAAAACCTTTAATTGGGCTCTTGGGGCTTGATAAGAGAGCGTAATGTACTTCTAATTGTTTTCGATTTAGAAAATGAGGTTTTTTTCTGTATAATGGTTTTAACTAATTTTTGTAACAATTAGTATTAACAAGAGTTTATTGGTTACTAATAAAGTAGAATAAAATAAAAAAAAAATAATTGGATAAAAAAAATTAAATACAATACTACTAAGGCTAGTTCATATCTGTGGAGGATACTTAAACTCTTATTAAGTATCGCTTATTGGCGATGTCAAAAATGTGGAAGGTGGTAGGTACGTTCCGAAATGCAACGAAAGCTTAGAACTATTCTGTTTCCTCGATCGTTACATATTTTGGCCCGATAATATCTGAATGATGTATGTTGAGCTTAACAAACTTGGTCAGCTTGTTAGTAACCCAAACTCCATTCTTAAAATTGAAAGTCAAAACCTCCAATACTCTAGACTTATTTCTTACCTCCGTTACTGATTTATACATCGATCGAAAAAAAAACTGTTTCGGAATACGGGAGAGCCAGCTGGGACGGAATAAATAATTTGTTGAAGATATTTAACTCGTCACTATTCTTTGATTCTGATTTAATTTTCACTCTAAGGCAGTTATCGCGTTAAGAGATGTCAGTTTCCATTGTTATAAAGTCAACTCTACGGAAGATAACATAAAGAGTTCCAACAAAGCTTGAAAGATCTGCAATACTGAGATTCGTAAGACCAAATTTTTAATTTTTACCTGAATGAAAATTCGACAAAAAATACTGCAATGTCCCAAAGACAAAGAAGAGAGTAAAAAGTGTTGATCATTTGGTAAAAACATTCGGAATTCTTCATCTTCATCGGTTCCTTTATGCTCGCTTTCAACGATACTCACGCTCAGTTTTTTTTTTTTTATAATTAACGCACACACAAGGGACTATTTGTTTCCCTTTAAATGTAGAACACACTGCGTGGGCATTAGGAAGATAGGGAGGTGAGAGATAGGAGGTGTTGATTAACATGGATTTGAATGTTTGCAGATCAAAATGGTAAGGGAAAATCCCTGCTGGAAAAATTTTCCAAATTCATTTTGTTCGGCTAAAAAAAGAATCCCTATATTTCACGGTACGTCCGAAATTGGGCTCAAGGGTGAACTGATGAGCATTCCTTGCGAGACGAGTATTACGGAAAAACTACGAATGTAACTGGCTACTTCGAGTGAACATTTTTTGTAAAAGAAATGATAAAGATAGAGTCGTCAGAAAACAGTTAAGTGGATTAGAAGTAACAGACAGGAGATCATTTATAAAAATGAGGAAAAGAGTCAGAGACAGAACAGAGCCCTGGGGCACACCAGCATTTATTTTGTGGGAATCAGACTTGAATCCGTCTAATACAACTTGTATTGAACGGTCCAGAAGATAGCTTCTAATCCATCGAACAAGAGTATCATTGATCCCAAAAGCACGCATTTTCGATAAGAGAGCTTCATGCCAAACTCTATCAAATGCCTTGGACATATCAAGAGCAATAATCTTACTTTCACCAAAGCGATGTAAAGATTTGTTCCACTGCTCGGTGAGACATGCCATCAGGTCACCAGTGGAACGGTTGCTGCGGAAACCATATTGACGGTCATGCAGAAGCTTACGATCTTCGAGATATTCCTTAAGCTGACGGTTAATCAGTGTTTCCCTGACCTTTGAAAGAAGGGATGTCAGTGCTATGGGTCGGTAGGAGGAAGGGGAGGATGGGTTACCTTTCTTAGGGACAGGCTGGACAAATGCTGTTTTTCATGTTGTAGAAAAGATTCCAAAAGAGTAGGAGCGATGGAAAAGCTTACGCAGTGGCTTTGCCAGTTTGGAAGAACACCTCTTCAGATGAATCGGGGGTATACCATCAGGGCCAGCGGCTTTGTGTATATCGAGATCTTTGAGAACTCTTGCTACGGTAAGAGTTCTCAAGAAAAGCAGATCTTCTTGCCCAATTTGCAGCAAACTCAATGTTGTGGGCAAGTGTTATCACTCTCCTTTTCCTCGAGGGCATAAATGATTTTATAAGACGAATTTTCTGTCGCACTCATTCTGTTACAAGAGTCTCAGAAGACAAGACAAATCCGCTGGCCCGGATAGTATATGCGCTATTGTTCTGATGAGGTGTTCTTAAGCGCTGGAAAATCCCCTACGTAAGCTCTTCTTGCTGTCCTATTCTTCTGGTTTTTTTTCGATTGGATTGAAAAAAACATTTGTCCGGCCTATCAATAAAAAGGTAAATCTTTTTCATCCTCTAACTATCGATCAGTTGCACTATTGTCCCTTCTATCCGAGATCATCAATCAAATCAAAATTCACAAAATATTGATTTTTCAAAAAAAAAAACATTTTATTAAAGTTTTAGTTTAAAGTTTTCGAAAAAAAATTTATGCGATATTACTTAGGGTACCTACGTTTTCTTGAATATCAATTTTGATAGTAATCGGATCACCAGTTTTCGAGAAAGTCGAAAAAAAACAGTTCTAAAAACAGGAGGTACCGTTTTTAGGCCACCAAAACATAACCTACACCTACAACAGTACACTGATTTTTTTTCATAAGAATTCTTGAAGCCGTATCCGAGAATAATAAGCTTTTACTTAACGGTTATATGACAGGTACCATTAATATTTGTGCTAAAAAAAATTTTTAAAAGTCCTCTGTAGAATGTCAAAATAACCTTGTTTTAAATTTGAAGACGATTGGCCAAACCGTTTAGGCTGTAGTTCATAATGAATCCATAAAGGCGGACAGACAGAATTTTGCCAGTAACTCAAATATGTTTCTTTATCATCGTATTGTCATGTCCGATTGTTAGAATTTTGTTTTTTACGAATGCATAACTTGCCTTATAATCCCTATAAATCGCAAGTAAAAATGACCATATTACGGGAAAATTCCGATGAGCTTAATTTTGGTGGAGAGTTTTATTATAACGTCCTAAGCATTTCCTCAAAAGTACCCTAAATTTGGAGTAGAGCAACAATTTTTGGGAGGGGTAAAGGGGTAAAATTCTGTTTTTTTCAAAATTACTCGAAAACTATAGGTTCTTTTGAAAAAAGTTGTGGGTAAACATTGTAGTTTGGCATTTCCCTTCGGGTACCGCTCATAAAATTTGTTTTTTTTTTTATAGAAAATGTTCTTCCAAACATATCTAACCAAATAAAAAAAATCCCCACTCAAAAACATTAATTTATTACATTTTTTTGAATATTGTTTGCTGCGACAGTTTTCACCAAATCTATTAATTGTATGATAAAAAGTGTCTTAATCTTTTTTGTGTAGAATTACTTGAGCTACAATGTTTACTTTTTGCAAAAGAACCTATAGTTTTCGAGTAATCTCAAAAAATTGAATTTTACCCCCTTTAACCCACCTTACATCTTTTTGTTCCACTCCAAATTTAGGGCACTTTTAAAGAGATGTTTAGTACGTAATAACAAAAGCTCTCCACAAAAATTCAGATTTTTCAGAATTTTTACTATAATATTTATCAATGACATAAATATTATCTGAAACAACTAATCCAATCACTAACCAGCTTTTTATCTTCCTTTTCCAGGCTCTCAACCAAGTTCTTCGGATGTTAAACTTAATGATTTTCCAATCAGAAACGCTTCTAAGTGTCTGCGGCTCCTTCAAATATGCAAAAAGTTCTGATCTGGTTACAGTCTATAAAGCACTCATATAACCAAAATTATTCTCATATCTGGACAGGTGCTCTCATGGCTTATTTAAGTTTCTTGGACAGAATTAATAAAAGTACTTTAAAATTGATAGGCAACCGAAGAATAAGAGAAACATTTACATTTGCGCACCGTCATAATGTTTCTTGCCTTTCGTTAGTTTACTTCCATTTCTATGTATAAAAAACGCTTTGGTTAGTTGAATAGACAGCCCCCTGAAAGGATTAAAAAAAAAGTTCGACTAAACGGTCCAATACAGGGATTATTTCTTTATCCTGACGCTGGGGCAAATTAGCATTTATTTTGCGAATATCACCCAACAAAGCTTTAATAACACTAACTTGTATTTAATAGTCCCAAAGGTGATTGAAAAGATTCATCAATGTTAACCATGTTCCCTTTTTCGATAAAAAAAACTAAATTAATGCAAACCTCTATCAACCGCTTCTAAGGTAGAAGTTCTACCAACATTCCCTTAATCGATGTTTATATTGGCTTTATTGGTTAGTAGGACATTATCAACTGATCACCAGTGAATTAAAAAGATTTCGTTCTTTTAAATATTCCGTAAATAGAAATCTGTCTTAGATTAAGCTAAAGAAAACTCTCCTTCCTAACTATTCGGGAAAAGATCAAAGATATTTAAATCAGGACAGGGTTTTTACCGTCGTTGATTATAAAAATTGATAGCAGTTAATACTGACTTGGTTTTGTAAATTTGAGCTACTGAAGAAATGTTTCCTAAATTACAGTAAAACTAAAAATTAAATTTCAAAAAACCCTTCCAGTGAAAGTAAAATAATAAAGCGCGTATGTATGTGTTTCCTTGCGATTATAGGTACTTTAATGCAAGTTATGCATTCGTGAAGATTACAAATTTTGAGATAACCATCAAACATGACATTACGATGATAGAGAAACATATTTGAGTTATTGGCAAAATTCAGTCCGTCTGTCTGTCTGTCCGTCTGTACGGATGCATATTGAACTACAGCCTAAACGGTTTGTCCAATCGTCTTCAAATTTTGAATTTAAGGTTTTTTTGACATTCTACGAGGAGTTTTTTCAATATTTTTTTAGCTCTAAAATTAACGGTACTTGTCATATAACCGTTATGAAAAAGCTTATTTTTTCTCGAAAACGGTTCCAAGAATTTTTATAAAAAAACAGTGTACTACTGTAGGTATGCATTTATATTTTGGTGAAAAAAAATCCCATAGGACCGGTGTTTTTTCTTCAACTTTCTCGAAAACTGGTGATCCAATTGCAATCAAAATTGATACCTATTCAAGAAAATATAGGTAGCCTAAGTAATTTTGCATTGATATTTTTTGGAAAACTTTTTTTTTCTGTATTTTTAATAATTAAAATTTTTTTTTTTGAAAATCAATATTTTGTAATTTTTTTTAATTTTGTTTTTAAATGTACGTTCTTTTTGTGCTTAAGTTTGTATTATTGATTTTTTTTTTAATTTTTTTAAAAAAGTGGTTAAAAAAACCGTTTTATGTAAAAACGGCTCCTACGATTTAAAAAAAAAATTCACACTTTTTTACATTTCCTAAAGAAATAAAATGGCGTTTAAATTATTTCACCCAATACAATTTAAGGTTCTTTATTCGAACAATCAAAACTCACAAAAATCGAATAAATGCTTTGATGTTCACTTTAAAATTCTTTAATTTTATTCTACAATGTATCCGCACATATGAGCAAATACGTGCGATCCAGTCGTGCAATTTATTTTTACTTGCGATTATAGGAACTATAAGGCAAGTTTAGGATTCGTGAATATAAAAAAAATTGAGATAACAATGAAACATGACATAACGATCATAGAGAAGAGGGGAAATTGAAATACTATTGTTATTAAAAAATAATAAAAATGACGACTCCAAAAATTTTGATGAACATTTTTGAGATTTTTTTTATTGGCTATCATTTGATCAGAACCAAATTTACGGGAAAAGGCTATTAACTCTACTTTTCATATAACGGTTTTTTAATTTGGGATTTTTCGGTAACGGCTCTTTGGATTTCTGTCAAATGTTATATTTGAGAATATCTAGATAGCAAAATTAATTCTGCATATTAAAATTTTTAAAAACCTTTTTTTTAAAAAAAATATATTTTTGATTTTTTTTTGAAAAATTAATATTTTTTAAAACTAATTAAAAAAAATTATTTAAATTTTTAAAATAACATGTATATTAATAAACTCTAAAAAACTGCATACCATAATTTCAAATAAAAAATATTTTCAAAATAGTAAAAATAAAAACAGGATTTTATCAAAACCGGTCCTACAATTTTCGAAATACATTTTTAATAAATCTTTTGTTACTTAAGACTTGTGATGGCGTACTTCATTTTTACTAAAAAAACCGATAAGTATTGTGGTTTTGATACTTTTTATATATAACAGTGTTATTTTCAACGTAAATTTTACTTGTTTGTGTCACAGATCTTGCTTTTCAATGTAATTAGGCACATAAGAGCAAGTACGTGCGACCCAGTCATGCCCATTTTTTATATTTATTAGCACACACGCAAGGGATTAATTATTTCCCTTTCAATGTAGAGCACACTGTTTGGTAATTAGGATGATAGGGAAGGGAAGAACAGGAGGTTTCGATTGACATTGATTTTTAATGATTGCAGATCAGAATGACATGGCGGGGAAAATTTTTCCTGGTAAACTATTCAAAATTCGAACAACTAAAAAAAGAATCCGTATGTATGTACTGTACATACATTTGAAAAAAAACGGTCATTAATGCTAAAAGTCATATAAATACTGACAGGCAGAAAGATGGGCAGAAAAACATACAGTGTTATAGTTTACTAGGTCAGTAACTAGGTCTTACTTGTTCAAAATTATAATGCCATGTTTGATTGTTATTCATTTTATATTTTAAAATTCATTACTTGCTTCATTTCTTCATTACAGTACCTAAATATTATTGCAAATAAAAATACTATACTACGTTAATGCGACCACCATGATAGGAAACATTAAATTAATTTTAAATGGGAACACAAAAAATTATTTATAGAAACATTTATTGGGTTATCGATGCCTCTCGAATATTGCTTATCTTATCTAAGAACATTGGTCTTAATTGTTTATAAATATTCCCTAGAATTAAAAAGAAAAAAATTGATCAGTAAATAATGATAGCCCCTGTACTAGTACAAAAAGCAAGAAGAACCTGATGGAATGTTTTATTAACGAATGTTTTAACATTTCATTGAATATTCTCGAAACATTACAAAGCAAAGCTCCACTTTGAGTTGCCTATAAGAAACCTACAGTAGCATGGATGCATGAGCATCAATTTCACCAGAAAAATAAATAAACGAAAAATAAAGAGGGCGCTGCTCACGCTAACAATAATATGCATTTTATGTTGTAAAAAACGGTCGGCTTCGTCTTAACAATATGCCTTAGCAGTTATAGAAATCAGGAAAAAAAATCAAATGTATAATTAACTATGTTATCATTTGAATTGAAATCCAATTACTATACGAATCGATGGCAAATATTAAAAAAAATTTATTTTGCCAAAAAAAGTTTTTTATTGAAAGAATATTTGTTGTGAAAAATATATTAACTTATTTATTTTTCTGCTGGAATTTTATTTTTTCCTGCCGGCTGATAGCTGAAATATTAACGGTACCTACCATAAAACCGTTAAGTAAAAGCTTATTCTTCTCGGAAACGTTTCCAAAAATTTTTATGAACAAAATCAGTGTACTAGTAGTACTTGTGGATCATATTTTGCTGAAATTTAAGATGGTGGCTAAAAACTCCCTCGACTTTCTCGAAAACTGATTATTCGATTACAATTGTAATTGATATTTTCACTTAAAAAATATTTTCAAAACCTTTTTTTTTTATATTTTAAATTAAAAAAAAAATTGTTTTTTGGAAAAATCAATATTATGAAAAAGGGTTATTGCTTTTTTAAGCAAGCGGGCCAGGATTTGTCTATGATAAGATCTTTTAAGACCTTTGTGACAAAAAGAGTGCTAAAGAAGATTGTTCCTATAAAATCATTTACACTCTCAAAATACAGAAGGAGCGTATTGACGGCACTCGGAAGCATTAAGTTTGCCACAAATTGGGCTGCAAGTGAGCTGCTTTTTCTTGAGAACTGACATCAGGGGTATTTTTGAAGACGAGTAAGTGTTGGAATCGATGACGAAAAAGAATTCCGTATGTTTTATACAAATAACCAAAAATTGTTTACTGCCTTTGGGACATTGCAGTATTTTTTGCGAAATATTGTATCCATTTAAGAGTTTCGTTTTGCAAGTATTAGCGTTGCAAGCAATTCTGGTTATTGAAAAGGTTTCAGTTGGCTTTCTCATATTCTTAAACGGTTCTCCTAGGTATTTTTCCTTTAAATGAAAACGGTTGACACGATAAAATTACAGAAATGACGCAGGGGTCAGATGTGTCTAGGGACGATAAAAGATGAATAGCGTATTTATTAGGATCGATGCTATCTTGTCAGAATAACGAAGCCAAGAAGATTTGTATTGCTAAAAACACAATTGCGTTTTGTTAGTTCCCATGTGATGGAATCTTTCGACCAAATATATCTTCGGATATGAACAAAAATAACTCGATCAGGTAATATGGACTCCAACCAGTATGTGATTGGAGCCAACAACCTATTCAAAACGACTCTAGTAAAATAGTACGCATACGCCAGAGTATACGCATTTTCCTAAATCTGTTCACATAAATAAAAATTAAGTGTATGTTTTTAATATCAAAATAATAGTTTTTTTTTATAGAATTTATTATGGAAGTATAAGCGCTACTCATATCAAAAACACATTTTGAGTTAGTTAGTTATTTTTTATTTCGTAATAATTTTTTTTTTCATTTAGGTTTGTTACCGCACATTTTACAAACAGAGATTTGATACATTGTATATCTTTCTACTGGAACATTATCTAACTTTAATTAAGTAGGTACAATTTAAATTTTGAAGGAAAGGAAGAAAGAAAATACGAATAAAAACTCCAAAAAAAGTTAATCGATAAAAAATATATAAACATAGTTTATTTCTTATTTTGCTTAAAAAATAAAAAAAAACAAAATATTTCTTACGGTTTTGTATAGTATATTTGTACATCTTATAAAATATAATAAATGAACATAAAAGTTAATTAATTAACAAATATACATATAAGCCAATGAACAAACAAACAGATTAATTATAAATAATTAAATGTAAATATAAATAAATACATAAATAAATTAATTAATAAAAATAAATAAATACATAAATAAATTAGAAAATAAACAAATTAATAAGTACATAAGTAAATCAATAAGTTAAACAAAAAGAATAAACAAACTAAACAAAAATAATTAACAACATACAAATGGTAATTATAAAAAAAAGAAAAGCGGCGTATGTTACATAACAATTTCATTTATTGCACAATTTTCAACAAAACTACGTCTGATTACAAATCTCTCAGTAATTTTTTGAATTCTTTCTCTAATCAATTCAACACCCGCTCTTCTATGAAGGTCAAATGCTGAATGGTGCCGAGGAAGGTTCAACGTTATTTTCAACAACTTATTGATTTTGAACACATTTTTTTTTTAGATTTTTGTCTGTCTGTCTTTCTGTCTGTTTGTTTTTGATTATCTCGGGAACGACTGCACCAATTTTAGGGGAACTTTCACTGGCTAATTGCTGATAGTCTAGGAGTAACTTAGGCTATTTTGATTACCTTTAGGTGGCGCCGAGTTTTTTTTTTTTTTTTTGAAAATTCTTTTTATGGACTGCTTTTGACGGGATTTTTACAGGCAGATAGCACTCCGCGGCTTTGCATTCTCACCTTGCATCCATGTGGGGGCTTCGACGGGCAGATCGACACACCAAACGTTAATCCAACTTACTCAGCTTGTTGATGAGCCAACCCAAATTGCTGACATTACAGGTCAAGCCGCCAACACACTATACTTGTTTCTTACCTCCGATCCTGAAAAACACAAAAGTTCGTGTTTTTTCGCCTCTAGGTACATCCGACCTTTTGTCATTTCTGCGAATCTTTTGTGCCAACAAAACTTAGTTAAAAAGAACCCCCCTAGGAAAATCGTTTGGCAATACGAGAAAGCCAACTGGGACGGTTTAAATAATTTCTTCAGGAACTTTAACTATTCGCTTTGCTTCCTCAGTAGTGACATAGACTCCAGCGTTATTTTGTAACAAATGTTATTCTCTTAGGAATGACAAATTTCGTCCCGAATAGGTCAAAATGTATCAAACCTAAACATGGTTTGATTCGAGCTGTAAAGAGAAAGGTTATCAGGTTGAAAGAGGTAAGTTTCCGTTATTATAAAGACAACAAAACCGAGAAAAACCGGACAAGGTTTCAGCAAGTCAGAAAGGCCTGCAAAGTTCATATTCGTAAAACAAAATTTTCACGTGAACAACAAATCCGGCAAAAAACACTGCAATGTCCCAAAAGCAGTTAAAATGTTTGATCATTTGTGAAAAACATAAAGAATTCTTCGTCATCATCGGTTCCGACGCTCGATAGAGCGTGGTTTGTGGCATGTGAAACCAAACCACCAATAATTTTTTTCCAACAATCATCGCATGAGTTTCGTGATTGTTGAAGACTTCCATCAACTATCATATCAGCAGTGTCAGGAAATGGTTGCTAATGAGGTGCGACAGCGGTTCAGGATACCAAATTTGCCAGCCATTTTGTGTTGATTACCTTGGGCCGATGATAGTGTATATGTTCTGGAAGGTTCGATATCCTGCTTTTTACAATCCCGTTTCTTAAAATTCCGATTTTAAAATCCCGCTTTTTTAAATCTCGCTTTTTAAAATCCCGTCTCTTATAATCCCGTTTTTTATAATCCCGTTTTTTATAATCCCGTTTCTTACTATCCCGCTTTTGCAATCATATCAACAATATTTTATTTTATTTGTGCGCCAAGACCATTACGTTGGTGGTGTTTAGCTACAGTTTAACCCTATATCTGGCGCTATTTATAGCATCCAGAAAATTTATAGTATACCAAACATCGCCGGGTGGGTCAGCTAGTTATAAATACAAAACACAAACAAAACAAAAACCAATTACTTAGCCAAAATCAAATTTTGTGGTGTTTCTTTTTAGGTTATATACATTATTTTGTATTCATAAGTCAAATTAAAAGCAAATAAATGTTAAAAAAAAATTTAATACATTTTCTGGTATCCAACCGATTTGTACATCGTTCAATGAATTGCTGCAATTATTATAATTTTCAACATGTGTCGCGGTTATTCATTAATAGATGCATCCACATCCACATACAAATTTCGAGCTTTGAATAATGAATAGGTTGTCATTTACATTATTTGCATGATGCTTTCGCGAACAAATGTCAGCCTTAATGTGGTTTCTAATTTCAATTTAGATACAATTTTCTCGTTCATACACCATTCCAAAGAACACCGCCTGCACCGCTCGACTATTAAAAACCACGAAGCTCGATGACACCAGAAAACCCATCAATCATTGACAAAATTTCACAGCGCAGTTACGGTAGTGTTGAGTGTAAAAGTATCTATTGGATTCGTTGTCATTACAAAAAGATATGTAACAACAAATTGCTGAATAACCCACATACCTACTGCCACTATAGGACGGTTTTAACAATTAAACAAATTTTATTTTTTTTTCTCTGCACGATTAATATCTAAAGCTGGTTTCGTTGTGCCGAATAAAATAAAAAAAAAAAAAAAAAACAAATAAAAGCACAACGATTCTTTGCAGAGAATCAATGCAGTGCACGAATTTCGATATAAAATTCAAACACAGACCATTAACTTGGAAAAAAAGTATCTTTCACGTTTAAAATTCCGGACCTGCATTCGGTGGTGTAATGAATAACCTGTTTCCATTGAATTTTTGTTTGTTTATTCCTCATCTATCGGTACCAGCAGCCAGACCAGCACTGTGGGACCAGGAACCTTCATATCAATAGCTATGCTATAAGTTTAACTACATCAAAATCAGCATGGCGTTTCCAGCAATTTGAAATAAAATGAACTACATTCTGCTTCCTCAAAAAAATGAAGTAAAATATTTCAAATTTGAACCGTCCAACCAACATCCGGGGCAAGTTTGAAAATTTGAATTAAAGCTTAAAAGAGGCGAAATATGCACAGCACATAGGAGTGTCCATTGAACATATAGTTGATACTACTTTTAAGTATCTTAAACTGCCCGTGACGACCTGGATTATAATATTTCTGAATTCACCTAAGACTTCTGAAATTGTCTTCGTTTCTTCTAAGAGCGAAGAATAAATTTATCAAACCTTCCTGTCATAAAAGGATTAACAGAAATTCGCCAACGTGCAAAGAATGCATAGGTCTTGACTTTTTCGAAGATGTCATTCCAAAGTTATCTATCAACACAATACGGCACAAAAAATAACTTATAAATTCCAGAAGATTCTTTGAAGAATGTTAAGCATTAATTAAAAAAAAATGCCAGTCATCGGTTATATAATGAATATATTATGAATTTTTTGTTTATTACTAAAAAAGTTGATAAAGTTTAATCACCAAAAGACAGAATGAATCAAAGTGTATGTAGTATTGTAAGTTGTGCTACATAAACTCTAAATGGTTTTTTTTTTTTTTTTTGGTTATAAATTTAATCTTTAGTGATGACATAATGGTGAGCTGTTGGAATTGTGATAAAATAAAAATAAACTTGAGCTTTTGGTTTAATGGGAGTTTTGTTTGACTGATATACAATCTGCGTGTTTTTTTGGTATGTATATTTAAAACAACTCGGTGTTGAATGAGTAGGTATACTGGAGTACTTGCACTTAGTTGTTATTGACAACCAAATGAAATCCTCTTTGTGAACAGAAGCTTTAAGTTGTAACTTAAGAAGATTGCCAGACTAGTCGAAAGGGACAGTAGTTCGTCTGAGAGACGATTTTTATTGAAAACTAGCCGATTCTCCCGGCGTTGCTCGGGTACACTATCAATTTGCGATTTTTACCATGTGAGTGACATTTCTGGTTTCTAGACATCGGACAGCAAACAGATTGTTCATATGCATTCTCCAAACATGTCCTAAGATCTCCTAAACAAATTCATTCAAATCTATTTAGCCGAAAAAAGTACAGGGTGGCCCACCAATTGTGCAGCAATAAGAAATTCAAATAACTTTTTTTTTTAATCGATGTATTTCATTTATTTTTTTTTATTGGTTAGAAAATTAAATTTTATTTGAAATAGTTAGTTGTTTGTTGCTCTCCCACGCATATGCGGCACCTGGTCAAAAAATTATTCATTGCGGCCTGAAGAGTTGAAGTTGGGATCGCCTCAATTATTGTCGTTATGGACTGCTTTAATTCAGTTAAATTCCTGGGCTTCGTTTTATACACCTCTTGCTTGACATAACCCCATAAAAAGAAGTCTGGTGCAGTCAGGTCAGGTGACCTTGGGGGCCAGCGAAGAGTGGAGTTCCTAGAAATTAATTTGTTTGCGAATTTTTTGTTTAGCTCCGCCATAACTGGTCTGGCTATATGTGCAGTTGCTCCATCTTGCTGAAACCAAACGCTGTTGAATGGTATACGTCTTCGGCGCAGTTCTGGGTAAAAAAACTCCTTCAACATCTTTAAATAACGGTCCCCATTGACAGTAACGGTTACACCTTTTTCTTCAAAGAAGTACGGCCCGACAATACACCTTGATGAAACTGCGCACCACACAGTGACTAGTTCTGGGTGCAGTTCCGTCTCATGGAGCATTTCTGGATTAGACTCATTCCATATACGGTAATTTTGCTTGCTTACATTGCCGTTAAGATCAAAATGGGCCTCATCAGACATGAACAAACAATTGATCAATGTGTTGTCTTCTTCGGCCATTGATATCATTTTTTGGCAAAATTCCAGGCGAACAGGCAAATCCTGAGGGTTTAACTTGCTAGTAATTTGGACTTTGTACGTAAACAAGTTTAAATCGTCATGAAGTATCCGTTGTAATGACCGTCTACTAATTCCAATTTGCCCCGATAAGTTTCGGGTCGAAACGCTCGGATTGGCCTGTATTGCAGATGCTACTGCTGCGATTGTATCCTGAACCCGAACATTGGCATCTCGATGATACGGCTTTCGTGCGATGCTTCCAGATTCGGCAAACATGTTTACAAACCTCATAATGGTCCATCTACTCGGGGGATTACCGCCAAACTCCCGCCTAAATTCCCTTTGGACGGAAATGACGGACTGCAAAGCATGGTACCGTTGCACTATCCAAATTCTTTTCTCCGTATCCCAAGCATCCATTTTTATAAATCTAAATAGTAACCTACAAAATAAAAAAAAATAAGCCGATCACTCACACAGAAAAAAAGTTATTACGTTTTATTTTTGTAGCACGATTCGTGCGCCACCCTGTACTTCGCGCACAAACATAATTTGGATAGTTCTTTATGTATGTAAATTAGATGAACCCAGCATAACTCCGTTTTGGCCGCAAAAAAGACGTCAATTATGTTGTGCGCGTTGATGTTCACTCGATGGTCAAATTTTGTTTTGTAAAAAAAAAACCATTCAATATATTCAAATGTTATTAGATAGATAGATTTTTATTTCGTTATAAATTTTTCAATGGTTTGTTACCGCACATTTTACATTAAAGAGATTTGATACAATACGTATATCTCCCAACTTAAATATTATTTTATATGGGTTTTTTAACTTCTGATTTTAAGTTAAATGTTATGATTGGAGGTAATACGGTAAAACCTTCTATTTTTAAATGCTATTCAACTGATTCATTATATTTTATTTTGTTTTGCAAGTGTGATTGAATTTAATGTAATTTAAATATTTTAATTAATTAATTTTAATTTCTCCGCTGGACTGGCATCAGGTTTGAAGATAAATCTGCGATCGAGATGAAACATCGTTATCAATGTATTGCTTGCATTAAAGAATTCTTGAAACTGTGTAATGATATTTTCTGTCACTCCTGTTTGCCCTCTTTACCGCCTATCGACTTGATCATCAGTCAACGAAATGAAGTATGCCTGTAGAAATTGGTATGTATCTTCGTTTACAGGCAAGAAAGCTCCAATCCGATAGTTAATTTGGCCTTGAATCTGTGAACCCGAATTGTTCAGTGTAGAATACCGGGTTATTGTTAGAACAGGTGTGTTTGCATGATGTTCAGAAATAAAAAAAATTTCTTTGCGAGTCGGCATGGAAATATTTTTGGAAACAGTTATTATACTGTTGAATGTTCTGGAGGAAATCATTCGATTCAAACAACGGTTTCAATGGATCCAGAGTTGCATCTAAGGGAATCCATCTCACTTTGCCACTCACACAAACGGGGTCCGGACCTGAGGACCCCCTCATCCGTGGATCCGTTCCTTGCCCCATCAATTGGTACAAACAACCGAAAGCTTAGATTGTGCCAAAACTAGGCGGAAGCTTCCAGAAGTTTTGTAAATTTGTATAAATACAACAACTGCTAAGAACTGGAAGCGTTAGTAAAAGTAATTGAATGAGATTAAAAAAAGTGTTGAATTATAAAAACGTATTTGAATTGTGAATAAGTGGAATAAGTTATTATTTTTTGTTATTTAAACTGAAAGACGTTGTATTAAATAAAATAAAGAGATTTTTTGTATTATTTTGGAATTTTGATTGAGTTTTATTTGTCGAACCCCAAAACTTCACAGTATGTTGGCAACTATGCGCGTCTTGTCGCAACTGTATAAAAGCAATGAAACTGTTGAATCGATGCACACACACAAAAACCAGCCCTGTTGCCAAACAAAATAATACCGTGCATACAAATCAACTTTCAGATATTGACACTCCAACGCCACCTATCGTAAAATGTTAAAAATGTGAAAAATGCTAAAAATTCAATTTTTACTTGCGATTATAGGGACTATGAGTAAGTTAAGGATTCGTGAATATTAAAAAAAATTGAGATAACAATCAAACATGACATTACGGTCATAGAGAAGTCTAAAAAAGTGATCGAGAAAAAATGTCTGTCTGTCTGTCTGTCTGTCTGTATGCTGGTCAGTATGTAAAACGAGCTGCATCTTAAACGGCTTAAGCGATTATCTTCAAACTTGGTGTTTGTGATTATTTGGGCGTTCCCCAGAGGGGAAATTGGAATTTTCTTTTTAGGCCTAAAAATAACGGTACCTGCCATATGACCGTTTAAGAAAAGTTTATTTTCCTCAAAAACGGCTCCAACGATTTTGATGAAAATTTTTGAGAATTTTTTGTTTGGTATTGGCTATCATTTGATTATAACCAAATTCACGAGAAAATTCTATTAACGTTACCTTTCATATAACGGTTTTTTTTAATTTTTGGCTTTCTCGGTTACGGCTATTTGGATTTCTGTCAAATTTTATATTTGAGAAGATCTAGATAACTGAATTAATTCTGCATATCAAAATTTTGAATAACTTTTTTTTCTAATTAAAATTAATTTTTTGAATTTTTTTTTTCTAAAATCAATATTTTGAAAACTTATCAAAAAAATTATTTTAAATTTTATAATCACATGTATTTTAATAAATTCTAAAAAACTGCATACCAACATTTAAAAAAAAATATTTTTTACTCAAAAAACTAAAAATAAAACCGGATTTTATCAAAAACAATTTTCGAAATAAATTTTTCATAAATTCCTTGTTATTTAAGACGTGTGATGGCATACTTCATTTTTACTAAAAACCGTTATGTATTGTGGTTTTGATTGATAATTTTTATAAGATCAAACTGTGTTATTTTCAACGTAAATGTTACTTGTTTCGGTTTCCAATGAATATGGCACATTAGAGCAAGTATGTGCGACCCAGTCGTGGCCATTTTTTCTTTTTGCATAAACCTGAAGTACAGCAGTGCGAACAAAGCAAAAACAATAATCACGAAAATAGGCCCAGCGGATATCGAGTTATAACGTCAACGAGCTACACACCAAAACAAAACTCCTCCAGCGCCATCTAGGAGTAATTTAAACAGCCTTACTTAATCCTTACAATATCAGCTTTCTGTCTATGAAAATTCCGTCAAAATCGGTCAACAAAAAAAAAACACCCCATGGGAAATTTAAATTGCCTAGGTTACTTCTAGAACATCTAATGTTGTTGATAAATTTTAATTCAAATTTTTTGATTTTGTCACCGTTAGTTATTAGTTTATCCGTGATTGGAGCTGATTTGTAGAGTCTGACAACTGACAGCATTGATGAAGAAGAGGTTAGGTAATTATAATATACAATAGCATGATAATGCAATATGTGATCGTATCGACGCAGCCATAGATATACCTACTTGCATCATTAAACGCTACAAAAAGCTTGTGTTGAGAATGGGGGAGTCAAGTTTGCCTTAAACCTTAGTAGGGTAGTCAATCGGTGGAAGAAATAGAGTTTTAGTGAGCCTCTCTGGTAAAAGTTGAAGACAAGATAAGTTTTCGAAAACCAGCATACATATGCGGTCTATTCAACTGTGGATAGCATAACAACATCTACATAGTTGATTTTTTCTGCTATCTAAGTATACGGAACGTAGTTCATTCGCATCATATTACTTGTGAATTGAGAAGAATTTGAGTTTTTTTCTGAATTAAGATTCAGCACATTGAAATGAGACCATAGTTAAATATATTTAACATATCCTCATAGAACTTGATACTCAAAACCTCAATTAAACAAATTGGTTTGCGATGGTATAACAAGCCATCGTCTGCATAAAGGTAAAAGAAAACGTTTGGGCAAAAACTAAGAAGATAATTTTTGAATAGGCAAAAACAAATTTGTCCTTATATTTACCCCTGTGGAACTCCAATAGTCAAAGCTTTGAAACCAAAAGATCTTCCATCATGTCATGAATAACTCTTTGACGATAAAATAGGAAATTTTGGTTCATTGTATCAAAAGCCTTGAAGAAGTCAAGCAAACTAAGAACCGTTAATTGGCTCTTATCATACTACATTAACAGGGAACTTCTCCAAAATCTTTGATAGACAAGGAAAAATAAAGTAATGGGCAGAGGTCTGATTTCTGTTGCCAGAGATGGCTGAGGTATAATAACTTGTAATAAATTTTAATGGAGTTATGAACCTCACTAGAGAACCATGGATTATGCTTATTTCGTACAGAAACTAGCTTAATTGGAAATAGAGACATGCATGTTTAAAGATCCAATACTAAAGCTTGCAAATGATTAAATTTTGTCGTTTACGTCAGAGGCTTAAAGGTCATGACGCCACATGAGTAGACTGCCATCAAAATGTAATGTTCGCGTTGTTATCTATTGAGGCATAGTCTCTAAATTGAAATGATAATGGAGTGAGATGTATCCTCCATATAGATACGTAAAATGCTCTCAACAAATTACCACAAATCTTATAGTTTTCCTTCGGCTTTCAAATTCTTAAATACATCTTATGTAGACCTTATGTTTTCCCAATATTTTTACCTTCTTTTAAAATCAATCGTACAGTGATCACTCACATAATCCTAACCAAGTGTTTTAAAACCTTCCGTCCTCGCACCTATTTTTTCTAACGCGTTCCTCCTACTGGGGTGTGACATACCCCAACCATAAATTAAAGAAAAAAAAATATTTTTAGTATATTATGTTTTTTATTATTTTTTTGGTACATTAATGTAGTGTAAAAAACTTCTATTAAACGAAAAAACATAAATATTTATTCTATACAAAAAATGATTTAAAAATATAATTAAACAAAAGGTCTTAAAAAAGTAGGTGTTTAAAAAAAGTCCATTTTCTCAAAAGTTATATAAAAAAAAAATATTACACATATATTGTGAAATGCTCCTTAAACAAATATTTTGAATTTTATTCATGTTTCGTTCCAAACCATTGTTAGCGGAGTCTTTAAAGAATGCAATAAATAATATAGTAGTATAGTATAGTAATTTCCCAAAAAAAACACAACTTTTTTTATGACTAGACAAACCTCGCCCTACGCAATCCAATTTCTTTCTATTCTTGGTAGTTTTTTTATCCTGAAATGCTGGAACACAAAATTATAACATATAAATACTTTATTCACAAACTGTAAAAATTAATGACACGAACTTCGCACTTGGGTGTAGGATACCCAATACCAAATGACAAAATTAAAATAAATACGTTAGCGAAATTCGAATTCCTCAAAATGACCTCCTACTACTGCAGAAAATGTTAAACTGAATTTACATAGGCATGGCATGGCTGTCAAAATTATAACGGTAATAACATCTTCTGCTGTTTAAGAAGTTGCCCAGAAACCTATGTTATCTCAAATTTACATAAAAGCTGATACTAAAAACTATAAACAAAAGGATAAATTCGTTAAAAAGATCATTTATCTCCCTGTCCTAAAAGTGTTTACCTGTCCTAAAATTTATCAACTCTATGGCAGCTCATTATAATTTTGTTTAGCATTTAAATCTCTCAAGCCGTCGTTTCGGTGAAATGAAAAGATTCCTTTTATTAATCCTATTTTCCAAATTATTGCTGAAAACGACATATCTTAGGCCCAATGCACATGGAGCAACTGGAAAAAAACTGATCAGCGATATTAATTGTCAACTAGTTTGCTTTGAGTCATAACCTGTGTAATCAAATGGGACGATGCACACGACGCTAATGGTTGAAAACTGGTTTGCAATTAATAAAAAACCAGTTTGTAACCAGTCGTTCGTTGATTATCAAGTCGGGTGATTTCACTTTCTAGTTTGCAGAAAATGAGAGAATAACAGACCAAGAAGTTGCTGGTGGGGGAGGTTGGAAAACATACTGCAAGACTGCACCAACTACAGATTTTAACTGGTAATGAGTTCTTTCGTGTGTGGAGTCAATTCACCGCTGAGTACGTAAATACCGATTTGCCAACCAGTTTAGTTTTTTTCTAGTTGCTCAGTGTGTATTGGCCTGTAACAACTGCTCATAGCCAAACTCTTTTCAATCCCAAGCTTTTCGAAAGCGTTGTCTACTTACTCCGTTTTCACTACAAATCTTTCTTTTCTCCAGCAGCTCAGTTTGTTAAAGTGTAGATCTACCACAACTTACCTAATATGGAATTTGCTTCCAAGACTCTGTCGGTTTTTTTTGAAGTTAATGCCAAACATTATTCTCGAAAGAATAAAGTCCAGGATCGAATCTACGCTTATAAGGCATCATCGGGGTATCGCTAAAAACTTGAACTTTATGGCAATATAGCGAGTCAGTCATTAGAATTCGAAGTTTGAAGAGGTTGAAGCGCCGCAGAAGGTAGTTGGAGCCAGATATACAGTCATAAGCAAAATTATTTGCCCAATGTATTTTCTTAGTAGAACTTCTCAAAAAAATAGTTGTACCTTTCAGAACACCCTTTATCTGATTTATTTGTTTTATCAATCAATAATAACAACAATTTTTGAAAAAAAATTAACACAAAAAAAATTATCAAACTTCATTAATAACGGAAAAATTCAGAATTTAAAAAGTGGCACAATTATTGTCACACCCAACAAAGCTGGCAAAATTATTTGCACAAGGGCAATCGATGACTTGGGAGAGAAAACCGTTAGAGTAATATTCGATTCGATCAATGTGAACGTGCGTGCTGCTGTTGCAGTAGTCCAGCGTCATTCTCCATCAAGGTAACTTGTTTTTAATTGGGTAAAACTAAGGATTTTGCGTTAGAAACACGTCCGGCGATTGTTGCAGAATTTAAACTCGGTATTCCGGCTGAAAAAATCGCTGAAAAATATCACTGCAGTTTATTATTTGATAGATAAAGAAAAAAAAATTAACAATTTAAAAAATCAAATCGGAAGAAGAAGAAAAAGAATAACAATGAGTCGGGAAGACAAACTTATCGTTTGACATTTTAAATGTAACCCTTCTGAAAAAGTCCAAGGTGTGCTAAAAAACATTTAAAAAAATCGTGAGACCAATATTAGTGAAAGAACACTGCGACGAAGGTTGAAAGAAAACCAAGCTAAAGCTTACGTTTCCCGAAAAACCCTTCATAACAAAAAAGAAAAACAGAAAAGCAGATTTTTGGAGAAAAGTTCTTTGGACCGACGAGACTGCTTATTCTCTAGATGGCACTTATGGATGAAGATTTTTTTATTCCAATCCAAAAACCAAAACCAAAAAGATCCACCACCCGACCCATAAGGCACTCACATGGAGGCAAAGTATTGATATGGGGATGCATATCCTATAGTGGTAGAGGACCATTTGTGAGGTGCTCAGATCGTATGAATCAGATTCTAAATGATGTAGCACTGCTAGCACGATCAAGGTTCATCGGAACCGACTTTGTACTTCAACATGACAATGCACCCATACACATGCTTGGACTATCAAAAAAGTATCTATCAGAAGTAGAGCAAGTAGTTTTGAATCGGACTGCAAAGTCCTGACTTAAATGTTTTAGAAAATGTTTGGCATATTGCGAAGTCTAAAATTCCACTTAGTATTGGACAGTCTGCAGATAAAACATAGAAACCATTTATAATGGCTTGGAGTTCTATTCCAGCAGAACAAATTCGACATTTTATTGACTCTGATCCAAGACGCATCGCATAGGTTATTGCTGCCAAACGAGGAAACACAAAATACTAGGTAATGCTTTGTACCCCATTCCTTTGGTTTATTTTAATGTGCTTTTTTTTTGCTTTAGGAGGTTGTAAAACACGTCAATTGCCCTTGTGCTAATAATTTTGCCAGCTTTGTTGGGTGTGACAATAATTGTGCCACTTTTCAAGTTATGAATCTAACCGTTGTTGAGGTCGGTCGTTGTAGGCTTGGCCAAGTTTTTAGAGCGGTAAACCGTTTAAGAAAAAATCAATTGTTTCCTTGTGATTGCTTAAAAATTCTACAAATTTTATTTGATAAGAAAAAAGGTTAACAATTCAAATTTATTCATTTTATATACCTTGGCTTACAACTATTATTTACAACAAAGAAAAAAAGGATTTTATTTAATTCAAAGATCTGTGCGTAAGGTACAAAAATTGTTCAAAGACAAGAAATGCAGTTGCAAGAAATTAAAGGTTAGGTAGAATCTTGCACATGAAGCACAAGACAATGCATTTATGTTACGTAGTTATGTTTACGTTTTCTTAAGGCTGGAACACATTGAAGGTTATAGCTTCAAGGGGAAGATGGCGTTAACAACCGTTATTTATGAAGTTTGGTCATTTTTTTTGTTAATTTTTTTCAAAAATTGTTGTTATATTGATTAATAAAACAAATAAATCAGATAAAGGATGTTTTGAAAGGTACAACTATTTTTTTGAGAAGTTCTACTAACAAATATATTGTGCACATAATTTTGCTTATGACTGTATGTCTTACTTACCTAAATAGCTCTTATCACTGAAAATCAAAGCCAAAATCTAATTTATTTAAAAGCACCTTACTCTAATTAACAACAAAACCATTGAACTTAATTTATGATTAAAAACTTATTTTTATAGGTCCCATCATTTCTTTTGCATTTTTGATTCTAGAAATCCCTTCAGGGTGTCAGCTCCGGATTGGTTTATTTCCTAAAAAAAAAGAAATTCATTCATTTAAATACAAAATGTGGAAAATATTTTTGGATAACTTACTTCATAGCCATAAGGTTCCAATTCTTCCTTACAGCGCTTAAGCCAGGCTCTGACTTTATGATAAGGACCCAAGTCGAAACCAAAAGCTTCCATTTGGGAAACAGTCACTGTCATTGATAGGTCGGCAACGGTGAAGTGGTCGGCTGCAACGTAGGTCCTATCTTTTAGTATAGCCTCAAACCATCTCAAAACTTCGACTAGTTTAGCCTTTTTTGTTTCATCCAATGGTGCACCCATAAACATTGTAGGAAACTGGCCAGAAGAAAAATATCAAAATTTCTTTTTTTAAAAAAAAAACATTAAAGATTTAAAGAACCAGAAGAAAAAACATAGGGATTGATACATTTTTTTCTATTAACATTAACTTCACCTTTGACATCCTTTATCATAGCCTCTTAGCAACATAATTCTTCTGTAATTCAATTTCAAAACTCACTTGAAATCACAATACTGTGCCACTTAGCAATACTAGCAAAGCATTTAGCATCCCAGCTCCAGTTGCAAATCCTATTACAAAGATTGAAATTCACTGCGGCAACTTGTTCCACACTCTTAAAATGTATAAATGCTGGTCTTATCCAAGTGGGATTTGCATTTATTATATTTCCATGTTAAGGACATTACAGAGCCTTTTTCGATTTATTGATTTTTTTTCTATTCATTTTGAATCACTTATTACTTTCAATGAAAGCTGAACAGCAGGAGTATCTTAATGGCGAGTGCCTTCTTACGCTAAGAAAAGTAAGATAAGCTTTATGGTTTTTTTGGCTGGAAAGGAGCAGGTATGCTAATGGTGGGTTATTGTATTTTTGGTTGTGCATGAATTACATATAAGAAGAGCCAATGGAAGGAGCAGGGAAAGACTCACAATCGATAAGTCATTGGTGGATAAAAATTCAAGGAATATGAATAAATCCACTCAAAATGGTATCAAAGGTTGGTAAACTTTTCGAGAATAATTCTATTCTTTTGTAGATACACTTAGAAAAAATGTTAAAAGAAGCTCGCATTCAAAATACAGTTAATAATCAATGTAAAGAATAATAAATTGCACGACTGGATCGCACGTACTTGCTCACATGGTCAGATCGTCGAATAAAATTTAAATAAAATGCACGAAAAAATATTTTAAATTTTTTTCTAGTATGTTATTATAAGGCAGTCTGTAGTTTTCATCTGGGAAAATTATTTAAAAAAACTTAATCCACCCATTTTCAAAATATTTCGAAAACCCAAATTTTTTTTAAATTTTTTTAAAAAAATCGAAAAAAAACGTTTTTGAAAATTTTTAAATGCGATATTAATTAAATTATGAATGACTTCCTGTGTGCAAAATTTTATTGAAATCTGGATAATAGTTTACGATAAAATCGCATTTAAAAAAAAAACGGTTATATGAGAGGTGCCGTTATAGAACAAATTTGAAAGATGTATTATTGTAAAAAATTAGCACCCTAGAAGTTTTATCAAAATCGTTAGAGACGTTTTCGAGAAAACCTAACTTTTTGTTCAAAATTGTATGGCAGGTACCATTATTTTTCAACCTAGAGCAAAAATGAAAAACACCCTCCGAGATACTACCAAATTAATCCTTAATACCAAGTTTGAAGCAAATCGGCCCATCCGTTTAGGCTGTAGAGGCGCGAACAGACAGACAGACGGACCGAATTTCCGGACCCACTTTTTACCACTTCTCTATTATCGTAATGTCATAACTTACATTTTAGTACCTCAATCGCAAGTAAAAAATGGGCACGACTGGATCGCACGTACTTGCTCTTATGTGCCTTATCACAATGGAAATCAAGATCTTTGACAGAAACCATTAACATTTACGTTGAAAATAACACAGTTTGAACTTAAAAAAAGTATCCAAACCACAATACTTAACGGTTTTTGGTAAAAGTGAAGTATGCAATCACACCTCTTAAACAACAAAAAATTTAAGAAATAAGTATTTCGAAAATTATAGGACCGGATTTGATAAAATCCTGTTTTTGAAAAAAAAATTGTTTGAAATTTTGCTATGCAGCTTTTTAGAAATTATTAATTTACACCTGATTTTAAAATCTTAAATATGTTTTTTTTTTTTTTTTTGATAAGTTTTAAATATATTGAATTTCGAAAAAAAAAATAAAAATTAATTAAAAATAGAAAAAAATTATTATTCAAACATTTTTGTATGTTGAATTAATTTGAATACTTAGATCTTATCAAATATTAAATTTATTCAAATCCATTAAGCCATTATCGAGAAATTGGAAAATAAAAAAAACGTTGTTTGTAAGGTACCGTTAATAACCGGAAAAGTCGGTAAATTTGGTTTTAATTAGCTGATAGCTAATTCATCAAATATCGTTGAAGCCGTTTTCGAGAAAAATAAGCTTTTCCGTAATCGTTATATGGCAGGTACCGTTATTTTTAGCCATAAAAAATAAAATTTCAATTTCCCCTCTGAGGATTATAACAGAATGCAGATCTCTCTTCAAGAAATATAGTAAAGTTTTGGCAAAATTCTACCAAATCAACGATGATCCCTCAAATGGTGGAAAATATTGGAAGAATGTTTTGTGGAGCGACGAGACAAAGTTAAATCTGTTTGGAGGTAAAGTGGCAACATCATATTGTGTGGTTCTTTCTTTTCATGGGGTCTGGGCCCAATTTTCCCGATTAGAAGTATTATGACAAAAGATTCATATGTCAGCATCATGGATGTAATACTACCGTTGTTGGCCGAAGAAAGCATGGCTCTAAAATTCTCTTTTCAGTCAGAAAAATACCAAAACCATATACATGGTTATGGTTATGATGTTTTAGATTGGCCTCTGAATGAATAAGGAGGAACTTTTGAAAATAGTCAAAAAACTAACACAGTAAGCTTAAAAAAAAAATAAAATAACTGTTGAGGCATTGGCTGTCACTTAATCAAAAAAAAAATTATGGAAAAGTCGTTTTAAATAACGTTTTTTTATTTTATCCTAAGTGTGAAATATTTGTTCGTCCTCAATTTTACAAGGTTAGGACCATCATAAGGATGCTGGAGCGGTTTTCTCACTGCATGGTTATGAAGGAAAACATAACTTGAGTTTTGAAGGTTTTTGGCTATGAATGTTTTGTAAGAGCCATGGCGTTTGTTGAAGATTTTGCATCGTGTCTCGGAATTTATTCAAGAAATCATGGCTGGATGTAGCTTACGCTGATGTGAATAACTCACCTGGAAGTCTTAATGATGTACCATAGACAAGTTCAGCTAAGGTTACTTTGTAGTCTTCTTGTAACGATGATCTTAGGCCAAGAAGAACGATTGGGAGTTTGGCAACCCAATCTTGTGTTTTGTGGCATTTGATAGCTGTTTTCAAATTTCGGTGGAATCGCTCTATCATGCCATTTGCCTGTGGATGATAAGGCGATGGTCGGTGTCTCTTGATACCCAGAAGTTTTAAAAATTCGTTGAAAAGAAAAAATTCAAATTGTCTTCCTTGGTCCGTCACATTTTTTTTAGGGATTCTAAACTTCAAGATCCATCGAGAAAGAAAAGCTGGTTCAACTGTTTCGGCGATGATGTAGAATGACTTCAGGCTATCTTGTTAAACGATTGATGCAGGTGCGTGCGTCTGAATATGGCAAAGGTCCAACTAGGTGGAGATGAACATTTTGAAATCTTCCTTTAGGTGGAACGAAATCGGTGATTGGAGATTGAATGTGCTGTTGGATCTTGCTTTTTTGGCAGCTAATACATGTTTGTGACCATTTACGACAATCCTTCCGAAGGCCTGGCCAAATGAAACGTTTTTTGAGCATCTGAGTTGTTTTTTTAAAGCCTGGATGTGACTAGTTGTGAATCGTATCGAAAACTTTTCACCGCAGATTTAAAGGGATATATGGACGTGTCTTGCCTGTCGAATTAAAGATTTGGTGATTTGTGTTAGGAAGAGTGATTTGTTTCAGTTGTAAGGATGTCGTTAAACGGAGGAGTTGACTGAGTTCGTCAGCGTTTTGTTGTTTACTTGCCAAATCGAAGTAGTGGATGGGAGATGGTGAGGAAATGGCGTTTAATCTTGATAGAGCATCAGCCACAACGTTATCTTTGCCTTTGACAAGCCTTATGTCTGTGGCAAACTGTCCGATATAGCTTAAATGTCTGAGTTGACGTGGGCTTCATTTCTCCGGTTTTTGTTGAAAAGCGAAATCAAGCGGTTTGTGATCTGTGTAAAGCACAAATGTCTTCCTTCGAGCATGTGTTGAAAATGCTTGATTGATGTGCGAGGAGGATCCAAATGGGAAGAACTTTCTTATAGGTGTTAAATGCGTTCTCGAGGTCGGGTGTCCAAGTCTTATCCTTCTTGTTGAAGCAAGTGTACATATGGAGAGGAGCTTGGATCTGCGCATCTGTGGGAACAAAACGTCCATAGAAATTAAGCATGCCCAACAATCTTCGCAGCTCTTGCACTGCAAACAGTTTTTTAGGAGATGGCAATGGTTATATTTATGGTAAGCCCATATTCTCCAAAACGCTGGAAAGCAGTCTGGGATGTCCGTTTAAGGGTTTGTGCAGCGTTGCACAGACCATGATCGCCAATCACAATTTTTCTTCTTGACCATATGGAGAGGGCTCGCCCAGCTACACTTTGAAGGTCAACAGATTCCTTGGCTGAGCATATATTCGAATTCTTGCTTCGCTGTCTTAAATTATTCAGGGGAGAGTAATCTGGCCTTGGAAAACACAGGAGGTCCCTTTGTTTGAATGTGGTGCGTGACATTTTGCTTGGTCTTAGCCAATAGGTTTGTTTTAGTGATATCTTCATATTCTTTCAAATCGTAAACGAAAGATGATGGGTTTATTGTTTGAGAATATTTGTGGCACTTGGCAAAATTGTTGCACCAACAAAAATCTACGTCAACCAAAAGATCGAAAAATGACAGGAAATCGGATCCAATGATTGGCTCTCTGACTTGAGCAATGACAAAAGGCCATCAGGAAAAGTTTCTGTGAAGACCAAGGTTGAGTGACATCTACCGTCACACACTATTATTTCGCTGCATAAAGAAAACGGTTGGATTGGCTGTTCCGCTTGCTATATTGGTAGGTGGAATGACTGAAATTGTGGCTCTAGGGTCTATGAGAAAACATTTGTTTGATGATTTTTCATTGAAATAAAGGCGACTTATGGTGTCGGCCGACTGGCTAGTCGCTAATTGCAGTGCGCAAATTAGTTTCCCGTCTTAAACTGACAAGGTTCTTGATACTTCCTTGCCTTTTTGCCATACCGTCGGTGGTAGTAGCAAATATTTGAATAAGGCAAGTTTAGGATTCATGAATATAAAAAAAATTGAGATAACAATCAAACACGACATTACGATCATAGAGAATCCCTAAAAAAGTTTATGTCTGTCCGCCTGTCTGTCAGTATGTATAAGGAGCTGCAGCCTAAACGTTGAAAAGTAATTGCCTTCAAATTTGCTATGTGTGGGTTTCTTGGCATTCCTCAGAGGGGAAAATTAAATTTTAGTTTTACGACTAAAAATAACGGCACCTGGCTTATAACCGTTAAGGAAAAGCTTATTTTTGTAGAAAACGGCTCCAACGATTTTGATGAATTTTTTTTTGAGAATATATTTGTACAGGTATTGGCTTTTGTTTCATTAAAACCAAATTTACGGGAAATGTCTATTAACAGTTCCTTTTATATAACGTTTTTTTTTTTTAATTTTCCACTTTCTCGGTAACGGCTTGTTTGATTTTCATAAAATTGTATATTTGAAAAGAAAAAATAAATTCTGCATACCAACATTTTGAATAACTTTTTTCTCTATTTGTAATTAATTTTTGAATTTTTTGTTTAATTATCAATATTTTTAAAAATAATCAATTAATTTTATTTTAAATTTTGTAATCAGGTTTATATTAATAAACTCCAAAAACCTGCATACCAAAATCTTAAAAGAGATTTTTTTTTTTTTCAAAAAACTAAAAATAAAAAACAGGATTTTATAAGTGATTTTTAAGTTTTGTGGTTTTGACACTTTGATGATGTTTATAGTGTTCAAAGCGAAATTTGGCTCATTTGACGGTAGGGCAAGCCAGTGTTTGAAATTTCAATTAATGGTGGCAAGTAAGTTGAATAGTTTCTAAAAAATAGCAAATATTGGTTGGTTTTGTTGGAGGACTTAAGTCTAAAATAGAAAAAGGACTTAGAAAAGTATGGGCTTAAGTCAATGGCTTAATTATACTGATATATTTAAACTTAGAGTTCATTGAATTTGCAAGTAGTGGGTATCCCCAGATTGAAAAAAAAGATGCTTATGGTTTGTGTGCGCCTGAAGTATGAGGCTTCAATGTATCAAGTACAGTCAGCCTGGTGTATGTAGTTTCTTGTAAACGGTGTTGGTGTCATGTTGTCTAGGTGGAGCAACGATGAGGTTTTTACTGTTTGACAACATTGCTGAAATTTTCGGACCTATTATTCTTGAAAATGGCTCATGGGCCATTGACTTAATGAAGCCCAATCCACACGTTTATGCCCGTCTTTCAGAAAGGAGCGAAACCGATCTTGGCTTAAAATAGGTTACCACGGGTCATTAAACGCTATCTTTTATAAGGGCTTTTTTTATTTTCCACACTTTCTCTGTAATGGGTTTCTAAAACTTATAAAAAGTATGAAAACCACAATACTTAATGGTTTTTAGTAAAAATGAAATACGCGACCACACGTCTTAAGTAACAAACAATTTATAAAAAAAGTATTTTGAAAACTGTAGGACCGGTTTTGATTAGTTTTAAAAATATTCAATTTAAAAAAAATTAAAAAAAATTATAAATAAATATTGACAATTGTTAAACAGAATTAATTTGGCTACTTAGATCTTTTTTTGTTTAAGAACTACGGACCAATTATTCCACCACCCCGTAAAGCACACCAAACAGTCAGTTTTTGTAGATGTAATGGTGTCTGAACATACCCTTGAGGATTGTCATCACTCCAAATATGGCAGGCAGTTTTGTTTATTGACGTATCCATTCAACCAAAAGTGAGCTTCATTGCTAAACAAAATATCCGATTATGGAAATTGGGGTCAACGGCAATCTTGTTTTAGGCCCATTCCCTGAATCTACGCCTTGCTAGTTGATCCTGTGGCTTCAATTTTTGCACAAGTTTGATTTTGTAATTTTGTAAGGGGTTTCCAAAATCTAATAAAGGATAGACACATATCCAATTCCTGTGCATCATGGCGGATAGACTGATTCGGGTCTTTCTTGACGCTAGGCTTTACAGCAGCAATGACTTCTTCTGTACGCACTGTACGGCGTCTCTGTGGATGCGTATTATCATTTAGAGTAAACGTGGTGCGAAAATGTTCCATAGATAATCAAATTAATCTGATAGACGATTATGTTGACCGTAAAACAGACGTAGTGAGCGATAAATATTTCGAACAGAACCATGATTTTCAAAATAAATTTGCACAATTTGGATGCATTGTTCAGGCATCAATCTATTCATGTTGAAATTTCAACTAAACTAAAAATAAATCACTTGACAGCTGACAAAATGTCCGCCAGTTAAAATAGTGTTGCCAATTTAAAGTTCTATAACTCTAAAAAACACTCTTTAGCAGCATAAAAAATTGTCAAATGTTCATCAAAATAGTTTTTTTCGAGAAATGTAAGGTTTCCTTAACCGTAACGTAATTATTGCAAAAATTATAAGATAAATCCGAATTGAATGATAAAAATGACGTGACACTTGGATTTTGTATAATTTTCTTTCAGTGTAATGCATTATCCTCGATTGATTTAAAAACACCGAGTAGCTAGTCCTGTCAACAACTTATGCAAGGTTGAAAGACTTTAGTCCTACATTATTCATTATTTTCCAACTGAAAGTCTCAGAAATGCGAAACAGTTCATTTAAAAAAACCACTTTCTAAGGTAAAAGAAGAATGAAGGATGAAGCTACCCAAAAAAAAAGTGATCCATAGTCTTAACATACAATAAGTAAGTTGCATGTTATGAAAATGTATTTTTTTTATAATTAGCCCGCACTAAAGGGATTTTGACTACCCTTATAATGTTAACTAAACACAGCGAGGGCTTTAGGAAAATAGGGAAGGATGTGAAAGGAGGTAACGATACACATTTTGTTATTAATGAAAATATGTATTTTATAGGTTTTCAATATTTTTCATTGAAAACTTTGTGTTATATTATTTGAAACAACACTAAAAATAATTATTTCAATTTATAAAACAGTGGCAACCCTGTTATTTCTAGGACTATATATTATTTATGAAAATACAACACGTTCTTCAATAAACCTTTCTCGACCAAACGGTGTTTGGACCTTATGTGATCTTGATACTTCGAAAACATTGGTGATAGTTTTAATAAAAAGTCTAATTATCCCATTTTTTTTATACAAGCAAACAATAATCCTTAAATACTCACGAAATAATCACCCATTCGGGCATACAAAGTTCCTAGATCGAATTGCAAGCGCTGGTCAATCAATGCCCTGACGCGAATATCCTTTGGATACAACGTGTCGTCCTTGGCATACGCCGCAACCAAATACGTCAATATAGCCCGACTAGAATTGCATTAGAAAACCCATTATCTTACCGATAGATTTCCAATCAATTCACATTAAATCTTACCTCTCCCACAAAACCAACCCATCATCATCGACCGTTGGCAAACAGTGCTGAGGATTCAACGCCACAAACTCCGGCTTCAGCTGCTCCCCCTCCATAATGTTCACCACTTTCATATCGAATTCCAAATCCAGCATCTTGGCCAACATCAAAATCGCCCGACAAGGAGGACTTGGTGGTAGATAATACAGGACTGGCGGCATCTTTCCACCCCTAATAAGGCAATAAACGAATTCCTTAACAATTTCACGTGTCTCGTTGACCATAAAGCCGTCTCTTCGGATGGCAATCTTCGTTGTGAACTTATCGGCTTACCACCAGGACACACACTCTGTTCAATACAAAAGTCTCAATTACTTTGGACTCGATTTCTTAGCAATCAACCGCAAACAATGAAGACCTTGAACTCCTGCCTTAACCATCACAACCCCCAACCCCCCCAAATCAATAGTGTGGAAGGAAATAAATCAATCAATTCCGAGGATAATAAGTATACAATTGGTTCTTGAGGAAATTTTCTTGGCAGGTTATCATCAAAGTTTAACGATTTAACTGTTAAGCTGATGGCCCTCCTTTTTGGTGGCCAATAAGTTCACAAAACCCCCCTCACAAGAAGAGGGTGGACATTTCGACGACGCTTGATGTACTCACTTGGCTCGGACTATTAATTTGTGCTGCACAACAGCGAGTGTATCTATGCAGTTACCCAGTTTGATTGGGATGCACCCTCCTCCGGTTGACCGTGATAGGACCGAAGTCTAGATATTGATTAATGAGCCCCCACAGACTGTTTTACACAACCGCACTCGAACCGAATCTCGGCCAAATGCAGGAAGAAAAAGACGCGTTAGTAAATATATTTTTTTTTTCGTTCTTTGTTTAGCCTGATTCGGTATTGCAAGAGTGGCATTGAGTGTTGTTCAGTGTAGTAAGTAGGCGCAATACTTTCACCGTTGCTAGGATACGCGTCCTGAAATAGGGACACAACAAAATGGCAGCAGAAGCGCAACTAGAACACTCTTTCCGCTGACAATTGGCTCTGTGAGAAAGTGTTCGTCACATAAACGATTATAGTAAACGTGATGGCCAAAGCCGGGGCATAGCCTATGAACTTGTGCGACGCAAATTATGATTAGACGGAGAAAAAAAGCTAAAACTTTCGATCTGTGGGCTTGAACAGGGCAGTAGGTAGGCATAACGGCTATCAATGGCGCTGCCCTTTAATGCGAATATATCTGCACTGTCTTACTTTTTTTTGTTGGCAGAAAAAAGAAGGTTTGAAGTGCGTGGAGAAAACATACTGGTAAGCTACTCAAAGAGCAACTTTAACAGTTACTCACAGTTTTTTCGAAACATTCATGGTAAAAAAATGGGCACGGTTGGGTCGCACGTACTTGTTCTTATGTGAAAATATTACAGTTTAAACTTATAAAAAGTATTAAAAAACACAATACTTAAAGGTTTTTAGTAAAAATGAAGTACGCCCGTCTTAATAATTCTTAGAATTTATTTATATACAAGTGATTATAAAATTTAAAATATTAATTTTAATTAGAAAAAATAAGTTATTAAAAAATTTGATATGCAAAATTAATTTGGCTATCTAAAACTTCTTAAATATAAAATTTGACAGAACTCCAAAAAACCGTTGCCAAAAAAGTCGAAAATTAAAAAAACCGTTTTATGAAAGGTGCCGTTAAACAAAAAAATTGTCAAAAATGGTCATCAAAATCGGTGGAGCCATTTTCGAGAAAAATAAGATTTTCCAAAATATGGCGGGTACCGTTATTTTTAGGCCTAAAAACAAAGTTTCAATTTCATTTCATTTATTCATTTCATTTCCCCTCTGGGGAATGCCAATATAATCACACACACCAAATTTGACAGACAGACAGACAGACATTTTTTCTCGATCACTTTTTTATACTTCTCTATGATCGTAATGTCATGTTTGATTGTTATCTCATTTTTTTTTTAATATTCAGTGAAGAAAAAATCGAGAAAAACACTCAAAATAAGCAGGAACAATTGGATTGAAAACATAATAGAGCCAACATTGGAGCCTAATGGAACGCCATACTGTATCTGTGCTCTTACTGCTTCATTTTTATCGGTAAATCTGATGTGTTGGTTCTTCAATTCCAAAACCATTTTAATTGTTGAACTTTTGTTGAATTCAGTTATGCTATTAGCTGCGTGGAAAGCTGATGCCGCATCAGCTTTAGTAGAAACTTCTTCTTCGTTGTCTGTTTGGATCCGTTTTAATGATTTCCATGGCACTTAAGCTCCTAGACTCAGTATGTCTTCCTGAGTGATATTCTTCTCATAAGTGGTTAAGGGTGTTTTATGGTTTTTAAAGATGGTTTTATCTCGGGTTCTTTGTAGATCCGTTTGAATATGAATCTCCGTCGTTCAAGAAACAGAACAGAACAGAGACGGAAGGAAAATTATTGATCTTTGCAATTCATTCGGATTAAGTATTTGCAATGGAAGTACACATGGAGACGCTGATGGGGATTACACCTTCATCGGTTCTCAGGGCAACTCAGTAATTGATTATGCTAATGTGAATGGAAATTGGTGTAAGCTTATGGATAATTTGGAAGTTCTGTCGCAGATTCACTCCGATCATCTCCATATTCAAATGTCGATTCAGGTAGCTTTAGAAGACAACATTTCACCAACCATTTGAGTCTTTCCGAACTCAATGACACCATAGCAACCTGGAAACCAACTACTGGCAAGATGACAAATAACTGCACTACCAACCCTCGTGAAAAATGGTTTGACAGAGACTGTTCAGAAGCTAGTAAGAAATTATTTGCTTTGTTAAGGCTAGTAAGAAAGTTGCCTCAAAATCTATTTCTCAAGCGGGAATACCTGTCTTCAAACAAAATTTTAACATCCCTGCTTAAAACAAAGCGTCAAGACTACTTCGAAAAAACTGCCCAGGATCTTTCAAGTTGCAGGAATGCTTCTCAATTTTGGATTAAAGTGCGTCTTATAAACAACGAAAAAAGCTACAGCAACCCACTCTACCGGTCGATCTGAAAGATTTAAGGGAACATTTGAAAAATCTCTACGACTTTCCAATATGCTATCCCTTTCCAAATAAACGAAGACTTGGACGCCCCTTTTAGTCACTTAGAGGTAAAAACAGTGTTGGATAAACTGAAAAACGACAAAGCTCCGGGATCCAATGGAATACCACCTGAAATTTATAAATTCAGCACAACTCTATTCGTCGAACATTTTAATCTAGTGCTAAACCAGGCTTATGATCACGAGTGCGTGCCAAGTTACTTTAAGGATTTCATCGTAGCGCCGATATTCAAGAAAGGTGACCGCACGGCGGTTCCTGCAAACTATAGAGGAATTTCCCTGCTGAACTCATCAATGAAAGTTTTAACAAAGCTTCTCTACAAAAGACTCTACAATTTGTTGAAGTTAACAATCTTTTGGGTGAGTCCCAAGCTGGGTTCCGCAAAAACTACTCGACTATAGATCAAATCTACACACTCACGAGCATTGCAGAGGTTTTCATCAGACCCAAAAAGAAGTTATACGCTTTCTTTATTGATTTCAAAGCAGCCTTCGACACCGTCGACAGAACAGCTCTTATGCTTAAGCTATACAGCAAAGGTGTTTCAACGAACTTGGACATATTTTGGAAACATTGTATGACTCCACAAGTTCTGCGCTCTCATTCAACAATAGTATATCAGAATTATACGAGGTGGAAATCGGTGTAAGACAAGGATGTAGCTTAAGACCCTTTTTGTTTGCCCTCTTCAAAGACGATATCGAGGACGTTTTACAGTGTGGAGCAAGAGTCACTGCAAATCTAATAGTAAAATATTTGAAATTTTCTGATAGCATTGTGATTTTTGCTGATACACCTGGAAGCCTCCAATTAATGATTAGCAGATTAGCTGATTACTACCACAAATGGAGTCTTCAGGTAAACGTCAGTAAGTCGAAGGTTATGATATTTCGTAAAGGTGGTGGCCCAAATGGTCGGAACGAAAGGTGGAGATTCGACAATAATGAAATTAAAGTAGTAAGTGACTATGAGGTAAAAATATCGAGAAATCTCAATCTGAGAAACCATATGTCAGAGAGACTTGCAAAATCGAAAAAACGCTCTCAATGCAACGTGGAGGTCGAATATGCATAGTAAGGATGTAAACTTCAACTCCAAGTTTCGAGTTTTTGAAACAACAGCCAAGGCTGTTATGTGCTACGCCGCAAAGGTATGGGGTCACATTGAATTCGACGAGGTAGAAAATCTTCTGTGAAAAGAACGCTAAGGCTTCCAAGCAGTACTGCAAACCACATTCTCAAGTTCGAGACGGGTCTTCTTTAAAGAAAGAAATTATCTTGGTTCGAGACTTGGAGTAACTTAGTTTCCCGTTGCGGCCATCAACTTACTCTCACCGAAAACAGACCAGACCTTTAAAAAACCCCAACTTTATAATCTAGTTAGCGCAGTAGATGTTAAAAAAAAGAGCGAGACAAAGGCTTTTTTAAGGAAAAGTACTCGATCTCTCTCATGTCACTCGTTTTAAAAACAAGAAGAGAGTTGCTACCACTCATCTTTATACCACACAGAGAAGAACGCCCAGAAATTTGCAGTCTGAGTAATTAAGGAGAAAGAGAAAACGTTTACCACTTTCTTTGTAGATGTCCTATCTAAATGAAACCCGGAAAAGTGTTTTCGGGATGAGTTTACTCGGTGAAGATGAGATGCTCAGTCAACTGGCAGACGACTTAGGCAAAGCTCAAAATTGTTAGTTTATTACTATGAATTGTGTAAAACTTAAAGAAAAAATAAAACATTTATTAATTTAATCTAGTTTGATAAAGCAGTCCCGAGGCATTTAGCACTCTTTTTTGCTTTAGTAATAGATGCTGTGTCGAGTGGCGAAGTTTTGAAAGCCAAACTTCATGGTTGGGATGAGGTTGGCCTCATTGCAGTATTTCTTGAGCGGCCTGAGAATGAATTCTCCCAGAATCTTACTGATATTATTAAGAAGGGACACCGGCTTAAAGTTGGAAATAAGGTTTAAAAGCCTTTTTTTCATTTAACGAACGATTTTGGCTATTTTCCACTTTTTGGGAAAGAAGCAGTTGTTGAAGCAATTGTAATTGCAAGAAGAATCATCATTTGATACAGTTATTGGATGTTCCATAACGTCCACCAGATTTTCTCTTGCTTGGAATTGAAGATTGATTTTTGTTTTCTACTCCAGAATTCAGAATTGATACTTGACACACCAAAAAAAAAAACATTTCCCAAAGTGACTGATGTAGTTCAAGAAAAGATAAAAAATAAACATGTAGTTAATGTTTTTAAGACGATTCCATAGCCATTGACTTTTAGAATATAAATTCACTCCAGGTGCTTTTGGTCCCTGTGGAATCTTGGGTAATTTTTGTAACTCTAGCGCACGAAAAACGGCTGATTCCTGGGAGTCGATGTCGCTGTAGTTGGAGAAATTCTCTTGTCACGCTTTTTTACTCCATAGTTCGAGTCACTGGGAACAATTGTATGAGTATTTGAGTATATACATACTTGCTGACTTCTGGAAGCATATTAACAAAATAAGAGGTTGAAAGAAGGAAGTCAAAAGGCAAACTAGTTACAAGACAAGTTAGTAACATATGTTGAAATACAATATCCGAAGAATGTTCCTCACGGTTATGTTATGTGTCGTTCAACCAATGATAATTCTTTTTCCTTCAGTAATGGGTATATCCAGATTCGGACTCAACCGAATCCAAAAATTCTAATTATCAAATCCTCTTCAAAACATGTACATACCGTCATCGTTAATATTTCCAGCTTTGGATGTACAAATGAAGTGGGCGCTGATGACTGTTAGGGACTTCTTCCAAACTATATCCTAATAGCCGTTGCTTCAGTTTTTTTGACAATTTTATTTAACGATTTTATTTAAAAATACGATTTTTTTTTAATTTTTAATGATAAAAAATACAATTTTAGTTTTGAAGACGACATAACATTCGTTGTTTAAATAAACGCTGCATGAAATAAGCTGTAAGTGACTGTATAATAAATACCCTTTATGGCACAAAATATTACTTAAAGTCCTCATTCTAAGGGATGTTTCCACAAATATTTTTGCAACAAAGTGCTTATTTAAGGTTGAATTTAATCCTGCCAAAGACACGAATGTTTCCATTCATGAAAAAGTCATACAAAGGATATTGTATGTTAAGAGGCTCAGTTGCCTCATTAAAGTGTGATTAAGCTACCTGAGTGTTGAATAATAAATAAAACGAACACACGCAAGCACTTTTGCAAGGTTTTGTTGAGATACTTTTATGGACATACTTATAATTGAGCTCTGAAATGTGAAATGTAAATAAAACGAAAAAATTATCTTATAGAATAAAAGGTTTCGTTAAAGCAAAAGTTTATGTTGACCTTGAATATTCTTTGGTTCCTTGCTAGAGCCGATATACACAGCTGGTGAAAAAAATTGGTGTGACTATTTATTTTTTTATTAGTTAATTTTTTTTTACATTTTTTCAGTTGCATTATAATTTTTTTATGTTTTTAATAAAACTTCAATAACAAAGAAAATAAAAGGCTTTAATAGGATCTTGAATTAATAGAACATTTTCATAATAAGTGGCCGAAACTGTCGATTGACGCATTTTAGCCTGGTCAATAAAATAGGCGCGTCTTCCTAAAGTATTAAAAATATTGATTTTATTAACATGTTGGTTACCTAAATTTTCGATTACCTAACTCTAATAACCAGAGTATCCTCCATTGCTAGCTTGAACTTTTTGGAGTCGGCGTGGCATTGATTCCACCAATTTTTGGCATGTCTGGTTGGGTATAGAATACCATTCTCTTTGAACGGCTTCCAACAATTGGTTTCCATTTGTGAAATATTGCCCGCCTAACTTTCGCTTGAGTGCATTCCACAAGTTCTCAATGGGATTGTGGTCAGGGGATTGACTTGGCCACGGGATAAGATATACTTCCTTCTCTTGGAACCAATCTTTTACGAGACCCGCCGTGTGTTTTGGATCGTTATCCTGTTGAATATGCCATCGGAGGGGCATGTTTTCTTCAGAAAATGGAAGCATGACATTTTCCAGGATATCTCTATACCCATATTTTGTTGATATGGTTTTAATGAGAAATATAGGACCGACACCGTACCACGAAAAACATCCCCACACCATAATATTGCCACCTCCGTGTTTGATTGCTTTCTGTGTATAGCGGGGATGGTATTCTTTTCCTTTTGGGGGTCTTACATTACGCCCGGAGTCCGAAGAAAACAAATTTATTTTAGTCTCGTCGCTCTACAGGATATTACGCCATTTTTTAAGTCCTTCAGGTCCATTCCAGTTCGCGTATCTAAGAGCAAATTCTTTCTTCACACCTATTTTTTCGACCAGCTGTGTGTATACATACGATGAAGGATTTTTCAATAAAAAAATATTTGCTAACATATTTTCAGAATATCTTGGTTCGAATAGAATGAAGTCATCTATTGCAGCTTAAACCATAGAATTCGATGAACGATGATAATCAAGATTGGCCGCAAAAATAGTGTAATTTAACATTTCTAAACTTTGAATTAGCAGCATTAAAAAACCTCAGAGGATATACTTCAAGAGAAGTAATGAAGTACGCCATTCTACGTCTTAAATAACAAAGAATTTATGAATAAAGTATTTCGAAAATTGTAGGACGGATTTTGATAAAATCCTGTTTATTTTATTTTTTAGTTTTTTGAAAAAAAAAATTATTTTTAAATTTTGGTATGCAGTTTTTTAGAGTTTATTAATATACATGTGAATATAAAATTTAAAATATTTATTTTTGGTTAGTTTTAAGAATATTGATTTTTCAAAAAAAAATTCAAAAATTAATTTTAATTAGAAAAAAAAAGTTATTTAAAATTTTGATATGCAAAATTAATTTGGCTATCTAAATCACAGAAATCCATAGAGCTGTCACGGAGAACGCCAAAAATTAAAAAAAAAACCGTTATATGAAAGGTACCGTTAATAGACTTTTCTCTGATCAAATGATAGCTAAATGTAGTGCCCCGTGGCTTAGTGGTTAGTGTGTCGGACTGCTAAGCAAATGAGCCTGGGTTCGAATCCAGCTCATAGCCACCTTTTTTTCCGGGGTACTGCCTCTTGCGAGGAACTGACAAAACCTCCAAGAGTAAAATTTGTCTCGAAAAAGTGCATCTCATGTAGCCGTTCGGACTCGGCGGTAAACTGTAGGTCCCTTCCATTCTTGCAGATTATCAACACACACACAGGAATGGTTGAGAGTATAAGTCACTAGGCCTTGGCTCCTTCAGGAGCTGTCGCGCCAATAAATTTATTTATTTATTTATTTATTTAAATGATAGCTAATACCAACAGAAAAATTCTCAAGAATTTTCATCAAAATCGTTGGGGCCGTTTTCGAGAAAAATAAGCTTTTCCTAAACGGTCGTATGGCAAGTACCGTTATTTTTAGCCCTAATAATACAATTTCAATTTCCCCTCTGGGGAATGCCAAAAGAATCACACATACCAAATTTAAAGATAATCGCTTAAGCCGTTTAGGCTGCAGATCGATATACACCCGGACAGACAGACAGACGGAAATTTTTTGTCATTGACTTTTTTAAACTTCTCTATGGTCGTAATGGCATTTTTGATTGTTATCTCAATTTTTTTATATTCAGGAATCCTAAACTTGCCTTATAGTCCCTATAATCGCAAGTAAAAAGTATTCAAGCTCTTATTGGAATATATATATACAGGGTGGCACATAATGGGCGATGTGATAATAAAATATTATTGTTAACGTATTTTTTTTCCAAAATTAACTTTAAAAAACTTGTAAAATTAGTCTTGGAAAAGCTCACGGCAGAACAAAGAACCAATTTTATTTCGAAAATCTTCACACAAATTTTCTTGATGTGCGAAGTTCAGTGCTCCAATAAATTTAACGATTGGTTCAGCTTTTTCAGCAACAAGTGGCTGTTTTTGATCTTTCGCGTGCTGGAAGATCTCGTTTAGGCCACAATATTGGTGACGTTTTCAGCAGTTGATGATGTCACGGCATTGTTTGCAAAGAATTTTTAAGCAGTTATACCTTTTTTCATTTATAAGATTTAGTTACTTCACGAGTTGAGTTGAAAGCAAAATGATCCATAAATACGCATTTAGTATGATCGGCGTTTTCGGGAATGGTTTCGATAGAAAAACGAGTTTATTCAAGAAATCATAAACTCAATGGTAACATAAAAAAAAAATTTCGAAATCCAAAAATAATTTATTGAAATCAAAAGCACCCACATATGTACATAGATGCTCATTTTGTTGGCAATCTTATGCCTCAGAAAGTCTTTTGCAGCTAATTTTATGGTAGAAGGTAGCTTGGAAGAACTTGCTTTAGTTGGAAGAATAGCAAAGATCAGTACGTCCAACTTCTCGTGGGAAAAATTGGATGGCTTCGGCCAGCGATCGAAATGTATAGAAAAACTTGTTGATAGGGGCCATCATTGGATCCGCGGTTTTTGCGCCGATAATGATGATGGAAAAATTCTGTAATAGGCGCCTTTATCGGCTGTGCTTTCTGGGTGACAAAATATACTCGGGTTATAACTCATTAAATTCTAAGTCCACCTCTGTAAATTCGATAAAAAAAGGATTGATATCAACCGCCGGAAAATACGCTTTACGATAGTGGACTTTTCTGTGTTATATTTACACTGATCTGATATGAACTCATCAGACTATTGATCAGATTATGTTCCCAAATTACAGCAGAATATTTATATAAGCCATTCCTGATCTAAACGCAAACGGACAAACGACATGAGAATCCATTTGAGAAGCAGTGCTTTCCAATGCTGCTAATCAAATCATCACCTGCAGCCTGCGGGCTTAAAAATCTTGGTATCAAAACCAAGCTCTAGACCACAGATTCATCCTCCAAATCACAAAAGTTCCTCCCAATATCTCAGCTTCATTAGCTCCATTTCTTCTATACTAGTTCTGGTGTGATATCTTTGTGATTAATAGTACGGTATAGTTAACATATTCTGTACACCTGAAAATAAAATAAATTTATTAGAGCGATAGCTCCTCAAGGAGCCAAGGCCTATAGTGACATACTCTCAACCATTCGTGTGTGTGTGTTGTGAATCTGTCAGAATGGAAGGGGCCTACAATTTAACGCCGAGTCCGAAGTACTACATGAGATGCACTTTTTCGAGATATATTTTACTCTTGGAGATTTTGTCAGATTTTGTCAGTTCCTCGCAAAAACGGTGTCTCTAACGGAGATTCGAACCCCGACCCTTTGCTTAGCAGTCCGACACACTAACCACTAAGCCACGGGGCACTACTACACCCGAAAATGTGTGTACTTAATATTATCATGGTCGTTTAAATAGTTAATTGTAAAAGTGTATTTAATAATATTTGTCAAGAATCCTATTACTAAAAATACCTACTGAATTAAAATGCAAACACGAATCAATCTAACGCTGAAAATAGCATACCCAGATAAAACAAGAATGTCTTATATACATATAGTACATGTATATGTATCTCGGTGGAATATTGTACATCTCATATACATATAATATTTTTCATTTAGCTTACGACTTCGATTCTTAGATCTGAAGCTAGTAAATGAACGTATAATATACGTATATTAAACATCAAAGAGATTCCATGTATTAAATGAAAGACATATACCGATTAATCGCTACGAATTCCACAAGGATATTGGCCGAGCGGTTAGCGATCCAGACTATTGGTGCCAACGGACCTGGGTTCGTTTCCGACAAATACTTTTATTTAATATAAATATTCAACAAAAATAATAAATCACAAATCAATTATAAAGGGTGTTTTTTTTAGACGTGTGGTTTTCAAGAAAAAATAAAACGCATATATTTTAATGTTATGGCCAATAATTTAGCTTTATTATAAAGACAAAGAATTGCCATTATGTTTTAAAAATGACTTCGGGCAAGTGGCCACCGCGGCAGGCTCGAATAAATTCCAGCCGAGAGACCCAATTTCGACCTTTTCTTGCAGCATTTGGAGCCATATGTCAGCAATAACGCGACGAATGTTATCAGTCTATTCATGTTAAAATGCCAAAACAAAGCATAGATTAAGTGACAGCTGTCTAAAAGACCGCCAGTTAAAATAGTGTTGCCAACTTAAAGTTCTATACCTTCTTTTACAGGTATAAAACTTAAACACCTAAAAAAAAGGTCAAATTTTCGATGACTTTTTTCACCATTTGTTGCCGTATATAAGCAATAATCCGATGAATGTTGTCAGTCTATTTATTTTCAAAATGGCAAAAAAAACTGATCATAAATCAAGTGACAGCTGTCAAAAAGACTTACTCTGAAAAAAAGTATTGGCAAATTAAAAATCACACGTCTAAAAAAAACACCATCTAGGATGTAGAAATCACAAGAAAATATTCAATAAAAACAAAATATAAACAAAACAAAATTTATTTTTCACCTTTGTTCGACTTACAAACGTATATGGCCACGTCGTTTTAATGTTTAATATACGTCAATGTTCTATCTATAATATATGTCAAATATAGATACGTTAATACGATGTCGCCGCTGACGTCTGTAAGATGTGTTTAGTACGTATAACGAATAACTAAATGTTTGGCTTGTTTCCTTATAATATATATGTATATATTTTACGTTTATGTATACATACATATATTATACGGATATTAGTCGGACATTTAGCTCTTCAGTATACGTCTTACAGACGTATGCTTAACGTCAATGTTCTATCTGGAATGGATTTAACTGTCGGAGTTTAAACAATTTGTGATAAATATCGAATGAAACATTTTCCCAAGTAAAATATCTTTAATCACCTAAATTTCTATTAGATATTGTATTATAAGTTTTAATAAATTAAATTCAGAATGAAAATTCAAGGAGATGATTATACCCCTAAACATTTTAATATTTTAAACTGCCATCAGAATCCAATTAAGGATTGCGTATTTCAAAATATAAAACTTTTTTTCCCCTAAATGCATGCGTAGAAACGTCTACTGCATTCTGTTTAAATTTTACCTAAACCCAAATAAGTAGGTTGCTAAGCCTAATTTGGTCCTGTTTAATTCGTAGTAAAACAACCTAAAACACAATTGTGTTTCTGGAATTAAATACTACACTCAGCCATTGCTGTTTCCCAGATTTGAAGCAAACATCCCTTAACCGGAACATTTATTACTTCAAAAGCACCATAGGACACGTACCCTCCATAAAATCTCATTAGAAACGCAGAATATTCAAAAAAAATAGAATTAAAAAAAATATCACTGAAACGTGGTCGTTGCAGGTCCCGATGTACCTTCCTAAATCGTCGCCTCTCCTATCCCTCTGTCGAGCGTATCTATGGAACCAAAACTAAGGGCAATCGATTTGTCTTTCCTTCTGGTGTTGCATTCTATCTGCCTCTCCGGTACGTGCACTACGTTCCTGTGTGCCCTGCCAACTCTGCATTATCTGTGTTGCAAATAGGTAAACTAAACACAATTTACCTTTGCCACAGATATCCACGACTCGAATCTGTCCATTAAGAGAATAATTATTTAGTTTTTGCCCACGGCCTTCAGAGAAAGATATTGAATAGCAATTAGCAGGAAATAGATAAATGCAAATTGCACAGACAATGATACCCGACCTACCTACCTAGCTGTCCCGCCATCGCGAAAAGCCGGTGATTATAGCAAGAAAAGTCTTTTGTTTTCTGGAAACCAGTGTGTCATCAATGGATCTACCTGATGTGTACCTGTCAGCAGTCTCGGCTACATGGTCATTGATGCACCTTCCTCGGGTTTTATCGTATCTTTTGTGCAAGTACTTGGAATTTAAAATTCACCTGTGATAATGTGCTGTGTCACCAGAGTGCGGATACATTCCTTGTAGATACAAGATACACTTAGTTCGAAAATAAAATCTCAAACAAATTCCTGGAATATTTTCCGGATCCTTTTTATCAATGTTGGACAAAGGTTAAGGGATTTTAAAGGAGGGGTAGGAAACTATTTGTTCAAGGAGAAAGTGATATATAAATAAAAAGGACAAGTCGGTCCCAAAGATAGTTCCCTAAAGGACTCAGTGGTGAAAGGTCATATGATGAACTGTGTTTTGGTTACGTTTAGTGTGGTTTTGCTGTTTGTTGCAAGTGTGATATGTGTACCTGTTTCAGAGGAAGTGGACCAAGTGCCACCGCTTCCTACTCCAGTCGCTGGTAAGGATGATGGGTCGGCAGATTTGAAACCTCCGCCTCTACCAGAAAATGACAACCAGTATTCTGGAAGCTCAGCTGTAAGATTAACTTTTGTTTTTGCTTATTCTTGGCCTTATTTAATAGTGTTCTTTTGAGATAGATATCGGCTGAAACTTCTGTCTTCGATCCGAGCATATATCCTGGGCTACTGCCAGGAGGCCTTCCAGGATATCCTGATCCCTTCCCTAGTGGGTATCCTCAACCCTACCCTGGGTATCCTCAACCTCCTGCAGGCTATCCAACTCCTTATGTGGTTCAAACTGGATACGAAGGATATCTTGTACCATCAGCTCCGGCGGCAGTGCAAGCAGTTCCCGTGGCAGATCCTTTGGGTTTCCTTCGAGGCATTGTCCCTGCTTCAATGCTAACATGGATTGTACGATCTATGGCAGTAGTTATGGGTACGGTAACTATGGTCATCATGGGTGGAGCACTGACAACAGCTCTCTGCTCCTTGACCCCACTCTGCTCGATATCATTCAAATCTCTGAAGTTCTTGGATTGGAATGAAACAGCAAGAAATGTTGGAATGATTGTTGGCACCGAAATCACCCCGGAACGTGTTAGGCGGGCAGCTAGTTTTGTGCACACAGCAATCAGAAAGTACAGTGAGTTGCAGAAGGCATTTGCCACAGTTGATGGTACAAATGTGCACAAGTGAATTTAATTTACAAGTTTATGTTATTTAATTTATGGAAAAGAACTTTATAATATTAAACAATTTTTTTTTTAATAATTAATAATCAATGCTGATAAGTGTTTTAGCAATTAGCATTTCTTTGTGAAAAAAAAATATGTTAAGCGAATTTGCTATTTGCAAACCACAGACCTTTTTAAGATTTAACTTTTGAAAAATATAATTTTAAAAATAAATATGTTAATTAGGATTTCAAGGAACTGTGATCTTTGGTTTTCTTAATTCAAAATTATGTACATCATTCTGCTCTCAGTAGAAATGTAGAAATATCACTGGTTTTGGTCAGGGCATTCTGTAAATGTTGAAATATAGAAATCGATCATCAGACACGAAAGTATCTATTTTACGACAATTCTGCTTTTGTACCTGTGGATTTCCATGTGGCTTCCACAAGTTTCTTTCTTGTATCCCCAGAAATTGCAGCAACAGAAGTTTAACGACCTAAATTTAGTGAGTTAGACTAGCGACGAGATCGCTTTTGTAAGACTTAAGGCAGTCTGCCATCATCCATTCTTAGTTGCAGAATACAGGGTGTTTCCTAATATACGATGGCAATAATTTATTGAATGATTTATGGACGCGTTTTAACAAAACCAAATAATCTAGAGTCTGAGTCAATTTCGACACCGACACAGGTATTAAGTATTTAAAAAAAAGTCTACTTTGGCGTTCCCTGATTCATCTAAGCGAAAACAGATCTCCTAATATTAATGATAGAAACCATCTTTTAGGGCATTAACACCATCATTGACAAGTATCTAGAAAAACACAAAGATGTTATGGAATTTGGAAAAACCAGCTCTAGGAATACACGGTTCTTCTGGGCTTCAATATGCAAATACTAGGGAATAAAATGGTTCTATTTATGGTCAAACTGTACTTTTTGGTTTTAGGTGATAGTGATTTGGATATGTATTATAGTTTTCCAAGATTGTCTTATGTTGATTGATTGATCGATCAGTTCTAACAGCTTCCAGTATTCTTTTATTAGCCGAAATCCTGCTTCCAAGTAGAGCTGCTGCATCAGATCTTGTATTCGAAACATATGCCCTGCCTTAAAAACCTTCGAAACGTATTTCTAAACATTGCTTTGGTAGAAAGTCTTCGGTTAGGATAGGTGATCACTGATCAGTATTTAAATCCTATAATAATCCTCTCGGACCTTGATTAATATGCCCTTCCAGCCGGCTCGATCTCTAGCCTCCCGTCTCCAATTTCTCAATCAAAACATTGTTGCAGGTCTTCCTCTAGTATGGCGTCTGAGACTGCGTGCTGAAGTCTCAATGTTCTTCTGCTCTACATGGCCGAGCCATCTTAGCCACTAGATACGGTTTTTTTGTTTGGCTAAGCTTATGTCGCTGTGCAGCACGTACTGCTCCTTGTTGTATTTTTTCGCCATTCATTACTTCCTGTCGCAAATGAGGCTATAAATAATTCATAGAACTTTTCTTTCCAATGCTCCAAGGGAGCTTTTATCCGACTGGGAAAGGCTCCATGCTTCTGCACCATATAGTACGACAGCTGAAGATTTGACCGAGCATAGATTTTCCAGATCTTACCGACTTGGTAAGGGACTATCATTAAGGTCGTAAACGGCTTAAGGCATTCACATAAAACGCTATACAGGATCTAATAGGCTAATAGGTTGTAAGAAGCTGCGTTTCTGGTCAGTCGAAAGATTTCTGGCCAGGTCAAAGTATATGCAATCGGGATATGCTCTGAATTGATTCATTGAATTGATGTGATTGATGTCCAAGATATAATTTCCTCTGCGTGGTTATTGATTGATACGAAGTTTGGCACCAACAAGACGGTGATCCGAGTACCTATGTATATATTATGACGAGGGAATTACGTGTTTGTTTTTTCTCGCTACAAAATCTATAAGTTTGTGTCCGTTTCCGGAGGTGTTTTCGTGTTGGCTGTGTTTTCCGATAGTCTTAGCAGATATGTTCTCCTTCCCAACTATTGAGTTAAGATTGCCCATGAGTTTCATGTCATGTTTGGAGCACTGTTCGTACGTTTTGATAAGAAGCTCCTAGAAATTTTTACTTGCGATTTTAGGTACTACAAAAAAATTGAGATAACAATTAAACATGACATTACTGGCAAAATTCTGTCCGTCTGTCTGCCCGTACGGATGTATTTTGGACTGCAGCCTAAACGGTTGGGTCAATCGTCTTCAAATTTAGAACTTAAAGTTATTTTGAGATTCCACAGAGGAGTACTTTTTTATCTCAAAAATTAACGGTACCTGTCATATGCTTACGTATGCTTACTTACTTAGGGGCGCTACAGTTCGGGACGAACCTGGGCCTCAATCTACATGCCTCTCCAGCCAACCTGTCATATAACCGTTATGTAAAAGCTTATTTTTCTCGAAAACGGCTATAAGAATTTTTATAAAAAAAAATCAGTGTACTGCTGCATACCTACAGCGTTATATTTTGGTGAACAAAAATTAATATGGTGGACTACCTCCTACAGGTGTTTTTTTCTTCCACTTTCTCGAAAACTGGTGATCCGATTACTATCAAAATTGATTTTCAAGAAGATTGTAGTTAGCCTAAATAATTACACATACATTTTTTTTCGAAAACTTTTTTTTTGTATTTTTAATATTTAAAATTTTTTTTTTTTTGAAAAATCAATATTTTGAAAACGGGTAGGTGAATTTTTTTATAAATTTTGTTTTTAAATTCAAATTAAGATATGCGTTTCGCCCAAGCATGAACCGTGGGCTCATCAGTAAGACCGTTCAGCTTTTCTACGACGCAGAATATATCAATGATTACCGACTACTTTATAAAATCCATTGCATAAAGCAATGGTGAATTATATGTTTAGGGAACTTTGTTCAAAGTTATGCACCTAAACCTAAAGGGTGTTTTGCAGTTCATAAGTTTTATTTAAAAACCGCTTCTACAATTCTAAAAAAAAAATACCCTTTTTTACATATCTTAAGGAAATAAAATGGCGTTTAAATTATTTAACTCAATACAATTTAACGTACTTTATTCGAACAATCAAAAGTCACAAAAATCGAATAAATGCTTTGATGTTCACTTTAATTTTCTTAAATTTTATTCTACAATGTGACCGCATATATGAGCAAGTACGTGCGATCCAGTCGTTCAATTTATTTAATTGCGATTAAAGGGTCCGTCAATATGTATAACGAGCTGCAGCCTTAAGCTTATTTTTCTCGAAAACGGTTCCAACGATTTTGATAATTTTTGTTTTTTGATGAGAACGAAATTTACGGGAAAAGTCTATTAAGGGTACCTTTTTTTTTATTTTTGACTTTGTCGGTAATGGTTAATTGGATTTCAGTCAAATTTTATATTTGAAAATATCTAGGTAGCCAAATTAATTTTGCATTTGAAAATTTTGAATAACTTTTTTTTTCCAACTAATATTTAATTATTGATTTTTTTTTGAAAAATTAATATTTTTAAAACCATTAAAAAAATTATTTTAAATTTTGTAGTCAGGTGTATATTAATAAAGTCTAAACAACTGCATACAAAAATTTGAAAAAAAATTGTTTTTTTCAAAAAACTAAAAAAAAAAATTATTTTATCAAAATCCGTCCTACAATTTTCGAAGTACTTTTTTCATACTCCATTTTTACTAAAAACCGTTAAGTGTTGTGGTATTGACACTTTTATAAGTTCAGATAGTGTTATTTTTCAACGATGTTACCGCGCATATGAGCAAGTACGTGCCATCCACTCGTGCAATTAATTTTTTTAACTATTTGTTACTTTTATTCTAACGCTTTTTAATAATTTCAGAAGATTGTTTTCAAAATTATCACTAACTCTAATGAAAGTTTTTCACAGGATTTTCCGCGGTTACCAATTTGAAAGGCCAAAAAAGTGATGCCAGAGTCTGCAAAAATAACTCCCGGACCACACAAATGCAACAACACCTATATTTAATTGATGCCAGATATAAACAAATCCAAAACTGGGATGCCTGTCGATATTTACCGATGTCAACCCGGACACCCGGAGGACCCTACATGAGGTGTGCTTGAATTGCTTTAGACACATTTCATATTTCATTTTTACTTGCGATTTATAGGGACTATAAGGCAAGTAAGTTATGCATTCGTAAAAAAAAAAATTCTAACAATCAAACATGACATTACGATGATAGAGAAGTCAAAAAAAGTGGGCCCGGAAATTCCATCCGTCTGTCTGTCTGTCTGTCTGTCTGTCCGTATCGATATCTACAGCCTAAACGGTTAGGCCGATTTGATTCAAACTTGGTGTATAGTATTTTTAGAGTGCTCTACCCGAAAGTTTTTGGAATTGGCATTCTAGCTCCAAAACTAACGGTACCGGCCATATAACTTTTAATGAAAAACTTATTTTTCTCGAAAACGGCTCCTAAGATTTTGATAACACTTTCAGAATGATGTTTTCTATGCAAAATCTATCTTTTAGTTTTAATGGATTTTTCAGAAAAAGTTTTATAACGGTACCTCCCATATGATCGGTTATTTAAAATCAAACTTTCTCGGATTTTGATGAATGAATATGTAGTGCTTTATAATTTAAATAATTTTTCCTATTAAAATTTTCAAAAACATTTTTTTTTTATTTTTAATAATTTTTAAAAAAAAATATTTAGTTTTTTGAATATTTTGAAAACGGTTTTATAGATTTTTTTTTAAATTTTTCTCCTAGTATAAGCTATAGATTTCTTTGAATTGACATACTCAAAAAAAATTTAAAATATGTCTTCGAAAAGTTTTTCAAAAAAAAAACTTTTTTTTTGAAAAAAACTGGTCGAACGATTTTGAAATGAAATTTCAAAAGACGTAAGATGGCTTACAACATTTTTTCCAAAAAACCTTATGAATAGTGTTTTATTGATTTCATAAAAAATTTTCCCCCAAATTTTATTTCACATTGCTCGGCTAAGCCCTAGTCATTAGTCAAATAAAAGAAGGTGACAACCTACATACATACCTACGTATTTTAAAGCATTTCATCATAATAAAAGCACACAGAATAAATAAGGAACAAATAAAAAAAAATTATTCGATTACTACTGAATGCAAAAATTTCAATCGAGAAAACAAAAGTTTACACCTTCCTATAAATAAACAAAACCACTGTGTTAACTTTTAATATTGTCTCTATACCTACTCGCTTAACAGTAGTTGGAACGTGTATCTTATATTTAGTACCTACCTTCCTTCCAACCTTATTATATGTAGAGGTAACTAATATCCTTAGTAAATTCCATTAATACCTACCCACACCATACGTTTATCGATCCATCAAACATAATTAAGCTATTTTAATTAATTTGATTTCAAAAAGTAAATTATTGTTATTGGGACCTATGTTAGTCCCTATACCTAGCATTATTCCTTGTGCCTTTTATTTAAAATGTGCCTTGATAAGTGTAGTGCCGCTTAGAAAGATTTTATAGCGATTCAAGAACCTCTATCTTCCGGGTTTTGATCCGAGCGAATGCTTTTATCATATCAGTGCATATGCTGGAGAATAGACGCTATCACATCCACCATCTCTAAATGCTGTTTGGATCATAAAGAATTCTATGTGCGACAAAGAATTCGGAAAGTTTCTTCTTTTTGTTCCATTTAGAGGAATCGAATTATTTTTGTATGTTATGTAAGAATTTAAGGGAAGAAGCCCACCAACTTAAAGCCAGTAAACAAAAAATAAACAAAATGTGTAAAACTGTTTCAAAGTTAATGAGTTTTTTTTACACAGCGGTTCATGTTTGATATATTAAAGAACCCCGGTATAAAAAGTCCTGAAACCAACCTTTTTAAATAGAAGTCTATTCATATTCACTTTGTATATAAATAATCCATTAAAAAAGGTCTATGACCTAGGTCAATGAGCCCCCAAAATAAAAATAAACTCATCACACACTACATCCTTCTAGAAGCTTACATAAAACCATTGAAGCCCAAAATTCAAACCATCATCCACACCATATAGACAAGCATCCCGAAATAAATTCCGTAATTCAAAACTATCTTCAGCTTTTATGAAGTGTGGAAACCGGAGTAACCGTCACATCCTTCCGCCTCATTTTAGTCCTGTCTAAGTCTAAAACAATCAATGCACTCTGCCTGTGATCCTAAAGCTGCCGCTACTTCCATATGCATTTGCTGCCTTCGGAGCAATTAATTTCCATTCATATATCCAAGGCTATCCAGAGCCGAGTCGCGATGTATCTATGCTAATGTGTCATCATCATCATCGTCATCATCTCCATCGTATCATAACACACAGTTAGATTTGCACATCCGCACAAATTGGGTCGAGCTATTTTTACGATGTGAGTCCACTTCCTTTCAGCCATGTTAACGCTAGCTCACCACTAGGTCGATTTTTTTGTTATATCCTTTCAAAAATATCCCAAACACTGGAGCAGGTGTTAGGTGCTAGTGGGCATCCAGGGGGAGGGTAGGATAATTTTAAATTAAGTGTTCCCAATATTATGTGAGTAGAACTTCTCATTAGTCGCGCGGAGTCCTCGTCGTCGTTATCCTGACGGATAAACGATAACCGTGTCTAAGAGCTGGGGATTAGTATTGTGACTTACACCATGGCTAGAAGAAGTGTCCTTTTTGTTTTCTACATAATTTGTGGCCTATGCTCGGATTGCATTCCGTCTGTGTCGACCGCGAAAAGGAATTTATGGCTCGGTAAATGGCAAAGTGTGCGATTTGTGTTTTTCAATTTGAATGCAAAAGCAAAACGGCAAACATAACCTCTTTCCCGAAATAAAGTGGCGAATGCATCCTTTTCTTCATTTTTATTTTTTGTTCCAGATTGTCCTTGTATTCATGCAACAGAAGTGAACGACGACAACCGCGGAGTGTTTTCAGTTAACTCGAGCAATCCACGGTTCGTTCGCAGCGATTGTGTCCTGATTTTCGTGACGGCAACGCCGGGCAATATCGTTCAGCTAGCATTGAAGGACGTTCAACTGCAACCCAAGTGAGTGTGTTTCTTGCTTTTCCAATAAAATGTATTTCGATGTGTCTCCGGGTGATTTGATTGAATGTATACAAGTGTTTCGGAACGGTGCGCCTCTCCTGCTTTCGGCATCAGCTCCACAGTTCGATATTTGCTTGGATGGCAAAGAGTGTCTCTGTCAATTAATTATTTATGATGCGCGCAATTTATGCTGAGCAAAATCTTTTGGAATACGTCTGCACAAAACGCAGCTCTGATCACAAAATATATTAAATTCAATTTCATAAATTGATTTAAAATAGATGTCAGAAGAGCGACAGCAAGCGATGCATCGGTCCAATGGATTGCACTCTACTTAAAATTATGTAGATATCAATCTCGGAATTAAACGCAAGGGGCGCAATCGAGCAATTAGACTTTGGCATACGTAATGGGTGCGCACCTTGCGAGGCAGTGGCGTGCAAACGTGCCAGGGGCTGGGGGTTGTAATTAAAAAATAAATTTGAATAGTCTTTGTGTTGCCTCTGGGGGGCACCATAAATGCTGCTCCTTGCAGGATGAGAGATTTTTTTTTGTTGGATAAGGACTTTTTGAATTGTCAATAGGACGAACGTTGCAATCAACAATAGTGTCACGTTGGAACAGAGATGTTGTGTACTTCAGATTAGTTTTACTCTGCATTTTCCTCGTTGGGTTCTTAATGTCTAGCTGAGAAGAGGACGTTTTTTTTTTACAAAAATCGTGATTTTGAATATAGCATTGTTCGTTTGCATGGATGAAAATTACAGTTTAAAGCTCAGTAAACCTTCAGAACGTCGATAATATTGAATGAATCAGGGCTTGCTATTAACCTTAGATTTTATTGGCCATCTTCATTCAAGCAAAATTGGACTCCTTTTACCATTCCGTCTCTTATATGTACCTGTGTATGTATATTATATTCAAATCGTGAATTAACAGAAACTTTAAGGAATCGACTGGTCTAGAAAGGTATTTTTGAAAGCTTGATTACTGTTGTTTTTTTTGACAACATACAGAGGAGTATATTCAGTTTTTTTTAGCTCAAAAATTAACGGTACCTGTCATATAACCAATAATTTTTATGAAAAAAAAACAGTGTACTACTGTAGATAAGCATTATATTTTGGTGAAAAAAAAATTAATATGGTGGGGTAAAAACGGTACCTCCCATAGGAGCTGTTTTTTTTTTTCTTCGACTTTCTCAAAAACTGGTGATCCGATTACAATTAAAATTGATATTCAAGAAGATGTAGGCAGCTTAAGTAATTTCGCATTAATTTTTTTCGATTTTTTTTATTTTTATTATTTTTTTTTTATTTTTTTTTATTAAAAAAAAAACTGTTAAAAAACCCGTTTCTACGATTTTGAAAAAAAATCACACTTATTAAATTTTTTTAAATAAATAAAATGGCATTTAAATTATTTCACTCAATACAATTTAACGTAATTTAAACAGTTAACTAAACTTAATAATACAAAATTAAAAAAAATTCTGAACTTCTAGAGCACATAAACACAAACAATGAAAATAAATTGCACGTGCGATCCAGTGCACGTATTTGCTCATATAAAATTTGAAACATAGGGTAAGTTCGGGCATTATGGCGCAGCGGGCATTATGGCGCACTTTGGAAATATCATATTTCCAACACTCTAATTAAAATGAAAACAATACAAAAACTTAGGTATCTGGCAAATTGTACCCAGCAAACATCATTAGTCGATAGGACGAGTTTCACTGAACAAAAAAAAACTAACAAAATTTACAAGTTTTTTGTGCTTTTTTTATAAATTTGCTTTGTGTTTGGTTTTGTTTTTCTCAGTAAGTATACAGCGCTGGTGTTCGGAAGAAGAGTGGAATGCAAAATACAGTTTCACTTGTTGTGTAACGGAAAATATTTGAAACGAATAGAAAACTTATTTTTTTAAATGTGTTGTAAATAAGTGTATTTCAAAATCTTTATTCGATTTTTGTGATGAAAAAAGTACGTCAAATTGTATTCAGTGAAACAATTTAAGAACCGCATTTTATTAAAAAAAAAATAAAAAATAATGTAAAGTGAAGTTGGATTTCGCAAAAAAAAACATATCGACAACGGCTTGTTATTCTTTATGTCAAAATTGACATCTCGAATGCTTAAGACAACGGGGTTTGTTCGTAGAATCAGGTATTTGCCATAAACTTTTATGGATGATATGTTACAAAAATCAATTTTAATAACGCAGCTATGTACGTTCAAAGCTGCAAAATTGCAAAAGTAAATAGCAAATAATATTTTGAAGATTTTTTAAAAACGTAGACATTCTTTTTATTTTAATTAAATAATTTCAAGATTGACAAAAATTTTTGATTTAGCAATTACAAATATGTAATTCACAATACTTAATTTTTTAAATTTAAGAATTTTAAAAGTGCATACGATTCTTACTTGCGATTAGGTATAATTACTATAAAGCAAGTTTAGGATTCGAGAATATAAAAAAATTGAGAAAATAATCAAACATGACATTACGATCATTGAGAAGTCAAAAAAGTTATTGAGAAAAAATGTCTGTCTGTCTGTCTGCCTGTCTGTCCGTCTGTATGTATGACGAACTGCAGCCTAAACAGCTTAAGTGGTTAACTTAAAATTTCGTATATGCATATATATATGTATATATGTAATTCATTTGGCATTCCTCAGAGGGTTTTTTGAAATTTGATTTTTAAGGCTTAAAATAACCGTACCTGACATAGTTATAACCGTTTAGGAAACGCTTATTTTTCTCGAAAACTACTCCAACGATTTTTAAGAAAATTGTTGATATTTTTTTGTTGGTATTGGCCATCATTTGATAAGAACCAAATTAACGGGAAAAGCCTATTAACGGTACCTTTCAAATAACGGTTTATTTTAATTTTTGGCTTTCTTGGTAACGGATTTCTGTCAAATTTTATATTTGAGAAGATCTAGGTAGCTAAATTAATTCTGCATATCAAAATTTTGAATAACTTTCCTTTTTAATTAAAATAAATTTTTGAATTTTATCAATATTTTTTAAAACTAATTAAAAACAATATTTTAAATTTCATAATCACAGGTATATTAATAAACTTCAAAAAACTAGATACCAAAATGAAAAAAATATATTTCAAAAAACTAAAAATAAAAAAACTGGATTTAAATATTTATGTATTTATTACTGGCAAAACTGTTTTGTAGGCAAAACTACAGTGTGAAAAGAAATTGCCTGAGATTTTATCACCCAATCAGTATGAAGAAAGAATGGGGGGCATGCTGCCCCCTAAAACCCCCCTGCTTGGTCTAACTAAAGGATTTGGAGTAGGTGCGAGATTGGGCTTATCGTAATTGTTCTTTTAATCCAAAAGAAACCTTGCACACACCCAACCTTGCGACACTCCAAATCCTATGGTGAGCCTAATCTCGGGGGTTGCAGAGGGCAGCATGCCCCTCAATACCGATTTCATACTAAAACTTTTGGAAGTGGGACATATTTGCCAATTTTGTTTGTTTGGGACTTATGCTGGCCTAAGTGGCTTTTATTGCCAATTTTTGTATTCGACATGAATCGACTTTATTACCATCTACGTTATTTTACGGCACCAAGTAAACTAGTTTTGCCCAAAAAACAGCTTTGCCGGTAACATATATATACTTAAAAATCGATATGTCGATTGGATTAACATTTTCTGGCCACAGAAACTAGTGATCTTGTGAAGTTTTTCATATCCGTAAAAAGGTACTTTTGTTGTAACAGAAATGTTTATATATGCATATTTTGTGCATATTTTTTGAGCTTTTATATGCCAATAAGGTCTTGTTTCAAGCCGTAATTTCCAAATTCTTAATTTAAGGAAAACACAAAACTTTAAGGAAGTTGGTTCAATTCAACCGCTTTAGTAAAAATTATTTTTTTAAATTCCCTATCATGGCAATGCTTATTGTTCTAAATTTCATAATTTAAATATTTTAATAAAAAGTACGAAAAATTATCAAAATCCGTCCAACAATTTTCAAAATAAAGTGTTTTTTTTTTTTTTTTTTAGACGTGTGGTTTTCAATCTGGCAATACTTTTTGCGGCGTTGTTCTTTTTGATAACTGTTACTTGAATTATGCTCAGTTTGGTTTGCCATTTCATAATGAATAGACTTACAGTCCATCTGCCATCGCGCGCAACAATACAGAGCTGTGCCCATCCACTTTATGGAAGATTTTGCGGAAGGATCTTGGTTTGCGGGCTTACAAAATCAAACTCGTGCAAGAATTGAAGCCGAACGACCATCAAGCATGTCGCACGTTCCGTTCGATTCCGATTTTCACAAAATTGCAAAAATTGGGCCTCCCGGCTGGAATTTATTCGAGCCAGTCGCAGTGGCCACTTGCCCAAAATCATTTTTAAAACATAATGGCAAACTCTTATCTTTATAATAAAGCTAAATTGTTGGCCATTTTATTGAATGATGTGTGTTTTATTTTTTCTTGAAAACCATACGTCTTAAAAAAATTACCTTTTGCTTTTTAAAACAAATCAAATTTTTATTTTTAAACTTTTTGCTTTGACCTTTTTTTTGAACGGTTTGAAGGTGAAGGATTTAAAGGGACCTTCTACCGGTTGCGCCTGCACATCACGAAATCAAATGGGTTCCAAGAAGCACCTTTTTATCCGCTCATTTTGACAGAGCTCAATTGGGAACCTTGCTGAAGTTAAAATGACTCAGCACATCAATCACGTCGTGACTCGTGAATCAAGTGAATGCACTCATTTACCTTATTGGAACCTTCTTGAAAACCAGACCCTTTTATCTCTATCTTCTGCAAAGGATCTTCTATCACACAGAAATCATCGTCCAAGACTTCATTCCCCAGATCTATTCCTGCGGTTAGGAGTATATTGTATTTCTCTGTGGTTCTCATAGAATTAGACACAAAAGATAGTTTGGATTGTTTTTTTGTTTTAATTTTATTTATCTCAGGAAACATACTCGGGTTGTTAAAATTAACGGCTCGAATTCTGTTATCCCAGTTGGATTTAATAGACTGTACAAGAGTTTTAATCTTATCCGAAGTCCACTTGTTCAAGGCATTTAGCATGTATTCGCAAAATATGAAAATTTTCAATTTTCCTCCTACGTCCATGGCCGCATAATATGTTATGTCTTATATGTGCACATACGCGTCAAAAATCTTAAAACGGAAATCAGGAAATCGGGGGAGCCTTACAAATGAATGGAAAACGCAAATAAAAATTTAAAAATAATATATTCTAAAAATACGTTCGAAACATGAATTTATTTTCAAATTTATGCGACAAATGGCAAATATATTTCAATCGATTGCTTTTCCAATAAAACGGCTGAACTTTCTAGGACTTGCTCCCAGTTAGTGTATCGAGTAGTACCGCGAAAGTTGTTTCGGGCTAAGTGCTTCTTTCCATATTTTGCAAGAAAAAAAAGTCTTCATTCACAATGTCTATGGAAAATGTGATTGATTTTGGGGAACTTGAAAGGGTGAATACAAAAATAAAACCATAAATAGTACTCCCCGTACAATTGAATTGTTAAACTCGCATTCGTTTCTTTTTTTTAAGAAAAGAAAAAAATCAGCTGCCAAACGACTGAATGATAAGGAGAAGAAAGCTTTACAGGAGGAAGTCGATGAATCATCAGCCATGGCAGTGATCAATGAGATTTTCAATCCCAAACTGAAGATACCGGAAACTGTCGGCCACTATACAGTTCCAGACGAGGTGCATGCCGGTGACGTGGATGCTCTCAAAAATCTGGACGAAAAGAAACTAGTTGAATTGAAAGAGGTATTACACAAAAACAACAACAACATGAATTCCTTATACGGAAAGGCAATTTTCTGCCCTCTCACATCATACAATAACAATCCACATCCAGGTTTTCCTACTCTTCGATGCCGACTCGGACGGAATGATTTCCCGTGAAGATCTCAGGACAACACTCATGGCACTGGGCGGTGAAGCACCAGAGGAGATGCTCGACGAGATGATAAAGGAGGTAGAACTGCTTGTTTGACACGCTTTTCGAGATTTATACACAAATGATTTTATGTTTTCAACCCCCCCCCCCCCCATTTTTTCCCTTTGGCTACAGGCCAAAGAGCCATTGGACTATGATGCATTTGTGGAGCTCATGGGTTTACGGACGATTGAGCTGGATCCCGAGGATGTCCTACTGGAAGCGTGGAGCAAGTGGGACGATGAAAAAACTGGGTTAATTGAGGAGAAAAAGTAAACGCAAACATTGCGCGCATTTCGCGTACCAAAGTGGGTCAAAGTAGTAAATTTTCAAATTATTCTGCAGGATGTACGAGGAGTTAACTAACTATGGAGATAAACTGTCGAAAACCGAAGCCATGGAGGCGCTTTCTAGGGCTCCAATGGCGAAACCAAAAACACTGGACGAACCCCCGATGATTGATTATCCGGCGTTTTGCCGAATGTTGTCTGGTCTCCGAAAAAGGAAGACTAAATGATTTTCATTGTTTTTAAAATTAAAAAAAATATATAAGTTACTTGTAAAATAAAATTAATTATCGTGTTTATTTTTATGGAAGCCCAACAGGGTTAATGTTTTAAATTATTTGGGGGTGACCGGAGACAATAGAAAGAAAATAAAATGTCACACTGATGAATCAAAGTTCAACTTAACGATAATTATTAGCTTCTAGGTTTATTTAAAACTAGCTGACCCAGACAGACGTTGTCCTGTGTTAAATTAAGATATTTTTGTTTGTAATATAGTTTGTAAAGTTTTTCTCCAAATTATACATTGGATCTTTATTGAGTAACATATTCAATGGACAAATTCATGTTCTTCAGTCTACACCATTCCCATGAAAAAGCTGTTTTTTTTTTTTTAAATTGTCAGTACAGTGAAGATATGACGTTCATCCCTCACTCTGACTGCAGTGGAATCTTATTAAACTATGAGAAAACGTAAATATAAAAGGGTTTTCGTAGTGCACATTACAGAACATTGGTCACTAAAAGCTTTAAGAAAGCAACAGTTGTGAAAGCTCTTTAACAAAACCCAAAGAAAAATCCACCATGGTTTGCATCAATGAGAAATGAAAAGAAGAATACCTCCAGAAAAACGGGCATTTTGTGTAATAAAGATGATTGCAGTGCTGCTTTGGTAGGCATTGGTGCAGTAGATAAAATGTTTGTTTCTGACCCGGAGGTCGTCAGTTCGATACTCAGGTTAAGAAGAAATTTTTCTAACTTCTAGTGCAACCTAGAGCCGCCCGTGAGTTTTAAATGAGAAAATAGTCACCTAATTCTCGATCTACTGCGCCGAAAAAAAATTCTTTCCTATCTTTCTAACTCTTCTAACTAGTGTCGTGCAACGTCATGTTGCATTCTAAAGGCAATGTGCCTTACAGACACTTAGTTAAAAAAATATTATTATTATTATATTATTATTATATTAAAGTACACCATAGTACGGGGACGTTTTCCATGACATTTATTCTAAATTCTTATTCTTCATATCATCAAAATTTATACCTGGTGTACTACAGGGCTCTATTTTGTCTCCAATTCTTTTTTTAAGGAACTGTGGGATTTCGAAATGTAATTTTTTTTTTTAATCTAATTGAAAGACTGATGTCTCTCTAGTTGGTGCAGTATGAAATCTCAGCTGAAGACCCTCCAATTTTCAGCTGAGATTTCATACATCGAGCATGTTCTCTCATAAGCAAGATATTATGAGTTGGTGAATACTTCTAACCAAGTCGGTTTTATTAGTCTTGAGCTCATACCTACATACTTGGTCTAAGATTGTCCAGATAGGGTGGCCGAATTTGTTGTTCTATACAGACAGAATGGGTTCATTATGCCTTACAGCGGAATTTGGTTCACCATCGTTATACGTTATACAGCCCGCAGAAGTTGTTTTTCCATATTAAAGTTAAAACTCCCGTAGCCTTGAAAGTTTTAACTTGCGATTATAGGTACTATAAGGCAAGTTATGGATTGGTGCAAAAAATTCTAACAATCAAACATGACATTACAATGATAGAGAAGTTGAAAAAATTGGCTCCGGAAATTCCGTCCGTCTGTCTGTCTGTTCGCACCTCTGCAGCCTAAACTGAGGGGCCGATTTGCTTCAAATTGGTATTTAGTATTTATTTCATAGTATCTCCAGGAGTTGTTTTTCATTTTTGCTCTAGGTCGAAAAATAACGGTACCTCCCATACAATCTTTAACAAAAAGTTTGATTTCTCGAAAACAGCTCTAACGATTTTAATAAAACTCTCAGGCTGCCATTTTAACTGGCGATTTATAGGGACTATAAGGCAAGTTATGCATTCAAAAAAAATTCTAACAATCAAACATGACATTACGATGATAGAGAAGTCAAAAAAGTGGGTCCAGAAATTCCGTCCGTCTGTCTGTCTGTCCATATCGATTCCTACAGCCTAAACGGTTGGGCCGATTTGATTCAAACTTGGTATATAGTATTTTTAGAGTACTCTACCCGACATTTTTTTCGAATTGGCATTCTAGCACCAAAACAAACGGTACCTGCCATATAACTTTTAATGAAAAACTTATTTTTCTCGAAAACGGCTCCTACGATTTTGATAAAACTTTCTATCTTTTAGTTTTAATGGATTTTTTCAGAAAAAGTTTTATAAAGGTACCTCCCATATGACCGGTTTTTTAAAATCAGACTTTCTCGTTAACTAATTGACGGATTTTGATGAAATATTCAGTATTTAGTGTTTTATGATTTAAATAACATTGCTTATTAAAATTTACAATTTTTTTTTTATTTTTAATAATTTTTTTAAAAAATTATTTTGTTTTTTGAATATTTTGAAAACGGTTTTATAGATTTTTTTTTAATTTTTCTCCTAGTATAAACTATAGATTTCTTTGAATTGACATACTCAAAAAAAATTTAAATATGTTTTCGAAAAGTTTTTCAAAAAAAAACTGGCCCAACGATTTTCAAATGAAAAATTCATAAAATAGAAAACAGCAAAATAAATAAGATGGCTGACAACATTTTTTCAAAAAAAATGCAAAATTAATTTTACTATCTAGATCTTTTCAAATATAAAATTTTACAGATATCCATAGATCCGTTACCGAGAAAGCCAAAAATTAAAAAAAAAAAGTTAGACTTTTCCCGTATATATAGTTCTGATCAAATGATAGCCAATACCAACAAAAAAATTCTCAAAAATGGTCAACAAAATCGTTGGAGCCGTTTTCGAGAAAAATAAGCTTTTCCTAAACGGTCGTATGGCAAGTACCGTTATTTTTAGCTCTAAAAAATAAAATTTCAATTTCCTCTCTGAGGAATTCCCAAAGAACCACACATACCAAATTTGAAGGCAATCGCTTAACCCGTTTATTCTGCAACTCGATATACATACATACATGTTAGGAATGATATTGCTTGCCAGAGCCTTCCCCAATATGGGCAATGTTCCAACACGGACTTTAACTCCTTATGGCTCAAATTCACTGTCCGCAAGCATGTCATTCATTATTGTTTTATTTACAGGAGTCCAAATCTTGACAGTAATTCGACTTATAACGAGTTTGATGCACTGTCTGATTCCATCTCGAAAATTGTTTCCCTTTGTCCTCGCACTGAAATCGTTATTGCGGGCGATTTCAATGTACACAATTCCAATTGGCTCCGCTATTCTGGTCAGACAACACCCGAAGGAAGGTATGTCGAGCTCTTTGCCGGGTTACATCACCTTACCCAACTGATCGATGTGCCAACGCGTATACCAGATGTTGCTGAGCAAGCCGCCCATACTCTTGACTTGTTTCTTACTTCTCACCCTGATAAATATACCATTAGTGTAACTTCTCCATTTGGCACTTCAGACCATTGTGTCATTTCAGCTAATTTCTCATCCTCCACCCATCCAGTTAAAGAAAAACTTCCCACCAGGACCGTTTGGCAATAGAAGAAAGCCAACTGGGACGGCCTGAATATTTTTTTCCGAAACTTTAACTGGTCACTATGCTTCCTCGTTAGTGACATTGATGCCAGTGCTGAAATGATCACAAATGTGATTCTTCTAGGGATGCGTGCTTTTATTCCTAACAGAGTAAAAAGCATCAAGCCTAAAGAAAAGTCTTGGTTTAATTCTGAGTGTAAAGAAGCTATCAGGCTCAAAGAAGTAAGTTTCCGTTCTTACAAAGCCAACCCTACAGAGGAAAATCGGAAAAAGCACAAACAAGCAAGAAACTCATGCAACTCCGTTATTGAAAGAACCAAATTTTTGCATGACCAAAAATTACGGCAAAAAATTCTGCAGTGTCCCAAAGGCAGTAAAAATTTTTGGTCATTTGTAAAAAATATTAAAAACTCCTCAACATCTTCGGTTCCAACGCTCATCGACAGTAACAAACCAATTGTTTACCCTTCAGAGAAGGCAAACTTGCTCGCCGCTCATTTCGCTGCCAGCTCCACGCTGCCACAAAGCAACGTTGCCCCTCCTGTACTTGAGAATGTAAATTTTTCCATGGGACAGATTTTTTTCCGCACTCGTACAGTAGCAAGAGTTCTCAGAGATCTCAATATACACAAATCCGCTGGCCCGGATGGTATACCCCCGATTCTTCTGAAGAGGTGTTCTTCCACACTGGCAAAGCCACTGCGTAAGCTTTTCCATCGCTCCTACTCTTCTGAAATCTTTCCTAGAAGATGGAAAACAGCATTTGTCCAGCCTGTCCCTAAGAAAGGTGACCCATCCTCCCCCTCCTCCTACCGACCCATAGCACTGACATCCCTTCTTTCTAAGGTCATGGAAACACTGATTAACCGTCAGCTTAAGGAATATCTCGAAGATCGAAAGCTTCTCCATGACCGTTCCACTGGTGATCTGATGGCATATCTCACCGAACAGTGGAACAAATCTTTACATCGCTTTGGTGAAAGTAAAATTATTGCTCTTGATATCTCCAAGGCATTTGACAGAGTTTGGCATGAAGCTCTTTTATCGAAAATGCGTGCTTTTGGGATCGATGATACACTTGTTCGTTGGATTAGAAGCTATCTTCTGGACCGTTCAATACAAGTTGTATTGGACGGATTCAAGTCTGATTCGCACAAAATATATGCTGGTGTGCCCCAGGGCTCTGTTCTGTCTCCGACTCTTTTCTTGATTTTTATAAACGATCTTCTGTCTGTTACTTCTAATCCACTTAACTGTTTTGCTGACGACTCTACCCTCAGTTTTTCATATTCGTTCGATAATTCACGTCCTTCGCCTTCGGACGTACAATTGCAACGGTACTATATGTCAAGCTCATTAAACACAAGCTGGTGTGGAGTTTAATGCTTCAAAAACTCAATGCTGTCTTCTGTCGTTAAAACTAAACATTCCCCCAATGCCATTGTCCATGAATGGCACTTACATCGAAGAAACCGAAAAGCTCTCAGTACTCGGTATGTGTGTCAACGACGACCTCCGTTGGAACGACCATATATTTGAGATCGCTAAGAATGCTGCAAAGTGCTTAGGTTTTCTGTATAGGTGTAAGAAGTGTTTTTCCCCATCTGATCTGGCTACAATTTATAAAGCGTTTATACGCCCTAAACTCGAGTATAACTCCCACCTCTGGGCAGGTGCTTCGCAAACATCGCTTCACCTGCTTGATAGAATACAAAATCGAGCGTTAAGATTGATAGGAAATAGAACTACCGCTGAAACAATTGTCCGACTCGAACACCGACGCAATGTTTCATGTCTTTCCTTATTTTATCGTTTCTTTTATAATAAATGTTCACTCGGAGTGGCCAGTTGCATTCCTCCCCTTAAAAGTTTCTCCCGTAATACTCGTCTCGCAAGAAATGTTCATCAGTTCACCTTTGAGCCTAATTTCGGACGTACCGTGAAATATAGGGATTCTTTTTTTAGCCGAACGACACGAATTTGGAATAGTTTACCCGGCGGGATTTACCCTTGCCATTTTGATCTACAAACATTCAAAACCAATGTTAATCGGCACCTCCTATCTCTCCCTTCCCTATCTTCGTAATGCCCGCGCAGTGTGTTCTACATTAAAAGGGAAACAAATAGTCCATTTTGCGCGCGTTAATTATAAAAAAAAAAAAAAAAAAATACACCCGGACAGACAGACAGACGGACGGACATTTTTTGCCAATGACTTTTGTATCTATCTATCTCTTTGATCGTAATGTCATGTTTTACTGTTATCTCAATTTTTTATATTCACGAATCCTAAACTTGTCTTTTCCCTATAATCGCAAGTAAAAACGACTTTAAAAAAAAAAACTGGTCGAACGATTTTCAATATTTTTTTTGCTCGATAGACATTTAGTTTTCAAATTTTATTGCATACTTAGTTTTTTTCGAGAAAACTCTTAAACTAATTAAAAAAATATCCAATTATCTAGCATAAGAACAAATTCGTTTTTTGACTTACTGGCAAAATTCTGTCTGTCTATCTTTCTATCGGTCTGTACGGATGTGTATTCAACTGCAGCCTAAACGGCTTGGCCAATCGTCTTTAAATTTGGAACATAGGGTTATTTGACATTCTACAGAAGACTTTTAAATTTTTTCTTTAAGCTCAAATTTTAACGGTACCTGTCATATAACCGTTAATTAAAAGCATATTTTTCTCGAAACGGTTCCAAGAATTTTTATGAAAAAAAAATCAGTGTACTGTTGTATGTGTAGGTTCTGTTTTGGTGAAAAAAAATTCAAGATGGTGGGTTAAAAACAGTACGTCCCATAGAACCGTTTTTTTTTCTTCGACTTTCTCGAAAACTGGTTATTCTATTTTTTTTTTGTATTATTAATATTTTTTTTTAATTTTTGTTCATCAATATTTTTAATTTTTTTTTTGTTTTTTAAATGTAAATTATTTTTTTACTTTAGTTTGCATTCTTAAATTATTTGTTTTTAACTTTTGAAAAATGTTATTAAATTTAAATCGTTTTATTTAAAAACCGCTCCTACGATTTTGGGAAAAAAACAACCTATTTCACATATTTTAAAGACACAAAATGGCCTTTTAAAATTTTCCGCTGAAAACTATTTTACGTACTTTTTTCAAACAACCAAATGTCAGAAAATCGAAAAAAAAAACTTTGAAGTTCCCTTAATATTTTTTTAAATTTTATTCGAAGCTGTGATCGCACATAAGAGCAAGTATGTGCGATCCAGTCGTGCAATTTATTTTGTACCTTTTTGTAAAACTTTCGAACTTCATTCCTAAAGACAGGTGTTAGTCAATTTCCTCTATGGCACGCTGCTCGTGTTCCCTTTTATCCGTCCGGAAAGCCGAATTTCCCTTTTAATCTATGCTCGCAGGCCCCGTGAGCAATTCTGATCCTTCTGATCAGTGCCGCCTTTAATACTTGTTTTTAAGCTGCATGTGCTTGCCGGCACTCATCGTGGAATCATGGGCTGTGGTGGCCGTCTAAAACCCAGCACTTCAGAGATGCCTCTTTGATGACATTTCGTCAATCTTGGCCTCAGCGGTTAAGGACTCTTTTGGAGGTTATTAGATACTCGATTGGAAAAGAACTTTGGGATTTCTTGCGATAACAGCCGTTTGACGTCAAACTTCCTTTCCTCATTGTATTACTTCTTTTGGGCTTTGGTCGAGGTAGTACCCCGAATCAGTGTTTGTCCCTCGGAAATTTTAGACATCCATGATATTGGATCAAGGACGAGGAGTTGAGGTACAGGCAACCGTTTTTTACCAGGTGTAGTTAAAAGTAGAAGTTTACAGACAGAGGTGGGTTTTGAAAAAAATCCATGGAAACTGGTACCCTCTTGGGTACCCCACCCATCTTAACAGTCTACCCTTTGAACATCAATTATTAAGAATACCATTTTGGATGAAATACAGTGGAGTGCAAACGTCCCAGTCCCAGTTGAGACCATTACAATAGTCGATTAAAGAAGAAGAAGATTCTTCTCTTCACTTTGCATATGTTTTCACTTGTTGATTAAAATTTAAGTAAATTTGATTCAAGTGTTTAAATTTTTTTTCGAAAAAGAATTTTAGTTTATTTTTCTGAAATTCAATATTCCTAGTATCGGTCGGGTTAATTTATAAGAAAATCTTAAAAGTTTAGTTGACGTCTTCCTCCCTTCAAGACCCCCAGGACAGAACAGATATTTTACCAACAAATTTAACCAATACGACTAGATGATGCCCTCTTAATATTTTTTTGAGGAAAACAGTACTCAAAAATGGATTTCGAAAATATTTACATATGGTATATGCAACTTCGTTGTTTGCAATGGTGTAGTATGTTTTTTTTTTTCTTATTTATTTTGATATCAAACATTTAAAAACTTTTCCCTCCGTCTTCGGTTAATGAGGAGGTGTTTTGGAAGAGCGGACGTCACCGCGTCAAGCTTCACTTCCCAAAACGAGCACTTCTCTGTACAAATAATTCAACAAAATTTATTTAATTTATAATTTGTTTCAACCATTTAGTTTAAATTTTAGTTTTTCTTATTTTCTGTTTGTTTTGCAGTTGCGTCGAGTACGTAGAACTATTTCCGTATCTGAAGGAGCCCGTCATTGAGAACACAACCATCCCCGAGTACACCATGTGTCACAGTCACTTTAAACGAAATGTTTTACTTAATTATGCGCCAGAAGAACTGAATGAAATTGTTTCACAGTTGGATGCCGACGACGACGATGATGTGGCAATGGTTGACGAGCATGGTGGACATCAACAGCTACAGGAGCAGCTCTTCAGTGGTGGAAGGATTTATGGATTGCGGGTGATATTTAAGCCAGCCCCGTTGAGACAAGATGACTCTGTTGGTGGCGGCGTGCACATCCGGGGAGAGTATGCTTTCCTGGACCGAGGTATGATTGTCTGGCTTTGTAGGACTTCAGTTGAATAATTAAATTTTAACTCATTGTGGTTAATTTTTTTTTTTTTTTTACATACGTTCGTCCTCTTGAAGCTAACTTCGAAAATGATGGCCGCCTGATACAGGGAACCTATTGTGATTATTACTTCTTTGCCGAGGAGCAGAGTGGCGTTGCCGTGGCTAACGAGACAAATGAGGTGTGGAAATACTTCCATTCGCCGCGATATCCTGCCAACTATGCGGCTCACATCCAGTGCACGTATAAATTCATCGGGAGGTGGGTAGGATGGTTTTTTTTTTTTGTTGTTGTTTGCAATTGTTAAACTGTTTTCGCTTATTGTTTGGTTTTGGGTTTTTCGCAGAACGGAAAGGAGGGATTGTTAAAGGGATGGGCGTAATCAATTACACACAGGTGGGTGGGAGGAGGAATGAAATAAACGGTGATGAAGCACGATAGTTTATTTGATGAAGTGCAAACGATAGTGTGGCTTAGGTGCGGTTGTGCATGAGTGGCGAACCAATTCAGTTGTCCAATTCAAAAAAAGCGTTTGGAAGCTTAATTAGGACACTCGAGGCAGGTGTGTGTTTTGGTGGCAGATATTGTGTTTAATATTCGTTGGCCCTTATTGTCGCATTTAGGTGAAGGAATTTCAGATTTTTAAGGATTTTTTTGGATTTTGTAAAATTCAGTTACAATTTTTTTCAATGGAAGATAATTTTTTGTTAGATATTTGTTTAGAAGACGGCTCAAAGAATGTGAATTTATACTTAACAATGTTTGTATTCCCAAAGAAATAAAAGGCAGGACTGGGTTGCACATGATTGCTCCTATGTGCTAATCCTTTTTAAGTGCAGGCGTCCTTTTGAAAAAGATTTAATAGAATCGCTGTGATTTTTGTATGTTTGGATGTTAGGATGTTTGTTTCCTAATAACGCCTCAACGGCTTAACGGATTTGGATGAAATTTAATAGGTAGATGGATATTGTGCTGAATTGATACATAGGCTACTTTTTATCGAGGACAAAAATGCGCGGTTCCTGTGAAAGAGGCTTAAATGTGAAATACTGCATTTTTGGGATTTGTTTGATATTCTTCTTTGCCTTAACGACAGCATGAATTTGTTAAGTTTGGCAGACGGAAGAGTTACAGGATTCACTATACTATTAAGAGATATAGAGATATAGGGAAATAGAGTTGTAAAGATATAGAGATATAGAGATCCAGAGATACATAAGGATATAGACATAGAGACATATAGATTAGAGATATTAAAGGATATGGAGATACAGTGTTGTATGTAGATATATAGAGACATAAAAATTTAGAAATATACAGATATAGAGGAAAATCACTTCGATTAGAAAAAAACGGTATTCACTACCTTAACAAAAATATTATAATTATATAATTCGACGAAAAACTTAATTCAACCAAAATGCTTAATCTTAAGTCCACGCAGACGAAGTCACGGGCAGAAGCTAGTATTATAAATAATACTTGCTAATAGAAAGAAATATAAAAGACTTTTTTTAGTTTGGTTTTCATTTCGGTATGGAAAACTTTGAACAACTGGCATAAAGATTCATAAGAATCAGAGTATAGGTAAGCATTATTATTTTTGAAATCAAATAAATTAAAATAGCTTAATTATGTTTGATCGATAAACGTATGGCGTGGGTATTATTTAGGATATTTTGTACCTATAATAAGGTTGGAAGGAAAGGTATGTACTAAAACTAAGATACCAACCACTGTGAAGCGGGTGGGTATAGAGTATAGATAATATTAAAACTTAACGCTGTGGTTGTTTTTAGGCAGGGGTAAACTTTTGTTTTCTTGATTGAAATTTTTGCATTCAGTAATCAAATTTTGTTTTTATTTGTTAGTTGTTTGTGCGGGTTTATGTGTTTATCATAGGCGTCCTTATTATTTATTCTGTGTGCAGTTATGAGCATAAAATGCTTTAAGATACATAGATATGAGGTACTCACCTAATAGGTGCAAGATGAAGATTGCTTTTATTTCACTGGTGGTTAGGGCTAAAGCGACCAATATAAAACAATATTTGGGGGAAAATTTTAAACAAAGAAATTTATATAAAATCAAAAAAATGTTGTAGGTCATCTGATGTTTTGATTTCTTTTGCTTTTTTCTATTTTATGAATTTTTCATTTCAAAATCTTTCGACAAGTCTTTTTTCAAAAAAACGTTTTTTTTGCATAACTTTTCGAAAACATATTTTAAAATTTCTTTGTGTACTTCAATTTGAAGAAATCTATAGTTTATACTAGGAAAAAAAATAAAAAAAATAATCTATCGATTCTTTTTTTAGAATATTCAAAAAACCAAAAAAGCTTTTAAAAAATTATTACAAATTCCAAAAAATTATTTTTGAAAATTTTAATAGGTGATATTATGTGAACCATAAGCAACTACCAATTTCGAAAAATTCATCAAAATGTGTGTGACAGACAGACAGACAGACAGAATTATCCGACCCTTTTTTCAACTATCATCGTTTGATTTTTAGAATTTTTTTTCAGGACCTTTAACTGGTCACTATGCTTCCTCAATAGTGACATTGATTCCAGTGCAGACATGGTTATGATTACAAAATTACTTCTTTTAGGAATGAGAAATTTTATCCCGAATAGGTCGAAGAGTATCAAACCTAAGTAAAACTCATGGTTTGATTCGAGCTGTAGAGAGGTTATCAGGACAAAAATGTAAGTTTCCGTTGTTATAAAGCCAACACAACCAAGGAAAACCGGAAAAAAGTTTCAGCAAGCTAGAATTACCTGCAATGCTCATATTAGTCAATCCAAATTTTTACATGAACACAAAATTCGACAAAAATACTGCAATGTCCCAAAGGCAGTAAAAATTGTTGGTCATTTGTTAAAAACATAAGGAATTCTTCGTCGTACGGATTCAAAGCTCTAATTCACAAAATAAATGCTGGTTTGCCCCAGAGCTCTGTTATGTCTCCGACTCTTTTTCTTATATTTATCAACGATTTTCTATCTAAAACAACTAATCCAATAAATTGTTTTGCTTACGACAGTTCTTCCAGATTCACATCCATTTTCTACGGATGTGAAACTGCAACGGCAGCGTATCATAAGTTCATTAAATCCTGATCTTGGCAGCATTGTACATTGTACAATGGGGAATAAGAAATCACGTAGAATTTAATGCTTCAAAAATTCAATGTTGTCAATTGTCGTTAAAAAACCGAACACTTATCAGTTCCTGGTATGTACATTACAGACCACCTTCTGTGGAATGACCACATACCTTTTTGTGCGGGCTCATTGTAAAAAAAAAATGCTCTCCTTTTTAAGTTATCATTATCTCAAGGCGTGTTTGCTTATTTATGGAAAGACTATTTTATTTTTCAAATCCAGAAAGAACGTAGTCAAAACTGAAGTCATAAACTATAGGACCATTGCAAAACTATCATGTATTCCAAAACTATTTGAAAGCTTCAATGACTCCGTTTGTTTCCATTGTAAATTAATAATAATTTAAATAACAGTAATTTAGCTTCTTTCACTTATTCAAAATCCAAATTAGTTTTTATATTTCAACCCTTTGTATTTAATATCAATTCAATCAATTTTTACTATCGCTTCCGGTTGTTAACAATTCAACTTTTCAAAATCAACTAACTCTTAATGCCATTTACTCGTCTATTTATACAAATTTACAAACTTCTCGAAACTTCCGTCTGGCAAACTCTCCACTGGTAATTTTCCATTTGTGGTACAATCTAAGCTTCCGGTTGTTTGTGATTTTCGTATTCGAATTCGAATTCGAACTCAGTCAATACATATTGAAAATATGTAGCATACTCTTAGGAGGCATGTTGTGTTGAAAATAGTTGTTCTTGTTGTACACAATGTATCCTGCAGATATCGTTAAATTAGATACAAAATTTATTGTCCGAATATCTTAACATTTTGTTGCCAAATCACAATATTATTAACGCAAACGCTTTTAAAAACAATTTTTCTAATTTAAGGTTTGAAGTCTAATTTTTTTAATAATTGACGTTCTTGTTAACAGGCCTGAAACGAGAGTAGAAGTCGTGTTCATAGAACTAATTATGCCAAAAAATCAAGAAAAGTAAGTAATTTTGTATGTTGTTAGTCCTTTAGCGGGTCCTTAACACTTTGTTGTTAATATATTTTGACAGTTTGAGTAGCTATGATTTTTGTATAAAAAAATCCATGTAATACCAATGTTTCCAACGACTTCATCAATTACTTGAAGCCAGTAAAGGAAGTCAATCAAAATTTATCCAACTTTTATCTCCAACATCAATAATTTTATTTAATTATTTTCAACACTGATTTTTCACTCAAAAGACTAGCGAAAACATTTAAGTTCTCCTTTTTTTATTTAAACAATTCGACGTGCGTTATAGCAAAAAGAAACTCCATTTACTGACTGGCATTCTTTTCTTTCTCCTCCGCTAGTAAACTAGTAAAACACGACACCATTCACCATGCAACTCCTACATTATCCTACAAATAGTTCTTTTGTGCATCGTAATTTTTTTCCCAATTTTGCTGATGGCAAAACATTTCCTTTGATCTTTGCTTCAGTTGCAACTTGGACAAAGTAACCATCTACGATGCAGAGTCTCCCAATGTATCCTCAATCATCGATGTAATCTGCGAAACAGTCCACAACAAAAGAGTATACAGCAATGGTCCAGATCTTCTCATAGAATTCAATGCGAGTTCCAACCAAACTGCCAAAGGATTTCGTGGTAAATTTAAGTTTGTCGATGCGATTAAACTGAAGAAGAACAAAAGTAAGTATACGACACGCGGGCGGATGCCTTGGTCATTCCCATTAAACAACTCAAAAACTCTAAATCTTTTCAATGTTGCAGCAGCTACATCATCATTCTCATCGGTAATTGCAAACCCCAAGCTAAACGAAGTCCTTTTCCAGCAGTCACCACCACAGTCACAGCATCATGCAATCCTGGCAACCACCGGAAGTGGCTCAAGTTCACCTCTGGTCAATCCAATGGGTAAGTCAATATAAATCACAGATCTTTTATAGAAAACTAAGCTCTTAATCGAACGGGATATCTGCGACTCGTTCCTGTCAGGATTCTCTCCTTTTTCGCTGGCCAAATATATTTATACGTATTTGTGTTTTTTTTTTAATTTTTATTTCCAACGATTCTAACAACTTTCATAAGTTCAGAATTGAGTTATAAAATGGGACGGAATGGGGAAGTAGAATTCAATAAAATATCTCAGCATCCTGATGGCGGAAAGGAAGAAAAGACGGGAACAAAAAATCAAGCAAAGTTATTGGAAATTGAAGCGATTGAAACTAAAGGTTGTTCTTATTCAATTACGCGATAGTGGTGGCAGTGTCCTTGCGGCATCATATAAGTAGGTGGTGATGGCCAACGACGCACGGAGAAAGAAAAAGGCTTCCGTTGAAAGGAAATTACGAACTATGAAGAGGATATTTTAATTTCACCATCATTTCTGTGAATAGAATTATTTTTTTTTTTTTAGTATACTTCCCTCCCTTCCCCGCGTTCCATAAGGGCTGTTATGAGATGTGGTATGGCCCTTCAGGATTCACTCGTTATGTGTGTTGCATAAAGAAAACACTTTTTAATTCATGAGTCCTGTTGACTTGCTAATTTTTCTTTTCTATAGGCACTGGAAAAACTTCGAAAGAAAACTTGCAACAAATCCTTTCATTTTAAATATTTAAGAACTGACCAAACTTTAAAGCTTCCGCGGGATTTTTTCGTTAGGTTATGGTAATTTTAACGTTTCAACTTTGGTACTGAGAAAAAAGAACAGAACCTTGTTATTTTTTTTTATTTCTCGTTTTTCTTTGATAAGTTAAGCCAATAACAGTTGCCCATAGGGAATAAAGAATTTCAGTAAATAAATGTATCTTAAGTTTTATTTTTATTTTTTTCAAAAGATTTTCTCTTAGATATTACTTATAAAATCTGTACTTTCTACTTTGTACTTGAAATTGTACTAATGGGTCAAACGTTTTGGCAGTTTTATTACATTGAATTAAGTCATCCAAACGAATAAATGTACAAAGATTCAGCAAGACAATACAAACATTATTTAATAGTTGAGCGAGGAAGGACACTGGGAGTTTCATGGTTGAAACTTAATTTTTGAAAAACGTTAGGCTTTTAAGGCTTACCACTCCCAATATGAATATTTTGAAAGCATGCAAGATAGATTGGCGATTCCGTGTCTACCATTTCGGTCGTAAATCTGTGGATATTTTGTTTAGAATGTTCATTAAAATCGGATAACTAGTTACCAAGGGAGTGGAAGAAAAAATAACGATCCAATGGGATCATTTCATCTTATATTTTATTTTCACGAAAACTTAACTCATACCTTCAATGGGCAATCCTAATCTTACCCATATAAATGAATGTACCTATAATTTCGCAAAAAAGAGTTGGTTGTCTGTAAAGTAAAGTAAAGTTTATGTAAGAAAACATTGATGGCAGCAGCACCAACATTCGGCCCGTTAACTCACACCCACAAACCCTCTTGTTAAATCCACACACACACACACACCAATATCTACATCTACTTTCTACTTTACCAAAACTCCGCCTGTTTAGTATTTCTTTTTCTCTTCTTGTACTTTTTGAATTTGAGTGGAACCACAATATCGCAGCATCTTATCAGCATGAGTCATGTTATTTCATTTTCTATGTGTAGCGTGTCATAGATTTATAAGACGTTATCAAGTCAAAAATGTCACTTGCTCCAAACACCACTAACATTCGCTGGATCACCAGTTGATCTAATCATAAACGGTTATGCCGTGTTGGAGTCTATTGTTATGCTGATAAAATAGCTTTTCATAATGTCATTCTGTCATCATCATCATCGGCACAACAACCGGGATCCGGCCCGGGCCTCCTTTAACAAGTTCTTGAATATATCCGCGAGCAAGGTCTGCCTCGATGTCTTCTACAATAGAAAGAACGGCATACATTTTGCCAGCTGGTTTCTCTTCGCTTATGCGAGCTAGGTGTACAGTCCACCGGAGTCTACAGAGCTCTATTTTTTCCATAACATCTGCTTCGATGTATATTTAATACAATTCATGATTGTATCTTTTCCGGAATCGTTCTCCCTCGCACACGAAGCCAACAATTCTCCGTAAGACTTTCCTCTCGAACGCGGATAAGAGAGCAGAGTGCCTTTTAGTGAGCACCCAAGTCTCGGATCCATGCGTGAGTACTATTAATATTGTTGTACAGCAGAAGTTTGGTTTTTATGGGAAGGTTTCTAGATTAAACAGACTCCTCCCCTTTAAAGTTTCTCGCAAGAAATGCTCAGTTCACACTTGAGCCCAATTTCGGACGTACCGTGAAATATAGGGATTCTTTTTTAGCCGAACAACACGAATTTGGAATAGTTTACCCGGTGGGATTTTCCCTTGCCATTTTGATCTGCAAACATTCAAAACCAATGGTAATCGACACCTCCTATCTCTCCCCTCATGATTCTCGTTGTGTGGAAGAAAGAAAGTGAAAGTTAAATTATCAAGGGCGACGCGACACCACTTTAAAAAAACAATTTTGCAAATGCAAATGATAGCCACCCATCTATTCTACCATTCTACGACATCTTCATATATTTTTTTATACTTATTTACCAAATTATACGTCATATACATTTTATAACACAAAATAAATCTGAAACAAAAACGTTTACCATTTAGTACGTTTTAGTACACTGTTGGCAATAATTTGCCATTGTGAGTTAAGGGGTTTCCGTAAAGTAATAAAATGAAAAATTGTTGTTAAAATCAAATAAATATATTTTTTTTTGAAACTTCACAGACAAAACTGACAACTGAATTAGTTAAAAAATTATCAAAAATAAAAATGTAAGTCAATAACAGAAGAAATACATACATTACTTTAGAGAAGATTATTTCATTTCTTAATTGACACATATTAAGAGGATGTTATTGAATATTCTTGTATTAAATTGTATGTTTATAAAAAATTTTTTTCCAAAAATAAACATATCTTGCCCCAGTGTTAAGTAACAAACATAACTGGTATAGAAATCTTTATCAAACAAACAAATAATATAGTCTTAGGAGCAATTTCGTAATTCATTGTGATGAGTATGAATATCGCAAGACATTGCATATTTTAAGGGAAAAATTTTGTTTTTTAGAGCAATAGACTTTTTTTAAACAAATTTATTCTTAAAATTCAGTCAGAGAATGTTTAGATAGAAAACGCATGTACTTAGTTGTATAGTGATAGTAAGTCAGAGTTGCACAAGCTATAGAACTAATGTTAACGTAAAATTGACGACAATACGTTGATAGACACAACATTCGACAAAATAGACATTGATATCAACAGATGGATTTATTCAATACTTCATCTGTTTCAGTATGCCTTTTTCAACTCTTCAAAACTTAAAAAAAGCCATCTTAATCTTGAGAGAGAATCCTTTTTGATCACTGGGTCTTTCACCGATATTTCTTTTCCAAAATCCAACAGAGGATCCGAAAAGAAGATCTTATAAAGAATCTTTTGCTGGATTCAGTCAAGGCTATCTTCATCTCTTTATAGGAGCTTATGACTCGGCAAGAGCACATATGGAGATCAAGGTCTTTTATATGGTTTTTATAATTTAATTCCTTGCTTTTTGCCTGATGCCCAAATATTTGTTCGAATTAAATTTGTATAGGAAATCCATATGAGTAATCCTTGAAGTTGCGTTTGTCTTTTTTCATAACTGGAGATCGATCTTACTCTCAATTCGCAGATATCTGCTCATAACGTCTGTGTCGTCTGGCCATACCACTGATTGGGAAGACTTAAAAAAAAATTGACCGCTAAGGTTACTGGAAGATATTATTAATCTAGTATTAAAAAGAAGAATCGTTAACTATTTAGGATCTTTTAGCAAAGATATATCGTAAGGTGCGAGGTTCTATCCACCTTCAACCGTAATTAATGATTTTCTAATCAGCCTAGAAGCTGGGGGATTCAAAGTGATTGCAGATGTTGATGATGTCGCCATCGCTGCAATAGGGAAGCATTTTCAAACCATAATTTATTCTGACACACCATTCCCAATTGAAAAAAAAAATTGAAAGCACAATTTCTTATCTTCCGTCTCTCAGATCATTTTACCGTGTTCCAAACGGAAATTGGCTCTCAAAGTGGAAGACGTGATATCATGATCGGATATCGGCATTTTATGCGGGCAGTGCATAAGCGTTTGCTTGTTAAGCCAGAGATGGTAGTTTGGACAGTTCGTATCTCACGTTTTTATGCGGCTGCCGAGGCAGAGCGATATCTCAGGGAAAGGGGAAACGATACTGAAGTTCAATTCATCAGGCATAATCTCTTTAGAGAAAACTTCTAAGATGAATAGCTTTATACACTATGCCAGCTCATATCCAATTGCTTCAAAGGTTTGGGCCAACAAAAGACTGGCGAAACGGCCTATGCCATGGGGGGGATTTAACATTGTTGAGTACATCATTATTAGATATTCTCTTTAATCCTACAAGAAACGGATTGCCCCATATTGACTTTGTAATCAGACCATGGTCTGTTTGCTGTCTCAAACAATCAACATTTTTCATGAGCTCTGGGATTGTCTGGCTTGCATCCATTTCAACGTAGCTTTGAAATAAGCAACTAGCTTACCTTACCTTACCCTTAGTGGTGCTGCAGTCCGGGGTAGACCTGGGATTTAACCAATAAACTTCTCCAGCCAGCTCGGTCTCTAGCTAGCTACCTGCAGCTACGCACGTGGAGTCGGTTGAGGTCCTCTTCCACTTGTGTGCGCCACCTGAATTTCGGTCTTCCTGTACTGCGTCGTCCCTCTGGGGTGGAACCAAAGATTTTCAGAGCCGGAGAATTGATGTCCATCCGCTCTATATGACCCAGCCATCTGAGACGTTTAATTTGGACTTTTTTGTTTAGGTCTGTGTCGCTTCACAGCCGGTACAGTCCTTCATTGTGTCTTCTTCTCCACTCTCCGTTAATGAACAAAAATCCCCCGGAAAGTCTTTCTCTTGAAACAGCCTTAGAGCGTCCTAATCCGCTTCTGACAACTTCCATGCGTTTGCACCATAGAGCAGGACGTGGCTGAGGAGGGTCTTATAAAGGGACAATTTAGTTGCCCGAGAGAGGGCTTTGCTACTCAATTGCCTTCTAAGCCCGAAGAGGCAGCGATTGGCAAGATTTATTCTCCGTTTTATTTCAGCCCTGGTGTTGTTGCCTGAGTTAATAGCAGAGCCCAGGTAGGCAAAGTCCCTTACTACCTCAAAGTTATAGCTGTCTATGTTGTCCAGTCATTACGTCGAAAAAAAGGGCATATAAATGCAAGTGAAGGGAAAATCTGATTTTTGGATATGTTGTAGCTTAACTTGAAATTGTCGAGCGAGATTTCCTATGAGCTTTCGGCGCCATCTTGGAAAAAGAGCTAAATTTGTTTTTTTTTCCCAATAACTCGGCTCTACGTTGAGCTATGCAAATTGTGCTTATATACTTTTTTGTTCCTTTTTTTATGCTCTACAATAAAGTCATCACCTAATGTTGATCGTTGTTGAGATATCGAGCCAGAAAGTGAAAAATTGAGAGATTGAGATTTGTTTTTTTTTTTCAGTGTTCTTTTTTCTGCTGATAATTATCAAAAAAGTGTTCCAAATAAAATTTGTCGAGCGTTTTAATACCTACAATAAGTTTTTTAAATTTTTCATTTTGGACCAAAATAACGTCTCATAGCACTCCACAAAGTCAGCAAGTAAGCCAATAATTCTTTTCCTCGCTATGTTAGGGGATGGTTATAAAATATCTTTTTATATTACTCCTCCCGACACTTTCGCACAGGTAGTGCGTTCTGCTTTACAGATATTTAGCATTTTTTCCAAGATGGCGGCGAAAGCTCATAGGAAATCTTGGTCGACAATTTCAAGTTAAGCTTTTTTGAGCCCCCTCTACAACATATCCAAATGTCGTGAGAGTTCTGCACTATTCTTTCAAGTATGATGTTGAAAAAGTCGCATGACAGTGCATTGCCTTTTTTGACTTCAAAGGTTTTGGTAAGGTCTTTACCGACCTTGACGGAACAGAGTGCGTTGTCCATCGTCATTTTACACAAGCGGACGAGTGTGGCAGTTTAGCAGGGATATTAAAACTGGGTTTTTTCCCCAGATCTGTAAAAATGTGAATATTTGGTCGATAGTGGATTTTCATGGCCTAAAACCGCACTGATATGGACATATCAAGTTGCTTACGAATGGTTTTATGCATTCACACAATACAGCAGAAAAGATCTTGTAGGCGATGTTGATACCCCCGTAGTTGGTGCTGTTCAGAGGGTCTCCTTTTTTAAGGATCGGGCAAATTATGCTGAGATTCAATTCATCGGGCATGCTTTCTTCGTACCATAACTTGCTTATGAGTTTGTGCGTACTTATAGCCTAAAACATCGCCTGCGGCTTTCAAGAGCTCGGCAGCTAAGTCATCGCCTACGGCGGCTTTGTTGCTCTTAAGCTTAGAAATAGCTAACTTTACTTCATCCAGATGTGGTGGGCGGAACTGTTGGTCTACTTCAACCAGATAAAATGAGTCATTCTGCCTGACAGCGGAATTCGTTTCGTCATCACCGTTCTAAAGTCTGCAAAAATGCTTTTTCCATATTATCAGCATCGACTGTGATTCCACTACGATGTTCCCTTGATCGTCTTTGCAAGCTTCATTTCGAGCTCTGTAGCTTTAACAGTTTATTTTTACCTTTTGGTAAAACTTTCGAACTTAATTCCTGCAATAACAGCTTTCAATTTTCTTGATCGCACGATTCTAATGATCCCTATTTTTCTTTCTGAGAAGCTGGTGTTCTTCTTTCCTTTTCTTCTCGCAGAGCGCACGGGCAATTCTCGTATTCCTTGCAGCGCCGCCTATCGTGCTTCCTATTTATCTGCATGTGCTTGCCGACGTGTAAAACCAAGCAATTCAGATGTGGCTTCCCTGATGGCATTTTTGCAATGTTGCCACTGGTTCTCAATACTTGATGCTGACTGGATTCCATTGAAGGTTATTTGGAATCCGCCCGTATCCGAGGCTTGTGGTTTCTCCGCAACTAATTGTATTTTCCATGCCCTGGAAATTTTCCCAGACGGCGCAATTCCCAATCTGGAGGACCAGGTCCTTAGTATGACTCCAAGGACGATGATGATAAACCACTTCTTATAGGCCAGAACACCGAAAAAGTCGTAGTAGCCCATATAAGGTGTTCACTAAGTAGTTCAATCTGAATGGAACTGTAGGCGCCACAGTTAATTCCATCTAGAGAATTATGTTGTACTAATTGTGTTCTTTCTTTCTGAAATCAAGTGGCAATTCTTTCGATAAACTCTTCTACAATGACTGATTTTTATTTCCGCTATCTGAAAAAACAGACATAGAGGTGTTCCACATGGATCCATTTAAGGGCCACTTCTACTTATGATAATGCGATTCTCTCTTATAAACTATTGATTTCGTTCATATATTTTTTTCCATTTTTATTACCTAAATAATTAAATTAATTACAATAATTTAATAAATAAAAACCAAAAGTTCATTTTACGCTTTTTTCCAAAAATAGCATAATTTACTTATATCTATTTCACTTGTAAATAAAAAAATCTTTCCGTAAGTCATGTACGTCGAACTCGTAAAACGAAGTCATTGGCATCATAGTCGTGTACAGAGGATAGTACATCACAGCAATGTAATAAAATATTTTCCTCAAATGACATCTCAGACTTTCATCCCTAATCCTAATCCTTTTCTTTAAATAGAACCAACAAAAAAAACCCGCACCTCATAAAACGAACATCTTTCATCGCATCGATAAAATGGCAACTCTTTTCTAAGCTTTTTCACGAATCCAAGCTTTGTAATGGAATTTGTGTTATGATTTTCGTTTTTTATTGTTCCTGTTATATTTTTTTTTGTCCCGGCACTCGCATGCCACCATACTCTGTTATCCCAGTGACCCAGCAGGGTGCATTATATTTTCTCGCATAAAACTACAAACACAGGCAGCTAGTTTTTGTTGTGACACATTTGTATTCACACTCTACACACATAAAGGGCTTAAGTTGATTCTATCGCGCTGCATGCCAAACGCCAAACAACTACGACACCAGAGCACCAGAACACCATGACCGCGCCACGTCGCCACTGCCAACGACAACCATGATGATAATGATGATGATGGAAACGACAAGAACGACAAAACTAAACCCTACTTAACCAGAGCCGAGTCGAGCGAATATGCCTCCTAGATAACACATATCGCCTCACAATCATCATCATCATGGTCGTCATCATCATCAGCCAAAGAGTATGGCATCAGGAGCAGAAGCAGTAGCAGAAGGAACCAAAAACCAAAGTAGTACCTACTGCTACTACCATATTATAGTTTCATCCCCCGGTGAAACGTAAAGAAGGAAAAATGAAGTTATAAAGGATTCCCATTCGCATCCTTTCGATGGTAGTCTTTGCCGAGCAGCTCCCCAGAGCGGAGCAAAAACTTTTTGCTGTCGAGTTGCGCGTATTCCGACAAAAGATACTTTGTGTGTAAATTGGTTTCGCGATTCAGAGGATATATTCCCTTCGGTGCTTTCGAATCCAGGACTATCAAGACATAATGTCCTCGTCATTGTTCTTTTTATTGTGCAGTGCAAATCCGCGGCAAAGTTTTTAAAAATGACTTTTATCCTCTTCTCCTTTTTCGACGAAATGGTGGCCCACCAAACCCCAAGGGGGCACTTTCTCACAACACCACTATCCTTGTTCCTTGTGATGTTTGTTTTTGATATTTGCCTACCCCAGCATGGCCGAAGGGCGCCGGAAATCACAACAATGGCACATGTAGTGACGGAAACCAATATCCTCATGATTCGCAGCTCCGGTAAAATGATGTCCTTTGTGTTCTTTATGAAGCCTATATCCACATCCCAAAATGGATACTGTTTTGCATGTGATTGTGATTTTGTGTTTTTTTTTTATTTTAACCGTTACTTCTGATAACAACAAAGTTTGACAAAAAAAAAATATTTAACTTAATTGTATAAATATCCACTTTAAATGGGGGGGAGGGGGAGATGGGTCCTCCTTGGGGCGATGATTGATGAGATTGGGATTCGGTCGATGACGTTTACCATTTTTACACTACTCTCTAGACAGCCTGGCACTGAATTCCTCCTTGCGATGGAGATTCCATTCATCTGGATTATTTATCAAAGAATGCCTTGAACACGAACATCAGCATCAGGCAAATACCAGATCCATATACCGTTAGAAGCATAGCTGAATGCAATATCCTTAACCTAGAAAAAAAACCGGTATTAGCGTGTGGTTGTGCATTTTAATCGGGGATTTTGGTCTTACCTTCTTAGCAATTTGATTCCCTTGGGAATGGTCTTTGGTTCCTCCTTGGCCAAGTAACGTCTAACGCCACACATGCTGTGGTAGAACTGGCGACTCCATACGATTTGTTTCATGTCGAAAGGATACATTTCGTGATCCGTTTCCGGTAGCTTGTCCCAAATCTTCTTGATGTTGTTGCACGTAAACGTCCAGTCGTTCTCCGCAAAGTAGTTAAGCAACGAACAGGATTTGTGGATTTTCTTGTACATCTTTAGCATTCTATATATGAAAAGGATGAGTTTCTATGTGCCCACTGCTCATTCATTGTCACACTAACTTACCTTCGTTTGCGGCCCATTAGGATGAGGCAAAAGTCAAAGATCACTGCCGGAATGATGTGATAGAAGAAGCAGAGAATCGAAAACCACGTCTTGGACTGGGTCACTGTGAGGGTTGGGTACCATAGCATGCGAGTGAATGGCATCTTTACACCATCTGTGAGGGCGGATGTCCTGTAGGCCTCCCATTGGACAAGATTCTCTGAGTCCGGAACAAAGTTGTAAATAGGTGGAATTATAGCACTGCAAGTAGAGAAATACCAAGGGATAACAAAAGTGAATGATTTAGTATCTTCTTAGCTGTGCATGGAAGGGAGGATGTAAGGAGTGCATTTAATTTAAGATGACGAAGGACTCCGGAGTCCTTTGTGTGTAATGGATTGAGACATATCCCCACTGACAAATGGTGTTCCACTTGTATAAAAAGAATATGAGATGTGAACTCAGCTAAGCTCTCCAGGTATTGTTATGGTCGTAACAAAGGGTTGTTTTGTGAGTGTTTTTCGAAGGGGATGCTCCCGGATGGTGTGTCGTTGTCACGCTGAATAGATATTATTCTCGATTTTTTGTCGTGTCTGTTCTTTCTGTCAGATACATGGCCAGAATGTTGAATTTTTGTAGTTCAGTTCTTGGTGATAAAAATATTCTGTAACCTGCCTTCATTTATCGGTCAATGAATCAGGCAGTACGTGTCCTTGGAAGCGGTTAGTTGAAGTGACAATTTTATGATGCCTGAGGTATTTTTCAAAGTTCGGTCGATGAGAGGCTTTTTGTTTGAAATCATGTTCCAAAACCTATCATAAGATCTTGCAATCGTATCTGTGATCCAACTTTTTTTTAACATCCAATGGAGGGAAATAAAAAACTAGACTAACCATAACACATTATTTTACGAGTATCTTTTGCGGGAGTTCAGTTTTTTTTTTTTTTTTTTGATTCTATGGTCTTTTAGCCTCGTTTCGTATTCGTGCAGAGGTTTTTGTGTGTTTTTTTTTTTTTTTTTTTTGGTTTTATTACGCGTTTAATTGCGCTGCAGTTTTGGTTGTAATTGGGGAAGTATAAAGTAGCTTCAAGTAAGTTATTTGTGTTGTGCCATAAAAAAATGTGAATTCAGTTCCTAGATGAGACGAAGTACAAGAGTGCTGGTAGACAGACATTAATTACCACGGAAGTGGGTAAGATTAAACAATAAGCGATATTTTGTTGAATACTTTGAAATTAAATATAAAGTAAGGTTATGGTGGAATGGTTTGGACGATTGGCTCACATATAAGCCTTCGCAAAAGCTTGGAAATTTGATTTTTAATTTTAATGCCGTGGCATAACAAATAGAGGTATAAACAACAAAATCTTAAGAAACTAATCTTGTTTTGTTAATAACCTGCATTTAAAAATTAAATTAAGAAATTCATTTTCAAAATATCAATTTAAAATTTAAAAAAATAATATTTAAAAACAAGCGTTACACAAAACATTTTAAAACAACATGCTTCGGCTACCTACTCGTTTTTTTAAATTAATTTCAATTGCATTCGATTGACCAGTTCTCGATAAACGGATTGATATTAAAAAACCGTTTAAGCAAGATATTGTGGTTAGCTCGGCATCGGAATTTTGCAATTTATTCATGTCCTTATCATCGTAATGTCATGTTTCATTCTTATGTCATTTAAAATGACCAAAAACAAATGTCTTTTATAACATAAGCTATGGGCAAAATCTGATATTTTAACTTTTTCCAAAAGCATGTTTTGAGCTCGACCCTGTGTAGAGTAGATAAACGCAGCTATTTGTCCGAAGACTGACCCCGAAGAAGGTGTGAGCTGTTTATAAAGAAAACTGACTATATTGTACCTACAAATTAAAATACATATTATCTCAGCTACCCTGATTGCATAGGTATTCAAAACCGTGAGAATCTGAAGGAACAAATAAAAAGGTTTTTGAATAAGGGATCGTAAATGTTGATATGATATAAGACCAGCTGTTTATAAGGTATTAGAGAAATTCTTTTTTTATTTCAAAGGACGATAGTCCGCCATGTATTAAATATGATAATGTTCAAATGCCTGCCTCGGCTTCTGACGGTAGCACGGTTCTGAGTTGCAAATTTTCAATGACTCATCTGCATAGATTCGGCTGTATTTCAGCGATGGCCTATGTAACGTTCAACTTGAGTGTGTTTTGGTTTATTCGCATATGATGATCAATCCTGACGTTCTTTGTGTGGCACGCAGTGTCGTACTAGAAGAACTACATGTCGTCTAAGTCCAAATGGTTCAATTCGGGCCATAATAAACAAGTTATCATCAAGTTAGCACTCACCGTCCAGCATGGTGTCCGCTTTACCAAATCGTTTTCAAAAAAGTACGGACCAGTGACACGACCGGGCCAAAATACACGCCAAACGGTAATTTTTTGAGGACGCATTGTGATCTGGTGGTAATTTCGCTTGGTAACACAGCTATTCATACTAAAATACACCTCGTCGTTAAAATGAAAGTAGGGGTTCTTTTCTAAACGCACCAAAGCGCAGTCGATGAATAAATATCGTTCAGTATGGTCATGAATTTTGAGCTCCTGAGTCAGTTAGATTATGTATGGGTGAAGGACCAAGTCCTGACTCAAATTTCGCCAAGTTAAAGTCTGCGAAAGGCCAAAATCTTGTGCATGGCGAGGAATCAGCTACTTCGACTTCTGCTAAAATACACTTTCACAGACCGCGGCAATGTTTTCGACCGATCTTTCATCTTTGACGTAAAAATTTCGGCTAATGGATTACCAAACCGCTCGCCTCAAATTTGGCCACCGGAAAATATTTCTAGTATCCATGAAATTGGCTTTATTTGAAAACTAATTTTTTGTTCATTAATGTTTGAATATGATTTTGGGCATGTGACCCGCCGCGGCTGAGACATACGACTTCATATATTCCCAAAGGGAGTTACCTAAACCTAAAAACGTCAAGTCGCACAAAGGCGGTGACCAGTTAAAATGGCGATTCCGTTTGGCAAATGTATATTTCAGTACATAAATTGTGGTGACGTGAAATAAGGCCAAACGAAATAAGGCCGAATTTCAAATTTGGTCTTATTTCATTTTTGAAGACTAAATAAGACCAAATTAGCCTTATTTCTATACACTCATGGAAATAAGACCAAAAATAAAGAAATATCGAAACATTGATATATGTGTAGGTATGCAACCCATTGCTTGGGGTCACTATGGGCTTTTTAGTAGGTGCGCTTGGGTGTATGCAAAATTACTTTTGTATTTAAAGAATTTTCAGATCTAAAGAAACTTTGCATATACCCAACCTCGTACCTACTCCAGTGCTTTGATTGAATGAAAGAAAGCCCTAATGAAATCAGACCTTAATAATAAATTCGGGGCCTAATTTCGTTTGTTTTTAAAAAAAAAGTCTAAGTTCGCTGATGATTTTCAAAACAAGCCTCACATTGCTTAAACTATGTACAGACGATTTTCCGGTCTGCAAATATTGTCAGGTCTGACAATTTTCTGAGAATGACCTGCAAATGTGCTGCAATTTTCGAATTTCTTACAATGTTAAATTGCCAGTTGGTAGGCTTTTCACCAAACCTGTAAATTAATTGTCAGATGATTTGCCTGGCAATGTATTGTCTGCAAATGTTGTCAGGCTTAAAATTGTCAGTTCACACGGTTGGTAGATTGTTTGCTGACAATTAATTTGGAGAAACTTCAAAAGGGATTATAAGACAAATTGATTTTTTTATTTTGAGGCGTAGTGAAAAGAAGTGTTTGTGAACTTTAGAAGAAAATAAAATACATTATGGAAAGGAAGATGAAGAATCGCCACAAACATTTCGAGTCGTGGTGGCCCGGTGCTAAATTGCTTGTTGAATGTTGAATTTGAATCCATTTAAATTTCATTGTATAGCACATCTGCAAATTTCTTATCTGACAATTTCCCAAATATCTGACAACGATCTGACAATGGTTAAAATGAGTGTTCAGACTATTACCAAGTTCCTGCATTGTCAAGTGGTAGTATGACAATGGTCTGGCAATGATTTTTCTGACAATTAATTGTAAAGTTCACACGGCAATGACAATTTTTCAATAACTGTCTGTTATGGTGGTTAAAAAAAATATGAGATGTGTCGATATGCTTCCGAAAGAAGCTTTATTTGATGGTGAAGAATCCGAGGAAGAAGAGGAATGCCCTGATGTTGTCGCCCAACCAACTGATGAATGTATCTGTGTAATAAAATCTAAGATTTTGCGGGATAATATTTCTTGTGTTCTCGTAAGCATTTGAAAATTTGTGCTGAATGTAACCTAAAAATTCAAGCCAAAGCAATTGCTGAAAATCAAGAAAAGTATAATAAAGGGTTTTTCAATCGTCCTACCGAGAGGAAATCGTCCTACCGAGAGGACTATTCGCACAGTGTGGTGGATAAATTTAAATCCGCTGTTTCAGTAAACAATCAACCAATACCCATTCGTTGACGAAATGAAAGAACTGCCGAAAACAGCGCCGCCATCCGTGAGAGTGTGCAGGAGAATTCGCGTCGCTCACAAGAACTCGCCACCATTGACTGTAACCTTCTGAACTTGTTCAATTTTGAAGGCATATGGACCAATCATTCCACCGGCCCATGTCGCTGATCTATCGTAAGCGATGTGAACAAAGTTTTCAAATGTGGATAAATGGCAATGTTTTCTCCGGCACACTCATTCACCTGATGATCGCGTGGATTTAATTCATTCTCAAATGTAATCTTTTAAGTACCTAAACCATGATCGTTAAGAGTAGACATAATTTCGGAAACGATCCATAGTTTCTCAAATTCATGCCTTTGAGGGACGATTTTGAGCACCACGAACGCATATAATCCTCAATAATATGTTTCTTAAATTAAACTATATTTTTTCAAAACAAATTTGAACTTTATTCAAATGTTTCTTCACCGTGGCCTGAATCTACTCGTGATGAATTGCCAAACCAAAAACTCAAAACAACTAAGATCTTTCAAATTCGTTATCACAGAAAACAGAATAGTTGTCTTTGTCTAATTCGTGTTTTTATGCAGCAGACTATTTTGCTAAACTATTTTTTATAGAACAAATGGGTACAACTGTGTCGCACGTACTTGCTCTTAAGTACCTAATCACATTGGATGGGAAGATCCTTAACAGAAACAAGCTACATTTACATAGAAAATTAACACACGGTCTGAACCTATAAAAAGTGCCAAAACCACAGCAATTAACGGTTTTTTGTACAAGTGAAGTACGCCATTATACGTCCTAAATATTATTGAATTTATGAAATTTATGTATTACGGATTTTGATAAAATCCTGTTTTTACTTGCGATTTATAAGGACTATAAGGCAAGTTATGCATTCGTTAAAAAATTATAACAATCAGACAGGACAATACGATGATATAGAAACATATTCGAGTTACTAGCAAAATTCTGTCTGTCTGTCTGTCTGTCCGTCTGTACAGATGTATATTGGACTATAGCCTAAACGGTATGGCCAATCGTCTTCAAATTTGGAACATAAGCTTATTTTGGCATTCTACAGAGGACTGACAGACTGACAGACTGACAGACTGACAGACTGACAGACTGACAGACTGACAGACTGACAGACTGACAGACTGACAGACTGACAGACTGACAGACTGACAGACTGACAGACTGACAGACTGACAGACTGACAGACTGACAGACTGACAGACTGACAGACTGACAGACTGACAGACTGACAGACTGACAGACTGACAGACTGACAGACTGACAGACTGACAGACTGACAGACTGACAGACTGACAGACTGACAGACTGACAGACTGACAGACTGACAGACTGACAGACTGACAGACTGACAGACTGACAGACTGACAGACTGACAGACTGACAGACTGACAGACTGACAGACTGACAGACTGACAGACTGACAGACTGACAGACTGACAGACTGACAGACTGACAGACTGACAGACTGACAGACTGACAGACTGACAGACTGACAGACTGACAGACTGACTGACAGACTGACAGACTGACAGACTGACAGACTGACAGACTGACAGACTGACAGACTGACAGACTGACAGACTGACAGACTGACAGACTGACAGACTGACAGACTGACAGACTGACAGACTCACAGACTGACAGACTGACAGACTGACAGACTGACAGACTGACAGACTGACAGACTCACAGACTCACAGACTGACAGACTGACAGACTGACAGACTGACAGACTGACAGACTGACAGACTGACAGACTGACAGACTGACAGACTGACAGACTGACAGACTGACAGACTGACAGACTGACAGACTGACAGACTGACAGACTGACAGACTGACAGACTGACAGACTGACAGACTGACAGACTGACAGACTGACAGACTGACAGACTGACAGACTGACAGACTGACAGACTGACAGACTGACAGACTGACAGACTGACAGACTGACAGACTGACAGACTGACAGACTGACAGACTGACAGACTGACAGACTGACAGACTGACAGACTGACAGACTGACAGACTGACAGACTGACAGACTGACTGACAGACTGACAGACTGACAGACTGACAGACTGACAGACTGACAGACTGACAGACTGACAGACTGACAGACTGACAGACTGACAGACTGACAGACTGACAGACTGACAGACTGACAGACTGACAGACTGACAGACTGACAGACTGACAGACTGACAGACTGACAGACTGACAGACTGACAGACTGACAGACTGACAGACTGACAGACTGACAGACTGACAGACTGACAGACTGACAGACTGACAGACTGACAGACTGACAGACTGACAGACTGACAGACTGACAGACTGACAGACTGACAGACTGACAGACTGACAGACTGACAGACTGACTGACAGACTGACAGACTGACAGACTGACAGACTGACAGACTGACAGACTGACAGACTGACAGACTGACAGACTGACAGACTGACAGACTGACAGACTGACAGACTGACAGACTGACAGACTGACAGACTGACAGACTGACAGACTGACAGACTCACAGACTGACAGACTGACAGACTGACAGACTGACAGACTGACAGACTGACAGACTCACAGACTCACAGACTGACAGACTGACAGACATTTCTTGTAAGTAAATTTTTACTATGATCATAAAGTCATGTTTGATTGTTATCTCAATTTTTTTTTATTCATGAATCCTAAACTTGCCTTATAGTACCTATAATCGCAAGTAAAACGATAAAAAGTGAGAGGCAAGAAACGTTACGACGGTGCTCAAGAGATGTAAATGTTTCTGTTACTGTCCGGTCTCCTATCATTTTTAAAGCTCTCAGTAAAATATTTCCAAAAAATAGGAATCAACATAAGTGGGAGTAACTAAAACATCAATCAACGTTAACATACATTGCGTTAAATTTGTTTTTGAATTTAATTATTTTAGGATTCAAATTAAATTACTCTCAAACCGTAATTTTTTTTTTTGTTGAAATCATACCTTTCTTCTGATTTCAAGTCAGCATACCTTTTTAAACCATAGCAACCTCATATTTTCCTTCTTTTCAAAATTTTGATAACGTACTCAATTTAATTAACCTTTTTGGTACTTTCATTGGCTAAAGCGCGGAGTTTTTTTTTGTATCAGATTTTGTTTGTAGATATGGAAACCACACTCAAGGATATGAAGAAAAAACCGAATATACTATACAGGTATCCAACATTATTTTGCTTTTTGTTTCTTTTTTTTTTATTTGTTCATCTATAACAAATTGGATGGTTTAATCAATTTCCAATAGCTTTGGGAACTAGACAACCATGAGTGTAGAGGATTCTCATATTTTGTTTTTGGTGGAGTGAAAGAATTATATCCTTCTTGTTGGAAAAGGTCAATTCGGAATATTCTGAATAATTTGAATATTTTCAAAGCATACAGTAAGACCCGAATAAATATGATCCTCTAGTCCATAATCTAAATTTTTAAATATATAAAAGTAGGTTATGTCAAACTAGTGGTAAAATAAAGCAAAACAACATTTAAAGAACACATTCATCTACCTCTTATGGCTTTATCCGGGTCCGACTGTAATAAAATAATTGGATTGATTTCTAGACGCTTTTTTGAGATAAATATGATTGTGAAGTGAATCTAATGCTTGCCATTCAAATAAAGGAAATAAAAATCTTGATCAATTTGTTAAAATATTTCAACGCACTTGGAATTATTCTTTCAAAAACAGGTTAACCTAATCCCAGTGCTAAAAAAAATCAAAAAATCACCACATTTTCGATTTAATTGCAGGTGCATTAAACTTAAACAATAAAAATCATCTTACTTGTTCAATTCCCTTATATCGTGAATCACTGGTGCGGGAATTCACAGCATCAATGAAGCTGCGTTGAATTTCAAGTAATTTGTTTACCATCTACCAGAATCATGACACATGAACCACCTCAAATGACAAAAAACTCACAAAACACAACCAACAAAGACCATTGGCCGACTATTGACTCAATTTTTATCCATGAAGTTCAAATTTATATCTTTTTAGGATTTTCTTAGTTTTCTGGTCTTGAGTGCTATACCCACCCGACCGACTTCTTGACTTATTCCCGATCTTATGGTTACAAAGTGTTTCGAACGTTATGTTAACCGTGCGATGCTTTCTGTTATTGACGTCCATATATGTAGTTTTCTACATCAACATTACAGAGGGAGAAACAGGGAATCGATTTCCTTAACAATTCATGTTTTGAATCACTTTCCATATGGGGTTTTAGCTGGGAATAGATGTTGGAACGGCCCATAATAGGTTCTGGGTTCTGGGAAAAATGGGAGCAAATTACTCAATGGTAGTTGGATTGGTTTAATTATTGTATGGTCTTATTTTGGTGATAAATCTGGGGCAATCAATGGAATTGATTGTGGGTTAGTTTGGAGAGGAGGATAGGTTCGGATAATATTTGGTAGTTAAATAGAAGATACTTGTTGGTGAAATTAATATATTAGTTTGTTCGGTTTTGCTTTGGTAAAATGATATCCTTATATAGAAAATCTATTGTATGAAACCTCAAGCTTCCTTTGAAAATAAAAAAAGAAAAAAATATTTTACACTTATGCATATGCACACTGGGGCGTATGCTTACTTTTTTACTGCTTTGATTATAGATTTACTTTTTCTTCAAACACACATTTTTCTTCAATGATTTTTTTTTTAGTAAAAACTTATTTATCTAGTCAAGTGTTCGAGGAAATTTTTTCTTTGTTGGGAACTAGATATCCGATTTTAACTTAAATTGATATTTAAAAAGGTGTATAATATTACATTAACGGGTATTTAAATATCAAATATGTTACTAATAATAAATTTATTTTTAAAATTCTTTGTTGTTGCAATGAATTTTTTTTATTTTTTTTTGTTTTGATGCAAATCATTGTTGTCTTAAGTTTGCATTTTTTTAAATATGTTGTTTTACGAAGCTTTCAGTTAAGATTTTTAGAATTTAAACAATTGCAGCTGATCACAAACAAAAAAACTAGCTTTAGGTTCAAAACTATTGAAATGTTTAAAAATTGCACGACTGGATCGAACGTACTTGCTCATATTGCGTTAACATCGTCGAATAAAATTTAAAAAAATATTAAGAGAACTTCAGAGTATTTATTCGATTTTTGTGACTTGATTCTTTGAAAAAATAACGTAAAATTGTATTGCGCAAAATAATTTAAATGCCATTTTTTTTTAAATCGTAGGAACGGGTTTTAAAATAACAGTTTTTTAACTACTTTTTTCAAAAAATTAAAAAAAAAATAATTCAAGAATGCAAACTTAAGCACAAAAATAATCTACATTTTAAAACAAAATTTAAAAAAAATGTACTTACCCGTGTTCAAAATATTGATTTTTCAAAAAAAAAATTAAAGAAAATTATTAAAAATACAAAAAAAAACGAAAAAAGTTCTCGAAAAATATTAATGCGAAATTACTTAGGCCACATATATCTTTTTGAATATCAATTTTAATAGTATGGATCACCAGTTTTCGAGAAAGTCGAAAAAACCGGTCATACGGGAGGTACCGTTTTTAGCCCACCATATTGAATTCTTTTTTCACCAAAATATAATGCTTACTTACAGTAGTATACCGTTCTTTTTCAATAAAAAATCTTGGAGCCGTTTCGAGAAAAGTAAGCTTTTACATGACGGTTATATTACCTGTCATAAAACCGTCATGTAAAAGCTTACTTTTCTCGAAACGGCTCCAAGAATTTTTTAGCTAAAAAAATTGAAAAAACTCAGAATGTCAAAATAACCTTAAGTTCTAAATTTGAAGACGATTGGCCTAACCATTTAGGCTGCAGTCCAAAATACATCCGTACAGAGAGACAGATAGACAGACAGACAGACAGAAAATTCAAGCTTTTTCAAATTTCTTAAAGAAATAAAATGGCATTTAAATTATTTTTCCCAATGCAATTTTACGTAATTTTTTCAAAGAATCAAAAGTCACAAAAATCCAATAAATATAGCCTAAGTAATTTCGCATTCATTTTTTTTCGAAAACACTTTTTTTTGTATTTAAAATTTTTTTTTTTAAATATTTGTTTGAAAAATCAATATTTTTTTTAATTTTGTTTTTTAGATGTATGTTATTTTTGTGCTTAAGTTTCTATTCTTGAATTATTTTTCTAAGTTTTTTTTAAAAAAGTTGTTAAAAAAAACCTTTTTATTTAAAAACCGTTCCTACGATTTTGAAAAAATCACATTTTTTTACATTTTATAAAGAAATTAAATGGCGTTTAAATTATTTTACTCAATAAATTTAACGTACTTTATTCAAACAATCAAAAGTCAAAAAATTGAATAAATGCTTTGATGTTCACTTAAATTTTCTTATATTTTATTCTACAATGTGACCCCATATATGAGCAAGTATGTGCGACCTAGTTAAATCATCAAAATCGGTCTTACAATTTCCGAAATTGTTTCTATATAATAAATTTATTCTTATTTAAGACGTGTGATGGCTTACTCCTTTCACTTGCGATTATAGAGATTATAAGGCAAGTTTAGGATTCGGGAATATAAGAAAACTGAGATAACAATCAAACATGACATTACGATCATAGAGAGAAGTCTATAAAAGTTAGTGGCAAAAAAATGTCTGCTTTCTGTCTGTCTGTCAGTTTGTATAACGAGCTGTACCCTAAACGGATTAAGCGATTGTCTTCAAATTTGGTGTGTGTGATTCTTTTGGGATTCCCCGATGGGAAATTGAAATTTAGTTTTTAGGCCTAAAAATAACGGTACCATATGATCGATTAGGAAAAGCTTATTTCTCGCGAAGACGGTTCTATCGATTTTGATAAAATTTTTTCAGAATTTTTTTTGGTTGGTATTAGCTATCAATTTGATCAGGACCAATGCTGAGTCTTCTACTTAGTTGTTTTTTAATTTTATTTTCTTACAACGTAGTATATAGAGTTTGTATTAAAACTTTCAATTCATTATTAACGGTACCTTTCATATAACGTTTTTTTTAATTTTTGGCTTTCTCGGTTACGGAGAAGACCTAGGTAGCCAAATTAGTTCTGCATATAAAATAAAACTTGCTTTTTATATTTAAAATTAATTTTTGGATTTTTTTTAATCAATATTTTTAAAACTAATCTAAAAAAAAATATTTTAAATTTTATAATCATATGTATGTGGGATTCTTAATGGATATCCCTGGCTTTTGTCTAGGGTTTATTTAAATAAAACACCGATATTTAAGTTACTCTTTTATTCATTCAACGTTATAATAATTTTAAGGCTAAGAGACAACGAGACAACTGAACTTTTTACGACCGACAACGTCAAGGCTAAAATATCAACTGAACTACTGACCATGAACTATGTACATGAAAGGTGGTGGTTTAACTTGGGAAAAATAAATAGGGACGCACATTCTTTGTATTCGTTTGTCCGGTTCTCTGCAAGTCTTGTGCGTGTGTGTGTGTTTGTGTAATGTACGTCGTCGATTGGTGTGTCGTTCGTTCGTGTTGGTGGGCGACCGGCTGCCAGTCCCACATGTATATTAATAAACTCTAAAAAACTATATACAAACATTTTTTTTTTTTTCAAAAAACTAAAAATAAAAAACAGGATTTTATGATAACGGGTCCTACAATTTTCGAAAAACTTTATTTCATAAATTTCTTATTATACAAGACGTGTGATGGCGTACTCCATTCTTACGAAGAACCGTTAGGTGTTGTGTTTTGGACACTTTTTTAAGTACATATAGTGTTATTTTTTAAATTTTATTCGAAAATGTGACTGCACATATGAGCAAGTACGTGCGATCCAGTCGTGAAATTTATTTTATTAGAAACCGTTCTGAATGTGTTATTCTTCTACTTATATATTACTCCATTCTGTCGAAGATCTTGACTTCCAAGATGCTTAGGAAAACATTAGCAGAAGTATACGTGCGACCCAGTCATACCCACTTAAGCTCAAAAATTTGTACGTTAAATGTTCCAAAAAAGGGTAGTAAAAAACACATTTTTAAACATATTATTTAAGAACCTTTTTTCAACCATCAAAATTAAAACTCCTTTGGGAATCTTCTTTCTTGGCCTTATCTTAAAAAATTAAAGACTTACTAACTCTATAATAAGGCCGTTTATACCGCACTTTATCTTAACAGTTTTTTGAATTTTGTCTAATTTTCCCAAATTATTATTATTTGGTTTTAAGCAAAACACAAAGAATAGTACATTTATGGTAAGCTTTTAATTATAGGTTATCAGGCGCCTATTTTACTTATTTTAATGTTGATTAAACAAGCTTTATTTTTCAATACTGACTTCGTCTTCGACCTTCTATTCTAGGCTTAAAATATTTTTTTTTTATTAAAAACAGCATTTTCGTACATATTTCTAATATTTTTCTCATCACTTTTACTAAATATTTCATTGTTCAAAAACTGTATCTTTAATGAGTTAACCTCAGTTTTTGTTGGTATTTATTGAAAAATGATAATTAATTGTATTTACTTTTAATATTCAATTTTTAACTATTTTTAACTAATATAAGAAAACATTTTTTTTTATTTTCGTATTTTAATTTAAGTTTTTTTTAATGAATACATACGTAGCTTGCCTTGTCATCATTGTAATTTTTCCATTCTATTCAAATTCCACAAAACCTTTCAATGAATTCTGATCAAATACTATGGATTGCTAAAATCCTTGAATATTTAAGTAACTCGTTTGAAAAAAAAAAAAACAAAAATTAAAATTTCCCTGCAACTATTCTGTTTGTTGTTGAATTATAAACACTTGAAATCAAATTAATGCTTTTTTTCATTCAACGTAATTGTTGAAAATAGGTAAACTTCAAACCACTTAGATTCACCGAGTTTCATTGCCGATAAAAGCATTCCGATCCAATCGAAAACAAACAAATTAAACCCTTAAAAACTTCATACTTGCAGTTTTCCCTGTAACCTAGAGAGGCGTTAAAGTTCAAAGTCTTCCCTCAACTTATTAACCGAGCTGCATATGCATTCTACCCGCTATTTGCTGTATATATGTTTATGTAAGCTCCCCATAAAGCCTCATCACAGCGCATATTGGGATTTTATGAACTGAAATCACGTCCCACATATGAGAACAGTCAATTTGTATCTATAAACACTGACAAGCCATTAATTTGACTCGTGTCTCCCGTATGCAAACAAAACGTCTCGTCGCTCCAGCCCTACCAATATGCACTATTTATTAAACAGTCCAAGTACAATAACGCATCCAACCCCCAGCCCCAGCAAACATACTATAACGGTTGCTACGCCATAGATATTCATTCAGATACTCACTGGTTCTTAGCGGTGTGCCAACTGCAAGCCAATATTGCATTTGCACAATAATCAACCGGAACAACGGCAGCATTTTGACTCATCCTTGCATAGAGTACTCGCAGGACTCCGGTTGCGGCCCCAATTAGAATACTCGTTGGTCCATACAAATTGTCAATCCATCCCGGCACCGGATCCTTGTACGTCGGGATAACTGTAACAATCAAATAATTACATCATCATCGTCATAGACTACATTATAGGCAACATCCGGTTGCAGTTGCAGTTGCATGAAGCATATTGTCTATTGGCCATCAATTATTGTGGTCCACAGCGTTACTCACCGATTCCGGGCCGAAACACACAAAGTGGCAGCTCCTTGCCGTTCATTAGAATAATCTCCTCGGCCAGCGCCTTTGTGTATGTGTATGTGTTGGGGAAGTTTCCAATCAGCTTAGAACTAATCTTGTCCAGGACCTCAGGACTCAATAGTTCAGCCAATAGACATGCATTCTCCCCACTAATGCCTGCATTGTAGAACACCTCGTCTATGTGTGGCCGATTGCAGTTAGCAAAGGCCGACGAAACATGAAGAAAACTCTGCAAAGAAAAATCAGATACAGTTAGTTAAAGATTGAAATAGCTGCTATGCTCGTGAGACTTTAATTGATCAAAAGAACTTGAAGTTAACCTAAAAACTCAGAAGATGATAGCCTTCACTTGTGGATTCTGAATGAGAGGGGTTGGGTATGACAAACATGGCCAAGATGCATTGAGTGGAAGAATGTGAACTTTGAGTGAGGTTTACGTGCGTCGATGGTGGTAATGTATGTTGAATTGAAATTGAATCTAGAGAGGCCGGCAGAAACCTCTTGATTCACACTCTTTATGCTAAGACAATGCATTGAGACACAAATCGTATCTCAGATTCTAAATCAATTAAATAAAAAAAAAAGTTGGCGGAGTTGAGCAAAGCTGCTGTTTTGTTTTTATCATTTACACGATTGGAAGATCGTGTGCGAATTATGTGGCCGACGGGCGAAGTGCAACCTTATGATAGTTTTTTTTTGTTTTGGAATCCAATTCAATTGTTAGCAACAATTAACCGCATTGTTTGTTGTTTATAAAGATGTGATAGAATTTTGCTAGCTTTCCTGAAAGATTTTTCATTCACGATGTTGTAGGAGATTTTTTTTCTTATTTTTTCAGCTAAAACTACAAATGTAGGTGCATACAGTAGAGCCCGATTAAATGAAAAAAATATCATTTAAGTCAGGGAATTGATATTGAAACACGGTATTTCTTAGTAAAGAAGGTATTTCAAGTAAAATACATTTTGAAATATAGTTAATTAATTTAAAAAAAAGGATTTTAGATCACACTAAAAACTTCGCTTCTGGGGTATAAAAAACTGTTTCTTAGAAAATTAATGTTCTTGTAATTCAAAAATCAGTCGATAAATGTGGTTTAAGTCTAACGTATAGGCGATCCAAGAAAATTGAGAATTTAAAAATTACAAAATAATTAGTTCTTTAAAAGAAGTCAATATATATGGGTTCGACTGTATCTAGGAACATCATGAAACGCTATTAACCAACCATAATTTTGTCAATTAGGAATGATTTAATTGTTGTGAGATAAAATTACTCTTAAAATAAATATTCTTCTTTATTTTTTTTCACAAAAACAAAAAGCATTTGATTCCAAGAAAGACACGTGCTACGCAGAAACATTTAATATAATTCAATATTTTTGTGTTCCTATGACTACTTCACGGGTGGGTAACTAGGAACCCAGTTGGATAGAGAAGCTTGTTTGTTGAGGCCTTGGTCTATCCCAGACTTCAGACCCACCCGTGCCCGTGGCTTAGTGGTTAGTGTGTCGGACTGCTAAGCGAAAGAGCCTGGGTTCAAATCCCGCTCATGGCCACCTTTTTTTCTGGGGTACTGCCTCTTGCGAGGAATTGACAAAACCTCCAAGAGTAAAATTTGTTTTGAAAAAGTGCAAAGTGCATCTCATGTAGCCGTTCGGACTCGGCGGTAAACTGTAGGTCCCTTCCATTCTTGCAGATTAACAACACACACACACAGGACTGGTTGAGAGTATAAGTCACTAGGCCTTGGCTCCTTAAGGAGCTGTCGCGCCAATAAATTTATTTATTTATTCAGACCCACCTTAGTAAGAGAGAATGGAGGAGTCGTCTTTGTTGACAATGAAACCATCATAATTGAAAATCCTACGAGCACTTGATTTAGGGCTGGATGTTCTGAAAGGAAATTGATACCGTATTTGCGGAAAACGACCAAAGACTTAGGCTGCTCATTTTCTAACCTACAATGACCAATCCTGGATATTTATTTAAATGGAACAGTACTTTTCAAGTGCTAAAAGTGTTAATATTACAAGTCTTGAATCAATAGCAAATGATATTATCATGAAGAAGCGTTATGCAAGTGTAAGGTAGATGAAATGGCGGGGAAACTCTCCCATCGTCTGTTATCGAAAAATGTCTGCTAAGCTGCTGTACATCCAGCGCTTGTTAAAAGACCAAGATTAATTTAATTTGAATGCGCTTATTAAAATAAAACTAATTTATTAAAAACTTATAAAGATGTTCGACTATGAAAATATATACATTCATACATAGAATGAAAAATAATTTTCCGATCAAGACGAAACTAATATAAATTGAAAGGCTGAGCTTCCTAGAAATAAATACAGTAGAAGCTGCTTACTTAATTTAAAATGAAGCCTTACAATTTTCCACACTCATCCTTAAGCAGCTTCGGCCTCAAATCTTGAAGTATTTTCTTGCTCAAAGCTTTTGTAAAAAATTCGGCAACTTATTTCTTTGTGTTGATATATAAAAGGGTCACTGTCTTGTTCTTTCCTTTTAACCTTTCTGCATTTTCAAGCATATGAATGGCGGCTTTATTATCTATAAATAATTTAGTAAGTTCTTTGATATTGAACCCTAACTCTTGTATTATTTCTTCGAATCCAATAGATTGTATCCCAATGACTGCTGCACGATATTCTGCTTCACCTGAAGAAATAGAAATGACTGATTGTTTCTGAGCCATCCATAGGTCTTCCGTAATCCACTAGTTGAAACGATATCTGGTTCTGTTCCGCTATAGTTTGAGTCCGTGTATGCTATTAATTTCGTTTCACTACCAAAAAATGTTCCGAAATTGCTTGAGATACCTCAAAACAGATAATGTACAGTGAAGCTTATGTCCGGTGTTGATACAGTGGATAGATAGAGTAAGCTTCCAATTACTTCCCGGTAAGACTTGTTCTTCAAAGGTCCATCATTTACTTGTTTATCAGTCAAAATTCCTGGCTCAATGGGAGTTGCCATAGAATATGCTTCATTAAATCCATAATGAGCTATTATTTTTCGAGTATACTTTTGCTGCATTATCAATATCCCATTATCTTTAAGATGAATTTCCATTGCGAGATAGTACAATTTTCCTTCTATTGGTCCAGATGATTTCATTTTGAAATTGTTAGCTAGTTCTTACAGGAATCATATCTTTATCGTTACTGATTACAATCCCATCGTCTACAAATATTCCGAGAATAATAGTCTTATCTTCATTGTAGAATATATAAGGATCATCATCAGTGTCTTTTAATTTTAGTCTTTTCAAGGTTTTGGTAAATTCGGCATTCCAATCTTTTGGAGCTTGTTTTAGTCCATAAAGACTTCTTTTGTGACGACAAATTCTTCCATAAACATCGTCAAATCCTTGGGGTTGTAACATATAAATATATTTCTTCAGACAATTCTCTGTAAAGAAATGCAGTATTTATGTCGAAGGTGTAAGCTACAAGTCTTTTGTTGGCAGCATGACTTAAAAGTAAACGAATACTTGCAGATCTTGCAAGTGGTTCAAAGGTTGTTTTGTAGTCTATACCCAGAATTTAATCGAAACCTCTGGCAACCACACCTGCTTTCAAACGTAAAACCCGTTTACACGTTAGTGGTTTACGATTCTTCGGTAAGTTTACCAGGTCCCATACTTCCATTTCATTAAGTGCTTCCATTTCATCTTCCATCGCTGTTCGCCATCCAGAATCTTTCAAAGCATTTATGACGGAAATATCTTCAACGTCATAATAATTATATTTCGGCTGTGGCTTGATGTTTTGACGGTTCCGGAGATTATGAATTGGAATATCTTCACTTATTTCCGTTTCCTGATAATTTGAAAAGCTCTGGAAATTCTCCTCCAGAGATTGTTCTCTTTCTGGTATATGTTGGTCTTCTTTCTGTCTTTCTAGATGCTCCTCCTGCAATTGACATTCATCTCGTCCATTAATATTGAACATAACTTAATTTCTCATCAAAAATGACATTACAGGAAACTTCGAAATGTCTTTCAGTAGGAAAATACACTCGATAACCATGCTCTTCAATATCATATCCAACAAAAAATGCCTTTCTTGCTCTTTTTATCAATTTTCTTACGATATGGTTATTTTGAATTAAAATAATAGCATTCACATCCAAAAGATTTCATTGACTTACTTTGCGACCCAACCATAACTCAGCATTTGTTTTCCGGCAACGTCACTCTTTCCTGCCTGGTTTATGGTAAAAACTGAATAGTTAATTGCTTCTGCCTTACAATGTCCAACACGCTTACATGAGGTTCTCAATCTCGAACAATGAACAAGACTTATGAAAGTAAATTAATAGCTGTTGCGTGATCCAATAAGCATCATGATTTCCGAGCCTCCACTTTAAGAATACCACCTTCAGCAAAATATCTACAGCGTGACCAACTGAGCTGGTGCTGCCATGTTCAAAAGGAAATATCGCGAAAGAAAATCAGGGCGCAAGAGCTTCTGGGCCAAATAAATGCAACCATACCTGCATTCAGTTTGCCTCCGACAAGAGCGGGACACTTTCCGACTTTTTATGAGGTCAAAACGGCCCCCACAAGTGTAGCCTTCAGGTGAAACAATGAATTACTAGAATTGTGTTATCAGCCAGATATGTTCTTCATTCGTGAAAGTAAAAATTCAAAGTTGTCAAGCTATGAAGTTACCCAGGAACTTTAGGAACAATATATTTTTTTTTAATTTAAGTTTAATTTTAAAAAGGCAAGTTATTTCAAAAATAAGCGAACGGAATTCTCATCTGAGACGCCGGACTTTTACTCTATTTTTGCAACAGGATGTTCGGTTCTTCGTTGTATTTCTTTCTTCACTCTCCATTTATGCATACGAGACCAAAAATCACTCCTCTTGAAGCAAGATCGCACGCTGCGATGCTGTAGTTTTTCCAACCAAAATCGATCGAAAGCACCAGGCGAAAATGAAAAAGAACAGGCGCAAATTCCTAATACTTTCAATAAAATTCAAAAAGAACAAGAAGAGAAAAAGAAACACAAAATAGGCGGAGTTTTGTTAAAGTAGAAAGTAGATGTATGTAGATGATGGGTTTGTGGTTCTAATCAGTGCTAATTTTTATTTTGTTGAGTGCCACAAAGTGCCAAGCTAAGCACAAGTAAAAGAATGGACACGGCATGGTCGCACGCACTTGATCTAATGTGCCTAATCAAATTGGAAGACAATATGTTTGACCTAAACAAGTAACATTTACGTAGAAAAATAACACGGTTTGAACTTATCAAATGTTTGAAAACCACAACACTTAACGGTTTTTATTTAAAATAAAGTTTCTTATTACACATGTTAAATCATAATGAATTTATGAAAAAAAAAGAATTTCAAAAATTGTATGAAAGGAGATTGATAAAATCGTTTTTGGAAAAAAAGTATATTTGTGATTTTTGTATGCAGTTTTTTAGAGTTTGTTAACATACAATATTGAAAATTAAAAACAAACATTTCAAAAATTAATTATAAATAAGTAGGTAGCTATACAAAAAGATTTAAAATGCTGATATCCAGAATTTATTTCATTACCTAGGTCTTTTCAAACATAAGATTTAATAGAAATCCAATGAACCGCTTACGAAAAACTCGAAGAATAAGACAAAATGAAATGAAAAGTATCGTAATAGACTCCTTCCGTAAATTGTTGTTAGTAAAATAATAGAACATAACCTTCAGTAAATAAAAGTTTCGAAACATTTCATCAAAATCGTTAGAGCTGTTTTGAGAAAAATATCAATATTTCTTGAGCTATACGCATTTTTGTAAAGCTCAAGAAATAATGATATTTTTCTCAAAACAGCTCTAACGATTTTGATGAAATGTTTCACTTAAAAAGCTTAAGTGTAAAGTTTCAAAAAAGACAGACGGACAGACATTTTTTTCAGTAACTTATTTAGACTTCTCTATGATTGTAATGTATACTGATTGATTGTTATCTCTCAAGATTAATACCTTACTTCAATAGGTCAATTTAGAATTCCTCAGAAGTGATTTTAGTGGAGTCCAACTTGAAACTTTGAAAATTTCATCTAAAATCCGTCAAATAGTTAAGGAAAACACCGGTCATATGGGTACCATTATAAGACTTTTCTTGAAAAATCTATTAAAACCAAAAGATAGATTTTGCATGGAAAACACCATTCAGAAAGTTTTATCAAAATCGTTGGAATCGTTTTCGAGAAAAATAAGTTTTTTTCATATAAAGTTATATGGCAGGTACAGTTAGTTTTGTAGCTAGAATGCCAATTCGAAAAACAGGCGGGCAGAGTACTTTAAACGTACTGTATACCAAGTTTGATGAAGGAATCGAAATGGACAGACAGACAGACAGAATTGTCCGACACGCTTTTTTCGATTTCTTTATCATCGTAATGTTATGTTAGATCGTTTTTTACGAATGCATAACTTGCCTTATAGTACATATAATCGCAGGTAAAAATATACAATTTTGTCGGTGTGGGTTAGGATATAAAGAAAAAAGCCATTAAGATGGTACTTTCAATTTTTTTTCATTTGACTAACAAATTTAAAAAATCACATTTTTTTAAAATCAATGTTTTAAAAAATTTTGATGTTTTTTTGATATTTTTGTCGTTGTTGGTTTTTTTTTAAGGAAATAGCGTCAATTGTTTTTCTTTTATTTCAAAAAGGTTTCAGCATAAGCTTAGACGCATATTCCACAGTTTGTTTTCTTCCGTGAATCCCCATCCATCAGATATACAAAAACGAAAAATCCCCCAAAATTTCGTGATCTAAAAATATCGAATACTTTTTAAAAACCAATAACAACAAACAATTAATATTTGTAAATTTTATTCTTATCATTTTATTGCTCATCTTGAATGAGACAGATACGCTCAGAACTCCTATAAAAATAATGCCTGCAGGCTGAATGATCATCACAAACGCAAACGCAGTGCAAGTATAAACTACTTCTCTTATCAAGCAATAGAACGTTTAAAGTATCTTACAGTTCAAAGATGAATTTCAAAGTATTAATTGTGTTAATTTTCGGTTTGATCGCCATGTTAATGAGTGCAGTTGAAGCTTTCCGGGACACCAGTAGAGGAAGATTAAGTGGAGACAATGGTGGCGTAAGGATTCCAATCCCAACAACACCGCCATTTAATCCATATCCAGGGCAGAGACATTTTGGATTTAAATAAAAGTAATTCTTAAGTGTCAAAAATCGTTTTTTAAAAAATAAAAAATAATTAAATAACAATCAAACACAACATTACATAGCAACATTCTGTGTGTTGCTCTGTCTGAGCAGAAGTTTCTTGAGCCAATATTGTGTCCAAATCTGAGACATACAGTTATTTTGACATTCTATATAATGACGAATTTTAAATGTTGTTACTCTAATATTAACGGTAACTGTACATGCCATATAACCGTCAGATAAAAGCTTATTTTTTCTCTCAAACGTCTCCAACAGTCTTAACAAACTAAATCTATGGATTATTGTAGTTTTGGTCTATGATTTGGGAAAAAATTAGGATCGTCAACTACTCTGAAAAGATTATTTAACCGACTATTGTCAACTCTTTCAATTCACTGCTTCGTCCCAAGGCTCCACCAATTGAGTTCCCTTGATTCAATAAAGAAAATGTCGGCACGCTCCTGTTTTTGAATTATTCTGTTTCAGGTCGCTGCATTTCGGTTTTTGTTCCATTTTTTTTGTTTCATTATTTTGTAGTCTTTCGTCGCGTAATTTCTTATACAGAAAATTTATTTCAGCTTAGGTGTAGATTCAGAGACAATATAGTGAAAGAAAAATACCTTATCAAGGAGTTCACAATCGAGGGAACTCCAGGTACCGCACTTGCGAGTGGATAAACGTTTTTTTTTTTACCAAGTCGAACGGTTCAGTTCTCTGAAGTCGGCCTACAAGTTTTATCTCGGCAAGGGTCAGGTTGAATGCTTCTATTCAGTTTCTAAAATTGGAGTATTTTCCAATAAGCCAGTTCAAAATAAATTGCACGACTGGGTCTAACGTACTTACTCATATGTGCGCTCACATCGTCGAATGAAATTTAAATAAAATGTTGTTTTTATGCTAGAAAATTGCTTAGTGGCTGCATATATATAATTAAATAAATAAATTTATTGGCGCGACAGCTCCTTAAGGAGCCAAGGCCTAGTGACTTATACTCTCAACCATTCCTGTGTGTGTGTTGTGAATCTGCAAGAATGGAAGGGACCTACAGTTTACCGCCGAGTCCGAACGGCTACATGAGATGCACTTTTTCGAGACAAATTTTACTATTGGAGGTTTTGTCAGTTCCTCGCAAGAGGCATTACCCCAGAAAAAAAGGTGGCTATGAGCGGGATTTGAACTCAGGCTCTTTCGCTTAGCAGTCCGACACACTAACCACTAAGCCACGGGGCACTACGGCTGCATATATATTAAAATAAAATAAAATAATTTTTTTTCGAAAATTCTTTAATTTTTTGAATAAGTTTAAGAGTTTTCAGAAAAATTAAATATGCAATAAAATTTGAAAACTAAACAAAAATATTGAAAATCGTTCGACCAGTTTTTTTTAAAGTCTTTTTTTTGAAAAACTTATCGAAAAAATGTTTAATTTTTTTTTTCTAGTATGTCATTATACGGAAATCTGTAGTTTTCATCTGGGAAAATTAATTAAAAAAAATTCGATCAACCTGTTTTCAAAATATTTCGAAAACCAATTTTTTTTTAGAAAACTTAAAAAAATCGAAAAAAAAAGTTTTTGAAAATTTTTAAATGCAATATTAATTGAATTATAAATGACTTCCTGAGTGCAAAATTTTATTGAAATCGGGATAATGGTTTACGATAAATCCGCATTTGAAAAAAACGGTTATATGAGAGGTACCGTTATAGAATACATTTCGAAAAATTCATTTTAACTGAAAGATGTATTGTTGTAAAAAAATAGCACCCTGAAAGTTTATCAAAACCGTTAGAGCGGTTTTCGAGGAAATCAAACTTTTTGTTAAAAATTGTATGGCAGGTACCGTTATTTTTCGACCTAGAGCAAGAATGAAAAACACCCCCCGAGATACTACCAAATTAATATTAAATACCAAGTTTGAAGCAAATCGGCCCATCCGTTCAGGCTGTAGAGGTTCGAACAGAAAGACAGATAGACGGACGGACTTTTCGACTTTGCTATCATCGTAATGTCATGTTTGATTGTTAGATCTTTTTTTGCACAAATGCATAACTTGCCTTATAGTACCTATAACCCCAAGTAAAAATATTCGTTTACTTAAAAACTCAATTGAGGTCAAGGTCATTTGAGGAATAATAACTAGAAACTTTGCTGACAAAATTGGATTTTAAATGGTAAATTTATTATTATATTAGGATACGCGAACACCCTTAATTGATTTCCGTAAGTTTTTCGAGCGGAACGTAGCATACACACGTATGCTTATAACGGGCGATTTTTTTGAGGTTAGGATTTTCATGCATTAGTATTTGACAGATCACGCGGGATTTCAGACATGGTGTCAAAAAGAAAGATGCTCAGTATGCTTTGACATTTTATCATGAATAGACTTACTAACGAGCAACGCTTGCAAATTATTGAATTTTATTACCAAAATCAGTGTTCGGTTCATTCACCGTAACGTTGCGTCCAACAGCATCTTTGAAAAAATACGGTCCAATGATTCCACCAGCGTACAAACCACACCAAACAGTGCATTTTTCGGGATGCATGGGCAGTTCTTGAACGGCTTCTGGTTGCTCTTCACTCCAAATGCGGCAATTTTGCTTATTTACGTAGCCATTCAACCAGAAATGAGCCTCATCGCTGAACAAAATTTGTCGATAAAAAAGCGGATTTTCTGCCAACTTTTCTAAGGCACTGATTTTGGTAATAAAATTCAATGATTTGCAAGCGTTGCTCGTTAGTATTCATGATAAAATGTCAAAGCATACTGAGCATCTTTTTTTTTGACACCATGTCTGAAATCCCCCGTGATCTGTCAAATACTAATGCATGAAAATCCTAACCTTAAAAAAATCACCCGTTATAACAAAAGTAAATCTTAAGGGAAATAAACCCAAAATCGACAATACCAGATCCCAGTTACGTTGCGCAAGTACATCTACAATTAGATTATAACACATTTCGAAGATTTTGCATATTTATTCGAAAACTTTCACTATTCCTAACATTATTCAAGCTTACTGATTGAATTAAAGTTTTTTTTTTCTTTTCTTAAAGTTTTCCTGTACATATTTTCTTTTCGTGATTTCAGTTTAAATATTCAAAATACTTATTCCGCTAAGGAATTTGCTCTTTTGCTCCGCGAAAATACTTCGGAAAAGTTTCAGCACTAAACAATTTTTTTTTTTAACTTCCAAGTTTATCACTTAGGGTTATTTCTCAAAATGTTATAATGACATCTGGCTTGCAGTGTCAGCAAATAATGGCCTATTTATAGTTTGGATATTTTACTAATTAATTATATTATGTCGAATTGTTGTTTTGAGTAATTGGTTAAGTGGGTGAAGGGAACATTGGGAGCAATGGTCTTAAATGTGTTCTTGTGGTATGGAAGTTAATTAATGTTAAGATTTATAAAAGGAAGGTGTTATGTAACTATAAGTGTCAGGGAGTTTTATAGGCTTAAATACCACACAAAGTAAATACTTCTAACAGGATAATTTGAGATACTCCTGCTGTCAACTCAAAAGACTGGGTCATAGTTGCTCTTATGTGCCTAATCACATTGGAAGGCAAGATCTTTGATCGAAACAAGTAACATTTACGTACAAAAATAACACGTTCTTATAACACGAACTTATAATTAGTGTCAAAACCACAACCCTTTAAGGTTTTAAGTAAAAATGGAGTATGCCATCACACGTCTTGGTATAATAACGAATTTATGAAAAAGTATTTCAAAAATTGTGGGACAAATTTTGATAAAATCCTTTTTTTTATTTTCAGTTTTTTGAATTTTTTTTTTATTTTGGTATTTTTGGTATTATTATAAAATATAAGATATTTTTCATTAGTTTTAAAAATATGGACTTTTCAAAATCAAAATTTAAAAAAATTAATTTTAATTAGAAAAAAATGTTATTTAAAATTTTGATATGCAGAATTAATTTGGCTACCTAGATCTTTTCAAATATAAAATCCAAAGAGCCGTTTCCGAGAAAGCCAAAAATAAAAAAAAACCGTTACATGAAAGGTACAGTTAATAGACCCGTTAATTTGGTTCTGATCAAATGATAGCCAATAATTCTTAAAATTTTCATCAATATCGTTGGAGCTTTTTTCGCGAAAATAAGCTTTTCATGAACGGTAATATGGCAGGTCCCGTTATTTTTAGACCTACAATAAAATTTCAATTTTCCATCTGGGCAACTGTAACAAATAGATCTTATTTAAGACAAAAATATAACGTGGAAATCTCATACAGAGGAAGGAGTCAAAAACAAGTGTGAAACATTTTTCTTGTAAAAAGCTGTTGGGAGGTAATTGAGCGTATCTCAACATATTACCCACTGGGCTATACACTGCGCTCAGCAGTCATCAGACCAATGGACATAAACTGAAGCACATTCCCCGGGCGGTAGTTCAAACAACAGCAGAACAAGCTTTCAGAAACAGTAGCAGTTGTTGCGACCGTCAAATAGGGCTGGACATCTGAGACAGCAACAACCATATTACCAGACTCAGAATAAATCTTCATCGACGAAACTCCAAAATTTCTTTTTGGCCATCACCAGCAATACGAAAGATGATTTTTACGGTGCAATTTACAAGGACAAACAACAGCTACGACAACCACTCGGGGCAAAATGGATAGGAATGTTAAAGCAACAACTGGATTGCAAAATTCACAGAAAAGAAGCAGTTGTTGCGACCATATCAATAAGGAAAAGAAATGTACAAAGACCAACTTAAAAAGAAGTTTATGAAACAAGATCAGCTCTTTTGAATAATTTTTTGCAAGTTGTCAAAGCTCTGAGAGAAATTGAAGAATCTTTACTTATAGCACAATCTATCTTTATACAAATCTGTTCATCTGATTTTAAATTTATTCCCAACCTAACAATTTCGCCTTGTATTTTACAAGGTTCTAATTACTAATGAAGGGGCATTATTAACATATTGCAAGAAATAAGGGAATACCAATCGACTATTGGATCCAAGAAGCTACACCTCTATTTGAGACTTGAGCTAATTCTCAAAACTAAAAGAATTTTAAGAATATAAAAAATTGAAAGAAGTTTTGACTGAATTTTAGCTAAAATAGAAACTAGGATGGAAAACGTAAATACCCTGAATGAAAATATCGCCTTGCTATGCAAACATGGCTTACAAGAAATTTTTCCGAATATAATTATAGCTCTAAGATCCATCTCGACATCTGCAAGCTGTTGGCGAAGTTTCCATATTCAGACCTGTGCCAAGGCTGCATGCATCAGCCATGTGCAAAGTGATTCTTCTAGGAATGCGTGGTTGTATTCCTAACAGAGTAAAAAAAATATTAACCCCAAAGAAAAGTCCCTTTTTATAATTAACGCGCGAACAAGGGACTATTTGTTTCCCTTTAATGTAGAGCACACTGCGCGGGAAGAAAGGGAGGAAAAAGATAGGAGGTGTCGATTAACATTGGTTTTGAATGCTTGCAAATCAAAATGGCAAGGGAAAATATCGCCGGTTAAACTATTCCAAATTCGTGTTGTTCGGCTAAAAAAAGAATACGTCCGAAATTGGGCTCAAGGGTGAACTGATGAGCATTTCTTACAAGACGAGTATTACGGGGGACATTTTTAAGGGAAGGAATGCAGATGGCTACTTCGAGTGAACATTTTTTATAAAAGAAACGATAAAATAAGGAAAGACATGAAACATTGTGTCGGTGTTCGAAAGGGGCAATTGTTCAGCGGCAGTTCTATTTTCTATCAATCTTAGCACTAGCATTTAATTGTGGGAATCAAACTTGAATCCATCTAATACAACTTGTATTGAACGGTCCAGAAGATAGCTTCTAATCCAATGAACAAGAGTGTCATCGATCCCAAAAGCAGGCATTTTCGATAAGAAAGCTTCATACTAAACTCTATCAAATGACTTGGAGATATCAAGAGCAATAATCTTACTTTCACTAAAGTGATGTAAAGATTTGTTCCACTGTTCGGTGAGATATTCCATCAGATCACCAGTGGAACGGTTGCTGCGGTCATAGACAAGCTTTTGATCTTCGAGATATTCCTTAAGCTGACGATTAATCAGCGTTTCCAACACCTTAGAGAGAAGGGGTGTTAGTGCTATGGATCGGTAGGAGGAGAGGGAGGATGAGTCGCCTTTCTTAGGGACAGGCTGGACAAATGCTGTTTTCCATCTTCTAGGAAGGATTCCAGAAGAGTAGGAGAGTACTCTGTCTGGAGGGGCAACAATACTTGCATACCGACAAAGTAGATATGGTCGAAGCTAGGTCTGAAACTTGGTTTTAAAAGTGTGTTGACTCTTAGCATGTAAGGTGTCATTACTACCTACAGGCAAAGACGCCTCGAGGCTTGGTGTCCTCTCTAATGATTTTTTACTGAAGTTACTTAGACGAAGAGGAACCCATTCCCTCTTCTGCTCTACCCATTTCCTGCTCTTTCTTAAAGTTCTGAACCTAACTTAGGAGATGTCTTCTACGATGATTTCAGTGATCTTAGGAACATAGCCATAATCATTCTTCATAGCTTTATCAAAAGCTTCAAATGTTTTTAACTAGTGAGAAACTTTTCACAATATAACATGTTATCGCAATGGATCTATTTTAGCCGATTTCTGACAACCACTACAACCTAACTTGCCGTAACCTAAAGCAAAATCTATGCAAAAAAATTAATTCGTCATTTCTACCTTTTTTTTGAGTTTTTTAAGAAATTTTTAAATTCTTCTAAAATAAAATTGGCAGTTTTCTATTGGTGCAAAATGTGAGTTCAATGAACCAACAACAACAATTTCATTATCACCTAACCTTGTTACTTGATTTTAATACAGCTTCGTTTATTTTTTTAATTAAAGTATTTCTATAAATATATAAATAAATATAAATTTCAATACCTTCAAGGATATAGGAAGGAGATTCTGTTCCACTCCGAAAAAAAAAACTAAAACCCTTAGCTAACCTCAAAACCACATTTTAAAAGTAAGCCTTTTGTTTCCCGATCCCAAGAGCTTCCCACAGTTTGCCTTTACAATAATAAACAACAACCATCAGGACACGTGAAATGTATCTTTTCTTTGATGTAGGTCATGTGGTGATTGTTTTTCTATCTCTAATCCAAAAGACAACCCTTGGGACACATTTTTTGTTTTACAACCACGCATATCACAAAAGATATGTTCTCCATCTTCTTCCCCCGCCCAATATTGCTTTGCCATTGTAAGGATTTTCTATTTTAAAGTGTGATTCGTTTCAATTCGATGTCAACTTTTTTCTAAAGGACAAATCCTAACCCCCTTTACTCGTATCCTTGGACCTAAGATGATTCTCTATTTTAACGGATGAACGTTATATCTTCCGACATAATTCTCGAAAGAGATACTGCGGTCCAGGAAATTTCATTTTATCTCCAGCAAGTCCCTTGATGCCACAAGAAGCACGTTTAATTTTTTTTTAATTAAAAAATGAACCTCATCGCAATTTGCAAGTATCTAATATCTATATGGTATGCATCCATCATTTTTCATGATCTCATCTCTCAGCTAATAAATATTTTACATTCATTACAACTTGGCAAACAAAAGTCTAGATTGCCCTCTATGGAAACACCCTTGATATGTGACAACACTCTATGCGGGTTCCTTTGGATATAGAGAAGCACTGCCCCCAGCCCAAACTGCAACTGCGTAAAAACTTCAAGACTATCATCATCATCAGATACTTTCGTCATTTGCATTTGCCTATGCAAATATTTTGCTAATACAAACGCGCAAGCTAAACGAGCAAACACTTAAAATCTTCCATGTTTCATCGGCCAGCCATGAGGAGCTCTAAACGTGCAGCAACCTCTTCAGTTTGACTATCAAAATATATGTAAAGTTTCAGCCGATATTAAGCTTCGTAGTATCTCTCAGTGAAAAAAATTACGTAAATGCCGAACAAAACACGACAACGTAATAGATTTTCGCAGGAAAAACCAACTAGTTCCCCAGATAAACCACCTGAGCTTCCTGGCACATGTCCAGTTCAGGCCATTGGTCCACACCACTCCATTCAACATCATCATTGATTTTATGTTCTTCAGTTAATCAAATCATCGGATTTTAGTGGTTATATGCCTACAATCGGCTCAAAGCTGATACAGCAGCTGCGGGAGAGTGTGGCAAATTCCAAACACGGAAATAGAAAGCCGATCCAAGTCCGGCCAGCGGGTTGCAATATTCCAAAAACCTGCATTTAGCCAATTGACCAACAGTTAAAGTGGCAAGCGGGGGTTGGTGCAAGTGCAGGAGTTTATCTTTGTATCTTTTGGATGAAAATAACTAGCTTCCTGGTTAATTTTTATTATGATAACATAAGAGAACAAGTTTTGTGTTTTTCATCTTGGCCAGGCCACTTTGGTTGGACATCTCCTTGTGCAAATAGTAAACAAGCAGCCACATCACTTGGTGACGGCACATGGCATACATCCATACATATTGCGCGACAAGACGGATGTGATGCCATTTGTTAAGTGCATCGCATCTGTGGATGAGATAAGAGTCAAGTCAACTGGTATGTGCGATTTATTGGGGTAAGATTTCGCGTTCGGAGTTTTGAGATTAAGTGCAACTCGTATGTTTGTTCTTGATGATACAGTTGTTGTGGAAGTTGTAAGTTATGTGACAAAATTCTGGAAATTTATTTCACAGAAATTCTAAGAAGAGTAATTCAATTAAGTGGAACGATATTGTTGGAAGATGTGGTGTTGCCCAGAAGTGATTCTTCTGGGATAAAATACACTTTTAATTTCGAATGTTTTCAAAAACTTCTTTAAAAAAGAGTTGGTTGTCTCTAAAGTCGGTTTACGGACGATAATTTTACGTGGTAACGTCATAAGAAAACATTGATGGCATTGATAACTCACACCAACAAACCCTCTCGTTAAATCCTCACACACACACACCCCAATATCTACATCTACTTTCTACTTTAACAAAACTCCGCCTATTTTGTATTTCTTTTTCTCTTCTTGTACGTTTTGAATTTGAGTGGAATTATTTTGGGAATTTGCGATCGATTTTGGTTGAAAGAACCACAGTATCGCGGTTAGCATGAGTCTTGAGTCTAATCAGCATGAGTCTTATCAGCATGAGTTATGTTATTTCGTAAGTGTAGCCTGTCATCGATTTATAAGACGTTATCACGTCAAAAAAAAATTTATTGGCAAGTAGCCAAGGACTCGGCGGTAAATTGTAGGTCCCTACTACTCTCAACCATTCATGTGTCTATGTTGTTAATCTGCAAGAATGAAAGGGACCTACAATTTACCGCCGAGTCCGAACGGCTACATGAGATGCACTTTTTCGAGACAAATTTTTACTCTTACAGATTTTGTCAGTTCCCCGCAAGAGGCAGTATCCCGGAAAAGAAGTAGCTACGAGCAGGACTTCTTATCGTTTTTATTTATTGTTGTCCGCATCGAACGCAGGGACTTTTGACTTAAGGAGTGGCGAAAGCCAAACTTAAAATAAAGCCTGAGGTATAAGATTGACGAATTTAGTGATTTAGTCTTTTGTACTTGTGTATAGACCTCATAGGTCAATAAACACTGATACTCTAATTTCCTTAGAAACGCTATCTTCTCCAAAAAAAAAAAAAAAAAATTGTGTGGTGGGTGATATGAACAGTGATTTTATTTTGGATGATCATCACCTTACCCAACTGATCGATGTGCCAACGCATATACCGGATGTTGCTGGGCAAGCCGCCCATACTCTTGACTTGTTTCTTACTTCTCACCCTGATAAATACACCATTAGTGTAACTTCTCCATTTGGCACTTCAGACCATTGTATCATTTCAGCTAATTTCTCATCCTCCACCCATCCAGTTAAAGAAAAACTTCCCACCAGGACCGTTTGGCAATACGAGAAAGCTAACTGGGACGGCCTGAATATTTTTTTCCGAAACTTTAACTGGTCACTATGCTTCCTCGATAGTGACATTGATGCCAGTGCTGAAATGATCACAAATGTGATTCTTCTAGGGATGCGTGCTTGTATTCCTAACAGAGTAAAAAGCATCAAGCCTAAAGAAAATTCCTGGTTTAATTCTGAGTGTAAAGAAGCTATCAGGCTCAAAGAAGTAAGTTTCCGATCCCACAAAGCCAACCCTACAGAGGAAAATCGGAAAAAGCACAAACAAGCAAGGAACTCATGCAACTCTGTTATTCAAAGAACCAAATTTTTGCATGACCAAAAATTACGGCAAAAACTTCGGCAGTGTCCCAAAGGCAGTAAAAATTTTTGGTCATTTGTAAAAAATCTTAAAAACTTCTCGACATCTTCGGTTCCAACGCTCATCGCCATTAACAAACTAATTGTTTACTCTTCAGAGAAGGCAAACTTGCTCGCCGCCCATTTCCCTGCCAGCCCCACGCTGCCTCACAGCAACGTTGTCCCTCCTGTACTTGAGAATGTAATTTTTTTCCATGGGATAGATGTTTTTCCGCACTCGTACAGTAGCAAGAGTTCTCAAAGATCAAAGAAACAGCATTTGTCCAGCAGGTCCCTAAAAAAGGTGACCCATCCTCCCCCTCCTCCTACGGACCTTTCTAAGGTCATGGAAACACTGATTAACCGTCAGCTTAAGGAATATCTCCAAGATCGAAAGCTTCTCCATGACCGTCAGTATGGCTTCCGCAGCAACCGTTCCACTGGTGATCTGATGGCATATCTCACCGAATAGTGGAACAAATCTTTACATCGCTTTGGTGAAAGTAAGATTATTGCTCTTGATATCTCCAAGGCATTTGATGGATTTGGCATGAAGCTCTCTTATCGAAAATGCGTCCTTTTGGGATCGATGATACTCTTGTTCGTTGGATTAGAAGCTATCTTCTGGACCGTTCAATACAAGTTGTATTTGACTGATTCTAGTCGGATACCGTAAAATATAGGGATTCTTTTTTTAGCCGAACAACACGAATTTGGATTATTTTACCCGATTTACCCTTGCCATTTTGATCTGCAAGCATTCATAACCAATGTTAATCGACACCTTTTATCCTTCCCCTCCCTATTATCCTAATGCTGATGCAGTGTACTTACATACATTAAAAGGGAAACAAATAGTCCCTTGTGCACGCGTTGATACATTATAAAAAAACACATGTTTCCTTCGTTAAGTTTGCATGCAGCTCAACCTTTTCAAAAGACTGGCCGCATTATGTAGACTGTAGGGTAATGGAAGATGAGGATGAATCCTCAAAATTTTTCTCAATTAAAGACTAACTTTGGCCTCTTAGGATATATATTTGTAATACGGATCTCCTTCTAATGAATATTTAAACGCCGTAAATTACAATTACTCCCAATCAAACCATATCTTTGCTTAAGTTTTGATACATTTGACATATTCGAATTGGTTTTAGACATCTTAGCATATGTATGTATGAGTTGAATGATTCTATCTACGAAATAAAAGACACGTGTACATCATATTTGTTTGTTAATTTTGTTAACTAATTCCAGCTTTTAGGTCATTATACCCCACCTTGGGTATTTTAATTAATTAAACTCCTAAAAACAAAAGTGTGTTTTTTTAACTACATAATTTAAAATGTAATTGGTTTTTATATTGTGTCTTAATTCTCCACGTTTTTGCCATTGCCAATCTTGATTTATCGATATAAAAACAATTGAATTTATTTTGCCAAATTTTGTTAAATAATTACAATCTTGTGAAATGATGTTATGCGTCACAAAGCGGCTTAGCCAGGTCAAGTAAACTGAGTAATTTGTTGCAATTTGCTAAGCTTTGAAGTATGTTCGAAATCTTCGATGATGTCAATGACTAAGTTGCCGGAATGTTCCTTAAGGAAATTTAATTTAAAGACACCGAACCTTGTAATTGAAATCTTAAAATTCAAAAGCAAAAGCTTTAACTTTTCGGAAGGAAGCATATTGTGTACACCAAACTACGGCACAACTCTTCCTTTTTTGTCGTCAATGTAACACCAGCAATTATGAATGCATTCATCATATCAAATCAATCGACTTGAATTAATTTACGCCTACGGGTTATTGATTTCCCTAATGACCAAACCAAACAGGCGAATTCCGCTTGAAAAAACTTGGCAATTTGTTGCCCCCAATCCAATGTCATTTAACCGTAGATGACTCTTTTGTTAGCAGTTCCGGTGATGCCCTCCCATTAACGTCACTCTGAAGATCACGATATGCAAAGCTCTCATGGAATTCTTTGGCCAAACATTGTCGTCGTCGTCGATATTATGCATCCCACGCTCGCTGCTCATCCTGACTCATTCATATTGATTTATCATCGAATCAAGACTGCACTCATAAATACTGTTGGGCCATCAATCCCCTGCAACCCCTTATTGATGAATGAGGAATATACGCGTTCATCATACAATTATCGGTGAATTAATTAATTATCTTTATTTTAGTTGCATTCTCTAAATTTCAAAGCAAATACTTCCAGAACTTGTATTAGCACTTTGCATACAACGATCGGATCATGTCATTTGCAACGAAGATTGATTCGATGGAGGAAATTCCCCACACACCAGCCCTCGACATTATATGGACGTCACAATGGGCAATAATGGGCACTGTTGCACTGTTTGATGTGGAATTGTGAATATTATTCAACTCACGATTTGCGGTGTCGTTGAGACTAAAACGGATCCGAAAGAACTCTAGAAGAGTTCTGTCCAGGGAATATGTAATTCGGAGAACATCGTTTTGCCATGTATCTTCTGGAGGAGATTACAATTTTTGCTGAGTCAAGTCCGCTTGTGGTTCTTTACTTAGATCTGATAAAAATAGTCACTGGCTTCAGACACTAGGCTATAAATTGTGTTTTTTTTTTTTGGAAAAATAATTATTTTGTGGAATAATTGTGATCTGGACGTGCAACCGCAGAATTTTTTGGAATTTATCAGACACGCTTAATCCAGGGAAATTACCTCGGAATATACCAAGAAGAACGTCAATATGAAACTGATGGCAATATTCTTATTATAAGGAGACTTTTGAACTGCAGGTCAGCTACAGGCATCAGTTCCAAATGAACCAACTCGGAAAACAATTCCCTAACAACCTTTAAGGTCTATGCGAATTTGATAGCCCAAAACTGCCTTCAAATTGATACCTAATTTTTCAGTATAGCTATAGTGGCTAGTTCCCTGCCTAACTCGTCTGCCGACCAAGGATAACGCAATAGGAACATCTATTCCGCCAAGGTGGAAACTACCTCATCAAAAACTTTGAATTCAAAAAAGGATTAGAACAATATAAGGTCTAACGACTTTTTTGAAAACTTATACTTAATAGAGTAGTGCCTTGAGAGGCAACTGCAGAAACATTTTCTTCCCGAAGACCATCCATTAACACTCATATTATTGGTAGCGATATAGTCGGTAGGCAGTCAAAGAGAACAAAACTGATTAGGGTGCGCCATCTATGTGCCGGTGTTTGAATTTTGAAAAAAAAACCATTACCATATATGAGATCTTTTCATTAAATTTGGCCCCATGTGACCGCTTGCAATATGTTAATTTTCTGCTCTGTGTTACTCTGTGTTACCACTTCAACGAATTGATTGGAACACCTTGAAAGTTTATGAACGCCATTCTGACAATCTTCTACTGTCCCGTGCTCAACAAAACTCGATACCAGATGACGAATAATATTATCAGACGGTGTTAGTTTGTTGCGATATTTTTGACGAAATTACTGAACGATTATTTTCAATATACAACGTCACCATTTCGGTGAGTTTTTTGAGGTAGGTGACCTGAATAATATCAGGCCAGAAGATGGTTAATTCTTGTGTTACTTCTTGAAAATTGGAATGCAATTGAATTGGGGGTCTTTATATCGCTTTACAAAAACCTCATAAGCCCACTTCTCTGTTAACCAGAAGATGCATGAACTTAACTTAATATTGTATCGAGAGGAAAATGTCCCGTATGTCAAAGTGAGTTAAGATCTACAATTAAGGATCATTCATGCACATGATTATTAATTAAATCTTTGATAAACTCAACACAAAAGTACTTTCTTCTAAGGTCAAGATTAGGCAGACTTCTAGATACATATGAGTTTACTTTGAAAATATTAAATCCTTAAAGATTGGGTTGCGTAGTAAAAATTTCAAATAATGCAGCAATAGTCCAAAACTGATAATGTATAATGTTTAATATAATAAAAAAGAAAGGATCAGCTAAATCTTTTGAGTAATTTTTGAGGAATGCCTGGCATTAAGTTTTCACATCAGCAAAAAATAATGTCATCAGCAACACAGGGATGGATATGAATCAACTGAGGTATTAAAGGAATGAAACATTTTCACCTTCTTCTGAATCAGTGAACAGCCTAGAATAGTTCATCACAAAACTTCAGAAAAGGTTTAGTAAGGTAAGTTTAGGATTCGTGTATATTAAAAAAATTGAGATAACAATCAAACATGACATTAAAATCATAGAAAAGTCTAAAACAGTTAGTGACAGAAAATGTCTGTCTGTCTGTCTGCTATCTGTATGTATAACGAGGTGCATCCCAAACGGCTCAAGCGATTACCTTCAAATTAAGTATGATTGTGTGTTTATCTTATGGCAGGAAATTGAAATTTTATTTTTAGGGCTTAAAATAACGGTAACTGCCATATAACCGTATAGGAAAAGCTTAATTTTCTCGAAAATGGTTGCAACGATTTTGATGAATTTTTTTAGATTTCTTTTGTAGGTATCAGCTATCATCCTAAAAAAAACAAATTTATGGAAAAAGTCTATTAACGGTACCTTTATACCGGTTTTTTTTTAACTTTCGACTCTTTCGGTAACGGCTTATTAGATTTTAATAAAAGTTTATACTTACAAAATTCTAGTATGAAAAATTTAAAAAAAAATTTGTTATTAATATTTATCAAAACCATTCTACAATTTTCGAAATCTTTCATAAATTCGATATTTTATAAGAAGTCTTATTACGTACTCCATTTTTCTTTAAAAAAAACAGTTAAATTTTGTGGTTTTGACACTATAAGTTCAGACCGTTATTTTTCTACGTAAATGTTCCTTGTTTCTTTCAAAGTTAAGCCTTCCAATGTCATTAGGAATATAGGAGCAAGCAGGTGCTACACAGTCGTGCTCTTTTTTTATTTTTTAAATTTAAATTTAATAACAAAATTTTCAAAATATTTTTAGATTTTTTTTTGCCGAAGAGCAACGCTGTAATGGTTTTACAGGTGACGAACTTTTGAATTTTTTTTCTTTGAATTACATATAATTTCGTTTTGCTTTTTTTTCCATAATAATTAATAACAATTAACTTTTCTGTTTAAACCTTTTTTAATTAAAACCTTCTTAATTGTAATTTTATTCAAGATAACACAGTTTCATGACACCATATTATTTAAAAAAATATTAATTTAAGACGAAACCTATGAACTTGAGATTATATAGGTACTTTAAGGGCAAGCTGTACTGGTACTTGCATTGAAGAAATCGAACACCTCTCCTTTCTTGGAACGCGCATTACCGAAGAATTTCTGTGAAATAAAAAAAATATTCGAGGTCGCCAAGAATGTTGCGAGATGTCTAGGTTTTCTTCGAAGACGTACGCAATTTTGTAACCCATCTGATCTGGCTTCAGCTTATAAAGCTTATAATATTGGTCTTAAACTCAAGTAAAATTCCGATATTAAGGCTTGAGTTTGGGCCCAGTTAAAGCAATCATTGAAACTCCATCATTGATTCCAAGGCGTTCAAAAACTCAAATTAGTGATTATGTTGATTCATTATCTATGACTATTTCTATAAACAATGCTCTAGATCTAGACGTCTACACTCTAGAGTAATAGCCAGTTGTTGTTTTCCTCCCCTGAAAAAATTTACTCGCGCTACGTATATTCAAATACAGGGAGTCTTTTTTAAGCCGTACCACACGAATGTGGAGCCCCTTGCCTGGCTCTGTTTTTTTCCTCCCGATTCGAAATGCAGAACTTTTAAATGAATTTGCATCTGTACCTCCTCTAACGCTCTCATTGTGGTTAATCAACATTATAAGAATAGCCAAAATCCCGTTATTTGGGGCTAGTTATATAAAAAATACTTGTTTTTGTCAAAGATTTTGGCATATTGTATCGTGATGGGCACATAAGAGCTAGTACATGCGATCCGTCGTCAGCGTCGTATCCACTTTTTAGTAAGCATCCAAAACTTAGCATTCCTTAAGATAAAGCCTCACATATGTATGCCATAACATGCATAGACCTTAATTTGAATTAATGAGCTACTGATCATCTATTAACCTGTGTTGACTTTTAAAACGTTTCATTTCATATAGTTTATCCAAATGACTTATGTACTTAGCCACTAATTGTTATAGTTAAGAAGTACTAAAACCTTATAACGTACTGTTACAGATAATAGAGGAACTATAGTATCTGTGGTAGTATTATAAAGTTTTAGTACCTCTTACCGTTTTTTTTTTCTATTTTTATTTTTTATATTTTCTCTTTTCTATTTTAAATAAAAACACCATATTACTTATTTTTGTTTGTTTTTTTCATATAATTTTAAATTTATTTAAGACATAACCATGCAAAATTAGTGGTGTCTTTATTTTAAGCCTTTTATAGATTCAGCATTATTTGTTGATGTTTTGAGGTCTTAAGATTTCGGGTGACTGATTGATTATGACACCTAGACGTTGCGTTATGAAGATTGGATAGGGTTTTCTCAAACTTATTTTTGAATCTAAAAGGCTTTCTCTCCTTTATTTCTAACGCTTGTAACTATTGCCGTGCAACATCCAGTTGCATTCAAGAGTCAATGCACCTTATAAATAAATTCTTAAAATAATAATTTTTTTTGTAGCATACATCTTTCACAAATTTACTTAAATTATATTCAAAAACTTTTCACGTTCTTTTGATATATGTAAATCTGTCATTTATTGCATATTTAATAAAATAAATGTTTTACATTCAACAACCTTTGCAATTATTAAAAAGCAATAAAAACTTCAGTAATCATAAAAGAAAATTAATAAAACTAATATATAACCATTAAAGTCATAAGACACGTCTAAAAGTGCATTGCCATCATTTGACTTATTAACATAAATTTACAATTTTTTGTTCACTTTTTATATTAAAACATGTTCCTACTGACATTTTTAAATACCCTATATACACATGTTTATTTAATAAGGTTTATTAAACTGTGTTGGTAGATCAGTACCCTGAAAGAAGTTATATTTATTCGTTTTTTTAACCCATATCTTGAATAAGATAATTGGTTTCAGAAAATAATTATTTTTATTAAGAATTAAATTCGAAATGAAACTAATGGTTCAGGTAATTTTATTTTAAATTTAAGAGAAGGATATAAATTTAAATTTGCGCAGTGCAAGGTACAGATACAGACAGACATCAGATAATTAAAAACAGACCGAAATGGTAATGAGATCTTTATTCACCTTAAAAATCTTACGATTGTAATTATAACTTGACGTTGATACGATATCGTTACATTAAAAATAAATTGCACGACTGGATCGCACGTACTTGCTCTTATGTGCGTTCACAGCTTGGAATAAAATTTGAAAAATATTAAGGGAACTTCAAAGATTATATTCGATTTTTCTGACTTTTGATTGTTTGAAAAAAGTACGTAGTTTTCAGCGGAAAAAATTAAAAATTTAAAAAAAAAAATCACTTACCCGTTTTCAAAATATTGATTTAAAAAAAAAAATTTTTTTTTAATTATTAAAAATACAAAAAAAAAGTTTTCGAAAAAAAACTAATGCAAAATTACTCAAGCTACCTACATCTTCTTGAATATTAATTTTGATTGTAATCGGATCTCCAGTTTTCCAAATAGTCGAAGAAAAAAAAACCGGTCCTATGGGAGGTACCGTTTTTAGCCCACCATATTAATTTTTTTTTTCATCAAAATATAATGCATACCTACAGTAGTACACGCGAAAAAAACTTTTACATAACGGTTATATGACAGGTACCGTTAATTTTTGAGCTAAAAAAAAATGAAAAAAGTCCTCTGAAGAGTGTCAAAAGAACCTTAAGTTCAAAATTTGAAGACGATTGGCCCAACCGTTTAGGCTGCAGTCCAATATAAATCCGTAAAGACAGACAGACAGACAGACGGACAGAATTTTGCCAGTAACTCAAATATGTTTCTCTATCATCGTAATGTCATGTTTGATTGTTATCTCAAAAAATTTAATCTGCACGAATGCATAACTTGCATTATAGTACCTATAATCGTAAGTAAAAAATATTTAGAATATCATCGGTTGACCAATGACCGGTTGAGAAATGGAAAAGAAACTAAAAGTAAATGCCGATGCACATTAATTTTGAAGTATTGCATTCGTGTGGTGCGCATCAAATAAAAATCTCTGTACTTTAGAGAACTTATTAGGTTAGGCAAAGCTTAATCGGTGGACATTTCCATCAATTCGAGTACTACGGTGGAATCCTTTCAGAGGAGGAATGCAACAGTGGATCGAGAAGTAGGTGAATGAGGTTTTTTTCTCACTTAACATTCACGGACTGCTCCAGCTTGCCCTTAAGGTATTTTTGTATTTTGTATTTGTATTTGCATTAAAAAAAATTACATGATACAATAAGATTCAATCTTCTTAAAGTATTTAAACAAATTTACAAAGGGAATAAAAGTAACTATACAATGAAGAGATTAAATTAACATAGACAATATAGCAAAACAAATTTTAAATATGAAAAAAAAATAAATACGCAATTAAAAAAAAATATAATAAAAATTAGGGTTTTAACGGAATTTAAGAAATTTATGTAAATTTTAAAATTAAGTTTTATTCAATAGTTTTGCCATTTTAATTTTTTTTTAAATTATTAAAATTAAATTGAAGAAGAGAATAATTCGAATGCCTTCTTTCTAAAAGTAGACGGTTCGACAGTTCTTTGAATTTCAAACGGAAGTCAATTCCATATCTTGACTACAGTAACAAAAAAAGATCGTTCAGCAATGGTATGTTTAAAACGAGGCAACATCAGTCGAAGTCGTCTTTGAGACTGTGCAAAGTGAAACATTTCTCCTAAGTACCCAGGAAACCTTTCGTGAATAATGTTATGAAGAACAATAATATTACGAATCAATATATATTTATCTGAACTCAATCTTATCAAAGAATCATGACAAACTGAAACACTTTCATATCTAGGAGTGTTATGGATGAAACCTAGGAAGTCATTAAACGCTACATTAAGTTTTCGTTTACATTCGTAATCTTGATTAGGGTATACGGCGCAGTTAAAAGGGAAAAAGGGTAATATAAGGCTTTTAATTAGATGTTTTTTTTTAATTAGTGTCCAATATATGGGAAGAAGATCTCAGAGAACGTAAACCACAGTAAATTCGTCTAATAGATTCTAATATTGCATCACAACATGTCAATTTATGATTAATTTGAAAACCTAGGTATTTAACTTTGCGAACATATTCAATGGTCTGTGTATTTAAAATAATTTATGGTAGATCCATATTATAAACTTCATGTCTTGAGCAGACCATACATAGTGTTTTTGACGGATTAAGTTGAAGTTTATTTAAGTTAGCCCAGTTTTGTATATTAACTAAATCTTCATTGATCCGAGCAACACAATCTTCAATTTTAGGAAAAATATTTAACAAAACATCGTCTGCATACATATGAACGTGGCAATTGTTAACAATTTCAGATAAGTCATTAATAAAAAGGGAAAAAAGAAGTGGCTCCAGTATTGACCCTTGTGGCACCCCGCAGTTGACAATGAATGGGCTAGAAGAACCTTCGTCAGTCGTACTAAAGATAATTCCTCAATAGCTTAAGAGCAGTACTAGAGCAACTGAAATTATTACAAGGTTTAGAAATTAAAATTTGATGATCAATACAATCAAAAGCTTTTGAGAAATCTAAAAGGACCATAGTACCAAGAAGATTACTATCAAGTGCAACACGAAAATCAGACGTGACCTTTTCAACTGCAGTTTCACAACTGTGTGTTACGAAAACCCGACTGCCATTTAGAAAACTTGTTGGCTTGAATGTAGTTCAGAATTTCATCAGCCATCAGGAGTTCAAGGACTTTACCAAAAAAAAAGGCAGCAAACTAATAGGTCTGAAATCAGAAGGTTCCAATGGATTACTTTTTTTGGAATTGGTATAACCGTTGCATTTTTCCAAGGATCAGGAAACTCACTTCTATAGATGCAGACGTTAATAATATGCTTCCAAGTTGGAAGAACAATAGGTAAAGTTATCCGAATAAATTTCGGTGAAACATTGTGAGAGCCGATTGCGTTAGATTTAATTGACATGATAGCTTTTAAAATCATATTGTAATCCACACAGTTAAAAGAAAATAAGCCATCATCATTTCCTCGCAAGATTAAGGGCACATTCATGTTAAGCAGAGGAGGAGCATAAAATGACCTTATTAATTCAGGATTTAGTGAACAATTTGAAGAATTTTAGCTTCCAGTAACACTAATATTTTTTCCAGAGCACTTTATACAGGTCATCCTACAAATTCACCCGGATCTATGCGGAAGAGTCATTGAAAATTGGACTACGCGGATCCTTGCCATGCTAAGAAGCTCTGATGGGCATTTGAACGATGTCATATTCCATACATTATGGCATACATGGCCTTCCCAAAATAAAATAAAATTTTGTTAATATCTTTTTTAACTCCTTATTGTAAACCCCTTTATAAAATCGATAACACAAGACACTATGATTAGGAGAGCATTAAATATCTCTACTGCCAATTTCCAGACTGATGTAAAGTCCTTTTGTATTTACTATGGACCATTACCTCCTGGGTACAACATTACAATGTTTAACATGTATATGAAGGAAGAGCTTACAATGACACAAACATATGGATTTTATTTTCTGATATCTAGACGATCATATTTCAACACGAATTTGAGAACCTGTCAAAAAGTTAATACCAAACACCATTCTGGTAGAATTCCAGTTAAAAATAGGGCTAATAACCTCTTGATACAATGCCGACGACAATAAAAAAATGCACGGCTGGGTCGCACGAACTTGTTCTTATGCTATATAACTGCTTAGTGGCTTCATATGTATGTAAATGCATATTAAAATAAAAAAATAATTTTTTTTCTCGGAAAAACTAAGTATGAAAGAAAATTTGAAAACTAAATGTATATCGTGGAAAAAAATATTGACAGTCAATCGTTCGACCAGTTTTTTTTTAAAGCCGTTTTTTTTAACTTTTCGAAAAAATATTTTATATTTTTGTTTAGTTTGTCATTATAAGAAAATCTGTAGTTTGCATTTCGGATAGTTATTTAAAAAAAAATCAATCATTCAATTTCAATTCAAAATATTTCGAAAAAAAATTTTTTTGAGAAAATTAAAAAAAAGGTTTTGAAAATTTTGAAATGCAATATTAATTAAACTATAAATGACTTCCTTTGTGCCCAATTTTATTGAAATCGGGATAATGGTTTACTATTAAACCGCATTTGGAAAAACCGGTTCTATGAAAGGTGCCGTTATAGAACAAATTTCGAAAAATTAATTCTAACTGTAAAAAATAGCACCCTGAAAGTTTTATCAAAAATCGTTAGAAAATTGTATGGCAGTTACCGTTATTTTTCAACCTAGAGCCAAAATGAAAAACACCCCCGGGATACTGCCAAATAAATACTAATTACCAAGTTTGAAGCAAACTCAGCCTATCCGTTAAGGTTGTAGAGGTGCAAACAGACAGACAGACAGAGAGACAGACAGACGGACGGCATTTCCAGACTCACTTTTTTCGACTTCTCTATCGTCATAATGTCATGTTTAAGTGTTAGATATTTTTTTGCACGAATCCGTAACTTGCTTTATAGTACCTATAAACGCAAGTAAAAACAAAAATGATGAAATTCATCAGGCAATTAAATCATTTCGTATTTTAAAAAAATTCTGTATTAAAAAAACAACATAAATTCCTATATTTCCAGAGGACTTCATCCGTTCGCCCATTTTCTGTTCCTTAATAGAATTTTTCCTTAGTTTTTACTTGCGATTATAGGGACTTTAAGGCAAGTTTAGGATTCGTGAATATAAAAAATTGAGATAACAATCAAACATGACATTACGATCAAAGAGAAGTCTAAAAATGTTAGTGGCATAAAATGTCTGTCTGTTTGTCTCTATATGTCAGTATAAAATAACGGCTTAAGCGATTATCTTTAAATTTGATGTATGTGATTCTTTTGGCATTCCCCAGAGGGGAAATTGAGGTTTTATTTTTAAGCCTAAAAATAATGGTACCTGCCATATGACCGATTAGGAAAAGCAAATTTTTCACGAAAACGGCTCCAATGATTTCGATGAAAATTTTTGAGAATTTTGTTGTAAGTGTTGGCTATCATTTGATCAGAACCAAATTTACGGAAAAAGTTATTAACGGTACGTTTCATATAACGGTTTTTTTTAATTTTTGGCTTTCTCGGCAACGGCTGTTTGGATTACTTTCAAAATTTATAGTTGGGAAGATCTAGGTAGGTTAATTAAATGTCCATATCAAGATTTTGAATACCTTTTTTCTAATTAAAATTAATTTTTGATTTTTTTTTTTTTTGAAAAACCAATATTTTTAAAACAAATCAAAAAACATTATTTTAAATTTTATAATCACATGTGTATTAATAAACTCTAAAAAACTGCATACCAAAATTTAAAAAAATGTAAAAAAAATACAATTTTTTTTTACATATGAATTTTGTAACTGTTTTGGAAAAAAACACTACTACAGCCGAACAATTTTTTTTTTTACAGAAATGGGAAATTGTGATAAAATTTCAATGCGCTCTAACGGGCCAACGGTACGCCTGGGAAATAAACAATATGCATGAATTCTGTAGGAAATTTAATGGTCTTTCATTTTGTTGTGGGTAAAATTTCAGTTAAGCCGCATAATTTCCGAGATGTAAGCAAAAAACCGAAACCGCGGATATCCCAAAACGTATCAGGAAATTTTGTTGGATTTCTTCAGATTCGGATTAAGCGATCCAAAAACATAGAATTGAAAAAAAAATCCGTTTGTATATTTTTTGTAACATGAGGGCGATTTTAACTAACCTTTGACTGGACTATACATATGTATCCATAGATTAGATACTTACATCCTTTTTTGTATCTATTATGTTTTCACATTCTCCACTTTTTTCCAGTTTTATGGAAAATCAAAAAATATTCTTCATCCAATTACAATAAAAATATGGATACATTATCTAACTCAAAAGTTTTGGTTAGTTAAATCTTGCTATGACGTATCTACACACCTGAAAGTAAAACCCAAAACGCCTACAACAATTTGACAAACTACGCAAACTAAAGTGCGTTTTAACGTAAATCTGTTAAATTGGTCGTAATAATTCAAGTTTGACAACAATATTTGGTTTTACCAAATTTCAATTCAGACAAAATGTGAAAAATTGCAGACACGACCAGACCATATATGCACTTGTTTTGTTGTTTTTTTTTTTTACTGATTTTACAATTCAATAGCTACGATGGATACCAACTTGGAAGTGATTCATCTGGTTGTTTTTATTTTGCAAAAATTTACAAAAATCCATTCCATTTTGAATGTTTAAAACCCGAAGTAACAGTAGTTATCACTAAGTTTTAGTGTTTATACAGTTTTAACGTCAGTACTCCCACCAACCATGTGGTATTCCTTCCAAAAATGGGAAGATTGTCTTGACCTTTGATTGAATGGAGTTCATTGATATCGTTCAAATGGATTTTTGTAATTTTTTCTTTTTATGAATATTTTTTATGAATTACGTTTGATTAGGCTAATTGTTGGATTTTTTTTGTATTTCCAAGGAATATGCATTCATTTCGAATTTCGATTCATAGCTAGGATAGAATACCTTGATATGTCTAGAGGAATCCCTAAGAAGTTCCTTATGAGAGTAAAATTGGAACTTCACTTAAAGTTATTAGAGGAAAACAAATTGTTCTACAGCTTATATTATAAATTTTCTAATTTTAGTTTTGCTAATAAGACGAACTTAGTTGATTAGGTGTTTTTTGTTGTTTGATGTTGAGATAAAAAAAAATTGCTTAAGTGCAAGTTTGCTATCAAAGTATAAATTTTATATCCGAAACGCATCGCTATTACAAAAAATAAATAAGTTTTGAAACTAATCTATACACATAAATAAAAATGAAGTGTCTGTTTTTAAAATCAAAATAAGAGATTTTTACTTGATGTATACGAAAGGATATAAAGGGTCCGCCATCTAACGTTTTTTTTTGTCAACTAGTGCTTATTTCGTGAATGGTAACACTCAGCTCATTTCTGATTTGACAGATAATTAGTTTTATCCTTCTTCTGAACGAATATGGTTGTGTATACGCTGGAAAATATTGCGACATTACTGCCTGCGATCGACTTAGAGAAGATGCCGATTTTGCCAAAAAAAATCATCTTTTCAGGTGAAGCTCATTTTGATCTCGGCGGGTATGTAAACAAGCAAAATTGTCGCATTTGGGGCACAGAAAAGCCGCACGCATACATTGAAAAGCCGATACACCCAAAACGAGTCACTGTTTGGTGCGGATTTTGGTCCAGAGACATAATTAGGCTATTTTTCGAAAATGAGCAAGGAGTGGCCGTTACAGTCAATGGCGATCGTTATCGGGCCATGTTGAACAAATTTTTGTTCACATGGAAGAGGAGGATATTGGCAACATTTAGTTTCAACAGGACGGCGCTACGTGCCACACAGCCGAAGCTACACTCGATGTTGATGAAGCATTTTCAAAAAAAAAAAGTTATTTGGCGGACCCCTTACAATACTTATAACAAAAACACCATTTAAAAAAATTTTGTCTGTCTGTCTGTCTTTCTGTCTGTTTCTTCCGGGTAATCTCGGGCAGGTAGCTGATATCCTAAGGAGTAACTTTGGCTATGTTAATTACTCACTAGGTGGCGCTGTTGTCGCTTTTTGTTCGAAAATTCTTATTTATGGACCGATTTTGACGGAACTTTCACAGGCAGGGAGCTCATTTTGAAAGGAATAACTAAAGCTACGGGTAGCTCTGGGTTTTCATATTTTTCGAAAATTATTATTATAGAACGATTTGTTTCAGGCGGACGAAGTCGCGGGTAACAGCTAGTTCAATTAATAAAAATAAAATCATAATTTATATTTTATTTATTAGTTCGTATAACTAAGTTGAAGAAATAGAAGCCTTTGACAGAATTATTACAAGGTTCTGAGAAACAAATTCGGTTTGACGAAACTTTAAAAATCCTGTGAGTTCAAATGTATTTCTTACCAAAACTGTTCAACGCCAATCTCTTTGGCTAGCATTAATGAATAATTTTCGCTTTTAAGTACATAACTATCAAATAGACAACTGTGTGTTGATAATTTTAAAGAGGTCTTAAGGTCAAGGTCGATAAGCCAGAAGGAGCATATAAAGTTGAATGACTTCAGCATACATTCGGAAACAAAGTATTGCATTTCTCGTTGAAAGGTCATTGATTGGCTTGAACCAAATATCTTGACCAACGGGCAGAGAGGGGATTAAGAGAACAAAAAATGTTGCGCAAGAGATTTAATGAGTACAATGCCAGATATGAAATAATTTTTTTGAAAACATAACAGTAAATTATGATCTAAGGTGTGATCATAAAAATGTAAAGGAAGTCCATCGCTGGAACTTTATTGTGTGTATCTTTTAAAACTAATGAGATGAGCAGAGAAATTTAAAGAGAGCTGCGCAGTAGAATGGCCAAGGCCAAGTGAATCGGTTGAAGCTATACAATGAGAAGAGAAAGATCTGAGAATCGAAGGACTCAAAGGCTCTTCTATTACCAACTGCTCTTATTGCCAACCGCTTGTTTTCTTCTTTGAAAGTAATAAGTCTGAACTTACAGGGCGAATTAAATTAACGTGCAACTCTGGCTTTGAACTTGTATTCGGTAAATCACGCGTACTTACACGGAATCATGTTCGAGTTACGCGTGTGTTTTTTGATTTGCGCATTATTTTGACAGCTATCTTTTATTTTACTTTCTGTTTCAGTGATCAGTATTTAAAAAAAAAATTATTTATATGAAATAAAATAATAAAAACTTAATAAATGAATGAATAAATGAAAAATAAATGAAAAGAAACTAGTTCCATACACCATTAAAATTCTGCGGCTATCATACACACTTCTTGTAATGTGTTGTTTGAGAAACATCCAAAAGAAGTATGAAGCAAAATAAGAAGAACAAAGAATACAGACAAAGAGGAACGTCAAAAAAGTGGCAGGGTTACTCTATTTCTATTTCATTATCTTTCCCTTACGCACTCCAAGCATGGAAGGAAAACACGCACAGCCAACTTTATCCAAAAATACAGCTAAAGGCTGATATCTTAATTATTAATGTTAAAATTAAGATATTTAATTAAGATAGTATATTTAATTTTCCGTTATGTAAAATAATAAGTTGTTTTTAAGACTACGCTCTCAAACACTTAACACAGAAAAGCGCAGAAACGGATCAAAACTAATTTTTTTTTTTGACGCGATAACGTCTTATAAATGGATGAGACGCTACACATACATAAAAACATGACTCATGCTGATAAGAAAAGTAACGCAACCAAAACCGATTACAAGCACCAGGCGAACTTGAAAAAGAACAGGCGCAAACTCCTAAAAGAATTCAAAAAGAACAAGAAGAGAAAAAGAAATACAAAATAGGCGGAGTTTTGTAAAAGTAGAAAGTAGATGTAGATATTGGTGTGTGTGTGTGTGTGTGTGTGGATTTAACGAGAGGGTTTGTGGGCCATTTATTTTGGTGACTCTGAGGCTCGGTGCACACTTGCGTCATTTTGACGCAAGTGGTGACGCATTTGCGTCTTACATTACTCATAAATGACGTAAATATAGTTTTGTCCAGGGATCGTTCTGCTGAATGTTTGGTCCCGCTAGCATTATGTTTCGCATTTCACATTAAAACATGATTTTTCTAGGGGCATAGTAACGCGCTCCTAGTACCGCTCGTTAAATATAAAACTGGTTCCGATTGGTACAATAGTTTGTTTGATACTAGATTGTTAGACTTAGTACTAGAATTTAGTAATATTGTATTTTTGGTACTGGGTTTGGTACTAGATATAGCACTTAGTACTTGATTTAGTACTAGATTTGTATTAAGTGATAAGTGGAATTATATATGGTGTGAGTTAACGGGCTGTATGTTGGTGTTCCTGCCATCAATGTTTTCTTATGACGTTATCACGTAAAATTATCGTCCGTAAACCGACCTAACAGACAACCAACTCTTTTTTTTTTATTAGGAAAACATTTTCTGGGCTTCCATTATCTTGAAGATATGCCAACTACATTTGATTTAACAGATAAGAGACTCTCACCAAGCTTAGTACTTTCGAAGAATAAAGAATCAAGTAAAAATATCAACTTTGGTCATCCTGAAAGACGGAAAGACCCGAAAACCATCCTTCGATTTGAATAGAATATGCAGTTGGCCTTAACGTTTGAGATAGAGATTGGTCCCATAAAATCATTTATGCTCTCGAGTAGAAGAGGGGTAATTATTCCTGTTGGCAGAATTAAGTTTGCCACAAATTAGGCTGCAAATAGATCTGTTTTTTTCTTGAGAAATAAGAACTGACAACAGGAGTATCTCTTAACCTTTTAATCTTCTTACAGCTCGAATCGAACCAAAAATTTTCCTTAGGTTGACTTTTTGATCTATTCGGGATGAAGTTTCTCATTCCTAAAAATATAACATGTGTTTTCATACCAGCGCTTGAGTCAGCCTCACTATCGAGGGCCCAAAGTGACCAGTTACAGGTCCTGAAGAAATTATTGAAACTGACCCAGTTGGCTTTCTCGTATTTCCAAATACTTCTTCTATTTGTTTTATAGTGGTAAGATTTGCCTAGAGATGATAAAAAACTATTATAATGTATTTATCAGGATCGGAGGTGATGAACAGGCGGTTTGACCTCAAATATAAAAATTTTGGTTTGGTTCATTAATGAGCTGAGTAAGTTGGTCCAACTCTACTCTACTCGTTCAACAGGCTACGTGGAATTAAATATTTGTTCTACCTTCTACTATTAATCTGACAGATGCCTAACTACAAGTTATAGTGAGTGAGGAATCACAAATGTTATTGATAGTGACAACCTCTTAGAGTTAAGAATGGATCAGGCACGTTTCAACAAATCTCTAGTACAATGCTAAGTGGATTTAAAGCGGAAGTGCCGCCATCATCGGAGCTGCAGGGTCTATTGAACAGCATAGACATATTCTCTGGCTTGTTTTGCAACATATCCAAGAGTGGGGATTTAAATTGAAGCACGACAAATGCCGATTTTTCCAATCGGAGCAGAGATTACTGGGATTTGTCATTGACAGAAACGGACGAAAGGCCCAACCCGAAATGAATATCAGTGATTACAGCCAAAAGTACACTACATAGGTATGTACGTTGGTTTTTAGGACTTTGATCCAGCGAAGGATAAACAATAAAATAAAGGATGTTAACATGCGTTAAGCAACACATCCGAACGGCACCATATAAATAGACGATACAGAAGCTAAAGGGGGAGGTGATAACAAACCTAGAACTACACCAAACTCTCAGCTTTGCTACAACGAAATGATGTAAACTTTTGAAACAGTTCAAAGAAATCATAAAATGCAAAAGCAGAAGATAATAAATTCAGTCGTTTAATCCTAGAACGTTTGGATGTTTGTTCCGAAATAACGTTTGAACGACTTAACGGATTTCGATGAAATTTTGTAAATAAATGGATGGGACGCCTGAATCAAAAATAAGTTACCTTTAATCTTGAAGAATTGCAAGGTTCCTGTAGTAGAAGCTTGTGTGTGAAGTGATATATGTCTGGAGATTTGCTTGCTATGCTTCCATTCTTCAACAATGAATTTGTGAAGTTTGGTAGATGGAAGAGTTACAAGATTGTATATAGGTAATATTGCATAATTCCTGAGAGGGATATCATTAACGGGCTTAGATTTATAATAATACAAATTAGTTGCTCTCAAGTTTCAAGCAGACGAAGTAACAATTACAAGCTAGTAAAAGTATAAAATAAATAAATTAAAATTTAGTTTTTTTTTTTTTTTATATAAAAACATTGTCTTGAGTAAACCAAACTGATTATTTTATTTTTTCCAATCGCCCGAAGATTGAAACATAATTCTAAAATGGGTAGCAAACATTGAAAAAGCACCTCAAAATAAATGATTAGGTAAACAAGTAAACAGTAGATTTTTATAAATTAAACACATGTTTAAATAACTTCTTTGAAAAAGGGGTAACCTAAGACAAAACATTGCAAATACTTATAAGTAAACATGGTCCATGTGAATGAAATATTTTTTTTAGAATTAACAAATATTTATTTTTTTGTTTCTATAGAAAATATTATTTTGAAATATAGCTCTAAGCTTTTTATTTATATACTCGGACCAATTAAGTGAAATGAAAATGAAGAGTCACAAGTCGTGTCGACTCAAAAAAAAAAAAAGAAAGGAGGAAGTTGCAGGAAAGTCCCATATCTAAATTGACATGCATTACGGATTGTAATAAACAAGTAAACCCTTTCATGACCATGACCTTCTCGATCGGTAATGGAGTTCATTTTACAAAGAACAAACAATCAACTCAGAACCAGAACCAGTCAAATAAAAAACTTCCCCAAGGCCTCGACTTGACACTCATCCAATATCCGAAAGTGAGTCAGTAAATTTCCGTGCAATTAAAATCCCTTCTGGTGCATTACACATGCAGTGCCACCATAAATAAATTGCATTTTGTTTGTTTTGTTTTAAATAATTCTTAAGCCAGACTCACCTTCAAGTTATCCATTTCCTTGGCCAACTCAATCAGTGCCATTGTTGCGCGTACATTTATTTCCAGGGCATTCTTGAGCGGCTCTATAAAACGCACTGTTGCAGCACTGTGTATCACCACACTGGCATTCTCCCTAAGTAGCTGTTGATCGACCTTGGATATGCCCAGATGTGGCAGGGAGCAATCACCAACAATTGGATGAACCCTCATAAGAAAATCACGTTTCTCGCTTTGTAGAACTTGGAAGAGCTACAATTTTTTTTTCATAATTTTTTTTAAATTAATTTTTTTTTTCACACACAAAGACACTGCAATAAAAACCAAAAAAAAAAAACAAAACAAGAAACTCTTACTGGATCTTCAAAGACATCGGCAACTCTTTCCTTAATGTCCTTATCCCGTTTCTTTCGTATTAATATGTAAACCATCTTTACATCCGTTGTGCGCAGCAATTTTTCCATAATCACTATAACAAAAATAAATTGACATCACTCAAAGGCTTTCTTTATTTTCAGGACTTTGAGTCCTTTTTTGAATTTTTTTAAATACCTTTGCCAAGGAATCCCGTGGCGCCAGTTAAGAACACACTTTGATTACGAAAAAAATCACGAATACAAGATTCACTGAATTCATCTAAAAAAGCAAAAAAAAAATCAATGTTCGTAACATGGTTTAAGGATATTTTCATATTTTTTTTTTCAAAATTTACTTTCGAACGATATTTCCTTTCCGCTGGCCATGATCGAGGAATTCTAACACGAACAAACTGAATGATTTGTTTTTCTTTCTACACAAAACAAAACAATTTTGAAAACAAAAATATTAACAAATCACCAACAAAATTATTAATTTAATTACAATTTAAATATTTTTTTATTGATCTATGATTCACGCATTTGAGACACTGATTGGAAACCATCTGATGAACAAAACGACAAAATAGTATGCAATGGTCTTATATACTTGTGGCTTAATGGCTAAGTGGCTAATAACAACCTGACTGTCTGCTTAAGTGCCTACCCACGGAGTGTGCCGCACCGATCGTCGATGTTGAGACAAAATTTGCGCTCAATTCAACAATCAGGTGTATTTTCAAACAGAAAACACAGAAACACTCAAAAAAGTACTCACTTGAGAAAATCCACTCAATTTAACGAGCAATGTAAAGACAAGATTCAAATTGGCTGAAAGCAATCAAGACTGTTTACATTGATCATTACGATTTCATTGCCAAAGGCAAAGGATGCTGTTTGTTTTTCATAAACTTATTCTGACATTTTTTTTTTGGATTATTTAAGAAATAAATTTAATTTTGTATCTTGGATTCGATAATACGTGACCTCCAAAAAAAATGTCGTTCGTTGTAATGTTTATTCGAATTTAATTGCATTGCAGTACGATTAATGGGCAATTACGATTAAATGACAATTTCAGCCAAATTTCTTAAGGGAAATCCGTCAAGTCATCTATCTACCTGTTGTATTGTTAACATTGTTTTCTTTTTTAATCACTCACAGGGTGTTCGATAGTTAAAGATTTCTTTGGACTTTTGTTTTTAATTATTATAAAAACTTAAAAAAAAACTGACTTTAATTCATACTTCACGTAGAACAGTGTATTAAATTTCATCAAAACTCGTTGAGGTGTTCTTGAAGAAAATTCCCCGAAACAATGATAACTATTAAACAACTGTTTTTTGGAACAAACAGATAGATGAAGACAATGCCGCTGCTCTTGTTTAAGGTCGATCGATTTAGTCAGAGAATTAGTCATATTACGTCTCGCAATGGAATATTACAGATTTTAGCAAAAATGCAATGTGTGAGTCAACGAAAAAACCACAAACTTGTATCTGACGGTTGAAAAGTTTTAAAAGACAACAACATAGCAATTATTTGCATGAATTAGCGAAATAGAATGAGGGCTTACAACCTTATAAAGACTCTCTTAGGACTGCTAACTTTTGTTGCTGACTAGATAATAAGCAGACTTAATAGTTGAAATTCGGAAGAATCCAATGAAAAGCTTAAATCTAAGATAGTCATGTAATCAATCGCAATTAAAATACAAATAAATTGCACGACTGGATCGCACTTTCATGCTCATATGTGCGGTCACATCGTTGAATAAAATTTAAAAAATAAGTAACATTAACGTGGAAAAATAACACTATGTGAACTTAAAACAATAGTCAAAACCATAACACTTAACGGTTTTTAGTAAAAATGGAATACGCCATCACACGTCTTGTGTAATAACGAATTTATGAAAAATAAAAGGCACGACTGGGTCGCACGTACTTGCTCTTATGTGCTAATCCTTTTTAAGTGCAGGCGCCTTTTTGACAAAGATTTTATTTTAATATTTTTTGTATGACGTGCAACTTCCTTAGAATCGTTTTGGGGTGAAGCTCGAACGAACATGCGTCACGACAAAGGGATAAACACATAAATATATAGGACTGTTAGCTTTTGCAGTTTTTTAGTGTAGTATTATCTTTCCACTTGCTGCTTACTGTTTATAATATAAATTGCTAATAGAAAGATACAAAGGACTTTTTTCAGTTAAATTTTCATTTTGGTATGGAAAAATTTGAACAACTGGCATAAAGATTCGTCGGAATCAGCAGTATGGCAATAATGCTAGGTGAAGGGACCTTTATACGTCCCAATATGGGACCAATGGAATTTATAAAGGATTTAGGTACCTATAATAAGGTTGGAAGGAAGGTAGGTACTAAAATTAAGATACGTGTTCCAACTACTGTTAAGCCAGTAGGTATAGAGACAATATTAAAAGTTAACGCAGTGGTTTTTTTATTTATAGGAAGGTGTAAACTTTTGTTTTCTCGATTGAAATGTTTGCATTCAGTAGTAATCGAATAGTTTTTTTTTTATTTGTTAGTTGTTTTTGTGTGTTTATCAAAGGCTTCCTTATTTATTCTGTGCTTTTATGATGATGAAAAATACTTTAAAATACGTAAGTATGTATGTAATGTAGGTTGTCACTTTCTTTTATTTGACTAATGGCTTGGCTAGGGCTTAGCCGAGCAATATGAAATAAAATGTTGGGGACAAAAATTTATGAATTCAAAAAAACACTACTCATAACGTTTTTTGGAAAAAATGTTGTAAGCCATCTTATTTCTTTTGCTGTTTTCTATTTTATGAATTTTTCATTTCAAAATCGTTCGACCAGTTTTTTCAAAAAAATGTTTTTTTTGAAAAACTTTTCGAAAACATAATTTAAATTTTTTTTTAGTATGTCAATTTTAAGAAATCTATAGTTTATACTAGGAGAAAAATTTAAAAAAAAATCTATAGATCCGTTTTCAAAATATTCAAAAAACAAAATATTTTTTTGAAAAAATTATTAAAATTAAAAAAAAAATGTTTTTGAAAATTTTGATAAGCAATATTATTTAAATCATAAAACACTACATATTTTGAAAATTTCATCAAAATCCGTCAATTAGTTAACGAGAAAGTTTGATTTTAAAAAACCGGTCATATGGGAGGTACCGTTATAAAACTTTTTCTGAAAAATCCATTAAAATAAAAGATAGATTTTGCACAGAAAACATCATTCTGAAAGTTTAATCGAAATCGTAGGAGCCGTTTTCGAGAAAAATAAGTTTTTTAATAAAAGTTATATGGCAGGTACCGTTAGTTTTGGAGCTAGAATGCCAATTCCAAAAACTGTCGGGTAGAGCACTCTAAAAATACTATATACCAAGTTTGAATCAAATCGGCCCAACCGTTTAGGCTGTAGATATCGATACGGACAGACAGACAGACAGACAGACAGACAGACAGACAGACAGACAGACAGACAGACAGACAGACAGACAGACGGACGGAATTTCCGGACCCACTTTTTTTGACTTCTCTATCATCGTAATATCATGTTTGATTGTTAGAATTTTTTTTTTTTTTTTTTACGAATGCATAACTTGCCTTATAGTCCCTATAATCGCAAGTAAAAATATTTCGAAAATTGTGGGACGGATTTTTAAAAAATCATGTATTTTGACGTGATAACGTTTGATAAATCGATGACAGGCTACACGTACGAAATAACATGACTCGTGCGCAAATTCCCAAAATAATTCCACTCAAAAAGAACAGGAAGAGAAAAAGAAATACAAAATAGGCGGAGTTTTGCTAAAGTAGATGTAGATTGGGGTGTATGTGTGTGGACTTAACGGGGTTTGTTGGTATGAGCTAACGGGCTTATGTTAGTGTTGCTGCTATCAATGTTTTCTTATGACGTTTTCACGTAAAATTATCGCCCGAAAACCGACTTTACAACCAACTCCTCTTTTTATTTTTAGTTTTTTGATTTTTTTTTGAAATTTTGGTATGCAATTTTTAGAGTTTATTGATATACATGTGATTATAAAATATAAAATAATTTATTTTGATTAATTTTAAAAATACATAATTTTTCGAAAAAAAAATTAAAAAAAATTAATTTTAATTAGAAAACAAAGTTTATTCAAAATGTTGATACGCAAAAATAATTTGGCTACCTAGATCTCCTCAGAAATTGAAAGAAATGTAATCAAAATTAAAAAAACCGTTATATGAAAGGTACCGTAGATAGACTTTTCCCGTAAATTTGGTTCTAATAAAATGATAGCCAATATCAACTTAAAAATTCTCAAAAAATTTCATCAAAATCGTTGGAACCGTTTTCGAGAAAAAAATAGCTTTTACTAAACGGTCATATGGCAGTAACCGTTATTTTTAGGCCTTCCTCCCCTCTGTGAAATGCCAAAAAATGGTTAAAAATAAAATTGCTTTAATAGGAAAGAGAGTACTCGATCTCGATATACTGATACTGAATCCTCTGACCCTGATAGTATCTTCTTCATAGTTCTGAAGAGGTATTCTTACAGGCTGTGCAAGCTTTTCCATTAATCCTTTTCTTCTGGTTTCTTCCGAGGAATTTTTTAAGCGGTCCCGAAAATAGGCGTATTTGGCTTAAATAGCCAGGAAACAAATGTACTTGAATCCCAAGATCATGGAAACTGATTAGCTCTTAGCTTAAAAAGCATCTTGAGGATCGAAGGCTTCTACGACTTTGGCAGAAATAGGTCTACTGATGATAATTATATACCCCACCGAATATTTCTGAAGCATTTTTATTCAAGTACCTCACTGTAAGGGGTAAGCCTTGAGGTGAGCTTACTTATTTTTTATTTTATATTTGCATTACTTTCCAGAAAACTCCAGTGCGATAAAGTAACCACCTGACATGCCAATTTCTTTCCCATCTCCACCAGAACCACTATTAGAAAACTTTAGTGGCAGCACGTTCATCAATAAAAGAATTCTAGTTAGCAGCACCATAGCCACCACGATGCTCCCTCAAGGCTGTCAACCGGAATTTAACAGGCAGATACTGACAAGTAAGCCCGAGTTATTAGCTTGGGTGTTTGGTAAACCGTGGTGCCCAATATAGCATCTGTAGAATTTTCGTTTCTCACCAAATTATCAAAGTTGAACGTTTGTTAGAGTTTGCTAGCAACAATATTTCTTATCAAAAATCTGTGAATTATCGACGATGTAGAAATTACCTTCTGGACAATTCCATTCGCGGTATTTTATCTGATAGTAAAACAAATTGGGGTGCCACAAGTCCGTTCTGTTCCCGACAATCTCCTTCATTTTAATTGATGATCTCTTGTTAAATACTCCTAAGTCGTTTTCTAATTTATTAAATTGTTTTGCTGATGACAGTTCTCCCAGCTTTTAATATTCATTTCGAGGCAGAGTATGATAAGCTCATTAAACAGGAGGATTGGTAAACCATGGGCAATTTAATGCCTCAAAACCGCAATGCTATCTTTAACTGTTAAAGCTAAGTCGACCACCCATGTAACTCTCTATTAATGACATTTGCATTAAGGAAACCGAAAAACTTTGCATTCTAAGTATGCGTATTACAAACCACCATCTGTGGAACGAGCACATATTTTGAATTACCGGAAATTCCTGTAACTATTTGGGTTTCCTAAAACCATTCTAGGAATATTTCTCTCCATTAGACCTGGTAACAATCTATAAGGCGTACATACGCCCAAAGTAGAAGATGCTCCGTTTACTCACTTGCGTTTTCTAGATAGATAGAAGCGTAACAGAAAGAAATTTTTTTTTCTCCGAATCGCTTCTTTTTTTTCCTAACTCCCCCGACAATTCAATAAACAACAATCCAGCGAAGTAGTCATTTGAATTCATCCACCCCTAGCATAGCTCATCAAATACCCATTGATCTTTATTTCAAACGACTATCGACGACTATTGAGACTAATTACTTAGCTGAACTACACGAATGTGGAACGTATTGAAAGATCCAGTTATTACTTACATTCTGTACACAAGCATTAGAGAATGTTCATTGATTTGATTAATATAGAAGAAATTTGATAGAAGAGTTTGACAGACATGACTGTAAAACAGTTTTGCTTCTCTTCCTCCCCTCTTGGACGAATTTTTTTTTAACAGGTACTATTAAGCTTGGCAGTTGAAGTTAAAGAGCTGGGGGGTAGAGCGTTTTTGCTTTTGACAATTTATTCCGAAAAAAACGATTCGATTGCTGCAATTTTAATATCAATAAGCAGCCATTATCCTTTGGGTTGAAGTTTGAGACACTCAATCTCAAAGTGTCCTTCTCAAGGCACATGTTCACAAACATAAGCCTAAAACATTGGGAGATTTGAAGGAAGCGATCTGACATTAGCCAGGTAATGAAAAAAAGTCTGGAATTTAACATTCCAACATATGTATAAGATTTGTATAGACTTTAAAGTCACCTACGATAGCTTAGCCATGGTAAAGAGATAAGAGAATTTGGAATCCCATATAAATTTACCTGACTAGGCCGACCATGAACAACAATACAAGCCAATTCAAAGTAATCGTATTGCTGGCCAACTTTGGTGGACTCAGACATGGAGAGAGTCTAGCATGAATCCTCTTCAACTCAATATAGCAGAAATCAATCCGTGACTGTGGCAAGTAAAAAAAAAAAAGTAAATTGCATGACTCAATCGCACGTACTTGCTCATATGTGCGGTCACATTGTCGAATAAAATTTGAAAAATATTAAAGGAACTTAAAAGTTTTTATTCGATTTTTCTGACTTTTGATTTTGAAAAAATATTTAAAATAGATTTTATTTCCCGAAGAAATGTGATAAAGTGCGAATTTTTTTTTTAATCGTCGGAACGGGCTTTAAATAAAATGGTTTCTATTTAACAACTTGTTTTACAAATTAAAAAAAATTATTCAAGAATGCAAACTTAAACACAAAAATTACTTACATAAAAAAACAAAATTAAAAAATATGCATTTACCCGTTTTCAAAATATTCATTTTTAAGAAAAAAAATAAGAAAATTATTAATAATACAAAAAAAAAGGTTTCTAAAATATTTTTAAATAAAATAATTTAAACTACCGGCATCTTCCTGAATATCAATTTTGATTGAAATCGGATGACCAGTTTTCGAGAAAGTCGTTTTTACTTAACAGTTATATGACAGGTACCGTTTATATTTGAGCTAAAAAAAAATTAATTAAATTAATTAATTTAGGCTGTAGTTCAATATACATCCGTACAGACGGACAGACAGACAGACAAATTTTTTCCAGTAACTCAAATATGTTTCTCTATCATCGTAATGTCATGTCTGATTGATAGAATTTTTATTTTACGAATGCATAACTTGCCTTATAGTCCCTATAAATCGACTGGATCGCGCGTACTTGCTCATATGTGCGGTCACATCGTCGAATAAAATTTAGTAAAATCCACGACTAGGTCGCAAGAACTTGTTTTTATGCTAGATAATTGCTTAATGACTGCACTGCGTATATGTATATGTATGTATATATTAAAATAAAAAAATTAAATTGTTTTCGAAAAAAATTTTTTTTATTTTTTTATTAGTTTTTAATTAATTAGTTTTCTCGGAAAAACTAAGTATGCAATAAAATTTTAAAACTAAATGTCTACTGACGAAAGCAAATATTGAAAATTTTTCGACCATTTTTCTTAAAAATTGTTTTTTTTTTTTTTGAAAAACTTTTCGAAAAGATATTTAAATGTTTTTTTTTTAAGCATGTCATTATAAGAAAATCTATAGTTTTCCGTTGGGGAAATTATTTAAAAAATATTCAACCAACCCGTTTTCAAAATATTTCAGAAACTAATTTTTTTTAGAAAATTTAACAAAATCGAAAAAAATGTTTATGAAAATTTTGAAATGCAATATTAATTTAATTTTAAATGACTTCCTGTGTGCAAAATTTTATTTAAGTCGGGATAATGGTGAACAATAAAACCGCATTTGAAAAAAACCGGTTCCATGAGAGGCACCGTTATAGAAAAAATTTCGAAAAATTCATTCTAACTGAAAGATGTACCGTTGTAAAAAAAATAGCACCCTGACAGTTTTATAAAAACGTTAGAGCTGTTTTGGAGGGAGTAAAACTTTTTGTTAAAGATTGTATGTCAGGTACCGTTATTTTTCGACCTAGAGTAAAAATAAAAAAACACCCCCCGAGATACTACCAAATTAATACTAAATGCCAAGTTTGAAGAAAAAAGGCTGTTCCGTTTAGGCTGTAGAGGTGCGAAATGACAGACAGACAGACGGACGGAATTTCCGGACCCACATTTTCCACTTCTCTATCATCGTAATGTCATGTTTGATTGTTAGAATTATAGTACCTATAATCGCAAGTAAAAACAAGCGGGAAGGGTGGTCCAACAATCAGGCTAAGGAAGCATGAATTGGGTCAAAAGTAGCAGCAGAAGAAGAAATACGCCGCCGACTACCAATATAGTCTACCAAGGCTCTTCCAAGCTACTTCTGTACAAGACTATGCTCTTACCAGTACTCACATACGGATCCGGGAGTTGGGTGTTTGTTTACTAAAAGTCATACAGATTTATTAACCGCTAGGTTGTCTTGCGAAGAATTTTCGATACCGCGTGTGTAGGATGACGATTCCAGAGAAAATACAATCATGAGTTGTGTGAATTCCACTTCAAAGAAGATGTTGTGAGTTAAATAAGGGTCGGAAAACTCAGGTGGGCATGGCACATACCTCAGATAATCTAACCGATAAATCATCCTTATTGCGATGAGGTACGTTTATAAGTAAACGGCTGTGTTAGGAAGCAAAACAATTGCCGTATATAAAAAAATAAATAAATTTACTGGCGCGACAGCTCCTTAAGTAGCCAAGGCCTAGGGACTTATACTCTTAACCAATTTCCATGGCCCAAATTGAATCATATGGACTTAGCGGACGGCACGATTTACATTCTGCATGCATGTTTTAAAGGTAAGGTTATCGCTCGCAGAGGTGACCAGCCTATATTAAAACCCTTAATGAAATGTCTTACTTCATCTGCTAAAAATATAATTGAAGAAGTTAATACTTGATGAATTATCCTATACGTCTGTTGGGAAAACAAAAAATATCGGAAATATCACCTAAAATTGCTTTCAACTCATTAGTTTTCGATTAAGGAGACTTACATCTAACTAAAGAAAGGACGTTTCCTAACAGCTTAGAAGCAGGAAACCTCTTTACGCAGCACAAGTTGAGCTTTCCCTTCACACAATATTTCTTCGATTTCGACCATGTTTATATCTACTTCTAAGGAAAATTCATTTAGACAAATTTATATTAAACGAGAACACCCTGTAGATACCTGAATTGCAGAGTCACATTACGATAACCCCCACACTAATCACTGTAATTATTAAGTGATTTTAATTTCCTCACTTTTCCATTTGCTTTTAATTACTTTCTGAATTCTTTTGAATACACAATTTCGTCAATTTACCATTAATTGTTTCTGCTAATTGTCATCCAAGACCAACAAGCTTTTAATACAAAAAAAATGTCGTTTCACCCCCGAGAAAAAAACTACATAAATCTGAACTTTGTAAAAGAAACGATGTTTCATAGATTTTTTTAAACAAAACCAAAAAAAAAATGAAGATTCTTGAGGGAGAGGCGTTAAATAATAGCAATTTTGGATTGTTGCCTAAACGGGGCTTATGGTTATGACCAAAACAAACTAGTTTCGTTTATCGTCGGTTTTTGTCATATTTTTTTTTTTTTACTTTTTTGTTTAAACAAAAAATTTGAAGAAATGTTTACCAGACAATCAGTGCTGCTGCGTCTAGGTCAATGTAATTATTTTTTTTTTCGAAAATTTGGATTTTACGCATTTAGTACTTCGATGTGATTACGGCCTAAATCGTCGATACTATAAACCCTTTGTATCTCTTTAGAGAAAAAAAAACCCGAACGGATCACACTTGAACGGCGACAATAATTATTAAATACAATTATCATTGACTAGTTACAATCTTGATTTTTTTTTTTACTATTTCAACCGCCGAAAAGCTTTGGGGGTATCCGATCACCGCGCAACACAAATTTTCAAGCCGTACTGGCTGTCTGATGGATGTCTTGAAAGACGGTTAAATGCTAGGTATTCGTCAGATATGGATCCACACATGAAGTATGTGCTCCGAGTGATCGCTTTCGATTTTTACGCCACACAAATAATGAAAATGATTTGAATGTGCAACTGTCAAGTTGGTTGGCTCAATAGACGAGTGATATGGATATGGTGGTAAATATTTGTTTAGTTTTGTTAAACGCAGAGAATTACGCACGTGAAGTTATAGGTTCCCATAGAAGAGCTTGGCTGAAGATTAATGGAAGAACTACGTGGGTTGGGGTTGGGGCTTACGATTGTTGTATCTTTGAATAGCCATATTTGTACTTAACTCTCAGGCGGATATAAATAGAAGTTAGTGAGATAAGTTTAATGGATGTAAAGAAGATACACAATATATGAAAAGAAATTCTCAGCTCAACTTGACTGCAACATAGTTTTTTTTGCTATGAACATGAAATAAAAGAGAAAGAAAATAAAAAATATCTGTCATTTTTCAAGGAACGTATGTATCTTAATTGTTTTAATTTGAATCGAGAACAAAAACCCAGCATTTATAGGGGTTTTTTGAGCAATGTCTAGAAACATTTATTTCAAAAACATTTCCGAAATGTTTCCCATTTGTTTCTTTCAGAAACATTTCTGAAATGTTTACATATTTGTTTCCCATTTTTTGTATCCAGTTTTGTACTTCAAGATGGATTTTACAAAAGTAGCAATCATAGCGTCACGTTTTGTCATCATGAACAAAATACAAACAAATAAAAAACAAAAAAACATGTCAATTGTATTAAAATGCTTGAAAAGTAAAGAAAGTTTTGCGGTCGGAAGGGGAACATAGAAACATTTCAGACATGTTTTGCGAAGCATCTAGACATAAATTAACATTTCAGAAACATTTTAAAAACATTTCAGAAGCAAACAAACATTTCTGAAATGTTTTTGTAAATGTTTCTGAAATGTTATAAAAAATGTTTCTTTGGTGTGGACACACCTTGACAAATATAACAAATCGCAATTAAAAAAAATATTCCTTGAATATACATATGTATGTACATCCATATGTATTTTGACATTTAAGCATTAAACCCTGTAGCTTTGGCATTGTTCTTACGATCTTTATTTTAGTAGCATACTTCGAAAAGATTTTTTGAAACGTTGCTTCTGAAAGTTCTTTTTCATCTCTATAGTGGCCCAAATTTTAAGCAACATTTTTCAGTTACATTGAGGTCTAATAGCTCGATATAATGGAATTTCTTTCTCAAGAAATCCAGTCCTAGAGAAAAAGTGGTCACGACTGGGTCGCACGTACTTTCTTTAATGTGCCTAACTACATATAAAAGCAAGATCTTTGACGGAAGCATGTAACATTTACGTTGGAAATAACACAGTTTGAACTTATAAAAAGTATCAAAACCACAATACTTAACTTAATTTTTAGTAAAAATAGAGTACGCGATCACACGTCTTAAGCAACAAAGAATTTATAAAAAATGTATTTCTAAAATAATTGTAGGACCGGTTTTTATAAAATCCTGTTTTTAATTTTTTTCAAAAATTTTTTTTTTTAATTTTGGTATGCAGTTATTTAGAATTTATTAATATTCATGTGATTATAAAATTTAAAATAATTTTTTTTGATTAGTTTTAAAAATATTGATTTTCAAAAAAAAATTAAACAAAATTAATTTTTATTAGAAAAAAAGTTATTCAAAAATTTGATATGCAGAATTAATTTGGCTACTCAGATCTTCTCAAATATAAAATTTAAAATAAATCCAAAGAGCCGTTACCGATGCTGTTAATAGACTCTCCCCGTTTATTTGGTTCTAATCAAATGACAGCCAATAACAACAAAAAAATGTTCATCAAAATCGTTGGAGCCATTTTCGAAAAATAAGCTTTTCCGAAACGGTCATATGGCAGGTACCGTTATTTTTAGGCCTAAAAATAAAATTTCAATTTCCCCTCTGGGGAATGCCAAAAGAATCACACGTCACAAGATAATCGTTTAAGCCGTTTAGGCTGCAGCTCGTTATACATATTGACAGACAGACAGACAGACATTTTTTGTCGATCGTAATATCATGTTTTATTGTTATCTCAATTTGTTTATATTGACGAATCCTAAACTTGCCTTATAGTCCCTATAATCGCAAGTAAAAATGTTAGCTCTGAACAGACAGAACAAATTGTTCAAACTAAACTGTTGTTGAAGGTGCTTTTATGTTTTAAGGATTGGGAGACAAACATTTTTATCCCTAATTTTAAAGTTAAAAAATAACATTCTAAATTTAAATTTTATAATTTCAATCCCATAAATAAAATGTCAACCCTTTAATGATTTCGTTTTTAGCCATGGATTTCTGAGTCTAGCTACTGGAAAGAAGTAAATAGGTTCTATCAGTCAATTATTCAATTATTTACGGTAATGATTCATGCTTGTTTTATTTTTGGACACCAAATTTGAACAGAGTGTCAACTTTCAATGAATTTGTATCTATTTTCGATTCCATTCAAAATATTGTTCTTCATTATTTTCACACTGAAATCGTTATTACGGGCGACATTTCGACGAGATACATTTCTAGATGACTTCGTTATTCTGGCCAGTTAACAACCGAAAAAAAACATGTTGAGACTTCTGCTGAGTAGAACTTACTACTCAGCATTGCAGGTCGAACCACCAAACCTCTAGACTTGTTCTTAGCTCCGATCCTGAAAAATACAAACTTTCAGTTTTATAGCCTCTAGGCGCATCTGTTCATTGTGTTATTGTTACAAATTTCTAGTGTCTATCAAACCCATCTAAAGAAAAAACCCTTAGGTTTAGTTTTTTCAATGATTTTTACTCAAAGGTGGGCTGTATTACACTCAGTGTAGACATGCACTTTCGAAGCCATTCATATTTACCTAATAAGTCGAATCTTCCAGCTTACTCAGATAGCAACGGATCGCGTTCACATGTACGGTGGCTATGTTTTAAGAAATGCTATGGAGAAAGATTTTTACAACGTTCTAAAAACAGCTTAAATATCTAATAATTTTAGCAGAAAAATTGACACATTATTTTTTTTTGAAACTCTTTATTTAAAACGGATATTTGGCTGTTAGTAAAGTTATTACAAAATGCCTCTTCGGTTCACTATGGATTGTTTTCAATTAACTTGAAACTGCCAACTTTTTTTATTTGCCATCAATACGCTGGCATATCAATACGGGCTTCCTGCCTTTGTCTTAAATATTTCTGAGGCTCAATTCTAATAACGATATTCCATTGCACAAAGGAGGGAAAATAATTATGTCATCTTAAGTGATTGAAAAGAAACACAATTAGAAATGACAAAATCGAAATAAAAAACTATTAAAAAAATTCAAAACTGACATTTATTTCTTGACAGAATTATAAGTGATGCCAAGAAATAAACAATATTTACCGATCGATTTACACAGAGCAAAGAATAGTTGATAATCAAAATCGACTATAAGAAAAGCGACAATCAACTATCACCTTAGCCGATTCCACCCCAGAACAAATCTGAGAACTAGAGCAAACATTTTGGAACTTTTTGAACCTAAGTATGAATCAATTTATAGATATCCTTGAGAATATTTCTTGGCAATCTTTAGATTAACTAAAGAAACCTCTCGATTTACACAGAGCAATGAATATTGATAATCAAAACCGACTTTCAAAAAAGCGACAATCAATTATCACTTTAGCCGATTCCACCCCAAGTTAACAAGAGTTTTTCTTGTTAAAAGGCCGCCCTCCTCCCTCGTTCAGTCGCAATAGTAATAAAAGATCTTAATACACAAAAATCCGCTGCCCGGATGGTATCGCCGCTATTGTTCTGGAAAAGTGTACTTTACCTCTGACGACGCGACTCAACATAACTACTGCGTTAACATTTTTGTCTGTTATGTTTTTTCTGAACTCTTTCCTAGTGGATGGACAGCATTTGTCCAGTCAATGTTCAAATATATATAATATTCAAAATATCGACCAATTGACTTTACGTCCCTTTTTTCCAAGGTAATAGAAATAGAAACCGCCAGTACGACTTTCGCAGCAATAGGTCCCCTTGTGATCTGACGGTGGAGTAGGAGTAGGAGTTGGAGTTGGAGTTGGAGTTGGAGTTGGAGTTGGAGTTGGAGTTGTAGTTGTAGTTGTAGTTGTAGTTGGAGTTGGAGTTGGAGTTGGAGTTGTAGTTGTAGTTGTAGTTGTAGTTGTAGTTGTAGTTATAGTTTGAGTTGGAATTGGAGTTGAGTTTGAGTTGGGTTTAAAGTTGAGTTGGAGTTCAAGTTGCAATTGCAGTTTGGGTTGGTGTTAGAGTTGGAGTGGTAGTTGGAGTTGAGTTGGAGTTGGAGTTGGAGTTGGAGTTGGAGTTGGAGTGGTAGTTGGAGTTGAGTTGGAGTTGGAGTTGGAGTTGGAGTTGGAGTTGGAGTTGGAGTTGGAGTTGGAGTTGGAGTTGGAGTTGGAGTTGGAGTTGGAGTTGGAGTTGGAGTTGGAGTTGAAGTAGGAGTTTGAGTTGGAGTTGGAGTTGGAGTTGGTGCTGGAGTTGGAGTTGGAGTCAGAATGTCGAAATGAGGTTTAATAAACCCTAAGAAAGCTTAATGACAGCGACAATAATGTTACATTCACTTCTGACAATAGGCAGCCGAGTTCCTTGTAGAAAAATAACGATATACAAACAAAAATTGGAGTGGTAGTTGGAGTTGGAGTTGGAGTTGGAGTTGGAGTTGGAGTTGGAGTTGGAGTTGGAGTTGGAGTTGGAGTTGGAGTTGGAGTTGGAGTTGAAGTAGGAGTTTGAGTTGGAGTTGGAGTTGGAGTTGGAGTTGAGTTGGAGTTGGAGTTGAGTTGGAGTTGGAGTTGGAGTTGGAGTTGAAGTAGGAGTTTGAGTTGGAGTTGGAGTTGGAGTTGGTGCTGGAGTTGGAGTTGGAGTCAGAATGTCGAAATGAGGTTTAATAAACCCTAAGAAAGCTTAATGACAGCGACAATAATGTTACATTCACTTCTGACAATAGGCAGCCGAGTTCCTTGTAGAAAAATAACGATATACAAACAAAATTAAAAAAAAAAAACTCATCGAAATCACCATTCCAAAAATATTCTAAGAAAACTTAAATATGAAGAAGAAGATGAGATATGATTTGTTCCTCTTCTTTTTTAACCAACGATTGTTACCGTCTAGATTGGTACTACAACTCTGCCAATTTACTGAGTTGCTCAAAAGCTCCACCTCAGAAAACGTCGGCAACGTCCCGTTTTTAGACTGTTCTATTTCTGAGGGCAAATAATTTATATGTTGGTGCTATGTTTGATCCACATGTTATAGCGCCTGACTTTCATCCGCTATGCTGTTGGAACGTGGCATGCTATTGCATTCTGAACTGAGTTGTCTTAACATCAGCTAAGTTAATCATGCTGTATGTAGATGATGGTGTTCTAAATGCGGAGGCTTCCTTATATCAGCTGTCTTAAATTTTTTCGCATACTGCTTTATAGATCTTTCCTTTCAGCTTATGAAACATTTTTGGATCACAGAAGAAGATAGATTTTTCCCACCATTTCATCATTTACATACTCGATGCTTGATGTTATCATGTCAAGACCCTTTGCTGTTGGTCATAGATTCAAGATGTTTAAACATTTCCCACTCGGAAAAAATAATGCCTTTGGGCTTGGGATCAGTAAGTTGACACCCTTTGTTTTTTTTTCATTTTCCTATTTTTTTTATATTATTATTATGTATTTATAATACCTTTACTTATGATGGCTTCATTGTGAGCAAAGAATAATTTATTTACTATCGGGTCTTTCACTTTACCATCTTACTAAAAGTCAAGGACTGTAATGAAAAGCAAAGGTCTCGAGATGCTACCCTGGTGCACACTAACTTTGAATTGGAACTCTTCGGTGATGTTACGAGGCATTCTGCCTTTCTTTTCACTTGGTAGTATGTTTCTGATCATCCGCACGATGATTTCCGGAACTCTGGATCTCGAGATAATTTTTCAAATGCTTTTTCAAAATGTACCAACAATATTATGTGCAATTTAGCAGCGCTAAATTTATTCTTTAACTGTCCTTTCGGGAACTTCTTCGTTTGTAAGGTGCAACTATTGGAAAGCCTTGATCAATGTGATCAATTCTTTTCGTCATCCACAAGAAGATGGCTTTGAGCATTGTTGACGAAATTCGGTTAATCAAAACATCGATTCCGTTTTCCAGAAAAATAAGTTCTTCAGCAGGTATAAACCGTGTTTACAAGTCTTAGATACAAATTTGAAAAACCTTTCTAGGTATCAATATAGATCAAACTTTTACAAAATTGGAGGAAATTGGCTCAGCTGTTCAATCTTTAATGCAATATAATCACAGGCAGTCAAATAGACAGAATCTTGCAACTTCTTCTATTAAATGTTTCCAAAATCTTAATGTCGTATTTGATGCTTATCTTGATTATTATTCTTTGCATCTAAATTTGCCCTTATGATGTACATATGTATGTACCTTTAGCTTTAGTAATTTCAATCTCTAAATTGTATGTTTTTTTTTTTTGTTTTATGGTTTTAAACTTCCAGCGAAAATAAGGTTATCTAAAGCTCGGATACTTTGACCGTAAATTCTTTTGATTCAATATTCATATACCAAAAGAAATACACACATTACTTGCAACAATGAATTTTGGAGTTCACAGAATGCATCAAAGCATATATTTTCCTACAAAATTTCTTTGAGTTTATTTGACATTTTTTTGAAGAGTGTGCTCCAATGTTCTTGAAACAGTTTTCTTTTGAGTGGAAATGGTTTATTGTTTTTTGATGTGGAAGGTGCACAAAAATATTTGTAGTTTCTTTGTTTGTTTTTTGCCATAGGAATTGTTAGGCAAGTACCGTTAGCATATTTTACAAAAAAAATATGTAAAACAATTTCATTAGACTTGAAGACGTGCCTTCGGAATATTAAGCCGCCGCCGACATGAACAAAAACGCGCACAGTGGGTCAGGAAGCCCAAAGAAAGTAACATTAAATGGAACGTGACTGGGATTGTACTCGAACAGTATACGTATTGTCGGCCGTCGTTGCATGCAACACTCCTCGCCACACAATCCGAATCATATCTGCCTGCCTATAAGCCTGCTGCTATAATAGTAACTCAGGTGCGAATTTTTAATCAATTTCATAGTTTTATTCATGCACAGGTTGTGTGTCTATGAGTTTGAGTGGAAAAAAAATGTATCTGCACCTGTCTGAGCGTCTGGCATGAGAGATAAACGTAGTTTAATTGGATTTGGATTGTAAAATTGTTTTATTCAAGTTATCCGTACAAAGTTTTAAACCTAAGAGGCAATCGTTATGAGTTTACATGGTAATCAACTGTTGTTAGTGTTTCTTTTTTTTATTGTTTCACTCATTGCAATCGTCTTGTAGATTAAGGTTAGATTAAGGGTTAGGGTTGGAGTTGGGTTGTTTGAGATTGATTTTTGATTTAAGTTCAAGTTTGGGCAAATCAGCTCAGCCTTCAATATTTTTCCATAAAAGTCGTATCAGCTTATGTTAACAAAATCAATTTTAAAGCAATTATTAAATCATTAAATATAATTACAAGGAAAGAAGTTAATAGGATAAGATCGAGCTTGGCGGAAATGAACTGCAGCAAAACTGTACGAAATGAATATTTTCTAGATCATGTCGTACAGAAGAAACAATAGAAACAATTTATTTTCTTAAGAAAGAAAATACATTTTATTTAGCGCAGCCAAGGCAAAGAAAATTTATAAAATATGTCATATGGTGTCAGAAGTGGGATCAAATCACTCCGAGGGATATGTATAAGTTTAATGGCCCATTTGCAGTAGGTGTGGTTCATTACATTGGCCGTTCATTAGATTGGATCATTCCGAATCCTTCTAACCCATTCTCGAGTTTTATAAACAAAATCATCAGTATGAAGGCTTTTTCAGTTTAGTTGCTGCTTCGGTGATGAAGAGAGAAATTTTCGAGAGAATAACCGATGAAGCAGCGATGCCAACTAAGGCTTTTTCGTGCCTTTAAGGCATTATTTCAGTAGCCAAGGTTTTAAGGCTTGTTTTCTTTAAAAATTATTTCAGCTTCCACTGTACCATTTATGTGAAAACTAAAATGTCATGAATTTTGTTCCTATACCAACTAATTTTCTGTGTTTTGATAATTTAAGCTTTTTTTTTTGAAAATAAAAAAATTGTTTTCGTTATTTTTTTTTACATTTGTGTTTAATTTTTGATGTACTGTTTCGCCAAAAATTTGTTTAGGCATTATTTTATTGGAAAAGGCATCTTTTTTTCCAAGTTAGGTAAATGGAAAATCTAAAAGCCCAGTGAACTGCATTCTATGGAGATTAAGACGCCCAGGTCATGAGATCTTAGTAAACATCACATAAAACAGTGCTGATGGTTTTCTGCAAGAGTATATTGATGTTCTTTTGTCACCAAACAGCAAGCTATAGGGAAAAACTCAGCTGGAATAAACTCAATTCACCCCAGGAAATACAAGACATATTGATGAAACATGGTGAGGTTGAAGAAATTATAAGGACAAAGATAGCTTAATTTTCGAAAGCTCTTTGGCCTGGGAAATTATAAGGAAACAAGGAAGTTTCGTTAAAATATGTGTCTTAAAGAGAAAAGAAAGGAACTGTGTTCTTTAGAACGAAAATAAGTTTTATTTAGCGAAACCCATCAATTATATTACATTGGTGTCAGAAGTGGGATATTTTAAACGGATTTTTTTTACTGTTCACTGCTAAAGGTGTTTCAAAAGATTAATGGCGCATTTGTACTAGGTGTGATTTATTAGAATATGTACTATTATTGAAAACAATATCTCATTCTCAAGTTTTTTTGTAGATCCTGCTTTGACAAGGCAAGGCCGAAATGTTGTGGCATTTCAACAAAAAAAAAAAACAAACAAAACAGACCGAGAGATCATCGGCTTCTGAAAAAAATAAAAAAAGAGGAAATGTAAACGTAATCGAAAATGAAAAAAGATTCTTCTATAGAATTAAAGAGAACTTGTACCGGCAACAAAACTAAAACAGAGAGAAATGAGAAAAAAGTTACTTAGGAAGGGAAAATCCATACTGAAAATATGTATATAGCAACTAAAAGGTTTTTCAGTAAGGCTGAGTCTCAATCCATGTTAAAATGAAATCAAAAAATATTTAATAAGCTTACAAGATATTACCAATATTTGTTTGTTTATTTTTGTTAAAAATGTTTACATTCATAATATAGACATACATACATACATACATAGACACTACAGAACCAATTTTCAATAACTCTTTTCCAATTTTAGTCTTGCTCTGAACTTAGGGATTAGGATATCTGACCACAGAATAATGTAAACTTAAGGAATCCTTCTCACAGATACCAGCTCTAAAAAGCGAACGGGAATCTTTATCAATACATTCTCAATATAAACCTTGAAGAGAAGGTTAAGCTGCATTTAAAAAACTGGGAATGAAAAATTGTTTGCAATAATAGTTAGTACTTTAATGAATCACACATGATGCTCACAGATAAAAAAGCCCTTAAAATATCCCCACTTCTGACACCAATGTGATATTTCCTTTTTTCTTTACAATTTCTTACGCGCAAATAAAAGCTTGCAATGAAACCATCTTTCTTCAAAATCAAAAAGCTCGCATCTGAGGAATGAGATATAGATGCAATGGTAGCCATTATGCATATAATCCCGCTGAACGTGGCCAAAAACGTACTGCCGTCATGTCGGATAGCCAGGCCGTACCTAGACCAATAAGATTTTATAGTATTAGATGTAAATATATATACGGCTCATTGGGTTTCTATCAAATTTTATATTCAAAAACATCAAGGTTATCCAAATTAATTTTGCATTCCAACATTTTGAACACTTTTTTTTTTTTATTTATTTAATTTTAATTTTTAAATTTTCACGAATAAATAAATTTTATTATAAATTTTATGATCAGCTGTATATAAATAAACTCTTAAAAGCTGCATACTAAAATTTTAAATAAAAAGTTCGAATAATTAAAAATTCAAAAGAAGGATTTTATCAAAATCGGTCCTACAATTTTCAAAATACTTTTTCATTAATTCATTGTTCATTGGCATTATTTAAGAAGTGTGATCGGTTACTTCATTTTTACTAAAACCGTTAAGTGTAGTGGTTTAAGCAAGTTTTAAGGCATGTTATGCATTCGTAAAAAAAATTCTAACAATCAGACATGACATTACGATGATAAAAAAGATATTTGAGTTACTGGAAAAATTCTGTCTGTCCTTCTATACGGATGTAAATTGAACTACAGCCTAAACGGTTTGACCAATCGTCTTCAAATTTGGAACATAAGGTTATTTTGAAATTCTACAGAGGATTTTTTCAAATTTTTGTTTTACCTTAAATATTAACGGTATCTGTCATATAACCGTTAAGTAAAAGCTTATTTTTCTCGGAAACGGCTTGTTTTTTTTCTTCGACTCTCTCGAAAACTAGTCATCCGATTTCAATCAAATTTATATTCAGGAAGATGTTGGTAGCCTAAGTAATTTTATTTTAAAATATTTTCGAAAACTTTTTCTTTGTATTTTTAATAATTTTCTTATTTTTTTTTCAAAAATCAATATTTTAAAAACGAGTAGGTAAATGGATTTTTTAATTTTTTTGTTCTTAAATGTAAATTTTTTTTTTGCTTAAGTTTGCATTCTTAAATTAATTTTATTATTTTTTTTATTTTTGAAAAAAATTCACACTTTTTCACATTTTTTAAAGAAATAAAATGGCGTTTAATTTTTTCCGTTGAAAACTATTTTACGTACTTTTTTCAAACAATCAAAATTTAGAAAAATCGAATAAAAACTTTGAAGTTTTCAAATTTTTATTCCAATCTGTGACCGCACATAAGCAAGTACTTGCGATTCAGTCGTGAAATTTATTTTATAAGTTCACACCGCGTTGTTTTTATTACACGTAAATGTAGTGCCCCGTGGCTTAATGGTTAGTTTGTCGGACTGCTAATAGCCTCCTACTCACAACTCACAGTACTTTACATGGCTCCAAGGAACCCTTTTCCCAAATGCTATGAATTGTAAACTCGATTAATAACTGTTTCGATTCTAACCAAAGGGAAACTTCATCTTCTAAATCACACTCATATATTCAATCACCTATGATAGTCGACTGATTAAACAACGGCATAAACTTCTCAAAGCTGCATCTTCATTTATGGCTAAGAACTTGTTTGTCCAGAAACACCTCTTTTTAACTGTTCTCTCATATCAATTAAACAATTTAACGCATATCTAAAACGTGTTCCATTGCCTAAACATCTATTCCTAAAGAACCAGAAAAAGCCTTCCGATAGACTCCTCAATCTGCAATTTGAATAAGATTCACCTGCCCCACTGTATTCTCGCTTAGCGGATTGAAATGGTAAATGCCAGCACTTAAAGCCTGACCTTGCATAACGTCACTTTACTGGTAACTCTAATGCCGCGCGTCGGCCGTCGTGTCGCGTCGTCGTCGTAGTTGACTATAAAACTCGTTCCAAAGAACTGTGCCATTATCACTGACCTGGGTAGCTGAAGCCATGATGCTGGCAAAAACCAGCTGGTTTGCCTGAACAAGAACTTGAGTGTGGTTTGATGTTTCTTCTCGAAACAAGATGATCGCTGGAAGATACAGATCTTTCAATCCCATAACTGACATGGAGGTAAATAAAGATTTTATTAACTTTGGTTTCTTTCGGGAAGTGAGTACACATATAAAGCTTTGGATTAATACTAGATTAAGTATTTCTGATGACTAATTGGAGGGCTTATATGGGACAAGCTTTGACCAGAATCCGTTCTTTGGTGCCGGGTTAAACATTCCTCCATCCAGGACCATCGGGATGGTGGACTTGGGTGATGGTTTGATTTCAAAATTACCTACCAGGTAGAACAGCAAAGCCTTGGCCTCTAGTAATGCAAACCTGTTGGCTAAGAAATTTAAATCATCTTTAAAAGTGGGAACATTGATTTTGTTTAAAACACCCATACCAATGCAGTTTCTTGGTCCAACTCCAAAAGGCAAGTAAGTAAAAGGTTCAATGTTATTCTTGTTTTCATCGCTAAACCTCTCTGGGTCGAATTTCAATGGCTCTGGGAAGTATTTCTCATCCAATTGGTAGCCGACAATAGGAATCCAAACTATTTCACCAGCCTTAATGGTGACATCTAATTGATCGTCCTTGTAGTGAAAGTCCTTATTGCACTGCCGATCGGTGGCAACAGCTGGTGGCCACCTCCTTAGGACCTCTGAAACAAACATGTCCATGTATTTCATGTTTTGTAGAGCTTCGTATGATAGGGGCTTTCCATCAAGGTTTTCATTGACCTCGAGAATCTCCTCACGCAGTCTGTCCTGAACATCAGGATTAGCCATAAGCTCATGCGAAGCAAAACACATAAACACAGCAGTAGGTTCAAATCCGGCGAAGAAAAAGACGAAAAATTGTGCCACAATCTCCTCGTCCGACCATTCACGGGCTATTGTCGGTTTCTGGTCGGGTTCCTTGTCGATATAAATACCTCTGGCTTCCATCATCATATTTATCATGTCGGGTCTGATTAGTTTGTGCTCTTGGCGATACTTCATGGCATCCATAACCAGCCGGGTAAAGTAGTCGCTGTATTTGGTATCAAATAATGATATTTTGAAAATCTGCAAAGAAAAAAAAGAACTATCAGTCGTCCGTCTCCAAAAGAAGTTCAGGAATATTTTTTTCTCCTACCTTCATCACAATCTTGAAGTTGGCAAACAAAATGAACTTCAAAGTCTGCCAAGTACTGAATTTTGTGACTTTCTTGCCCATGGCATAGAATTCATTGTCTTGCTCGGTGAAAGAGTTGATTTTGATACCAAAAACTGCTGAAGCAATGACGTCATTGGTGAATCGAGTGAAATAGTCTTTCATGTTGAATTCGATTTCTAAGTCACCATCTTTCTTCAAGAACCTCATGGATTCGTGGGCGACTTCGTTGATGAGAACAAACATTTGCCGCATCTTGCTGCCGGTAAAGACAGGGCTCAAAGTGGAACGCATACTCTTCCATTTTTCGTTGTGCATGTTGGATAGAGCGTTGCCAAAGATACCACCGTCGTCTTCGGAAAACATATTACGATGGTTGACAAAATGATCGAAATCCTTGATTGTGATTCGCTTTAGGAGGGCAGGATCGCGGATCAGGTAGGCAGGAGTGCGTTGATCAAAGACTCCAGCAAGGCTGAAACAAAAATTTTATTAAAACAAAATTAAATATTTCTGACGTCTTATAAATCGATGACATACTACACGTACAAAATATTATGACTTATGTTGATAAGACATGACTAACTGCGATACTGTGGTTCTCTCAACCAAAATCGATCGCAAGTACCAGGCGAACATGAAAAAGAACAGGCGCAAATTCCCAAAATAATTCCACTCAATATCAAAAAGAACAAGAAGAGAAAAAGAAATGCAAAATAGGCGGAGTTTTGCTAAAGTAGAAAGTAGATCTAGATATTGGGGTGTGTGTGCGTGGAATTAACGAGAGGGTTTGTGGGTGTGAGTTAACGGGTTGTATGTTGGTGTTGCTGCCATCAATGTTTTGTTATGACGTTATCACGTAAAATTATCGTTCGTTAACCGACTTTACAAACAACCAACTGTTTTTGTGTAAATATGTAAGAACTAATTAAGAGAGGCCGAATGCAGAAGAAGCCATGAGACAAAACTTTGGAACCTTCATCCTCTGAAATTCTGTAGTAATGCTTAAAAAAGTCCACGGAAACTTCAGAAAAAGCCTTGCTTGAAAAACTCGATATTATGAGAGCTGTTTTTGCTTCATTACTTTTATGCTGAATGTGCTTAGTGAATCTAATGTTAGCAGATATGAACAATCCTAGATTAATTTCTGTAGTATCTAAATCAAGAACGATCTCTCCTTCTTCAATACCATAATTTTTGTTCTTTCGGAATTGAATTTAAGGTCCCAAGTTTTGCATTTCGTTTTACTTGAAGTTCGTGTGGAGAGGGGTTATCCCCCAACATAATCAGGTCATTGCAGCGTAAAAAGCACTTTTATGAAAAAATCTGAAAAACTAACTCCACCATTTAAGTTTTGCGAAACATCATCAATATAGGTATAAAGAGCAAACAAAATTGGACTGATGATACATCCTTGAGGAACACCTGAAGTCGTTTGAAACCAATTTGAATTCTTTGATCAGTCCTAAATTGTTCCATCAGTTTGACAGCAAGAACTACGAAGGATTGAGAAGAGGCTCGCGAAAGATCAGAAAGAGGCAGCCAAGTTAAGAGCAGTGGGAACTGCTGAACAACAGCAAGAGCCAACACAGTTGCACCAACAACAACCATCGCAGTTGCAGCCTCAGCAGCAGCGAAAGCAACAACAACAAAAATCCAGCAAGTTGGATACAAAAGAATAACAACAACAGTAAAACAAACAGTCACAGCAAGCTATCGAGTTTGACCAACCGTCAACGTCCAAGCAAGTACAAGTACAACAGCAGCAACAACAGCAAGAACAACAGCAGCAGGTACAACACCAGCAGGATCAACAACAGATTCAGCAGCAACAGCTATCGCAGCAAAAACAAAAAAGAGGTAAGGTGCCGCCTATTAATACCTATCTACTGCTCCTCAGTGGATCAGCAGGAAATGGTCCTCTTAAAGAGCCACTGATACGATCCTAAATGAAGTCCGTAGTAAAGCGACGAAAGATCTCTAGCTTGTAGAGGTCAAGCCTTTCACGACTGTCAGAGCCAGCCAGGAGCAACGGAAATTACCCTTCTTCCTGGTTCAGTTCTCGCCCACTAGCAAGCTGAATAGTATAAGCAAGGAAAACTACCAGGTTGTCACATGGAATAAATCAAAGAGACGCGGCGACATGCTCTAATGCATGCGCTGCCAAAGATTCGAGCATGCCGCGGCGAACTGCGAATCACAGTGTAGGTAAGTGCAAACTCAGCCAAAAAAGGGTCGAAGATAAGGCCCAAATAACATTGTACTTTGCGGGGGCGAGGGGCACCCTGCTAGCTATCGGAGCTGTCCTAATTTTCAGCAGTTAAAGCAAACAAAATCTCCGAAGGGGATAGAGAGGCGGTTGTTGCTCCTGCTTCTACAGCCGTTGTGCCCCAAATCTCTTACGCCCAAATGACGGCAGGAAGGGCAACAACAACGGTAAAGCCACAGCCAAAATTTGCCAAACAGGCAACCAGCGAAACCGGCCGATATAATATCTGTGGTACTGGCCATGCAGGCCCAGTTAACCAGCCTACAACAACAGCTTGGAAAGCAGGAGGAAAGACTACACCGTGTCCACGCTTGTTCTCCCGTAAGCTAGGATCACCTTTCTCTAAGACTGAAAATATAACAGCTTTATTAAAACTTGTGAGAGTGCAGGAGTTATCATATATTGTTATAAAAGGAAAGAAGATGTCTTTGAATTATGAAGATGAGTTTTTTAAGACTTGTTGCAGATAATTATGCATATAAAAATGGGAGAGAAAAACCGAGCCAGATAAAGCGTTCCACATTCATGTGGTGCGACTAAAGAAAGAATCTCTGTACTTAACAGTAGATCCGAAGTTGGGCTCAAGGGTGGACCTATTGCTACCAAAGCCGTACTGCCGGAAGAAGCTTTCAATATTCGAGATATTTTTCAAGCTGAAAATTAATCGGCGTTTTCAGAGGAATAGGATGGATGGAAAAGCTTGCGCAGAGGTTTTGCCAGCGTTGAAGAACACCTCTTCTGAACAATAGTGGGTAGTATAGTATAGTGTATTGAGATCTTTCAAGACTTGCGACTGAACGAGTGCGAACGATGATCGGTCCCATAAAATCATTTACGCTCTCGTTGAGTTTGTTGCGAATTTGGCAGCAAGCAGATCTGCTTTTTCTTGAGAACTGACATCAGGAGTATCGTTACAGACCACCGCACAGTAGGAAACGAATCTACCTTTCTCCTCAAGTATCCATTTGAGTCAAGAAATTTTTTCTGAGCTTAATCCAGATGTTTCTTGAACTAAGTTTGCATAAACGAGAATTGCTAAATGAGAGGTAAAAGTTGCTACTAGTTTGGTTTTAGGAAAATTATTTCCAAGATACCTTGAAAATGACGCATCTTTTCTTGTCTTGTTGAAGATGTTTTGTATACACTTGGCGATAATGAATGCCTGGAGATTTGGAGGTTTGTACTTTTTTGGGATGTGTTTACAACTGAGATTTGAGGTAAAATCTTCTGTTTATTGGAATTGAATTCTTCACCTTGAATCTCTAAACTCATTGTCTTAGGTTCTGGCAACTTAATACGAACACAAAGCTTGTATAAAAGTAACGTGATCGAAGCCAAAACTGAAGCGATGTTGTGTCACAGGCATTATTGCCCCAAAACTTCGTTATCTAGAATAAGGGGAGCTCTTCTTTCTTTCTAAGGGCTTTGCAATATTGCAGTGTTGCATATATTTGACAAATTAATCCAAATCCATTATTCGCTTAAATTTGCATATCCAGCCGAAATATATTGTCCTAATGCCTATATCCGCACTCTGCATTAAAAATTCACACCACTAGCTTACGCCCTTTTATATCAATAATCTCTTACAATTCAAGAACTGTATTAATTCTTTTCTCAGCTGCATTAAAAACTTGGTCTTGCTGAATTTCGTACTTCTTATAAACATCTTTAAAAATCTTATAAAATGTATTTATTTGAACTTGAACCCTTTTTAAAGTAGCTGCTTTTCCCACACTTGTCCCCTTATTGAGGTCTGGGTATTTCTCCGTTGAAAACCTGAAAGCCAATGTTGTCCACCAAAAGCAAAACCTTTTTTTATTTAGATTCTTTAAAATTTCCATTTTTTCAAGTTCAAAGGCACGCTTTCGAAGATCACGAAGAGTCAAACCCTTAAAATTAGTTCCATATTAACTTAGTGAGCAACAAGTTCTTTTTCCTAATCGGTGGTTGAAACAGGTCTTAAACTGTTGAAAGTTTTAAAAATACTTCGTTAGCGAAAAGAAAAGTGCATTTCATATAGAAGAATGGAATAATTTTAAGAACTACTGAATATTAATGAAGAATTATACAAGTATAATCGTATTTATAATTACCTGTTTTTATTAAATCAAAACGGTTGGGGTAAGATTGTTGGAAGCGGATTTTGGCCAAAAATCATCTTTATTGATCGGCTCCACCTTTGGATAAACCTGTGAGTCAAGAACTCACGAGGTGAAAAAAAAACAGCAATGCATCAACAGAGTGGTGTGATGGCAATGGCATTTTGGTTTATCTAATATAACATTTACGTGAGATTTAAAACAATTTAGTTATGCGAAAACAAATAAAACTCGTCGATGTTAATTTACTTTCTTTGATAATTGTATTTTCTCTTTAAAATAAGTTTTTTTCTTTAGTATAACGTCTGCCACTGAATTTACATTTAATTGAGTTGATGACTTGGTGGTTTGACGACTACTTTACAACTGAACTCAATGGTAGGCACACATTAGGGTGTTGCTACTTCATACAGCTTTTGTCCCTTTTCTGGCTTCGTTCGTTCGTGTGAGCGTATGTAATCTGATCGTTTTTCTTTTTATAATCTTGTATTCGTAGTGTCGTTCGTTGGTCTAGTCACGTAGGCCTTTCTATAGTGACGTACACATTTGTGTACTTATCGCCGTTGTTCGTTCGTTATACCTTCTGTCTGTAGGGAATGTTGTTATAGGATTGGCCCAATCTGACATATATGAAGGATCTTACATTTTAGACACATGTGGTATCTTTATACTTACACATATACATAGTAACATGAACGAAGCCAAGACTAGGTAGTAGGTTACACAAACAAGACAAATCCGGTATACGACAAAGCAGACCACAACGTATAAACGCAATCAGTTGAAGTTAGAGATCGAAACTGCCCAGAAGGGCTCCTTTTCTCTCTTTTGATAATCCATCATACAAAATTTATTTTTAAAGTAATTTTATTGAGATTAAAAACTATGAAAGAATAACATAAAAAAGTGTTTTTTATAATTTGCATTGAATAAAGTGAGCTTTGTCAAGAAACAATGCTGCCAGATAATCGTTTCATTAAATCACATGATTTAATCTGAACTTATAATATTGTTATTTCCTTTTAGCCAGTAATAAATTTGATATTAAATATAATATAATACCAAATAAAACTTAATTATTATGCAGCACTTTCAAGTGGAACTAGTTTCATCCAAAATCCACCTTTTGGTTCCAAATTGAAACCTGAAGACGCTAAAACAGTAGGTATTATGCTCTTGGAAGATGGCTCGATCCGGAATTCACTGAGAATGTAAAACAAAATGGCCTTGGCTTCAAGTAAGGCGAACCTGTTACCTATTTAACGACAATTTAAGAATTAATTAAAAAAAATACGAAATCTGCTGTATCATAAGCTTTCAACTATACCTATGCAATTCCTTGGACCCACACCGAATGGCATGTATGTGAAAGGTTTAATGTTTGCTTTATTTTCATCGCTGAATCTCTCCGGATCAAATTTCAATGGATCCGAATAGTATTTCTCATCCATATGATAACCAACTATTGGAATCCAAATAGTCTCACCAGCTTTGACGGTGAATTCAAAATCATTGTCCTTATACGAGAAATCCTTGTTGCACTGTCGATCGGCAACAACTGCTGGTGGCCATCTTCGAAGCGTTTCAGATATCACCATATCCAGGTACTTCATGCCTTGAAGATCCTCATAGGACAAAGGCTTTCCATCAAGGGAGTCCTTAACATCAAGAATCTCCTGACGTAATTTATCTTGACATTCAAAATTTTGCATAAGTTCATTTGCTGCAAATGCCATCATAACTGCTGTGGTCTCGAAGCCAGCAAAGAAGAACAGGAAAAATTGGCCTACAATTTCATCGTCAGTCCACTTTTTGTCTGTTGCTGGCTTCTGGTTTTCTTCCTTGTTGATGAAGATACCTTTGGCCTCCATCATCATATTGACCATATCTGGGCGGATGATTTTGTTCTCCTCACGATACTTCATTGCATCCAACACAAGTCGTAAGAAATAGTTGGTATCTTTTTTGCTGAACAACTCCATTTTGAATAACTTAAAGAACAAGAAAAAGAATTTAAAACAAAAATACAGAGACAATTCTCAAGGTGTGTCCAGACAAAAGATTTCATTTTTGAGCCAAATATCTGCCATGGAAAAGCATATTTGAAACATTTTTTTAAACAATGACAGACACACATTAATACCAATTTCACTTACTCGCATTATAGATTTAAAGTTAACGAACAAAAAGAACTTCAAATTCTGGAAAGCTGTAAATTTCGTCACTCGTTTTCCCATCTGATAAAACTCATTTTCGCCATCCTCGAAGGAATTAACTTTCAAACCGAAAACTGCCGAAGCAATGGTATCGTTGGTGAATCTGGTGAAGTAATCTTTGATATTCAAATCGATTTCATTTTGAGACTTTGCAGTTGCTTTCAAAAAGTTCATTGACGCATGAGCGACTTCATTTATAAGGACAAACATTTGACGCATCTTGCTGCCGGTGAATACAGGACTCAAGGTGGAACGCATGTCTTTCCATTTGTCATTTCGCATAAGGAATAGGGAATTGGCGAATAGACCACCATCTCTGTCATCGAAAACGGTACGATGATTGATGAAGTGATCGAAATCCTTGACAGCTATCTGTTTGATAAGAGCCGGATCACGGATTCCGTAGATCGGTGTGCGTTGATCGAAGAGCCCGAAAACGCTGAAATTAAAGTCAACAAAAATTATTTTTGGCATCATTGTTGTGTGTAAGGTGAAGGCCAGCAGACTGCAAATGAAACTAACCAAATTTTTCCGATGTTTCACCAAAACCATGATTTTGAAAATGATGATTCATAAAGGGTGTTTTTTTAGAGGCAAAGAAATTTAAAATAAAATAAAACACAGATAGATTGTAATTTGCAATAAGGTTAACAATATATGAAAGATAATTCGTTGCAATTTTTATTTAAATATGATTTCTGGCACATGGCCAAAGCGGCTGGCTTAGATGTAATCCAATCTTGAGGTCCATTTTTCAATCACTCTTTGCAGCATTTGGATCGTATATCGGCAATAACGCGGTAAATTTTGTTTCCCAAGTGGTTAATCGTCTCTGGCTTATCGGTGTAAGCCCAGAGAATAGGTTAAATCGCACGATCTTGGAGTCCAACTCACAGGTCCGAAACGCGAAATTATGCGCTCATCAAACCTTTCCTTCAACAAATCAATTGTGACACAAGCAGTGTGACATATTGCGCGGTGTTGTTGAAACAACCATTAGAAAGGAGACCCTCTGAACTGCGCTAAGTACTGATGTATCAAATGACGAGCGGAAAACCCACGTTGTTCCTTCAAGGTTGGTAAAGACCTCACCGACACCTTTGAAGTCAAAAAAGTCTTCAGACAAAGGCGATGCGACTTCTTTACTATCGTACTTGAAAGAATAGTGCAGAACTCTCCCGGCAATCTTTCAAGGTGGGTTTAGCAGTCAATGAGAACAAAACCAAGTATATGTGGTAATCAAGAAGAGACACCCAACATCGACATCTTGCACAAAACATCACGATAGCCAGCAATTTTGAGGGATTTTATATATTTTGTCTACCTGCGCCTCCACTATCAAGTGATTGAACAACACCAGCGCTGAGATCAAACGCAGAATAACTCTTGGCAAATTACTATTTTTTTCGGGCTAAAAAGGCAATTGCGTAGAAAAGCCCTCCCTCGGACAACTTCATAAGACCCTCATCATCTCAGTCCAGCTGTATGGTGCAGACGCATGGACGTTGTCAAAAGTGGATGAGGACCCTGAAAGGTTGCTTCTAAAGCCAAATTCTCCGTCTGATATTTAGTCCCGTAAGCATTAACGGCGATTGGAGAAGGAGATATAACATCGAACATCCATATATTATCACGGACTCTTCGTCAGAGCGCAACTGTTGCAGCTTAGTCTTCGTAGAACAGAATTTGCTTCTCCTCCGCAGTTAACATCTTTATTTGTTCTGTCTTAAGAGACAACATCCTTCCTAAGTGCAGAAAGTAGTTGTTTAAAGCTTTAACGCTGTCCCGTAACATTAATGAAAGGAGGTACCGATGCACATTGGTTTTGAATGTTTTGTAAATCGTAATCGAAGGGAAAAATTGAGCCAGGTAAAGCATTCTACATTCATGTAGTGCGGCTAAAGAATAAATCTCTTACCTTAATAGTGCAACCGAAATTAGGCTCAAGGGTGAATCATTCCTAGCGTTAGGAGTATTACGGGGAAAACTTTTAAGGAGAGGAATGCAACTCGCCATTTCGCTGGAGCATTGTTTATAGAAGAAGCGATAATATGAGGAGAGACAAGAAACATTTCGACGATGTTCCAGCGAATCAAATGTTTCTGTTATATTCTTGTCACCTATCATTTTCAATGCAATCTTCTGGATTCTATCCAGGAAATGCAAGTGAGTAACAGGGGCACCTTCCCAGATATGAGAATTGAGCTCAAGCTTCGGGCGAATGTACGTCTTATAAATTGTAGCCAGATCTAAAGGGGAGAAATATTTCTTGCATTGCCTACGAAAACTTAAATATTTCGCTGCATTTTTAGCGATGTCATATATGTGTTCATTCCACAGAAGGTGGTTTGTGATACACATACCTAGAACGCAAAGCTGTTCGGTTTCCTCGATGCAAATGCCACCCACTCATGGATAGTTGCAAGGGGGTAGACTATGCTTTAACGACAGAAGTCCGCATTGAGTTTTTGAAGTATTAAATTCCACACGATTAATAATTCCCCATTTTACGTACAATGCTAGCAAGATCGGAATTTAATGAGCTAATCATACGCTGCCGTTGAAAGTCTACATCCGAAAAACAGGGAATGTGGAAATGAGTATGAGAAGCTGAGTGTACTGTCAGCAAAACAATTTAATGGATTAGAAGTCTTAGCCAAGACATCATTGATAAAAATGAAAAAGAGTGTCGGAGATAGAACGGAGCCTTGGGGCACACCAGCATTTATTTTGTGACTGTCAGATTGGAAGCCATCCAAAACAACACGAATGAAACGGTCGAAAAGATAATTTCTAATCCATCCTACAAAAATTGAAAATCTTCGTTGAACATCAGCCCCACATTATTGCTCATCATCTGGTGAAGTTCCATGATGGTATGTGTAGGCAAACAAATATCTTCGACGAAGTCCAGAATCCAGATGTAGCAGAAAAGAAAATGGCAATAGTAAATGCCCTTGTCAAACTCTACTCTGGATTTTGAAGTTCTCAGTTTGAATCTTGATAAGCTTGGAAAGTTTATTTTTAATTTTTATAATGAGCCTGCGCAAAAGGCGTTTTAGCTATTCTTATAATGTTGGTTAAAAACGGGGGGGGGGGGGGGAATGGAGAAGAATGTGAATGATATAGCCAGCCATGATTATAGCAATGAGCTTATCTGATAAGCATCTTCTGAGCAAGGTTTGCAAAATAAAATTTCAATTCAAACTATCAAAAGCCTTTTAAAACCTATAAATCTATATAGCTACATCTAATAAAGGGTTTTCGAATAAGGACTTGACAACTTTTTTTTTAATAAAACATAAGCCATTTGAGATATTTCAAAAACTTTATTATCGGCTTGAAGTACAATCAAAATATTTATGAATGGAACTCGACGTTTGCAGCGGTCGATTTTTTGCACACAATTTTCGATGACTCGGCCACACATTTTGACCGAAACGGCCGCTATTTCCCGTTCAATGTTGCCTCTGAGCTCTTCCAACGCCGTCGGCTTGTTGGCATAAATCAATGACTTAACGTAGTAGCCCCAAACAAAGTAGAGTAGAGGCGTTAAATCGCACGAACGAGGCGGCTTATCAACTGGCCCATTTCTTGAGATAACACACTCATCAAACTTACTCTTTAATAAATCGATAACGTTGGCCATTCACAGTAACGTGACGATCCTTATCGTCGACGAAAAAATATGGCCCAATAACGCCGCCGGCTGCGAACCACACCAAACAGTTATTTTTTGTGGATGAAGTGGTGATTCATGAAGCAAATGTGGATTTTCACCTGACCAATAACGCATATTTTGCTTATTGACGAACCTATATTGAGCCAAAAAGGAGCTTCGTCACTGAAGATGATTTTGCGATGAAATTCAGTTCAACAATAAAGTTGCGGTCAGCGACTCCGAATTTCGGTAGAAAATTTTTATATTATTTTTAATTTTATTTATTTTTTTTACTCGCACATGTACTTTTATCATGATGAAAATGTTGAGTTTACTAAATAAATTGACAATGGCAGTTCGATGATTGGTGAAAGCGTGCGTTCACAAATTAAATTCAAAGTTGTTAAAATCCCTATTGGAAAACCCGATACTTTGTTGTTCTTTAATGATTTAATTCCATATATTTTCTAGGCTAAATTAGATGAATAGGTAGGTGGGAATACGGAAAATTATTCCTGAGAATTGCTTATTTAGAGCAAGCACAATGCATACCACCTCTTTTGAGATAGTAAATTATGGTGGCAAAAAATTCCCGCCGTTTCTTGTGCTGACTTTCATTTGTTACCAACAGGATACCGCCAAAATTCTTTACGAGATGTTTCGTTAGGGATGTATGTATTTCCAACCGCAATTCCTTCGTTAACTTGTAGACATTGCTACTGTCAGTCTTGGAAGCGGAGACTTAATCATGTCTATTTATTTGAAGTTTCTTCTGATGCATACTACGCTGCACTTCTTTTATTATTTTCGTATGATAGTGAGATTCGATGTCAATTCTCGCACCTTATAGATCTAGATCTCCTAGTATCTACAGAAAGCCATTAGCCATGTGCTTTTTGCTTCTCTACCTTAAACGTTTCTATTTTCTGACGTTGCGTGGCCTAATACATCTGCTTCTGTGGCTGAATAGATATGCTAATATCTAAAAGACAAAAAGACCAACAATCTTACTCTGAAGTGGAAGTAATTTGGTGGATCAAGAGCTCGAGCCTCTTAAATCATTACAATAAGCTAAGGACACGTGAGTAATTGGTATATTAGTTGATCAGCTATGGATTGCACGCAACAGCCATTTCTACCTCCTTACTCAAAAAATAAAATGGAACTTGCATCTTTAAACATTTCATTTTTGCTAGATCTAGTTCAGAATTAAATAATGTTTATAAAGAGTCTTAAAAATGCAAAAACGATGATACTTTTCACAAAGTCGTATCTTTCAGGTTACAAAATTCAAAAGAGAACGTAATTTTTATAGAGGTGTTCTTTCCTAAAGTTGGACCAATTGTTTGACTCTTAAAATTACTCCCAAATTTCCAATGACCGATTCCAACCAATAAAATACCTAAACTTCTGTTATGTAGTTATTTCTCCTTTTTTAAAAGGACTTTCATCTTTATCATATTTTTCCTATTTTTTTATTCTTCTTTTGAATTGATTTCCATAAAAAAACATTTGAAAGATTGCACATTTTCATCTTAACCATTGAAATCGCAATGAACTTCAAACAAATGTATTCAAATTTCAATCCCACTTCTGATATTTTTTTTCTTTCCAATCTTGGCCATAAAAACAACAAACTGTCTTCTTTCATTGAAGATTAAAATTTGGTTCTCAGTGTTACTACTACTTGGAACAGCGTCCCTCTTGGTCTTCATGTCACCGCGCGCACGTGGGAATATTAACAAAAGAAGTACTTCCATTGTATTTCATTCATTATTGTTACTACCAAAGACAAAAAGTTCGTTTCAAGGACTTTGTGCTGAAAGATACTCATTCTACTCGAGTATCTGAACTTACACTATGTTTAGGTAAGTTGCCTTTCCGGTGCATGTGACGTCGTTCATTACTTCAGCCATGAATTTGTTTGTGTGTCAGTAAAGAGTAAACCAACTTTGAACTTGTTTTGATGCATTAAGCAACAAAATTAAAATTAAATTAATTGATTAGCTAAAATGTTTATTATTCCATCAATAATTATTGATTGACAGCAATATTTACCTACGTGAGTTGAGCGAACCGCTTTCATTCTGGCTTACGTTCTTACGTTCCCTTGATGTACCAATGCTCATTGTTTCATTACCAAACCGTGATTTTCAAATTTTCCTACACCAAACTTTGAAGAGTCTACTGATGTTTAAATTTTATCCTGGTTTGACATCTGTAACTGAATAATAAATAATAGATTTAACAGATGTCACCAAACCAACATGGCCGCCACAAACTTCCAAAATGGCGCGATTTGAAAAACCCTTTATAAGATTTGCACAGCAATTCACGACTCAAAATCTATACATCTTCTATACACATAAATAAAAATGAAGTGTCTGTTTTTAATATCAAAATAAGAGCTTTTTACTTGATGCATACGAAGGTATATACAGTACTTATAACAAAAACACAATTTTTAAATTTTTTGTCTGTTTGTCTGTCTTTCTGTTTGTTTGTTCCGGGTAATCTCCGAAACGGATGCACCGATTTTAACGGGACTTTCACTGGAAGATTGCTAATGTTCAAGGGAGTAACTTAGGCTATTTAAATTTCCCACTAGGTGGCTCTGTGGTAGTTTTTTTTTAAATCCTTATTTATGGACCGATTTCGACAGGATTTTCACAGACAGAAAGCTGATATTGTAAGAATTAGGTCAGGCTATTTTCAATTACCCCTAGGTGGCGCTGGAGGCATTTTTTTGTGAAAATTCTTATATCTGCCCGCTTTTGACGTGACTTTCAAGTAGGTAATGTGTTAAGGTGTTCGTTTTTTTCGAAAGGGTTTGGTATACCCGAACAAAGACGGGTGAGTAGGCTAGTCTAATCATAACGCCTATTATATAAACTGCGAAAATTCTTCGTGTAGTGTAACTGGCTGAACACAATGACGACGGAACTTGAATTCGCATACGGAACTGCGAACTCAATTTTGCGAACACAATGGTATGTTACTGCATACGGAACTGCATTGCGCAAACGAAAAGGTTGGTTAACTTTAAACTTTAACGTACAGTAAATTTGACATTTTATCTGATGCAAAGAGAAATTATGAATGAGAGAACAATATTTCTTACGTCTGTCCCTCCCGAACCCTTTGTTTTTAGTATAACTGAAATTAGTGGCACAAAAGTTTCTTCTCTCTTTTATCATTTCTCTTTGGTATTCGCTCCATTTTAAAACTCAAATGTCAAAGTTACCGTACGTGCATTGTCTTCCGATTGAAATTGGTACGTACGACAAATTTGACACCTGCTCCGTACTCCGTCTCCGTAATGCAGTTCCGTTTTTTGCATTGTGTTCAGGCAGTAAGAGGAATGATTAAGGAACTTGTTACATATTTTTCGTAACTTGGTCGCAACTTCAAAGCACTCAGGAAGATGCAAGAAAATGTGCAGTTTGTTATCTACATATAATGTCGATAAATTGTCGATGTGGAAACTACAAATTTATTACGAAATGATTTTTAAAATGTTTTCTTTATTTTTTTTCAAGATTCCAGCCACAATTCTTTTTCTACTATTATACTTGCAAACAGCTGGCTTCAGAGGACTCTAAGCTCTTTAAACTCACACTGCTCTGTAACAGTTGCCTGAACTAAATTAGTCAACAATGTTAATAGTAAGGTTCATAGAACCAAACTTTTTTATAAAGTTTAAAAATAACTGCAATATTTAGCAAACGTTTTACAAATTTTATTTTTTTTATAAGGGGTATTCATGCAATCGCCTAAAACCCCCATAAACCATATAAACCTCGTGAAGTTATATTCTCGTAAATGAACTGTCAAAATTTGAATGGGAATTTATTTATACGAACCTTATAAATGTATCTCATGATTTTGCCGTGTAAAGTGAAAAAATGGGCACGACTGGGTCGCACATACTTGCTCCTATGTGGCTAATTACATTGGAAAGCAAGATCTTTGATAGAAACAAGTGACATTTACGTTGAAAATAACACAGTTTGAACTTATAAAAAGTATCAAAACCACAATACTTCATGGTTTTTAGTAAAACTGAAGTACGCCATCTCACGTCTCAAATAACAAAGAATTTATGAAAAAAGTATTTCGAAAATTGTAGGACCGGTTTTGATAAAATCCTGTTTTTTTATTTTTAGTTTTTTTTTGAAAAAAACAATTTGTTTGAAATGTATGTATGCAGTTTCTTAGAGTTTATTAATATACATTAATTTTTTAATTAATTAGTTTAGTTTAGTTTTAAAATATTGATTTTTCAAAAAAAAAAATCAAACATTAATTTTATTACAAATTATTCAAAATTTTGAGATGCAAAATTGATTTTGCTATCTAGATCTTTTTCAAATATAAAATTAGATACAAATCCAAAGTGCCGTTACCGAGAGAGCCCAAAATTAAAAAAACCGTTACATGAAAGGTACCGGTAATAGACTTATAATAACGGGTGATTTTTTTGAGGTTAGGATTTTCATGCATTAGTATTTGACAGATCACGCGGGATTTCAGACATGGTGTCAAGGAGAAAGATGCTCAGTATGCTTTGACATTTCATCATGAATAGACTGACTAACGAGCGACGCTTGCAAATCATTGAATTTTATTACCAAAATCAGTGTTCGGTTCGAAATGTGTTTCGCGCTTTACGTCCGATTTATGGTCTACATAATCGACCAAGTGAGCAAACAATTAATGCGATTGTGACCAAGTTTCGCACTCAGTTTACTTTATTGGACATTAAACCAACCACACGAATGCGTACAGTGCGTACAGAAGAGAATATTGCGTCTGTTTCTGAGAGTGTTGCTGAAGACCGTGAAATGTCGATTCGTCGCCGTTCGCGGCAATTGGGTTTGTGTTATTCGACCACATGGAAGATTTTACGCAAAGATCTTGGTGTAAAACCGTATAAAATACAGCTCGTGCAAGAACTGAAGCCGAACGATCTGCCACAACGTCGAATTTTCAGTGAATGGGCCCTAGAAAAGTTGGCAGAAAATCCGCTTTTTTATCGACAAATTTTGTTCAGCGATGAGGCTCATTTCTGGTTGAATGGCTACGTAAATAAGCAAAATTGCCGCATTTTGAGTGAAGAGCAACCAGAAGCCGTTCAAGAACTGCCCATGCATCCCGAAAAATGCACTGTTTGGTGTGGTTTGTACGCTGGTGGAATCATTGGACCGTATTTTTTCAAAGATGCTGTTGGACGCAACGTTACGGTGAATGGCGATCGCTATCGTTCGATGCTAACAAACTTTTTGTTGCCAAAAATGGAAGAACTGAACTTGGTTGACATGTGGTTTCAACAAGATGGCGCTACATGCCACACAGCTCGCGATTCTATGGCCATTTTGAGGGAAAACTTCGGAGAACAATTCATCTCAAGAAATGGACCGGTAAGTTGGCCACCAAGATCATGCGATTTGACGCCTTTAGACTACTTTTTGTGGGGCTACATCAAGTCTAAAGTCTACAGAAATAAGCCAGCAACTATTCCAGCTTTGGAAGACAAAATTTCCGAAGAAATTCGGGCTATTCCGGCCGAAATGCTCGAAAAAGTTGCCCAAAATTGGACTTTCCGAATGGACCACCTAAGACGCAGCCGCGGTCAACATTTAAATGAAAAAATGAAAAATGAAAAAAGTAAATGTCATGGACCAATCTAACGTTTCAAATAAAGAACCGATGAGATTTTGCAAATTTTATGCGTTTTTTTTAAAAAAAAAGTTCTCAAGCTCTTAAAAAAACACCCGTTATAAATTTTCATCAAAATCGTTGTAGCTATTTTCGAGAAAAATAAGCTTTTCCTAAACGGTCATGTGGCAGGTACTGTTATTTTTAGGCCTTAAAATAAAATTTCGATTTCCCCTCTGGGGAATCACACACACCAAATTTGAAGATAATCGCTTAAGCCGTTTAGGCTGCAGCTCGTTATACATACTGACAGACAGACAGACAGACGCCTGGCAGGCAGACATTTTTTCTCGATCACTTGTTTAGACTTCTCTATGGTCGTAATGTCATGTTTGATTGTTATCTCGATTTTTTTTTATATTTACGAATCCTAAACTTGCCTTATAGTCCCTATAATCGCAAGTAAAAATGATGGCAAACGTAAGTTTTCAAATGCCAACCCTAAAAATACTCTCACTTCAAAAGATTCGTTATGTATTAAATAATCATAGAAATCGTAGCTCAAATTTTGCACATATTTTCAGGCTATCAGCTTTTTCTAATCTATAATTTGATTTTCTGCCACAAACATTGTATTGAAAGCTGGCTATTTGTTAGCAGAAAAGATTAAAAAAAATAAACATGCAACCTGTTTTTGTTGACAGTGCCCCGTGTCTCTGAATGATATTTATCAAATCGATTAATTGATAACGACTTAATGCATATGAATTATCAATTTTAATTAAAGAAATACCCACAAACGTAACTCACATTTTTTGTGATTTTATTATTGGTATCTGGATCTTCTTGAAGGAATAGATCATACAAATTTATTTATTTTTGTCGGCGATAATGTCGGCCTTGAGACATTTTATTCTAAAACATTGAGAAGTAGTTGATAAACATTGGCCATTTACCATGTAACCTAACCTCTACTCGCATTAGCAACTTATGTACTTGGAATATGGAAACTGCAGATTTGTATCTCGAATATGACCCATTAAAACAAACCAGAATATCTTTAAGAAGGAGAAAGAAGCACATTGAAGATTATTTTTTGAATATTTTTGGATATTATAATTTACATAGGTACTAAATGGGCAATTTTGTACTCGTAAAAAATCAAACACGACATTACGATGATAAAGGAATATATAATGGTAGTTTGTGGAAATATTCTATATGGCTGTCGGTCTGTCCGTCCGTTTGATACACTATGTAGCCTAAACATCTGAAGCAATTACTTTAAAATTTCGTATTTATATGGTTTTTACAGCATTCTTGATAATAGGGGAGTTTTTGAAATTTTAATTTTGGGGCTTAATATTACGGTACCGATTATTTAATAGATTACAAAAACCTTATTTTCCTCGAAAACCGCTCTAACGATCAAATTTAGAACTTGCTTTACTTTAGAACATTTTGACATTCTACAGAGGAGTTTTTTGAAGTTTTGTTTTAAGCTCAAATATTAACGATACCTGCCATATTACCGTTAAGTAAAAGCTTATTTTGTCTCAGAAACGGCTCCTAGTATTTTTATGAAAAAAAAATCAGTCTACTACTGTAGGTGTGGATGGCATTTTGGTGAAAAAAAAATTTAAATTGGTAGGCTAAAAACGGTACCTCCTATAGGACTGGTTGTTTTTCTTCGACTTCTTAAAAACTGGGTTTCCTAACACAATCTAAATTGATATTAAGGAAGATGTAGTTTGCCTAAGTAATTTCATTTAAAAATATTTTCAAAAACTATTTTTTTTTTGTATTTTTAATAATTATTTTAAAAACTTTTTGAAAACGGGTTGGTGAATTTTTTTTCAATTTTATTTTAAAATAAAGGCTGTTTTTGTGCTTAACTTTGCATTCTTTAAATATTTTTTTTATGTTTTTAAAAAAAAGTTGTTAAAAAAAGCTGTTCCAACGACTTAAAAAAATAAATTGCAAGACTGGATCGCACGTACTTGCTCATATGTGCGTTCAGATTGTAGAATAAAATTTAGGAAAATTAATGTGAACATCAAAGGATTTATTCGATTTTTGTGATTTTTGATTGTTCGAATAAATTACGGTAAATTATATTGAGTGAAATAATTTAAACGCCATTTTATTTCTTTAAGAAATGTTAAAAAGTGTGAATTTTTTTCAAAACGGTTTTTTTAACAACTTTTTTTAAAAAAAATTAAAAAAAATAATTTAAGAATACAAACATAAGCACAAAAATAACATACATTTAAAAACAAAATTAAATAATAAAAATTCAAAATATTGATTTTTCAAAAAAGCTTATTTTTCAAATTTCAAGATGGTAGGCTATCTTCGGCTTTGTCGAAAACTGGTCGTCCGATTTCAATCAAAATTGATATTCAGGAACATGTTGATCGCCCAAGTAATTTTATTTTAAAATATTTTCGAAAACTTTTTTTTTGTATTATCTTTATTTTTCTTTTCAAAAGTCAATATTTTGAAAACGGGTAGATGGATTTTGTTTTTAATTTTGTTTTAAATCTAAAATATTTGTTTGCTTAAGTTTTCATTCTTAAATTAGTTTTTCTTTAATTTTTTTGAAAAAAAGTAACTAAAATAAAATCGTTTTATTTAAAAACCGCTCCTACGATTTAAAAAAAAAATCACAGTTTTTCACATTTTTAAAGAAATAAACTGCTGTTTAATTTTTTTCCGCTGAAAACTATTTTACGTACTTTTTTCAAACAATCACAAGACAGAAAAATCGATAAAAAATTGAATTATCTTCAATATTTTTCAAATTTTATTCGAAGCTGTGACCGCACATAAGAGCAAGTACGTTCTATCCAGACGTGCAATTTATTTATTGTAGTCTGACAAACTGTTCAGTGCTCATGCTCAAGCACTACTTGTAACATGACGCTACATCCCATGGTACACAGAAATACAAGGTATGCTCAGTAGAAGCATACAAATCGCCATCTTGATATTTTATGACGTCACATTCTTCTTTTATTATTATTTTATTTATTAAGTGAATACTATTTATTAATTTGATGATTTAAACGATTTTTTTTACGATTGTAAGAACAATAAACTTAAAAAAAAAACAATAACAAAATTGGCAAATTAATACATTTATTTACACTCCCTAAAAACAAAATCAGAAGAATGTGACGTCACACGCATAATCAGCCAAAGTGAGCATACCTTGTATTTCTGTGTATCATTGCTCCATCCTATTTTTCAGTCAATTTGATTAAACGTTTAGTCACCCGGTAAAAATTCCCGAAGAATAAATTTCTGGTTGCGAATTCCTTGTAAGCTGTTATCAAACACTGCTATCAAAAAAGTCACATTAGTTTTATGTTTTAAGCAGAAAACCAAATTACAGTTTATTTAATTTAATTGCAGAGTGACGTCATGATTAATTTATGTTTTTCATTGTATCAAAACACACAATAAAGTCAATAACGACAAGGTAGTTTCATTTAAGAATAATAAAACCTTAATACAATAGGGTGTACTTACAAATAATTTTTTTTAAGGTCAAATTAAAATAAGAGGAACCTGTGCCAATTATATTCCCATAATTTGGAATTAATTCTACGTTATATACTAAAAACAAAGTTAGCAATACCAATGAATGGGTAGCACAGGGAACAAACAGTTATTTTTATGTATGTACATATAATTAGCAAAATTGTAAATTCAGCCTAATGCCTGAAATACAATTACAAAATTACTAAATAGCTTATACATTTTGACAATAATTTTGGAAGCTAAACCACAATGATATGTCACTCAAGCTACTTAGTTTTCCGCACGATCAAACAACAAAAACTCAGAAAATAAGAATTTGTGTATTATTTTAACTTTAACACTATTATTAATGAAAGTTGTAAATCTTTAAATTTACAAAAAAAAAAAAGTATTTTTGGTAAGCTGTGCGATTAGTCTTTTTTTGCTAAGAAACTTATGAAGTCTCAAATGCACTTTGATCTAAAGCTCATCATCATCGAAATGAAAATAAACAAATGTTTAAAATATGCAAATGTGCTTAACATTTATGAAACGTCTCCGACAGGACATCAATCTGCAACATCAAAAAAGTTGGTTGTCTGTAAAGTCGGTTTACGGACGATAATTTTACGTGATAATGTCATAAGAAAACATTGATGGCAGCAACACCAACATACAGCCCGTTAACTCACACCCACAAACCCTCTCATTAAATCCACACACACACACCCCAATACCTGCATCTACTTTCTACTTTAACAAAACTCCGCCTATTTTGTATTTCTTTTTCTCTTCTTGTTCTTTTTGAATTTGAGTGGAATTATTTTGGGAATTTGCTGCTTGCGTCTGTTCTTTTTCATGTTCGTCTGGTGCGATCGATTTTGGTTGAAAGAAGCACAGTATCGCAGCGTGCATCACTTTTTATAGCAGCATTATCAGCATGAGCCTTATCAGTATGAGTCATGTTATTTCGTGTATGTAGCTTGTCATCGATTTATAAGACGTTATCACGTCAAAAACAATGTTATGGATTATCACTGGTCTTAGGCCAACTAGCTTACAAAAGTGGGACCATAAGCCGTCAGGTGCAGATTAGACATGTAAGTGCCTCCAGGCAGAGCTGGACTTAACCATCTATATCGTACTAATATTAGCCGTGTTTTATTGGTAATATATGTGTATTCCAAAATTTAACTCAGTTCTTGGACACAGACATCCGGATAGTATATCCAACCATGACGTCATCAGTGACCCTTGATGACAGAATTAAATTCGGTTTTAGAAAAAAACTGCAGTAATTTAAGTTTCAATTGATGCAGGTTTTGTCTAATGTCTTATTTGATTGAATTGAATATACATTTTAAGTCAACTAACACTTTGGATCCTTTCCAAAAAATTTTATTTAATTTAGTCAATTTGGGTCACTGATGACGTCATACTACAGGAAGGCGCTGTCTTGTTATCTTGTATCATGATACTCAACGAACTTTCCGTTTTTTCTACATTCCAGTTGGTTGACATTTCTTTCCAAGATTTATCTCAACTTTCTATTGGATTATAAATTGATCGTGCAAATTAGGTTATGCTGTCTACGCCAGTAAGGCCTTAGTTACGACTTACTATAAATTTTGTCCATACCTAAGTATATTTTTTATGGAATTTATAAACAACCACCAAGATATTTTTATTATAATTTAAAGCTAAATATTTTATCTGTTTATTTATTTACTAACGAAACATTTAAGTACTAATCAGAAATATTATAAAATTACTAAAATCTTATTCTTTCTTTTTACTTGCAATTTATAGGGACTATAAGGCAAGTTAAGCATTTGTAAAAAAAAAAAATTCTAACAATCAGACATAACATAACGATGATAGAGAAACATATTTGTGTTACTGGCAAAATTCTGTCTGTCTGTCTGTCCGTCTGAACGAATGTATATTGAACTACAGCCTTAACGGTTTGGCCAATCGTCTTCAAATTTGGAACATAAAGTTATTTTGACATTCTACAGAGGGCTTTTAAAATTTTTTTTTAGCTGAAATAATAACGGTACCTGTCATATAACCGTTAAGTAAGAGCTTATTTTTGTCGAAAACGGCTGCAAGAATTTTTATGAACAAAAATCAGTGTACTATTGGTGAAGGTTATGTTTTGGTGAAAAAAAATTCAAGATGGTAGGCTAAAAACGGCACCTCCCATAGATCGGTTTTTTTTTCTTCGGCTTTCTCGAAAACTGGTCATCCGATTTCAATGAAAATTGATATTAAGGAAGATGTTGGTAGCCTAAGTAATTTTATTTTAAAATATTTTCGAAAACTTTTTTTTTTGTATTTTTAATAATTTTGTTAAATTTTTTTTTCAAATATCAATATTTTGAAAACGGATAGATGGATTTTTTTAATTTTGTTTTTAAATGTAAATTGTTTTTTGCTTAAGTTTGCATTTTTAAATTATTTTTTTAATTTTTGAAAAAAGTTACTAAGATAAAATCGTTTTATTAAAAAAAAAAAAAAACAATTTTTTTGCATTTTTTAAAGAAATAAAATTGTGTTTAAATTTTTCGACTGCAAACTATTTTAGGTACTTTTTCCAAACAACCAAAAGTCAGAAAAATCCAATGAAAACTTCGAAGTTCCCTTCGTATTTTTCAAATTTTATTCTGCTACCAGTTGATTTGAATTTTGAGAACTCTGTTTTCTTACCCCAAGAAAAAACCTGGGGCGCATGAGAGAGAACTCAGTGCGCGCCCAGAGTTTACATTAAATGCAATGCAAAATCACAAATTTAAAAATTTAACGATTTTTTGGCGATTTTTATTTTAAGTTTGGCCTGACAATCCTGGTTAAATATCAAATATAATGCTCAGAGTATGAGTGATTCACTCAAATAAGATTGCCGCGCGCCTCTACTTCGTGGTTCGTGCGTTGCCATTGCGTTCGTCGTTTGCGATGCTTACAGTAAGCCCTTCATAGGAATGTGTCGTTAAAGCGAAAAAACTGATCAGCTCTCAGTTCATTACAATACAGACCACCTTCGGTGGAACGATCACATATTTGACGTCGCCAAGAATGCTACGAGATGTTTAGGTTTCCTTCGAAGATGCAAGAAGTTCTTCACCCCGCCTGATCTTGCGACATTATATAAAGCATATATTCGTCCAAAACTTGAGTATAATTCCCATTTATGGGTAGGTGTTCCAATTACCTACATGAGTTTCTTAGAGACAATTAAAAAACAGCTTTAAAAATGATAGGTGACCCTACAGTAACAAAAACATTCACAGATCTTAAGATGGCCGTAATATTTCTTGCTATTCGTTGTTTTATCGCTATTTCTGCAAACAATACTCTAGCGAAATAGTGATGCATTCCTCCCTGAAGCGATTCAACCGTAATACTCGCACTGCTAGGAATACCCATAAATTTACCCTTGAGCCCAACAATTTCATTAGAGAAAGTAAAACGTTCTTTTGATGGAAATCGGATTATTGAGTGGCGAAGATTTAATTGCATTAGTGGTTTTACGTTTGGCCCGTGGCGCCCCTTAGAACACGGCGTTATCCAGTTTCGCAGTAAAAGTTTCGAGCATCCTGGTGTATGCCCTTCTACCAATATAAGCAAGGTGTACCAATGTGCCTTCAATAAAATTGTAACGCAAAAGACTTTACGAGCTGGTTCCTCTTTGCTCATACAAGCGAGGTGCCTATCCCACCGGGCTGTACCGAGTTCCGATCTTTATTTTTTTGTCCACCACATCCGCTTCGATATTATTCAAGTTTCGGATCCGAATGTGACTACTGGTAAGAAGCAGCTAATTTTTATGGTAAGATTTCTGGATATGAATAGCCTTGACAGACTATAGTAGGATCTATTGAATATAAGCAATCGCCGTGCATTTCGTCTTCAAAGTGTTATCGGCTACTTCAGATTCATGCTTTACTATCCTGATTTTTTGACCAAAACTTTTCCACCATGTACTCAGTTTTCCTTTCATAAGTGTGTAGCGACTGGTTTTTTTCTGCCTGCTCGATACCAATAAAGAAATCATGTAATGCTTCTTGACCTCCATCTATAAAGCAGATATCGTCTTCGAATTCCAGAATCTGTCTTAAGGTGCATCTTATTGACGTAACAGAGTCACTGATTGCTTTCCATCTCCTTGTCGGAGTCCGTCAAAGACGTTGATTGGTCTGGACAGCAAACCAGCTACTTTTCCTTGGCTTGTTATGTTAGTAATGTTTAGCCTACAAAGCCGTGTCAATTTATGTGGGATGCCGAATCCTCTCTTGGATCTCGTAGGCGGATTTTAACTATAGCAAAATGGTTTGTTGGAATGTTAAATTCCAAGAATGCCTTCGGCTCCCAAAGCGTTTTTAAGTTTGAGCCGATTTATTGCTGTATCATGAGGTCGTTCTTCCCGACCAAGCAAGGAACAGTTAGTTACTAAACAACCTCAGGTCTCGGATATGGACGGCCTCACTGATGATGAATAATGATATGGAAAAACCACCGCGGAGTGTATAATGGCGTTGGAAAACCGAAGTCCGCTGTCAGGCGGAATGAACAATTCTATCTAAGCGAAGAAGAACAACAACAATTACCCATCCAATCTGGATGAAATAAAGCTATATACATATATCTAAGCTTAAAACCAATAAAGCCCCTGAAGCCAATAGCTTAGTTGCCGAACTCTTGAAAAACATGCACCAACTCATATAGTTTATTGGAACATGTCCAATGAATGGAATCTCAGTATTGGAGGCAAAACATCTTTCTATTTTTTTGTCTGATGTTCTCATTCAAAATTTCCGCACACTTGTTCCAAAAGAACTCGAAAATTAGAAAAATTAAAACAGAATTGTTCAAGTGGTTACCAAATATTCTTAAAAACACGCACATCTCCGTTTAAAAATAAACTCAGGGTCAATTAATCAACGATGAAGTAAAATAATTGTTGCTTCCACATTATGTAGTATAAAGTATATATTCAATATTGATCAAAATTGTATTGCTGGAGTACCTATTACGAAAGAATAATAAATCATTCGAGAGACGAGGGGTAGTAGAACTTATTTGAATAGCAACGCCAAATGCATTTCATAGATTCATCATCGTCATCATACATCCAACCCATTTCTGTGATGTACTCCCATTGACATTTTTCGATACGGGAATTCACTGTACATATTGTATATTTTTTTTTTTTTGATAAAAACATCTAAATGGATATCTTGAAGATTATTTGAGGAGTTGCAGGAACGTTTTTCTGCAAAGAGTACTTGTATCATTTGCATACCAAGCTATTAAGACTTTTTTGAAGTCCTTGCTACTTGAAGCAGCATCCTGCATAAACACATAGCCTTTAAAATCCCCTTTTCAAACGGAAAGAACTGGGAGTTGAAATGTATGGGGATATTCTTACAAAATCTAAGGACATTATACTTAATTTATGGATACCTGCTTCCTATGAAATTATTCATTTAAAAATCTGCGAAGTTTCTTCTGCTGTTTCTATGACAAGAGATACATTTATGATTTAATACGGAAGAATTAATTTCAAAAGTTATTAATTTAATCATCAATAAGGGTGGATTATTCTTCAAGGAATGGAATAGGTACGCAATAGGTCAAACATGACATTACGATCATAGAGAAGTCTAAAAAAGTGATCGAGAAAAAATGTCTGTCTGTCTGTCTGTCGGTCTGTCTGTCTGTCTGTCAGTATGTATAACGAGCTGCAGCCTAAACGGCTTAAGCGATTATCTTCAAACTTGGTGTGTGTGATTTTTTTGGAATTCCCCAGAGGGGAGATTGAAATTTTATTTTTAGCCCTAAAAATAACGGTACCTGCCATATGACCGTTTAGGAAAATCTTATTTTTCTCGAAAACGGCTCCAACGATTTTAATCAAATTTTTTTGGGATTTTTTCTGTTGGTATTGGCTATAATTTGATTAATACCACATATACGGGAAAAGTCTATTAACGAGACCTTTAATATAACGGTTTTTTTAATTTTTGGCTTTCTCGGTTACGGCTCTTTGGATTTCTGTCAAATTTTATATTTTAGAAGATCTAAGTAGCCCAATTAATCTTGCATATCAAAATTTTTAATAACTTTTTTTTTCTAACTAAAATTAATTTTTGAATTTTTTTTTTCAAATATCAATATTTTGAAAACTTATCAAAAAAAAATTATTTTAAATTTTATAATCACATGTATTTTAATAAATTCTACAAAATTGCATACTAAATTTTAAAATATCCTTTTTTTTCAAAAAACTAAAAATAAAAAAACAGGATTTTATCAAAACCGGTCCTACAATTTTCGAAATACATTTTTCATAAATTCTTTGTTAGTTAAGACGTGTGATGGCATACTTCGTTTTTACTAAAAACCGTTAAGTATTTTGGTTTTTAATACTTTTTATAAGTTCAAACTGTGTTATTTTCAACGCAAATGTTACTTGTTTCTGCCCAAAGATCTTGCTTTCCAATGTAATTAGGCACATAAGAGCAAGTACGTGCGACCCAGTCGTGACCATTTGTTTGTATTATTTTTTGACAACTGAATGATTTTTTTTTTTCTTTTTTTTTATAACTAAATAGCCCGCACTAAAGGGATTTTGGCTACCCTTATAATGTTAATTAAACACAGCGAGGGATTTAGGAAAATAGGGAAGGATGTGAAAGGAGGAAACGATGCACATTTGTTTTAAAGTTCTGCACTTCAAAGAGGGAAGGGAAAAACAGAGTCTGGCAAGGGCAGAAAGAAAGAATCCCTGTATTTGACAATACGTCCGAAGTTGGGCTCAAGGGTATATTGATGGGCATTCCTTGCAGTGCGAGTATTACGGTTGAAGCGTTTCAGGGGAGGAATGCAACTGGCTATTTCGCTAGAGCATTGTTTATGGAAGTAGCGATAAAATAATGAAAGGCAGGAGACATTACGTCTGTGCTCCAGGAGATGTAAATGAATCAGACTTGAATCCGTCCAATACAACTTGTATTGGCCGTTTCGAAAGGTAATTACTAATTCAACGAAGAAGAACTGCCGGTCATTAAGAAGCTTTCGTTCGTCAAGATATTTCTTTAGCTCAAAATTAATCAGCGTTTATATGATCTTGGAAAGAAAGGACGTAAGTGCAATTGGTCGATAGATCGCCTTTCTTAGGGATGGGCTGGACAAATGCCGTTTTCCATCCACTCGGAAAGAGACCAGAGGAATAGGACAGATGGAAAAGCTTACGAAATGGTTTTGGCAGCGTTGAAGAACACCTCTTCAGAACAATTGCGGGGATATTATCCGGGCCAGCGGATTTGTGTATGTTAAGATCTTTTAATACTTTTGCCACTGTACGAGTGCGAAAGAAGATTGGTCCGATGAAATCATTTACGCTCTCGCGTGATCTGTCAAATACTAATGCATGAAAATCCTAACCTCAAAAAAATCACCCGTTTTATACAGCGAGGCCGTGATAGTCAAAGAATAATGGTACTAAATTATACCCATGAAGGTTAAATTCCGAGTGATCAGAATTTTCTCCTACTTGAGTTTCACTTAGTGCCAAAACAGCTGGCTTCTTTAACGAAGTATAATGAAGTGTTTCAAAATTAATTTCGCTCAGAAAATGGCTCATAAAGTCAAAATTCTGTTTACTGTTATTAATAACAACTAAAGAAAAATATTGTTTTTGAATCTGTCCTTACGTCTAAATCTTAAATACCAATGCCAACAAAGTTCTAGAAACGTTAACAGCACAAGAAATATATGTCAATTTTTTCATAATATTAATTTCGAAATACATGCCAGTTGTTTGGGCCCTGAGTGAAACCCAAGCATGTAGGTGAAAATACTTATTCCTTGGAATTTAACCTTCAGCTTAGCGCCATTATGCTTTCCCTACCACACATACGTCAGGAACGATGTTGCTTCCCAGCATCTTCCACAATATGGTGAATGTGTCTAGATCTATTCAAGGAATTGTTTCCAAAGATCCTCACATTGAAATCGTCATTACGGGTGATTTCAATGTATGTAATTCTATGTGGCTTCGCTATTCTGGTCAGACCACACCCGAAGGAAGGTATACCGAGATCTTCGCAGTCTTGCAGTCTAATATTTACAAAATAAATACTGGTCTGCCCCATTCTCTGAAACTCTTCTTCATTTTTATCAATGATCTCTTTTCTAAGACTTCTAATCCATTAAATTGTTTTGCTGATGATAGTACCCTCAACTTCTCATATTCGTTTCCAGATTCACTTCCCTGTTCCTCGGATGTGGAACGGCAGCGTATGATTACCTCATTCCGATCTTGCCAGCATTGTAAAATGGGGAATTATTAATGAGCACATAGATATATGACATCGCCAAAAATTCTGCGAAATGTTTAGGTTTTCTAAGACGATGCAAGACAAATTTCTCCCCGTTAGATCTGGCTATAATTTATAAAACGTAAATTCACCCGAAGCTTGAGTACAACTCTCATATCTGGGCAGGTGCCCCTGTTACTCACTTGCGTTTCCCAATATAATCCAGAAAAATGCATTAAAAATTATAGGTGATAAGAGCATAACAGAAACATTTGATTCGTTAGAACATCGTCGAAAAGTTTCCTATCTCTCCTTGTTCTGTCGCTTTTTCTATAAGCGATACTCCAGCGAAATAGGCAGTTGCATTCCTCCTCTTAAAAGTTTTCCCCGTAATACTCGTACCGCTAGGAATGCCCATAAATTAACCCTTGAGCCTAATTTCGGATGCACTGTTAAGTATAGAGACTTATTCCTTAGCCGCACTACACGAATGTGGATTGCTTTAACCGGCTCGATTTTTCCCTTCCGTTACGATTTACAAAACATTCAAAACCAATGTGCATCGGTACCTCCTTGCATCTTCTATCCAATTTTCCTAAACGCTCGTACTGTGTTAATAGACGATAAGGGTAGTAACAACCCCTTAAGTGTCCGCCAATTATAAAAAAAATCTAGGAAAACGCCCATCATTCTGACAACAAATTGATCGAAAAACTATGAAATAATAAAACAATTTTAATTTTAATCAAAGTGATTATCAGAACTCAAAAACCCTCGTGTTTATAATTTGTTTTATTATTCTGATAATTTTTTTATGTCGTAAAAATATTTATTCTCTAATTTAAAAAAAAAAAAAAAGATAACTAAAAGAATTATATTTATCTTCAAATAAAAAAATGTGTATCTTAGTTTTTAATTCAATAGATTATTTGCATTAATACTGTATATTTAAAAGTGCAGATAATCGACACGACAGATAATTAATATGATGAGACATCCGTATAAGTTTATTACCTGTGCAATAGTTTTATAAAATTCATTAATTTATTTATCTTGTACGCTATTTTTTAGATTTAATTTAAAGAACAAGATTGGAAACACTACCTTCGACAAAATTATCAGGTTAATAACTATCTTATTCTAACCTATTTATTATTTTTGGTTTTTGTTTTGTTAAACGGCGTTTTGAAAATATTTAGATAAGAAGATTTTAAAAATGTATGAGTGCAAGAAAATGTTGTTAAACAAATATTGTTATAGATCATTTTGGTAGAAATAGCAAGGAAAGATACACTGTAACAAATATTTAGATTTATAGGCAACAAACAGCATCTGAAGAGATGAACTATTTTGAAACATGTCTAAAAATGGCATTCGGTCAATGAGTAATAACGTTCTCATCTAGAAAAAAAAATTCAAAATACCACCTGGACTTAGATATTCATTCATACTGCTATCATAGATATTTCTTTTCAGACAATTCTTCGGGGCCTTGCCAAGTCAAAAAATTTCGTGTCCAATGGCGAATAGACATCAATGATCAGACTTGGAAATCTCTAAATCTAAGATCGTGTCTTCAAAAAAGGGATACTGTTTTTGGCCAACTTTTTCTATTTTTTTTTTCTTCTGTAGAATGTCAAAATAACCTTATGTTCTAAATTTGAAGACGATTGACCCAACTATTCAGGCTGTAGTTCAAGATACGTACGTACAGACAAACAGAAAAACAGACAGACAGAATTTTGGCACTAACTCAAATCTATAATCGAAAGTAAAAATTGACAGAACAATCACAGAGAATCCTATACAAAAGTTAGTGACAAAATGTCTATATGTCTGGCTGTGTGTGGGTGTGTGTATAACGGACTGCAGCCTAAACGGCTATAGCGGTTATCTTCAAATTTGGTGTGTGTTTTTTTTTGGCATTCTTCGGAGGTGCCTGCCATATAGGAAAAAAAATTTTTTCGAAAAGGCCCCAACGATTTTGATGGGACAAATTTACAGGAAAAGCCAATTTACGGTATCTTGCATACAACGTTTTTTTCGATTTTCTCGGCAACGACTCTTGTTTTCTATCAAAATTAATATTTAAAAAGATTGGGTAGCTTAATTAATTATGCATACCAACATTTAAAATATTTTTTTCTATTTATAATTCATTTTTTTTTTGTTTTATTTTAATATTTTTTTAAATACCTAATCCAAAATTTTATTATTAATTTTATAATCGGGTCTATCAATATCTAAACTCTAAAAAACTGCATACTCAAATCTTAATAAGAATTTTTTTTTCAAAAACCTTAAAATAAAAACACAGGATTTTATCAAAACAAGTCTTACAATTTTCAAAAAACATTTTTTTATGAATTCATTATTATTTAAAACGTGTGATGACGTACTTCATTTTACTAAAAAAACCGTTAAGGGATGTGGTTTTGATATTAGTTATAAATTGTATTTATTTTTTGTTTTCATTTAAAATTTATAATTAATCTTATAATTCATTTTGTTTCTATTCAAACATTTTTTTATATTTAATACATTTTTTATATATATAAATTTAAATTTAAATGTTTGTATATGTATTTCATTTTTATTTTACTTTTTTTAACAAGAAATCAGATTCGTTAACCATGAATTATGAATTTGAAAGAAAAACTTACTACACTTTGTGGCAAAGACGCCAGTGTTTAGTGCACTTTTTAATATACGTTTTCATAAATTAAGAGTCGTAGTCGTGTTTGAGAGAATGTTGTGAAAAGGACAAAAAATACAGATAAGGACAAATTTACGTATTTCAGATATTAAGATTTTACAGGGGTAAATATTAATGAGTTTGGCGATAAAGTATAAATTTAAAATGAGGTATATGACATTATTCAGTTTAATTAAGTAAGACATTTTCTTATGAAATGTCTGAGATCGAAGGTCATTAAACTAGACTACAACTCGAATTAAGTCTTCCACATTTGATTTGGATATAAGCCAAACATTGATCAAGGTTTCTATATATTTATTGAATATATTTGGAGCTATAACCATACTAGAACGTCTAAGGTTTTCTGTTTTCGCTCTAGGAACCGACACATTGTAGGCAGACCTTAGTGTATAGGCAGTAGCATTCCTTCTAACGTTATTATGACCACCTCGCAAGTAAAACAGTTTTGTTACCTTGAAGACGTACAGATGTCTTAGAGGCAAGATAAAAAGTGATCTAAATAAAGGAAAAGATGGCTCCCTTCTTCTTTTGTGTAGCATTACTCTTATGAGTTTTTTTTGAGCTGAAATAAGGCGCTGTAAATTGCTAATGTAAGCACAACCCCAGCGGGTTCGAAAACAATTTTTTTTTGTATTTTTTGAAAAATCAATATTTTAAAAATGAATTTTGTTTTAATTTTGGTTTTAAATGTACCTTAGTTATTTTTGTGCTTAAATTCGCATTCTTGAATTATTTTTTTTTATTTAAAAGTAAAGTTAAAAAATAAACTGATTTTAAAAAAAATCACACTTTTTCACATTTTTAAAGAAATAAAATGGGGCTTAAATAATTCCGCTCAATACTTTTTTACGCACTTTTTTCAAACAATCAAAAATCACAAAAATCGAATAAAAACTTTGAATTTCTCTTAAAAGTTTTTATATTTTATTCGACGCTGTGACCGCACATAAGAGCAAGTACGTGCGATCCAGTCAGTTCAAAATAGCTCTTAATGATCTTAAAGCTCATTACAAATTGGCGTTTCGTCCCGGTAGCTGACTTGGATTCATTAGTTGACAGTGATTTACATAACTTGTCAAGACTAACTTTCTATTTATTATTTTTTTATTTTTGCTTGCGATTTAGGTACTAAAATGCAAGTTATGGATATGCAAAAAAAAAACAAAAATCTAACAATCAAACATGACATTACGATAATAGAGAAGTTGAAAAAAGTTGGTCCGAAAATTCGTCCGTCTGTCTGTCTGTTCGCGCCTCTACAGCCTAAACGGATGGGTTGATTTGCTTCAAACTTGGTATTTAGTATTTATTAAGTAGTATCTCGGAGGGTGTTTTTCATTTTTGCCCTAGGTCGAAAAATAACGGTACCTGCCATACAATTTTTAACAAAAAGTTTGATTTTCTTAAACACGGCTCAAACGATTTTGATAAAACTTTCAGCATGCTATTTTTTTACAACAATACATATTTCATTTAGAACGGTTTTTTCGAATGCGGTTTTATCGTAAACTATTATCTCGATTTCAATAAAATTTTGCACTCAGGAAGTCATTTACAATTTTCAAAAACTTTTTTTTTCGATTTTTTTAAATTTTCTAAAAAAAAATTGGTTTTCCAAATATTTTGAAAATGGGTTGATTGAATATTTTAAATAATTCTCCCAGATGAAAACTACAGATTTCCATACAATGACATAGTAGAAAAAAATTTAAAATATTTTTTCGAAAAGTTTTTCAAAAAAAAACTACTTTAAAAAAAAACTGGTCGAACGATTTTCAATATTTTTTTTCCTCAATAGACATTTAGTTTTCAAATTTTATTGCATACTTAGTTTTTCCGAGAAAACTTTTAAGCTAATTAAAAAAATGAAAGAATTTTCTAAAAAAAATTATTTTTTTATTTTAATAGACGTCTGGTTTTCAATATGGCAATACTTCTTTCGGAGTTGGTCTTTTTGACAGCTGTCACTTGATTTATGCTCAGTTTGGTTTGCAATTTCATAATGAATAGACTTATGTACTCCAGAACAAGTTTGCAGATTGTGCAAATTTATTACCAAAATAATGGTTCGTTTCGGTGGAGCAGAGCATCGAAGAAGACCCGAATGAGTCCATCCGCCATCGCACGCAACAATTGGAGAGTGCCCATCCACCTTACGGAAGATTTTGCGGAAGGATCTTGGTTTCCAGGCTTACAAAATCCAACTCGTGCAAGAATTGAAGCCGAATGACCATCAAGCGCGTCACACGTTCGGTGAATGGGCCCAAAACGAGATGGCCACTGATCCCGATTGAAGTGAACTTTAGATATTCAAAAAGATTAAAATTTTAATCATTAAGCTGGAAAGAAAGAGGTTTAGCCCGTGACCAATTTTTGATAAAGGCTATTTTGAATCAAAAATTCTACAAGTCCAAAATTAATGCAGAGTCCTCTATTTCTAAAATATGAAACTATCTTGTTTAGAACTCCTTTGTCTGAGGCTTAGTAAAGTACCTTGGTATTGGCATCTGGTTGGATTAGTTTCTTTATTTCAAATGACCCAAAGAGGCTGATATGGCCAGAGCTAATGGAACTTCTGCGAAGAAGGGCGAAGTTGATTTGATACCTAATACTCATCAGGCCGGTGATTACCTATGTATGCATTGTTTTCCAACATTTGCACTCTATTTCTATCATTTTTAATGGAAAATATTCGGGTGTTTTAGAGACAGTGTCTTCGTACCTGCCTTGGACTTCACAGAAAAAAACAGTCGGACTACAAACACTACTATCCTAACGTGGTCATTTACAGCGGGGCTAATGGATAGCTGGATTAAGCTGATTCGACATTGCCAGGGCTATGATTTCCACTAATGGATGAATCTTCGGGGCTTAACACCCCAAGAGGAATATTTTGAAACCACGCGTTAGAGTTGCTTCATCACGCCCGAGGCTTTCCTTTATTTAGATTTAAGATAGTCTAGGATTGATACTGAGGATTGTGTATACTGTATAGGCGTCTCCTTTATGACCGAAAAATTGTCGAGTTATAATTATTCTGGAGCCCTATTTCTTTTATTTCTCACTTGGGCCACTGGTTCGGTTCTTCACTTTTATAAGTAAAATCCTGGGTTCCGGGATACTAAAAGGAAAAATGAAAATGCACTATATGCACTCCATTTGAATTTCCATTTGATAACTGAACAAAGGCTTAAAGCACTTAATTAAAAACAGTTGTACAAACATAGGAATCTTAAGTAAAAGAAATGTGAAATTTATAATCGAAATTCCATCAAAAACTACGTTCTCGATTTACTTAAGTGCGCTTTGTATGATTGCATCTAAACATGGTTGTACTTAGATACATACTTGATATCAGCACTCCTAGTCCAAAAAATGGCGACCCAGTTGCCCACTTTTATCTTATTTTTTTCAAATAAATTAACTTTTCTTTATTTACTGATGACGAAACCACTATCGGATAAAAAAGTCTTGTTTGCAAGTCGTGTTCTTTTTGTAAACAAATTACGTACTTGTAAGAAGTAAGTACTTTTAATGCAAACAATTGCATATCTCAAAATCAAAAAAAAAACTACCCGAACACTTAGCTTCGTCCAAAGTATCTTACGGATTAACATTTCTGTGAATAACATCACACCCCCTGTCATTAAGTCATTTCAATTAAACTATCACGCAATTGATTCAAAGTAATTATGAAATCCAAACAAGTTTTTATGACAATGACACAACTTACCTGGTATCAAACTGCTTATAGAGTCTATTCACATTGTCGTACATGGACGCCTTCCGCAGGACAACATCCTTTTGACTGCCAAACAGTGGAAAGGGTTTATCATATGGAATGCCCAGCTTTTTGAAATGATCAAAGTTTGTTGTGGACCACTTATAGAACGCGTACAAGGCTATAGCCAGGAGAATTATAGATTCAACGATCATAGTAATTAATCATACAAAAACTAAACAAATTCAAAACAAACAGAACTAATTTTTTCTATTAATGAAACCACCAACTCCGACTTCTATTGAACTTGTACTGATATTTTAATTTCAACTCTGGAGAAGCTATCTAACGACATGAAGCTTTCTGTATTAGGGTAGTGCACACATGGATGGTATAATAGAAGTTTGAAAAGCTTATCGGGTGTCAGTGTGTAAATTAAGACTAGCCACAGGCGCCGCCGTCCGTCGCCGCCGCATCGTCGGTCGCCATCGCCCCTGACCATTAGACGAATCTAATGAAACAAAACGATAGCTCGTCATTCGTCAACCTATAGAGATAAAGTATTTTATAATAATTGTTATTGAAACTTGGGGTGCATCTGTCTTTTTGAATTAATCTATAGTCATTGGACTTGTATGACTTTCATTTTGATTAAGCGTTACGACGCGACGGTGTTTTGCTTCCTTTACTTTTGAGTGTTCCTATCTGTTGAGGACTACTTCATTCATTGTTCTTATCTCATATTGTTGAGGAATTTGTTTGCACCTTCATGAATGACACGTCGAAGTACCAACTGGATGTTTATTTTTATACAAGTAGTTTCAGTCATCGATTGATATCTCCATGATCATCATCGGCGCGCAACAACCGAGATTCTGTGAAGACCTCATCCAACAATTCCTTCCATACATCCCGATTGCTGGCTTACGCCATCTAGTTTGGACTTCTTTCGTCTTGAACGTGGCTAAGAGTTCAGAGTACCTTTTAATAAAAACCCAAGTCACGGATCCGTATTTGTATTCTGGTAAGACATAAGTCTTATGAAGAAGCGGATTAGTTTTTTGTATGTTAAGATGTCTGGTTAGGAAGAGCCTTAGCTGACTACAGTATGTGTTTTTAGATTGAGCCGATGCTGCGTTTTTCTTATTCCATAATATTATCGGCTGTTAATTTTGACACAAAGTGGTTAAAAGATTGCACCTCTTCAAATTCATGCTTCACTATCTTAGACACATTATTTATTTTTGTACCGCCTGCTTGTTCTTGATGAAGGAATCTTCTGAATTCTACCGAAAATGTCGATATCGTCTGCGTAAGCCAATTTTTGGCTGGACTTGTTGACGAAAGTCGCTTTACTGACGTGCCAGAGTCCAAAACTAGGTTGAAGAGCATGCCAGCCAGATCATCATTATCGCCTTGTCGGAGTCCATTAAAGATGTTGATTGATCTGAACAGCAATTCGACTATATTAACACTTGGCTTTTAATGTTAGTTATTGTCAGCCTACAGAAACGTTGCAATTTAATTGGAACGCCTGCCTAAGGGTTAGTATCTAATGAATTCAGGAAATTATATAGAATGTTATAAACATGAAGAGAAAATCCGACGGCCTTCCCCTTTCTTTAGATTTTCTTGACACTTCTTCATCTGATTCCCAGGTTGTCGCTAACCTTTTTTATAAATTTGTTTAGTCTTTCATATAACGACGATCCAATTGAACCCGATTTTGATTATTTCTGTTATCTGGCTAACAGTTCACATACTTCTCTTGTTTCTCTTGGGATTAGTCTAGATACTGTCTTCAAAAAAAAATCAACTCACTCAAAGACGACTTTTCTCCTGGCCCAGACGGTGTCCCCGCCATATTCCTTAAAAAAGGCATTAGATTCCTCTGTGGTATTGGTATTGGCACATGGTGAATTTCGTTACAAATTTCCTGGTCGTCCGTCACGGACTTGAGAATAAACTGCGGCGTTAAACCGTTCGCCTTGAAGAGACTGGGACAATATGAAATTTTGCGAGGCGTGGCCAGCCTCGGAACAGCCGTTCTGCTAAGAATATCGCTGCTGTTGCCGAAGATGTCGAAGAGGACCCCTGAATTTCGACCAGACGACGTGTCGCCGGGACTACAACTAATTTTGGTGAAAGACCTGAAGACGTTCCCCTATAAAGTGGAGACATAAACTAGCTGTTGACAGCCAAACACGCGTAACCCAAGCTCAAGCCTTGTTAGGCCTTGACCAGGAGGAGGGCGATTTTTTCATAAAAAATAATAATGAGTGATGAGGCGCATTTTCACTTTCTCCGGTTATACAAATAAGCAAAATGATCGTTTATAGGACAACAAAAAACCACTTATGACCCATGAAGAGCTATTATAGCCGCTCAAAGTTACTTACATTGCGTGTTGTTTATGGTAGAGATCGGGCCATTTTTTCTCGAAAACGCCGCTGGCCGAACTGTGGACTGCGAGTGCTATGGAGCCATGATTAACGACTATTTCCCTTTTCTCTCCTCAAATGGATAAATTGGGACTAAAAGACATGTGGTTCTAATAGGTCGGAGTAATAGTTTACTATGCATCAGCCACAATCGATATTCTGAGGGCAGCATTTCCGCGTCGTCTAATCTCTCGCTTTTGCGATTCGCTCTGGGCGGCCAGATCTCCCTATTTGAGCGCTTCAAACTTTTGTTTGGGGTAACCTGAAGTCCAATACTTATTTAAAAAAGTCTTAAACCCTTCAATCTCTAAAGGAGAATTTCCGACAAGAAGACGAGAACCTATGGCCAGAACCAGAAGTTCTTACACAAGTGTCGGTTAATGAATAATGGCATAAGACGGACCCATATATGGTCATCAATTCTAATGGCGCCACGGTTCCTTCACCGACTTGGTGCGTGAAATTCTAATTCATTAATTAAAGCAGGGTACGTGTGCCATCGGCGACATGTTTCACACGGATCGGTAGAACTTCCACGCAGACAATATTTGTCTCTGTTTTTCAGGCGCGATCATTACTCATTTACCCACGGCACTCAATCCTCAGGACTTATTCTCTCCTTGTCCCTCACTGAGCTCTTCGAGAGGGAGCTCTTGGTTTTGTTTTTGTTTTCATCGCGTATGGCAGCCGTGTTGATTCGAGCCTGATGGACGGATGCGAAGCTCCTTCGCGAAGTAATACGCCTTCGGAACCCAATACCTAAAGGTAGTTATCCGAGTCAATGTTGGGAACCCTATGCGTTTGTTCCTTAATCAGGTTCGAGAAGTGGTGGCGATCTATCAACACGTGGTCAATTTGGTTAGGAGTAGCTTTATCAGATGGTACCCAGGTGGCTTTGAAGATAATTTTTCGGAGGAACCTGGTACTCGACCAATTTTATGGACACTGCGATTTCTATGCTTTTAACCTCATACCTGAGGAAAGCATTGAGAGTACTCTCTACAAGTCCGTAATGGGAACCTTTCTGGTCTTCTTCGTGCTCCTCAGTAGGTTAATAGTAGGCTTATTTTTTTGGATCACTTATAGAAGCCTACTCCGAGCAAATTGTGTTTAGGTTACACGTCTGAATTCACTGTCCCTTGTCACTTTATTTTCTTAAAAAAACCAAGGACTAACAATTCAAACCGAGAAACGTCAGCCTTTTTGACTTTAAAATATTTTCGAATACTTTTTGTTTGCATTTTTAGTAATTTCAAAAAAAAATTTTTTTTGAAAAATCAATATTCTGAAAACGGGTACCTTGATGATTTTTTTTAAATGTAAGTTATTTTTATGCTTAAGTTTGAATTTTCGAATTATTTTTTTTTATTTTAAAAAAAAGTTAAAAAACCGTTTTATTTAAAGACCTTTACTACGATTTTGAAAAAAAATTACACTTTTTCACATTTTTAAAGAAATAAAATGGCGTTGAATAGCCCAAATATTAAATTCCACAGCTACGCCCCTTCCACCCCTTCACATGTGCAATTTTTGAGCGAAAATATGTATTTTCTGACACGCGACCCTTTAATCCGCTCCTGGAGGCGCACAATTTTTGGTGGAATTTATGGTATATTTACCAGATAGCTGAATTCAATACCTATCTGACACGGTAAAAATAACTCACCTAGGACCTCTTCGTTACGAAATATATGCATGTGCAGTTTTGAGTGAAAAAATGTATTTTCTGACACGCGATCCTTCAATCCGCTCCTGAAGGCGTAGTTATTTTTTTAGAAATGTTTGGTACGTGCATCTGGTAGATATACTCCGCTGACACCTGTCAATAATGACAGGAAGTTTTATGGCTTAAAAAAGGTATTAATTAAAAACAAAATAAAGGTCAAAAATTTTGCAGATTTCCCTCTCCCCACAAGGTACTCGAAGTCCAAAATTTGAGCAGATGTTAAATAACCATCCCTGAATAATATCCCAAGGTTCGATTAAGTTCCGATTTTTTCTATCCAAAAGTACCTGTCACACCTGGACTATAGAGGCACTTCATACAATTTAGTTATTTTTATAAATTTTGTTAACTAACCCTCATTCCGTTATACCGGCCACAAAATAATAAGTGGAGTGTGAAATATATATAGGTAATTAAATTTTCTACAAGATTTGTTATGACTTTTGTGCTCAATCGAACGGTTACGAAGTTATTGCGCTTAAAAAGTAAAAAAAATCGAATTTTTAAAAAGTACTCAAATTTGAGCATTTTTGGCAGCTTCATAGCTTCGTTGTTATTTCTTGTACTTCAAGTTGGCATATCAAGTTATTTTGCGTTAAAATTCAACATAGGGCAGAGTGAAAAAAGTGCCGATTTTCATATTAATTTTTCGTCAGTGTGGGCGGAGGGGGCGTGATTGTGGATTTTTTTTTATCTACAGGGCATCCGAAACAACATATCAAAAATTCACAACTACCTGACCTTTTGTACCGTTACCCCTTATTTTCAGTCTTCATTTATTGGACTATAAATTACTAGCTGACCCACCCTTTTTTTCTGGCACTAAAGTCTTTTGATTATTTTGAGGCCATTTCAAACTAGATGAATAAGCACAACAATCGCAAAATTCTTAAAAAAATACATGTCTTAAAAATAGAGTTATATTTACAATACTTCACTTAAAAACACTTCACATTCTACTTTACATTAATTTCAAAATACAAATCCTAAAAATACATTAAAAATCAATAAACCGACCACGCAATATGAGAATCTACGCAAATAATTCTTTTTTTAAGAAAACAGCTTACACTTTAGTAACTACATTTTAACGGATTTTCCACACATTCAAAAAATGCAAAAGATCAAAACAAACACTCCACGATAGCACCCATCATTTTAAAAGTTCTAAAGTCAAAAGTTACTCAAGAGAAACCCAAGGAAAAAACCGGAACGAGTTACCAAATTGACAAAGGTAACTCTGAATAATGAATTTGAATTAATAAGGGTTGATTTAAATCCAATTATCCAATCCAATCAGTGCGTGGCGTCTGGCGTGGTGTCTGGTGTGAACTGTGCCCTGTGTAGGTCGAAGTTAGACTTATGTCATATGCAATCTGAAATTCATTGGCGGGTAAAAATTTCTTAGAGGTTTAGTATACAAATATGGCTTTCTCATAAGACATGCACTGACAACTTTTAGTGGATAGACTATAGTCTAGACTAGAGATACAAATTATAACCTACAAAATTCTATCAAAATCGGAGAAGCCGTTCATAGGAAAGTTGAAAAAAAAACTGATTCTAGGGGTAGTACCGTTTCAAGTCCTCGATAGTTAAATTGGTTTCACCAAACAGAGCCGTTTTTTGTTCTCCCTCAAATGTCAAAATTTAATCTTTTGATCGGACATGACATTAAGAGTGCCCAACCTACTTCCATAACTTCCCTTATTATCATGCAGTTAAAAGGCAATTGATCAAAATTAAGTGGCCCTTAAAAATAGTCCTCCCAGGGCGGCGTTATGGCGAAGTCCGCCTATGGTGGACTTGATATATTTTCAAAAATACTTATATACATACATATTTACATTAATTTACAAAAACACGTTAACTAAGACTTATTCGGAAGCTCAACGAGTTTCATCCAAAATCCATTCTTCGGCACCAAGTTAACACGTCCTGGAGCGAGTTCCATTGGTATTGATGACTTGGGCGATGGCTCAATTTGGAATTCACTCAGCAGGTAAAATAGAATTGATTTAGCCTCCAATAATGCAAATCTATTGGCTGAAAGCAGAACAGAGATTTCAAAAATGATGTCTATTTACATAAAAGTAAAGATCCTACCTATACATATCCTTGGTCCAAATCCAAATGGGAAATACGTAAACGGCTGAATATTGCCTTTGTTTTCATCGCTAAATCTTTCCGGATCGAATTTCAATGGTTCGGGGAAATACTTCTCGTCCAAATGGTATCCAGCAATAGGAATCCAGATGTAATCACCAACTTTGATGGTGACATCAATTTTCTCATCCTTATAGTGAAAGTCCTTGTTGCAATAACGATCGGTTATCGATGCAGGAGGCCACCTACGAAGAGTTTCAGAAACTACCATGTCCATGTACTTCATTCCCTGTAGAACTTCATAGGTGAGTGGTTTTCCATCGAGATTTTGCTTCACTTCTAGGATTTCTTGACGCAGTTTCTCCTGGCAATCAGGATTCACCATGAGTTCATGAGCAGCAAATGACATCAGCACCGAAGTCGGTTCAAAACCGGCAAAGAAAAATACGAAAAACTGAGCCACGATCTCATCATCTGTCCACTCATGAACTTTGGTGTGTTTCTTGTCCTCGCCATTTATAAACATTCCCCTCGCTTCCATCATCATGTTCACCATGTCTGGCCGGAAGATTTTATTCTGTTGACGATAACGCATGGCATCCGTAACCAGGTGCATGAAGTAATCTGTGTCCTTCTTGTCGAAAAGTTGAATTTTAAAAAACTACGGAGAAAACGGTTAACAGAGATTCCCTGAAACATGTTGGACATCTTACTCTCATAACATATTTTATGTTCGAATACATAAAGATCATTAAATTTTGACGAAGGGTTAGTTGAGTTATTTTCCTGCCCATAATGTAGAATTCATTTGTGTCGTCCTTGTAGGAGTTCACTTTGATGCCAAAAACCGCCGATGCAATGACGTCATTTGTGAAGCGGATAAAATAATCCTTGATATTAAAATCACTTTGAGCTTCGCGGTTCGTCTTGAGGAATTCCATTGACTCACGGGCAACTTCGTTGATCAGGACAAATATCTGACGCATCTTACTGCCCGTAAACACCGGGCTTAGAGTGGAACGCATGTCCTTCCACTTTTGATCTCTCATATTGGACACGGCTTTGTCCAGAAGGCCGCCATCTGTAAACCTCTCACGATGATTGACGAAATGGTCGAACTCCTTAATGGTGATTTGTTTAAGCAGCTCTGGATCACGTATAGCAAAGGCTGGAGCACGTAGATCAAACAACCCAAAAATGCTGAAATAAAAAACCATAAGAACTCCATTCAGTTTGGTTGAATCTTAAAGTCTTATTAACCTTGTATCAAACTGATTATAGAGATTCCTTACGTTCTCCTGCATGGAAACTTTCCGCAGAACGAAATCTTTCTGATTGCCAACAACCGGAAGGGGCTTCTTGTAAGGAACATTGCGTTTCTCGAAGAAATCAAACGTCGCTGTGGACCATTTGTAAAACAAAAAGGCCAACAGCCCCAACAACACTAGTGATTCAGCGATCATTATGTATTCCAAGTTATCCAAAACAAACACTTCACTGATTTTTTAAACAAACTTTTTTTTAGCCAAATACACAACCTATGGAAGCAGGTGAAACATAAAGCTAACGTTCTCGCGGTGCGGGTATTTATATTTCATTCATGACTTTTGTTCTCCGGTGTTCTAGTGTTTCCACACAGACATGTATGGAACTCAACCCTAAAGCTTCAGATAACGTTCGTGAAATGGATAAGTTGTTGTAAAGCTTTTTCTTATCGTTTTCGCATATTTTGACAGATTTTCAGACTAAAGGGACTATAAACAGTTAAAGATAAGTTTTGTTGCCATTTCAATTTCACAATGCATTAGGTAAAGACGTAACCAAACAATTAGAGGGTTCTTGAGAGTATGTCGTGTGTTAAGCTGGAATCAGAGAGCAAAAGTGGTTTGGTTTTGATCAAACCAGTTAATTCCGATTTGGTTGGATTTGACTGGTTAATAAGAAGTCCCCGAAATTCCATGAAATGACGAAAGTGAAAACATTTTATAGGGTGTTCCTAAAAGGATCCATTTTATCAACTGATCAACTGAAATACCTTAAGACTTATTTCCGTTTTTTACAGAATCTTATTTTGCTTTATTTCAGCTTTGCTGCTTCATTTCTCAAATAGGTTTCATGAAAGCTATGGAAGTCATCATTTCTAATCTGTTATTAAGGTTACCAAGGGCAGTTGGGTTAAACATTTGAAATGTAAAGAATTAATTCGTATAATTTTCTTTTACGGTTCGTTGGGGGGGGAGGGGTCATTAGTAGTCCAAATTTTGTTTTCGGCAAAATCGTGCTGGAGCCGCCATCTTAAATTTAATGAAGGATTTGTTTTTTTATTAAAATACAACTTTTCCGCACCACCCTGGAGATAGAGTTTAAAATGCGTTTATATGTTGAAGTGGTTTCCCCTACGAATTTTGTTATTTGAAAGAAAATCTACTGCATCCCTTCAAGTAAATTATTTATTTTTTTCTTTTTGTTAATGGTGACGCAACAGTAAACTCATCGGCTCCGTCTTCTATGTCAAATTATGGTTGATTCCTCTCGAACGGTAAGTTTTTTGAGAAAAAAAAATATTAACACTAAATTTAATTTCCTACAAGGTTTGTCTTTATTATTTTTGTCAGAAATGGGGAAGTTTTTGGCCTAGATAAAATTTCATTAAATTCAAACAAAATGGCGGCTTAAGCTTCAGCACGATTTTCCCGGAAACCGAAATTTAGACCACAAATCCCCCCCCCCCCCTCAGTACCCAACGAACTGTAAAAGAAAATTATACGAATTATTTTTTCTTCATTTCAGCCTGTTTACTTGCGATTATAGGGACTTTAAGGCAAGTTTAGGATTCGTGAATATAAAAAAAAATTAGATAACAATGAAACATGGCATTACGATCATAGTCTGTCAGTATGTATAACGATCTGCAGCCTAAACGGCTTAAGCCATTATTTTCAAATTTGGTGTGTGTGATTCTTTTGGCATTCCCCAAAGGGAAAATTGAAATTTTATTTTTAGGCCTAAAAATAACTGTACTTACCGTATGACCGTTTAGGATAAGCTTATTTTTTTTAAACGGCTCCAACGATTCTTATGAAATTTTTTGAGAATTATTTTATTCGTATTGGCTATCATTTGATTAGAACCAAATTTACGGGAAAAGTCTATTAACTGTATAACGGTTTTTTTTTTTAATTTTGGGTTTTCTCGGTAACGGCTCTTTGGATTTCTGGAAATTTTTATATTTGAGAAGATCTAAGTAGCTTAATTAATTCTGCATATCAAAATGTTTAGTAACTTTTTTTCTAATAAAAATTTATTTAAATTTTTTTTTTCAAAAATCAATATTTTTTTAAAATTAATCAAAATTAATTACTCTAAAAAAACTGCATACCAAAATTTAAAAAAAACATTTTTAAATACAATATTAATTGAATTATAAATGACTTCCTGTTTGCAAAATTTTATTGAAATCGGAATAATGATTTACGAAAAAACCGGTTCTCCGAGAGGTACCATTATAACGGGTGATTTTTTTGAGGTTAGGATTTTCATGCGCATTAGTATTTGACAGATCACGCGGGATTTCAGACATGGTGTCAAAGAGAAAGATGCTCAGTATGCTTTGACATTTCATCATGAATAGACTTACTAACGATTTTTAACGATCTGCCACAACGTCGAATTTTCAGTGAATGGGCTCTAGAAAAGTTGGCAGAAAATCCGCTTTTTTATCGACAAATTTTGTTCAGCGATGAGGCTCATTTCTGGTTGAATGGCTACGTAAATAAGCAAAATTGCCGCATTTGGAGTGAAGAGCAACCAGAAGCCGTTCAAGAACTGCCCATGCATCCCGAAAAATGCACTGTTTGGTGTGGTTTGTACGCTGGTGGAATCATTGGACCGTATTTTTTCAAAGATGCTGTTGGACGCAACGTTACGGTGAATGAACCGAACACTGATTTTGGTAATAAAATTCAATGATTTGCAAGCGTTGCTCGTTAGTAAGTCTATTCATGATGAAATGTCAAAGCATACTGAGCATCTTTCTCTTTGACACCATGTCTGAAATGATCTGTCAAATACTAATGCATGAAAATCCTAACCTCAAAAAAATCAACCGTTAGAACAAATTTCGAAAAATTCATTCAAACTGAAAGATGTATTGTTGTAAAAAAAAATAGCGCCCTAAAAGTTTTATCAAAATCGTTAAGCCGTTTAAAAAATCAAGCTTTTTGTTAAATATTGTATGGCAGGTACCGTTATTTTTCGAAATAGAGCAAAAATGAAAAACACCCCCGAGATACTACCAAATAAATACTAAATACCAAGTTTTAAGCCAATCTACGGACGGGCTGTTTAGGCTGTAGAGGTGCGAACAGACAGACAGACGGACGGAATTTCCGAACTCATTTTTTCGACTTCTCTATCATCGTTATGTCATGTTTGATTGTTAGAATTTTTCTTTTATAGTACCTATAATCGCAGGTAAAAATTATAAGAAAATTTCAGAGGAGATTTAATTTATTTTTTTGCAAACCTTGATAAAAGTTCATATAAAAATGGTGGCATAGAAATATCGTTTGATATTTAAAACCAAAAAAATAATGTTGTACACGTAAAGCGGACCATTTTATTTACATTGCAGTTTATATACAATGAAGCGGACAAAAAAACTGGGTAATTTTAAAACACTTTGTGTTGGATGACTCTTCATTGAAGAAGTTCGTGATATTAGTTACCATGCTTAGGGACGATTATTGGTTTAACGAAAATATGTAAACAAAATTTTTGTGATATCAGTAGGCTTAACATAGAAAATGTATTTTTAAACGTACATACATTTTGGTCGCTACCCATTTAAATAATTATCCTAATAATATTATAAATGCGAATGTTCGTACACATGTTTGGATATTTGTTCCGTAATCACGCTTCAATATCTGAATGGTTTTGGATGAAATTCGGTAGGAATATAGATGAAGTGCTGTATTGGAAAATAGGCTACTTTTTATCCAAAAAATGCACGGTTTCTGTGGGAGAATTCCGCATAAAATTTTATTTAAATTTACTAAAGCCCAAGCAACGACTAATACTAATGAATAACTTTGCTATAAAAATATTGATTGAAAAAAAAATTTAAAAATTAATTTTAATTAGAAAAAAAAGTTTTACAAAATTTTGATATGCAGAATTAATTTGGCTGTCTATATCTTTTCAAATATAAAATTTGGCTGAAATCCATAGAGCCGTTACCGAGAAAGCCAAAAATTAAAAAAAACGTTATATAAAAGGGTCCCGTTAATAGACTTTTCCGTATAAGTGGTTCTAATAAAATGATAGCCAATACCAACAGAAAAATTCTCAAAAATGTTCAACAAAATCGTTGGAACCGTTTTCGAGGAAAATAAGCTTTTCCTAAGTGGTCGTATGGCAAAGTACCGTTATTTTTAGCCCTATATATATAATATAAATAAAATTTCAATTTCCCCTCTGAGGAATGCCAAAAGAATAACACATACCAAATTTGAAGGCAATCGCTTAACCCGTTAAGGCTGCAACTCGATATACACCCGGACAGACAGACAGACAGACGGACATTTTTTCACAATGACTTTTTTAGGGTTCTCTATGAATATAAAATAAAATTGAGATAACAATCAAACATGAAATTACGATCACAGAGCATAATTGCTACTCAACTAGAAAATCAGCGAAAGTCAGGGAACAAATATTTGGTCAGGGAAAGTCAGTGAAAGTCAGGGAATTTCAAAAGCGGTCAGAGAAAATATTTTTAAAACTGATCTTTTTCATATTCACTTTTGCACCATTGGTATACTCGTATATAACTTCTTTCTGTGGCCTATAACTCAATACATAAAGTGCTTGTTGAACAAGTGAAACTCAACAACTTTTTAAAATTTGTGTAACACGGAATAACAAGTCTAGGGGAACTATAACAATTGTTTCGGCTTCTTTCAACAAGTGGGAAATTTCACAATTTCACAGTTCTTGTAACTGGAAACAACAAGTGTTAAGAAAAAAGAGAATAAACTTGTTGAATTGTTGACAAATTTCAACTGACCGATGCGCTGGTCAGGGACTTGACAAGTAAGGAATAAGCATTTGAAGTAGTGTTTATCAAGTGATAGATTTGGAAAGATCATTCTGAATTTATGCAGTGGCCAAGAGTTTTGTATGAAAAATGTTTTTTTTTTATTCTGAATCGGACAGTGATCTAGAGGACCAAGGACAGACAAAAGCGTTTAAAGAAAGAATAAACTTTGAATAAAGCCCGATGTGTTTATTGAAAAAAAATCGTATGCCGGTAGAAATTACTGATTACCGTACCGAAAGTCTCTACCACCAATTACGTTCCCCTATACTAATAAAAGTAGAGCACTAACTGTAAGGGAGAAAATATAGATATTGGTTGGGAACTGGATTTCAAATCTCAATTACCATGAATTAGGTCTTAGGTGCATTCACGGTGTTTATAAAATGACAATGGCTCCATTGTTAAAAGAAGTCACAGTTGCAACAAATGAAATTAAATTTCAAAAACAAGTTTGTTGGACTGAAACTGAAATAGTTCAACTTACCATACAAGACTTTTATGAGAAAGGTAGAATGCCGGAAGTTTGCGGAGCTATCGATGGTATTTTGATTAATATTGATGCACCTTCAAACAATGAAGCTGCTATTGTGGATCGGCGTGGTAAGCATTCCGTAACTGTATGGTAGTATGTGCACCAGACCTAAGATTTTACTATGCAATTTTATTTCTAATTTATGTCCAATTTTTCCCTGCAGGAACTTTGGAAAATTTACGACAAAATTTTGTGGCTTGACTTATTAAACTGATTCAACAAATGAAGGAAATTTTTTTTATTGACAATTGTTATGGTTTTTATTGTGTTAGAGAATAGATTTCCAAGCATAGTTAAACAAGTGGTTATTGACTAGTTGACTTTGTGTTCTATGTTATAGGCCCCTTGTGTATTTTAACGAAAAATTACTTAATACCTATGCCAACTTGTAGCAAATAGAACCGTTGGCAGTGAGTTTGTGAAGATCACATTTATTCATTTATTATTCGTTCGTTCGTCGCTCTTTAAAGGACTATTTACATGGAGCGACCAACGAACGACGAATAAATGAATAAAGGGGATTTAAAACCACTTATAAACATGAATTCTTTACAAACTCCATTGCAAATGATGGAAATATAATTTTAGTTATTATTTAGATACTTAAACTTTATTTTTTTTTTCTAAAATATGATTAATTTGAGAAAACAAAATGTTCGTCGCGAATTCCAAGCTGATTGCTACGAACTCCCAAGCTCTATTCGCATTCCACCTACGATCCACATTTCGAGGAACAGATAGTTCGTTCGCGAATAACCTCAAACCCACCGAGGACGAATGTTCGTTCATTCGTTGGTCACTCTCATGTTTTTTTATATATATAATTAACGCGCGCACAAGGGACTATTTGTTTCCCTTTTAAAGTAGAGCACACTACGCGGGCATTAGGAAAATAGGGAGGGGAGAGATAGGAGGGTAAACTATTCCAAATTCGTGTTGTTCGGCTAAAAAAGAATCCCTATATTTCACGATACGTCCGAAATTGGGCACTAGGGTGAACTGATGAGCATTCCTTGCGAGAGGAGTCTTACGGGGGAATTTTTTAAGGGGAGGAATGCAACTGGCTACTTCGAGTGAAATTTTTTTTATAAAAGAAACGATAAAATAAGGAAAGACATGAAACATTGCTCGGTGTTCGAGTGGGGCAATTGTTTCAGCGGCAGTTCTATTTCCTATCAATCTTAACGCTCGATTTTGTATTCTATCAAGCAAGTGAAGCGATGTTTGTGAAGCACCTGCCCAGAGGTGGGAGTTATACTCGAGTTTAGGGCGTATAAACGCTTTATAAATTGTAGCCAGATCAGATGGGGAAAAGTACTTCTTACACCGATACAGAAAACCTAAGCACTTTGCAGCATTCTTGGCGATCTCAATTATATGGTCGTTCCAATGGAGGTCGTCGTTGACACACTTACCGAGTACTGAGAGCTTTTCGGTTTTTTCGATGCAAGTGCCATTCATGGACAATGGCATTGAGGGTATGTTTAGCTTTAACGACAGAAGACAGCATTGAGTTTTCGAAGCATTAAACTCCACACGATTCTTATTACTCCATTTGACAATTCTGTTCGGAGTTTAATGAGCTTGACATACGGCACCGTTGCAATTGTACGTCCGAATTGACGTGAATTACCGAACGAATATGAAAAGCTGAGGGAAGAGTCCTCAGCAAAACAGTTAAGTGGATTAGAAGTAACAGACAGAAGATCATTTATAAAAATGAGGAAAAGAGTCGGAGACAGAACAGAGCCATGGGGCACACCAGCATTTATTTTGTGGGAATGAGACTTGAATCCCTCCAATACATCTTATATTGAACGGTCTAGAAGATAGCTTCTAATCCAACTAACAAGACTATCATCGATCCCAAAAGCACGCATTTTCGATAACAGAACTTCATGCCAAGCTCTATGACCTTAGAAAGAAGGGATTTTAGTGCTACGGGAGGGTAGGAGGAGGGGGAGGATGGGTCACGTTTTAGGGACAGGCTGGACAAATGCTGTTTTCCAGAAAGATTCCAGAAGAGTAGGAGTGATGGAAAAGCTTACGCAGTGGCTTTGCCGGTGTGGATGAACACCTCTTCAGAAGAATCGGGGGTATACCATCCGAGCCAGCGGATTTGTGTATATCGAGATCTTTGAGAACTCTTGCTACTGTACGAGTACAGGAGGGGCTGTGAGGCAGCGTGGAACTGGCTGCGAAATGGGCGGCGAGCAAGTTTGCCTTCCCTGAAGAGCAAACAATTGGTTTGTTATTGTCGATGAGCGTTGGAACCGAAGATGTTGAGTAGTTTTTAATATTTTTTACAAATGACCAAAAACTTTTACTGCTTTTGGGACACTGCAGAATTTTTTGCCGTAATTTTTGGTCATGCAAAAGTTTGGTTCTTTCAATAACAGAGTTACATGAGTTCCTTGCTTGTTCGTGCTTTCTCCGATTTTCCTCTGTAGGGTTGGCTTTGTAGGATCGGAAACTTACTTCTTTGAGCCTGATAGCTTCTTTACACTCAGAATTAAACCAAGACTTTTCTTTAGGCTTGATGCTTTTTACTCTGTTAGGAATAAAAGCATGCATCCCTAGAAAAATCACATTTGTGATCATTTCAGCACTGGCATCAATGATGAGAAATTAGCTGAAATGACAATGGTCGGAACTACCAAATGGAGAAGTTACACTAATGGTATATTTATCAGGGTGAGAAATAAGAAAGGCACTACTCCAGTATGATGGATGTCCGAACTTTCCGAGGGGCACTCGGACCACTACCTCGTTGTAGCCAAGGTACGACTTAGGATATCACGACCCACGATAAGAAGGAGAGGTAATACTGTGAGGAAGTTTAACGTCGGACGACTGCAATCGAAAGAAATCTCCAGATCCTTTTCCGATCGAGTCTCAAATAACCTCCAAAGGAGTCCTTTACCGCCAGCATCAAGTATTGAGAACCAGTGGCAACATTGCCAAAATGCCATCAGGGAAGCCGCGACTGAAGTGCTGGGTTTTTTCACGGCCACCAAAACGAAACTCCTGGTTTGATGATGAGTGTCGGCAAGCACACGAAGCTAAACAAGAAGCATACAAGGTGGCACTGCAAAGAAGTACCAGAACTACCCGTACACTCTACGACCTACGAGCAGAAGAGGAAAGAGGAACACTACCTTCTCAGAAAGAAAAAAAGGGAACATGATAAGCGCGCGATCGAGGAAATGGAGAGCTGTTATTGCAGGAATGAAGTTCGAAAGTTTTACCAAAAGGTACAAAGAAACTGTCAAAAGTACAAAGCTCGAACTGAAGCTTGCAAAGACGATCAAGAGAACATCGTAGTGGAATTGCAGTCGATGCTGAGAATATGGAAAAACCATTTCTGCAGACTGTATAACGGCGATGACGAAACGAATTCCGCTGTCAGGCAGAATGGTCCACTTTATCTGGGCGGAGTAGACCAACAATTCCGACCACCACATCTGGATGAAATAAAGCTAGCTATATCTAAACTTAAGAGCAACAAAGCCGCCGGAGCCGATGGCCTAGCTGCCGAGCTCTTCAAAGCTGCAGGCGATGACTTGGCTATAAGTATGCACCAACTCATAAGCAAGATATGGTTAGAAGAAAGCATGCCCGATGAATGGAATCTCAGTATAATTTGCCCGATCCTTAAAAAAGGAGACCCTCTGAGCTGCACCAACTACATTGGTATCAGTCTCCTCAACATCGCCTACAAGATCTTTTCTGCTGTATTGTGTGAACGCCTAAAGCCATTCGTCAAGAAACTGATAGGTCCATATCAGTGCAGTTTAAGGCCAGGAAAGTCCACTATCGATCAAATATTCACATTACGGATGATCTTGGAAAAAACTCAAGAACTTCAAATCGATACCCACCACCTTTTCATCGATTTCAAAGCCGCGTACGACAGCATTTATAGAGACGAGTTATATAGATCAATGTGCAGTTTTAACATCCCTGCCAAACTCGTCCGCCTGTGTAAAATGACGATGGAAAACGCACGCTGTTCCGTCAAGGTCGGTAAAGATCTCACCGACACCTTTGAAGTCAATAAAAAAGACAAGGCGATGCGCTGAACTCACACACCTACACCAGAGGCACGATCTTTCAAAAGTCCGTCCAATTACTCGCATACGCCGACGATATTGACATAATCGGAAGAACGCAGCGTGATGTCAGTAGCGCTTTTGTGAGTATTGAGACGGAAGCGGCAAAGATGGGTTTAGCAGTCAATGAGGGCAAAACCAAGTATATGATGTCATCAAGAAAAGACACCCAACATCAACGTCTTGGACAAAACATCACCATAGACAGCTCTAACTTGGAGGTAGTTAGGGACTTTGTCTACCTGGGCTCCGCTATTAACTCAGACAACAACACTAGCGCTGAAATCAAACGAAGAATAACTCTTGCCAATCGCTGCTTCTTCGGGCTTAGAAGGCAATTGAGTAGCAAAGCCCTCTCTCGGGCAACTTAACTGTCCCTTTATAAGACCCTCATCATCCCAGTCCTGAGTCCTGCTCTATGGTGCAGACGCATGTTAAAAGCGGATGAGGACACTTTAGGCTGTGTCGAGAGAGAGACTCTCCGGGTGATTTTTGGTCCCATATGCATAAACGGAGAGTGGAGAAGAAGATACAATGAAGAACTTTACCGGCTGTACAGCGACACAGACATAGCCAAAAGAGTAAAAATTCAACGTCTCAGATGGCTGGGTCATATAGAGCGAATGGACATCAATGCTCCGGCCCGGAAAATCTTCGAATCCACCCCAGAGGGACGGCGCAGTAGTGAAAGACCGAAACTCAGGTGGCGCACACAAGTGGAAGAGGACCTCAACCGACTCCACGTGCGAAACTGCAGACAGCTAGCTAGGAACAGAGCTGGCTGGAGAAGCTTGTTGGTTGAGGCCCAGGTCCACCCCGGACTGTAGCGCCACCTAAGAGAAGAGAGAGAGAAGTAAGAAACAAGTAAAAAGTTAAGTTAAATTGCAAAAGCCTTATTTGTTTTATAAATATGGTTTTAATAAATTAGGCCGACAAACTATTTCTGGCATATTTAAATGCGTATAAATTTTGTTATCGCGAAATGCAAAATTTATGGTTTTAACAAATGTTTTCCTCTAAGATTTTAAAAATTAATTCTATTCACCTCCTTTCACCTATATGATATAACGCAAAGTAAGTTTGTTTAAATAACAGTTAATTGTTTCTTTTCTTAAATGTTAACAGTTTAGTCTTAATTACTGATAAATTATTTTACAATTCTACAGTCTCAAACGAGGCTGAACTAAGATTTGATCTGCACAGCATACTCTGGAAAGGGTCGAATTATGCCTGCGCTGATAGAATCTAACATCCATTTAACAGTTACGTGCCGACAATCACTACTATAGCGTAATCTAAAAATAAAAAAAAATAATAATTTATATTTATTTAGTTTTTTTATCGCCAAACCCACCTGCTTTGTGATATTGGTTCGACGAATGTGTCATCCTCATACAGAACCACATTTGCTTTCTTCCTATTCAGAGTTGTATGTCCTCCATTATCCTCGAAATCCTTCAAGTAACCATGCAAAGTTTCAGTGCGAAAATACGCCAGAAAATTATTAAACATTTCCGTCTTTAGTATCTTCTTCTTCTGAGACAGAGAAACTGCTGCGTCTTCGAACTCATCCGAGTTTTCTCTTTTCAACGAAGACCTTCCTATTTTCATTGGACTTTCTTTTGATTTCTCTTCCGGTGCATCCTTTTTGACTGTTCTAAGAAAACCTTTGATCGAATTACCAGGTTTTCCTTTTTCATCCAATTTGGGAAGTTTTCCTTTCCTAATTGAACTTCCATCCCCAACCTCGTCGTCCTTAGGAGAACATTTAGTTTTATCAATTTTAATTTTTTTCGATGGACTTCCAGCCATGCTTGTTTGGATTTCAATATCATCATCGTTGTTGTCGCAACTATTGAGAAGTAAGTCGACATTGACGTTGTCCTTGGAGGCGGTAAATAGATTTTGCAATTCCTGTAAATTTGTTGCTTCCTTTGGTGACTTATCATCTCTGAGCTTTGTAATGCGTGGAAATCGAATGGATATTCCGTTGGCGGTGTGGGCGTTTGAGCTTGTGAATTCAGCTCCTGTTATTTCCCAAACTGGCATTTGATTAGGAGATTTGGCAATGTAGTCTGGAACTAGGGGTTTATTGCAAACCAACCAGGCAGGGAGGTTTTTGACATCATTTCGTTCCATTAGTGGCATAAGTTTGTCGTGGATCTCTTCCATGGTTGCGTCATCCAAGCCCGAATGGACTTTGGTAACCGTCTTCCAGACTCCGCTTTTCTTGTCGAGACATCCCATCAAATAAATACTCAGCATTCCACCCTTCTTTCCAGATCCAAACCAGCCGCCGAGAACAACCAAATCGGCGGTATCAGCCATTTTACCTAAAACAAAAGAAAGAGTGAGGTCGGTCTGCAGGTGAATCTGGGAAAGTGTTCAACCACCTTCAAAAAGATAGTCTTTTTTGACTTTCAGCCATCCCCGTTTACCCGGTTGGTACAGCCCGTCGGCACTTTTCAGGACAATCCCTTCCATTCCAGCTTTGAGGACCTGAAATCAAAAAAATATTCTTCCAGGAGCAACTATCAAAGGCACCATTTTCTCTACCTTAGCCGTCATAAGAGCTAGTTCCTTCTTTGTTGATAGAAAATGACTCTCAGACAATTGAACATAAGACTTAATCGGAGTTAGATTTGCCTCCAGAATCTTCCTCCTCTCTCGGAATTTCCTGAAAAGAAAGATGTTTCTCAATTTCATCAGACAACCTAACCCATGATCCTTACACGTTCTGTAAATCTCTTCCATTGAAGTATATGCAGTCAAAAATGAAAAGACAAACTTCTGCGTTGCTGTGCTCTTGTTTCTTGTGAGCTCCCAATGTTCCGAAAGGCAGCAGTTCTCCAGTATCCGTATCGACCATGATTATCTCAGAGTCAATGATCATATCAGAAGCAGATGGGAAGGCCTTTGGATATAAAAAAGAAGAAAATTTTGACAAAACAATGATGTTGATTCCTTCCAACTCACTTTGGGAATAATTTCCTTGAATCTTCGAACTTTATGATCCATGACAGGCTTCAAGTTTCTCGAGAAGAAACGGTACTCGTTGCCCTGCTTATGGATTTGAACACGTTCGCCATCGTATTTGATCTCACTAAACAGACCTCCGGGATTCTTCTTGAAGGCTGTGTCAACTGAATTGCATGCATTCGCAAGCATCGGACTGATTGGAGTCATGATTTGGACACTAACCGTACCACCCGCTCCCTAGAATATTGGATAGTTAGATGGGGTTCCCTATAATGTAGTTTCATTTTCTTGCCTTTTTTCCTTTTACGGGACTCTTGGCAGCGGTTTTAGAAGCAAATTGATCGACGACGGCATCGAGATCATGTGAGGACTGGTATGCGGGGTAAGCTCCTGGACCAAAGGCGTCTAAGACATGTCTTGCCTTAGCATTTATCTTCAAGTCTTGTTTAATAAGACGGATAATCTGGAATTGGGAAACACATTGAAAAACAGTTTTTTTTTTTTTAAATAGACTCCCAGAACTTACCATTTTTAGGTCTTCAGCTGTGGCTTTTTTGCATAATTTGCTGAATACATCAATTTGATGATCCTCCTTTCCAGAGGAAGTCAGGCTGATAAGTGTTTCATCAACCTGTTGCAAGGTAAGGGTGCTCTTTGCGCTTGGAGTGACTCCCTTTGAAGACTCAAAATACTTACGAATTGTTTCAGAGACATCACCTGTAATTGTATTCCACCATAAAAAACATACATTAATGCATTTTTTGGAGAAACATACCCTGTTCTAAATCTATGAGCATATCTTCAGCACTCGTGCGAAATATCCTCGAAAAGAGTTTAATAATTTGTTTGTTTTGCAGATTGTAAACTCGTTGACTAGCATTTGGTAGGAGCATATTAATCCACAGATGGATATCTCCTTTGAAGCCTTTGCCACTAGAACCCTGTAATTGATAATGATTTGTTTGAAAATTTCATTTGCCGGTGTTTGGAGTTATTACCTTTTGAAAGAAATTCTGCAAAATGTTTGATTTGCTAATGTAAGACGAAACATTGGCTACTTTATCACATATGCTTATGAAAGTTTCTAATAAATTATCTTTAATAACAGCCATTTTGCCAAGAGGAAAATATAAAACAATAATTTAACGCAAATATATTAACAATTGAAAGTAATTTCACAATAATTGGTGACACATTTCGAAGGAAAATAAAAATAAATTAATATAAAACCAAACTTGTTTACAATTTAAACTGTCACTTGGTGCTTTGACACTGACAATCATTTCGAGCTGTTTGTTTTGAGTATAACAGTTTGGCAGGTGTTTTTCTACAGTAGTAGTCATATATAAAAACAATTTTTTTAAATTTTGTTTTGCCAAAATGAAAGCAATGTTCATTACACACTAAGAAACCATCCTCATTTATTCTTAAAACTAAAACTAAGTTGTCTTACGAAGTAGTTTATGCTGTGTACATTCATCATGTTTGGCTGGGAGTTGTCCATCGATGGGACCTGGGGGTCAATTCTGTATCAGTGAAGACGTTAAGTCATACAAAAAATAACAATCCAAGGATCACAACAGTTATTTTCGAACTTATTATTACTGTCACAATGAGTACTTAAGTACAAAATGTTAAATAATGTAGGTTTTTAAGACTTACTTCTTGTAAATAATAAAAAGCGAAAAATAAGGCCTTATTCCGTGGCCTAAATGCAAAATGTGATTTATAAAACTAATTTCCACTAATCGACGTTTCATAAGTTAGTCCACCGAAGTTGGTGGATTAGCGAAGGAATAAGAACCAGATGTGTCAGATTTATTCTCAAATGAATTATTAGATGCGTTCAATAATGTGAGCTTCATTATTGTATTTTCCATACACAAATAATCAAAAGTAAATATGTCTATAATGACTTCTTCTCTTTGAGGTATATCTCGAGTATAAATTACGAATATGAAACTGGGGTTGTGGAAAATAAGCATTTATTTCTTTAAATTCTGATCATCATCATAATCCACAATCCAGTACGGATTTCATTTAAAAAGTTCTTTTTTGCATGCCGATTGCTGGATGACACTATCCAGTTTCGCACATCAAGCCTAGTCTACGACATAATTTCAACGTAAGCAATAACTTTCTACGATAGAATTAATTATAAAAGACTTTCTTAGATGGTTCCTCTTGGCTCATACGATCTAGTTGCCTAACTTACCCGAGTCTACAGAGCTTTATTATTTCCAGAACATCTGCTTCGAAGTAGATGTCATACAATTATTGATGATTGCATCTTCTCCAGAATTACAATTATCGGACCAGCATTCTTCATTAATATGCAGCCACATATTTTGGTCTGCCTAATCTTATTCAGCTTTTGGAATCCGATCATGTCGGTGTCGTCTCTCGAAGCCAGACTGGACTTGGTGACGACAGTCCCTCTTGTTGATGTGCCAGAATCTTAGATTGCTTTCCCTAACGCCAGGTTGAAGAGGATACAAGCCAGACCATCCCCTTGTCGAAGTCCATTAAAGATGTTGATTGGTCTCGACAGCAAACCAGCTACTTTTACTTGGCCTGTAATTTTGGCCATAGTCAGCCTACATAGTCTTGTTAATTTATTTGGTATGCCGAGTTCTCTCATGGCCTCACATGGGATAACAATGTTATCCCTTTTTTGCGATTTTTGGATTTGTACAACTTTTCTCATATACGCCCGGCACTCTATTCCCAAGACTTACTTTTCCCTAATCAAGCTCTCGTGGCGGGACCTAGCGCATGACTAAAGGTTATTTGCCTTAATGTTCATCGCGTAGGGCAGCCGTGTTAATTCGAACCTGAAGAGCGAAGGCAATACTTCTTCGCAACGCAATCCGCCCTCCGAATACCATACCAACAATATAGTGATCCGAGTCAATGCTGGCACATCAGGCTCGAGCATTGGCGACGATCTATCAACACGTGCTCAATTTGGTTACAAGTTACTCAAACAGGTGGCTTTGTAGATATCTTTACACGGGAGAATGTTACTCGCAACGATAAATTTCGTTCATGCTGTCATGTTTTTATTTTATTTTTTGGCTAACTAATCCTTCCTCGAGCACACGGTGTTTTGTATCACCGCTGTAGCATACGCCATGTTTTTTTAGCAAAACAACATTCCTTTGACATCCTCATTCTTGCAGTGATGTTATGTCAGCTTTATATGTGGCCAGGATACCCTGCTAGTTGATGCGCAGCTCAAGCTGTGTAGACTGTAGAAAGATCTCACGTTCTATGAGAAAATTCGTAAATCGTTTAGCCATTGTCGATGCTTGTTTCGTCGTCGAGTGATCTGGAAATCTGGTTATTTCCGAGGCTTCTTGTTCTGAGACTTTGTAACCTGCATCTCGCCAACCCTGAGAGACTAACCGAGCCAATGTTTTACTAAGAATAATAAAAATTTGTTACCAGCGGCTGCAACTAGGAGACTATGGAGGCACTTACGCCTCACATCATTTTTTAAAAGATGAACTTTTCAACATCTTATTTTAATCGCGAAGAAGATCAACTTCCTTTTTCAACTCTTGGCATAGTTGGGTCATTTCGGCAAGCCTTTTGAGGAATTTTTTCGTCATTCTTGGGACTAAGTCTTCCCTGAGTCTTGTTTTGCACTAGGTGGATGCTTCAGAGGACTCTTTTTCCCGGTGTTCACAACGAAACGTCTTTTATTTCGCTTAGTTTTTTTGTAATATTTATTGTTTAACTCTTATTGCCTTCCTTCCTTATATGATTTTTTCTAACCTACTAGGGTTATAAAATTATAATGTCTTATTTCGGAAGTTGCATGTGCAGTTTTCGAAATACCGGTTGCATCCGTTTAAATTAAGTGTTGCCAAAAATCGTTCTAAAATAATAATTTTCGAAAAATAAGCAATCCCAGCGCCACCTACGGGCAATTCAAATAGCTTTAGTTATTCTTTGCAAAATGAGCTCCCTGTCTGTGAAATTCCCGTCAAAATCGGTCCATAAACAAGAATTTTCGAACAAAAAACGACACCATCGCCACCTAGTGAGTAATTAAGTTACTCCTTAGGATATCAGATACCTGTCAGTGAAAGCCCCGTCAAAATCGGTGCAGCCGTTCCTGAGATTACCCGGAACAAACAGACTGAAAGACAGGCAGACGGACAAATTTTGTTTAAATGGTGTTTTTGTTATAAGTATTGTATATCCTTTCGTATACATCAAGTAAAAATCTGTTACCTATTCTGATTTTAAAAACAGACACTCCATTTTTATTTATGTGTATAAATATTTATCTTCTTTTCAGAATTTGAATGTGACAAGATATACGACTCAAAAACATTAAAGAATGGAACGATCAACTCTCCATTATACTCCGAATCTGGATTTCTGACATGTCGCTATGAATTCAAAGCCGAAGAACTTGAAAGAATACAGGTTTATCACTCGACCGTTAATATATTTTTAATTTTGTTGAATCTATTTTCAATTCACTGTAGATCAAATTCTTCGAGTTCAGCCTCCCAAAACAAGCTAATCGCAGTGACTGTGAAAACGCCGACATCTTGCAGTTATTTCTACCACAGCGTAATAGATACGAACTTGAAGATACATTTTGTGGTTCAATTATTCCAAAACCGATAATGTCTGATGGATCGATGATGTTACTCAAATACATGAGCAGGAGAATCGGCAAAGGCACACGAGGTTTCAAGGCTGAATACAGATTTCTTAAAAGTAAAAAAGCTACATAATACAATTCAAAAACATGCACTAACCGTATCTTTATTAACCTTTCTAGATTTCGGTATTACAACTGGGGAACAAATGTCGAATCATTGCGTCTTTGCATACAACAGTTCAGTGGACAAAACTGGTTGGTTCACATCTCCAAACTTTCCAGGATTCTATCCGAAAAACTTGAAATGCAATTACTACTTTTTCGGACATGCTTCTGAGAGAGTAAACATCAGATTTACGTTTTTCGATGTTGAGGGAATTTATCCGTAAGAGAGAGATAGACGAATGTGTTAATTTTTTTGTTGATGACATATTTTTAATTATTTGACAGATGTGAAGATTCTACTGCTAGTGATTATGTTGAATTTTCGAATTTTATGAGCACTGACAGAAAATTTGCCAAAATGTGCGGAAAAAAGAATGAAATTCATGTTCGATCTGATGGACGATTCTTTCGGATAACGTTTCATGCAAATGACAGATTTGATAAAACTGGTTTTCGAGCTTCGTATGAGTTTGAGACGAAAATGGTCACTACAGAGAATACATCACTCAAAAGTCCGACATCCAAGGGGTCTTCATTGAGATTAATAAGTACGAAGTTCACAAAAGCTGATTTATGCTTTGGTGGCAAACTAGTTGCAAGGCAACCGGTTTGCTTATGATTGAATATGGAAAAATAATATATTGAATATTTTTGCAGGTCTTCTTAGTGTAGTTATGTCTCTTGTGTCAACACATTGCTCGACCATAACAAGGATTCTCTGACAAGCACCTTCAAAAGTGTAAATTGTTGGTTTCAAAGTAGTTGTTTTTTTTTATTTTTAATAGACGCTATTATAAGAATGTGAACATTATTGTTATAAGTTTAAGTAAAATGTAAATAAAAATAAGAAATAAAATGTTGCGATTTTATAGTTTTTGTTTGTATTGATGTTTGACCGAATAGCCTCTTTAAAATCAGAAGTATGAAAAAGTAAGTATGAACTAAACTTAAGGCTGTCCCAAAGAGCTAAAATTGAAGGGGCTTGGTTTTTGAATGCATATCAATAATTCGGAGTGTTATTTCAATATTTATCATCTAAGGTCTAGTGAGAGTGACTTTTTCAAGGAAGAGCTAACGCTTAGACAAGGTAACTCAGGCAAGGAACTCAGACCTTTTGGCATACGAGAGTGACATCCGAGTTTCTATGAAATCAGGGGAATTTTTTTTTGTGTATATAGTTATTAACTCTATTTGTAAGACTTGAGACTGAATGTTGAACAATCCAAGCTTGAAGAATTAGAAATAAAGGAAAGAATTTTACAGCACAGTAGATTTTCTAACTTAAAACCCTTTCTAACTGATGGTGACGTCTAGTTTACCCTAGGAGTTTGAAAAAATGCTATCCAATCGGAGAATTGAACCCACAATGTCTAGGTTAGTAAGAAAACTCCTTGTATATTAGTATACTGCATCACCTCCGCACATTTCTTAGTACTATTTTTCCTTCTAAATCAAAGGTCTCACCGTTTATATCCAGGATGATACATTTTGCAACTTACGGTTAAAATACGCATAATTTTCCTCTAATAATTATTGAAACTTAGAGCGATTTCACCCCGAATTATGTAAGATGCCGGTATTCAGGCAGTAACACTAATGACTATGGGTCATAGATGCACGAAGTTGGTTGTTACGAGTACCAGATCCCCGAGCAAAAATACCTACAAAGCCAGCTGGATATCAAATCAAATCGACCATGTGCTGATTTATCGTTGCCACTACCCAAGCCTGATGACGATACGCACCTATATCGAGGAGCCGACATTAACTCGGATCACTCTCTTGGTTGTATGGGGATCCTATAAGGCGGATTGCTTCGCGAAGTTGGAAGATTGCATCCGCTGCTCAGGTTCGAATAACATGGCTACCTTACGCGATGAAAACAAAAGTAAAACCTGGAGTTACCAGCTAAGACTCGCCCTCGAAGAGCTCGATGATGGAAGTCCTGGGGACGGAAGGCCGGTCGTAGATAAAAAAAATTATGACGCCCCAAGAACAAAGTCATTAGTACTGCCAGCTGACACCATCTTGGGAAGTAGTCGCAGAGATCGGAGTGCCTGGTTTGATGATGAATGTAAACTAGCGTCTGAACTTAAGAATACTGCATACTGAGTAATGTGCAGCAGTCTCATAGAACGTAGGTGCGCGTAGATGTATATAAAAAACAATTTTTCAGTACTTTCTACAAGATATTTTTATTTATTCAAGAAGAACGGATAGTCCCATACTCGAAATCCATAATTGGCAACTATCGATGTGGTTTTATTGAATGCCGTAGACCAGGACGCCCGAAGATTTAGGGTGCGCAATTGAATGGTGTCGGCAAGCAATCGGGGTGTATGGAAAAACTTGTTGAAGGAGGCTCGGACCGGATCCCGGTTGTTGCGCCCATGATGATGATGATGATGTGGTTTTATACCAGGATATACTTTACTTTACCCTCACACGCTATTGAAAAATTCTGGAATCTAACATTTTAGGGAATAATCTTAAGCTAGCTGTTACCCGCGACTTCAAAAACTGTTTACTCAATTCGCAAAGTTTATATTGTTATTGTGGTTTTCAGCTAAATCGTTCTAAAATAATAATTTTCGAAAAATAAGCAAACCCAGCACCACCTACGGGTAATTCAAATAGCTTTAGTTATTCCTTTCAAAATGAGCTCCCTGCATGTTAAAGTCCCGTCAAAATCGGTCCATAAATAAGAATTTAAAAAAACGACACCAACGTCACCTTATGAGTAATAAACATAGCCTAAGTTACTCCTTAGGATATAGGATGTCAGCTACCTGTCAAAGAAAGTCCGGTCAAAATCGGTGCAGCCGTTCCCGAGATTATCCGGAACAAACCGACAGAAAGACAGAGCCAATTTTTTGTTAAATGGTGTTTTTGTTATAAGCTATTATTTTGATTTTAAGAACATTTTTATTTATGTGTATGGATAGGTTTTGAAGCCATACCTTCGGTAGCATAACCACCAGCAGAAATTCATAGAGCCATGAGAGAGTAGGTGTGAAATATTTAGTTACAAAAGAATTCATTTTCAATAAGCGTCACTAGAATATTAACCAAGAGGTGTAGCTGAAGTTCACTATGAATTGATTTTTTTTCTCAAACTTTTTTTAAATTGAATAATATAAGCAACAGTATCAAGTTTTGCAATAAAAAAATAGTAATAAACATACATTTTGGAACAAGCAAACCGTCTCACATAACCGCCACTGACATCAAGCTGGTGTACTTTCGATTAGGTCAATATCGTTGGCGTATGCGACAAATTGGGCGGACTTTTGAAAGCTCTTTCCGCTTATGTTGGCATGAGAATTGTTCACTATTCTTTCAAGAATGATGGTGAAGAAGTCACATGGCATCGTCTTGTCTGAACCTTTTTTTATACTAAAAGAGTGGGAGAGGTCATTACTGACCCTGACGGAACAGTTTGCGTTTTCCATCGTCATTCTGCACAGACGGACGAGTTTGGCAGGTATACCAAAACTCCACATTGCTCTTTATAGTTCTTCTTTATAAATGCTGTCATGTCTTTAAAATCGATGAAAAATTGGTGGGTCGATTTGAAGTTTCTGGTTTTTCCAAGATCTGCCGTAATGTGAATATTTGTTCGATGGTGGACTTTCCTGGCCTAAAATCGAACTGGTTTTTAAACCTACCGGGTTTTTGACGAATTGTCTTTAGGTGCTCATACAATACAGCAGAGAGTTTCTCATATGCAATATGATACATATATCTTACTTATGAATTGTGGTGGATGCTTACAACCAATTCAGTTCCATTTTTACAATTATCTTTATTTTTCGGTTTTTCCATAATTTTAAGATGGTCATCTCTTTCCTTTCTATTCGGAAGAAAGACCTCGACCTAGCTAACATACTTTTTTTCCGTTGGCTCTTCTTTTTGGGGACAGATTTGCCCAGCTCTTGTGTATCCCAAATATCTCTATTCCTTTATAGATTCTGCGATTTGCACAATGGTGTCAAACAGAATAATGAAGAAACAACTTCAATCATGTAAACTTGGTGCTAAAGAAACGTACAACTGTTATAACTCCACATTCAAAATATTACTCTGTTCAATTTTGTTGGCCTCTTCTGTTAAAAGCTTAAATTTGACAAAAATGTCATCGTTCATTCTTTCCCACACCGAAATTCCTCACAAAATTCTTACCCGATTCTTTTCTTTTCCCATCAGAGAAATTTCAAAACTTTTTTCAGTCCAAATTTTGCACTCGTCGTGTTTGTTTGGGTAGATACCGCCGGCGGAGTAGAAAACCCTCTTCCACCGCAAAACCAAAAAGAAGATTCTCACACAAAAACTCAACTAATTCGGTTAATTAATTCTTGAATGAAACGATCTCATCTAACAAGCTGTGAAAATAACAAAAAACAATGTTCACTCGTCCAATGTAAGTGCTTCAAAATTAAATTATAATTTCTCTATTTAGTGATATTTTTATTGATCCATTTTGGCCACCTTTTACCTCGAACAAAATTGCGCTATATTCTTTCAATTTATTTCCCATTCGAATGGTCCTACGAAGTTCATACTGAATTCCTTCAATTTGTCGAGAAAAAGAACATTTTACATAACTTTTCGCCCCCAAAGGAGCATGAATGTCTCTGGTTTCTCAATGAAATGTCGAATAGATACAGAATTTAAGTCGATTTCGATACCATTTCTATGCCTGCCTACAGCCTACCTCCCTCCTGCGCAAGGGATGATTATATTGGGGTGGGTTTTGATTTGGTTGTAATCTTGTAATACGGTAGTTGTGTGGCTGCAGCTGTTCTAGGGGTGATGGGGCACGGCCCCACATCAACAATCACCACCAGACACTGGGGCAGCCAGTGACCCGCTTTGGCTGCTCCCAAATATCCTCGTTAACATTGCATAATCACAGAAAATAGAGCAGAACTTCTGAAAATGAAATCCGTCGACGCAACCAACAAGATGATGCTTTGGCGAGCGTTGTCGTCTAAATTTAGCAAACATTTCGAAACATTCTACGAACCAAACAATTCCTCGGAATTGTGACGTCGCGTCCATGTATAAAACGTTTGGCATTGGCGTTCCCATTTCCCATAACCTGAACAATTCCAAATCAGCTGTATGTGTATCACTAAAGCACTTGCAGTGCCAACGGAAACGAGAAGTATCGGATTCGTCAGCGCCAAACGACTGGCATTGTTCGAGAGGGTAACTATGCTCTTGAAACCACAAGCGCCTGATTAGACGCTGCGTGCTAAGAGGAAGATTGCTTGTCGTGCCGGGTTACAATGTCGCCCATCTGCTGCATTTAAATTATTCTATCTTCATTGACTACCTAGATGAGGCTGATTTGTTTGCATTCTCTCTCTCGTTTCAGTTTAAATGCTAATTTGGCAAAAATATGCTCCGTGGCGCGGCATGGTGCTATAACATCGCCCAACAACAACGAAGTTGCGACGCGTCAATATCATGAAGTGGTCGGCGATATCATATGTCCATCACAGGTGCTGGGAATCGACCATCTGCGGGACCCCAGGATGAACAAGGTAATTAAAGTGTGTGAATGTCATTAGTTGATTGAATGAAGGCATTTGCCAAGGTCATCACCTCAGTGGAGTAGGTGGATCTTTGTATAAATTAGAATCACTTTTTTGATGACCAAACTAGTTTGGATACAAAACGTGTGGTTTTTTTTTTGGCAAATCAGGAAAGCCTGAGTCGAGCTCGAGGTATAGGCAAACAAGTAATTCATTGCGAGTGGCAGGGAAGACGTCATATTTCTTCTTCCACGTGTAGAGAAATATCATGTTGGTATACCTTATACATCGGTGGCTCAATCGAGTTCAAGTTGCTTGGGTTATTATGTTGGAAGGAAAGAGGATGAGGAATGGAAAATCCCCAAATCGTTGAGTCAGTAATGTACGAAGTATGATTATTATAAGAAGTGGGTAGGCATACACTGGGCTTTTTGGATCAATGCGTGACGGGAAGTGGTGGATGAATATGGCACCAATATGTTTGGGGATTCATTAGGAGACTTGGTAATGATAGACTAAAGTATTTGTCTTGTTGGATTTGTTTGTTTTTTTCTTTTCTGAGGTTACATTATTAATTTCTATGATGTCATTCCATTCATCATTTAATGACAGTTAGTTGGAATTTAAATATTTGATTTAAGAATCACTTCATTAAAAGGTTAACCACCTATAATACTGGGAAGCTTTTTGTATTGTTAATACGTTGTTTAATGAACAAGGTTAGTACAAGGCAACGCCCACTTATTCACATTCTATTGAAAGGCATTTTGGCATCAACTTGAACTTGACAAGTCTCCAAGTGCTTTGAATGTTTGTTGGCCAACAAAATCGATTATGAGGTCTAGAAATCAAGATGATTTATATTGGTGAGTTTTGTCAAACGATTGAAGAAGGTTTTAAATAGGGTGGAATGAAAGGGGTAAGGGCGTTCAGCTTAAAAGACACAGATGTTGGATTGACATTAAGGGTACCTTATCTTACGTTAGATGGAACTACAGTTGGGCCTCAACCAACAAATTTCTCTAGCAAGTTTGGTCCTTAGTTAGCTGGCTCCAGTTTTGCACGTGAAATTGGTCAAAGTCCACTTGCGTGTACCACACAAATGTCGGTCTTTCTGTACTGCGCTGTCCTTGCGGATGGAATCGAAGATTTTCCGGGCCAGACCATTGATGTCCATCCGGTCTATATGACCCAGTCATTGTTTGGTGTCTCTTCATGATGATGAAGCATATACTTAGATTTTCCTTTTTTGACTTCAAAGGTGTCGTTGAGGTCTTTACCGACCTTGGCGGAACAGCGTTCGTTTTGATATGGACCTATCAGGTCGTTGACGAATGGCTTCAGGCGTTCAAACAATACAGCAGAAAGATCTTGTAGACGAAGTTGAGGAGACTGATACCCATGTAGTTGGTGCAGTTCAGAGGTTCTCCCTTTTAAGGATCGGGCAAATTTGTGCTGAGATTTCATTCATCGGGCAGGTTTTCTTCTAACCATATCTTGCTTATTAGTTGGTGCATACGTATAGCCAAGTCGTCAGCTTTGAAGAATTCGACAGCCATGCCATCGGCTCCGATGACCTTGTTGCTCTTAAGTTTAGATATAGCTAGCCTTACTTCATCCAGATGTGGTGTGCGGAATTGTTGGTCTACTTCGCCAGATAAAATGGACCATTCTGCCTGATAGCGGAATTCGTTTCGTCATCTCTTCGCTTCCCTGATGGCATTTTGGCAATTTTCCCACTGGTTCTCAATACTTTATGCTGGCGGTAAAGTATTCCTTTATAGGTTATCAGAGAAAGGACCTACCGATTTCTTGCATTAAGGGTCTTCCTCTTATTGAAAACAGAATTTGTTTCTTGGCTAAGTTTAAGAATAAAAAGCGCGCGCTTAACATTTTTAATTTTCTTCTTTCTTACTTACTTAAGGGGCGCTACAGTTCGGGACGAATCTGGGCCTCAACCAACATGTCTCTCCAGCCAGCTCGGTCTTTGGCTAGCTGCCTCCAGTTTCGCACTCCAAGTTGGTTGAGGTCGTCCTCCACTTGAGCGCGCCACCTAAGGCGAGGTCTTCCTTGACTGCGTCTACCCTCTGGAATGGATTCGAAGATCCTGCGAGCTTGTCCATTCGCTCTACATGAACTAGCCATCTTAAACGTGATATGCATATTTTTTTGATCAATGTTAACAAACGCTCCAGCTCGCCGAGTTCTGCCAATGTGATCCGACCTGTGAGTTCAGTACCAACCTTGACGGAGCAGCGAGAGTTCTCCATCGTCATCCTGCACAGTCGGACGAGTTTTGTGGGGATGCCAAAACCTGACATGGCTCTGTATAGCTCGTCTCTATAAATGCTATCGTACGCGGTATATGAGGTGGTGGGTATCGATTTGGAATTCTTGGGTAGTTTCCAGGATCTGCCGTAGCGTGAACATTTGATCGTTTGTGGACTTTCCTGGTCTGAAACCACACAGATAGGCGCCAATTAAGTTGCTGGCGAAAGGTTTCAGGCGTTCACATAGTACGGCAGAGAAGATCTTTTAGGCGATATATTCAGGAGACTTATTCCTGTATAGTTGGCGCAGTTTAGAGGGTCTCCTTTCTTGTGGATCGGGCAAATGATGCTGAGGTTCCATTCATCAGGCACACTTTCTTTCTGACCAAACTTTAGAGATGAGTTGGTGTATGCACTCCACCAGGTCATCTCCGCCGCTTTAAAAAGTTCGGCGGGTAGTCCGTCGGGTCCAGCAGCTTTGTTGTTTTTTAGTTTAGATATTGCTATCCTCACTTCATTTTGGTCAGGTGGACGGAAGTTTTGTCTGTCATCGTCCATGTTGAATGGTTCATTCTGCCTGACAGTGGGATTTCGGTCTTCATTGCCGGTTAACAGTCTGCAGAAATGGTCCTTCCATGTAATCAGCACCGACTGTGACTACTACGAGGTTTCCGTGCGGTTTTTTTTTGCTTGGCACGTTCTTTTTACCTGTTGGTATAACTTCCGCACGTTGTTCCTGGAGTAGCATCTCTCAATATCTTCGATCGCGCGCTTCTCATGCTCTCTATTTTTGTTTTGGAGAAGCCGGTGTTCTTCCCGTCTTTCCTGCTCGCAGAGCTCGCGAGAAACTCTCGTCTTTCTTTGCAGCGCCGCTTTATATGCCTCTTGTTTGGCTGCATGGACCTGCCTGCATTCGTCATCGAACCAGAGGTTTCGTGGTGGTGGTCTGGTGAAACCTAGCACATCAGTTGCGGCATCTCTGATGGCTTGTTGGCAGTGTTGCCACTAGTCTTCGGCACTTGATGCTGGCGGTACTGGATTTCTTGAGGGGTTACGGGATATTCGATCGGCATAGGTACTGACGTTTTCTTGCGATTGCAGCTTTCCAACGTCATGCTTCCTCACAGTAATACTTCGTTCGGGTTATTCATATTTTTATCATGGTGCAACAAGGTAGTGATCCGAATCGATGTTAGCTGCTCGGAAGGTTCGAACATCCAAGATCGTGTCTTGCATCGATCGCAACGTGATCAATCTGGTTGACGGTTCTTTGATCTGGGTGCCGCCAAGTCCCTTTGTGTATATTGAGATGAGGAAACCGTGTGCTTGCAATGGTGACGTTATGTGCCGCTGCGAAGTCAGTTAGCCTAAGTCCGTTTTCAGACGTTATGTCGTGTAGGCTATGTTTTCCGACAGTCCTACCAAAGATTTCCTCTTTCCCTATTTTGGCGTTAAAATCGTAGGTTTTGTCGAGGAGCTCGTAGAAGTCATCCTTGGTGGCGTCATCTTTGTCCTCTGTGGGGGCATGAGCGCATATTAGGCTAGTGTTGGCGAATTTAGCCTTGATACGGATTGTCACAAGTCGCTCACTTACGTGTCGAAATCCCAAGACTTGGAAGAGACAATTCAATAGTGGACAAAATAAGTAAGTAAAGAATAGCAATAGCCGATCTAATTGTTAGAGACACCACACGCAATTCATTTTTTACGACTTTCAGATGTTGTTTCCTTAAAAAGCTAACTTGTCGTTATTGTGCAGATTTGTAACCATTATTTAAGATACTGGTTCCTCATTTAACATGCTAGCAGATAATGGTCAGATGACATTTTTGTATTCATAACTTATTTCATACATTTTCCCAGCTCAACGACCTTCATATTTTTATCGAGACCTGACTTAATTGATAAACAATTATCACACTCTGGCGTTTTTTCGTCTTTCGTCAAAAAAATTCAATTCCAGCGTAAAAACAATTCAACGTACTTACGTACGCCTTTGTCCATTTTTTTTTTAAACACGTGAGACGCGTGATCCATGTGATCCATGTGATTTATGTGATATAATATTTATGTACATATCAGATCACACCCAACCAACTAAATTTGACTACTCTGTTGGTTTTTGTAATAACATCTGCTTAACCGAAACAGACGTTCGATACACAAAAATACGTATTTAACTTTGTCATTGACCTCTAACAAGCGAATATTAACGTTTTGCAATATTTTTTTGATGATGATTTAATTATAGAACACGACGCTATCTTTTTGGCGTAAGATATATGTATCTCAACTCAATGGCACAATCTAAACAATGCCATCGGTTCTTGTTTTATATGCTTTTTTCTTTGGTTCTACGAAAGCTTTAATTTGTTTCGAGAATTTTGAGTTTTCAAACTGTTTTTTTTCTACAAAATTTTATGTAATAGTATCATAAGTTAAGTAGATGCTCAATGCTTATAGTCATAGAGTTTCTCAGTTTTTATTACAAAATTATTTTAAAAATCTTTCAAGAATTTTGTTTGCATGCCACATGAATGCACTTAAATTCATTTGTATATGGAATACATATATACTGGTTCGTCGTTATAAACTTAAACAAATAATTTACACTAGCGTGTATGAATAAATTCTTATTAAATATCGTAAAAAAAATAAAAGAATGTTTAAAAAATGGTTTTTGAAAAAGTCATTAATTGGAAGAGGAATTGTTCTCGAATCAGGGCGCAATATTGGATTCTTTTATCGACAAAAAGCTCACCAAAAGGTTAGCAATTGGGAAAATGAAGCTAATAAAATCAGACTGAGGGTCAAAACTGCTAAGTTAACTATGTGGGGCAGCAGAGAGCCTTTATTTCGGTTTAGGCGCCATTTTTCAATTACAGAAGTGTTTTACCGTTAATGCATCCACCCAACACTTACGTGACAGTTGATATTGTTCATTGTCCAATATATTTATAGCGAGTTTCATTAAAAAAAAAGATTTACTCTTTCCGTCAAAAGATTTTATCTTTTTTGAATGTTGAGAGTTTTATTGCAAGAAAAAGAGCAAATCTAGATCAAATCTCAACACGAATTGATTTGATGATTTGATCTGAATGCACACATACATACATGTAAATAATCTGTTCTGTCAATGTCAATAGGGATGCAACATGCAAGCGAGATATCGTAGTTTTAAAAAATCGATTTCGAAACATCGATGAAACCCACTTAAACATCGATACATCGTTCTTGGTGGTAGTGCCCCGTGGCTTAGTGGTTAGTGTGTCGGACTGCTAAGCGAAAGAACCTGGGTTCAAATCCAGCTCATAGCCACCTTTTTTTCTGGGGTACTGCCTCTTGCGAGGAACTAACAAAACCTCCAAGAGTAAAATTTGTCTCGAAAAAGTGCATCTCATGTAGCCGTTCGGACTCGGCGGTAAATTGTAGGTTCCTTCCATTCTTGCAAAATAACAACACACACACAGGAATGGTTGAGAGTATAAGTCACTAGGCCTTGGCTCCTTAAGGAGCTGTCGCGCCAATAAATTTATTTATTTATTTATTACATCGTTCTTGGTGAACGATAATAGTGCTACGTGTGTCCAAAGGTCCGATCTCTTAAAAGGAAAACGAAATGATCTCAAATTTATTTAAGGAAGTACCATGCGAAACCAGTTTTGTGTTATCAAGTAAAAGCTCTGATAGTTCCAGTTCAAGGTAAAGGTATTGCTTATGGATATCGGTAACTAGCTGGTATTGTAAAGGGTGTTTTTCTAGACGTGTAGTTTTCAAGAAGAAATAAAACGCATAAAATTTAATGTTATTGCCAAGAATGTAGCTTTATTATAAAGATAAGGGTTTGCCATTATGTTTTAAAAAATGATGGGCAAGTTGCCGCCGCGGCTGGCTCGAATAAATTCCAGCCGAGAGGCTCAATTTTCGACCACTTTTTGCAGCAATTGGGGCCGAATGTCAGCAATAACGCGGCGAATGTTGTGAGTCTGTTCATATTGAAATGCCAAACCAAACTAAACATAAATCAAGTGACAGCTGTCAAAAAGACCGCTAGTTAAAATAAAATAGTGTTGCCAACTTAAAGTTTTATACCTGGAAATAAAAACACCAAAAAAACACTAAAAAAGATCCAATTTTTGATGACTTTTTCACCATGACTTTTTCACCATATATATCGGCATTTACGCGGCGAATGTTATCAGTATATTCACGTTGAAAATGGCAAACCAAACTTAACATAAAGCGGGGTTCACATGGGACAATGCAAAAGTCAAGACAATGAGACAAGACAATCATTGTTCCATGTGAACAATTGTTTCCAGGACAAGACAAATGTCATTACATTGTCCCCTGAGCTAGCCTGCCGAGCTATCTCTGAGGACAATATCGACATCATCCAACTCCGTGCAAGAAGTTCGGACAAGACAATTGAGTATATTCCCATTGTCTTGTCTGCGTGTGACCACTGCTTAAATCAAGGTACAGCTGTTAAGAATAAATCAAGTGACAGCTGTCAAAAAGACCAACTCAGACAAAAATATTGCCAGATTTAAAACCACACGTCTAAAAATAACACCTTTTATTTGTATGTCATTTTGTGGATATTTTCTGTGTAGGTTTTTATTACTCATAATTACATTGGTGCTTAATATATATCAATTTTGTTTGATCGTCCAGAAGAATTTCGAATGCTTCTGAAAGTGTATGTTCGGTAATTAATGACAATTTGTGTTCTGAATCGATCCTGTGCCCCTATTCCGGTTCTATGAAAAAATCTGTGAAAACACTATTCACTGATAAAGCACCCTTTGCGATTCTGGTCGTGTGTAACAATAAAAACTTATGTCAAAATGTTTTCATTTGAAAATTTATTTATCATCAAACATTTCGTCCTGATAAATGTACTCGTGGACGTAGTTTAAAATTCAAATTCATGAAAATAATGTGATATTAATTCAATTGGAATAGAATTTATAGTGGAATATTACTTAAGCTACTATAAATATTTATAATTTTACTATCTGTGCAAACAGTGTCTCGTTTTTATTGCAAATAGGATACTTTCCTGTAAATTTGTATTCGCCATGTTTAAAAACAAATGATATTCAAAACAAATTTATTTTAATCGCGTTTGATGTTTTGTTTACAAGTACAATGAAACACAAACTTCAGAATTTAAAATTTTAATGGAATAAATGAAAAGTATTCTTTTTTATACTTTCTTTCTTAAATAAATGCATTATGTATCTAAAAATCATTTCACAAACAGTTTTCTTAAACATCGCGAAAACATCGATATCAACATCATAATATCGATGTTTTTATGAATGATATTTCATCCCATCCCAGTCATTCACCTATATTACAATTAAATCATGAAACAAGTTTCATTCAAAAGATCAAATCTCTATTTTGAGAGCAGATCTTTGAAATTTGAATGAAACTCGCTATTAAACTCTTTCTTCTTACTTGCGAGGATCTTATCCATTTAAATAAAAACCAAAAACCAAACCAACCAAAACCTTTTTCGGAGATAAAATTCCTATCGACTTTTTTTAATATGACTATTTGTTTCCCTTTTAATGTATAGCACACTGCGCGGGCCTTAGGAGGATAGGAGGTGTCGATTAACATTGGTTTAGAATGCTTGCAGATCAAAATAGCAAGGGAAAATCTCGCCGGGTAAACTATTCCAAATTCGTGTTGTTCGGCTAAAAAAAGAATCCCTATATTTCACGGTACTTCCGAAATTGGGCTCAAGTGAGAACTGATGAGCATTCCTTGCGAGACGTATTACTCGTCGGGATAAACTTTTAAAGGGAGGAATGCAGCTGGCTACTTCGAGTGAACATTTTTTATAAAAGAAACGATAAAATAAGGAAATACATGAAACATTGCGTCGGTGTTCGATAGGGGCAATTGTTTCAGCGGCAGTTTTATTTCCTATCAATCTTAACGCTCGATTTTGTATTCTGTCAAGCAGGTGAAGCGGTGTTTGCGAAGCACTTGCCCAGAGGTGGGAGTTATACGTATAAACTCTTTATAAATTGTAGCCAGATCAGATGGGGAAAACTAATTCTTAAACCGATAAAGAAAACCAAAGCACTTAGCAGCATTTTTAGCGATCTCAAATATATGGTTGTTTCAACGGAGGTCGTCGTTGGCACACATACCGAGTGCTGAAAGCTTTTCGGTTTTTTTGATGCAAGTGCCATTCATGAACATTGGCATTGGGGGTATGTTTAGCTTTAACGACAGAAGACAGCATTGAGTTTTCGAAGCATTAAACTCCACACAATTCCTACTACCCCATTTGACAATGCTGTATAAATCGGAGTTTAATGAGCTTAACATACGGTACCGGTGCAATTGAAAATACGTGAATTATCGAACGAATATGAAAAGCTGAGGGTAGAGTCGTCAGCAAAAATTTAAGTGGATTAGAAGTAACCGACAGAAGATCATTTATAAAAATTATGATGAGAGTCGGAGACAGAACGGAGCCCTGGGCACACCAGCACTTAATGGCGTGGGGTTTAGGATTTGAAAATGTTTTTTTTTTCTTACTTCCGGCGAAGTTTAACTTCTGATCGAAAAATGGCCCACAGAATTGTTGTAGATAATTAAAAAAAAAAAAAAAAAAAAAACAATTTTACTTCAGGGTGTTTTTCAACATAACGTCAAGTTTAATGAGATATCGGCAGAAAAACTTTTTTTTGATCGATCGATGTTTTTATGAACGATGTTGCATCCCTAAATGCAAATGACAAAAGAAGAGTCAGAAGGTTTGTTCGATGTTCCCCGCCCCAGTGCGCACTAGGGAATGTCGGTGCATTTCGTTTAGCTGTCAAAAAATTGTGTTTCTGCTCGGGGTTTGATTTAACATCGAACAGCTCAGTGCAACAGTTTTAGTTTTTTGACATTTCATTTATGTATTAATTTTCTTTACAAAGTCTACAGTTTTTCCATTTCCATCAGATAGAGTATATCTCGGCATTCTATCTAAAATCACAAAAATAACTTAATAATTGCAAAATAACCTACAAGATATCTTATATTTATCAGATATTGCACTCCAAATTTGTAAAATAAAATTTGTTTTAAACTTCTACCACCAAGCACCAACAGCTGATATGAATTTTGACAGCACTGATTTCTTACACCGACCAAAAACCTGGGGCGTGAGAGTGTGCACTCAGTGCGTGCTCGGGGTTGACATCGAACAAAGCTAGTGTCAGTCCTTTACCAATACTACCATTTAATCATGAAAGAAGTTTCATTGAAAAGATCAAATCTCGATTTTGAGATAAAATCTTTAAAATTTTAATGAAACTTGCTATTAGTCTTGCAGTCTTTACCTAAATAATTTAGTATAAAAGAACGAAATTATTTTCAAAATATATTTTTCTATCAACCCAAAACTACCAAACTGTCATTCCTAATAGATAGTTTTTTTTATTAAATATAATCAAAACCGCAACCAAGCAATTACATTTTCCAATTTTATTTGTCTAGAAATATTTTACTCGAATCGGAGTTAAAATATCAAGAAATATCTAACCATTTTCCAGTTAGGTGCGCAATAAACCTATAAATCGATGTACTCCACTGTTTCCGATAGAACTCGATTAATCATCAATTTTTATGAGCGAAATTGCTATCACTTGCCACCCATTTGTATTTATATCTACAAACTGCAATAAAAAACACAATTCGAACGATTCGAATCTAATATTAGGCTGGAATGGAGGGAGCGTGCTTCTTAAAATTGTTTTAATAGCTCACTTACTATATAAAACGTTTTCAGGTGCCTCGTCTATTAATATTCTCTAATTGTTTGAGCAATTGTTTGAGATACTTCCCAGTTTTTTACTTAGCATTTCGACGAGACGGTATTTGAACACGTTATTTCTAAATTTATATAACAAAATCCTTCAACAAAAGAAATAAGAACAATGCATTTGTTTTGCTTTCTTTATTTAATTCAAAACAAAATCGAAAGCTTCAAAGGAACACTTTTAGTTTCTATCGCGGCTTTTTGCCAATTTTTTTCGCCCAAACGATATTTGTTTATTTTCGACAAATGTGCTTCAAAGATATTTTTAAGAATCAATCGGTCTTGAACTGCCAGCCAACACCTCTGATGATTTATTTAAAAAAAAAACATTCCATAGAAAAATATGGAAAAAAACTATCTTTTTGCCACGAGATAGTTGGATGATGTTTATCTTAATAATTGTGTTATTGTTAGCGTTTCTTTGGAAGCTGGGAATAGACGCTTAAGCTTTCGAAATGAGATGAGACGAAGTAGCGTTTTTGTTTGCTCTTGAATTTCACTTCGATTCAAGGTTGACCCCATGCAATGCGTGTCGTTATCATTTTTGTTTTATCTAAAAAGCAACCGCTAGATAGGATTTTCCTAGCCTTGTTGTTATTTAACACTTGCTTTATCATTTTATCGACACTTGTAAAGACAAGGAATCCGCTTATCGATTAATAACTGATTTATTGAAATTATGAGTTGAATTATGAATTGCCTGTTGTTGACGCTATCGTTTTAGAGTACTTTTGATTGAAATTGTTTGATGATTCAAGAACAATGAAAGGGAGGGAACCCCAGTTACTAAGTGCAACCGAGATTGGCAAAAGGGTTTGTTTATGATTTAATGAAAATCTATTTATATTCAGTTTTTTTAAATTAAATTTCAGAAAAATGTTGCACATGAGACCAGCGATTATGTTTATTCCTTAGAATCGATTATTTTAATTTTAAGCTCTTAGCTCCTCTCCCTAGATTGCCTTCATTTGATTTTCACTCATAATTTCATTAAGTGTTAAGCTGTGTTATGGTAATGGTTTTTGAAAAGAAATAATATCGATGACAACATTTACCCACTTGACTCCTTTTCAGGATGAACATTCAATAATATCGACGAATTTGACGGGACGGCTATTACTTCTGACTTCAACACCAGTGCAGAATTCAAACGAACAATAACTTTTATGAATGGCCGTTTCTCCCGTCTGCCTGCACGACAGCACCTCCAATAACGAATTTAGGTTAATTAACTTTGCTTCATGGTGAAATAATGTACGAGCTAGTACGCAGTTCCCACAAAACATTCACTCCTGATCAGTCAGTCAACTGTCAACCAGATTGATCATATTGCGATCGACGCAAGGCACTGCTCCATTATCATGAATGTCCGAACTTTCCGAGGCCAAACATTGATTTGTACCACTATCTCGTTGTACCCAAGGTACGGCTGCGGATATCCCAGTGAGGAAATTTGACGTCGGTCGACTACAATCGAAAGAAATTGGCAGGTCTTTTTTCGTTCGAGTTTGTAATAACCTCTAAAAAAGTCCTTCACTACCAGCTTCAGGTATTGATAACTTGTGGCAACTTTGCCAAAATACCATAATTGAGGCCGCCTCTGAATTTCTGGGTTTTACACGGCCACCACAACAAAACCCCTGGTTCGACTATGAGTGCCGACAAGCACATGCACCTAAACAGAAAGTTCACGGGCTCTACGAGCAGAAGAGGAAAGAGGAACATCGGCTTTGCAGAAGGGAAAAAGGAGCATAAGCTGTTCCTTTATTGTTCGTTCGTACAGTTGGAAAATTTAACCAAAATGTAAAAAGAAACTGTCAGTGCAACAATTCCGCCCACCCGAAGGCTAGCTAAAAATATCTAAGCTTAGAACCAACCAACGGAGTCGATGGCCTAGCTGCCAAACTCTTAAAACTGCAGGTGATGACTTGGATAGATTGCACCAACGCATGAGCAGTATATGGTTTGAATAAAGCATACCCAATGAATGTAATCATATCATTGTTTGCCGGATCCTTTAAGAAAGGAGACCCCCTGAAGATCAGTCTTCTCAACATCGCCTAGAATTTATTTTCTGCTGATGTGTGTGAGCGCCCAAAGCCATTCGTCAACAACCTGCAAAATCTATAACAGTGAGGTTTTAGGCCAGGAAAGTCCACCATCGATCGAATATTCAAATTACTGCAGATCTTGGAAAAAAACGCAGGTACTTCAGATCGAAACCTACCACATTATCATGGATTTTCAAGGCGCGACTATAGATTGGTGTCCCTATCAAACTCGTACGTCTGTACAGAATCACGGTGAAAAACGTATGCTATTCCATCAAGGTCGGTAAAGACCTCAGCGCTATCTTGCTAATCCTTCAACATCATACTTTAAAGAGGCACGATCTCTCAAAAGTCCATCCGATTATTCCATAACCCGAAGATATTGACATAATCGGAAGAACACAGCGTTATGGCAGTAGTTCTTTTATGATTATTTAGTCGGAAGCAGAGGACAAAATCATGTATATGCTGTCCTCAAAAAGACAACATCGACGTTTTGGACAAAACATCACAACAGACAGTTATAACAATGAGGTAGTTAGAGACAATGTCTACCTGTCGGCTATCAACTCAGAAACAATTCCATCTCCGATATCAAAATAAATAAATAAATTTATTGGCGCGACAGCTCCTGCAGGAGCCAAGGCCTAGTGACTTATACTCTCAACTTCAACTATGGAAATATGGAATAAATGGCTCTGATATCAAACGAAGAAATAACTTTAGCCAATCGCTCTGCTTCTACGGGGTAAGACGGCAATTGAGTAGCAAAGCCCTCTCTCGGTCAACTAAAATGTCTCTTTATAAGAGTCCAATGATCCAGCTCGGAAAATCTTCGATTCCACTCCGAGCAGACGGCGCAATAGAGAAACTTTGGTGGCGCACTTTAGGTGCAAAACCGAAGGCAGTTAGCTAGGTACCGAGCTGGCTAGAGATTGTTGGTTGAGGTTCTCGTCAACACCGGACTGTAGCGCCACCTAAGGTAAGGTAAAGTAGGTTTTAGTTGATGGGTTTTGAGGAGAAGTTCCAACGACAACCCTATGAGTAATGTAGGACATTGCCTCAGACGACTAAAGCATGAGCAGAGTAGAGTAAATGCACGCCAAGGAGCTAAGATCCAGTTGATTTGTCCCGTTGTGAACTTGCAGGAATGGAATTTAGAAGATTTTCAAATTATCGAACTGAAATGATCACAAGAGTCGCACTTTTCTAAAACAATGACTTTGTCTCATCTGAAGCGACACATCCCGTGAAAAAAGGCTTAAGGTGCTCGCTCGGTCCAGCTCGGCCCCTAGCTAGCTGCCTCCAGTTTCGCACGTGGAGTGGGTTGAGGTCCTCTTCCACTTGTGTGCGCCACCTGAGTTTTGGTTTTCCTCTACTGCGCCGTCCCTCTGGGGTGGAATCGAAGATTTTCCGGGCCGGACCATTGATGTCCATCCGGTCTATATGACCGAGCCATCTGAGAAGTTGAATTTTTACTCTTTTGACTAGAGGTCTGTGTCGCTCTACAACCGGTACAGTTCTTCATTGTATCTTCTTCTCCACTCTCCGTTAATGCATACAGACGGTTCTAGGGGGTAGGTAGATCTATAAAGTTACCAAACTTTAGTAGTGTTCTTCAGGCAGGAGTGGTCGCAGTATGCGAAGCGGCAAAGCATCTTTTATCTTTTAACCTGGAGAACAAAAATATTGATATTTTCATAGACAGCTAGGTGGCAATAAAGGCCATATAGTCAATTGTCTAAAAGTCCAAACTGATTGGCCGATGTCGCCATGATCTGCGGCAAATATGTGAAACAAGCCTGGTTACCCGGACACTGCGACATTCACAGAAATGAAAGGGCTGATGTACTAGCCAAAAACGGTTCATCCACGGAACCAAGCCAAACCGTACCCTGGGTACTTCAGCCATTGAAAAATAAGAAAAAAAGAATTCACGAGTATTACCTCAAAGCCGCAGACTTATGCAGAGGGTGTCAAGACGTTGATGCAGAAGAGGGTTCATATCACTTCCTGAATGCCCCAGCCTAGTTTCAAAGAAGCCACTTAAAAACATTATAAAATTCATCAAAATCTCAGGATGGCTTAAGGAGGCACCCCATAACTAATTCTCCTTCAAATTCCCCACCTGTTCCTTCTACCCTTGGAGACCGCATGGGATCCTTGAGATCCGAGTGAGATGATTCGACTATCGAATCGTTACCCCGTCCAAACTAACCTAACTTCTGACTCGAAAGGGTTAAAATTCGTTCGAGTTTTAACTTACATCCACAGTAAACTCTGTGGATAAACACTTGGTTTGGTAAAAGGCAACTTAATAATCCTTAAACCTTAAAACATTTGCAATAAGAGCCTTTGGTTCAAGTTTAAAGGCAAGATTCGAAAAATTGAAGTTTGCTTTCTATCTCGATTCCGAAAACCTCTCAACCATTCCTGTGTGTGTGTTGTTAATCTGCAAGATTGGAAGGGACCTACAGTTTACCGCCGAGTCCGAACGGCTACATGAGATGCACTTTTTCGAGACAAATTTAATTCTTCGAGGTCTTGTCAGTTCCTCGCAAGAGGCAGTACCCCGAAAAAAGAAAGTGGCTATGAGCGGGATTCGAACCCAGGCTCATTCGCTTATCAGTCCGACGCGCTAACCACTAAGCCACAGATCACTACTCGTGATTCACTCATTCTAAAATCCGTTAGTACAGCCAAATGATTTAGTTATTAATTATTAGTGCTTCTTGAGTGGCTTCTGACTTCAAATCTTCAAAGGAAATGTGTCTTGTGCTATTGAAACATTTCCACAATGATACCGGATGCTTTCTGACATTCCCGGATGACCAATAAAAAAGGATCCTCCCATGGCAAAAGGCAGTTAGTTAAATTTTGGGTAGCTATCCAACCTTTTAAGCGCCCAAAAAACTTGCTTTATCAATTGGAATTTCTTGATTCACCTTTTTGCAATCATCGCGCACTCAATTGTTAATCAATTTCATGAATAATCAAAAAAGGCGCGTTTAGGAAAATTGAACAAATGAGAAATGGAGATACCGTTCTTTTTAGGTAAAGCCTTCCACATTCATGTTGTGCGGCTAAAAACATTTCCCATTTCATGCTGACCCATCACTATCTCAAGACATCAATCCACTTTTATAATCAAACAGCTGCCTCAGGTTCTCCATTATATATTCCATTAAAAATCTCTTAGAATTAGAAATAAAGATTTTGTCATGTGAACATAAATTACTTTCTTAAAAAAAAAAACTATTAAAACAAAACATTACAACAGAAAACCTAATATTTTATTTGATTCTTCTACAGGGTTTGGCCTTTACATTGGAGGAAAGACAAGTTCTGGGAATCCATGGTCTGCAACCGGCGCGTTTCAAGACACAAGAGGAACAGCTGGAACTGTGTAAAATATCAATAAACCGTTACACCGTAGACCTCAACAAGTACCTGTACCTCACCGATCTTCAAGATCGTAATGAACGTCTTTTCTTCCGATTGCTGTCGGAGAATATAGAAGACCTGATGCCTATTGTTTATACACCAACTGTAGGTCAAGCCTGTCAAAAGTTTGGTCTCATCTACAGACGCCCTCGTGGTTTATTTATAACCATCAATGACCGAGGTCACGTATACGACGTCCTTCGCAATTGGTATTAAATCAAATGTTACTCAAATTGATCAATATATATTTATACGTTTTCTTTAAACAGGCCCGATCCAGACGTACGTGCTATTTGCGTAACAGATGGAGAACGTATTCTTGGTCTGGGAGACTTGGGCGCTTGTGGCATGGGTATTCCTGTGGGCAAACTTGCCCTTTACACTGCCTTAGCTGGCATTATGCCTCACCAGTGCTTGCCAATTCAAATCGATGTCGGAACAAACAACCAGCAGCTCCTCGAAGATCCTCTGTATGTTGGCCTGCGGCAAAAGCGTGTTACTGGCGAAGCCTATGAAGAACTTATCGATGAGTTCATGGAAGCCGTTGTCAAACGTTACGGACAGAATACACTCATTCAGTTCGAGGATTTTGGTAATCATCATGCGTTTTCGTTGCTGGACAAATACAAGAACACCCATTGTACGTTCAATGACGATATCCAAGGAACAGCCGCGGTAGCAGTTGGTGGACTTTATGCTTCGAAACGTATTACTGGCAAAAATATTGCCGACAATAAGATTCTGTTTGCTGGAGCTGGTGAAGCTGCCATTGGTATTGCAGATCTGTGCGTGAAAGCGATGATGGCCGAAGGACTTTCACAAGCTGTGAGTGTTGTTTATTTAGAGTGTTGTTGTAAATTTAGAAGGGCAGGAAAACTAACAGTGTGTGCGTTGTGAATCTGCACAAATAGAGAAAATCCACAATATACTGCCTGATCAGAACGGCTGCATATGAATATGATGTACTTTTTAAAGACACTCTTCTTGGGGAGAGTGTTAATTCTATAACGTTGTTAAGGATATTTGACTCCCGCGTTACCTACGCGAAATCGGGAAACTGGTTTAACCAGTATGTATTTAAAAGCCAAATTCTTCGTATTTCTATTCTCAACAAGTCAGTTCTGATCCCCCTAAAACTACGGATCAATTAGCCAACACTTTAGAGTTGTTAGTTACTTCCGACCCTGATTTACTTTTCTTGTTTAACGGTCCATAGGCATGTCTGACCATAATTTCTGGAAATTCCTAGTTGCGACAAAATTCTGTTAAAGGAAAAACACTTAAAGAAAAAGTGTTTGGCAATACGGGAAAACCAACTTTGACGGCACCTATAGTTTCTTTAGGATCTTGAGGATTAAGGCCAATAGTGGCTTTTAGGCATCACTGTAGGTATGATAGCAAAAATATTTATTTAAAGGAGAAGAAATGTGCTGAATCGTTCAAAAGACTCAACTAGAGCTCTATAGAAGTTTAGAGAATTAAATTTCAATTTTTTACTAATCCAACTCCACCCGAAAATCGGACAATAGTTCTTTTAACTTGAAATACCCGTTAGCAAATATTTGTACGTAACAAAAAAATATTATACGGCACTCATTCAAGTTCAGGTCAAGTTCATTTGTAATATACGCGAAGAATTCTTCATCATCTTCGGTTCCAATAAATACATTATAAATAAATAAATTTATTGGGGCGACAGCTGCTTAAGGAATCAAGGCCTAGTGACATACTTCCAACCATTCCTGTGTGTATGTTGTTAATCTGCAAGAATGGAAGGGACCTACAATTTATCGCCGAGTCCGAGCGGCTACATGAAATGCACTTTTTCGATATTGGGGTAATGTTAATCGTGTGGAATTTAATGCTTCAAAAACACAATGCTGCCTTCTGTCGTTAATGCATAACCTACCCCCCATGCCACTATCCATGAGTGGTACTTGCATCGAGGAAACTGAACAGCTTTGCGTTCTAGGTATGTGTACCACAAAAAACCTTCTGTGGAATGAACACATATATAACATCGCCAAAAATGTTGCGAAATATTTAGGTTTTCTTAGACGATGAAAGAAATACTTCTCCCCGTTAGATCTGGCTACTAATTATAAGGCGTACATTCGCCCGAAGCTTGAGTACAATTCTCATATTTGGGCAGGTGCCCCTGTTACTCACTTGCGTTTCCTGATAGAATCCAGAAAAAGGCATTGAACATGAGAGGGGATAAGGATGTAACAGAAACATTTGATTCGCTAGAACATTGTCAAAATGTTTCCTGTCTCTCCTTATTCTATCGCTTCTTTTATAATGCTCCAGCGAAATAGCCAGTTGCATTCCTTCCCTTAAAAGTTTTCTCCATAATACTCGTACCGCTAGGAATGCTCATAGATTTACCCTTGAGTCTAATTTCGGACGCACTGTTAAGTATAGAGACTCATTCTTTAGCCGCACTACACGAATGTGGAATGCTTTACCCCGTCTCGATTTTTCCCTTCCATTACGATTTGCAAACATTAAAAACCAATGTGCATCGGTACCTCCTTTTATCTTCTATCCAATTTTCCTAAACGCTCGCACTGTGTTAACACACGATAATGGTAGTAACAACCCCTTGAGTGCGCGCAGTACACCGGAAAAGGTGGCTCTGAGCGCGAGTCGAACCCTGACCTTCGTTTAGCAATCCGACACACTAACCGCTAAGCCACAGATCACTACGCACGGTTCCAATGCTTGTTTTAAATGACACATTATAGTCTCAGCTCACAGGAAAAAGCTCATACATTTTTCTGATGAAGTCCTATTCCATGGTATCAATATTACTGCTTTAGCTTTTCCTCTGCTCTATTTCTCTATATATTGGATGAAAAACATCGTTAACCCAGCCTGTTTCAATAACAAATCTTCTTCGCCGTCAAATTATCGAGCAATTGATGTTCATTACCTAGATGTGATTTTTCCTTTAGTCCACAAGCGTGGAGACTGCAGGAATATTCTACCCCGTCCCTGTCCCAGTGCAGGTTAAATTGTTAAAATGTTAAAAGTGCATCTTTTAACATTTGAAATGCTTGTTCCTATTCACAGGAAATACCCTTACTCGATATTTATTTCTTTTTGGTCTGCTTAATGCAATTAGCATTTCTTTGGCATCTTCTTCTTCTTTAACGACAAGTGTTATGATTTCAACTGAACAACAACGGGGTTAGAATAGACCTATGCCGCCAAGCACTGGTATCCTAGTACATGCAGTTTCTTGTAAACGGTGTACCGCCTTTGGGTCACTGCTGTCTCTGTTTAGCAACGTTGAGGTCCACAAGTTTGTCACTTTATGAGCGAGGCCGACCCTGACTTAAAATCGAGTACCACGGGTTGACAGGATAGCCGAGCTAATTAAAATAAATAAATAAATAAATTTATTGGCGCGACAGCTCCTTAAGGAGCCAAGGCCTAGTGACTTATACTCTCAACCATTCCTGTGTGTGTGTTGTTACTCTACAAGAATGGAAGGGACCTACAGTTTACCGCCGAGTCCGAACGGCTACATGAGATGCACTTTTTCGAGACAAATTTTACTCTTGGAGGTTTTGTCAGTTCCTCGCAAGAGGCAGTACCCCAGAAAAAAAGGTGGCTATGAGCTGGATTTGAACCCAGGTTCTTTCGCTTAGCAGTCCGACACACTAACCACTAAGCCACGGGGCACTAGCCGAGCTAATTACGTGAGTTTACTCGGTAGTAGTTGTCTGTTAAATTGCCCCACTTGTGAGAGCTTCGTCCAGGCCGTGGTTACCCAAATTCGCAGGAACAAATGGCATCTCGTCATGAGTCATCTTCGTTCGCGAAGTTTTATTGAAGCGGCTTAGGCTAGGGCACAGGGCATGCTTAATGGACTACATAGCAAGAAGGCTCAAAATGGAATAAGATATAAAAGATGTTTGCGTTAAATCTTCTCGCAATCTATGCTGCTTCTCTTCAAAGTTCCACCTCTTTGCAGGATTGACCCTATACAAATTCGGCAGGCCTCGCGGTTTTGCAGACATCGTTATATTTTTTTTGTTCCAGCCAGTCTTTCTTCCACGACAGTGTTGGAACGTCGCTTTTAATGCTCATAGAAGATAGAAGAGTTTTTCCTTCACCTTATCTGCTCAACACACGCGATACTTGATGTCATCACAAGATCCTTATCTATTAATCATAGATCCAAACAATTCTGTTTGAATGTTTCAAATCTGAAAAATCACAATATAAATACTGCCCCGAGGCTATGTTTTATCCCGATTTTCTTTCCACTATATAAACGAATTCTTATCTGAAGCTAAAAATTAATTATTGAATTATTTTTGCTGGCGACAGCCACTTTGTCTTCTAACGTAAAAAGAACTACAAAAGACCTTCCGAGCCGTTTTCTCTTCGCTCATACGAACAATGCAGCAATTCGGAGTCCACCGAATTTTATTTTGTTCACAACATCTGCCGCGAGGCAGTTTTCAGCCTAATTACTAAGGTAGTGGTAAGTACAGGGATCCTTTTCTAGCCGCACCACATGAATTTGGAAATGTATTCTCTGTATTCATTCCCATTTTGTATTCATTACTCTAAACCTGCAGTTCCGGTACAAGCGGCGGTTTTGATAGGTTGTCAAAGAAAATAGCAGTTTTGACCGGTCGTTTAATTCGCCCGAGTACATTTTGCTCACTAGTTGAATTCGCTGCCACAGGAACCGTAGCCCCAAACTTGGACTGTACTGGTTTCATCGCTTAAATCAAATTGAGAAATTGATGAGATATACTTATTCATTTGGATCACTTCTATGAAAAAAATTGTAAAAAATTTAACCCACTGACAAGGTCTTTTTTTCTACAGCATACTTTGACAGAATTCCAAATGTACACAATATTTAGGCTATAGGATAGAATCATGTTCTAAGATGTCTTCGAATAAAGAAAGAGAAAAGATGTGAAGCTAGTAAGTAGAAGAACATGACTTTGTCCACAGATCGTGCTTTGCACATGATGGTTGGGCTTCTTTTACGCTCCTTTCAAAAAAATTGAATTCATTTTTATTTCCCAAAATTGCTTCAATTTTGCTTCGATTTTTACAAAAAATATTTTTGGAAGATCTTTTATCCTTTTTTGAGCACTTCCTTTACACGTTTGTTTCTCTCTCAATCTGCCTGCGCACAATATGCCGAAATCTTAAATCACCTTTGGAACTTTTGGAACTTTGATTTTTCTTTTATATTAAAAATCGTCTTACCTAAGATAATTAAAATGTTTTGCATTTGCAGGAAGCACGTAACAACATATGGATGTATGACATCGATGGTCTCCTCACAACAACCCGGAAAGTTGGCGATTTAGTTGGTCACAAAGCATACTATGCCAAAGACGTTGAACCAGAAAAAGATTTACTCAATGTGGTCAAAAAAATCAAACCATCTGTAAGTAAATTTTGATTATATATCACAAAATGTTACTTATATTTTAAATTTAAGATCCTCATTGGAGCATCTGCAGCAACTGGACTGTTCTCGAAAGAAATTCTCAATATTATGGCCGAAAACAATGAAAGACCTATTGTGTTCGCCTTATCCAACCCAACAAGTAAAGCTGAGTGCACTGCTCATGATGCTTATCATGCCACCGAGGTAAGGAGCTTAAACTAAAAAAAAGTGATCAGGCTAAATTGAGATTTATAAAGGGTCGTGTGATCTTCTCATCCGGATCGCCGTTCCCACCCGTCGAGTACAATGGAAAGACATTCTACCCTGGACAGGGTAACAACGCCTACATCTTCCCAGGTGTTGCTCTCGGTGTCATTGCAACTGGCACGCATCATATTCCCGATGATATGTTCCTTATTGCTGCCCAAGAGTTGTCCAAATTTGTGGAACACAGTGACTTGGAAAAGGGTTCACTCTATCCACCCCTCAGCAAGATCAAAGAAGTGTCTATGCGAATTGCTATTGGTGTTACAGAATGTGCCTATGCTAAAGGTAACTTACAGAACAAAACATTCCTATCCCAGATGCTAACAGTTATTCTTCTAGGACTCGCTTCAACCTATCCTGAACCAAATGACAAGCGCAGTTGGCTGGAAAAACAGCTCTACAACCACAACTACATGAGCTCCATGCCAGTGACATGGCCATGGCCAAAACCCCAAGAACTCAAAACACGTGAATTGGAACCCACCCAGTTGTTCAAAGAGAAATAAGTACTTCGTTTGGCTTCTAATTAAAAACAAAAAAAAAAAAAAAAAAACAGCTACTAGGCCAACTTACACTCTCATTTTAATTTATTTTTTATTTAACTTATTTAGTGTAAAGTAGCCTTAAGCTAATCATAAAAAAAACAGTAGTGTTTCATTAAGTTCAGCTGCAAAATAAGAAACAATATCAGAAGAGATAAAAATCAATCAAAAGAAAAACCAGTATTCTCTCATCCATCAAGTCATTAAAAAACCAAACAACAAACCTTGCGTTGACCACTACTACTTCAAGCCGTCTAGCGGCGTAAAACTAAACTAAACCTAGTGATGTTCGTGTCCTTAGAATAATTTATATAAAGAAAAAGAAAAACTTTTATTTCTTAAAAAAATATCAATTGACTTGCCAGTGAGTATTTTTTTTATTGTTATTATAATATTTCTGTTTTTTTTTCTTTTTATTTTCTTTATACAATAACTTGTATTTTTTTTGTTTATTTGTAAATAACTTGCAGACAAAATAACTGCAGCTTTAAGTTCTCAAACAATAAACAACCAGCAATTGTAAGTGTCCGGTCACACAGAACAACTTTAACTATTAAAACAAAAACACAACATACACTACTACACATACACTTTAAATAAAATTGTTTGTCGAAAAATAAAAAAAAAAATTGTTAAAAATAAATGTTTTTTTTAATTAGAAAGGTTATAGACGCTCCCCAAGGCTTGACGTCGCCATTCTTCCCACGTAAAGTCTACCACGTGTCTTGGCTCATGCGAGCTACGTGCCCAGCACACCAGAGTCTCGACTCCACAACATCTGCTTCGAGGTAGATTTCATATAATTCATGGTTGTATCTTCTCCGGAATCGTCCTCCTAAGAACATGGGGCCTAGAATTCTCCGTAAGATTTACCTCTCGAAGGCGGTTAAGAGATGAGAGTGCCTTTTAGTAAGCACCCAACACTCGGATCCGTATGTGAACACTGGCAGCTTAGTTATTATTTCTGGATTTAAAGACCCTCGACAGACTATAGTAGTTTCTGTTGGATTTTAGCAGCCACCCGCGTATTTATTTCTCCATATTATTATCGGCTGCTACTTTTGACCCAAGGTAGTAAATACATGCCCCGCTACCCTGATAGTTGGACTAACACTTCTCGCAGACGTAGCCACCATGTACAAGGTGGGCCAAAAGAAGTCATCCATCCGATGTTGTTTGGCTCTCTTTTTTTTCTAAATGAAAAACTTCGATTTTGTTTATTTGAATCTTTAGAATTGTATTGGTCAAGTCGAGAAGATGATATTGGCCAAATGGGCGCCGTTACAATTGATTGATTGATTTATGGCATTTTTCATCACTTCAGCGAGAACTTCGGGCGACAGATTCTCGCACTCGTTTCGAATGTTGTCCTTGAGGGCTTGTTCACGTAAACACGGGATTTCAAAAAACCCCACACAAAATCTGAAACGGTTAAATCGGGTGATCTTGCGGGCCAGTGCAAATCGCCAAAACGAGAGACGAGGCGACCCGGGAACGCCGCCTTCAGAATATCAGTTCATGTCGGTTCATGTATCGCTCCATGGCTTGTTCACTTGTATTCTGCATCTGTCTAATCCACAAATGTCAAAATAGATTTGACATTGGCGGCCATTTGCAAAAACGAGAGCATCTTCCAATAGGGTGATTTCTTTTTGCTCACCTTGTACTTAGTCTTCCCTCCATTGATATGCAGCCCCAGGTTTTGTGCCGGCTGGATGAAGGTGTCTTGTACAGCTTGTTGACTTTTGCCCATAATGTCGATGTCATCTTCGTAAGCCAATATCTGGCTGGATTTGGTGACTATAGTCCTTTTTGACATGCTACAGGTACGGATTTCTTTCTCAAACGGAGGATGCAAGCAGACCATCACCGTTTCATAGTCCATTCGAGTTGTTGATTGGTCCAGGCATCAAGCGAGCTACTTTTACTTGTTTTGTAATGTTGATCACGATCAGCTTGATGTAGTGTTGGCACTCCATGTTTAATCAACTCGGCAGGAATGCCATTGGTTCCCGAGGCTTTGTTATTTTTGAGCCAAGGCTGGGTAACTGCAGCATGAGGTCTTCCTCTTGAAATGATTGAGTCTCCATTTTTTCCGTGAGCTGACCGTTCAACAATTCATCAAAGTACACTTCAGATTTCCCTCTCCTTCGAGTATGTGTATCGTGGTGTATAGAGTAGTGTCAATGTTGGCACCTGGATACATTTGCATCGTCATCAGGCTCGATTACAGGCGATGATCTATCATGACGTGTACAATTTAGTTACTAGTGACTCCATCAGGTAATACACAGGTGGCGTTAGGCGGGAAACTGGTACTCGCATCTACCAATATCGTTGGTGCTGCCATTTCTATGACTAGTAGTAGTCAATTGGCAAAAGTGTCCTCATGCAAACTATGGGAGTCTATGTACTGCCTCAATACCGGCTCCCTACCTGATTAGGCGTCCTCTACAAGTTCGTAGTAGCAATCTTCTTCGGACTCCTTAGCAGTTGCGTAAACGTTTACGAGACTGATGTTATACAATTTCCCTCGCCATCTCGACTCGGATCTCAATTCCCACTTCACTGCTTCACCATAAGGTTCCACTTGTTGGTTCGGCGTTCGTTTTTTTATCTCTAACGACATCCTTGATCCAAGGTCGTTTCAACCCAAGGAGTTACATGCACACATATGGGGATGTTTTTTAGGTGTTAAAATGTCGCTAATCTTACCTTAGTGCTGATTGCCTAGATTTGATTTCTATGTTCGTCGACTTTTAAAATAAGCGGGGAGGAGCTCCAGGAATATTCTACATCGCGTCTGCAGGAACGAAGATACCTAAAATTTAACGACAAATCCCGAAGTTTCCAGGAGATGCACTTTTCCAAAAAAAAAAAAAAACGATACTCTTGGAATCCTGTCCTTCTCCAAAGGGAACAATCCCTAAGAAAAGTGTTGAGTTTTCACAAAGGTAGCATAAGCAGTTATAGATCTCAGACCTAAAATCACGGAGTACTAAACACCTTAAGATTAAAAAAAGCTTTAATAAGTTTTATTTTCTAATAGTAACCGATTTCGCCTAGTTCTGGCTTTTCAAGGGGACCTTGCGATACAGATTTCCTTGAGAAGTGGACTAATGCAAGAAATATGATGAAACAAACTTTTAAAAGCCATTCATCGGAGATCACTTTCGGAATGTAAATAACTTCGAAAGGTATGGTTATCCAGTTTAATGTTACAGAGAAAGAAGAAAGACATTGTTGCGAAGCAGGTTTCCTCAGGGGAACTTCTTTGGGGCAGTAGAAGGGTGGCACCGCACGCTTGTCGTTGCACGGCTATGCTCGACGGATTGGGGTAGGTTCTTGCCGCTTCCTCTATTCCCTCCTCTTCGGCAAACAAAATTAATCGATGCCAAAGTAAAAAAAAAACAATAAGGAAGGAATGAGGAAAAGAATAACTACGTTAAAAGGTAAGGAAATGACGACACAAACCTGGGACCTTGACGCTTTGACATTCTTTGAAAAAGACAGTCAGGCCAAACGGTGAGTTCTATATATATTAAATTAAAGAAAGGAACTACAGCTAAGGTTTTAATTAGAATCACCAAATATGTAGATGGAGAAACCTCAAGAGAAACGCTTTTGTCATAAGACTCTGAAGAAACCAGCACCATAAATTTGCCCCTAATGATGATCATAAGAATATTCAAGAAAGCCTGTTTTCCGTTTATTGATTTGGACTTTGGTAATTTGAATTTAGGGATAGAAGAGCTCAACTTAGGCTGACTCAAACTCTAAGATCTTTTCTAAACGAAACTTCACATCATAGCTGCGAAGCTTTAGCTGGTATACTTATGATTCGTTCTACAAAATGAATTTACAACATTCGTACACAAAAAAGGGGGTTTAGTTGTCTTCTGTAAGGTCTACCTCCTACTACAGACTAGACACACAAGCAGACCAAACCTGAATAGTTTCCCAATTACATACTTTAGTTCCTTACATTCATTTGGAACCTTCATAAAACCAGTTAATTAAAAGACATGCATATTTTTCTTTAAATAAGCGACAATCTATTTTGAGCTTGAAACAAATTATAACAATTTCGATGTTCCTAAACTTAAGTTTGTTTCCGTTGTTAAGAATTTATATATATCTATAACCTTAATAAACCTCTTCTTAAAACTATGCAAAACAGTCTTTGGAAACACTGCATTTTTGAGTGACTCAGCTTATCCGATAATCCAATGCAGTGTCTACAACTCTCCTAGCTACTGCTTGACATCTTTTCAGCCTGGCTGTAGCCAGTCGTGTGCGGTACTGGCGACATATATTGCACAAAAGTCTCAATATATTTTGGTAAGTACACAATGCTGGAGAAAGTAAAAAGCGCCAAAAGGAATATTACGATTCCGTCTACAAAGGTTTGAAAAGTGAAAATCGTGAATTTCAAAACACAAATACTTTGTCTGATATCTGATTGAACTCACTTACGAGTCTTTTCTCCCAAGGCTCAAACATATAGATGCAAGTAACCATTTCGTATTGGAAATAGAAATGTGATATTTTCTTCTTAATAGAATTAATCATGTTATTTTTATATAAAAAGAAATAAACTAGTAATATCAAGAGTTTTGTTTAAGTTTATAAGAAAAGACAACAAAAATTGTTTTGGTTTTTCGTTTAGTCGCTGTCAGATGATTTGACATTGACAGTTGCTACCGTGGCGAGCTTTGTGAATAAAAAAAAATGGAATGTGGATGGTATAGAACGCATTCAGTGCTGATATGAAAGAATTCAGATTTTTGTAATCGATTTCAGTTTATCGTTAGGTGGAAACGTATTATTGGCCTATTCAGCGAAATTATTTTTTTTCTGTTATGGATTTCCATTTAAATGTCTGAGCTTTGAAGAAATCTTTTATGGTTTTCATTTTTGTATTCAAAAAGTAAAATATAATAATAAATTTTTATTATTGACAAGCTGACATCAATGCAACACAAAGAGTGTCAGTGAAACTTTTTGACTAAATGTCAACTAAGGCCCAATGCACACGGAGCAACTTGAAAAGAATTAAACCGGTTGGCAACTCCGGTTACAGACCAGTTACGGACTCAGCAGTGACTTGACTCCACACACGAGAAAACTCATCAACAATTGAAATATCTAGTTCATTCAGTGTCGTCATGGTTACCGGGTGTGAAATGTCTTCGGAAGAGTCGAGCGATAATGAAACCATAATGTTATATTTTTATTTCAGGAAGAGGCTACTAATCGAACTACTTTATAACCCCACAAACTTCTCTGCACTAGCAGTGGAAATATATGACACAGTTGATTGGAAATATTAACATCTACATTCAAGTCAAAATAAAAAAAAACACATTCATCAAATTTACGACATTCTCGATTTTTATCTACGCCTTCTCTTTTTTATTTTCATTTGAATAGCCGGGAAGACAAAAATTATATAAAATATATGTTTTTCTACCTCCCGCACCAGTTTGTTTTGTTGTTCGATCATTTTCAACAAACTTGAAACTGAAATCACTAGGCAATCCGACATGAAAATCAGCAGACGACTGGTTACAGACTTTTTTTATGAATCGTCAACGAGTTTTCAACCAGTAGCGACGTGTGCGTCTTCCCATTTGATTACACAGGTTATGATTCTAAGTAAACTAGTTGCCAACTCGTATCGGTAATCAGTTTTCTTCGAATTGCTCCGTGTGTATTTAACGGCTCGCGTACACCTAGTCCGTCAGCAGCAGAAGTACGATCGGACTTCGTCAGGCGAACTCATTCAATCGAAACAAACGTGTGGAAAACAAAGAGAGCACGCACACCAATCCAACCGATATCATCCGCTGTCATCGGTATACAACCGATCAACCGACAAACCCAAATTTGTTTGTCCCCTTTTATACACATATTCAAATGACGCCGATTCTTCATCAATTCCCTTTTGGGCACGCCTGTAGCTTTCACACGTTGAATCAGCGTCACGTGACAGTGTATGACAAACATTACTATGTCTTTACGTTTCTATATTTCAACGCTCTCGCTCTTACTTATAACAAAACATACTTTTGTAAGCGTTAAAGACAACTGACCGAACACGAATGACTTTCAGTCGACGCATTAAACACCCTGAATCTTTTTACGTACTAAAATATCAATATTGTTTGTTCGCCGAATACAACAAAATGGCGGCGCAAAACAAAATCTTACAGAAAAGGAGAAACCTGGACGGCGAAATTTTGACATCTTGAATGTCGGCAGAGATTTCAAAATGCTATTAACACCAGCCATAAGATTTCACATGTCAAAATTTGCAGTGAGTATAAAAGAGATAATCGAGACCTACACGGCGGCGCATGAAATTAACCCGCAACTTTTGCTTATTTCCTTTTAAACTTGTATTCGGTAATGCACGCACACTTACACAAAGCATGTTCGAGTTGCGCATGTTTTTTTAGGTTGCGTGTCATTTTTTATTTTACTTTCAGTATTTCAGTTTTCAGTACTTACAAAAATTTATTTAAATGAAATAAATTAATAAAAACTTAATGAATAAATGAAAAGAAACTAATTCCATATACCATTTAAATTCTGCGGCGATCATACATATGTTGTTGTCTTCTTTTAACATGTTGTTTGAGCAACATCCAAAACAAGTATGAAGCAAAATAAGAAGAACAAAGAATACAAAGAGAAACGTCAAAAAAGTTGCAGGGACAGTTCTACCCGTGCATGTTCGGGTTCATCTATTTCTGTTTCATTATCTTTTCCTTCCGCACTCCGAGCATGCAAGGCAAACACGCGCCGTGTAAGTCTCGACTTCCAATGACAATGAATTATTAACAAGATTGAGTGGATTAATGTCGGCGATATGGTTAATACTAACAATAACATTTCAAATGTCAAAATATGCAGTGAGCATGAAAGAGAAAACAGTCTGAGATGAAATACATAATTTAATTATCCTTGTTACATCTCCATACTGATTGCTGAATACGAACAAAATTTGTTCGATTTGAAATCTTGGACTTGTAATGAGATTTCAAAGAGATTTAGGTGAAATCTCAAATTTTGAATTCAAAAACGTATTGGGAAATACGGGTTTTTGGTTGAAATCTCATATTTAGGGTGAAATCCGAGATAATGTTTCAGTGGGAACATAGCATTAGCAGTCGCAGGCAAAATAATAAAACTCATGTGTAAGTCACCTAACCAAATTCATTAACTTGTACAAAATAATAACAACAACTTATTAGATTTTTAATGTAAAATTGTATTTTCTATGTATAAACCTTACAGAATAATCGTGTATCTATATTTTTATTTCATAAACAGTAATTTTTTATTGACACCTAGCTATTGCATAAATTCACATTTTATTGAACATGTCTGAAGACACATCCTCACAATTTTATTTTACATTTGATTAAAAGTCTAGAAATAAAACTACCTATTTAAAAATATTTTTTTAAATAAAATTTATAAAAAAATTAAATATATAAAAAAAACATAATTTGTTTTCTTTCAAAAAATAAAAATCATCATCATCAGCCTTTTAATTTAAACATTAAACACTATACTTAAATTTTAAGGGCAAAAACATTTTTTTTATTCAACTAAATAAATAATAATTTATTTTATAAGAAATTAAGTTAATTGAAAAAACAAAAATACACCTATCAAGCTAAACGTGGGCTGAATTAAAAGTTAACTGGAATTGCATCAAACTTCGTTGCTTATTACACTTATTTCTAAGATATATAAAATAAACTATATACACTTTATTTGTATTTACATAAAAAATATATACCACGTAATCTCAGTTAAATTTTATTTACAATTAATTAAGGAATTTTCTTAAGTTAAATCTATATTTTCTTTTTGCTTAAAATTATTTTATATTTTACTTTTTTAATATCACACTCATTAGGATTTGAAAACAATAATATTGCTGTTTATTATTTTTTTTTAACTTGAATACTGCGTGAGATTTGATTTTCAAATATTTGTTTAAGTAAGCTCTGAAGTATACCTAGATAGATGGCGCTTCTGTCAACATAAATTGTCTCTCTCTCTCTAACTTTTGTTAAATGCATTTTGCGAGGAACTTATGTGCATCTTCAGTTAAAAATACGTCGAAGAACAAACTAAACAACTTTCGTGCGTATCGTACGAGATCTCTGTGTTTTTTTCAAATATTTGTTTAAGTAAGCTCTGAAGTATACCTAGATAGATGGCGCTTCTGTCAACATAAATTGTCTCTCTCTCTCTAACTTTTGTTAAATGCATTTTGCGAGGAACTTATGTGCATCTTCAGTTAAAAATACGTCGAAGAACAAACTAAACAACTTTCGTGCGTATCGTACGAGATCTCTGTGTTTTTTTCTCATTTTAACAACCCCCTCTAGCGGAAGACAACCGGAATCTAAGATTATAATAAATATCTAACATTTACAAATTACAACCAATGACAACCTTAGGGTAACTAAAAAAGTTTTTCACTACACATGCACCGTTAGGACATCAGGATCACCGGTGATGGGCGGGGCAGACTTACAGTTAATTGAGCGTTTTCCAAAGTCCTTTCGCGGACTCTCTAACGAACCGACAGTGTTCTTCTTCATGTCGGAGTTTTGAGTTTTATGCAGCAGGATCTGTGAGCTTCGTTTTTGTTGCATAGCTTTGGACGACGAGTCCAGCTCGCGGTCAAATTTCGATTCACACGGAGGGTACAGCGGTTGCGAACGATGCATAGAGCTTGGGCCAGCTGTAAGCGGAGGTATGCTGGATAGCTCTGGAGCTGGATTCAGACTTAATTCCATGCCATTCGCTCGGAGGGAGCTGGTGCTCCCTTTGAGAGGATTTGTGTATCTTCTTAAATTCTCTTCGTTCTGCAGATTGTTTGACTTTTCTTCTTCGTGTCGTAACGCATCAAGAGATGAGGTGAGATTGATGCCTGATGTAGTTCCAATGGACGTCTTTTGTTTCCAAATCATAACCATGAAAATTGCAAAACCAACAAGGACTATTGCAATGCCACAGAGAATGCCAAAGAAGAGGCCAGAACTATTGTTGGTTTTCGTTACCAAAGCTGTTTCTACTTTGACTTCCAGAATTGAGATCAATGGAGCTAGGCTAGGCTTTCCCAGTTGCTGGTTAGTGTGAGAAATTCCACTTTGACGCGAAAGCAGTTCGCCGAGAAGTTTTATCGCCAGAGGTAAGTGTGTATCGCCAACCTTTGTTGAGGACTGTAAAATATAACATACAATGTCACGGTTTAATCAGAAGTAAAAGTATGGCGGATGTTAAATATAAATTAATTTATTTAGTAAACATATAAATATAAAAAAAACTTCTAAAATGTGTTGCCCTGTCACTTAAGATAAGACTGCACTATGCAAATCTGCTCTTCAGCGGAACTTAATTTGACAGTTTACAGCTTGACAGATGGTCGTCAAATTACATATGTATTGTATATTGTGTAGCAGAGTTTATTTCGTTCAAAATGTCACCCTTTTTTAACGCCTTCGAATTGGAGTTTTTTTTCGCGACCTACATTTCAAGCATGATTCGATAACTTGATTCAGGCTCAAGGCAGGTTTTCTTGATAATTCGAAATGAGGAAGCTCAAAAATATCCAGCTCTTCTAAATTGTAATTCTAAGTTCCTCAGACACTTTTGATGGAGCTGAAAAATGTATCTAAACACAATTTATCAATTTGACAAACTAACATTGAGCAAACGAATTCAAAAAAACATTTGCGCTAAATTATAAACAAATAAAGTCGACATTATTGTGGAACTAGCTATGTTTTCATCAAACATCAACCACTAGAAATAATTCTTTGGCAGAATAATAGACCCAAAAAAATTATTTTCAGCCAAAGCTTTCAATTTGGCAGCACTTTCTTTAACTATTCTATTCTATAGGCATTTTTCTTTTTTTTATTTCAGCAGGGCGAGTTGTTAAAAAATTAATTCGTTTTCTTTTACTTCAGAACATTTACAGGCAAATTAATAAAAAAAGCGGAAGGTAAGGTCTTATTCCGTAGACTTACATATGTTGTCAATAAAACAAAATTTCTAATAATCGACGTTTCCTAAGTTAAACCACCGAAAAAGGTGGATTAGTGAAAGAGGAATTATCAAATGTGTCAAATTTATTCTGAAATGAATTATTACGTGCGTTCAATAATGTGAGCTTTATTTTTGTTTTTTTTTTCATACAAAAAAATCCAATTTTGAGAAATTTGGTTAAAATTTCTTGTTACTGAACACACATTTTACTTATTGTAGTAGATTTTTTTAAGGGATTTTGGTAAATGTTGCTTTCCTATTTCATTTTTATCCGTTGTTTAAGTCTGATTCCATGGTTAAGTTATCTCGTGGAATAAAGCCTTTATTATCAAAAGGTTAGAGTAAAAGTTTTGTGTTTCGTTTTTTAGTTCAGAGCATGATCAGAGCGTGATTTATAAGCTCTGGGTAAATCCACTGAGCATTATGAGTGAAAGCTAAACACAATCGACGTATGATTTCACAGAAGGAATATGGACAAAATTATAGAAAACATTTGCGGTTGCAAAACCAACCCATTAAAATAGCGGAAGACGCTCTTTTATGACGACGAGTTTACCCATTTCAAAATAAAATTTTTTTTCTTAAATTTTATTTTAGCAATCTAGTTTCCAACACGTTAATTTGTAGTTTCGCTTGCCAACAATAACAGCTATAGGCCTTTTTCTTTGATAGTTCAGAACAGAGACGGAACTGTCAGCGTTTTGAGCGTTCATAACTTCTAATTGGTATTTCCAATTAAGCCCCGAGCATGTACAGAGTGTGCTCTGTGAGATCAAAATAATATAACAGAGTAAACGAAGTAAAATATTGCACACAACATTTGCAAGGCGGAAGATTTAAAAAAATAAACCTTAAAACAATTAAAATGGCGGAAGAGATCGGTCGCTCTGATCTCTGGTGGAGAAAGTAAAATTGAGAAGAATCTGCACCTCTTCTTCGGCATAATTTTCTTTTTTTTATATTTCGATGGAAAGTTATTTCAATATTATTTTTAACATTCTGTGATAAATAAATTCATACGTTTGATAGCTTTGACAATTAGAGATCTGTGAGCATTCTCTGTTCAGATCTTAAAGCCTGAAACACAATCACGCTTTAGCTTCAGTTTCGCTTGTCGTTTACAAGATCAACCGAAGGAAATTATATACATAAGTATGTAGGAAGTAACATGGTTTTATTTTACGAGAAACAGAGATCTATTGAAGCTTGGTTCGCTTGAAGTAAAATGTCAAAAAGAATTATTCAATTCAGAATTTCAGTGGTGTGGTGACAGTTTCTTCAAGTCGTTTTGGTATGCTAAGCTTTCTTTAGGTTTATTTCTATCACGTTCAATAATCAATTTTCCATTTTATTTGATATGACATTTGCCAACCTACTACAAGTTTATTGCACTTATACTTCGTTTTCATTAGAGACGAAATTACCTCATTTGGAAATTTGCATAAAAAGTATTTTTATCTAAGTTTGCTAATTTCGTTTGACATGTATGTAATATATAAAAAAATATAGAAAATTGAGATAAAATTCAAACATGAAATTGCGATCATAGAGAAGCTTAAAAAGTTGGTGACAAGAAATGTCTGCCTGTCACTCTATTATTTCTACGTAAATGTTAATTGTTTTTTTTTTAAATATCTTCCCTACGACTGTGATTAGGAACATAAAGCAAGTACGTGCGACAGGGTCGTTCCCTCTTACCTTTTTATTTTCTTCTTTGGCTTTTTAAATGTCAACTTTGACTGTTATAGAACCTTGTTCAATTGTGATTCAATTGTTTTCAAATAAGGTGTGTTCGATTCCACATTACATTAAATTGCAACCTAATTTCGTCAAAATTAGGTGGAAATGAGATAATTTCGAAATGTGATTTTGTATGGGAAATGAGATAATTTGTAATCAAATTTGGAAATTTTATACGTAATTAACTCATTTGACCTTATGAAAACGTAATATTACCCAAAAGAAATCGCCCTATTGAAAGATGCTCTCATTTTTGCAAATGGCTGCCAATGTCAAATCTGTTTTGACATATGTGGACTAGACAGATGCAGAATACAAGTGAACAAGCCATGGAGCGATACATGAGCCGACATGAACCGATATTCTGGCCCTCAAGATTGCCCGATTTAACCGTTTCAGACTTTTTTGTGAAGCGTTACAAATAAACAAACAAAGTTGCATTCGCACTTGTAATAGATATTAAATATATATTTTCTAACTTACCAGTGTCACTTCTATTGTGTCATTTGTCGATGTTTTTAAGTCACAAATTAGAATCAGCATTCCTTCGCTTGTCGGCTCATTGACCATCCTTCTGGCCAGCAACAAACGCATTGTTGAACACAAGCTCTCCACAGATGTTCCCTTCGAAAGTCTCTCCAATTCCACAAGAATAGTCAATCTTGCACAATTCTCATTCAAAACCGCTTGATTAGGCCAACATTCACTTTTCGCTGGCAGCTTGGGAGGAGCCACTCTCCGTGATGGTTCCAATTCCCGACAATCACCTCTGTTCAGACAAGGCGGCGATAAACATGATTCCCTCAACGATGGCACACAAACTTCATGACTTTGGCAAACTATTGACAAATTCGATGTCTTCGATTCATCCCCGAAACAGTTTGGCAGGCCACACCAAAGATTCGTACACTTTCGTTTGCCCTTAACGCAGGTACACGCATTGCAAGACTCCTCCAACGAACCGACCACATTAGTTTCATTCGAACTGTTCACCAGCGAATTATATGGCGAAAGGGTTGTTAGATTCAGACATGCTGATTGGGGATCCGAAAGGGCTAGAAACAAAATTAACAACACAAAAAATAATGTTAGCTTAATGAACACACTTATTCCCAAAGAGCTGTGTTTTTAACTTACAAATCTCACATCTGATTCCTTGCCTTCCGGGGGGACAGACACAGGTGTAGCCGCCAATTCCATCGATGCACCGAGCGCCTCCCAGACATGGCTGTGGCGAACACTCGTTAACATTTATCCTACAATCGGGTCCAGAAAAGCCCTGAGCACACAGACACCGAAACCAACCAGATCCGGACTCACAAGTGCCCCCGTTATGACAAGGCTGACCCTGGCACTGGTCGATTGCTTCGCTGCAAAATTGCCCATTCCAGCCAGGCGTACATCTACATTGGGCTGTCCCGCCGTCGGCAGTTACACATGTTCCGCCGTTTTGGCACTGTCCAGCGTAGCACTGAGTCGCACGCTCCGAGCAACGTTTACCTGCAAATAATTTGTTCGGCGTTATGTTCAATTTTCCAGCGACAAGTGGTGAGTACTAAGACTAGTGGATACAACAACGAGAAAACTAGTTGTTGCTTCTATTTCGCGCCCGCAAAATTTTCATCCAAAAGATACAAGTTAAGGCACAAAGTTGTATACAAGCTGTGGTGCCAAAGAAAAGGAGAAAGAAATTATAATCTCTGCACGGACACTGCGTGTTCCACACGGACACGGTATTAATTCCCTTTTACGTTCTACAAGTAGTCTGCCTGCCACAATCAGATAAAGTATACTTCACACACGATTAGGAATTTTTAATTAAAATATTTTGTATTTTTATTTTGCAACACTCTGGAGGAGTCCACAAAAGACACACAAAACTAACCAAGAAACCGATCGGTGTTCGGCGGCAGAGGAATAAGCGACGGCGATGGCGACGACATGTGAACATGAGTATGAGCTCAGCCTATTGCCCGATACTATTTCCTTCGATCATCCTTGCCTGCTCCGAATGGCGGCTCGGATCAACGTATGGAAGATTCGAATTCGGATGAAGCAGCCAAGCGATATCCCTCTGTGCAGGAATGCAGCTCCAGCTCAATAACGAAAAATAACTCTCCCTCTCTCTGTGTAAAACGTTAGGAGGAGGCAGGCATGCAGGATGAGAAAAATTGACTCTTCGTGTGTGACTGCGCGAGATGCTTGCTGATGCATGCGAGGAAAAAATGCCCAAAAATATGGGCGAGGAACTAATGAGGATGCGGCAAAAGGGACCCACCGACACCCGACCAGCAAACAGAATCCTTCGCGAGGAATCATCGATAAATCGGAGTTGAAAAAAAAGAAACATTTAAGCAAGTGCGGGGAACGCGTTCGTACGGATGGCGAGGACGAATGTTTATTGGGTTCTCCTTACCTGTCCAACCTGATATGCACTCGCATGTGAAATCACCTTCGCCGTCCAGGCAGATTCCTCCGTTGCGGCATGGATTCGGGGAGCACTCATTTAAATCTGCGGGAGAAAAAAAAAAATTAAATTGTGTGGTATTTTTAATTAGCTTTTTTGTGCTTCCCCCCACAAAAGGTATCCCAAGGAAGGGGACGAAGAAGAAGCAGACAACACCACCGACTGAGCCAAACTTCTGCCATGAATGTGCTCTGTGCTCTGCTTCTTCTTCATTCTTCGTCTTCATGGAGATAATTTAATATCTATAATCTCTTCTTAAATGGGACAAGGGGAATGAGGGATAATGCGTGCTGTCATCTCGTATCCCAGACCCAGTCCCAGACCAGAGCGTATGTATGTGGCATCTCAGAGATTAGTTTATTAGCGGATTAATCAATAATAAATAATTTAACGTACGTATCTTTCCGAGAGGTCTTCGAGGCTACGAATGGACGTCGGTATAGGGATGGAGCAGCACGCACTTTGCTTAAGGATGAGGATGAAGGTATTTTGTTGGGATGTTTCTTTTTTGTTGTTTTTTTTTTGTTGGGTTACTCGGGAGGATAACCGATAAATTTTAACAAGTGGACAAGAGGATGATACTCACTGTGCTCACAGTAGGTTCCTGTGCGTCCTGGATGACACTTGCAGTAGGTGCCAACGTCTCCGTTTTCGCAATTCCCGTGTCCGCTGCACGGGGACGTCGGGAACTGTGTTGAGTTAGTTATGGGTGGTGTACAACTTTCTACAAAAAGAAAAAAAATGGGAATCAAGAAAGAAACAAAAAATTGAGGAAATTAATGATGATTTCAATGAATCAGGAATTAATGTTTTCAATTTGTTGAAGAAATTGAAAAATATATGTTTGCCTGATAAATAGCTTAGCCATTGGGGGGTTGAGAGTTCTAAATGGCTATTGAGTTTTCTAATTTGTGCCACGGGAGGGTCAAGATTGTTGGTTTTGGGTGAACAAAAGGCTGATTGAGATTTATGGTAAGATGATTGTTCAGCGGAGGTCTGGTGAGGTACCACAGTGGAACTTGTAATTAGAATCACAAGTTAATAAATGAGTGTACCAGTTACTCTTAAACTGCTTTTTATGGCTTTCACTATACAATATAGTGAATCCAACGAATTATATTCTGCAAAGTGATTCATCGTAGCGGAAGCATTCTCTAGATGGTCGGGCTGAACTACCTAAGTGAACACCTTATATGGGCAATTACGAACTATTCAAAACGGCTATAAGAACCGCTTTCTGCAACTCATAATCCTTCGAGATAGATTAAGGATCTGGTCCTTTGGTTAGGATCGTGATATCGGGAAAACTTCCTTGGCTGAGCACAAGAGCAGCGGTTATTTAAATGTGGATTTTTCGGCAGTTTCGGGCAAGAGATGTTGATCGTGCGAATCAGTTGGATAGAAAATAACCAGGAGGCACCAATGAACATTGGTTTTAATTGTCTGAAAGGTTAAAAACCAGCCGGGTCATGGGTTCCACATTCGTATAGTGTGGCTAATAAGAATATGTGAAATGTTTCCCGGCGTCTCATAATCCCTTATCATTTTTATTCCACTTTTCCGGATCCTTTTCAGGAAACGCAAGTAATTAACAGGAGCACCTGCCTAGGTTATACTCAAGGTTTGGGCAAATGTACGCCTTGTATAAATTGTAGCCAGTTCCAGTTCTAACGGGGAAAGTATTTCTTGCAATGCCTTAAGAAACCTTAACATTTTGCAGCATTTTTACGATGTCACATATGTGTTTGTTCCCAGAAGGTGATTTGTGATACACATACCTAGAACTCAAAGTTATTGCGCTTTCCCGATGCAAGTGCCACAAATGGATAGTCTGGAGTGTTAGTAATATTTAGCTACAGAAAACAGCATTGATTTTTGAAGCATTACATTTCACGCGGATCTTGATGAGTTTATCATAAGCTGTTGTTGCCTGTTCGACATCCAAAGAAAAGGGTTTGAATTTGCAAACAAATATATATCGTCAACAATTTAGTAGATTGGAATCCTAGATAAGAGATTATTGATAAAGATGAGGAAGAGCATCTTCCAAAAAATCTCAATGAAAAGGCTTACAGCCGGGCCCATATTCCTTGTACAGGCCCCTTTAATGCAAATCATCGACGAAAACATGCTGCGATCTTTGGAAATAATAACACTTAACAGTCGACACGAATGTCTCCCTGGCTTACATCCAAAAGCAGCTAAAACATGAATACTGGATCCAATACTTCTCGATGATCACCCTTATGAAAAACTTCATTGCAGCTGAATGGGATTGGGCAAGTCACTTTCTGTGAGAACAATTGATGATTCCCTTCTTTCACGCGACCGGCTTGCACACATCTCTATGTTCAGTACATGATGGCATTACGAAGTCGCCACCTCGATATTATGCCACAATTTGTCGATTTAATAAAGTATCCTCATCAACAGAAGTGGGTCTTCATGGGCAGGAGTGTGGTCTGACATGACAATTGAATAAACGCTCATGCGTTCAATGATAATTGATGATTTCCTTACAAGAGGGAGAGGGGTGAGCGATTTTTTGCTGTTGAAGTGGAAACGAGGAGCGTCAGCAGTTACTTATATTTGTTCCTTACTGGAGGAGTTTCTTGGAGTTCAGTTTCTGGGCGAAGAGCAACACATAGATTTAGAGATCACCGAGATAGACTTAGACAAAAATGGTTTGCCCAACAGAGCAATTAGGAACGGCAAGATTAACTGTACCAGCAGATGAAGTTGGCACTCGACACATGCAATGCAAACCTTCATCAGTACTACTTTTGCAGAAACGAGCAGACAATGAAGTATTAACTTATCTTGGCACAACAGACCATTGTGTCCTATTTGCAAATTTCCGTGTCAAACCCATCCAGTTAAAGAAAGAGCTCCGGAGAGAACCGTATGTCAGTACGAGGAAGCCAACCAGGACGGTCTCAATAATTTCTTCAGGATCTTAAGGTGGTCTCTATGCTAGGTTAGTGGCTTAGATTCTAGCACTGATATCATTACTAAAACGATTCTTTTGGGAATGAGAACTTTTATCCCGAACAGGGCTAAGAACTGTAAGAATGCTGTCAGTGAAAAAGAGGTAAGTTTAAGTTGTTTTAGAGCCAACCGGTATGACGAGAACCGGAAAAATGTAAACGAGCTAGGAAAGTCTGTAACGCCTTTATTCTATGAACCATCATTTTGCATAATAAAAAATTAAGGCAAATAACGATTACAATCCACTGGTAATAGGATTTTTTTCGTTCGTTTTTAATGACAAAGTTAAACTATTCTTAGAGCATTTCATCGCCAATTCCATGCTTTTTCATTTGTCCTACTCTTTTGGGCTTGTTCCAAGTACTTGTAAAACAGCATTCGTCCAGCCAATAACTATAAATGGCGAATCTTGTTCACCATTACATTACCAACCGATCGATCTAATGCCCTTTCATTCTAAAGTCATGGGAACGCTGATAAATTTATTAACTTAGGAAATATCTCAAAAAGCGAAAGCTTTTTAATAACCGGTAGTACGGCTATACTGGTAATAGGTCTACTAGTGATCTGATGGCTTATCTCACAGAACAGTGGAACAAATCCGAAATAGCCAACTGCATTTCTTCCCTTGAACCATTCATCAGTTTACTCTTGAGCCCAATTTCTGTTGTGCTGTCAAATACAGAGATTTGTTCTTTAGCCGTACTACACGAATCTGGAGTGCCTTACCGCACCTGTCTTTCCTTCTGATTGTGATATTCAAAAAATTAAGACCTAACCGACACTTTCTTTTAAATCCCTTGCGCCAGGATATATAGGCCAAATATATAGGTCCTTTGGAAACATTCAAAAAAGCAGCCTTGTCGCGATGTCCGACATAAAGGACATTTTTAAGTAAGCTATCCGAACATATTCCGATTTTCTTTCCAAACAGAAAACGAGATTGTTTTGAAAACATTTATTTTGGAGAAAAAATCACTTTCTCGCTATAGCCTCTACCTGTGAATCTTTGGATGGTATTTAACTCTAATCCTCCTAACCATGCGTATCTAATGATCATATTTTGTTCCTTAATTTAAAATTCTAAACTCAAAAACCTAATTGAAATTCCGCACCGCACCTCCTAGTTTCTATTTCAAGACAGCGCCCGACCCTAGCCATCTTATGAACGGATTTTATGACAAATGATGATAGTTCTGCATTACATTGATGTTCCATGAGTAGGTACTGTACATCCTCCCACAGTACCGTGTCAATAGTGATTCTTTGAAAAAGTTTCTACAAACATTTAAACGAAACACCCACTGCCTACTTGTCACCCATTTACATTGTCTTCAAAACAATAAACCTCCAATTGACAAGCAAAAATGAAACTCCTCAGACGAAAGACCACAAAACCAAAAAATCTCTCCGCGTGGACGCATTTTCACGCATTCGTGCATCCACATTCATCACTTGAAATCCGATTTTGCCATATTTGTCCAACAATATCTGAAGAATGGATCACGTGACATGCGTACACAATTTTAATGTTTTGTTTGGCTCAAAAACTGTCAAAAAAAAAAACAAGACGTAAATGACTTAACCTCGAAGCACACACTGTACTGTATACTATACAATATATATGCATAATGACATCTCGAAACTATTTTACAAGCCCAGAGTGTCAGAGCAAATAAATCTCTCTTAACTAAACAAATAGATCTTCTTTTGGCCTTTTAAAGCCTTCGAAATGTTCACATTTGTTTGGGGATTACTACATCGCCAGGCAAATCTTATGGATGCGATACTTGTTATAGACACGGTTGTTGGTATTTATGAATAGATAGTATCTTTGATTTTTTTTTTGTTCAACTTCTCTACTTACCATTGCAATGTGGCGAGGAGCAGAGCGGACGCATGTTCTCACAGTGCTTGCCTTCGTGATCGGGAGGGCAATGACAGTAGTAACCACCGGGTGTGTTGAGGCAGCTTCCTTGGATGCAGGGTGATGGTGTGCAGTGATCCTTTGCTTCCTGTAAGTATAAAATACAAATTTGTCAATATCCTATTTTAATTGTATAACAAAAAATGGCGCCCAACGTGAGTCTGCTTCATTATATTTAAAGAAAATGATTTGAGTCATTCATAATTATTTTGTACTGTTTATAGAAACAGATTTAATATAAACAAAAAAACAGAAAGAAAATATTATCTGGCGCCCAACGTGGGTTTTTTGTGGTTTTTAATTCTAGTTTCATGTGTTAAATATTTGTTTGTTGATAAATTAAACTGGCCCGTCAATATGCACTCTCAACTTTCCTTTGTTAGTTCTTAATTCACATGGTTCCTGTTTTATGATAAAGAGATTTTTAATTGGCGCGTTAGATTGTGGCGGCCATGATGTTTTGGTGACATCTGTCAAATACGTTGTTTACTATTCAGTTAGTGATGCCAAATCACCATCGCGAGTTACAAGCCAAGCCTCACGAGGCTCACCAGGTGACCATTCATCCTCAACAAGTTACCGTTTTGAATTTGTGAATTTGGGGCTGGGGGCGTCATTGGTCCGTACTTTTTCGAAAGCGACGTTGGTTACGGCTTCACCGTCAAGGGCGAGCGCTGGTGGCAAGAACTGAACCACATATGGACCTAGACGACAAGTGGTTCTGGCAGAAAGTCGCTATGTTCAACACAGCGGACGCCACGACTTATATTCTGCATGAAGGATTTAAGGGTTAGGTTATCTCTGGCAGAGGTGACTTGTGTTGGCCCACACAATTATGCGATTTGATCCCGCTAGACTTTTTCTTGTGGGGTTTCCTTAAGTTGCAGGTCTATGCGAATATGAAACAATCGACCGATACCCTTCAATTGAACATAACACTGGCTATCGCTCAAATTCAATCGGGTCTATGTGAAAGAGTCATTGAAAATTTGACCACTTGAATCCGTGCTACCGTAAGAAACCGAGGTGGGCATTTGAACAATGTCATATTCTACACTTAGTGGCATACAATGGCCTTTCAAATAAAAAAAATTGTTGATACCTCACACACAGCCAGTTTTATTAATTTTTCCTTTCTAACATCTACTCTTTTGAATAATACAGTCTGTCACAAAAGTGAGTATACACGAAGAGACAATTTTTTTAAGGAAGAAGAAATATTGACTTTTAAATACATTTAACGTTTAGTTTTGAAATTTTTTATCACCTTTTAAATAAATAAAAAACTGGTATGTTAAAAAACAAATTTGTTTCAGTTTAATTATATAAGTTAGTTAGTAGTATTGTTAGCTTGAGTGTATACTTATACTTATACTTGTGTGTCTGACGATATATCCCGAAGGTTTATTTGTAATTCCTGGTTGACAAAATGTTATTAGAATTAACTGGCGCCCGGTTTGATGTCTGTATCACATTTAATCAATTTAATTTATTTTAAAACGTTTAAGTACCACTAATGCGCAGGTATTTTTTTTTTAATTGTCGAAAATGACAGAAGAGGAATCATGTAGATAAGGTTTATAATAAACATGGTTATCTGTCATTTTTTTACTGCCCAATCTCATAGCTGTCAAAATTTAATTTAAAATGTATGTGCCAAAACGATTCACAATGAAAAACCTTATACTTAACGAAACATTATCGAAACTTTAGCAAATGCCATATAACGACTATTTGTTTTAGGTCTTTAACACATGTCATTTTGACAGAAAGCTATGCCTGGTGTGGTCATGTCTTTTATATTAATAGCTTTGAATAAATCTATACATATAATATATAAAAATGTATGTATGTCCGATATGGGCTCCTAAACCAACCAACGGATTTTTATGAAATTTTCAGGGGGAATACAGTTTAGTCCAGGGATGGCTCCTGTGTAGGTTTGGCTGACTCATCCCAACGAGAGTGCAACTTATCGATTCCAACAGTAACTAAACGCCATATATACAAATAGATGTATATATGTTTGTCCGGTATGGACTTCTAAACAGCCCAACGGATTTTTCTGAAATTTTCAGGGTAGATATAGTTTTGTCCAGGGATAGTTCCTGGTTGGATGCCGCTAGCATAAAAATAAAAAAAAGATATTTAATTTCATATTTCACATTAAATACGTGTTTTTTCTTGATCGTAGCAACGTGCGCCGGGTACCGCTAGTAATAAACAAATTTAATAAAAACTAAATTTTCCCAGTCAACTTTGATTAAATAAATAAATAAATTTAATGGCGCGACAGCTCCTTAAGAAGCCAAGGTACTATAAGGCAAGTTTAGGATTCTTGAATATAAAAAAATTGAGATAAACAATCAAACATGACATTACGATCTGTATGTAAATATAATGAGCTGCAGCCTAAACCTTTCATAAAACGGTTTCTTTAAATTTCTACTTACTCGATAACGGCTCTTTGGATTTCTATAAAATTTTATATTTGAGAAGATCTAGGTAGCCAAATTAATTCTGCGTATCAAAATTTTGGAAAACATTTTTTTTATTATTAATTTTTGAAGTATTTTTTTTTGAAAATTCTATATTTTTAAAACTAATTAATAAAATGTATTTTATATTGCGTGATCAAATGCATATTAATAAAGTCTAAAAAACTGCGTAATAGAATTTTGGTATTATTTAAGATCTTTGATGGCGTACTTCATTTTTACTAGGAACCGTTAAGTGTTGTGGTTTTGATACTTTTTATAAGTTCTGAGGGTTTTTTTTTTCTACATAAATGTTACTTATTTATCTCAAAGATTCAGCCTTTCGTTGTGATTAGGCACATAAGAGCAAGTACGTGCGACCCAGTAGTGGCTAATTTTTATGAACTGCCAAACTCCTATTCACGTTCCACATACGATCCACACTTCAGTGAAAACATTTTTCGCGCGACAATTGATCTGTGCATAGAAAATTACAGTACAGCATTTTTTAAAGAGTGGGGGTAATAATCTCTCAGAGAAAGAAAAACTTTGCACAAACATATGGAACGACTTTGGACAAAAAATTACAGAAACAAAGACAGAACTGACATAGTGAAATGTAAAATATTTTTTTTATTGTTTGACAGTCTTCAATTTTCTGCGCACAAAAATCTTTTTTAGCAGAAATTCACAGGGTGGGGAAATTTTTTACTCTCTCGTGAGAACTCTCTTCTGTAAAAAAAAAAACTACGAAAAATTCACAAGATGGAACGACTTTGGACAGTTTTTCGGTGATTTTCGGCGAATTTGGAAGTTTTGCACCGCAATTGGAACAAACTTGATGTTTGTTTTCTCGGTTGTTGGTAGCCAGCAACAAACAGTCTGCTCAGTATCAGTGAGCTTGCTCTAACTACTCTAAGCTGCTCTAAGTATAAATGAGCAAGATTTTGCTCTAAAATCGAAAATGACAGTTGTCCTCTAACTTGCGTGGATTCTGACTGAATTAAAATAAATTTAATTTTAACTGGCGCCCAACGCAACACTATAAATCACAAGTTAAATACGAGTTTTAAACTAAAAATTTAATCTTAATTCAAACATTTGTTCAAAACCTTAATGAGATCGGAATTTTCATAAAATACCATAATTCTCATTCCCAAAGAATGTTTTTTTTTTTTCAAAATCCCTGCAGATTTCTCATCTTACTCATCGCAATCTGGCGCCAATTTAAACAAAATTATTTATCACTAATTCATCCCTAATTAAGCCGAATATACAAACTATTAAATCCAACAACAACATAAAGAAAACAAAGTCAACATTCTTGCTTGGAAGATCAAAAAGGACTCCTAATTGGCGGCATCTTATGCATGAACCGTAAAATTAATTGACAATACGTTGTCAAAATGAGAAGGTGACAACAGTTCTATGAACATAGTCATCGTTGTTTCTGTCTTCGCTCTGGTGCTGCCTGCTCCTCCGACTCCATTTCAGGCCCATTGCCATCTTTCTTATTCCACATCATTGTTGGGTCTTGGGTATCCTCCATGGGGTTGCCTCTTTTTTGTTTGGATTATTTTCAAGTGTGTTTATTATATTTTTTTTTTGCTGTACATTTTGCCGTATGTGTCATTTGATACTTAAACGCTGTCGGCGGCTGCGATTGCGGCTACGGCTGGCGCGGGCTTCGTGTGGGTTAAGTCATTATGTTCTGTGTCTTCGGGTTCCCTATGTCGTCGGTTGGTATGTATCTGTCACATGAATTTAATGCTTTAATACCTATAGCACTAATCGTATTACGGGCAATCAACTGTGATGAGAAAATAATTCAAACGAACTGAATTTCTCACGTTCTCGCGCTTGTCGCCTTGAGGTGAGGTGTTTTTTGGGCTTTGGAGTTTTTTTTTTTGTTTTTTTGGTATTTTTATTTTTTATGTGAAGTCTGTTTCAGTCAGTTTGTTAAATAAGGGGACGGATTTTGACACTGGAAAAGAGACAGCTAATGCACGAGCAGCAGCCTAGTTTTGGGGATTTGCTATTCTTAGAAAGGAGACGGGCGGCTGAGTGTGTCATAGAGGTGCTTATGAAGAAATCAATGGAACAGTAGTTTGCGGCTCTAATTTAGTATGACATGGTGGTGAATGCAGACATTAGGATGAAGAATGGATTCTGGGAACAAGGTGCTGGATTGGAGTCCCTTAAGTGTGAAATTTGTCGTAGTTAAAAGGAATCATGAGCTAACATGGTTTTGTATGGTAAGTAAGGCATTAACGTTGGCATTTTTGTTTAGTTCCGACAAGAGGGATCCAATAACTCTAGTTTTACTATATTGTACTAATAATTTGAATGGATTTCGTTTATTTTAACCATATTGGTTATTTTCTTTTGTATCTATAACAAATTGGATCATCTATAGGCTTTGGTCTAGTGGAACATACGCACTTGCTCTTTTATGTGTACACCGATTAGAGGTCTGGAGGCCCTGGGCCAACTACTGGCCCCTAATAATTGTTTGTCGAATGTTTCGATATTAACAAAACAAGAATTATGTGAAAGCGTTAACGATTTAAACTTCGACGAAAATTCCTTGATTATTTCGTTGAAATCCAGTTCCCGGAGTAAATGGCTTTAAATGGTAAGTAGGAATAGCATTCCTTCAGATTTTATCCCATCGTCGTTTGAAGCCTATTTTTGCAATCAGTGGAATTTCAATTTTGGTCTTCAAGAATGTGGCAGTAGATCGGTCTTTTCGTTAATCCTTTTTGAATACATAAGTCAATCAAAGATACAAATTTATTAACAAATAAATTGCATGACTGGATCGCACGTACTTGCTCTTATGTACGTGCGGTTACAGCGTCAAATAAAATTTGATAAGTATCGGGTTTTCCAATAGGGAAAACGCAATCTTTCACTTATCATCGAACTGTCATTGTCAATTTATTCAATAAACTCAACATTTTCATCAAAGCTAAGTACACGAGCGAGCAACGCCTGCAAATTATAAAAAAAATTCTACCGAAATTCGGAGTCGGTGAACGCAACTTTAAGAGCGTTGAATTGATGAATTTCATCGCAAAAGCATCTTCAGCGACAAAGCTCCTTTTTGGCTCAATGGGTTCTTCAATAAGCAAATTATGCGCTTTTGGTCGGTTGAAAATCCACATTTGCTTTATGAGACACCACAAAAAATAACTGTTTGGCACGGTTTGCATGCTGGCGGCGTTATTGGTCGACGATAACGATCGTCACGTTACTGTGAATGGCGAGCGTTATCGCGCCATGATTACCGATTATTTTTGGCCCGAATTGGAAGATATGGACTTGGACGACATGTGGTTTCAACAGGATGGTGCCACAAGCCACACACCACACCTTACAATCGAATTATTAGAGTAATGGCTAAAACGCAATCACGCTTCAGCTTTGGCTTCTTCAAGTTACATTTCACACGCTTTGTGTCCGCTTTGAATGACATTTTCCAAATTTCGATTTTTGTTTTTGCAAGCAAAAGTTTAACCAGTTTCTACTTCAGATTTGCGTTTGTCACGTTACCTTATCTTATACACGAACCAAACGTTACGTCAAAGCCAAAGCGACATTGTGATAAGATGTATTGAAACGGGCCAGTCAATTGGCCGCCTCGTTCGTGCGGTTTAACGCCTCTGGACTATTTTATTTACTACGTTAAGTCATTGGTTTATGCCAACAAGCCGACGACGTTGGAAGAGGTCAGAGCCAACATTGAACGCGAAATAGACGCCGTTTCGGCCGAAATGTGTGGCCGAGGCAACGAAAATTGGATCAAACGATTCAAGTTAACGTGCCCGCGGTGGCCATATGAACAAAGTTGAGTTCCATTCATAAATGTTTTGATTGTACTTCAAGCCGATTATAATGTTTTTGAAATAAAAATTCACGAGAAAGTCGAAGAAAAAAAACGGTCCTATGGGAGGTATCGTTTTTAGCCCACCATCTTAATTTTTTTTTTAACTAAAACATAATTTTTTTCAATAATAGCACACTTATTTTTTTCATAAAAAATCTTGGACCGTTTTCGAAAAAAATAAGCTTTTACTAATCGTTAATATTTGAGCTAAACAAAAATTCAAAAAAAGCCCTCTTAGGATTTCAAAATAACCTTATGTTCCAAATTTGAATACGATTGGCCTTACCGTTCAGGCTGTGGTCCAAAATACATACGCACAGACAGACAGACAGACGGAATTTTGCCAGTAACACAAATATGTAAAACGTAAAAACGTAATGTCATGTTTGATGAAATTTTTTAATCTGCATAAATGCATAACTTGCATTATAGTACCTATAATCGCAAGTAAAAACTAGGCTCTATTCAATCAAAATTTCGAACGTTCTGCTACGTACTGATGCAATCTTTCAACAAAAGAAACACATAGCTGGTAGATAATGGGCGTATAGATTTGCGTCTTGTCCTTTCACGTAATCGAGCGGATTTAACCTCACTTTTTATTCGTATGATTGTACAAATTGGTTAGTATGAAATATTTCCTTAATAGCTTCTTCTTTTTTATCGAAATCGTCTCTTTTTGATTCAAAGAATGCACGAATTGTAGATTCAAAAATCATTTCCAGGTTCTACAACATCGTTTGTAACGTCGAATCGCTCCAAGATTTATAAAAACATATTAAATAGAGCGGTTTTGAGACCACCCATCTTTTGTAAAAGTTGCGATGTTTCATACCTCACGATGTCTTTTTGATCCTCATCAGAAGAAATGCTGTTAAGAGCTTCGTCGATTTCAGAATAACCGTCGAAAATGGCTTTCGTAGCTTCAGGTCGACAAAACCCACGATTATCATAAGACTTACGGCTTTTTTTCTGCGATAATGTATTGTTCTGTACTCGCTGTAAAAAACAGTTAGTCCAGTCGGCCAACTAACAATTTAACTTGTATAAAGTCCAATTTTTTGAATTTGGGAAGCAACAGCTTGCATAAAGCTTTTATAAGGCAAACTTTCGCAAGCCACACATTTCAATCTTTGACAATTAAAAAAAAAATTGCTTTTATATGCCTTAAAAACTGATTTTCGCGAACGGTTACTTTTTTGAAAAAAAAAAAATATACAGACTAAAGTTGTAGAAAAATTAATTTCCTACAAGTTTTGTCCTTATTATTTTTGTCAGAAATCAAAAACAAAGAAGTTACTGGCCAAATTAAAATGTTCATTAAATTCAAAATGGTGGCTGAAGCTCCAGCACAATTTTCCCGAAAACCGAAATTTACACTACTAATGACTCCCTCCCAACGAAATGTAAAAGAAAATTGTACGCATACATTTTTTTTCCATTTCATAACGAATGAGAGAGAAGAGAGATTGCTGTAAAGAATGCAAGATGGTTGACCAATTGCTGGACTCTAGCGGTTGATGTGTGATGCTGTTTATTGTTTATTTGAATTTCAAATTTGAATATTTAAAATAACTGACAGTTTAATTGAAAATTTAGGTTTCTATAAATTTATATGAGTTCATCAGCATTATTTTAGGCAATAAATTGGAAATATTGTTATTTATTGGACTAACTATTCTTTTTTTCTACTTTAACTAACAACTTGGACGACAACTCTACCAATTTGGGTATTGCCTACTAAATGTATGCTTCGTTACGTTTGTTTCATTCAGGAGTTTTTTTGCGAATGATTCTTCTCCGTGATAAGGCTAAAACTGGACATGCTATTGCCTTTTGAACTGTGTTTTGAGGGCACATTCTTTTCTATATGGCAGTACCAGGTAAGTTGGTTTTAGCATAGCTGTACTTGGTCAAGATGGTATTGCTTATTTGGAGGATTCCTCGGATTATTTCTAATTCGATCACGTTTTGTCTTTATGCTGTCGTACAAAGCATCTTCATTCTAGCTGCCCCAAATTAACTCTCATATGAATAAATGAATAAATTTGTTTTTGTAATGCACTTCGACCTTAGAGATCCATCGTGTCCCCTGCTTAAATAAGTCTAAGTCCTAATTTATAATACTTCGTCCAATTTGATTTCCTTAATGAAGCTATAAGGATCTGGGCTACGTTAAGGGAGTTTAACTTCTTTTCTTCTATCTACCTATAATATGAAGCTCGGATTTTTTTTCTTTGGTGTATGAGGGCTTCGCAGTATCCAAGGATGTGATCTGGAGCTGCTTCCTGCTCGTTACAGTATCTGCATCGGTCTTTTTTCTCAACTCCTAGTATCTTGAGGTGTTTCCTCAGCCTACAATGTCCAGTCAGGAAGTCCGCTAGAATTCTTAATTGTTTCTGCTCGCATTGATCAAGTCTACGTACCGTTTTTTGTTAAACGTATCAAGGAAGAGTTTGGCTTGACGCAATTTTGAGAGGCCGTTCCAGTATTTAGCCCCGTTTTGTTCCTCCGCCTTTTTGACTTTCCCCTTGATGTGATTCTCTGTTAAGCCACAGAAAGGTTCTGGTCCTCTGATGGGCAGTTTCGCTCCTATTTTTGCCAGTTCATCAGCCTGTTTATTTCCTTTTATTCCTACATGTCCTGGTACACAGTAAATTGTCACTTTGTTTCTACTACTAAGCATTCTAAGCATTCGCTGATTGCAGCTTGATTACATGCCATAATTGAAATGTGATTATTTGTGTAATTTCTATCTAAGTTCATTTTAGCGCACTTGCATATCGCATAGAGAGACCTTTCGCTTGGCAACTTCTTAAACATAGATCAAATTTCTTTATTGTGAGTTATAGTTATTAGTATTTTAGTCTAGGGAAACTATTCATATAAAACACTCTCACAATAAGATCGTTATCGGTAAAGAACATTGTCGGCTTTCGCAAAACATTAGATTTGGACATTTTGTTAACAAAACTTGGCTCTTTCATTTAGGTTCTAAAGTGAATACCTCTCTTACGTTGGGCGCCATTTAACATAGACCTTTTCCATATCCCATATTTCTGAGAATAAAGGAACCTTTTAAACTAATCTATGAGCAAAGAAAAAACGTAGAGAAAATTATTTTCCAATTAAATCGTTTAAATCGCAAGAAATTTCGAAAGTATCCATTCACGGTCAACATTAAAGTGCATGGTTTAACAAATCAAACAAGATACACCTTTGAATTCAATTTTGAGGAATTAACACCCTTCCAATCACATCATTCCCAAAACAAGAGAATCAAATTAGTGCCTTCACAAAGCTCAATCGAAAAACGGTATATTGACTTTTCTGCCCAACTGAAATAAATCCAAACCTTAATACACACCAAGCCTTATAGAGGGCGTGTGTGTATCTAATTAAGCCTCGAATCTAATTGCATTCTTAAACACCAATTAAGCCCACACAACACTGCACCCGGCCGCATATACACCTAAATCTATGGCTGCTAGATTTTTCCCATAGTTTCCTTCTAATCTCTTAATTACACTAAACAAAAAGCTTTTCAAACACAAAAAAGAAAAACAAAACAAAATCAAGAAATAAAAATAAAAAAAAAATGTTTCCACTTACCTCACACAACGACCCCGAGTAGCCAAGTGGACATATGCACTTAAATTTCCCAATCATGTCCACACATTCGCCACCGTTGCGACAAGGTGAATTCGCGCATTCATTGATGTCCGTCTCACAATCCCGTCCTGTCAAAGAGAAGAAAAAACGAGACAAAAAACGAGTTATTGCAGCACTTTACTGTAAACGAGAAAACGCCAACGTCGGTCGACGACAATCGTGTTGCACGTCGAGTTTCGTGGTCCAACGCACCTGTATAGCCAGTTGCACACGCACAATGATAATCGTTGACCAAGTCGATGCAGGTTGCTCCGTTCCTGCACTGGCCGGCGCAGTCGTCCAGGTCTTTGGCACAGGTTGTTCCGCCCCAGCCTTCGAGGCATTCACACGAGAAGGACCCCGGCAAATTATGACACTTTTCCGCATTGATGCAGGGCCCGAGATTTGTGGCGAAATTCGACTCACATTCGTTGACATCCATCTGGCATACGTCGCCGGTCCACTCGGTGGGGCATTCGCATCGAAAGCCCCCGATGAGGTCTACACAAGTGCCACCGTGCTCGCAGGGACCTCCGGCGCACTCGTCAATGTCTGTAAGTGGATTGGATTGTGTGTTTTAGGTTTGTTTGATTTTTTTTTTTTTTAATATAAAATGTTGTCCCGTTCACAAATCTACAATCTACAATCCGAACAACTTTATCTTGGAGTTCCAATCGCGGAACATAAATTGTGGTCGCACACCAAGATCTGGCTGCCTGGCGGTGGAGCTCAAGAGCAGAAGAACGAACATATGCAATCCCTGTCCCATCATAACCTAAATGATGCCTGTTTTTTGTCCAGGCTGAACTCAGATGCGCGCGTATCTCTGAGAAGCCACAAATTGTGCTTTGTAGAGCACACAAGCATCTCTGCATAATTATCTCTGAAGTGGACAATGTTCCTCATGGCCGATGACACACCAAGCATCCAAATACTGCGGGCAATAGATGCTGGATGCTGCGTGTGAGCCAAGCCAAAGAGCAAATGTAACCTTTCCGATGATGACATATATGCGACGAGGAGAGCAAACAACTTAAGGTTATGGGTGCCTTGACTTGACATCTTGTTTGCACTTCTCCAGAATGGGTTTTTGTTTTTCAAGTGTTTTAGGCACTTTTCGTGTAATTTTTCGTCGGTAATTGCGTTCAGCACCCTTTTGTGTGTTTCTATTTGTTTTTGTTCGGAACGCACTCGCTAATGGCTTGTGATGGGATAAATACTCGAATCTTTGATTGCTAAGTGTGTGGATGCAACACCCACCACAAAACGATTTGTTTGTTTATTAATTATCGGGTTTGGTTCACCTGGGGGTAAACAGGCTAACTACAGCCAAATGAAACAAAAAAACAAAAAAGATGGCCACGCATGACACAAAGTGTATGACGCGGGGGGGAAACTTCATTGTAATCCATCAGTTAAATGACAGATGAATGATTGCTCCGATGACCCTGCATGTACGTTTTGTTACTGAACACGCAACTCTTTTTTTTTGGGGGAATTTCCTTAGAAGATTTTTGTTACTCTGATCGAGGGCTTACCCGCCTCACCTGGATGCGAGCGAAGGCGACAACGTTCGATCTAGAATGTAATCGTAGTTTTGGTTTTGGGAAATAGAATGTGATTCTTGACGTTTAATTTGCCACTCCTAGACTTTTATTAAATAGTCTAGGATCAAAGGCCTTTTTGAAAGACGATTTGTAAATGAAAGTTTGAAATAAATCATTTTTTTAACTTTTTTTAAGGAAGGTGATAAATAATAATTGAAATGGTTAATTGAAAAAGAGGAGTGTTGAGAAGCAATCCAATAATTACGAAATAAAGTTTTAATTAAAACAACGCGACAATAGAACTGTCAGAAAAATTTAAAACAACGCACCAATACAACTGTCAGAAAAATTTGAAACAGAAAATCTCAAGCTCAACAATACCCGCGTTCAAAACGTCGACGAAAAGTCAGTTAGTTGACATTTGGTTAGTAAGCTAGATTTTTGACCAACTTTCGATTGACAGTTTCCGCTTTTGGTGACAGCTTGCCCGTTCATTGCATTCACTTTTGTATGAAAATTTGACAAATACTTCCGCGGCATTCCGTCCATTATGGGTATACGTGCTCATTTGACAAACGCATTGGAAATGTTTCGGTCGGTTTTGACACAAGTTTCCGCTTGCTTCCGACCATTATAGTTAGCCCTTAAGACCTTATTTTCATAGGCAATTAAAAAGGAAGGCATACTGTAAAAACTAAACGAACTGAAAACAAGTAAATGATAATTAACTGTCAATTGTGAGAGCTGTAAAAATTTATATTTGCCAGAGCGATTCAGAATGCAAAACTATACGTCCATTATAACCATTGCCATATGCATAGAAAAAAGAAAAAAGAACTGCGACTCGTACCGACTACTGTGCCCTGCAAACCCTGAAATTTTATTTTGTGTAGGTAAATACATGAGATTCGTGTGAGCAGCAGCCAATCAACAGCCCATCAGCCATACGTTTCGTGCCCACAAAAATGCAAACGTATTAGTAGTCCCATAAGAAATGTACAGGAACCGATACACATATGTCGCTGAACGGTGCATTTTTCAATTTGTAGGCGTTTTTCTTTTTAAGCTCAGAGCAGGGCACTGACATGCCAAAAAAAGATCTGTATTTCTTTTTTTTAGCTCTGAGAGCTCTGAGCGCTCAGTTAGTGTTTCTTTTTCAATCGGAGCTAGCTCGGAGGGCGCTCTATGAGCTCAGAATAAAATGACCGAGCACATGGAGTAAAAGGCTGAGCGCGGCCAACTACATATATTTTGTGTTTTGACATATGACAGAGCTGAAAAAAAAAACAAAAATCAAAATGGCGTCGGTCGAAGTTAAATATTAAAATGATTTTTCTGAGGAAATAACATTAACTTAATTTTTTATTTAAGGTGCTAAGTCTACCATATGACAGCTCAGTGCTCAAGTTTGTTTCTTAATTAAATTGGAGAGCTCTGATCATACTCTGATCAGATCGTAATCAACTTCCTCAGGCTCTACTCCGTGCTCTGCTCAGAGCTTAAAAAGAAAAGAAAGAGGAATTGCGACTTTCCGTCAATGTGTCCAGACTTCCAGACACTTCGAAGCAGTGATGCCAGATGAAAAATAGGAAATCTCCCCAAATTCTAAAAAAAATACCACTAATTTTGTACTGGAGGGGAAAATAAACCACCATATTTTTGTTTACTAGGTAGTTTTGAGCTTAAAGCCTACAGAAAGCACAATACGTTATTAAAAAACAAAAACACTTAAGTTAGATAGTTTGGAAACCTAGTTTCAAACCGTAATCAGTTCGATTGCATATTGCATTGCAGTCGACTCGTCAAGTTTGCGTGAAGTCAATACACATGATACAATTTATTGGGATTTTTTTTCCAAGAAGTTTATTAAAATATCCAGATAATACTAAACACAGTAATGAAACCTCAAAACATATCTGTCAACGGATCTGCCTAATGGAAAAGTTAAAAGTCGGTATACTTTTTCCGTTGCATTGAGCGCATCCGTTGCTTATAGAACTCTTTTCATAAGAACTTATTTAATCGAGCAGTCAGTTGAATCCGCAACGGATACAACGAATTCTATAGGTCCGTGGCCTTGATTTTACAGGTTTTTATTTTGGTGTTCAAAGAAGAATTGATAAATGTGTTCTTTGGCAAGGAAAATATCGTTTTAAAAAAATTATTGTAAAATAATTATGTATGTAGTAGTGAACTATCTTAAAAATAATATCACCTCATAAAATAGCGATCTAAATACTTTTCCAACCATAAAAACCACCAAGAATTTGTTCCCACTATTTTACCCACCAAACAGATTTTTTCCAACCATTTTGGAGGGAAAAACCACCAATCTGGGAACACTGCTTCGACGACAAAATAAAATGATTATCTGTCAAAAATGAAACGATATAAGAATGAAACTTGAATCAATGCACAGAGTTTCATACAAATTTATGAGATTCGTGTTGATTTTTTCAACCACCTCTTTCGCTCATGCTAGAAATCATTCCATCTTTTTTTTATCAAGATTCATGTGCATTTGCGCCAATGTATCCTGGCACATAGTACGGTTTTTAGAATAACAGATTAACAAATTAGCTTGGTTAAGGTCAAACTTTTCGTATTTGCAAGTAATAGTTTGTATAGAGCTTGTATAAGGCTAACTTTCGCAAGCCACACATTTCAAATTTTGAAAATGAAAAATGGTCTTTCAAAGTGAGTTTTGCAAATTTTGCAATTTGTAGATTAAGGTTCAAAATAGTCTGTATAAAGCCTTCCAAAGTTATTACATAAAAATTTAAAAAACAATAGCTGTTATAAGGCTTTCCACGGCAAATCAATGAAAACAACTAGGGTTGTTAATAAAGGCCTTATACAAATAATATTAATATTCGCTTGTCTTTATAGGCTACCACATGGCGGGCGTGCAGTAAAAGTTAACCTAAAGTTTATGGTATCAAGTAATTTACCTTTGATGTAATTTTTCTCAACCGCGAATTGGTATAGTGGCCTTAGGTAATGTCTTTTTATAACATTTAAAACAAGCTATTAGCATTTAGCTGTGATAAAATGGCTTGCTGAGCCAAGCTAATTACATTACATGAGAAGCTACATATTTAATGCTGTAACAGATATCAACAACGGTCTTATAGCAGCTAAATAGTTTGCGTAATGTGAACAACGAATGAAAGAACATACGTCCATTTTGACGTTTCACAATTAATCACAAGTTTGACTAAATGTGCGCCGGTCGCGTTTTTGTTTATTGGTACGTCGTCGGGTGAAAGTAGGGATGAAGGTGAATTCTTAGAAGCTCGTGAGTATTTGGCTTCCCTCGAGAAGGATTACGAAGAAGTCGGATTGGACTCTGGTGATAGCAAAAGCGAACGTGCTGAGTAATTATATAAGTAAATTCATTGCTCACTCGTCAAAAGCGAGGAAAATAACCGCAAGATTCCTTTTTCCATATCAAGAATATTGTATATACATTCTCTATAGTACTACATGATAGTACATGAAAGTACTACACAATTTGTTAAACAACCAAAATAAAATAATTGAAAGAAACGATCTTAAACTTTAAACTTGAAATACAATTTATTTATTGAAGCAATGGAGTTCGGCTTCGTAATCTGGCATCTGCCTTACAACTGCCTTCTGTATCTGTTTTTTTTTAAATGTTTTTTCTCGATAAAACGATCAATCTGATTGGACGATAGAACGAGTAACCCCATCGGTTGGATATTTTGTCATTTGACAGCTCAAGACGATTGCCAAAAGTAGTAGAAAGTATAACTGACATTCTATTACAAGTCATAGTGCCTGTCCATACGGTGATTGTTGAGTGCACTCACGTCACAACAGCTGTGTCCATATTGTGTTGTGATAACCCATGTACTATTGTTTAAGTGTGACAAGGAAAAATAATAATAAAATATTCTTGACTCTTTCACACCTACACACTCAATAATAGAAAACGGAACAGTTTAGAAATGGAACTGTACTATCCGCAGAAAATTCAGTTCGGTTCATGAGTATCTGCACCGTTCGCCACATCACCCTTCCTGTCAACAAACTCACCCGTGAGTGCACCCAACATACACATACATATTTTCTATAAAATGGGATATCAAAACTGAAATACATGAAAATGAAACATCAAGGCAGTGTAACAGTTCTGTCTATGCTGACTTTGCGTGTAACGTCACTATCATCTGATTTTTAATCTTAAGGAAAATAAATAAGTTTATTAATTTGCCGATAATTATTATCAATAATAGAAAACGGAATAGTATAGAAATGGAACTGTAATATCCGCAGAAAATTCAGTTCGGTTCATGAGTATCTGCACCGTTCGCCACATCACCCTTCCTGTCAACAAACTCACCCGTGAGTGCACCCAACATACACATACATATTTTCTATAAAATGGGATATCAAAACTGAAATACATGAAAATGAAACATCAAGGCAGTGTAACAGTTCTGGCTATGCTGACTTTGCGTGTAACGTCACTATCATCTGATTTTTAATCTTAAGAAAAATAAATAAGTTTATTAATTTGCCGATAATTTATTGCTTTTGTATGTTTAAGTTCTAATAATCATAAAAAAATCGTTTAAATCTTCGATTCTAAGATGAAGCCTTCACTTAAGAAATAAAATAATAATAAATGATGATAATCCCGTCAGAAGATACCAAAATGACGATTTGTATGGATCATACCAGCATACCTTGTATTTCAGTGTATCATGTCATTTCACTTCATTTCTGGACAATTTAGGAGTCCAAGAATCTAAACCGAGGTTGTCCCTTTTATGGGTTACTCTCTCTTCCTCGTAAGAGGCATTTGTGTTACACTTTTTTTTCATCAAAACAAATCAACCATGGACTTCAGTCTTCCTTCACTAAACTAAAGCTTAAAACTCGAACTTCTCTCTCACAAAAAAACTACATACATATGGACCTGTAAAAGTAAGACTATTAAGCGTCTTTTGCGGAAATTTTAACACAAAATGGCAAGTGCTTAATTAATTTGACGCAAACTAATGACTCCACATCTTCTCTGCAGTCCAAAACACTGTCGCCAGGACAAAACAAATCACATGCAGCAAAAACTGTCTCGCATTATTAACATCTTGCATTAATCTAATCCCCGACTAACATAACATACTCATGTATATTTTTTCATTCCACAGAAAACGTCAAAACAAATTGCAATACATTCCAAATTCCAGCCTGAATGACAGCTACCACGAAGACTTACAACAAGCCAAAGCCACAACGTTGACTCCTTGATCGGTTCCCTGCGATAAAATGTTCACTTTGACAACTTTCTCATTAAAAGTGCGTTTTTTTTTTGTTGCGTTTGACTCTAAATCAAAACGAAAAATTGTGCTCATGCTTCGAGTGCGCACACTCTAACGCCACTCTAGTATTGAAAACATACACACAAAAAAAACAACAAACACAAAAAACCTCCAAACACTGGTGCACAACACGAATATACTCACTTATTTCGCATGTGGGACCCGTCCAACCGGGCGCACAGGTACAAGTGAATTCAGCCACAGGTGGAATGGTTGGACTCATTCTTGCCATTGCACTGCCGCCGGTGGTGGTGCCTCCGTTCATAGGATTGCGATTGCGCCCAACTGGTTTGCCCATGGAACTCATGCCTCGCATGCCGCGCACACTCAGTCCCGTAGCCATTCCCATCGAATCAGTCATTTTTTGCGATTCCTGCAAAATGCAAAAATTCATTAAAAAAATAAAAAAAATACAGCAACTTAATGTAATGTGCAACCGATCGAAAGAAGTAACTAAAAAAATAGTTTCCACCAAAATAAAAAAAAAATATTAAAGAAGGTTCAACAAGTTGTACATACTTTGAGCGTGCATGTGCCTCCACTTTTGCACGGCTGCGTCGCGCACGGATGCTCCACAATCTCGCACCGTTCGCCAGAGAGGCCTTCTGCGCATGTGCAACGATACTGATCAGGTGCCGTATTCTCGCATGTCCCGCCATGCATGCAAGGCTCATGGGTGCCACAATAATTTAAATCTAAATGAAATAATTAATGTTAGTTGTCAAATTCGCTTCGCTAAATCTTATCGTTTTCGATTTTCGCTGAATTTTTATTAATTCGGCGGCGTCGCATCGGTGCGATCGTGCCACTATGTTTGCAGCCAAAGAATTGAACCGAAACCTTGTGGAATACACAAACACACACACTTACCTTGGTCACAGAGGATGCCACCCCAATTTGTATCGCATAGACATTGCCAGGCGCTACCATTACATGATCCATGCTTGCAGCCGGGATAGACCATGCACTCGTTGCAGAGGGGTCCACGCCATCCGGGCCGGCATCTGGAAGAAGAAGAGCAAGGGGCACAGCCGAAGCCATTATTATTACCCGTTGTTGGTAACAAATTAAACTTTGAACTCTTCCCAAATGAGTTACCGGCTATAGGAGTTGCGAATTGATGGGCTTTGCCCGCGGTCTTTCTCGCGCGCCTAATGGACGCGAACGCGATGCACCGTTCGCGTTATGTTGCAAATGGAATTTTTAATAACCCCCAGAGGCCGCAGCCGGTGTACACTGTGCAGCATGCGATGATGCACTATCGGCATTGCAGTTATATGGGAAGTGCATGAGGCTAAGTAATGCGGTGCATTACCAGAAGACTGTGTAAAATATAACGAAATTATTTGGGGCTTAAACGCCGATCAAGCTTATGGTTTCTGGTAGGTTTTATAGATGATGGGGCTAGATACCTATTAGGAGCTGGTATGCAGCAAAAATCAATGGATTAGTCTTTGCAGCAACATTGTATGGTTTTACGATGAAGGTGATAAAATATAAGGAGAAGCTTAGAAGATTGGACGGAAGGTCCAGATGGTTAGGAAGATTTGGCGTTAAACGGTAAAAAAGATGAAGGCTGGGTTGTAGATTGATACGCCTGGTGTTGGAAGGAACGGAAGTGTTGAGGTTGAGGATACATGTTCAAATTATAATTAAAAAAGAAAAAAAAAACATTTAAAAACAAGCGGACTTAAACATACTTAAATTAAATATGCCATCAACATTCGTATTGTACGGCTTGAAAAGTACCAATTCACTTGGCCATTCTACTGCGCAGCTCTCTTAAAATTTCTCTGCTCATCTCATGAATTTTGAAAGATACACACTTAATGAAGTTCCAGCAATGGACTTTCTTTACATGAGGTATGATCATTTTTTGTTCTCTTAAACCTCTCTCTGCGCAACCGACTATTGGTGATTTGGTTTAAGCTACACCCAACCTAGTAAGCCTTTGGCTAAGAGAGAGAGACAATAGAGTTAGGGTTCAACTTAACAAAACTGTTACTTGTAAAAGTGATAAGATATCCGATTTATTAATGAATTTTCCCCAGTATCGAATTGAAAGCTTTATGAGCTTTTTGTTCGATGTTGTTGTTGTTTTCTCTCTTTTTTTATTTCGATCGAAAGAAACTCTGGTGAGTTCAGTTTCAATTTAGTACAGTTTGTGATTCGCGGAAACAAAGATCTTTGTATAGACAAGTTGGGTATTACGAAATACATTTTTTTCATATTGGTTTTTGAGATTGATTTTCCACCTACGTCGGTGTTTTATGTATGTGGTATTTATTTTTAATATTGTTTTCACTTCCTTTGATCTACGAAACAGCACTTTTAGGTCGGGGATAGAATAAACTCAAGATTTTGGTGCGCATACAGTAAGAGGCTTCTTTAGCTAGCATCAAGTGCCTTGGGTCCTTGGGTCATAATATTTGTGCGAAAAATGGCGAGGAATTGCAGAACTTTTTTTTGTCATTGTAAGGATAGTGGGCCTCGAATTAATGGGTCATCCTCATGCATAATTTCGACCCGTGGGCTATACTATATTAGGCACCACGAGAAGCCCAGCTAATAAATCCATCTTACGCGATACTATCTGTTTTTTTTTAAATGGGATTGGGCTCCTTTTTGGACCTGACTGTTCAGTTGTTTAAGTGAAACAATTTTCAGAATGAGTCAGGACCTGAAAATTGAATTTTCTGGCTGCGGCGGGAAATTGGTCAGTTTTTCGAAAACAGCAATGATGAGCCCATTACTATCAAAAATAAGTCAATAAGCATAACACATGAGCGTAACTGTTGAGAATTTCTGTGTACCTTTTGAATATACAAAGGAAGGGAAGGAACTCACAATCTTAAATCTAAATGGAAAATTATTTATAGGTCCTAGGATTGTCGGATTTAAAAAAGGATGTAAAAAAGCGACTATTCCTTCGGGCAACATTTTAAGTAAACTTTCGTAATTTTTCATAAAATTAAAATGAATTTAAAAAGAACCTATGCTAAAGAACACCAGTTTTAAGCTTTTTGTAATCTTTAATAACATCCGTTTATTGTTTAGCTCGGGAAAAGTCTATTTTTAAGATTTTTGTCTAAGACAACGTCTATGGGGTTTTCTCTAGTTACTGAACAAATGAAATCCTAGCGGAAGCATTTGGAAGATGTTGAAGTTCAAAAGGCTTGGTAGTTTAATTGTTTTCGTCTTGTTTCCTGTCCTTCCAAGGTTTTATAAAAAAATTCTCCTGTTAAGTAAAGAATGATGAGGTGCCATAAATCCAAAAACACTTCACTAGATGTTTTTTCTGTCGTCAAATGGCTTGTTTACCAAAAAATATGAATGCTGATGAAGCAAGTCCTCTTTTGGATCAATTCGCCTCCAACTCAAAAATACCAATCAATAGACAGAACAAGTGACTCAAAATTTGATCCATCGCACGGAAGGTTCAATATACTGAAAGCAAAATTCCAAAGTATTTTTTTATAAAAGATTAAGGTATCAGTAACAATGCTCATGCTTTGTAGAGTTGTAATTCAACCTATTAAACCTAAGGTATCTGACGGTACGTATTCAGATTCAGATTTGGGAGACTGTGTATTGGTCAAAGCATGGGCAGTTGATGGTTAAGCAGTAGCGCACCATACTGAATTGAAAGAAATCTCATGGAATAACATGTCACCATTACTGAATTGCCAAATGATACAAAAAGAAGCTATGACCAGTGCCTGGTGCACTTCTGAGTACCCATAGTACGTACTGATTGCATATTGTTTTTCTGCAATCATTAAATATTAAAATGCATTTAGAGTAACCTTTCTTGTTTCGTTTTTTTTCTTGCGTTTCTGTTGATGAGCTTTTGATTTCAGAGCTTTCAAAAAAGCTCTTAATGATGGATGTTGCCGAGGTGTGTTCTATCTTTTAATGTGGAAAAAATTCGTTCTGTCGATGACAGACTACACGTACGAAATAACATGACTCACTCTTGATAAGACTCATGACTCATGCTAACCGCGATACTGTGGTTCTTTCAACCAAAATCGATCGCAAGCACCAGGCGAACATGCAAAAGAACCGGCGCAAATTCCTAAAAAAATTCCACTCAAATTCAAAAAGAACAAGAAGAGACAAAAATACAAAATAGGCGGAGTTTTGTTAAAGTAGAAGGTAGATGTAGATATTGGGGTGTGTGTGTGTAGATTTAACGAGAGGGTTTGTGGGTGTGAGCTGACGGGCTGTATGTTGGTGTTGCTGCCAGCCATACTTTCTTATGACGTTATCACGTAAAATTATCGTCCGTAAACCGACTTTACAGAAAACCAACTCCTTTTATTTTAAACTGTGCACGCGCACAAGAGATTTGTATTTCCCTTATAATGTTAACACACTGCGCGAGCATAAAAAGGTAAGGGAAGGAGGGACAGAAGGTTTCGATTAACACTAGTCTCGAATGCTCCCAAATTGAAAATGCAATGACAAAACGATGTTTTCTTTAAAGAAAAAAGTTCATTTGTCTAGAACCTCTATACCTCGCAGTCAGTTTATAGATGATTCGTGTAATATGTTATTTTAGTTATTTAAGTGAAGTGTTTTTAAGTATAAAATTTTATAAATATTGGTCTATTTGTCAGACGTATTTTTTCAAGAATTACTGGTTACAGTTTTTTTTAACGAGACAGACTTATGCACTACGCTTCAACCAGATAAGATGTAAAAGTCTTATTTTTGTTCAACAGAGTATAATAAAGGCTATTCTCCAAGACAAGAACAATCACTGTCCTTAATTCCATGCTATTGTCGGTTAGAAATATTACATTCCATAGTGTTGCAAGTAAAGGGTTTTACTACCTCAAAGCTATTGTTTCCCATCTTTCTTGAGCTTTCCTCAAAATTCAAAATCTTGTTTGCTACAATGTTTTTACCACATTTTTAAGGGTATTTTAACAGGGACTTCCAATCTTTGACAGTTGATAACGGCCATATTGTTGAAATTACATCTGTCAAATTCGCTGTCATTTATTAAGCCTACGTGGCTCACAAAGAATTCGGCCTTTTGCAGACTACATCTTGGCGAATTTTGGGTGGTGAAGAGTAAGAGAAAGTAAGCAACAACGTAGTAGTTAGACAAGAACGTGTGTTCGATGAATGGGCTCTGAAGCAGTTGGGAACAGGCCCTAAATTTCATCGAAAAATTATCTTCAGCGTTGAGAACTAATTGCGACGCGCCGTGCCACACAGCTCACGCAACAGTAAAAAATCTCCACGAGCATGGTCATCTCCCGTCGAGGTTATATGAACTGTTTTTGTTTTATTAAAAGCGCTTAATGATAACCCGCTTTTATATAGAGCTTCTAAGTTCTATAGAACGCGAGCATTCCTTAGGTTAAAATAATTAAAAAAAATAAGCACTGGAAAAACGTATCAACATGGAACCAAGGAACAGTATCTACCAGTACAAGCGCTTGTATGTCTTGAAGGAACAATCCTCCAGTAAACCACAGAATCATCTAAAAAAAAAGTCCACCCAACTCAGATTTCTTTTAAATATGTTCTAATCGAATCCTTCACGACTGTCATGTCACTTTAGTTGGCAATACTATTTAGCCACCCTTGTTGTTGCAGCTGGCAAATTTGTTAAATCCAAGCAAAAAAGCAGAACTCCCAACTCCCAAGCTCTGTGCAATTCTACAACTTAACATTGCACGATACTTGTGTCGCAGTAGCGACAACCAAACAACGTCGCGTCTTCGTCGGTCGACCCGAAAGACGATGAGGGTCTCCCGAAAACCGTCAACCAGCAATGTACAGATACAGTACTGATGTTTCCTAAACTCCAACGCTGGCCGCCATCACCGCCAGCAACATTCCTCGCTGCAACCAGCCTGCAATACTATATGTTCCAAGTCAAACTCAGTCTTGTATTCGCCCTCCAAGTGACACATTTTTGTCCCGTAGTTCAACAAGATTCTCTATTTCTGAATTCAAGCCAGGATTGCATTGTGTTTGGTTTTAATTACCATTCCTGATCAAGGGGTACTGGGGTACTACACTTCGTCCTGGTGCTTTTTTTTCTGGTTGCTTCCTCGAATCCCAACATTGCGGTGATCATTGTTCTGAGAGGTGAAATTTGATTTCAAAATAAATCCAAGTGACTGACTAAGAAACAAAAAAACAACAAGTCAAGGCGTTTTGGATGCTTCAACTCCGTCGACGACAGAGAAGACCAGGAAAAAAGTAACGCTCAGTTGAACGTTATTTGCATAACAACCACATCACTTTTAAATGCCTCCGTGTTGAAAAACTTAATTGAACAAACGTATCTGCGGCAACTATCGCCGCTCCGGCTACATCCTCTTTTTTGTGTTCCAAGTGAAGAGGACATAAAAACACATCTCAGAAACAAAACCACTATGTTGCATCGCATCTACTCCCAGAGAGTATTCTTCTTGAGTCGTGGAAGAGCACATAAGAAGCACAATGTCCGTCCGACCGTTGTTGCCTGTCCAATGACGACAATGGCGACGAGGACGACGACGACGGCCCGAATCGATTCGAAAACGGGGTATACGCTAATGATGGGTGATGTTTCCTAGTTTTTGTGGTCGGATCAATTGTCTTAATTGCCTCTGGTAAACGCTGTCTTCACTCCTCCTCGCACTGATCACCGCCGCTCTTTGGTTTTTATTTAACAGCCACCAACTGTTGCATTACCAGATTCAAGTCCAACAACGTTGTCTTGGACTCCACATACCACAGCACAGCCTCCACACAATACCTATATAAAAAGCCAGAAGCACAGAGGAGAACCATCATTGCAGCAGAAGAAATAAATGTTCCACGTAATGTCCTGGTGCACACCTGTTTGATTGGTATCTTCATTTAAATTGCAAATGCGACCGGGGCAGTCCATCAGTCAGAAGACGTATGTAGAGATTTATGAAATCATCCTATCTGCGCTCTGGCTCTGGGTCGCGTAATGTCGTTGCAACGAGGATGGCGCTTAATTACCACGACACCGAATCTTTGCACCTAATTATAACGTCATTTACCACGACAAGTCACTCGTCGCAATCAAGCTCGATATCAGCCCACCAATTAACTTGGTTTTGTCACCACAGCATCCCAACGTCGTCAAGTGGTGATACTCTTCATTAGTGCAGCTTGCGATTGCATATCAGAGGTAGGTACCCCTTTTCCCAGCCTGGGAGCTGCATTGGGCCAAAGCTAACAACTCAATTAATAACAATTTCTCAGAACAATAAAGAAGATTTCACAAATTATCTCCCCGAGATGGATGGAGCACCGGTATCGTTACTGGCACTGGCTCTGGCTTTGGCATAGTGCGGCCAAGCAGCACCGCAGGTCTCCGATCTCAGCCACATCGCAACATACATCACTACGTTATCGATATCGAAGGCAATTTCAATTTCGCCAAACTAACAACAACCAGGGCGACGACGACGACGCCACCATGCCAAACTGAGCCCAAACCGAACCGAACCGTTCCGATCATCTATGTATTATACCTCTGTGTGGAAAGCTGCATGCAACTGCGCATACCACAGGCACTATACAACGGAATCTCTGGCCGGATAGAGAAGAGACGTATAATTTATGATTTCATTAAACAGGGTTTATCTGCGGACGAATCTATGGCATGTCATGTAGTCTCGGGACGGGACTCCTCAACTAGCTTAAAGAGATCCATAGATCCGAACAACAACGTGCAAAAAAGAAGTAATTTTTTGGAGCCGATAACAACGACGGACTGACAACAAAACCGCCACAAGTATCCGCAGCATAGATATAACCAGGACGTTGTCTTTTCTTATTGCTCGTCTCTCTATACGGATCAAGGCTTGAGGAATAGTTGAGGTGGCCATGGAGCTGGAAGTAAAAAAATACTCGAAGCTTGTTAAATAGCACAATCGTGAGTACGGTGTTCTCTTTTTGATTGCGATGATGTTTTGAGGGGTTCGGATTTCACACAAATGCTGTAGACAGAGAAAGATACCTACTTCCACGTTCCACTATCAACTGCTTCTGCTTCTGCGCCACCGCACCAGATGCTGCATGGACAGAAAGAGAGATGCATCAAAGCTGCAATTTTCATGAATTGAATAATGGCTGTTGCTGACCGAGTGCTGATGTTATGGTTAGTTGAGTACACTAACGCTCTCTATGGGCCGCAACTATCATATTGTAGGCGAAACGCGCGACGTACTGTGTTAGGAGGCTTTTCCTGGCCATTTCATAGTCTTTTCCATCGGCATGTCAGTCTTTATACTAACTATCTATCCCAGCCAGTCAGCCCAGGTAACAAAACCAATCACGTATTCTATGTTAAACATTTTTTGTGCTCATCCCTCGAGCTCCAGCTGTAAGACTTGAAATGAAATGAATGCCTGGTTGGGCTCTGTGTTCCTTATCTTCCGATGGAATGGGAGATGAGTTGTTATAGTTACTTTTTTTTTGTTTTTTATTCCTCAAGAGCCGACCTTAGACGAAACGGTACTGTTCACACAAAGTAGCAACACACTGGGATTACAACTGGGTTTTTTTTTAAGATTTGAGAATCACTGTCGTCGTCGACGGTCGTCCATCGTTGTTTGGTTAATTTCTCGAGAGGTGTGGATAGGGCGCGAGATAAATGGGTAGTGATGTTTTAGCCAGGTTTCGGGTTGGAGTTTATCTAATCTCATGTCGACCCAAAAGTGCAGAATTGTTATTTCACCACCAAAAGGTAAGTTGGGCAACACAGCTTGGAACATCATGCAAAATTATAAGATTATTACTTTGGTTTATCAAGCGGGGTTGTGTAATGATAATGAAATTCATGGTTTGGTAGGAAATGGAATGAGAAAACTGTTGGGACACTCCCAAAGTTGAAATCGTACGGAACTTTCTAATACCCGGCTCGAAGGACCTATCGTAGAAGGTTCTATCGTAGCAGAAAATGGAATTAAAAAAAACTGTTGGAACACTCCCAAACTTGGAATCGTATGGAACATTCTAGTACCCGGCTCGAAGGACCAAGATCTATTCTTCTTTTTAAATCCACGATTGTTATGATTGACTGGGACTACAATTCTCCCAATTCTATGCTATGCTCTAAGGATTCACTTGTGGCGTTGACCTCAGGTTTAAGATCGTTCCATTTCTGAGGTAAACTAAATGCAGGTGTTGGAGGCTTCCTCGGATTTTTTTATCACCTTTGGTTACTGTTTAACACCAACATTGTGAACCGTATGTAAATGCTGGACAAACACTTACCTCCTTTCAGTTTAGGGAGAACACATTACCTTATAGAGCAGAAAGTCTACAACTGTACTAAACAGCCAAAGACTCAAGAAGCTTTTCTGATGTACAAGTGCACATCAAATTTGATTTGGAATTCTTTGCTGACTCCTGCGCCTGCGACGCAATTTCAACCCTAGTTATCTACCTAATGCTTTCTTAAAATCAACCAACACTATATGGAAATCTCTTGAAGGACCAACATAACAAACAGTAGCAGAACCTCTTCGAAGTTCACATGAATCCGGCTGGAAGCACCAAGATTTGATACACTTTTTGTATAGTTTTTTTTTGTTTTTTAATAATTAACGCGCGTACAAGAGACTATTTGTTTCCCTTTTAATGTAGAACACACTGCGCGGGCATTAGGAAGATAGGGAGGGGAAAGATAGAAGGTGACGATTAACATTGGTTTTGAATGTTTGCAGATCAAAATGGCAAGGGAAAATCTCGCCGGGTAAACTATTCCAAATTCGTGTTGTTCGGCTAAAAAAGAATCCCTATATTTCACGGTACGTCCGAAATGGGGCTCAAGGGTGAACTGTTGAGCATTTTAATTAAAATGTATATAAATTGGTAAATTCAGAAGTGAAATAAGATACATAACTGCATTCACAGCATTCACTAGACAAAAAGTAGTAGAGTTATCGCTATTCTCATAACATCCGGCTTGAAGAACCAATATTTAATAATCTTTTCTATAATTTTAATAAAATTTATCAAAATTAAATCTCTTTTTGGTAAATTTAGAAGCAAAATAGGTTACATGTATTTAAGCATTCTCTAGACAAAAAAGTAGCAAGATATTTGCTTTTCCCATGATATCCGGCTTGAAGGACCAAATTTGATACCTTTTCTGTATATTTTTAATAAATTGCATGGAAACTGGATCGTGTTTTGTAAATTTAGATGCAAATATTTGTAATTAGCAGATAATTTGTTTTAAAACGATCAAACTTGAGTAGCGGTTAATGTAGTTCAAAATCGATCTGCGATAGTTCATTCGCTCGGACAGCAGAATGCATAGGCGAGGTGGAGTTAAAGGGAATCGAATGTACAAATCAGATCTGAGATTTGCTCCGATAGCAGAAAAGGGCTAGGAGTAAACAAAAGCTCATTGAAGTGGTTGATATCATTGTGTATAATATTTTCACAAGCCCTACATCCGGCTTGAAGGACCAAACTAATAATTTATATTATGTTTGCTTGGTTCTTTGTTTTATTTATAGGAAAGCTTGATGTACAGACGACTAAGCTTCGACATTTAAGAACGTTCCCACAAGTGTATATGTAAGTTCCACGACACGATTGGAGACCATTGGTTTGGTAAATGAATGCGTAAACACAATGTAAGATGGAGCATGTGTACGTGTAGAAATATGTCAAAAAATATATAAAAAAAAAAAATAATAAAAAATATGAATCCTATTTGTGTAGAAGTAAGATGAAGCAGTTAAGTGAAAATTGTATTTTCAATCAAAATCACAATAATCGTCGGTTTAAAGAAGAAGAAAAATAAAGAAGATGGCTGCCCTATATTCTAGGAATATATTTAACTATTATTATTTTAGTAACAAACAACATGTAATAGCTATTAAAGTTCTCCAGAGTATGCACAAATTAGTAAGTAAGCGAATTTTGTACAGTTTGCTTACTATTTTACTCGACCGCCTCTAAGATCCGGCTTGAAGGACCACTAAGCAATACCTAATACATGCATTGTTTTGTATACATACAATTTTAAGTCCTTTTTCTAAGTCTTTATATTTAATCTGCAAAGGTTTTGCAATTTTAGTTAAAAAAAGTCGGTTAAAAAGGTACTTCAATAAAACAAGAAACGGAAAAAGTATGAAAAGCTAAGAGATTGCTTAACTTAAAATGATGGGGCCTTTTGATGTATGTACTATTGTGTCAGAAAATTGGCAACCATTTTTCATTTTATATACATATTTATATGAACTTAGACTTTCATAGCTGTTTTTAGTACTTAATATCATGTCTTTCTAGGTCATCCGGCTCGAAGGACCACAATTTTTTGTCTTCCGGAAACTGGATTCACAGCGACACTTTAATTCCTCCTAGAGCATAGGGCAACAATCAGATCTCTTCATCTCTCTCTATTAGCACCACAATCTCTAAGCTGTGACCACGATCGCAAATTCAGGAAGGAGCTACCCTCAAAACTGTTGATCACCATGTTATTCTTGCTCTACCAACTCGCCGCACACGTTGAGGAAGCTCTGCTATGTCGTCGAAAGACGGTTAATTTTCTCAGTGTAGGGCCAATTTAGCGCCAGCTTCATGTCAACATCCACTTTTGTGTGTCAAATTTTACTCCACACTTCACAGTTTATGAAACACCCTGTTCTTCTATTTCTACATCACGGAAGTAACAATTTTATTGATAAAAACTTGTGTTCTCAACTTGTTCGAAAAATGTTCAACTCATTAAAAAGACACATTTTCGTAGAACCAATAAATAAAAATGGTGCCAATAAAAGTTTTTTTATTCAAATGAAGCCAAATTAATTTATGACATCGAAATTTGTCAGATTTATTCAATAGAATATAGCTTTGTATCGATTGAAATTCTTTTATTCAAATTCTTTAAATAAATGGCAAAGAATTGTTATAACATAAATTTAAACACACTTTTAAGGTATTAATGTGAATGTGTGACAAAAAATTGAACTCATAAATATGCACAATTGAGTGTTAATGTGACAGTCTATGGAAAATGAATTTTTTAAGAGGTGAAAGGAAGATTCTGGTGAATGGCTTCACACATAGCAAGATAATGAATAGTTATTTCTTTGGTTCCATTTATAGATAAAAAAAACAATAAAGATAGATGCAATGGTTAACATTAAAAGAGATTGCAATACATTCGTCACAATATTTTCGGAGATCCAAGCTCTGAGATCATATTCTTACAGGTTTTTAACTTAAGGCTTGTAAGATAATGAGAAATAAAATTATACCACATGACTCGTTATAGACTCCATCATTCGTGTTGTTCGGCTAAAGAACAAATGTCTGTACTTGACAGTACGGCCGAAATTGGGCTCAGGGTTTAATCTGATGAGCATTCCTAGATGCGTGAGATTTAACGTTTAACTTTTTAAGGGAGCAATGCAGCTGCAGACCGAAGGTACGTAGTGCAAAAGTTGAGACGTAGTCATAACGTCGTAGGTTATAAATATAGCGAGCAATGTTATTTTATTCTACATTTAATTTGCGGAAGGTAATAGAGTACAAGTTGCATAAGACTTAACATCCATATAGGACAATGAGAACTAAACCGGTTAAGAATTTTGGCCAGAAGTTGTAAGGACGTATCTTCGGGTGATCTGATGAACCAAAGACTACCATAGACT